>CM060860.1:22123021-23525550 GCA_030737845.1 Acorus calamus
CTCACAGGACAGTGATTGTGTATTCGAGTCTGTAATAATGTTTTTGGTTTACAGACTTATTGATAGTTATGCTTCCGCTTTTCAATTGTATTATCAGTTGTCATTGCTTCATTAGCCTTGTGTATTGTTTATTGGAGTCATTGTTGACCTCTTGTTTATGATAGCTGATATTATATTATTGCCACGTCTCGGGGACGGCCGCCCTGGGGCGTGACAACCTCCCCCAAACCACTCAAGGACAAAAACCGGTCCGATGGAAGGCCGACTCAGCTCGTACCGAACGTCAAAACAGAGGATGCCCTTTAACCGGGACACCTCCATGAAAACATGGTCGCCGAACCCGAAGATAGGCTCCTGGCGACAATGGCCAGCATAGCCCTTCTAACGGTTCCGGGTGGTGCAGAGGCACACACGAACCATCTCGGCCACCGCAAGGTCAATGAATAATTTGCGGCCACTCCAACCAGCGTTCCACAACCGTCCCAACACAAGGGAGGTATAAAACTACGCCCGTAGAGTGCCATTTTCAATTCCATCTGGATGCTCGAATAGCAGTCGTCCAACAGGCAAACCCATACCTAGAGGGTCGTGCCTCTCTCAACTGCCCCAAGTTGAGCACGCAGGCAAATAGCATGTCCTCCAAGGCCAAAATCGTCCTCATTGCCTGGCCGTCCGTCGGTATCGAAATGCTATACTTAAAGGGAGGCTCGCGCAAAAGCCTGCCAAAGGCTGCGCCAGAACCTCGAAGTAAACCACGCGTCTAAGCCCGAAATAGCACCGACCGGAGTGCCACGAAGACAACAATCGCGGAGATGAATGTCCACGCCAAAACATCTAGAGACTCAGTCAGTTGGATAGGGAGGAAAGTGCAGACTTAGTCAGTCGGTCAGTGATCACCTAGACGGCATCGTGACCCGGACGTGACTTTAGCGAGCCTGCGATGATATTCATGATAACTCACTCCTACGTCCACTGAGGAATCTCGATGGACGAACGCATTCCAACGCGACTGTCGGTATCGTCGGGAAGGTCTCCGAGGCTGTGTGTCGGTGCTGTCGGAAAGGATCCCGGCGGTGCGCGGGTGCGCGTGCATGTGTGGGGGTTCTTCGGGGATTCAGATCGGATGCGTGCCCTGGCGGGCTCGGTCGGATCGTCTTCTCGGAAGGGTGAGGGGTGTCGTTCCTGGTTGAGGCGCCCGATAGCGGCTCAAGAGGATTCCAGGGTTGTGTGATCGCCACCTACTTTTTCTAAAAGCAGGAAAAGGGTCGGGTTGGATTTGATCGCCTACGTGGGGAGTTTGTGGGGTCTCCGCTCTGAGACACGGATATACCGTACACAGATGTGAAAAACAGGTAATCCTATTCTGCTTCCGGGGCTTGACTAAAGGAGTCTTGGGACATAGGGGTGCAAATGGGGTGTGTATAGGGGGCGGCTAGTGGGATCAAGCCGTCTGGTCAGGGGCGGCTAATAGGGTTTAGCCGTCCGGGGACTGGTCTGGTTTGGGCAGAACTTCGGTAGGAAATGGGTTTGGTTTTGGACAGAGGCTAAGCTAGGTTTAGCCCGGGTTTCTGGAGGGTGGAATGAGAGGGTATTTTATGTAGGGAAATGTGTATTTCTCTCACAAAAGGGGCTCTCTCTCTCTCTTGGGATTTCTAGTGGAGAAAGGGAATGTGAATTGTGGGTTGTGGATTGTTGATGTGAATTGGTGATGGATTGAAGGCTTGGGACCTCCTCTATTTATAGTAAAAAGAGGCAGGGGAATATCCAGGGGGTAAAAGAGTGGCTTGACTAATAGTGTGTGTGATTAGAGCCCTCATTAATTCTCTGGTTCTTCTGTCAGGAACAGATGAAGGGCGGCTAGTTAGGGGCGGCTACTTCCTGGTAGCCGCCCCTATCATAACCTGCCAAACGTCCCATCTCTAACAGGCGGTAGCTTGGGTTGGTTACTTGGGTTGATCCGGCCGAGGTAGAGCGGCTAAAGGTCATCACCCGTCGCAATGATCAGCATTTAATACTGCTTTATGTCCCATCCAGGGGACTGGTCCATAGTCGGCCAGGGGGGCGGCTAGTTAGGTCTAGCCGCCCCTAGCTAGGGACTTTAGGGTTTTCGGGTTTCCGGTTTTCTGAACTTCGGTTCTCTACCTGATGTCCAACTGTGGGATATTTTCGGGTGTTACTTGAAGTATTTCTGTCTTTTGGATGGTCAAAATTGGGGTATCTACAATTGTCCCTCATCGGACGGAGTCTTTGTGTGAAGCAGGAAAGACTTCGACCGATGATAAGGAAATAGACCCCTATTTTGGCCGGCCCGACCTTCAAGAAGTTATGCCAACACGAACAGTACTATTCGGGGAGTTGATTTAGACTGTCAGAGGCTAGGTCATGACTTAGAATTTTTAGCTGAAAGGATGATCCAGGTGGAAGGCGGGGAAAAGTAAATGGTGAGTGATCCAACCCGCGGTCGGGGTTCTTAGCTATCATGCGCGGAGCAGCCCAGCGTCAGTTTCCTCGTGCCTACCGTTCCTGTGCTTGGGAAAACTCAGCAAGGAGGGGATATCGCTGACAGAAAGCAGGTAAAAGTTTGATTTGGTGAATTGGATCATCCGAAGGATAAGAACTCTGGAAAAGAACCAGTATTGAAGAAATTCGAATTTGAACGGTACTGAAAGTGTGGCAAAACTTCGGGAAAGTCGTGTTTGATCAAGTAGTGTCTGGAAATAAGCCAATACATGGCTGTTTAGTATGGAAAACCTTGAAATTTAGGGCTGAAAAGAGATTGGAAAGGGGTTTTAAGTGAAAGTAGAAAACTGGGAGGGGCGGCTAGTTCTAACTAGCCGCCTGAGAGGGGGCGGCTACTCGTGATAGCCGCCTCCCGACTGGGTCCCTTACAACCGAAAAGGGACCCTCTCTCTTCCCACTTTTTCAAAAATGGTTTCTCTCCCTCTTCTTCTTCTTCTCTTCGGTTTTAAAACCCAAAAACCCTGAGTTATTTGCCTTCTCTTCCTCCATTTCGTCCTTAATCCTCTCTCTTTCTCTTGATTTCGAAACCCTAGTTTGGGTTCTCCTTTTTCTTTTTTCAAACCGAGGAGATGACGAGGTCGAAGGCGATCGCTTCGAGGGGGAAACGGCCACGGGTGACTCGTGGAGAGCGTAGCCCGAGCTCTTCATCATCGGAGAGCGATAGGCCGGAGGTCGAGGTCATGGGGGAAGCTATGGGTGTGGCGGAGGTGCCGCCGGTGGATATCGGCGCGGGTGAGGTTGGAGACTTGTCTTTGGGGACTGCCCCGGAGGTTGGGAGTAGCATGATAGGGTATACACGCAAAAGGAGGCGTGGGGATCGACCGGCGGTGGTCGAGGAGGTGGTTTCAGGGGTCGGGGGATCGGTTGAGGGTGCAATTGAGGGGGTGGGGGCTGAGGGGGTTAGTGAGGATGTGAGGGCGTCGTTGGATGCCCTTGTTGGGATTTGGATAGGGAGGCCACAGAGGCCAGGGCTGAGGAGGAGGAAAGTAGGGCTATGGGGGCTTTTGCGGAGTTTATCTCTGGCGCGGGGAGGGTGGAGGGGAAAGGAAAGGTTAGGGATGAGGCTGGGGCTGAGGGTATGGGCACCGGGGCTGCAGAGATCGGTGTGGGTGCTGAGGCTGAGGCCGAGGAGGCCGTGTTTGGGGAGGATGAAGAGGAGGGGGATGACGACGGGATGGACGATCCCGACGAGGCCGAGGTGGACGCTCCTGGGTCCACACGGGCCATGGTATGTTCCTAACCTTTTAGTCTTAGCCTTTTTTAATTTTTTGGTGTATATGCATATGTTTTGGTGGTATGAACAGGTGACTAGTGTATAATACTTTGTATATGCGTGTTTTGATAGGCATGCTTGTGTATAAGTTTAATCACGGTGGGATGTGTAAGCATGCTGTATGTTGACATGGGTTTGTTTTTTAGGAAGTGGGATAATTTTTCATACGTATATCCAATTTTGTTATATGCCTATATAGGAAAGGAAAGGGTACGGCTTAGTATGCTTGTATGCGTGGTTTTGCATGTATACAATCTTTGAAGTATATTTTTATACGTATTTGACCACGGTGGAGTAAGAGTGAACATGAAAGGGTGTGCATGCATTTTTATGGGTCTAAGTTCCTTCATATGATTAGTTTGTGGAAAGTATATATAAGCATGATAAGCGGTATTTTGAAAATGAAGCATATGAGTAATGACCACGGTGGAATAAGAGGGTAAAGCATGTGATCTTATAGGTATGTTTTGCAAATAAAGGAGGGTAAATTTTCGTATGAAGTCTCATATCTCATGCCCTTTTTGTTCTTTTAGATTTTAATGTGTAGGAGTTTTATTGTGCTAAGCATGGTTTCTAGAAAATGAGTTCGTTTAGACTTGGATCCTTACCACTCGATCGCTTTGGACTAACCCATTTTCGTTTGTTTTGTAGCGGCCGAATCGCATCCGGGCCCATTGGCATGGGACGAAGCGGTGGTATGGCGCTTTGGGGCAGGAGGAGAAGAGTTTAGTGGACGGAGCGGGCTTCTGTTCCTTCTTTCTGATTGAGCCGTTCCACGTCCATCGCCCATATGTGGAGGCATTGGCGGAGAGATGGGACCTGGAGAGTTGCACGTTCATCCTCCCTACTGGCGCTGTTATACCGACCTTTGAGGACGTCCATCGGATCACTGGCCTTCCAGTCTTAGGGGAAACGGTAATTGCAGCCACCCTTGCGGATTATAGGGGGCTGTTTCGAGAGTTGATCGGGGAATGGGAGTTCATGGAGCGGGAGCGGACGCTGAACCGGATCCCTTTGGGGAGGCTTTCGGGGTAGTATGGCCTTGGTTCTTTTACGGAGCGTCAGAAGGGCGAAGCTGCAGCTAGCTTCAAGAGGAGGCGGGCGATGATCGAGGCGAGAGAGGCGGCCGCGTGCCCACAGAGGGCACGGAGGGAGTTGAGGGCGTTCTTTCTTTACTTCTTCGGCCGGGTCCTCTTTTCGACGGCCTCTGATAAGGTTTCCTCTCACTCTCTTTTGCTGATGAGGGACCTGGAGGGCATGGGACGCTATGCTTGGGGAGCGGCGATGCTCGCCCATCTCTTTGCGGAGCTCTCGAAGAAAGTCAAGAGGGCCGGGGGAAAGAATCTTGGTGGTTTCGCGCCATTTCTTCAGGTATGTGTAAGTGGTAAATGTTTTTTCCTTGGTTTAGCTCACTTTGATCATGATAATTTCCCTCTTGCTTTGCTAGATCTTCGGGTATGAGCACTTTGCCATCGATCACCTGACTTTGGCTCCGTTTGATCATGCCCTCCCTTGGGCTATGAGATGGGAACCCCGGGGATCTTCCCGCTTGCACCGCCTCGCCCAATTCCGGGAGGCCTTCCGCGCCTTGTCGGAGGAAGAGGTATAAGTTTTCCTTCGAGTTTCCTTGGCTTGTATTTGGTTTTCTTTTGACTAAGCTCTCTTCCTATCTTTGATGTTTTTTAGATGACATGGAGGCCTTATCCGGAGGAGGTTCCCGAGGCTCTGGCGCGAGATGTCTGGTTGATTTATTTTAATGAGGTCGTGTTCCATGTGATCAGCCGGGTCGTCCGCCAGCTTGGGTATCATCAGTGGGTGCCCGATCCTCTACCGCGGCGCTGTCGGTATCGTCTGGAAGGCCTCCCGGCGGTGCGCGGGTGCGCGCGTGCATGTGTGGGGGTTCTTCGGGGATTCGGATCGTAGGCGTGCCCTGGCGGGCTCGGTTAGATCGTCTTCTCAGAAGGGTGAGGGGTGTCATTCCTGGTTGAGGCGCCCGATAGCGTCTCAAGAGGATTCAAGGGTTTGTGTGATCGCCACCTGCTTTTGATCGCCTACGTGGGGAGTTTGTGGGGTCACCGCTCTGGGATACGGATATACCGTACACAGAGGTGAAAAACAGGTAATCCTATTCTGCTCCCGGGGCTTGACTAAAGGAGTCTTGGGACATAGGGGGTGTAAGTGGGGTGTGTATAGGGGGGCGGCTAGTTGGTTTGAGCCGCCTGGTCAGGGGCGGCTAACAGGGCTTAGCCGTCCGGGGCCTGGTCTGGTTTGGGCAGAACTTTGGTAGGAAATGGGTTTGGTTTTGGACAGGGGCTAAGCTAGGTTTAGCCCGGGTTTCTGGAGGGTGGAATGAGAGGGTATTTTATGTAGGGAAATGGGTATTTCTCTCACAAAAGGGGCTCTCTCTCTCTCTCTTGGGATTTCTAGTGGGGAAAGAGAATGTGAATAGTGGGTTGTGGATTGTTGATGGGAATTAGTTTTTTTGATTGGTGGTGATGAATTGGTGATGGGTTTAAAGGCTTGGGACCTCCTCTATTTATAGTAAAAGAGAGGTAGGGGAATGTCGAGGGGGTAATAGAGTGGGTTGGCTTCGATTAGACCCCTCA
The DNA here is from genome assembly GCA_030737845.1 of Acorus calamus. Taxonomy (NCBI): domain Eukaryota; kingdom Viridiplantae; phylum Streptophyta; class Magnoliopsida; order Acorales; family Acoraceae; genus Acorus; species Acorus calamus. Next base: position 22,129,421 of record CM060860.1, read on the forward strand.
TTAATTCTCTGGTTCTTCTGTCAGAGACCAGGTGAAGGGCGGCTAGTGCTAACTAGCCGCCCAGGATGGGGCGGCTACTTCCTGGTAGCCACCCCTATCATAACCTGTCAAACGTGTCACGCCCCAGGCGTCCCCAAGGCGCGGCAAATATATAAAGTATCAGCTATCATACAAGAGGTCAACAGATGACTCCAATAAATAATACACAAGGCTAACAATCAATGATAACTGATAACTCAAATGAAAGGCGGAAGCATAAAAATATCAATAAGTCTGTAAATCAAAAACATTATTACAGACTCGAATACACAATCACTGTCCTGTGAGAGCCAAGTCTAGCCAAAAGAAATACAACAAGTGCCACATGCACGATTTACAATTACACAAGACTCTAGGACTGCTGACAGCCTCGCACTCGCCAATCCGTCGGACAGAACGCTCCACGCACGCAAGACCACGCCACAAGGAAGCTCCAGCTCCACGCCCAACAATGCCCCTGTAAAGGAAAACAGTACGCGAGGGGTGAGCTATAAGCTCAGTGAGTGGTCAGAAACCAAACACCAACATAATCATTCGATACAAGGCAATCGCCTATCAAGGAAAACCATGGGTAGAAACCCAACGGTTAACAAGGTCACGCGGCGGTGCGACAATACCCCGCCCTCGCCCTCACTCCCAAGGGTGGAGGCTTTTGGGACTCACAGGGAGGAATAGTCGTTAACCATTTGGTGTTACCGCGTAACAATTACAAGAGTCCATCCGCTTACGAGGTAGAAATATAATTCGACACCTCAAGCGTTTGGAGGTATACCCATAGTATACTCGATGGGTACAACTCACATTCGCCCTCACCCTAGTCCCCACAGGGGTGAACCTAGGGATTTGAAGGACAAAGCTTGTTGTTCTACACCGTTCGTCATCCGGTAGCGCTCTCCCGGGCAGCCTCTACCTGGAGCCGGCCACGGTCAGTACGCTGTCGAGCGCATCGATGGTACCTATAGGTGGGGGCTCCACCCAGGGTGGCTCAACCTAGGCAGCTTCAACATAGATCCGACGAAGGGGAGAACTATTCACGCTCGCAATATCATTCGGTTGCCCACCGCCATACAATCTCTAACTGGTATGGTCCCATGATCAGTACATCTGCCGAATGCATCGGGAGTACCTACAAGTGGGAGCCTTCTGACCAAGTAGCCCCAACGTCACGGCCACGACATAAGGCGATATTGGGAGGAGCCACTACTTGTTCGCAGCGCGAACCCTATAAAAAGCCAATTACTCTAAGCTGGTGGGTCGAGTATCAACTCGAGCCCACCACACTCATACTAACACCCTCACCTCCGAAGGGTGACCTAGGATCTTGGGAGCAATACCCTCACCCTCACCCCGACGGGCGACATAGGATCTTGGGAAATTGCACAACTGGCAGATCGAACCAACGCCGTCCCACCACACCCTCACCCTCACCCTCACCCCCTTCTCGGGGTGACATAGGCCTATTGGGGAAAAGGGGTCAACTGGTCTACGCCTTTCGTCATCCGGTAGCCCTCTCCCGAGTAGCCTCGACCTGGTATCCTCCCATGACCTCTACCTCTACCGTATGGGCGCACCACCCGGCGTCATGAATAGTGTCTGGGAGAGCCTAGCAGGACAACTAAACCCGGGTAGCTTCGACACGGAAGCGACGAAGGGGAGAGCACTTGACATACGCGGTTTTGATCCTCATGGATCCGTCGTCATCGGTTACCAAACACCGATAAGCGCAATGAATTCTCATGAATTCCCTCCAGGGTGCATAACTCAGATGCGGGGAAGACATTTTATTCTAAGTGTCAAAGCCATGGTATGACCCCATAGGAGGTCATACACTTGTCTAACACATTAGACAAGAATCATGATCATATCGGCATATATACAATATGAAATTAACTAAGCAAGTAAATCTTACTTAAACATGAATACAAGACATAATAACCATTCAATCACACAAACTACAACCTAACATACATTGGAGGATATCAACCTAGAGGGAAGGGTTAAGCGCGATTTGCGCAACAATAGGTGCATGCCAATAATTCCAAGCAAGCCCGAGTCAAGTAGGAACTACATCTACTCACTCGGTTCGCGAAAAGAGGGAGGGCGAGAGAGAGGGAATGCCTCATCCTCTCTTGAGCGGGTCATAGTTTTGCCCCAACTAGATGGGTGCAATAACTACACCATACCCTCGAGTCCTAAATCAGAGGAATATTGCGCATACACCAGTTATTAACCCATGTTAAACATGCTTGATTAATAGGGGTAGTATTTCAAACAAAACTACCTAAATCATGCCATATTCTATACAATACATGTGCAAGTATAAGGTAGAATAGGGGTTCTACACAATATACGAGCTATACAACCTAGCATGCATGATATCTAGCATATTTAGGGTGCAATTAAAGCCCCATGGAAGCGCGGAGCACGACTACGTGCATCGAGCGCTCCCGGAAGGGTTGGAATCGAACCACTCACCTAACGAGCGCACGGCTCGCGAAACGCAAGAGAGCGACGAATTGAATCCGAAGCCCGATACCAATCCGCCAAGGATCATCCAATGGTTGCATTTGGCTATAACAAGCTGCTCAACACCACGAAGCACTCCGAACGCGTCTGAGCACCGCAAGCACGCCCTCGAGTACCCCATGCACGCTGCCCATGCACCCTGCACGCATCAAACAACGTCAAGCACGTCCTCGAGCACCTCGTGCATGCTTCCCACGCACTCCGCACGCATCAGGCAAGGCCAAGCACGCCCTTGAGCACCTCGTGCACGCTGCCCGCACACTCCGCACGCATCGAACGACGTCAAGCACACCCTCGAGCACCTCATGCACGCTTCCCGCGCACTCCGCACGCATGCGAGCACCTTATGCATGCTTCCCGCGCACTCCGCACGCATGCGAGCACCTTATGCATGCTTCCCGCGCACTCCGCACGCATGCGAGCACCTTATGCATGCTTCCCGCGCACTCCGCACGCATGCGAGCACCTTATGCATGCTTCCCGCGCACTCCGCACGCATGCGAGCACCTTATGCATGCTTCCCGCGCACTCCGCACGCATGCGAGCACCCCCGACGCCCCGCACCTCCTTACAAACAACACACCTTCAAATACATTGGAAGAGGAGACTTCATCACCACCTCCACCAACAACCAAGCACTCCTTATATGCATAAGAACCACAAAAAGAAGAGGGAAAACTCACCAAAGGAGAGGGGGGAAAAGGAAAGGAAAGGGGGGCGTAGGGGCTCGCAAGCGCACCCTCGGCCACCCCAACCGCAACCACCACAACCACCACCTCTTCCTTGCTCTTCTTCTTCAATGTGGCATTACAACAAACACATGGGGGGCTGCTGTCCAAAGGGGAGGGGAAAACAATGAGGGGGAGCTTGAGGAAGATGGATTAAGAAGGGAGGATAACAAAGCACAACAACAACATAAACACACCTTTTCCACTCCTTTTTGATCTTCTTCTCCACCACCATCACCTCCTCCACCCAAAACACATACAAAAGGGGGGCTGGACCAGAAAAGAGAGGAGGAGAGACCCAAAGTCGTGCACATTTGGGGATTAAATAAGCAAAGGTCGAGTAAATGACCAAGTCATCCTCGGACTTAAAATCTCTGCGCAGCCTTCACTTAAACGGCCATAACTTCCTCAATACAGCTCAGAATTGCACGATTCCAGTGGCATTTGAAAGATAAGACGATTATCTACAACTTTCATGTTTACACCTAGATCAAATTACCTCTCCAGCTATTCCAAAATCTAGGCTAAACATCTTACAGGGCTGCTGCCTGGATTTCTCAACTTTGGGGTATACTCGGAAAAATACCCATAACTTTTAATATACGAATCCAGTTGATCCAATTCCACTTCTATATGGAAGCTATCTCAAAACTGAACATCTCGTAATAATATCGGATTTTTATCTCTTCGTCTTGGATTTTAACAAAATCAAATCCAAATATCAATCCGAAACTGCATAATTCCAAAAACGTTATCGGAATTAAACGAAAATTTTATGGGCAGTATTAAACTGTACCAAGACCCATAATACGCAGTTATATTTCAATCAGAGTCCTCAAACACCAGCAAGTAGCTAAAAACCAAAATTTTAGCGACTCCGATCGAAAATAGGACTCTAAATGACACAGGCCTAACATTCTCCCCCCCTTAGGAAATTTAGTCCTCGAAATTTAAGGAAACCCAAAGGGAAGACCGAACGTAGAAGTGTCACCCATAGAGTCCCTTGGCTCCCGAGTGGTCCGGCCACTAAACTGGTGCTACCACGCACTTTAACCGAAGGAACGGTATTGGTGCGGAGCCTCTTCTCACATCGGTCTATGGTCTCGATCAACTGCTCCAAGAACGACCAATCCTGCTCGAGGATGAGCGGCTCGAACGGAATGACATGAGCAGGATCGTGGACCTAGTGCCTCAGCTACGAGACCTTGGATGACGTCACAGGCACGAGTCAGCCACGGGGGCAAAGCTTCATGACAGCCACCTCCCCTAATCCACTCAAGGACGAAAACCGGTCCGATGGAAGGCCGACTCAGTTCGCCCTGAACGTCAAAACAGAGGATGTCCTTAAACCTGGACACCTCATGCCAACATGGTCGCTGAACCCGTAGGTAGGCTCCTGGCGACGATGACTTGCGTAGCCCTTCCGACGGTTCTAGGTGGTGCAGAGGCACGCACGAACCATCTCGGCCACCGCAAGGTCAATTAAAATAACTTGCGGCCACTCCAACTGGCGCTCCACAACCGTCACAACACGAGGGAGGTTTAAAACCGCGCCCGTAGAGTGCCTCTTTCATTTCATCTGGGTGCTCAAATGGCAGTCGTTACACAGGCAGACCCCTACCCAAAGGGTGGTGCCTCATCCAACTGCCTCAAGTCGGGCATGCAGGCACTTAGCATGTCCTCCAAAGCCTAAATCGTCCTCTTGCCTGGCTGTCCGTCAGCAGTGAAACGCTATACTTAAATGAAGGCTCGCGACAAAGCCTACCAAAGGCTGTGCAAGCACCTCAAAGTAACACACGCGTCTCGATCCGAAATAGCGCCGACCGGAGTGCCATGAAGACGAACAATCACGAAGGCTCAAACCCGCATCGAAGCGTCCAGAGACTCAGTCAGCTAGATAAGGAGAAAGGTGCGGACTTAGTCTGTCGGTCAATGATCACCCAAACGGCGTCGTGACCCGAACGTGACTTTAGCGAGTCCACAATGAAATCCAAGACAACCCACTCCCACATTCACTGAGGATCTCGATGGACGAACGCATTCCAACGCGACGATCCACGACTTCGCCTGAGGGCATGCCAACCAACATCCTCAACGAAGGCTACCTCAGAACAGCCCACGGAGGTCCAATAACATTTGAGATCCTTGTAGGCATCTGGCGCATTCGTCTACCCTGACGGCAGTAACTCAAAATTCGTAGTGCCCGAAACGGTCACGAAAGGCCAACTAAAGAATGCCCAACTCCCGGATCTCCAATTAGGGTACCCTGCGCGAAGATCGATCAACAGAAAGACACTGGCTCCCAAAGTTGGTCTAAACAGATCATCTATTCGCGACAAGGGGAACTTGATCTTCAGCCCCTATGGGGAGATCAAAATCATTCCTAGGATGATTAAGTCCAAATTCTGCTCCTCAAGCAAGGCTGACGCTCATGATGACCCTTACGCGCTGGGTAAGCCGCTCGACCGCACTTAATCTGCAAGACACGCAATAGGAGGTCGTCGATTCCCGACAACGCCTAAGCGACGTCATCTACCTGATATGGCGGTTGGGTCCCATCACGAACGCTTAGCGTCGCGTCTCCTCCTTTACGACCAATGTGGGGGGCAAAACGCGACAGTACCGCGAACTGTGCTTCACATGCTGCCACCAAAAAGGCCGCCCAACTATAACATTGGAACTCCAGCATCATGCACTCAATGGGCATATTCATCACGGGGAGTCCAAGCTCTCGACGTCATCCAGTAGCACTCTCCCGGTGTGGCCACTACCTGATAGCCTCCTAGGTCCCTATCTCTGCTATATGGGCACACCAACAAAGCGTCGTGGACAGTTCCTAGGAGCACCTCACAGGACTCTGACCTCTACCGGGTAGCCTCCCACGTCCACTACGTCGGCCGTATGGGCACACCAACACGCATTACGAGTAGTACCTGGGAGCGTCTCACCGGACTCTGCTACACCGGGCAGCTACTATGCACGATGATATATCGAAGCGACTCCAGATGCCACTATGGAACCCTAGTCCATAACCTATCGCCCACCAAGCTGTAAAAGGACGCACTCAATCCCGATCATATGCATCACCACCCGCTATCGCACCTTCCAAGTGAGGAAAAATCCATCATCAATTTGATGCTTCAAAGGTATTCCTTAGCTGGGAAAAGAACCTTGGGAGGGCCCCATGAGGTCCCGATATAGGATATCCCGACAACCAAACAAGGAACACGGAGTACCCTAGCCCGGGTCTCAACGCTGACCCTTCAAGGCCCCTTATCCTGAGTAGGAAGGCTGGAAGAAGACATCACCCTTTAATGAGCAATACACCACATCCTCAACACTTGAAACTGGTGCCGCACACGAACTCCATGGTTACTAGCAATACCGATGTCCGGGAACGAAGCTCCATAATCGAGACGCGATCCAAACCACAATCACACAAGTCTATCAATACGACACAACCGGGTTGGAAACTCATTTCCAAGCCTTAGTCAAACAACGGGGAACCCAACACTGACCCAGATCAGTCGACTCAGTCGACAACTTAAGGGAAGTCCAGGGGTGGCCACGTCCACGTCCACGGATGCGAGGAGGCATGTCAGCAACCTAAGAAAACTTCTAAACCAGAGTACTCGGATAACAATCCTACGACTCATCTATACGACTCGACTTAGGCTCTGACAGGACCAGGCTCTGATACCAACTTTTTGTCACGCCCCAGGCGTCCCCAAGGCGCGGCAAATATATAAAGTATCAGCTATCATACAAGAGGTCAACAGATGACTCCAATAAATAATACACAAGGCTAACAATCAATGATAACTGATAACTCAAATGAAAGGCGGAAGCATAAAAATATCAATAAGTCTGTAAATCAAAAACATTATTACAGACTCGAATACACAATCACTGTCCTGTGAGAGCCAAGTCTAGCCAAAAGAAATACAACAAGTGCCACATGCACGATTTACAATTACACAAGACTCTAGGACTGCTGACAGCCTCGCACTCGCCAATCCGTCGGACAGAACGCTCCACGCACGCAAGACCACGCCACAAGGAAGCTCCAGCTCCACGCCCAACAACGCCCCTGTAAAGGAAAACAGTACGCGAGGGGTGAGCTATAAGCTCAGTGAGTGGTCAGAAACCAAACACCAACATAATCATTCGATACAAGGCAATCGCCTATCAAGGAAAACCATGGGTAGAAACCCAACGGTTAACAAGGTCACGCGGCGGTGCGACAATACCCCGCCCTCGCCCTCACTCCCAAGGGTGGAGGCTTTTGGGACTCACAGGGAGGAATAGTCGTTAACCATTTGGTGTTACCGCGTAACAATTACAAGAGTCCATCCGCTTACGAGGTAGAAATATAATTCGACACCTCAAGCGTTTGGAGGTATACCCATAGTATACTCGATGGGTACAACTCACATTCGCCCTCACCCTAGTCCCCACAGGGGTGAACCTAGGGATTTGAAGGACAAAGCTTGTTGTTCTACACCGTTCGTCATCCGGTAGCGCTCTCCCGGGCAGCCTCTACCTGGAGCCGGCCACGGTCAGTACGCTGTCGAGCGCATCGATGGTACCTATAGGTGGGGGCTCCACCCAGGGTGGCTCAACCTAGGCAGCTTCAACATAGATCCGACGAAGGGGAGAACTATTCACGCTCGCAATATCATTCGGTTGCCCACCGCCATACAATCTCTAACTGGTATGGTCCCATGATCAGTACATCTGCCGAATGCATCGGGAGTACCTACAAGTGGGAGCCTTCTGACCAAGTAGCCCCAACGTCACGGCCACGACATAAGGCGATATTGGGAGGAGCCACTACTTGTTCGCAGCGCGAACCCTATAAAAAGCCAATTACTCTAAGCTGGTGGGTCGAGTATCAACTCGAGCCCACCACACTCATACTAACACCCTCACCTCCGAAGGGTGACCTAGGATCTTGGGAGCAATACCCTCACCCTCACCCCGACGGGCGACATAGGATCTTGGGAAATTGCACAACTGGCAGATCGAACCAACGCCGTCCCACCACACCCTCACCCTCACCCTCACCCCCTTCTCGGGGTGACATAGGCCTATTGGGGAAAAGGGGTCAACTGGTCTACGCCTTTCGTCATCCGGTAGCCCTCTCCCGAGTAGCCTCGACCTGGTATCCTCCCATGACCTCTACCTCTACCGTATGGGCGCACCACCCGGCGTCATGAATAGTGTCTGGGAGAGCCTAGCAGGACAACTAAACCCGGGTAGCTTCGACACGGAAGCGACGAAGGGGAGAGCACTTGACATACGCGGTTTTGATCCTCATGGATCCGTCGTCATCGGTTACCAAACACCGATAAGCGCAATGAATTCTCATGAATTCCCTCCAGGGTGCATAACTCAGATGCGGGGAAGACATTTTATTCTAAGTGTCAAAGCCATGGTATGACCCCATAGGAGGTCATACACTTGTCTAACACATTAGACAAGAATCATGATCATATCGGCATATATACAATATGAAATTAACTAAGCAAGTAAATCTTACTTAAACATGAATACAAGACATAATAACCATTCAATCACACAAACTACAACCTAACATACATTGGAGGATATCAACCTAGAGGGAAGGGTTAAGCGCGATTTGCGCAACAATAGGTGCATGCCAATAATTCCAAGCAAGCCCGAGTCAAGTAGGAACTACATCTACTCACTCGGTTCGCGAAAAGAGGGAGGGCGAGAGAGAGGGAATGCCTCATCCTCTCTTGAGCGGGTCATAGTTTTGCCCCAACTAGATGGGTGCAATAACTACACCATACCCTCGAGTCCTAAATCAGAGGAATATTGCGCATACACCAGTTATTAACCCATGTTAAACATGCTTGATTAATAGGGGTAGTATTTCAAACAAAACTACCTAAATCATGCCATATTCTATACAATACATGTGCAAGTATAAGGTAGAATAGGGGTTCTACACAATATACGAGCTATACAACCTAGCATGCATGATATCTAGCATATTTAGGGTGCAATTAAAGCCCCATGGAAGCGCGGAGCACGACTACGTGCATCGAGCGCTCCCGGAAGGGTTGGAATCGAACCACTCACCTAACGAGCGCACGGCTCGCGAAACGCAAGAGAGCGACGAATTGAATCCGAAGCCCGATACCAATCCGCCAAGGATCATCCAATGGTTGCATTTGGCTATAACAAGCTGCTCAACACCACGAAGCACTCCGAACGCGTCTGAGCACCGCAAGCACGCCCTCGAGTACCCCATGCACGCTGCCCATGCACCCTGCACGCATCAAACAACGTCAAGCACGTCCTCGAGCACCTCGTGCATGCTTCCCACGCACTCCGCACGCATCAGGCAAGGCCAAGCACGCCCTTGAGCACCTCGTGCACGCTGCCCGCACACTCCGCACGCATCGAACGACGTCAAGCACACCCTCGAGCACCTCATGCACGCTTCCCGCGCACTCCGCACGCATGCGAGCACCTTATGCATGCTTCCCGCGCACTCCGCACGCATGCGAGCACCTTATGCATGCTTCCCGCGCACTCCGCACGCATGCGAGCACCTTATGCATGCTTCCCGCGCACTCCGCACGCATGCGAGCACCTTATGCATGCTTCCCGCGCACTCCGCACGCATGCGAGCACCTTATGCATGCTTCCCGCGCACTCCGCACGCATGCGAGCACCCCCGACGCCCCGCACCTCCTTACAAACAACACACCTTCAAATACATTGGAAGAGGAGACTTCATCACCACCTCCACCAACAACCAAGCACTCCTTATATGCATAAGAACCACAAAAAGAAGAGGGAAAACTCACCAAAGGAGAGGGGGGAAAAGGAAAGGAAAGGGGGGCGTAGGGGCTCGCAAGCGCACCCTCGGCCACCCCAACCGCAACCACCACAACCACCACCTCTTCCTTGCTCTTCTTCTTCAATGTGGCATTACAACAAACACATGGGGGGCTGCTGTCCAAAGGGGAGGGGAAAACAATGAGGGGGAGCTTGAGGAAGATGGATTAAGAAGGGAGGATAACAAAGCACAACAACAACATAAACACACCTTTTCCACTCCTTTTTGATCTTCTTCTCCACCACCATCACCTCCTCCACCCAAAACACATACAAAAGGGGGGCTGGACCAGAAAAGAGAGGAGGAGAGACCCAAAGTCGTGCACATTTGGGGATTAAATAAGCAAAGGTCGAGTAAATGACCAAGTCATCCTCGGACTTAAAATCTCTGCGCAGCCTTCACTTAAACGGCCATAACTTCCTCAATACAGCTCAGAATTGCACGATTCCAGTGGCATTTGAAAGATAAGAAGATTATCTACAACTTTCATGTTTACACCTAGATCAAATAACCTCTCCAGCTATTCCAAAATCTAGGCTAAACATCTTACAGGGCTGCTGCCTGGATTTCTCAACTTTGGGGTATACTCGGAAAAATACCCATAACTTTTAATATACAAATACAGTTGATCCAATTCCACTTCTATATGGAAGCTATCTCAAAACTGAACATCTCGTAATAATATCGGATTTTTATCTCTTCGTCTTGGATTTTAACAAAATCAAATCCAAATATCAATCCGAAACTGCATAATTCCAAAAACGTTATCGGAATTAAACGAAAATTTTATGGGCAGTATTAAACTGTACCAAGACCCATAATACGCAGTTATATTTCAATCAGAGTCCTCGAACACCAGCAAGTAGCTAAAAACCAAAATTTTAGCGACTCCGATCGAAAATAGGACTCTAAATGACGCAGGCCTAACAAAACGTCCCATCTCTGACAGGCGGTGGCTTGGGTCGGTTACTTGGGTTGATCCGGCCAAGATTGGGCAGCTAAAGGTCATGACTCGCCGCAATGATGAGCATTTAATATTGCTTTATGTCCCATCCAGGGGACTGGTCCAAAGTCGGCCAAGGGGGGCGGCTAGTTAGGGTTAGCCGCCCCTTGCCAGGGACTTAGGGTTTTTGGGTTTCTGGTTTTCTGGTTAGGGCTAGGGCTAGGTTTGGGGTTTGGGTTTAGGTTTAGGGTTAGGGTTTGGGTTTCTGGTTTAGGCCGGGGCTGGGGTCAGGGTTAGGGTTTGGGTTTAGGTTAGGGTTTGGGTTTCTGGTTTAGGTCGGGGCTAGGGTTAGGGTTAGGGTTTGGGTTTAGGTTAGGGCTAGGGTTAGGGTTTTCCGGTGAGGACTAGGGTTAGGGTTTTCCGGTTAGGGCTAGGGTTAGGGTTTCTGGCTTCCTGAACTTCGGTTCTCTACTTGATGTCCAACTGTGGGATATTTCCGGGTGTTACTTGAAGTATTGCTGTCTCTCTGGACGGTCAAAATTGGGGTATCTACAATTGTCCCTCATCGGACGGAGTCTTTGTGCGAAGCAGGAAAGACTTCGACCGATGATAAGGAAAGAGACCCCTATTTTGGCTGGCCCGACCTTCAAGAAGTTATGCCGACACGAAAAGTACTTAAAATTTTTAGCCGAAAGGATAATCCAGGTGGAAGGTGGGGAAAAGTAAATGGTGAGTGATCCAACCCGCGGTCGGGGTTCTTAGCTATCGTGCGCGGAGCTGCCCAGCGTCAGTTTCCTCGTGCCTACCGTTCCCATGCTTGGGAAAACTCAGCAAGGAGGGGATATCGCCGACAGAAAGCAAGTAAATGTTGATTTGGTGAATTGGATCATCCGAAGGATAAGAACTCTGGAAAAGAACCAGAACCGAAGAAATTTGAATTTGAACAGTACTGAAAGTGTGGCAAAACTTCAGGAAAGTCGTGTTTAATCAAGTAGTGTCTGGAAATAAGCCAATACATGGTTGTTCGGTATGGAAAACCTTGAAATTTAGGGCTGAAAAGAGATTGGAAAGGGGTTTTAAGTGAAAGTAGAAAACTGGGAGGGGCGGCTAGTTGTAACTAGCCGCCCGAGAGGGGGCGGCTACTCGCGGGTAGCCACCCCTAGACTGGGTCCCTTATAACCGAAAAAGGGACCCTCTCTCTTCCCACTTTTTCAAAAACGGTTTCTCTCCCTCTTCTTCTTCTTTTCTTTTTGACTCAGGTGATTATTTCAGTGAAGTATAGCTCAAGACTTTGGAGCTTGGAGCGTTTTGAAGGAAAAGATTCTCTTTTATGTACTCTCTTAGGTTTAGAAGAACAATCTATGTTTATGATTTTGGTGGGACAGTTTAATTTCTCGTTTTATATGCATGGTTTAGAGTAGTTTAGCATGGATTGTTGTGGATACGTATGTGCGTGTAGGTGAATCTTGGCTTTTATAGGTTTGATTCATGGATGGATGTAGGGTTTTGATATATAATTGTTTTAGCATGGTATCTATACATGTTTTGTGTATGAATATGTGTATGAAATGTGTACATGCAGGTTTGGAAAGAAATGTTCTTGATAGGTATTAGAGACACGGAGACTTGATAAAAATGGGGCTCACAGCAGGTTTCAGGGTAGCAGGCAGGGGGCGGCTAGTATGAACTAGCCGCCCAGTGAGGGGCGGCTAGTTGTGTTTAGCCGCCCCCTGTCTGGGACAATTCTTCTGGTTTTTGCTTCTTGTCTGCTGTTGCTGAGAGCCTTTGTGATTGTTTCGACCTCCGAGACCTATAATAACATTCCTTTCATGGACCAAGTGTTAAATCTGTACAGATTGCGCCCCTGCATTGACTTTTGAGCTCTTTCTTGCTTGAATTGTCAAGGGCTACAATCCATCTTAAGGTAAATGGAAAGATAATGCGAGAAAGTAAAGTGCGGGAGACCATGCTTTTGTATGCAAGGAAGGGATTCCAAGTGCGTGAGTGAAGAAAAAATTTAAGCATGTGTGTAAGTGGGATCATTTCTTCTCAAGCATGTGCGGAAGGGTATGAAATGAGTGGGGACAATCTTAATATCAGGTACGGGGGGTCAATTTTAATATTTCAAGAAAATCGGATGCCAAGGTGTTTTCGGAAAAGAAAAATGCAAGCTTATGCGTAAGTATAATTGGCATAAGGGGGCATTTTAATTCTTCAATGGTTTCTTACGTGAGAGGGTAATGTTCTCGATTTTCTGAAGTAAAAGATACCATCAAGTCCCTGTGGAGGAGCCCTTGTGGTCACCCATGTCCAAACCAGGACTGTATTTGAAAGGTATGAGCCTTAGGTGTCGATTTTTCTAGGTTCGTGGTTTTCAAATGCTTAATCGTATTATTCCAAACATGCTGAAAAATCCATGAGTGTACCAAGAGTCGAGTCAAATAAGCTTCCCTTTGGATAGGCAAGTTTCTAAATGAACTCATGTGAGTGTGTGTAGTTGTAAATCTAGAAATGATCTACCTTTGGTTGAAATTTCGATTTTTCCGGCAGACATAGTTCAATTTTGAATCCATTGCGAAAATAAGAGGGGGGGGGCAATGGGGTAAGAGAAATATCTTCCTTTCGGGCAATATTTTAGAATTGTCCCAGTCTAGCATATGTCCTACTTTCTAGGTCCCTCTGGCTTTCTTCTTTTTACCACTTCTTTATTTTGGATGGAAAGTACAGTCCGTTGTATGGACTTGTACTGGTATAGCCATTGTCTAGCGTATACAGTGCGTAAAGGCGTGAAAGCCTGCTAAAATAGAGAGTTTAACCCGTTCACTTGGGTGTTATTTTTCTTTTGTTGGCCTCTCATTGCCTGATTTTTTTTTATTTGAGGGGGGGGGGGCTCTTCTGTTTTTCACCCCGATTCTTTTCGTGCTTCCCCTCTTGAAGTGTTTGTATAGTGCCAGAGCCAGTTTTGGGACATATGCCAGGTCTAGGTAACTCCTCATTTTGACCTAGGGTTAATACGAGTGGGGCGGGAATAAGGGAGGTTTTGCTTTGGGGGTTTTAAATTGTCCCAGTCTACGGGGTAGGCAATTTCTCTTCCATCAGGTAAATCGATCGTTCAGTTATACGTGTGTGAATGAAGAGGCATGATTTGGCGGAGATGTGTTCAAATAGATACGAGTTTATTTTTGAGAGTCTTATAGTTCTATCATCAAGTACTAAACGCTGGAAATCGCAAGAAGAAAGAATAATAATTCTCAAGTATTGAAAGCTATTCATGCATGGAATTTCTTTAGATAAAGTGCATTCCACGAACCTGAAACCTCGACTCCTTCGGCATCTACCAAGCGGTAGGCATTCCCGGAATAGGCATGGGTGATCACATAGGATCTCTCCCATGTGGGTTGCAACTTTCCTCTTGGGTGAGGCTGTCTTGATGGCATGATTTGCTTAAGTACTAATTCCCCGATTTCAAATTTTCTTTTTATTACCTTCTTTTCAAATGCCCTTGCCACCCTTCTTTGGTAGGCCTGAGCATGGTCTGCCGCTCTTAATCTTTTCTCGTGTAGTAGTTCACTCTTTTTGGTATTTTTTATGTTTTCGAAAGTGTAAAGACAGATACATGCTTACAGTTTTGAAAAGGGGCCTGTGTTGGCGAATAGATATGTTTTTGGAAAGGGAATGGGAATAAAGTTTGGAAAACGGTTTTGTTTTTAGAAGGGAAGTATGGAAAGACAGTTTGTAAAAAAAATGTTTTTGGCGGAAATCATGGAAGTATGGTTTTGTTAAACATTTAGTTTTGGAGAAGCGCAGATTTGGAAAACATTTTCATCGTGAAGAAGAGTGTGGAAATGTAGTTTGCAAATATTTTCGTTGTTTTGGACATCTTGAAATATTTTCGTTGTCTAGAAAGTATGTAAAGGAAGCTTGTAAAAATATTTTCGTGGTTTAGAAGATATGTAAAGATAGTTAGAAAACATTTTTGTTTTGATGAAAAACATGTAAATAAAGCTGAAAATAGGTATGTTTTGGGTTGGGGAATGAAAGCTGATTGGCATATATTTTTTTGGATTTTGATTTTTTTTGTTGGAAAGCGTGTAAATAAATATGTATAGGGCGATAAAAGCGAAAAGTTGGTAAACAAATATTTTTGATCTTTTGATTTTTAGAAAGCTGTAAACAAATATGTAAAGGATGACGAAAGCGAAAGCTGGTAAACAAATATTTTCGATCTTGGATTTTTATTTAGAAAAAGCTATAAACAAATATGTACAGGATAATGAAAGCTTACGCGGGGGGATCAGTACCTGGTTCTTGGATTCGTATTGTTTCCCCGAGTCGGCTTCGCTTGGTAGGCCGGCTGATGTCTGGTGGGGGTCCCCTATTCCCGAACTCTTCTTCCCTGAGTCTCTTCAAGGGCCTTCCTTGATGGAGCAGTTCTTCGTCGGTGGAGCCTGGCTGCCAACATGCGAGCACCTCTAGCCGGATGCGCATGGCACAGACGCTCCAATTCCGGGCCCGTGTCTCGTTAAAGCGTGCTTCTCCCCATATGGATACTACTTTCCCGCTGTACGGGAAGCGAAGACATTGGTGTCGGGTGGATGAGACGGCTTCAATGCTGTTGAGCCATGTCCTCCCAACAATCAGAGGGTGGGGTGATTGAATGTTCATTACCATGCAGTTGACGATGGTGGAGACCGGGCCGATCTTTAGTGGGAGCGTGACCAGTCCGCAAGCGTTCTTGCGTGTGCTGTCGAAGGCATACATGTATTCATCCGAGGGCTCCAATCTGGGAACCCGGCCTTCTAGCTTTTGGTAGGCAGAATATGTAAGAACGTTAGTTTCTGCTCCCGTATCGATGAGAATGTGCTGGAATTCCCTCCCTCCGAGTATGGCAGGGATCGCGAGGGGTGCGGAGCGTGCTCCGGCTTTTGCGACTTCGTGGGGGAGGAAGGTGATCGAGTTGGGCTCCGTAAGATTGCTTGGTGGATGTAGGGTCCTGGTTGCTTCTTCTGAAGGATAGTTGTCGTCGTAAGGGGACCCAGGTGGACTACCACCTTTATCCTCGTTCCCCGGTCGTAGGGCTGGTGTGAACATATTATGTGTCGCCCAGTTGTTCTCATTCTCGTATTGGAGGCGCGCCTCTCCCCAGATTGTCAGGATATGACTCAAGAAGGGCAGTCGAAGGCATTAGTGCCGGGGGGAACAGATAGCTTGGATGCTGTCTAACCATGGTCGCCCTAACATCAATGGGTACCTTGTGTCGATGTCGGCCACGAAGCAGGCTACTTCACAGATAAGAGGGCCAACGAACAGCTCGAATGTTCTGGTGCCACGGAGAGTCTTTCCGGTATGGTTGAAAGCTTGAATAGTATGGTGGGCCGGTTGGACGGGAGGACGGCCTAGTCCACGTATCTTTTGGTAGGTGGAGCACGACATTATGTTCATTCCTGACCATGGATCCACGAAGATGTTGTTTAACCACAACATTTGAAGTCGTCCGCGGATGTGTAGGGGGTAGACTCGCAGTCTGGGATCCGGGAGGTCTTGGTCAGTGAACGAAATGGTCATTGGGCGGCGGGGGCCGTCGACAGTGTCGGTACTCTTGGAGGACCCGTTGTCGTCCGGATGCAGATCATCCGACGTACATTCCCCTCCTTCGGGTCCTTCGCTAGCTCCTTCATAGATCTCCTCGAATGGCTCTTCTTCTTCGTCTCCTCCCGGGTTTTCTAGTCCGCTTTCGTCAGACTCGATGTTGATGACTGCGGGAAGGGCGAGAACTGCATCTTCTTCTTCGCCATAGAGTATGGCAAGGTCATGATTGTCGAGGTTCAGCTGGAAGGGCTCGTTCTGCTCTTCCTCCTCGAATTCTTCGGACAGACTGTCGTCAGTGACGTCTTCTAAACTGCTTGGTTGTGGTGACGGTTGTCTCCCTCTTCTGACCATGTTTACCATGTGGGCTCCAGATGTGGATGCTTGGTTGTGACCTAGCAATGGGTCAGTAAAAATGCCAAGTGGCTTGGATGCTCGAGAATTGCCCTGGTTTAAGTGGCTTTTGATCATGGCCCAATCAAGGCGCCTGTCATCATTTAAATCGTAAATAAAATCCTGAAAAACAATGCATTGTTCTACGGTATGACCATGTTGTTGGTGGTACTGACAGTAACGCAGTCTGCTGGCCTCGAGGAGTGGAGGTTTAGCAGCTGGGAGGGAGATACTATTTGTGTCCATTAGTACCCTAAAAATCCTAGTTAGCATTTCTGGGAGGGGAGGGTAAGAGTCCCTCTTTCCCATTCGTCTCTGGTCATAGGATGTCGGATGGGAGACCTCATTATAAGTATCTTGGGTGGGCTGTCTAGGATTTAGGTTCTGACTCCTTAGGAAGGTGGAATAAAAAGGGGTCCTAGGCTGGCCTTGTCTTGAGATTACAGGGCTTTGGACCGGAGAATTATAGATTACCGGGTTTTGTTGTGTCGGCACGGGGACGGTAACTGATCGAGTAGTGAAGTTTTGGTTGATTGGCCGAGGCGGCGCATATCCGGATGAACCGGACGTGTACTGTCTCGGAGCCGTTCCTCGATCAGGAACTCGTGCTCCGTTCGGGTAGAGTGCTGATACTTGTGTAATAATCCCCTCTACCGTGGGGGTTTGCGCCTTACGAGGCGGTTGTCCAACCCTATGGCTGGTAGGTGGGGACTGGGTTTGGACTACTGGGGCTGCACAACGGGAAATCCTGTTGTGGCGGTCAATTAGAAGTTGATACGTAGTACAGTCTCCGTACGAAAGGCTCGTACGAAGCTCTAGACTCAGGCTCTGTAACATCATGTCAATCTCTTGACATTCTGTGAGTTGCAGCCGGTTCGGTGGACAAGTGTGCGCCACCAAGACACGTATTGTTCGAATTCCTCCCTAGGCCTCATTCTCTCTACGGTTAAATCTGAAATAGAGGGGGTTGTAATCATCTGGTAACCATAGCGGCCCAAGAACTTCTCGCTTACAGCCGAGAAATTTGACAAGTGATCTACAGGGAGGGTGGAGAACCATTGTAGTGCTTCTCCTTCCAATGATTTATGGAAGAGGAAGACTAGCAGAGGTTGATTATCTAGAAATGGGTGTGCGTCAAGATAAAAGGCAGTTAGATGGATGTCTGGGTCTCCACGACCGTTATACCGGGGGAATTTGGGGATTTTGAATCCCTCCGGTAGGTGGACTGACGGGATTTGTCTCAGGTTATGTAGAGACATGTGTTTGGGGGTTGAGGGACCAGTCTCGGAGAGGATTCTTCGGATGGTTTCGTCCAGTGTTTCTCCCCTGGGAGGGCTGCCTAGCGGTCCCGGGTTTGGGGTGGCCTGGTAAGGGCCTGGGGTGGAAACGGCTTGGAATATTGGATTCGCGGGGGAAAGGGGGGCGAACGAAAAGACGCTCGGGTTGACCGAGTGACTGGGTGTGAACGGGGTTTTGGGAACGGTTTTAGGGGTTTCGACAGGGGCCTCCTGTCTTACGGTTTTGACCTGGCGGTAGTCGGCGAGGTCATGAAACATGTCCTCTACGGATTGGTATCCTAGACTGGCCATCTTTTCCTCTAGATGGGTGAGGAATTGCGTGGCCTGACCCTCTTGGTGGGTTCTTTTCTCTAATATCTCCTCCTCTATGCGGGATTCCATGATGTGTGTGAAATGATTTAAGGGAACGAATGCAGATATAAAGCAGTAAATAAAGCGGTAAAGGATTGCGCAGCGGTGTGCGGCTTACAAAGCAGTAAAGGATTGCGCAGCGGTGTGCGGCTTACAAAGTAGTAAATGATGCTGTGATGCGAATTAGGAGAAACTGATTCGAGGGGTGGGAAACTCTAACCTTCCTAGAGGGTTGATAGCATTCTAGTCAAGCTTGTAAAAGGGGGCAGAAGGGGATTACCATTTGTTGTTTTTCACGAGGGAGGTCCCACCGTGATCGCCAGATTTGTCAGTATCGTCGGGAAGGCCTCCCGGCGGTGCGCGGGTGCGCGCGTGTGTGTGTGGGGGTTCTTCGGGGACTCGGATCGTAGGCATGCCCTGGCGGGCTCGGTCGGATCGTCTTCTCGGAAGGGTGAGGGGTGTCGTTCCTGGTTGAGGCACCCGATAGCGTCTCAATAGGATTCAGGGGTTTGTGTGATCGCCACCTGCTTTTTCTAAAGCAGGAAAAGGGGTTGGGTTGGATTTGATCGCCTATGTGGGGAGTTTCTGGGGTCTCCGCTCTGGGATACGGATATACCGTACACAGAGGAGAAAAACAGGTAATCCTATTCTGCTCCTGGGGCTTGACTAAAGGAGTCTTGGGACATAGGGGGTGTAAGTGGGGTGTGTATAGGGGGGCGGCTAGTCGGTTTGAGCCGTCTGGTCAGGGGTGGATAACAGGGTTTAGCCGTCCGGGGCCTAGTCTGGTTTGGGCAGAACTTCGGTAGGAAATGGGTTTGGTTTTGGACAGGGGCTAACCTAGGTTTAGCCCGGGTTTTTGGAGGGTGGAATGAGAGGGTATTTTATGTAGGGAAATGGGTATTTCTCTCACAAAAGGGGCTCTCTCTCTCTCTCTCTCTCTTGGGATTTCTAGTGGGGAAAGGGAATGTGAATTGTGGGTTGAGGATTGTTGATGGGAATTGGTTTTTTTGAATGGTGGTGATGAATTGGTGATGGGTTTAAAGGCTTGGGACCTCCTCTATTTATAGTAAAAGAGAGGCAGGGGAATGACCAGGGGGTAATAGAGTGGGTTGGCTTCGATCAGACCCCTCATTAATTCTGTGGTTCTTCTGTCAGACACCAGGTGAAGGGCGGCTAGTGCTAACTAGCCGCCCAGGATGGGGCGGCTACTTCCTGGTAGCCGCCCCTATCATAACCTGCCAAACGTCCCATCTCTGACAGGCGGTGGCTTGGGTCGGTTACTTGGGTTGATCCGGCCAAGATTGGTCGGCTAAAGGTCATGACCCGTCGCAATGATCAACATTTAATATTGCTTTATGTCCCATCCAGGGGACTGGTCCAAAGTCGGCCAGGGGGGGCGGCTAGTGCTAACTAGCCGCCTGGTGTGGGGCGGCTAGTTAGGGTTAGCCGCCCCTTGCCAGGGACTTAGGGTTTTTGGGTTTTTGGTTTTCTGGTTAGGGCTAGGGCTAGGTTTGGGGTTTGGGTTTAGGTTTAGGGCTAGGGTTACGGTTTAGGTTTAGGGCTAGGGTTAGGGTTTGGGTTTCTGGTTTCGGCCTAGGCTGGGGTCAGGGTTAGGGTTTGGGTTTAGGTTAGGGTTTGGGTTTCTGGTTTAGGTCGGGGCTAGGGTTAGGGTTAGGGTTTGGGTTTAGGTTAGGGCTAGGGTTAGGGTTTTCCGGTTAGGGCTAGGGTTAGGGTTTTCCGGTTAGGGCTAGGGTTAGGGTTTCCGGCTTCCTGAACTTCGGTTCTCTACTTGATGTCCAACTGTGGGATATTTTCGGGTGTTACTTGAAGTATTTCTGTCTCTCTGGACTATCAAAATTGGGGTATCTACAGGCGCCCCTCGATCCCGGTGGCTGGGATTCCTCGGGACACGAACCTCCCGAGGAATTACGCTACGTATGTTACGGGATGGATGGGCCGAGTCGTCTTGGTGGAGCGTCGTCCTGAGGTGACTTCGAGTGACGAATACCTAGCTTGGTATCATCAGGAGTATGCGGGTATCCTCGGGACGATGGAGGAGGAGATCCCGGACGCTTATGTAAGTTGAAAATCCTTTTTCCTTTCCTCGTTCTCCCTTGCTTGAATATTTTCTGAATGGTATTTGTTTTGTAGGTTGAGTTGAATGAGATGGAGAAGAGGCTCAAGACCGCCAATGAGCACCTCCAAGCGCGGGCCAGGCAGATAGAGGCGTTGCGGGTGCAATGGAGACGCTTGCAGGACCAGGTCCGGGTCCTCGAGGCTCAGGTTGATGCTCTGTCGAGAGCGAGGGCCGATGGTGCTTCTTCTTCTTCCGCCCCTCCTCCTTCCATGGCTTTCGAGCGAGAGCTCGAGCTGATGAGGGAGCTCGATGCGGCCCGGAATGAATTGACGGCCATACGGATGGTGCTGGGCCAGGCGAGGGGTAGGGCTTCTCAAGCTGAGGAGGAGACGGACCGGCTGAGGTCCATGATGGCTTTGAGAGAGGAGTGGTTCATCACCCTAGGCCGTGGAGGGACTCCCTCCAGATGAGGGTGTCGGAGTTGGAGGCTTCGGCGGGCGTCCCTGGAGGTTTGATGGGGGACTTAGTTCGTTCTCTCTAGGCGGCCAGGGATAGGGATCGGGAGGCGCTCAGGGCATCAGAGGCGTGGGCACGGGATTTGGAGGAGAGGTTGAGGGCTGTCGAGGATCGGGCTAGGGGTACAGAGTGTCGCCTCCGACAGAGATTGGAGAGGAGAGACAGAGATATGCAACAAGTCCATCTCTGGGAGGCGACTATGAGGGGGAAATTGGTTGGAGGGGGCTCCATGACCGAGGCGGACCTTGACCTTCTTCCGCTCGAGCCTGACCATTCTCTCTCGGCTTCCTTGGCTACTGGGGCCACCTTCAGCCGTGCTTCTTGTTCTTCGGCGTCTCGGAGTCGTGGGATATATGAGAGGGCCGCGTCTTCGGTTCGAGAGACTCCTGCCGCTCCTGATGCTCCAGAGGTTCAGTCCTCTCCTCAGCCACCGCTCCATTCTCAGCCAAGCCAGGATGTTCCTCCTACTCAGCCTCCAGCGGATGACTATACGCCGAGGTATAGCTTCTTTGTGTCTTGGTTTTAGGTAGAAGAATGATATAGATGCGAGGAATTCATGCTTTTCTCCTTTTGTTTTGACTCAGGTGATATTCTGGTGGAGTATAGCTCAAGACTTCGGAGTTTTGAAGCTCTCGGTGGACCCTATCTCTTCCTTACTCTTTCATAAAGATTTTCTTTTATGCACTCTTTTAGGTTTAGAAGAACAATCTACGTTTTTGGTGGGACAATTTTATAATTCTCCTTTGTACGCATGGTTTGGAGTAGCTAGCATGGATGTTTGGGTATTTAAAGAGCTCCCTTTATTTAGAAAAATGTGTATTTCGTGGATGGGTGAATTTGGTGTTTTTGTACGTTTAATTCATGGATGGGTGTAGGGTTTTGATATATAATTGTTTTAGCATGGTATCTATACATGTTTTGTGTATGAATATGTGCATGAAATGTGTACATGCAGGTTTTCGAAAGAACTGATCTTAATAGGTAAAGAAGTGTTGAAGAGTTGATTGGATATGGACTGACATAGCTGAAATAGGTGCAGGCAAGGGGCAGCTAGTGTAAACTAGCCGCCCAGTGAGGGGCGGCTAGTTGTGTTTAGCCGCCCCCTGCCTAGGGCATGCTTACCTGAAACAAAGGGCAGGGGCGGCTAGTGTAAACTAGCCATCCAAAGGGAGGCGGCTAGTCGGGTCTAGCCGCCCCCTACCTGGGGCAGTCTGGTTCTGCTGCTCCTGTCTGCTGCTGCTGCTGAAAGCCTTTGTGACCGTTTCAACCTTCGAGACCTATAAAAACATCCCTTCCGTGGACCAAGTGTTAAATCTGTCCGGATTGTGCCCCTGCACTGACTTTTGAGCTCTTTCTTGCTTGAATTGTCAAGCGCTACAATCCATCCTAAGGTAAAATGAAAAATCGAATGCGAGAAAGTAAAGTGCGGGAAACCATGCTTTAGTATGCAAGGAAGGGATTCCAAGTGCGTGAGCGAAAAACTTTTAAGTGCGTGTGGAAGTGGGACAATTTTCTCTCAAGCATGTGCGGAAGGGCGTAAAATGAATGTAGGTGGGGGTAATCTTATCATTGGTACAGGGGGCTAATTTTAATATTTCAAGAAAATCGAAGGCCTAGGTGCTTTGGAAAAGGAAAATGCGAACTTATGCGTAAGTATTGTGGCATAAGTGGGCGTTTTAATTCTTCAATGGTTTTTCTTTTATGTGAAAGGGCAATGTTCTCGATCTTCTTAAGTAAAAGATACCATCAAGTCCCCGTGGAGGAGCCCTTGCGGTCACCTATGTCCAAACCAGGGTTGTATTTGAAAGGTATAGGCCTTAGGTACCGGTTTTTCTAGGTTCATGGTTCTCAAATGCTTGATCGTATTATTCTAAACATGCTAAAAAATCCATGAGTGTACCTGGAGTCAAGTTAAATAAGCTTCCTTTGGATAGGCAAGTTTCTAAGTGAACTCATGTGAGTGTGTGTAGTTGTAAACCTGGAAATGATTTACCTTTGGTCAAAATTTCGCCTTTCCTGGTAGACATAGTTCAATTTTGAATCCCATTGCGAAAAATAAAAGGGGGGGGGGAGAATGGGGTAAGAGTAATATCTTCCCTTCGGGCAATATTTTAGAATTGTCCCAGTCTAGCATATGTCCTACTTTCTAGGTCCCTCTGGCTTTCTTCTTTTTATCACTTCTTTCTTTTGGGTGGAAAGTACAGTTCGTTGTTTGGATATGTACTGGTATACCGTGCGTAAAGGCGTGAAAGCCTGCTAAAATAGAGAGTTTAATCCGTTCACTTGGGTGTTATTTTTTTTTGTTGGCCTCTCATTGCCTGATTTTTTTTTTATTTGAGGGGGGGCTCTTCTGTTTTTCACCCCGATTCTTTTCATGCTTCCCCTCTAGAAGTGTTTGTATAGTGCCAGAGCCAGTTTTGGGACATATGCCAGGTCTAGGTAACTCCTCATTTTGATCTAGGGTTAATACGATGGGGCGGAAATAAGGGAGGTTTTGCTTTAGGGGTTTTAAACTGTCCCAGTCTACAGGGTAGGCAATTTCTCTGCCATCAGGTAAATCGATCGTCCAGTTATACGTGTGTGAATGAAGAGGCATAATTTGGCGGAGATGTGTTCAAATAGATACGAGTTTATCTTTGAGAGTCTTATAGTTCTATCATCAAGTACTAAACGCTGGAAATCGCAGGAAGAAAGAATAATAATTCTCAAGTATTGAAAGCTATTCATGCATGGAATTTCTTTAGATAAAGTGCATTCCACGAACCTGAAACCTCGACTCCTTCGGCATCTACCAAGCGGTAGGCATTCCCGGAATAGGCATGGGTAATCACATAGGGTCCCTCCCATGTGGGTTGCAATTTCCCTCTTGGGTGAGGCTGTCTTGATGGCATGATTTGCTTAAGTACTAGTTCCCCAATTTCAAATTTTCTTTTTATTACCTTCTTTTCAAATGCCCTTGCCACCCTTCTTTGGTAGGTCTGAGCATGGTCTGCTGCTCTTAATCTTTTCTCGTCTAGTAGTTCGCTCCTTTTGGTATATTTTTTTTTTGATATTTTATGTTTTCGAAAGTGTGGAGACTGATGCATACTTACGGTTTTGAAAAAAGGGGCCTACGTTGGCGGATAGATATACTTTTGAAAAAGGAATGGAGATAAAGTTTGAAAAACAATTTTGTTTTTAGAAGGAAAGCATGGGAAGACAGTTTGTAAAATGTTTTTGGCGGAAATCAAGGAAATATGGTTTTGTTAAACATTTAGTTTTGAAGAAGCGCAGATTTGGAAAACATTTTCGTCGTGAAGAAGAGTGTGGAAATGTAGTTTGCAAATATTTTCGTTGTTTGGTAAACAAGTAAAGAAAGTTTGGGGAAGTGCTTTATTTTGTTTGGAAGTATGGAAAAACGGTTTGCAAATATTTTCGTTGTTTAGCGAACGATCACGCAACGACCCGGGTTGCAGTGAGTGGGTCGATCCAACCCAGTTGGGAGGTGTTGGATGCACATTGTCGTGCGTTGCCCTCCCCTGGGGCACCATAACTGCATGTTGACTTGTGGAATAAATATTTATGTTGGCTTGACTTACTAGGATCCACCTATGACATGTTACACATTGTATGCTAGGATTATACACCCATGTATCATGTATAGGAGCCCATACATGCCTAGATACCATGTTCCATGTTAGCATACCCTGATTTCGTGTGTGTCCCCATCTAGTTTCAATCGTTTAAACTAAAATGTGATTATATAAATATTAGCATGTCTTAGATGATATTATATCCTTGTTATTGCCATTTAAAATGTTTTCATGATTAATTCTTTGTTTTATGAATTATTGTTGTATATTTATTTATACATATGGGTCATGCACCTTGCCTAATGAGGTTAAGCAACTGTATGACCTCTGACGGGGTCATACCATGGCATCGACATTACGAATGATAGGTTTTCCCCGCATCTGAGTTATGCGCATTGGAGGGAATTCTTGAGAATTCGTTACCGTATCGGTGTTTAGTAACCGTTGACGACGGATCCAAGAGGATCATATCCGCGAGTGTAGATTGTTCCTCCCCTTCGTTGGATCCGTGTAGGAACTTCCCGGTGTCGAAAACGCTGTCCTGGCACCGGGCTCCCATCTGTAGGTATTACCGATGCATCTAGGGACGTACTGATCGTGGGAGTATGTCAGGTAGAGGCTACCCGGGATAAGGGCTACCGGTGGACCAAGGGTTTAGAGCAATCTAATCTCTCCCAAAAGGCCTATGTCACCCCTCGAGGGTGAGGGTGAGGGTGAGGGTGGGGTGGGTCGGTGTCCCTACGACCCACCAACTGTGCAGTTGATCCCACTTTGGGACTTTGATGAATTTAAAAGTTAATATGTGTTGTGTGGCATGGATTGTATCATTCACTGAGCGTGTGGCTCACCCCTCGCATATGTTTTTCTCCAGTTGTCGTTGAGCTAGATCTGTAGGAGGAGCTCCTGGGGGCGTAGTACTAGTAGCGGAGCAGCGTCCGCATTTTGAGTCTGCGAGTGAGAGAGGCCACCACAATTAGACCGGGTGCACAATGTATTTCACGTGTCGATGCTGAGAAAATACATGCATGATCCTTCCCATGTCATTGAACCAGACTTGGTTCAAGTACAAGAAGACCTATCTATCATCGAGCGGCCGGTGAAGATCTTAGATCGAAAGGAGCAAGTCTTGCGCAACAAGACCATTCCATTGGTCAAAGTGCAGTGGCAGTATCATCATGGAGCGCCCGAAATGACTTGGGAACGCGAAGAGGAGATGCGAGAAAAGTATCCATCATTGTTTGCATCTTCCTCAGGTATGCCTTGAATTTAGGGACTAAATTCCTTTAAGGGGGGAAGGATGTGACAACTGAGACTTTTAGACCGTAATTAACTATTTTTTTTGTCGTATTTCTGATATTCCAAATTTTTATAATTTGGCATGGTTGGAATCCTTGTGTTGTTAGCATTCCAACGCTTTTTACGGATCATGAATCGGACTTGTATCGAGCAAGTTATAGTCATTTTTGTGCCTTGGGGAAAACTGCCCAGAGGCGGCTACTTGAAAGTAGCCGTCCCTGTCGAGGGGTGGCTACTCGAAAGTAGCCGTCCCTCATCAGGCGGCTCAATCCAACAAGCCGTCGGGCACCTGTGAGCAGAAACGCAGAAATTTAGGGATTTGACGAAACTGTCGAATATTTGATTGTTTTCTTCGGGGGTAAGTCATTGCACGTGTTTAATCTTATAAAAAGCCTAGTTTTGGATGCCCTAGGACCCATTTGAAAACCCTAATACGAGTCCTCTCTCTCTCTTGTTTTATCAAACCCTAAAAGAGGTCTTTTGGGTGATTTTTGAAAGAAAATCATTTGTGGAATAAGGTGGGTTCTTTTACTTCATTTTTCTTTAATAATATTAGAGTTTTAATTGCTACTGATCACCAATGATGGGTTCATCCCGAGGTGATTCGGGTTTGTGTGGTTTTATGGGTTTTTCCTTCATTTTAATTCATGATTTTATTTGATATTGAATAGTTTTGGATCTTGATGTTATGTTAATCCATTGATGAGGTTTTTAAGATGTTTTTACAAGATTTACATGCTGTTTTTGAATATTTATACATAGATCATGGTTAGGGTTATTTTTCTTAAGATAGAAAGCATGTTTAGGGTTTCTAATGCCTTGTTTTGGGTACCACCTTGCATGAATCCGAACCTCATATGATTTCATCACTGTTTTTATGATTTTTATTGCTGATCTATATGATTTATTCATATATATTAGATCTATGGTTTTCAAGGTTTTTCGGATGGATTACATAAGCTTTTGATGCATTACTCATTGCCTTGCATGGATCTAGGGTTTGGAAGACATGATCATCATATTAAATTTATTAGATCTAGATCCTTGTATGGTTATGATGTTTTCTGTTTTCATATATCCAGATTTATATTATTTATTATTTGGGTTTTGTCGATTTATCGATGTTTGAATAGAAATCATGCCTAGGTCTACACAAATTTTTCATGCATGCTAGAAACATGTATTAGGATATTTTATCACCATCAACTTACTGTTATTTAATATTTAAACACTATTTTATGGTATGAAAATATATGGTGTTAATATTACCATTTTTCAAATTTGTTCTATAGAGGTTTCATCGTTTTTTTGGTATTTTGATTTATTATCGAATCGATCATTTAGGGGATCAAACTTAAATATTTTCAATGTGTTTTTATCTGTATTTTCTGTATGAGAGAGAGAGGGTACGTGTTTTTTGAATGTTTGGGTAGGAAGTCGGGGTCATTAAGGGCATATTTGCTGTTTTGGGTCTGTCGGGGGGTGGCTACTTGAAAGTAGCCGTCTGAGATCAGGCGGCTAGGGTTGAGTAGCCGTCGGAAGCCAGGCGGCTACATTTGAGTAGCCGGCTGAGCCCAGTATTTGTGGTGATCTTTGATTTAGTTAATCATTATATTCCGTTTCTGATCTGGTTCATTGGTATGAAAATCTTCAGGAGCAGTAGACTCTCGTTAGCATTCTTGTTAGTCCGGTAGTCTTGCGTAGGACCGGAGGTGAGTGGGTCTAGTCTCTATATAGATTTGAAACTATTATATTTATATCATGACCGCATCATGCCTATGTTATGAATTCAACTATTATTTTGTGTATGGAGCATGTGAGCATGTCATCATGATAGATATGATTATTTTTGTATGTCGTAAATGTTTTATGGATATTATGATATAATGTATTGCATGCGGAAGCAGTTGGTGTATGAGTAGTTGTTCTTGCATGCATATCATTCGTCTGCATGACATCGTCTGCGTGACGAGGGTCTGCGTGACTCAGTCCAGTGGGACCGTGTCTGCGTGACACCCGTCTGCGTGACGCCGTCTGCGTGACGATTGGTCTGCGTGATCAAGCTCTAGTTGGAGCACTTTTGGCTGCGTGCCATACGGGCATGCGTGTCCGTTGCATCATGCGCATCATATAGATAGTATGAGATGGTGGTTATTTTCTCTAAAGGGATGCATTCCATTTTATCGAGATATTTGTGAAAATTTATATTTTTGTTGGTTCAGATATTTTGGAATTTACTCTGAAGGTTTTAATATTGTTATTATTATTATTGTTATTATTATTGGGACGCTAAGATCCATTCACTGAGCGTGTGGTAGCTCACCCCTCTTTTTCCCAACCTTTCAGAGTAGCCGTTGGCGATCGTCGTTCGTGGTGGGCGTTGGCGATCTAGTTCTCATTTATTCCGTTGCATTCGTAGGTGCTTGAATAAGCCTTCTTCTTGGCATGTAGTGGACGTCCTTAGCTTTATCAGCAAAACCAGGGAATGTTTAGTTATTAGTAAATAAAGTACTCGTGTGTAAATCATTCGTCGAGAATGAATTATTGAGATCCTGGATTTGGGTTATGTTTATGTTTTAAAAACTTTTGTGTTTTGAATTATTATGTTAGTCTAATTCAGTTGATAAAGATTGTGGTCGACGTGACGCACCGTATCACATGCCTTAATAGAGGATAATGGGTACGGGGGCGTTACAGAGTGGTATCAGAGCCAGGTTTTCCTGTTAGGGATAAGGACATAGGATGGAGATGTTAGGCCTGCATTCATATAGGTCACGTTCTAACTCGGTGTTATTTCATTAAAGAAAGCTTGAGATGGTGAGTAGTAGCAACATTATTGTTGCAACCCCTACCGGTGAATTGATCGCCATTCGATCGGTCTATCGCGGATGTATGGTCTGGATAGAGGATCAAGTCTTGTCGCAAACCTGTTGCTGTTAGAGATTCAAAAGTTCGATGTCATCCTTGGCATGGATTGGATCTCTGCCTATCATGCTAACGTGGACTGTTTTTCAAAGACAGTATCGTTCAAGATTCCAGGGTTACGACCGTTGCGATTCGTCGGCGATGGAGGTGTGGGACCATTGGGTCTTATTTCGGCATTGCAAGCTCAGCATCTTCTGGAGAGCGGTTGCATGGGGTACATAGCAAGCATTGTTAATACTAAGGCAGTGAAAGCAAGTATCGAAGGAACATCGGTGGTCGCTGAATTTCCTGAAGTCTTTCTCGACGATCTACCGGGACTACCACCTGATCGTGAAATTGAAGTTTCTATCGATCTAAATCCCGGTACGGAGCCAATATCAAAAGCTCCTTATCGTATGGCACCTTCAGAATTAGCAGAATTGAAGGCACAATTGGAGGAACTGTTGGAGAAAGGATTTGCACGACCAAGTGTATCTCCTTGGGGTGCACCGGTGTTGTTCGTCAGAAAGAAGGATGGTTCGTTGCGTCTATGCATCGATTACCGTCAGCTAAATCAAAAGACGATCAAGAACCGATATCCACTTCCGAGAATAGATGACCTGTTCGATCAACTTCAAGGGGCTACGGTCTTCTCCAAGATCGATTTGAGGTCGGGTTATTATCAGTTGAAGATAAAGAAGGAAGACATCCCAAAGACGGCCTTTCGTACTCGATATGGGCATTATGAATTTTGGTCATGCCATTTGGTTTGACAAATGCCCCTGCAGCATTCATGGACATGATGAATAGGGTCTTTAAGCCTTTCCATGACGAGTTTGTGGTTGTCTTCATTGATGACATCTTGATATACTCAAAGAGCAAGGAAGAGCATATTGAACATCTTCGTTTGGTACTCCAGAAATTGAAGGAGCATCAACTCTATGCAAAGTTCAGTAAGTGTGAGTTCTGGTTAGAGAGCGTGATGTTCCTTGGTCATGTCATCTCTAAAACTGGAATATCAGTCGACCCCTCGAAGATCAAGGCGGTGATGGAGTGGAAGCAACCGATGAATGCTACGGAAATTCAGAGTTTTCTGGGCTTAGCGGGTTACTATCGAAGATTCGTTCAGGATTTCTCAAAGATTGCAGTTCCGTTAACCCGTCTAACTCAGAAGAACGCCAAGTATGTCTGGTCTGAGCAGTGCGAGAAGAGTTTCCAAGAGCTGAAGCGGAGACTTACGTCTGCTCCTATTTTGACCATTCCATCTGGTCCTGGTGGGTACGTGGTGTATTGCGATGCTTCTTATCGAGGCTTGGGTTCTGTGTTAATGCAAAACGGGAAGGTAGTCGCATATGCATCTCGTCAGCTGAAGGTACATGAAGTAAATTATCCCACTCATGACTTGGAATTAGTGGCAGTAATCTTTGCTCTAAAGATTTGGAGGCATTATCTCTACGGCGAGGAGTTTGAAGTTTTCACGGACCATAAAAGTCTGACATATCTGCAATCTCAGCCAGAATTGAAAAATCGTCAGAGGCGATGGGTTGAATTTCTGAAGGACTACGATTGCAAAATCCAGTATCACCCCGGCAAAGCTAATGTAGTCGCGGATGCACTAAGTCGTCAACCTTCGGGAATTTTATCATACATGATGGTGGGTCAATGGAGACTGTTGAATGAAGCGGCCGACCTTTTTAGTGTGTTGCGATCATCTGAGAAAGGTTTCATTGCACGGCTTGTTGTTAAGCCGGATCTCATCGATGAAATTAAAAAGGCACAGGTGGAGGATGAAGAGTTGAAGAAGGTCTCATCCGACAATGACCAAGGATTGAAGCCGGACTTTGCCATCCGAGCTGATGGAGTCCTTTGCTTTCGAGGTCGTGTTTGCATTCCTGCGGACGCCGAATTGAAAAAGAGGATCCTTGACGAGGCACATAGATCTCGGTACACCGTACACCCTGGTGGTACGAAGATGTATCGGAATCTCAAATTAAACTTCTGGTGGAATGGGATGAAGAAGGATGTTGCGGAGTTTGTGTCGAAATGCTTGGTGTGTCAGAAAGTTAAAGCGGAACACCGAAGTCCAGCTGGAAAACTACAACCATCGGAAATTCCAGAGTGGAAGTGGGAACACGTCACCATGGATTTTGTGACTGGTCTACCAAAGTCAAAGAAGGGACATGACGCTGTTTGGGTTGTAGTGGACCGATTGACGAAGTCTGCACATTTTCTGGCAGTGCGCGTGAATGATTCACTAGAAACGCTAGCGAAATTATATGTACGAGAGATTGTTCGTCTCCACGGAGCTCCGGTCAGTATTGTTTCGGATCGCGATTCGCGTTTCATCTCACGATTTTGGAGTGCTCTCCAAACGGCGCTAGGGACGAGATTGAACTTCAGCACAGCATTTCACCCTCAGTCAGATGGACAGTCTGAGAGGACGATCCAGATTTTGGAGGACATGTTGAGGGCTTGTGTGATCGATTTTGGTGGAAGCTGGGAAGATCACTTAGCCTTGGCAGAGTTTGCATACAATAATAGTTTTCAAGCGAGCATTCAGATGTCACCTTTCGAAGCACTGTATGGAAGAAATTGCCGCACACCTCTGTGCTGGAATGAAGTTGGTGAGAGAAGTCTTATTGGGCCAGAACTCGTACAGGATACAATCGACAAGGTGAAATTCATTCGAGATCGGCTTCGGACAGCGCAGAGTAGACATAAAAGCTATGCCGACAATCGAAGGCGGGAGTTAGAGTTTGCGGTGGGAGATCACGTGTTCTTGAAGATATCTCCATCCAAGGGCATAGTTCGATTCGGACAACGGGGAAAGCCGAATCCACGTTTCATCGGACCATTTGAAGTTCTGGAGAGAGTTGGACCAGTGGCATATTGCTTGGCATTGCCACCACAATTAGACCGGGTGCACAATGTATTTCACGTGTCGATGCTGAGAAAATACATGCATGATCCTTCCCATGTCATTGAACCAGACTTGGTTCAAGTACAAGAAGACCTATCTATCATCGAGCGGCCAGTGAAGATCTTAGATCGAAAGGAGCAAGTCTTGCGCAACAAGACCATTCCATTGGTCAAAGTGCAGTGGCAGTATCATCATGGAGCGCCCGAAATGACTTGGGAACGCGAAGAGGAGATGCGAGAAAAGTATCCATCATTGTTTGCATCTTCCTCAGGTATGCCTTGAATTTAGGGACTAAATTCCTTTAAGGGGGGAAGGATGTGACAACTGAGACTTTTAGACCGTAATTAAACTATTTTTTTTGTCGTATTTCTGATATTCCAAATTTTTATAATTTGGCATGGTTGGAATCCTTGTGTTGTTAGCTTTGCAACGCTTTTTACGGATCATGAATCGGACTTGTATCGAGCAAGTTATAGTCATTTTTGTGCCTTGGAGAAAACTGCCCAGAGGCGGCTACTTGAAAGTAGCCGTCCCTGTCGAGGGGTGGCTACTCGAAAGTAGCCGTCCCTCATCAGGCGGCTCAATCCAACAAGCCGTCGGGCACCTGTGCGCAGAAACGCAGAAATTTAGGGATTTGACGAAACTGTCGAATATTTGATTGTTTTCTTCGGGGGTAAGTCATTGCACGTGTTTAATCTTATAAAAAGCCTAGTTTTGGATGCCCTAGGACCCATTTGAAAACCCTAATACGAGTCCTCTCTCTCTCTTGTTTTATCAAACCAAAAGAGGTCTTTTGGGTGATTTTTGAAAGAAAATCATTTGTGGAATAAGGTGGGTTCTTTTACTTCATTTTTCTTTAATAATATTAGAGTTTTAATTGCTACTGATCACCAATGATGGGTTCATCCCGAGGTGATTCGGGTTTGTGTGGTTTTATGGGTTTTTCCTTCATTTTAATTCATGATTTTATTTGATATTGAATTGTTTTGGATCTTGATGTTATGTTAATCCATTGATGAGGTTTTTAAGATGTTTTTACAAGATTTACATGCTGTTTTTGAATATTTATACATAGATCATGGTTAGGGTTATTTTTCTTAAGATAGAAAGCATGTTTAGGGTTTCTAATGCCTTGTTTTGGGTACCACCTTGCATGAATCCGAACCTCATATGATTTCATCACTGTTTTGATGATTTTTATTGCTGATCTATATGATTTATTCATATATATATTAGATCTATGGTTTTCAAGGTTTTTCGGATGGATTACATAAGCTTTTGATGCATTACTCATTGCCTTGCATGGATCTAGGGTTTGGAAGACATGATCATCATATTAAATTTATTAGATCTAGATCCTTGTATGGTTATGATGTTTTCTGTTTTCATATATCCAGATTTATATTATTTATTATTTGGGTTTTGTCGATTTATCGATGTTTGAATAGAAATCATGCCTAGGTCTACACAAATTTTTCATGCATGCTAGAAACATGTATTAGGATATTTTATCACCATCAACCTACTGTTATTTAATATTTAAACACTATTTTATGGTATGAAAATATATGGTGTTAATATTACCATTTTCAAATTTGTTCTATAGAGGTTTCATCGTTTTTTTGGTATTTTGATTTATTATCGAATCGATCATTTAGGGGATCAAACTTAAATATTTTCAATGTGTTTTTATCTGTATTTTCTGTATGAGAGAGAGAGGGTACGTGTTTTTTGAATGTTTGGGTAGGAAGTCGGGGTCATTAAGGGCATATTTGCTGTTTTGGGTCTGTCGGGGGGTGGCTACTTGAAAGTAGCCGTCTGAGATCAGGCGGCTAGGGTTGAGTAGCCGTCGGAAGCCAGGCGGCTACATTTGAGTAGCCGGCTGAGCCCAGTATTTGTGGTGATCTTTGATTTAGTTAATCATTATATTCCGTTTCTGATCTGGTTCATTGGTATGAAAATCTTCAGGAGCAGTAGACTCTCGTTAGCATTCTTGTTAGTCCGGTAGTCTTGCGTAGGACCGGAGGTGAGTGGGTCTAGTCTCTATATAGATTTGAAACTATTATATTTATATCATGACCGCATCATGCCTATGTTATGAATTCAACTATTATTTTGTGTATGGAGCATGTGAGCATGTCATCATGATAGATATGATTATTTTTGTATGTCGTAAATGTTTTATGGATATTATGATATAATGTATTGCATGCGGAAGCAGTTGGTGTATGAGTAGTTGTTCTTGCATGCATATCATTCGTCTGCGTGACATCGTCTGCGTGACGAGGGTCTGCGTGACTCAGTCCAGTGGGACCGTGTCTGCGTGACACCCGTCTGCGTGACGATTGGTCTGCGTGATCAAGCTCTAGTTGGAGCACTTTTGGCTGCGTGCCATACGGGCATGCGTGTCCGTTGCATCATGCGCATCATATAGATAGTATGAGATGGTGGTTATTTTCTCTAAAGGATGCATTCCATTTTATCGAGATATTTGTGAAAATTTATATTTTTGTTGGTTCAGATATTTTGGAATTTACTCTGAAGGTTTTAATATTGTTATTATTATTATTGTTATTATTATTGGGACGCTAAGATCCATTCACTGAGCGTGTGGTAGCTCACCCCTCTTTTTCCCAACCTTTCAGAGTAGCCGTTGGCGATCGTCGTTCGTGGTGGGCGTTGGCGATCTAGTTCTCATTTATTCCGTTGCATTCGTAGGTGCTTGAATAAGCCTTCTTCTTGGCATGTAGTGGACGTCCTTAGCTTTATCAGCAAAACCAGGGAATGTTTAGTTATTAGTAAATAAAGTACTCGTGTGTAAATCATTCGTCGAGAATGAATTATTGAGATCCTGGATTTGGGTTATGTTTATGTTTTAAAAACTTTTGTGTTTTGAATTATTATGTTAGTCTAATTCAGTTGATAAAGATTGTGGTCGACGTGACGCACCGTATCACATGCCTTAATAGAGGATAATGGGTACGGGGGCGTTACAGAGTGGTATCAGAGCCAGGTTTTCCTGTTAGGGATAAGGACATAGGATGGAGATGTTAGGCCTGCATTCATATAGGTCACGTTCTAACTCGGTGTTATTTCATTAAAGAAAGCTTGAGATGGTGAGTAGTAGCAACATTATTGTTGCAACCCCTACCGGTGAATTGATCGCCATTCGATCGGTCTATCGCGGATGTATGGTCTGGATAGAGGATCAAGTCTTGTCGCAAACCTGTTGCTGTTAGAGATTCAAAAGTTCGATGTCATCCTTGGCATGGATTGGCTCTCTGCCTATCATGCTAACGTGGACTGTTTTTCAAAGACAGTATCGTTCAAGATTCCAGGGTTACGACCGTTGCGATTCGTCGGCGATGGAGGTGTGGGACCATTGGGTCTTATTTCGGCATTGCAAGCTCAGCATCTTCTGGAGAGCGGTTGCATGGGGTACATAGCAAGCATTGTTAATACTAAGGTAGTGAAAGCAAGTATCGAAGGAACATCGGTGGTCGCTGAATTTCCTGAAGTCTTTCTCGACGATCTACCGGGACTACCACCTGATCGTGAAATTGAAGTTTCTATCGATCTAATTCCCGGTACGGAGCCAATATCAAAAGCCCCTTATCGTATGGCACCTTCAGAATTAGCAGAATTGAAGGCACAATTGGAGGAACTGTTGGAGAAAGGATTTGCACGACCAAGTGTATCTCCTTGGGGTGCACCGGTGTTGTTCGTCAGAAAGAAGGATGGTTCGTTGCGTCTATGCATCGATTACCGTCAGCTGAATCAAAAGACGATCAAGAACCGATATCCACTTCCGAGAATAGATGACCTGTTCGATCAACTTCAAGGGGCTACGGTCTTCTCCAAGATCGATTTGAGGTCGGGTTATTATCAGTTGAAGATAAAGAAGGAAGACATCCCAAAGACGGCCTTTCGTACTCGATATGGGCATTATGAATTTTTGGTCATGCCATTTGGTTTGACAAATGCCCCTGCAGCATTCATGGACATGATGAATAGGGTCTTTAAGCCTTTCCATGACGAGTTTGTGGTTGTCTTCATTGATGACATCTTGATATACTCAAAGAGCAAGGAAGAGCATACTGAACATCTTCGTTTGGTACTCCAGAAATTGAAGGAGCATCAACTCTATGCAAAGTTCAGTAAGTGTGAGTTCTGGTTAGAGAGCGTGATGTTCCTCGGTCATGTCATCTCTAAAACTGGAATATCAGTCGACCCCTCGAAGATCAAGGCGGTGATGGAGTGGAAGCAACCGATGAATGCTACGGAAATTCAGAGTTTTCTGGGCTTAGCGGGTTACTATCGAAGATTCGTTCAGGATTTCTCAAAGATTGCAGTTCCGTTAACCCGTCTAACTCAGAAGAACGCCAAGTATGTCTGGTCTGAGCAGTGCGAGAAGAGTTTCCAAGAGCTGAAGCGGAGACTTACGTCTGCTCCTATTTTGACCATTCCATCTGGTCCTGGTGGGTACGTGGTGTATTGCGATGCTTCTTATCGAGGCTTGGGTTCTGTGTTAATGCAAAACGGGAAGGTAGTCGCATATGCATCTCGTCAGCTGAAGGTACATGAAGTAAATTATCCCACTCATGACTTGGAATTAGCGGCAGTAATCTTTGCTCTAAAGATTTGGACATTATCTCTATGGCGAGGAGTTTGAAGTTTTCACGGACCATAAAAGTCTGACGTATCTACAATCTCAGCCAGAATTGAAAAATCGTCAGAGGCGATGGGTTGAATTTCTGAAGGACTACGATTGCAAAATCCAGTATCACCCCGGCAAAGCTAATGTAGTCGCGGATGCACTAAGTCGTCAACCTTCGGGAATTTTATCATACATGATGGTGGGTCAATGGAGACTGTTGAATGAAGCGGCCGACCTTTTTAGTGTGTTGCGATCATCTAAGAAAGGTTTCATTGCACGGCTTGTTGTTAAGCCGGATCTCATCGATGAAATTAAAAAGGCACAGGTGGAGGATGAAGAGTTGAAGAAGGTCTCATCCGACAATGACCAAGGATTGAAGCCGGACTTTGCCATCCGAGCTGATGGAGTCCTTTGCTTTCGAGGTCATGTTTGCATTCCTGCGGACACCGAATTGAAAAAGAGGATCCTTGACGAGGCACATAGATCTCGGTACACCGTACACCCTGGTGGTACGAAGATGTATCGGAATCTCAAATTAAACTTCTGGTGGAATGGGATGAAGAAGGATGTTGCGGAGTTTGTGTCGAAATGCTTGGTGTGTCAGAAAGTTAAAGCGGAACACCGAAGTCCAGCTGGAAAACTACAACCATCGGAAATTCCAGAGTGGAAGTGGGAACACGTCACCATGGATTTTGTGACTGGTCTACCAAAGTCAAAGAAGGGACATGACGCTGTTTGGGTTGTAGTGGACCGATTGACGAAGTCTGCACATTTTCTGGCAGTGCGCGTGAATGATTCACTAGAAACGCTAGCGAAATTATATGTACGAGAGATTGTTCGTCTCCACGGAGCTCCGGTCAGTATTGTTTCGGATCGCGATTCGCGTTTCATCTCACGATTTTGGAGTGCTCTCCAAACGGCGCTAGGGACGAGATTGAACTTCAGCACAGCATTTCACCCTCAGTCAGATGGACAGTCTGAGAGGACGATCCAGATTTTGGAGGACATGTTGAGGGCTTGTGTGATCGATTTTGGTGGAAGCTGGGAAGATCACTTAGCCTTGGCAGAGTTTGCATACAATAATAGTTTTCAAGCGAGCATTCAGATGTCACCTTTCGAAGCACTGTATGGAAGAA
Source organism: Acorus calamus (assembly GCA_030737845.1). Lineage (NCBI taxonomy): Eukaryota > Viridiplantae > Streptophyta > Magnoliopsida > Acorales > Acoraceae > Acorus > Acorus calamus. The sequence continues at coordinate 22,167,237 of CM060860.1, forward strand.
ATTGCCGCACACCTCTGTGCTGGAATGAAGTTGGTGAGAGAAGTCTTATTGGGCCAGAACTCGTACAGGATACAATCGACAAGGTGAAATTCATTCGAGATCGGCTTCGGACAGCGCATAGTAGACATAAAAGCTATGCCGACAATCGAAGGTGGGAGTTAGAGTTTGCGGTGGGAGATCACGTGTTCTTGAAGATATCTCCATCCAAGGGCATAGTTCGATTCGGACAACGGGGAAAGCCGAATCCACGTTTCATCGGACCATTTGAAGTTCTGGAGAGAGTTGGACCAGTGGCATATTGCTTGGCATTGCCACCACAATTAGACCGGGTGCACAATGTATTTCACGTGTCGATGCTGAGAAAATACATGCATGATCCTTCCCATGTCATTGAACCAGACTTGGTTCAAGTACTAGAAGACCTATCTATCATCGAGCGGCCGGTGAAGATCTTAGATCGAAAGGAGCAAGTCTTGCGCAACAAGACCATTCCATTGGTCAAAGTGCAGTGGCAGTATCATCATGGAGCGCCCGAAATGACTTGGGAACGCGAAGAGGAGATGCGAGAAAAGTATCCATCATTGTTTGCATCTTCCTCAGGTATGCCTTGAATTTAGGGACTAAATTCCTTTAAGGGGGGAAGGATGTGACAACTGAGACTTTTAGACCGTAATTAAACTATTTTTTTTGTCGTATTTCTGATATTCCAAATTTTTATAATTTGGCATGGTTGGAATCCTTGTGTTGTTAGCTTTGCAACGCTTTTTACGGATCATGAATCGGACTTGTATCGAGCAAGTTATAGTCATTTTTGTGCCTTGGAGAAAACTGCCCAGAGGCGGCTACTTGAAAGTAGCCGTCCCTGTCGAGGGGTGGCTACTCGAAAGTAGCCGTCCCTCATCAGGCGGCTCAATCCAACAAGCCGTCGGGCACCTGTGCGCAGAAACGCAGAAATTTAGGGATTTGACGAAACTGTCGAATATTTGATTGTTTTCTTCGGGGGTAAGTCATTGCACGTGTTTAATCTTATAAAAAGCCTAGTTTTGGATGCCCTAGGACCCATTTGAAAACCCTAATACGAGTCCTCTCTCTCTCTTGTTTTATCAAACCCTAAAAGAGGTCTTTTGGGTGATTTTTGAAAGAAAATCATTTGTTGAATAAGGTGGGTTCTTTTACTTCATTTTTCTTTAATAATATTAGAGTTTTAATTGCTACTGATCACCAATGATGGGTTCATCCCGAGGTGATTCGGGTTTGTGTGGTTTTATGGGTTTTTCCTTCATTTTAATTCATGATTTTATTTGATATTGAATTGTTTTGGATCTTGATGTTATGTTAATCCATTGATGAGGTTTTTAAGATGTTTTTACAAGATTTACATGCTGTTTTTGAATATTTATACATAGATCATGGTTAGGGTTATTTTTCTTAAGATAGAAAGCATGTTTAGGGTTTCTAATGCCTTGTTTTGGGTACCACCTTGCATGAATCCGAACCTCATATGATTTCATCACTGTTTTTATGATTTTTATTGCTGATCTATATGATTTATTCATATATATATTAGATCTATGGTTTTCAAGGTTTTTCGGATGGATTACATAAGCTTTTGATGCATTACTCATTGCCTTGCATGGATCTAGGGTTTGGAAGACATGATCATCATATTAAATTTATTAGATCTAGATCCTTGTATGGTTATGATGTTTTCTGTTTTCATATATCCAGATTTATATTATTTATTATTTGGGTTTTGTCGATTTATCGATGTTTGAATAGAAATCATGCCTAGGTCTACACAAATTTTTCATGCATGCTAGAAACATGTATTAGGATATTTTATCACCATCAACCTACTGTTATTTAATATTTAAACACTATTTTATGGTATGAAAATATATGGTGTTAATATTACCATTTTTCAAATTTGTTCTATAGAGGTTTCATCGTTTTTTTGGTATTTTGATTTATTATCGAATCGATCATTTAGGGGATCAAACTTAAATATTTTCAATGTGTTTTTATCTGTATTTTCTGTATGAGAGAGAGAGGGTACGTGTTTTTTGAATGTTTGGGTAGGAAGTCGGGGTCATTAAGGGCATATTTGCTGTTTTGGGTCTGTCGGGGGGTGGCTACTTGAAAGTAGCCGTCTGAGATCAGGCGGCTAGGGTTGAGTAGCCGTCGGAAGCCAGGCGGCTACATTTGAGTAGCCGGCTGAGCCCAGTATTTGTGGTGATCTTTGATTTAGTTAATCATTATATTCCGTTTCTGATCTGGTTCATTGGTATGAAAATCTTCAGGAGCAGTAGACTCTCGTTAGCATTCTTGTTAGTCCGGTAGTCTTGCGTAGGACCGGAGGTGAGTGGGTCTAGTCTCTATATAGATTTGAAACTATTATATTTATATCATGACCGCATCATGCCTATGTTATGAATTCAACTATTATTTTGTGTATGGAGCATGTGAGCATGTCATCATGATAGATATGATTATTTTTGTATGTCGTAAATGTTTTATGGATATTATGATATAATGTATTGCATGCGGAAGCAGTTGGTGTATGAGTAGTTGTTCTTGCATGCATATCATTCGTCTGCGTGACATCGTCTGCGTGACGAGGGTCTGCGTGACTCAGTCCAGTGGGACCGTGTCTGCGTGACACCCGTCTGCGTGACGCCGTCTGCGTGACGATTGGTCTGCGTGATCAAGCTCTAGTTGGAGCACTTTTGGCTGAGTGCCATACGGGCATGCGTGTCCGTTGCATCATGCGCATCATATAGATAGTATGAGATGGTGGTTATTTTCTCTAAAGGGATGCATTCCATTTTATCGAGATATTTGTGAAAATTTATATTTTTGTTGGTTCAGATATTTTGGAATTTACTCTGAAGGTTTTAATATTGTTATTATTATTATTGTTATTATTATTGGGACGCTAAGATCCATTCACTGAGCGTGTGGTAGCTCACCCCTCTTTTTCCCAACCTTTCAGAGTAGCCGTTGGCGATCGTCGTTCGTGGTGGGCGTTGGCGATCTAGTTCTCATTTATTCCGTTGCATTCGTAGGTGCTTGAATAAGCCTTCTTCTTGGCATGTAGTGGACGTCCTTAGCTTTATCAGCAAAACCAGGGAATGTTTAGTTATTAGTAAATAAAGTACTCGTGTGTAAATCATTCGTCGAGAATGAATTATTGAGATCCTGGATTTGGGTTATGTTTATGTTTTAAAAACTTTTGTGTTTTGAATTATTATGTTAGTCTAATTCAGTTGATAAAGATTGTGGTCGACGTGACGCACCGTATCACATGCCTTAATAGAGGATAATGGGTACGGGGGCGTTACAACATGTAACTCTATATATATTTTACATGGCTTACAAATTTATTATGCTATATATTGAATATAATGAGCTTTAAATTCTTTTAGTACATTATTTATACTTGTTTTTCTTGAAGGTTTTATTTTTATATATAATATTTTAATGTGTTAAATATCTTTTTCTACATTATGTTATGCATATCGATATTACAATTGCATCTTGTAAATTCAGATTCACGTGCATTTAGAACGCGTATAGATTTATCTATATCTTTAAGAGTTTAGATTGCATGATTGGATCTTAAGATATCCCACCAGATTTTTTTTGGATACCCTATCTTATAGAGCTTAGTTATTTTGGTTGATTGTAAATTATTTTTTTTTAGAGCCTTGAGATAAGCTAGTATGAGAGTCATTTTTTTTTTGAAGCCTAGTATAAGTTGAGTCAATTAGAATTGATGCATATAGGATTTGAATTCTTATTAGATGTTACTCTATCTAAGAGCTCTATATAGTGGATGATCGTTCATACTCAATATACGTCATAGCGTACACACATGAGAGACATACCTTAACAACCGATATTTTCAAGTTATTAAGTGTAACTATGTATTCATAATTTTATTAGGATATTTTTCATGTTTTGTATAGCATCACGGATGGTTTAATCAATCCGTGAATGTCCATGTCAGTAGATGATTTTCTTATATATATGTAAATTCTAAAGATTGTAAATATCTTTAGTTTCATCTTGTTGTCATTATTATTGCTCTTATGTTGATGGTACAAGTTGGATCATTTATGGTATGGGACGTAGATGAGCCTAACTTGTACAATTATGTACGAAATTGTTTGATGTAATTATTTTTGTTATTGTCAATGTTTGCATTGTATTAGTTGGACCGCCTATGGTATGGGACGTAGGTGGGCTGACTTATGCAATTTGTTGCTTGTTATGTCTTTGTTTGTTCTGTACAAACTGAATCACCCATGGTATGGGACATGGGTGAGCGTGACTTGTATATTTTCGTTGTATTATTTGTCATTGCTTATGCTGTATGAGTTATAACACCTATGATGTGAAACATGGGTGGATTTGACCTACACATTTAATTTTTGTAAATGATTTATGTCATTGTTGGTGATGTATAAGTTCATCCACCTGTGATTTGGGTCACTATCAGAGTGGCGCAGCGGAAGAATTGTGGATCTGATTTATATGGTTATTTTGTTGTATGATAGTTGTCTGTATTGATATTTGTTGGAACTTCAATGCAAATCATTGATAGTTTTGCTTGTGCATTCGATTGAATATTGTTTATGGGGTATAAGTTAGAATCTTATACCATTTTTCACATTATTGAGCCTGTTGAGTATGAGTCAGACCTATAAGCTGACTTATACAATTATTGTATGGATGTACATTTGTTTGTGGGGTATAAGTTGGATTCTTATACTATTTTCTATATTATTGTGCTTGTTAGGTATTACACAGACGTGTAAACCTACTGGTGTAATGATTGTATTGATGTTGTTATGACTTAAAATTGTAAGACTACTCTTACTACTATTGGTTGGATGATTGTTATTATTGAATGTTATATATCTTTCTTTTTGTGTTCTCCCTTGAATTTAGAGGACTAAATTCCTTTAAGGGGGGAAGAATGTAACGTTTCGGTATTTTTCGGCCTTATATATTTATTTTAAATATATAATGGAAATTTTAAAATTTGATTTTTTATATTTCATTTTTCAGATTTGGCGGTGGGCCCAAATGGGTCCAATTTGATTTATAATTATGATAATTATAAATTGATGTTGAAATAATTATTTTATATTTTTTTGTAGATCTTTATAGTGTTAAGATACTTTGGATGAAATTTGGTGAGATTCGGAGTTCGGAAAATTTGATTTTTAGGCTTAGTGTCAAGTGATTGGGCCTAGGGATCCAGTTGCGAATCCAGAATACATTTTTATAGCCTTCTGGGATTTCTGTAAATCGGATAGGGATCTGTTTGTAAATCGGATAGGGACGTCATTGTAAACTGGAAACACTTCAGGGGTCGTTTTGTAATTTTGGTAAACCCCTTTAAATAACATGTTTGGGTTAGGGTTTTTCATCCAAATCTCAGAAGTTATGAAGGGTTGTGATGACCTAACCCTAGATGGAGATGGTGGGTGGTGTAACCGGATCTAAGGTGAGATATCATTCCCTATTGATTTTGTTAGTTTTAATTTATTTTTGTCAAGATATGATTACGTCAAGTAATTGTTTAAGGAAGAAGTTTGATGGATTAGGGTTAGAGTTTGACTGATTTAATTTAATGATTATTTGATTTGATTTTTATGGATCTCAAAGGAATTCTTAAGATAAAATTAGATTTATTAGTTTGGGGATTTAATGGCTATTTTCGGGTTGATTTTATGCTTGCACGTAAATCACGTTTTTGACTATGATAGAGTCGTTTCTGGAAAAAAATGTATTTGACAAACAGAAATAGGTTTTGAAAAGAGCTTTCCAATGAATCATTAATCGTCCAATTCGGAGTTATGGATAGAAAGTTATGGGTTTTGAAAGATTTCTGTGCAGTTTATTGAAATTCAAATATTTAGCTTGATGACCAAGTTTGATGAATGTTAGAGATTTAGATGATCCCAAATTTGATGTTTAATGAAGTATAGTTTGTTTTGCGGGTTTTGATGATTTTATTGATCTTGAGAACTTAAATAGAATATTAAATCGATAATTTAGTTTAGTGGGATCAATGAATATTGATTGGATATTGTTGTTATTTGGATATAAATTGATTGGATTTGAGTTACTCGATCATGGAATTATAATTGAGCCTTATTGGATTTGTCCAAATATTTATTCGAGGATTGATCGATCATATGGGTCTTATGGAATAAATGGATATTGATTATCGGATCGGATCATTGTGATTATATGAGTATTCTAATATTTATTCGAAGTTGGGATTTTCATTAGGACTTTGAAGTGAGTTGTTGATTTTAGGTCTATAAGATATCGGCTTTTGGGATTATTGAGCATAGTGCTGTTATAAGTTGGTTGTCAGTTGTTTGGGTCGTGATTGATTGTTTCTGATCTATTATTGTATAATTGTTATGCTAGGTTATCAACGTGCGAGTGTGTATCGTTGATGCTTGCGTTGACCGAAGGTGAGTAGGCCTATCGATTTATTTCGTGTGAGCTTTTGCTCTATAACATTGAATTTCTTATGCCAATCATATTTGTGTGATATTATGTGTCATCCATGCATTTATATTTTGATAAATTTGCATGATTTGGATATTTTCTTCACATTGATCAAATTGCATTTTTGTTGAATGAAGTTGCATGATTTAATTCATTCATCATGTCATTAAAATAGCATGAATTATGCTATTCATGTTTCAAGAATTAACATAATATATTTTTGATGCTTCTGCTTTTGGAGACAACCTAGTCCTAGGAGATTTTATCAAGATGCATATCATGACATATTTTCTGGAATAAATCCCCCCGTAGTATTTCGCCTTTGGGGAGGAAGGTCTAGGACTCGAAGAGTGCCAAGATCGGTGAGGGGTGTGGTAAAGCATTCCTTGCAGCGGCGGATTCCTTTGTTTGGAGTCTGCAGCAACCGGGGCATCCTGTGCTGGTGTTCTCGTAGTGATGGCAGCGGCGACCCATCAGCGTCTTCTAGATCCGACGTCTCCTCGAGGGAGCTTTTTGAGCGATTTAGTCGCTTGGGGCTTAGCACACCTGTTTTGGGGAACGGTTCTTCCGATTGAGAACCCTACCCGGTCATATCATTTAAGCTGCATCATTTCTATGACGTGGACCAAGGATTGGGTCACGTGATTGCATTAAAACTATATTTTATTAAGCTCATGAATTTAATTTGATTTTTTTAAAGAAAATTCTTATTTTTTATATATATAAATATATATATATAGATATAATGATATTTTTTTAACTCTCATGATTTCTCTGATGTGGGCCAATGATTTGGGCCACGTGTGCATTAAAATATTTTTTAAAGTTTATGATTTTAAATTGATTTAATAAAATAAAATATTTATTAAATGAAATTCTGATTTTCATAAAACCTTATTTTTATATGTAACTATCATATGAAGTAATTTGTCAGTGGGCTTATTCACTGAGTTAATTGCTAACCCTATTCAATATGGGCTGGTTGTTTCATAACCAGGTATTGCGTATTCTGAGGATTAAGATGAAGTTTGGAATTTTCGCATCTTTCAAAAATTTCTTTGACGTAGCGGTTCGAGGATAAATTATAGTTGCGATCAACTATTTAGGTTTGTTTAGTTTAGATGGCTCCCACAGGGGTGGTTTTGTATGTCTTTTCATTCTAGTATTTTGTTCATATCAGACTCTGATATTTTGTAAGACCGTTAGTGGTTTGTAACTTCTGGATATTGTTTTTATGTTTTATCACTTTCAATTTTTATTATATTAGTATTGTTTTTTTTCAAGTAAAAGAAAAAAAAATGCTATAAATTTTGGTCTTGTATTTGGATTAAGTTTAGTAGCGACACATTTACCGTCCGATAAGCGGTTTGGTAAATGTGGGGCGTTACACCTACCATCTAATATCTCCTCTTCTATGTGGGATTCCATGATGTAGGATGGTTTTGAGAGCGGGGATGAATGCAAATTGAAAGCAGTAAAGGATTGCGCAGTTGTGTGTGGCTTACGAAGCAGTAAAGGATTGTGCAGCTGTGTGCGGCTTACAAAGCAGTAAAGGATTGAGCAGCTGTGTGCGGCTTACAAAGCAGTAAAGATGTTATAATGCAGGGTAGAGGAGGATCTAATTCAAGGGGTGAGAAACTCTAACTTTCCTAGAGGGTTGATAGCATTCTAGTCAAGCTTGTAAAAGGGAGGCAGAAGAGGATTACCTTTTGTTATTTTTCACGAGGGAGGTCACACCGTGATCGCCAGATTTTGTCGGTGTGTCGAATTCGTCAGGGGCTGAGAAATCCGATTCTTGGGGGGCGTGGCGTGTGTGGGGGTTCTTTGAGGATTTGGATCCGGTGCGTGCCTTGGCAGGCTCGGCCGGAGCGTCTCTCGAAAGGGTGGTGTTGTGTCGTTCCTGGTTGAGGCGCCCGACAACGACTCAAGAGGATTCAGGGGGGTGTGTGATCGCCACCTGCTTTTTTGAAAAGTAGGAAAAGTTTGGTCGGATTTGATCACCTTCATGGGGGGAGTTTGTGGGGTCTCTGCTCTGGGATACGGATATACCGTACACAGAGGTGAAAAACAGGTAATCATATTCTGCTTCGGGGCTTGGCTAAAGGAGTCATGGGACAACTGGGTGCAAGTGGAGGGCTGCTAATGGGTTAGAGCCATCGGGTAGGGGGCAGCTATCTAGGGTTAGCCGTCCAGGGTCTGGGTGGATTTGGGCAGGACTTCGGTAGGAAACTGGTTTTGGTTTTGGACTGAGGCTAAGCTAGGTTTAACCCGGGTTTCTGGAGGGTGGAATGAGAGGGTATTTTTGTGTAGGGAATGGATTTTTCTCTTACAAAAGGGACTCTCTTTCTCTCTCTCTAGGGATTTCTAGTAGTGGAAGGGGATGTGAACTGAGTGAATTGTCAATTGGAATTCTAGATGTTATTTAAAGGCTTGGGACCTCCTCTATTTATAATAAAAAAAGAGGTAGGGGAATGTCCAAGGGGTAATAGAATGGCTTGGTTAATAGTGTGTTTGATTATACCCCTCATTAATTCTCTGGTTCTTCTGTCAGGGACCAGGTGAAGGGCGGCTAGTTGAAACTAGCCGCCCAGAATGGGGCGGCTACTTTCTGGTAGCCGCCCCCATCATGACCTGCCAAACGTCTCATCTCTGACAAGCGGTGGCTCGGGTCAGTTACTTGGATTGATCCGGCCAAGATGGGGCTGCTGCTAAAGGTGACAACCCGCCGCAATGATCAGCATTTAATGCTGCTTTATGTCCCATCCAGGGAAGCGGTTTGGGGATGGCCAGGGGGCGGCTAGTGTAAACTAGCCGCCTGATATGGGGCAGCTAGTTAGGGTTAGCCGCCCCAGTCCAGGGTCTTAGGGTTTCTAGGGCTTTAGGATTTCTAGGGTTTTGGGATTCTCTAGATGGGTTTAGGGTTGGACCAGGTTTTTAGGGTTTGGACCAAGGGTTTAGGGTTTCCATTTTGTTTTCCTAAGTTTCATTTTCCATTTGATGTCCAAATGTGATTTGATTCTAAGTGTCACTTGAAGTATTTTTGTCTTTCTGGATGGTCAAAATTGGGGTATCTACAGGGAGGCGTCACCGATGGCAGTCTCTCCAAAGAGACCGAGGAGGAAGGGGAAGACGAGCCTTTCCAGCTGAACCTCAATGATCATCACCTCGCCATACTCTATGGCAAAGAAGAGCAAGCAGTCCTCACCCTACCCGCGGTCATCAACGCGGAGTCCGACGAAAGCGGGCTGAGCAACCCGGGAGAATACGAAGAAGAGGAACCCTTTGAAGAGGTTCCCGAAGGAGCCAGCGAAGGACCCACACAAGGGGAATGCACTTTGGATGATCTGCATCCGGATGACAACGGGTCCTCCAAGAGTACCGATACTGTCGATGGCCCCTGCCGCCCGATGACCATCTCTATTACCAATGAAGACCTCCCGGATTCAAGACTGCGGGTATACCCCTTACACATCCGCGGACAGCTTCAGATGTTGCAGCTAAACAACATCTTCGTTGACCCGGGGTTAGGGATGAACATAATGACATGCTCCACCTACCAGAAGATACCCGGACTAGGCCGCCCTCCCAGTAGATACCCCAATTTTGACCATCCAGAAAGACAAAAATACTTCAAGTAACACCTGAAATAACCCACATTTGGGCATCAAATAGAAAACAAATTTTAGAGAATCGGAAACCCTAAACCCTAGAAAACCCGGAAACCCTAGAAACCCTAAACCCTTGCCCAAACCTAAAACAACCCTGGAAATGGGGCGGCTAACCCTAACTAGCCATCCCACACCAGGCGGCTAGTTTCCACTAGCCGCCCCTCTGGCCGACCCCAAACCGCTTCTCTGGATGGGACATAAAGCGGCATTAAATGCTGATCATTGCGGCGGGTTGTCACCTTTAGCAGCCCCATCTTGGCCGGATCAATCCAAGTAACTGACTCGAGCCACCGCTTGTCAGAGATGGGACGTTTGGCAGGTCATGATGTGGGCGGCTACCAGAAAGTAGGCACCCCATCTTGGGCGGCTAGTTTTAACTAGCCGCCCTTCACCTGGTCTCTGACAAAAGAACCAGAGAATTAATGAGGGGTCTAATCAAACACACTATTAACCAAGCCACTTTATTACCCCCTGGACATTCCCCTGCCTCTTTTTTACTATAAATAGAGGGGGTTCAAAACATTTCTAAATAATCCATCAATTCCCATCAAGAGTTCACATTCATTCTCACATTCCCAATCCACAACAATTCCCACTTGAAATCCTTAGAGAGAGAGAGAGAGAGTCCCATTTGTGAGAGGAAAATCCATTCCCTACACAAAACCATCCTCTCAATCCCATTTGTGAGAGGAAAATCCATGCCCTGGGCAGCTAGTTTCAACTAGCCGCCCCATACCTGCTGCCTAAAAACCTGCTGTCAGTCCAGTTTACCAACTCTTTAAATCTCTAATACCTGTTAAGAACATTTCTTTCCAAAAACTGAATACACACATTTTATACGCATATACATTCATAAGACCTATATAAATATACTTCAAAAAACATCCATACCTCAAAATCATATGTCCGTCCATGAATCCAAACCTATAAAGGCCAAGATTCATTTACACACACATACACGTCCATGAAAATTAAAAAGAGCTTTCTAAACATCCATGCTAACTACACCAAACCACGCATATAAAAGGGAAACTATAAAATTGTCCCACCAAGACCATGAACATAAATTGTTTTCAAAACCTAAGGTTGCATAAAATGGGGTTTCTAAAAGAAAGAAAGAAGAAATAAATCCTTCAAATACTCCAAACTCCAAAGTCTTGAGCTGCGCGTCATCGAAAGATCACCTTAGTCAAAAGAAAAGAAGGAAAGCATGAATTCCTTGCATATATACTATTCTTCTATCCAAACCAAGACACAAGGAAATACACCTCGGGGTATTATCGTCATCTGCGGGAGGCTGAGTAGGAGGAACATCCTAACTTGGCTAAGAGGGGAGCGGTGGCTGATGAGAAGACTGGACCTCTGGAGCATCAGGAGTGGCAGGAGTCTCTCGAACCGAAGATGCGGCTCTCGCATATATCCCAGGACTCCGAGACACCGAAGGACGAGAGACACGACTAAAAGTAGCCCCGGTGGCCAAGGAAGCCGAAATAGAATGCTCAAGCTCGAGAGGGAGGGGGACCTGCTGGATATCTCTGTCTCTACGTTCCAATCTCCCTCGAAGACGCGTCTCCACCACTCTCAACCTCTCCTCGAGCTCCCGTGATCTGGCCTTAGCAGCCTGATGTCTGTCCTCGCATGATCGGAGTGCCTCTCGGTCTCTATCCCTGGCCACCTGAAGGGAACGAAGCAAATCCCCCATTAAACCCCCAGGAACACCCGCTGAAGCCTCCAACTCCGACACCCTCGCCTGGAGGGAGTCTCTCTCGTGACCCAGGGTGATGAACTCCTCTTCTCTTGCTACCACCATAGACCTCAGCCGGCCCATTTCCTCCTCAGAACGTATGGCCCTATCTCTCACCTGGCCAAGCTCCATCCTTGTGGCCCGCTAACTCACTCCGGGCCACATCTAACTCCCTCGTCAACTCGAGCTCCCGCTCAAAAATCATGGAAGGAGGAGCAGTAGAAGACGAAGCACCGACGCTTCGACAGAGGATCCGGCACCCACTGGTGGTACCCAAGCTGGCGGATGACCCGACCGATCGCATGAAACATGACCTCATTGAAATAGATCAGCCAGACGTCCCGCAACAACTCCTCAAGGACCTCCTCCTCCGCGTAGGGCCTCCAAATCATCTACAAAATATCGAAAGAAACAGGAAGAGCGCTTAGTCAAAATAAAATCAAATACAAGCCAAGCAAACTCAAAGAAAATGCATACCTCTTCCTCTGTCAAGACACGGAAGGCCTCCCGAAAATGAGCGAGGCGGTGCAAGCGCAATGATCCCCGGGGCACCCATCTCATAGCCCAAGGGAGTGCACGGTTGAACGGCGCGGGAATCGGACGGTCAACCACAAAATGCTCATACCCGAAACCTGCAAAGCGAGGGAGAAATTATCAAGATCAAGTGAGTTACACCAACTAGAAAACACCTTCTACTCACAGGTACCTGGAGAAAGGGAGCAAAGCCGCCAAGATTCTTACCCCCTGCCCGCTTCACCTTCTTCGAGAGCTCCGCAAAAAGGTGGGCGAGCATCGCGGCTCCCCAAGCATAATGCCCCACGCTCCCCAAGTCCCTCATTAGCAACAGAGAATGAGAGGAGACCTTGTCAGAGGCCGTCGAAAAAGGACCCAGCCGAAGAAGTAAAGGAAGAACGCCCTAAGCTCCCTCCGTACCCTCTGTGGGCACGTGGCCTCCTCTCTCGCCTCGATCATCGCCCGTCTCCTCTCGAAGCTAGCTACAGCTTCACCCTTCTGACGCCGCACGAAGGGACCAAGGTCATACTACCCTGAAAGCCGTCCAAAAGGAATCCGGTTTAGTGTTCGCTCACGCTCGACAAACTCCCACTCCCCAATCAACTCCTGGAAGAGCGCCTTGTAATCGGCAAGGGTAGCCGCAATCACCGCCTCCCCTAAGACCGGACGGCCAGTGATCCGATGGACGTCCTCAAGGGTCGGCATGACAGCATCGGTGGGAAGAATGAAGGTACAACTCTCCAAGTCCCACCTCTCCGCCAAAGCCTCCGCATAAGGCCGATGGACATGGAACGGCTCGATCAGAAAGAAGGAGCAAAAGCCCGCCCCATCCACCAAACTCCTCTCAACCTGGCCCAAGGCATCGTACCATCTCTTCATCCCGTGCCATAGCGCCCGGATACGATTCAGCCAGTGAAAAACAAAAGAAAAGGGTTAGTCCAAACAAAGATCTACAAAAGATAACCAAACCCTTCATCTTAAAACCAAGCTTATATAAAATCCCACATACAAAGACAAAGGAAAGCATGAAATATACAAGCCTAAAGAGAAAATGCAATCCCCCTTACCATGTGACTTCCTTATATGATCTAACATTTACCCATCCCTTCATCACATCTCTATCATATAATTTCCTTTTTTCGTACCCCCCCCCTTTTATTATATATATAACATGCATGACAAAAGCACACTAACATTATCCTAAACACACCCCCATCAAATTGCTTCTTAAAAAAATCTATAGATTCATGCGTATCCCCTTCTTATCCCCGCCATGACTTGATAAATATGAAAACATGCCTTGAACATCATATACATACAAAACCAACATGATATGAGACATGCAAGCACGATAGGCATACTATTTCTCCCTTATATCTTTGTATATATACGTAACAAATGTAGATTATGTGTAAAAAATTGTCCCTCTCTTTCTAAACCCTCGCTCACATATGCGCACAAATCCCACCGTGATTAAGTTTTCCACATACGCATGACAAGCATACCCACTAAAAACACACACATATAGTTCTTACACACTATCACCTATTCATGCTATAAACATGTAAATTTACAAAAAAGCATATATAGAAAGCTAGGGCAGAAAGGTCAAGGAAATACCATGGCCCGTGTAGACCCTGGAGCGTCCGCCTCGGCCTCGTCGGGACAGTCCATCCCGTCGTCATCTCCATCCTCCTCAACCACGGCCTCCTCGGCCTCAACCTCAACACCAGCCCTCGCGGCTCCTCTACCCATACCCATGGCCCCCTCGGCCTCCACTCCAACACCTCCGGTCTCCTCCGTGCCCACCACACCGGAGGCCAACCCCTCGAACACACCTATAGCCCTTCTCTCCTCCTCCTCAGCCCTAGCCTCTATGGCCTCCCTATCCAACATCCCAACAATGGCATCCAACGATGCCCTCACATCCTCACTAACTCCCTCAGCCCCTACCCCCTCAGTTACGTCCTCGGCCGGTCCTCCGACCTCCAAAACCACCTCTTCGACTACCACCGGTCGATCCCCACGCCTCCTCTTGCGTGTATAACCTATCATACTACTCCAAACCTCTGGGACAGCCCCCGAAGGCAAGTCCCCAACCTCACCCGCACTGGCGCCCACCAACGGCACCTCCACCGCACCCATAACTTCCCCCACGACCTCTACCTCCAGCCTATCGCTCTCCAATGATGAAGAACTCGGGCTACGCTCTCCACGAGCCACCCGTGGTCGTTTTCCCCTCAAAGAGATCACCTTTGACCTTGTCATCTTCCTCGGATTGAAAAGAAAAGGCAGAACCCAAAAACCTAGGGTTTCAAAATCAAGGAGAGAAAGATCTAGGTCGAAATGAAGGAAGAGAAGGCTAAGAAATCAAAGTTTTTCGGTTTAAAAACGGAGAAGAAGGAATAATGGAGGGAGAGAAACCATTTTGAAACGTAGGGAGAGAGAGGTTATAAAGGACCCAGTTATGGGGTGGCTACCCACAAGTAACTGCCCCCTCTCGGGCGACAAGTTTCAAATAGCCGCCCCTCCTAGCTTTTCAAACTTTCACTTAAAACCCCTTTCCAACTTCCTTCCAAATCCTAATTTTAAGTTTTCTAAAAATAAACAGCCATGTATTGGCTTATTTCCAAGCACTACTTGATCAAACACAACTTTCCCAAAGCTTCAACACACTTTCAGTACCATTCAGTTCAAATTTCTTCAGTTCTGGTTCTTTTCCAGAGTTCTTATCCTTCGGATGATCCAATCCACCAACTCAACTCCTTACTTGCTTTCTGTCAGCGATAACCCCTCCTTGCTGAGTTTTCCCAAGCATGGGAATGGTAGGCACGAGGAAACTGATGCTGGGCTGCTCCGTGCACGATAGCTAAGAACCCCGACCGCGGGTTGAATCACTCACCATTTACTTTTCCTGTCTTCCACCTGGATCATCCTTTCGGCTGAAAATTCTAGTCAACACCTAGCCTCTGACAGTCTAAATCAACTCCCTGAATAGTATTGTTCGTGTAGTCTTAACTTCTTGAAGGTCGGGCCGGCCAAAATAGGGGTCTCTTTCTTTATAATCAGTCAAAGTCTTCCCTGCTTCGCGCAAAGACTCCGTCCAATGAGGGACAATTGTAGATACCCCAATTTTGACCATCCAAAAAGATGAAAATACTTCAAGTAACACTTGAAAATAACCCACATTTGGGCATCAAATAGAAAACAAACTTTAGAGAACTGAAAACCCAAAACCCTAGAAACCCTGGAAACCCTAAACCCTGGCCCAAACCTAAAAAAACCATGGAAATGGGGCGGCTAACCCTAACTAGCCGTCCCACACCAGGCGGCTAGTTTCCACTAGCTGCCCCTCTGGCCGACCCCAAACCGCTTCCCTGGATGGGACATAAAGCAGCATTAAATGTTGATCATTGCGGCGGGTTGTCACCTTTAACAGCCCCATCTTGGCCGGATCAATCCAAGTAACTGACCCGAGCCACCGCTTGTCAGAGATGAGACGTTTGGCAGGTCATGATGGGGGCAGCTACCATAAAGTAGCCGCCCCATCTTGGGCGGCTAGTTTTAACTAGCCGCCCTTCACCTGGTCCCTGACAAAAGAACCAGAGAATTAATGAGGGGTCTAATCAAACACACTATTAACCAAGCCACTCTATTACCCCCTGGACATTCCCCTGCCTCTTTTTTACTATAAATAGAGGGGTTCAAAACATTTCTAAATAATCCATCAATTCCCATCAAGAGTTCACATTCATTCTCACATTCCCAATCCACAACAATTCCCACTTGAAATCCTTAGAGAGAGATAGTCCCATTTGTGAGAAGAAAATCCATTCCCTACACAAAACTACCCTCTCAATCCACCCTCCAAAACCCAGGTTCAACCCAGCTTAACCTCTGCCAAAAACTAAACCCATTTCCTACCCAGGTTCTGCCCAAATTCACCCAGGCCCTGGACGGCTAACCCTAGCTAGCCGCCCCATACCCGACGGCTCAAACCCACTAGCCGCCCCTTATCTACACCCCACCTGCACCCCTTTGTCCCAAGACTCCTTTAGCAAAGCCCCGAAGTAGAATATGATTACTTATTTTTCACCTCTGTGTACGGTATATCCGTGTCTCAGAGCGGAGACCCCACAAACTCCCCCCCGGAAAGCTATCAAATCCGACCCAACTTTTCCTACTTTTCAAAAAAGCAGGTGGCGATCACAACCCCAATTGGATCCTCTGGAGCCGCTGTCAAGCGCCTCGACCAGGAACGACCCAACACCACCCTTCTGAGAGACGCTCCGATCGAGCCTGTCAAGGCGCGCACCGGATCCGAATCCCCGAATAACCCCAACACAGGCACCCCCCCCCCCAATCGGATTTTTTCCAACACCAATGAAATCCCACACCGACAAGCCTACCAAGGCACGCACCGGATCCGAATCCCCAAAGAACCCCCACACACGCACCCCATCGGATTTTTCAACACCAACGAATTTGATATCGACACTCCCGTCCAACCGGCCCACTCTACTATTTAATCTTTCAATCATACCGGGAAGACTCTCCGCGGCCCTGAAACATTCGAGCTAACCATCGGACCCCTGATCTGCGAGGTGGCATGCTTCGTGGCTGACATCGACACAAGGTATCCTCATATGCTAGGGCGACCATGGCTGGACAACATCCAGGCCATCTGCTCCCCCCGACACCAATGCCTCCGGCTGCCATTCATGGGCCATGTGCTAACAATTTAGGGAGAGGAACCCCTCCAGTATGAGAACGAAAACAACTGGGCACTGCACAACATGTTCACACTAACCCTACGCCCAGGAGCCGAAGATAGAGGCGATAGCCCACCTGGATCCCCCTATAACAGCAACTACCTCTCAGAGGAGACCGCCGGGACCATGAGCTCAGTAAACAATCACATGGGTGATTTCCTTCCCCACATGAAGTCGCAAAAGCCGGAGAACGCTCCGCACCCCTCGCGATCACTGCCACACTTGGAGAAAGAGAATTCAAGCACATTCTCATCGATACAGGAGCTGAAACAAATGTCCTCATGTATTCCGCCTACCAAAAGCTAGAAAGCAGGGTCCCCAGGCTAGAACCCTCGGACGAATTCATCTACGCCATCGACAGCACATGCAAGAACGCTTGCTGACTTGTCACACTCCCACTAAAAATCGGCCTGGTCTCCACCATCGTTATCTGCATAGTGATGGATATCCGATCACCCCACCCCCTGATCGTCGGAAGAACTTGGCTCAACAGCATCGAGGCCGTTTCGTCCACCCGACACCAATGCCTTCGCTTCCCGTACCACGGAGGAGTGATATCTATTTGGGGAAAAGCATGCCTCAGCAGGTCGCTAGTACGAAACTGGAGTGTTTGTGCCATGCGCATCCGATTAGAGGTGCTCGCATGTTGACAACCCATCTTCACCCTTCTGGTGTTGCGTGAAGGACCCAAGGCCATACTACCCCGATAGCTGCCCCAACAGGATCCGGTTCAGCATTCGTTCCCGCTCCACGAACTCACACTCCCCGATCAACTCCTGGAAGAGTGCCTTGTAATCAGTGAGGGTGGCCACAATTACCGCCTCCCCTGAGACCGGAAGCCGGTAATCCGATGAACGTCCTCAAGGGTCGGCATGACAGCACCGGTGGGGAGGATAAAGGTACAACTCTCCGGATCCCACCTCTCCGGCAAAGCCTCCACATAGGGGACGGTGGACATGGAACGGCTCGATCAGAAAGAAGGAACGGAAGCCCGCTCCATCTACCAAGCTCTTCTCCTCCTGACCCAAGGCAGCGTACCACCTCTTCGTCCCATGCCAAAGGGCCCGAATACGATTCGGCCGCTACAAAACAAACAAAGGGAACATGAGTTAGTTTAAAAGCAGTTGAAAGGTGAGAATCCAAGTCTATGAATTCATTTTTAGAAACCATGCTTAGCAAAATAAAACTTTCACATGCTAAATCAAAAACATGGAAACAGGAGACTTCACACAAGGATCTATCGTCCATTGTTTGCTATGATCACATGCTTTACCCTATTATCCCATGCTTTACAAAGGGAACACTCTTCATATGATCACATGCTTTACCCTATTATCCCACCGTGGTCATTACTTGCATATTTTCTTTTCTAGCATGCTTGTACGCCCTTCACGAACTCACCCAAGTATGTGAAGGAACTTAGACCTATGAAATGCATGCATATACTCCCTCTTACTCTACCATGATCAAATACATATGAAGACACACCTCAAAAATTATATGCATACAAAACCGTCACATGCAAGCATGCTAGCCATACCATCTCTTTTTTATAATAAATATGAATGTCTATATGAAAATTATCCCCCTTTCTATAATTCAAACCCATGTTCACATGCTTATTATCCCACCGTGATTAAATTATACATACAAGCATGCCTATTGAAAAACTTATATATAAATATCACACACGAATCGCCTACTTTTACCACAAGTGACATGTATATATAAATAAAAGTTAGAGCAAAAGGGGTAAGAAAGTACCATGGCCCGTGTAGACCCAGGAGCGTCCACCTCGGCCTCATCAGGATCGTCCATCCCGTCGTCATCCCCCTCCTCCTCATCCTCTCCCTCTTCCTCAACCACGGCCTCCTCGGCCTCAACATCACCAGCCTCCGTGGCCCCCATGCCCGCACCCTCGGCCTCCACCCCAACGCCTCCGGTCTCCCCCGTGCCCACCGCACCGGAAGCCAAAACCCCATAATTCCCCATACCCATCCTCACCTCCTCACCCGCCACACTAGCCTCACCCTCATCTAGGCCACCCTCGTCCACGCCGAAGACCTCACCTAGGATATGCGCGGTCTCCGCACTAATGGTCTCCCCCTCACTAACACCCACAGCCCGAACCCCCTCAGTTACGCCCTCGGTCGACCCCCCGGCCTCCAAAACCACCTCCTCGATGGTCGATCCCCACGCCTCCTCTTGCGTGTATACCCTATTGTACTACCCCCTACCTCCAGGACAGCCCCCGAAGAAGCACCAACAACTCCACCTGCACCCACCAACGGTGTCTCCACCGTTTGGGTCACCTCCTCCGCGGCCCTCCTCTCCACCCGATCACTCCCTGATGAACTAGACCCTAAGACAACCCCTCTCTGCTCTCGGGAAGACCGAAGACACTTCATCATTGACGCCGTCTTCTTCCCCTTCGTCATCTCCTCCGATTTCACAAAAAAGAAGAGATTCAAGAGAATCTAGGGCTTTGAAATCAAGAAAGAAAGGAATGATGAAAGGCAAAATCAAAGGATTCAAAGTGTTTAAAACCAAGGTTTTTCGGTTTCAAAATGAAAGGGAAGAGAGAGGGAAGAAAGAAAACCGTTTTGAAAATTGGGGAGAGAGAGGGACCTTATTCGGTTATAAGGGACCCAGTTATGGGGCGGCTACCCACTAGCCGCCCCTCCCAATTTTTCAACTTTCACTTAAGACCTCTTTCCAACTTCCTTCCAAGTCCTAAATTCAAGTTTTCTAAAAACAAATAGCCATGTATTGGTTTATTTCCAAGTACTACTTTATCAAACATGAGTTTTACCGCACTTCCAGTACCATTCAGTTTGAATTTCTTCAGTTCTGATTCTTTTTCAGAGTTTTTATCCTTCGGATGATCCAATCCACCAACTCAAACTCTTTACTTGCTTTCTGTCGGTGATATCCCCTCCTTGCTGAGTTTTTCCAAGCACGGAAATGGTAGGCACGAGGAAACTGACACTGGGCTGTTCCGTGCACGATAGCTAAGAACCCCGACCGCAGGTTGGATCACTCACCATTTACTTTTCCCGCCTTGCACCTGGATCATCCTTTCAGTTGAAAAATTCTAGTCAAGACCTAGCCTCTGACAGTGTAAATCAACTCCCTGAATAGTTTTGGTCGTGTTGTCTTAAACTTCTCGAAGGTCGGGTCAGCTAAAATAGGAGCCTCGTTCCTTATCTTCGATCAAAGTCTTTCCTGCTTCGCGCAAAGACTTCGTCCGATGAGGGACAATTGTAGATACTCCAATTTTGATCGTCCAGAAAGATGAAAATACTTCAAGTAATACTAAGAAATAACACACATTTGGACATTAAAATAGAAAACAAATCTCAGAAAACCAAAAACCCTAAACCATGGTCCAAACCCTAGAAACCTAAAACCGTGGAAAGGGGCGGCTAACCCCAACTAGCCGCCCCATACCAGGCGGCTAGTTTGCACTAGCTGCCCCCCTAACCGACCCCAAACCGCTTCCCTGCATGGAACATAAAGCAACATTAAATGCTGATCATTGCGACGGATTGTGACCTTTAGCCGCCCCATCTTGGCCGATTTAACCCAAGTAACCAATCCAAGCCACCGCTTGTCAGAGATGGGACGTTTGGCAGGTCATGATGGGGGCGGCTAACCCTAACTAACCGCCCCATCTTGAGCAGCTATTTTCCACTAGCCGCCGCTCACCTGGTCTCTGACAGAAGAAGCAGAGAATTAATGAGGGGTCTAATCAAACACACTATTAACCAAGCCATTCTATTACCCACTGGACACTCCCCTGCCTCTTTTTTACTATAAATAGAGGGGGTCCAAAACATTTCTAACACATCCACACATCTTCAATTTTCAATCCACAATTCACAATCATCCTCCATTCACAAACCCATTTCACCACTTGAAATCCCTAGAGAGAGAGAGAGAGTCCCATTTGTGAGAGAAAAACTCATTCCCTACACAAAATCACCCTCTCAATCCACCTTCCAAAATCCAGGTTAAACCGAGCTTAACCTCTGCTAAAACCAAACTCATTTCCTACCCAGGTTCTGCCCAAGTTGACCTAGGCCCCGAACGGCTAACCCTAACTAGCCGCCCCCTACCCGACGGCTCAAACCAACTAGCCGCCCCACACCTACACCCCCATTTGTCCCAAGACTCCTCTAGCCAAGCCAAAAGCAGAATAGGATTACCTGTTTTTCACCTCTATGTACGGTATATCCGTGTCCTAGAGCGGAGACCCCACAAACTCCCCCATGTAGGTGATCAAATCCACCCCTACTTTTTCTACTTTTTGAAAAAGCAGGTGGCGATCACACACACACACACACCGAAATCTCCTTGAGCCGCTGTCGAGCGCCCGAACCAGGATCAAGACCCTACCACCCTTCCGAGAGACGATCCAATCGAGCCCGCCAAGGCGCGCACAGGATTCGAATCCCCGAAGAACCCCCACACACGCGAAAACACGGATTCTCTGACACCCGACTGAATCTCACACCGACATTGTTATGGGATGCTGAAACCTGTACTAGGATGATTTGATATGGTACTCCAATAAACAACTTTTTGTAAAAAAAAGAAAAGAAAACAAAGAGAAAAGAGAACATAAAGTGACTGACCTTGGCCTCAGCATTGTAGTCTTCCTCTCCCCAATCATCATCTCCGCCTCTCCCAGACTGCTCAAAAGGTGTCGGTGCATGAAGGAAACCATGGAGCTGAAGCAACTCACTGAGAACACCTTTTAAAATACTACGTGGTACTATTGAATCCAATAAGAAGTTCTAGAACAAAACCTCCAATGACTGGGAACCATCAGGTACTGTCTTATTAAATGTCTGTTCAATCACTCGCTTACCCGCAAATGCAATGTTCGCATTAGGTTCAGTGATAATGATATATCCCAACATAGCAAAGCTTGATGTCACTCCACCGGTTGTAGGAGAAGTAAGGACTGCCACATAAAACAACTTCTTCTCTGATTGGTAATAATGTAAAGCACAACTTATCTTGGCCATTTGCATCAAACTCAGACTTCCCTCTTGCATGTGCTCCAAAAGCACATGCCAAAATAACAGGTAGGGATTGGTCGGCGGCATGCTCGATCAGACGGGTAATTTTCTCACCTACCACACTTCCCATACTACCTCCCATAAATTGAAAATCCATGACACCAATCACCATTGGAATACCACTTATGTGGTCAATTCCTGTCTGAACAGCTTCTACTAAACCTGTCATTCTTTGATAAGCATCGTATCGATCTCTATAAGGTTCGTCCTCCGAATGAAACCCAATGGGGTCCATAGATACCATCTCTTCATCCATAGGATCTCAAGTGCTCGGATCAATCAACGGTTCGATCCTTTCAGAACTACTCATCTTCAAATGTTGTCCATAGTGTACACATATATTCATTTTTTACTTGAAATTCTTTTTGTAATTCAGTCCATAGCAATTTTCGCATTGAACCCATAAATCTCTAAATTTTTTACTATCAGGCTCACCATCTCTTGCTTTTATGTCAGTACCGCTACTACCCGTTTTCATCTACAATACCAATAACAAAAACAATAAACCACTAGACAATCAAGAAAAAAAAGGAATGCCTAACAGAACTGATCTGGAATGGTTCAAGAATCAGATCATGAACAAAATTCAACCTGCACAAGGATCATAAACTGGCAAAAAATTGATCCCTACATATAAAATGCTAGATCCCATCCAGAAACTGCAGACCCACGAATGTACAAAACCTTGAAACACACACATCCCATTCAAGTACAAGCATACTTAACAAAAATATCTTCAATTAAAATAATAACCCAAAATTAACCAAAGGAAACAAAGAAAAAACAAAAAATCATCACAGGATACTTGAATGAAATCAATATGATTTCATCACGAACATCTTCGAAGATCCCAAAATCAAATCAGATCAACAACCAAAACCCACATCCCAGCAATACCCAAAAAAAGAAATGTCACACATTTCTCTAGATCCCCAACAAAAAAGATCAAACAATTCAAATCAGGGGAATCAAACTAAACCTGCACGGAGAAGGGACAACGATGTTGAAACGAAGAGGTGGCTTTACGAATATCACATCCTCCTCCTATCAAAAGCTTACTCCCATTAAATTCAGATTTCGCTGAGCCACTCTTGGTAGGGAAAGATGAAGGTTGTTTCAACAAGAAGTTGTTGTGCCTACTCAGTACATCCGCCATTGAAAGGAAGGAAAACAGAGACAGTATGAGAGAGGGAGAGAGAGAGAGTGTGTCGCCCCCAATGAGCGGCCGTCCGCAAGGGGTGACACGTATATGATACCGAGTATATAGTAATCAGAATAAACCACAAAGAATAAAGAATTGAATCAGAATAAAAGACAGCTGAAGAGTATATGAATAAATGCATGAATATTACAAGGCCATAGAACAAATAATAGTGGCCCTTAGAAGAATACATAATCACCGTCCCATGTGAACACAAGTCATAATTACAAATACAATCGAATATATACCAATAACAAAAAAACAAACATCAGGTATGAAGAACTAACAACAGGAGGCTAACAGGCTCACCAAATCACTGAGAGGCCCACAACACCTTCAACAACACCCAACTCATCAATCCCGTGCAACTCTTGGAAGAAAACCCATAACAATAGAGGGATAAGCCGATGAAGGCCTAGTGAATGAAACTAACTATAAGACACCTCAAAGTACAGTTCCAAGACATCCATTAAATCTACATAAATAACTATCAAATTTAAGCCAACCAGCTTTAGATACCATATCACAGGAGGACAACTCACACTAACCTCGCTATGTCCTCAGCATAAAGATAGATCCGTTTGTGTCCCATACCACAGGGGATCCATCCCATGCTAGCAACGCTATAACACTAACCTCACTATGTCCTCAGCATAAAGACAGATCCGTCCCATACCACAGGGGATCCATCCCATGCTAGCAACGATATAACACTAACCTCGCTATATCCCCAGCATAAAGACAAATCCGTCTGCGTCCCATACCACATAGGATCCATCCCATGCTAGCAACGCTATAAATACATAAATATAAATCCTAGTGACTAAAATGTCACTACACACAAATACCTCACAGTTCCTCTTGTCGCGCAGTGACTTTTCTTAGGCGACCCATTTTGCAAATGCAATGGCTTGGCCAATACAGGGAGTATCACTGCACCCGTCAAGTCCATCAAAGGCCAATTGCATCACAAACCGCATCAATGGATCCTGCCCTAGACTCCATCACGTTGCTAAGGCTCTCTGTCATCCAACTACTATGACGCATAGCTGATTTGAACTATCGGATACCGTGGCGTCCAGGATGAACCTTGAAAATGCCCCCTCGTGAAGGACACCCAGAGTTTATCCTCTCCTCAATTGACTCCCACGAAGCATCAAAATACAAAACTAAATCGCCCAAACCCAGTGTCTTGGCTAAGGTTCTCTGTCATCCAACCACTCTGACGTGTAGCGCTCCTCCAGTGATAAACACCCAGAGTTTACCCTCACCTCAACTGCAGGTTCGCACTCATGACTCGCAAGAACTATCATAATCAACCCACCCTGAACAGGCTCGACACAGACTGGTCGAGGACCTACGAGATAAACCACAACAAGCAACCAGATCCGACCCATACGATCAGACCCCCCTATCCCTAGCGATGTCTCTAACCAGATCTTTAGGCAAAGATCTATAAATCATGCTGATGCCAGAACATAAAGAACAATTGATAAAGTAATAGATCATGATTATTCATTCAGGGTTATAATATTAAATCATCCATTTAACTACATATTCCAAGTTAATAATATATAGCAAGTGACGATGTAACATGATAATATATGTGTCAGGATGAAATCTCAATTAAATCATCCATTTTGGGCCTATGGATGCCACTAAGTCATGCATACATGATTAATATCATACTATAAACATGACTTAGCATGGAACTATACTATTAGAATGCCAAGTTAGATCCACTCATAGATACAATCATTCCATACCATGAAGAATCACGCGCCTTGGACAATCCAACGGTAGCGCGATCACTACTAGACTCGTGCGAGTATAGCCATTCCCACCACAAGCTAAAACAGATGATCACCACATTCTTCACATTGAGGAGACCCCTCTAACAAATAAACATCATCAACTCAGCCAAGGAATAAAACATTCATGCATAAAAATAATACAAACATATCCTAAGATCCTAGCCAACAAATGCAAAATACACCCTATACCTCCAACAATCAAACCAATTATTCTAAACCATCAAAAGCCATTCATCCAAGGCTACCATCCAATTGAATCACCTATAAATCAGCAAGAAAACATCACACCATCACAACAATAATTATGGGCAGTCACTATAAATCTGGGTAGCAACTACAGAAATCTGGGCAACAATACAACCCTACACTTTGATCCCCACAGCACCAAATACTCATTTACAAAATCTAAAATAAATCATACATATTCATTTATATGCTGAAAATATAATCCATGAATACATCACAATCTTATTTTGTCACGCCCCAGGGCGACCGTCCCCGAGACGTGGCAAATATATAATATCAACAATCCATACACAAGGTCAATAAAAGACTCTACTCAACATCAAAGGTACTAAAGCAGTTAACAAGGAAGCTGACATAATACATAAACATATGGTGGAAACTTAAAATGACTAAATCTGTAATTCAAAGACATATTTACAGACCGGAATACATAATCAACTGTGAGAGCCAATATACAATAAAAGACATCAAACACCAGTACTGTGCACAAGCACGAGTAGTAATACATACAAGGAAAAGGGGGGATGTTGATGGCCTCTCACACTCGCAGATCCAAAACACATACGCCGCTCTGCTACGGTACTGCGCCTAAGGAAGCTCCACCTTCGGGTCCGGCTCAGCGACAACTAGAGGAAAAACATATGCGAGGGGTGAGCCACACGCTCAGTGAATGGTACGATCCATGCAGCACAACTCATATAATTGAATCAACAACTTAAGTTGGTGGGTCGGGTGTCAACCCAAACCTACCACACCATATTAAATATTATGAGTGATTGGGGTTCCAATAGATGGAACAGTCACTTAAGTCACTGGGTCGGGTATCAACCCAACCCACTACACCCTCACCCTCGGGTGACATAGGACTATTGGGGCAAAAGGGGGTCAACTGGTCTACACCTTTTGTCATTCGGTAGCCCTCTCCCGAGTAGCCTCTACCTGGTAGCCTCCCATGACTGCTACCTCTACCGTATGGGCGCACCAACCGGCGTCATGAAAAGTGTCTGGGAGCACCTCGCAGGACAACTATACCCGGGTAGCTTCGACACGGAGGCAACAAAGGGGAGAGCACTTGACATACACGGATATGATCCTCATGGATCCGTCATCGGTAAGGTTACGAATTCTCATGAATCCCCACCAGGGCGTTAACTCAGATGTGGGGAAGACAGATGATTCGTAATGAATGCCACGGTATGACCCCATCAGAGGTCATACACTTGATTAATCTTATTAAGCAAGGTTCATGGATCCATATATAAGATATATAGAGATATAGTATACAATCTATAAATAATTAAACAAAGAATTAATCAAGGAAGTATACAACTAATTCTACAACAATATTGTAATATTGTCTAAGGCATGCTTGGGCTCATATGTATAATACATGGGTGTAATACTCTAAGGTACAAGTCTAACATGATAAAAAAATTATTTAAGGTCACTACTTTTGTCATGCCTTAGTCATGCATACATGTAAACACTAACACATGGTTAACTGGGTGTAAAACATGCCCGGAATAGGACTAACCTAGCATGAGTCACGGTGTATGTATAGACATGGTTAAACTAACAAGGGACACGATACATAGACAAGTATGGGTCCTTACACATGGTACTAGAGCATATGGTCCTAACATATTAAGTCTAATATGGCATGGATGCATCATAACAAGGTAAGCAATAACATGCACACTTAAAAGGCTAATAGGTGGTTATGGTGCCCCAGGGGAGGGTAATGCACGTCTACGTGCATTGGACACCTCCCAACTGGGTTGGATTGACCCACTCACTGAAAACCGGGTCATCGCGCGACCGCTCGCCAAGATCTACAAGACAAGGCATCCAATTTGGTGAGTATAACCACATAAAAATACCTAAAAACAACTAAAAATGCAAAGACTTGGATATGCACACATACGGGCTCGCACGCATGCGAGTACTCACGAACACGCGCATGTCCGAGTGCCCCGACACCTACCCGAGCCCCCGGGCAGCCACACGCGTGGCCCCCGCACGCGTACCCACGCGCATGCACGCGCGCACGCACCCCCGCGCACGATGGCGCACTGACCCGCGCCCAGTCGCGCGTCCAGACGCGCTGCCCACACGCCCAGACCCCCAGTCGCACGCCCAGACGCGCAGCCCGCACACGCGTGTGTGCACTGTTCCCGGCACGCCCCCCTGCGCGTGCACCCGCGTGTCTGCGCGCCCGCCAGACCCGCTTGGGTCACCCCCTGCGCGCATGTCTGCGCGCGCACGCGCGCGGACAGACCCATGCACGCGTCCAAGTGTCCCAAGCCCCTCTTCTGCCCTCCCCACTCTCCCTCAACATAAATACCCACATGCATGACCCCCTAACAGCCCTTAACACTTGAAAAACCAAGGAAAATAGGGGTGAGAAAGCTTACCAAAGGAGGGGAAAGGAAATGGGAGGTTTGGGGCCCCTCAGGTGCTCCCGGCGTTACCTCCACCACAACCACCACCACCACCACTCCCTAGCTTCTCCACCAGCCCTTACTCGGCTGAAAACAGGGCCAAAGGGGGTATGAGAGGGAGCCAAAGAGAAGAGGGACCAATAATAACCACTACAACAACACAAACACTAACCTTTTGTGAGTTCTTCTCCTTCACCACTCTCACACACTCACACACTCAACACAAAAAAAAACAAAGAGAGGGAGAAGAGGAGTTCACGTTGACAAGGGCGAGGGAGAGAGAGAGAGAGGGAGAGAGAGAGAGAGCACTTAATGCTCAAAAAGTGGGTTGGTGGGTTTTGACTTTGGTCAACCCAACCAAGCTAAAAAACAAAACCCATTGACTAGTCAAAAGTCACATTTGACTAGTCAAGGTCTTCATTGACTTGGTCCAAGTCACCCTTTGACTTGGTCAAGGTCTCCCCCCCTTGACTTTCCCGAATTTGACCAAGATCCGGATACGATTCGGAACTGCATAATTTCCTAAACGTAACCGGAATTCGATGAAATAATTATTGGTGGTATAAAATAGTACCAAAACCCATAATATGCACTTAGATTTTTAATCAGAGTACTCTAGCTCTCGCAGATGGCTAAAAACCAAAATTTTAGCGGCTCCGATCGAAAAAAGAAAATTTTAAAAATGGCCAGAAATGATCCAAAGGTTACCAATAGGCTAAAAAGTGACACATATATAACAGATTTGATCTCTAAATGCCCGAAATAAATTATTTTTAGAAACTGGTCAGTTCTACTCAAATCTGAACAGTCCTTACAAAACGGATCATAACTTATGCCACAGGTAATATAATGACTCCAAATTTCATACATAAGATTTACACACATTGTCACGCCCCAGAGCGGCCGTCTCCGAGACGTGGCAAATATATAATATCAGCAATCCATACACGAGGTCAATAAAAGACTCTACTCAATCATCAAAGGTACTTAAAACATTTAACAAGGAAGCTGACATGATATATAAACATATGACGGAAGCTTAAAATGACTTAGTCTGTAATTTAAAGACATATTACAGACCGGAACACATAATCAACTGTCCTGTGAGAGCCAATATACAACAAAGACATCAAACACCAGTACTGTGCTCAAGCACGAGTAGCAATACATACAAGGAAACGGGGGATGCTGATGGCCTCTCTCACTCGCAGATCCAAAACACGTGCGCTGCTCTGCTACGGTACTGCGCCTATGGAAGCTCCACCTTCAGGTCCGCCTCAGCGACAACTGGAGGAAAACATATGCGAGGGGTGAGCCACACGCTCAGTGAATGGTACGATCCATGCATCACAACACATATTAATCTTTCAAGCATTCAAGTCTCAATAATCGAAACAACAACTTAAGTTGGCGGTTGGGCGTCGACCCAAACCTACCACACCATATTAAATATTCTGAGTGTTTGGGGTTCCAACGGAAGGAACAGTCACTTAAGTCCTTGGGTCGGGTCTCAACCCAACCCACTACTCCCTCACCCTCACCCTCACCCTCACCCTTAGGTGACATAGGACTATTGGGGAAAAAGGTCAACTGGTCTACGCCTTTCGTCTTCCGGTAGCCCTCTGCCGAGTAGCCTCGACCTGGTATCCTCCCATGACCTCTACCTCTACCGTATGGGCGCACCACCCGGCGTCATGAATAGCGTCTGGGAGAGCCTAGCAGGACAACTAAACCCGGGTAGCTTCGACACGGAAGCGACGAAGGGGAGAGCACTTGACATACGCGGTTTTGATCCTCATGGATCCGTCGTCGATAAGGTTACGAATTCTCATGAATTCCCACCAGAGCGCATAACTCAGATGCGGGGAAGACAGATGATTCGTAATGTCGATGCCACGGTATGACCCATCAGAGGTCATACGCTTGCTTAATCTTATTAAGCAAGGTTCATGGCCTCTATATACATAAGATATGTCTAGAGATATAATATACAACACATAATTAATTACACAAAGAATTAATCAAGGAAGCATACAAATAATGCTATAACAAAATTATAATATTGTTTAAGGCATGCTTGGGCTCATATGTATAACACATGGATGTAATACTCTAGTATACAGGTCTAACATGATAAAAAAATATTTAAGGTCACTATCGTATTCATGCCTTATACTCATGCATACATGTAAATACTAACACATGAATAACCTAGCCTGGGACACAATATATAAACAAGTATGGGTCCCTACACATGGTACTAGGGTGTATGATCCTAACATAATAAGTCTTAGTATGACATGGATGCAAACCTAGCAAGATAAGCAATAACATGCACACTTAAGAAGGTTAATATGTGGTTACGGTGCCCCAGGGGAGGGTAATGCACGTCTACGTGCATCGAACACCTCCCGACTGGGTTGGATTGACCCACTCACCGTAAACCGGGTCGTCGCGGGACCGCTCGCCAAGATCTGCAAGACAAGGCATCCAAATAGGTGAGTAAAATCCACATAAAGACACTTAAAACAACTAGAAATGCCAAAGACTTGGATATGCACGCATACGGGCTCGCACGCATGCGAGTATGCACGTACGCGCACATGTCCGAGTGCCCCGACACCTACCCGAGCCCCCGGGCAGCCACACGCATGGCCCCCGCACACGTACGCACGCGCAAGCACGCGCGCACGCGTCCCCGCGCTCGATGGCGCACTGACCCACGCCTCCGGACGCGCTGCCCGCACGTCCAGCCCCTCGCCGCGCACCCGGACGCGCACTCGCGCGCCTAGACGCGCAGTTCGCGCACACGCGCACGCTCGCGCGCGCCCGCGCGCGCTCCCGCTCAGCCTCGCGCACAGTGCGCGTGCACTGCCCTCGCACGCTCCCCGCGCGCGCCCTCGCTCGTGCGCTCGCGCGCACGCGCACGCGCGCGTCTGCGCCCCTGCCAGGCCCGCCAGGGCCTCTCCTGCGCGCTCACCTGCGCGCGCGCCCAGGGCTGTCAAGCCCCCCTTTTGCCCTCTCCACTTACCCGTAACTCAAACACCTAGCATGCATGACTCCCTAACAGCCCCTAACACTTGAAAACCAAAGAAAAGAGGGGGAAAAGGAGGCTAACAAAGGAGGGGAAGGGAATGGGGTGTTTCGGGGCCCCTCGGGTGCACCCGGCGCAACCACCACCACAACCGCCACTACCACCCCTCCCTAGCCTCTCCACCAGCCCCTACTTGTTGGAAATCAGTGAACAAAGGGGGTTTTAAAGGGAGCTAAAGAGAGGGAATCAACAACAACACACATAACATACACACACACACACCTTTTTGTGAGTCTTCTTCACTTCCTTCACCACCACTTCTTCACACACTCAATAACCAACAAAGAAACAAAAGAGAGGAGAAGAAGAAAAAAAATGCACGACTACAACAAATGGGGAGGGAGAGAGAGAGAGAGAGAGAAAAGAGAGAGAGAGAAGCAATTAATTCTCATAAAGTTGGTAGGTGGGGTTTGACCTAGGTCAACCCAACCACACTACCAAACAAAACTCCTTGACTAGTCAAAAGTCATATTTGACTAGTCAAGGTCTTCTTTGACTTGGTCCAAGTCTCCCTTTGACTTGGTCAAAGTCCTCTCTCTTTGAATTTATCAAATTTGACCAACATCCGGATACGATTCGTAACTGCATAATTTTCTAAAACGTAACCGGAATTCGATGAAATAATTATGGGTGGTACAAAACGGTACCAGGACCCATAATATGCAGTCAGATTTTCAATCGGAGTTCTCTAGCTCACGCAGATAGCTAAAAACTAAAATTTTAGCAGTTCCGATCGAAAAAAGAAAATTTCGAAAATGGTCAGAAATGACCCATAGGTTACCCATAGGCTAAAAAGTGACACATATATAACACACATAGATGATCATATCATATGAAGATACCCCTCAAAATATATCTCTAAATATTAAATTCGTACGGATCTTCACAAGATAGAAATCTGCCTTACCTCTCTAAGCCATCCCAAGTCTCCCAACACTATCAACCCTTCTTCTTCTTCTCCAAATGAACAACCAAAACCCTAGGACAAAGTAAATGTAACCTCCCCCCAAATAAGAATCCAAATCAATAAATTAAAGCAAGCCTCTAAAGGAAATCAAAGGATTAAATCTCTTCTCCTCTCCTCCTCCTCTTCTCTCCTTCTCCTCTTTTGTTTTTTTTTTTGTTCCAGATTGTTGCTGGAGGCCCCGCAAAACCCCCTTTTAAGCTCACTAAAAGGTGTTGGGAGGAAGGTAAAATGACATTCATGCCCCTGACTTAAAATTCTGGATAACCTTTAGGGTGAGTTTGGTTACGCGATTGCGCAGTGTTTGCGATTGCGGGAAGCTACGTTTACAATCGTGCAACCAAACAGTTTTGCAATCGTAGTTTTAAATCCAGCTATTGCAAGCAAATAGTGTTCATACGCTGTGAATTCAAAAAGCTGAGAAAGTGAGCTTCCTGCAGAATCAGTTTTACAATCGCGCAACCAAACGCACCCAGTAAAACAGTCATAACTTCCACAATATAGCTCAGAATTATGCAATTCAACTTCCATTGGAAAGCCAAGAAGATTATCTACAACTTTTATGTTTATGCCAATCTCCAATAACCCTTCTAACCATTCTAAATTATACAATTAACATCAAACAGGGCTGCTGCCAGACCTTTTCCATCCCCAGGGTATAATTGGAAAAACATTCATAACTTTTGCTACAGGAATTCAGATGATCTAATTCCACTTTTGTATGAAAGTTAACTCAAAATTGAATTCTCCATCATAAAATCAGATTTAAACTATATCATCTTGGTCATTAACAAAATTAAATCCAAATCATGTGAACCATACAACTTAGGATATAACTTAAGCATACATGACCCTAATACACCCCCAATGAATAATAATATGAAATAACACATATAATTGTGCTATCCAATCATCTAAATATATAAAAGAATAACATAAGCCTAAATAGAGGTCTGGGTTCTTACAGAGAGAGAGGTATTTAACGTCTACAATGGTTGGGATGACACGAGAGGGTGTAGATTACAGAGTGAGGCTTCGAACGCTCCATCCTCTTTTGGTGTGTTATAGACAGAGTGACCGGGTGGCCAGCACATCGTGGCACCATTTAATAATTTTTAGGGAAATTTGCATGGATAAATTTGGAAAAACATCTATTGACTCATTATACTCGATTGAAAAGATAATTGCACGTATGAGTGCTGCTACACTCAGTTTTATTCTCAGTCTAAAATGCAGACACTATATATCTCATTACAGATTTAATTAAGCATATACCTCGTTAGATGATGTATATACATTATTGAATTTTTTCTTACACTTATTAAAAATGGGTTCATTCAGCTTGAAATTGAGCGATATGCACTTTTTATCAAAGTATATATCTCATTAGATGATGTTTACTATTTAAAAAAAATAAAAACATGTGAGGTCTGAATTTTTGTTGGTATATGTGACTGAGTGTATCTTTTTTTCTTGCATGTATACATACTCTTATAAGCCTCTGTTTGTTTTGAGAATAAGCCCTCGGATAACCCCGAATAGCCCTGGATAAGGGTTTTGGTGTGTTTGAAAACCCTGGATAACCCCTGATAAAGTATGCTAGAATAAATTGGTATAAAATGGTATATGGATTCCAACCAACCCCTAGAATTAAAGTTATCATAGGTTATTCCATCCAAAGAATATGTGGACCCACTGTCAAATCAACTGTCATCATCTCTTATAAATCATCTGTCAAATCAATTATAATTATTTTTTTACCTTTTATAAATCTTTATGCATACTTTATTCACATTTTACATAAACAACAAAACATTTATTCTTACGTTTACCAACGGGAATAATTCAAAACACAATCAAATACAAAATCACTTTATCTTTATTTATATTCATTTATGCTTGGATAAATGTATACCTTGTCATAAATCTTACCCCCGTTCCAAACGAGGGCTTAGATGTGGAATATTTCATTAACAATAGTATTAAATATGACATGAATTGACTTATATGCTCTTATGAGCATCGGGGTATTGAAATTTTACTGATTTTTCCCTAAAATCAAAAGATTTCAAATAAAACTTATTCTTCAACCTCCAAACTATAATGCAGCGTTTAGGTAGAGGAATAGGTGGGAACAGAGAAGAATAAATAAATATAAATGTTTGGATAGAGAGGATAAGTGGGTATAGGCGTATAACTATGCAGAATTAGGTGGAAATAAGCTAGTATTTGTATTATAGGTCCCATCTGGTACATCAATGAGGCCCACATGTTAAAATCAATTTCTTATACCCTAGTCACATTTTAATTTTTGGATAATGTTATGTCCAACCCCATTTCCAACCTCAATTTCAATCTACATGTGTTTTGAATTTTTTTAAAATAGTATACATCATCGAATGAGGTACATGTATTTATAAAAAATGAAACATATACTCCAATGAATTGCATGGATGTATTTATAGAAAATGTAAAAAAAATCTTTCGAAGCATATGCTTTGTTAACATGAGCATATGCATTGTTAATTTTTTTATCAAAGCATATAGGACTGGAATTGGGGCTGGAAACAAAACTGGGTGTAACAGCACCCTTTTTTTCATCAACCAAACAATTCAACCTTTATTATTACATTTCTTAATGAGAATAACAAAAAAACACAAACAAATAGAAAGTAACTTATTCTATTGATAAAGTTATCTATTATTGGAATATGTATAAATCTCATAATACCTAATGTCTCTACCCAAATAGACAGTAACATCCCGTCTATTTCGTGAGAATCAAATATATTTTTGTCAATTTTTTTTATACATTTTGAGCTTATATGTTTTTAGGTTTTAGACTTCTATATTTTTTATTTTTTTCTGAAACGTTAATCATAAAGTGTAATATTTTGCCCCCACTAATATAAAATCTAGACTACACTACCGTCTAGTAACAGAAGTTACAAGTATTTTAACACTTCAGCGACAGCATTTGATGCTCCAAAACATCAAATATGATAGAAAAATATTAGACTAAGTCCTTGTTATAGTTCAAAAGACTGACCATATATGTTTTTAGTTTTTTAAAAGAGTTTTGCTACATAGGCCCCAGCTTATAGACCCCTCTTACAGGTGTCAATCTATGATTGGATGCTTGGTTGTTTTTTTCAAAAGGATAAAACAGCAAAATACATATATACCCTTTCTTATAAAACACACAAATTTCACATTAATTTCCCTCGTTTTGCGAAAAAACCGTTTGAAACCCGTCAATCTCGAGCGCACAAAGCATTAATTAGGTTTCTTTTTTTTTTTTAAAACAAAAATCAAAACAGGAAAATTTACCAAAAACCAAACAAAAACTATCGTTCACAAACCATATGAAAACCTAAAATTTCTTGCGGCTTCGATTTTCAATCTTCCGCAATGTGAAACATTTCTTCAATGGGTACGCTTTTCCTTTTTTGGGTTTTCGACTAATTTTTGTAATTTGTTTTTTTATTATTTGATGATTTTAAATCTAAAAAATTATATTATTTGAGGTGTTTGTGCTTAAATTTATTCCCTGTTTATTAGACTGTTGGACCCTTTTTTAGTCTTTATTTATGCAAAAAAATAACTGACTATTATCTTCTTGAAATTTTTTTAGGTATTCCGATTGCAGTTGATTATATGTGACCAGTTCATCTTTATGCAGTGCAAAATGTAACCAAATATTAGAAAATATAATTATGAATGTTCAATGTTTTTGGGGAATTTCATAAATGTAACTTACTTATAAATGTAACTACATATTTAAATACATAACAGAGCACCCACACATGAAGTTGTGATGTATGTTTACATTTGTTTGAAATGTAATATCAATTTCTTACACTCCAAAAATTTGTTTATGTAGAGTTTGAATTATTGTGTGGAATATAACTATGTTTAGAGACACGTAACTAGCTGTTTGCTGTATATGAACTAATATGATTAATGTATAATCAGCAAATGTAACTAAGTTCTTGTATGTGAAACATAACACAATATGTTTTCATTTTATAATAAGCAATTGTAACTTACTTTCTAGTTCGTTTCACATTATTATTCATTATTTAATCACTGTATGTTTTCTGATGTTACTGTTGTATTGAATGGCTGAAATTTTCTGAAATGTGGCTAAATTCTTGAACATGTGAGCTGTTTTTTTTAATTTTTAAGGATATGTAAATGCTGTAAATGTAACTAACTTCATATAGTGTTACTAGGTTACATTGTATTCTTAATATGATATGTTTTCATTTTACAGCATTTGATATGTAATTTAAATTTTTACTCTCAAAGTACATTTAACATACATTATACAGACAATGTAACTGAATTTGAATAAATGTAACTTAAAACTACTACAAAGATCAGAATTCATGAAGTGCTTTGAATGGGTAAAAAAAGGCAATATTGTATATGTCAAGGAATCACCTCTAACAACCCCAGTTTTCGTAAGTATATGTTCCGGAATCACATTTAAAAGACAATATATTTAGCTGAAACATACACTAATGTAACTCCTAATTTTTTTGAATTACAAAATGGATTGTGGGATAGTGATCATTGAAATTATGAGGTTGCATGTTTATCATGACATAATAACAGCAACCATGACTAAGAGCAAATTAAAGTACATAAGATCACGCATCATCAAAGTCTTGCTCAATGACGATCCAAGAACATTCACAGAAGAAGATCACAAAGTTTCAACGATGCATTTTAATGACTGACTCTAAGTTATGTCAATTTCGTATGAACATGTTTTGATTTATGATTTGATGATGTTTGTAACATCTCATTATTTTTGAAAATTTGAAAGATGTCAAACCTAAAACATTGTTTGATTATCATTAATATACTTATTCTGGTTTATCACTTTATGTATGAACATCTTTTATTAATTAATTCTGGTGCTCAATATCGATTAAGGAAAAGTATATTCCTTTGTTCATATAAATGAAACACATATTAAAAACAATTTCCTAATTTCATTGTCGAAAATGTAACTGATTAAAACATAGCTAAAAAATGAAATTTAGTAATAAAAAATAAAACAACTTACAAAAATCATGTCCGTGTAATCCAAAAAAATATACAAAAAAAACAAAGTATATTCCTTTGTGCGAAATTCTAAAATGACACTGACTTCTCAGCTAAAATGTAACTTATTGTAAAGCTAAAATGTATATACCATAAAATGTAACTAACAAACAATGTAACTACAAAAGTATCGAAAATGTAACTCACTTCCATGCAAAATACATTTCTTTGATAATAAAAAGAAACTGACAGCAATGCCAGCAATGTAACTAACAACTTAAATGTAACTGAATATCACATTTCAATTAAAAAAAGTTCACTATTCTAAAAAAAAAATTACAAATTTCAGGTCCATGTAAACAACAGAATTTTTAAAAAGGACAACAGATAAATCAAGAAATCAAGATGTTTCGAATCCAACATCTTCACCAGCATTTTTCTTGTTACAAATTTCAGAAATTTTCACTTGCTTTCTTCTTGTAAACCTTAGGTGCTTTTCTTTTCGACGGAGGACGGCATTTACTTCGAACCTTGATAGGAGAGTGAACATTTAAATCTGGGAGGGATTCTTCACCAATAATACCACTGCTAATATTTTCACTGTTTATGTTGCTGAGAGAAATGTACAAGGAATCAAGATACTTTTTACAATACTCGAGTTTGTCATGAGAAACAACAGAATGTAACAGAATCTCCTATATCTCCTACAAAATGTCTAAAAGACACCATTGATTAGAAAATTCAGTATAGAGTTAGTTACATTTACAAATGTAACTAAAAATAATTACAACTATGCACGTGCAAAAGTTACTGATATTGTCAACAAACATGAAACTAATTACACAATAGTTTAAAACAGAACATCAATGTAATAGTTAGTTACATTATCTGAAACGTGAAACGCATATGTAATTCACAACCACATAAAAAACCAACATATATTCTAATAACTTAGTTACATTCACATGTCACAACCGTATTGAAACCTTTTAATAAGTTAGTTACACTCACAAGTCAAATGAAAACCTAGTTACAAAATAGACTAAATGAAACATCAATGCAATATTTAGTTACATTAAATCTGAAACATGGTATGCATATGTAACTCATATCCACATATGAAAAACAACATATACGTCAAATTAAAAAAAATCATTTCTAACAACAGATGACAACAACAAAAAAAACCTTAAAAATGGAAGACAAAATTGAAACAATTGAAAACATACAAAGTATAACAAAAAAAAAAACCTGAATCGGTGGATATTGCAATGGAATCCCAACAGTTCAATCTTATCTTTCGATAAGAACTCTTAAAAAAACTTCCTAAATTTCAAATTCAAAGGAAATCTTAGAAAAAAAAATCAAATATGATTTGCAATTTCAAACAAAAAATGTGATATTCGAATGAGAGAAAAGGTAAAAAAAAAAAACAATGAGAGAATTAATGAGAGAAAAGGTTAAAAAAAATCAAATATTCAAATGTGATTGCATTTATTCATAAAGAGATAATTAAGGAATTAATGCACTTCCGGTTCCAAAGATGGAAATGTTAACCGAATGCATTAAATTCGTTTAAAAAAAACATATCAAACAATTAGAGGGTAAAAGGGGTAAAACACATCATGCCAGGTCATGGGGCTTACTTAGGGCTTATAAATTGGGGCTTGTGAATCATTTCCTTTTTTAAAATAATAAACATCATTTAATGAATTATATGCTTTGATGAAAAGTGCATATCACTTCATTTTGAAGACCCATTTTTAGTATAAATGTTAAAAAAAAGAACAAGATATATACTTCATCTAATTATGCATATGTTTCATTAGATTTGGAAAAATTCGATAGGAAAAAAGAGGGTAATTTTATTAGATAAATTTTTGGGTTAATGAAGGGATTTGGGTTAATGAGATAAATTTTTAATGAATGACAAATTTGTATTTTGCCATTTACCATTTTTTGAAAAAGTCAACAAATCAAACAAACCAACTAATGACATGAGGACACCTCATGGGGCTTGGGAATGGGGCTTATATTGTGAGGCCTGGGTATCATGACTAAAAAAAAGGGAGGAACAAAGAGAGGAGAGAAAGGAAGGGGGGGGGGGGGTGGGAGGGAGAGTGGTTTGGGTAGGGCGGGGGAGGTGGTGATGACGTGGGAGGAAACAAAGGAGGGAGGGAGAAAGAGAGAGAAAGAGGGAGGATGGAGGTGGCGGGCGGTGGATGTTGGGGAAGGGTTAGGGGGTGAGAAAAAGAGATTGAGATTAAGAGAGAGAGACGAAGAGAGAAAGGTGGTTAACCTTCATCTTTCACCATCCGTCATCAGCCATCCGCCATCCATTGCCTGCCATCTGCCGCTGTCATTGCAGCTCGTCGCCTCCCTCTCAGCCCCAATTCCAATTTACACGTGTTATAAATTTTTTAAAATAGTATATCCTCCATCTGATAAGGTACATGCTTTTATAAAAAAATAAACATATGCTATAGAAAAATGTAAAAAATTTCTATCAATACATATACCTCGTCAGTATAATTATATGCTTAGGTAATTTTTTTTATTAATGCATATGAGACTAGATTTGAAGTTGAAAAAAAATTGGGTAACAATGTATGTATATATTTATGTTAAAATGATAAATGTTGCTACGCTCAGTTTTTTTCTTAGTTCAAAACACAGACATATATACCTCGTTATAAATTCAGTGAAGCATATATCTCGTTAGATGATGTATGTATCTCACTAAATTTTTTCTTATACTTACTAAAAATGGGTTCATTCAACTCAAAATAGAGTGATATGCATTTTTTATCAAAGTACATACTTTATTAGATGATTTTTATTATTTTTTTAAAAATGAAAACATGTGAGGTCTAAATTTTAGTTGGTGAATATAACTGAGCGTATCATTTTTCTAAAATTGGTCCAATGCAAGTGCAACCACACATCCCTTGAGTGAGGCGCGAATATGAGAAAATTTGATAGGGAAATAGAGGGTAATTTTAGCGTGGAATTGATTCGCGTGGAAAAGAACCCAAAAGAAGCCCCTCTTCAACACCGGTGGGGGCTCGAATCATCGACTCGCGTCAAATGGAGTCGCCTACACCCCCTTCTCACCCTTCCGTACCTCCTCCATCATCCTCTTCGTCATCCTCCGGTCCACTGCCACCGGCGTTGGATGCCGAGGAGGGGGTGGAGGAGCTGACGCTGGTGGTGAAGTGGAGCGGGAGGGAGTACATGGTGAGGGTGTGCGGCGACGACAGCGTCGCCGAGCTTAAGAGGAGGATCTGCGAAGCCACCAACGTCCTCCCCAAGCGCCAGAAGCTCCTTTACCCGAAGCTCGCCACCAAGCTTTCTGACGACTCCATCTTCCTCTGCCATCTCCCCCTCAAACCCTCCGTCAAGATGACCATGATCGGGTACTTGTAAATCCTCCGTGATTAACTTCTTATTTAATCACAAAGTGCATTGATTGATTGTTGTATTTTTTCTTGATTCATAATGATGTTGATGCTGTGTGAACTTGATTAGGAAAAATTAGTGCTCTTGTACAAAACTGCTCCTTGATTTTCATTGCAGTTCTTGATGATTTAGGAAAATGTTACTGATAGTCATTCCTAGGTCACTTGTGAAGTACATACCTTAACAAAAAATGTAAGTATATACTCGAATCAATTAATGCATATCTTTTTGTGTTTTTCTAACCTAAAATATAGTAGCCTAACCTTGTATATACTAGATTAGAGCAAAGTGGGGACTATAAAGTGACCGCAGGAATGGCTGAGTGTATTGGAAGATTCAGCACTTGTTGATTAATTATGTTACAAAAAATTGCATCACTAACTTCGCTTGCTCAGTATGGTCTGACCTTGTTAGGAGAAGTGCTGGTTTGACATTTTTTCAGTATTGGGGAAAAAGAGTAAGGAGTCATTATTTCTGTTGTTTCAAAGACGTACACAAAATTGCATCTTATCCGAAAATCAATTTGGCTTTTTCCTATATGTGAGTAAGATAGTTGAAGGATGTGTGTTTTTGATAAATTCCCATTTTTACTTCCCTAAATGCAATGGTCGCACGGTGCTCATGTTTCAGTACCGTGGAAGATGATATTATTGTGGACCAAGTTGATGCTCCTGAGGTCATTGACGATTTTGAACTTGGGCAAGATGAGGTGACTGATATCAAAGATAAGGAGGTTAACAAGCAAAAATTGAGGCGCCGTGTCAATCAGTACAAGGTAATTTTCTGGCATATTTATCTGCTAATGTGATAAGTTCTATTGTTTTTTGAATCTCCTTTCTAGCAAAAGATATTTCACTAGTTACTTCTCAATTGATGCATTTGTACTTTCAGACATCTTAGATGGGGAATAGAGTAATTCCCACTGATTTATTTTTATATGAAGAAAGGTAGGTTCACTACAAATAAATATCTAAGGTAAGTCTGACATCAGTATTCCCATTTGTTACTTTATAGCATAGTCCCATAAGGTTATCCATTGATTTTGAAATTATGATTTGACAAAGTTAAATAATTTGGGAATCCAGGAGGGTTGCTTTTGGTGACACTGCTTATACATGAATTTATCAATTGGTCAATATATTGGCTTCCCAAATAGCCACTTGGTTAAGCTCCAAACTTTTGTCAAATAAAACAGGGATGAGACTTTCCAAATTGATGGGAAATGCTGCTTATGATAAGTGATTATAGCTTGGTCTCAGTGCTTAAATGAAACCTCTTTCTAAATGCTTTCAATACACATAATCATTTCATTGATCACTACTTACATTTCAGCATCAATGGAAAGATCCATGAAGGATTCATAAATAAAGATAGACTGATATACCTAACTTTTTTTTGATAGAGTATAGGATAATCTTATTTCAAGAAAACCCCCGAATTAGGAGACGAGGGATCTCCTTACATCATAACATTAAAAAAAGAAAGAAAATAAGAAAATACAAATATATCAAACACTCTGAAATATTAACTTCTCCCTCAATCGATACCCATTATAGAACTAGGTGAAGGCTCCTCCAATATAAATTTTACCCAATCCTGAAGCATTGATGAAATGGCTGCTCAAATATTTTCCCAATACACTCTTTTATGTTGAAAAATTCTTTCATTACGTGTCAACCAAATGGACCAACATGTAGCATGAGGAATCAAACAATGGAACTTAGCATGATTACTTCTTTCGCCCTTCTTCCTACGATCCTTAAACCACCGCCACATGGTTTCCATATCCAAAAAGGAACAAGGTGACCCTAATACCTCCCCGACCTTCTTCCAGATTTGTGAACTAAAGGAACACTTGAAGAATAGGTGGTTACTTGATTCTTCCTTAGCTTTACATAAACTGCACAGTGTATCCCCTTCATGTGACCACTTAGCAAGATTAAGTTTGGTCAGAATTTTATTGTTGGACAGCAGCCACATAAAACATTTAATCTTCAGCGGAGAAAGTGTGCCCCAAATCAGTGATTCAAATTTGGCGGTGAGAAGGTGTGGATTTGGGTCTTTATGAAGCCATCGATAGAGAGAACGAACAGAAAATCCATCCCTAGGAGACCCCTTCCAACTCACAGAATCTTCCTCTTCTAAACTTAATGATACCTTCTGAAGACTCTCGAGGAGGGAAACAAGTTCATCTGTCTCTTCGTCACTAAGATCTCGTTGAAGCCTTGGCATCCAAACAATAGAGTTAACTTCACAAGTAAATGAATCACAAATGAGATCATCTCCATCTAGTGCCACCCGAAAAAGATTAGGGAATAATTGTGCTGGCGACGCACCATTGAGCCAATCATCTTTCCAAAAGCGGAGTTCCAGTCCATTTCCAGGAACAAGTTGAATGGCCTCTTGTATCTCCTGCACACCTTCCAAAATATCCTTCTATACAGAGGATATATATGAAGAATGTCCTGGTAGAATGGAAGGCCTAGTGCACCCCGAATAATATTTTTCACGAATCACTCTACTCCACAATGCCTCTGGATCAGCAATCAATATCCACAACCATTTCCCTAAAAGGGCTTTATTCATTTTGCAAAGATCAAGAACTCCCATGCCCCTGTCCTTCTTGGCGTGACATATCAAATCCCAACTTGCAAGGTGAATTTTTCTACCTCCTTCCTTTGTACCATTCCATAAAAATCTGCGACGTATTTTCTCCATTGTCCCAAGTACTCCGCTTGGAACTTTAAAGATTGAGAAGAAATATAGAGGAAGACTCGTAAGGACCGATTTGAGTAGCACTAGACGCCCCCCCAAACTGAGGATATGACCCTTCTAGCCATCAAGCTTCTTGTCAAAACGCCTTATGAGTGGGTCCCAATCTGATT
Source organism: Acorus calamus (assembly GCA_030737845.1). NCBI lineage: Eukaryota > Viridiplantae > Streptophyta > Magnoliopsida > Acorales > Acoraceae > Acorus > Acorus calamus. Next base: position 22,210,714 of record CM060860.1, read on the forward strand.
TCCGAAGAATCCGGGTATGAAGTGGAAGGCCCAAATATTTAATTGGAAACTTCGAAGCATTGCAACACATCCTTGAAGCCAATGACTGAACCTCTACAAAAGGAATGTTGATCCCTACCAAAGTACTCTTAAAGAAGTTTACCTTGAGACCTGAAACCATTTCAAAACATTTGATAATAAATTTGAAACCTTCCAAATTACTTTCTCTCGCATCGCAAAGAAGAATATTGTCATCCGCATATTGAATATGAGAAATCCGAGATCCACCCTTAGTAACTTCTAGACCATGAATCCAACCACCTCTCACACCCTTATGTATCATTCTACCTAGAATGTTCGCCACAAGGATGAAAAGGAATTGAGAGAGAGAGTCCCCTTGAGGAAGACCCCTTCCCGAATCAAAATAACCAATAGCCTTTCCATTAACTAAGATCGACATGCAGACTGTAGCAATACATTCCTTCAGCCACCATCTCCATTTTGGTGAGAATCTATAATCCTCTAAAATTTTCCAAAGGAAGTCCCAACGAACTGAATCATAAGCTTTTTCGAAGTCTAATTTGCATAGAAAACCCTTTCGCTTTCCTTTATGAGCACCGGAAATACATTCTTGAGCAATAAGGAAACCATCAAGAAGAGAACGGCCCTTTATAAAGGCTGATTGACTAAGATCCACAAGATCCTTGATCACTGTTCTGAGGCGGTTCGCTAGGATTTTGGCAATAATTTTGTAAGCTCCATTTAAAAGACTAATTGGCCGAAAGTCTCCTAATTGCTCCGCACCATTTTTTTTGGAATGAGATCAATGAACGTGGCATTCAGACATGCACAACCTTGATGGCATGCATGGAACTCATTTAGCATATCAAAAACATCCCTCTTGACTACATTCCAAAAGGTTTGGAAGAATCTCAAAGTGAATCCGTCCGGTCCAGGAGCTTTGTCTCCATTCATTTGCAACACTGCATCTTTAATTTCCACTTCTGTGAAAGGGGCATCAAGAACATCACGTTGGACTGAAGTTAACCGAGGCAAATCGTCATCATGCCAATTCGGAAGCCAAGATTTCTCTTTCTTGAAGAAAGATTTGAAGTGTTGTTCAATATTTGCTTCAACTTCTTTCGTCTTATCAAATCGTCTACCATTGCGGATGATTGATGTGATCTGATTCACCCTTCTTCTTGCGCTGACTGTCTGTGGAAGAATTTTGTATTACCATCACCTCCTTTTAACCAAACCTCTCTTGATCTTTGACGCCAAGCCTCCTCCTCCTGTCTAAGGATACCCATAAGGTCCTCCTTAGCTTTTTTCCAATCTTCAATTTCTGAAAGCAAGAGAAATCTGTCTTCCTCCAATTTGTCCCATTTGCGAATGGTGGCCTCTAATGAAGATTTCTTTTCCTTCCGTACTGCTAATGCCACCTTGTTCCATTCAATTAATCTGCGTTTTATACATTTAAGTTTCTCAGCCATCTTTCGAGCACCTTTGCCATCCACTATGGTTGAATTCCACCATTCTTCCACCATCTGATGAAAACCTTTCTCCTTTAACCACCAGTTCTCGAATCTGAAATATTTGACTCGAGCAAAGGTGATGTTTGTGGAGAGGAGAATAGGTGTGTGATATGAACAAGATCTGACCAGCCCCTGCAAACTAGCACCTTGAAATAATTCCTCCCATGCAGCATCCACAAAACACCTATCCAGTTTGGAGAGAATCGGCCTTTCTCGCAAATTACTCCACGTAAATTTGTGATTTGATAAGGGAATTTCTATCAAACAGGAATCTGAAATCCACTCACGAAACTCTCTAACTTCCCGAGGAGTACAGGAAAGAGAGCTACGATCCTTAGGAGAGGAAATGGCATTGAAGTCTCCCATGATACACCATGGGACCTCACTAAGTTCACGGATGACAAGGAGTTCCTCCAAAAAATCTGACCGGGATTCCTGAACAATCGGACCATAAACTCCGGTAAACATCCATGTGCATCTAGTATTGCAATCTTTAAGGATAACTGTTATAAAATGATCGCCGATTTTGCTATTAACTACTTTCCACTGACATTCTTCCAATCGATTATAATTCCTCCAGAGGCACTTATTGCTGGAAGGACTAGCAAATCAAAAGAGGCACCACCTACTTCTGAATACCTGGGTGAACAGATGATAACTTTGATTCTTGCAGACAGAAAATATCCACACTGTGTTTCCTCATCAAATCACGAACAACTTCCCTCGTCCTTGGGTCTCCCAGACCCCTGATATTCCAAGATAGAAGCTTCATTGGCTAACTAGTGTCACCTCAGTCTGATCGGACCTAATCCGATTTCCTTCTTTATCAATAACCAAATTTCTACACCTTTTCGAATCTCTAGATCCCCATCTGAGCTCATAATTTAGGAGGTTAAGAAGCTCTCTAGAACCCTTTCTATGATAGGTCTTCCTCCTAGGAGTCCCAACTCCGGGGATAGACTGTCCAACCGGGACTAATGCCGTAACTGGGTTAATAACCTCTGCCTCCTCTAACAGTTGCTTAAGTCTATCCAGAAATTGGGATGATGAAGCACTTAAAAATCCCAACTCATACGCTCAATTCAATATTTCCGAAGACCTCCAAGAAAGACCATTGAATGGAGCTGCCCCTGGTCTTCCACCAAAAAATTCCAACAGATCTTGGAGCATTGAAGACATCACGGCCTTGTTCAAAGTCTGAACAAAATTTCAGAGTGAACAATTGGATCCTTATCTATGATAGCCTCCCAAGAAGTCTTCTCTTTAGCATTGGAATTGCGAATATTCAGATCTGAATGAAGACGTTCGAATACATTGAGGACAGAAGGGTTTGAATATGATTGGCCTTTTTTTATTTTTCGAGGCCTCCACTGAAATTTCTGGCCCACAGGAAAGCCCAGCCCGATTTTCTTTCTATAACAGTTATAAACGGAGGCCCATTTAGGACCTTTATTGCAAATTAGTGCTCCAGTAGATGAATCTTCATTCTCCACCCGATGAATTTGCTCTCCTTCATCAGGACCATTCGATTCGAACGCCTGATGATTGATCAACGGTGTCAAATTGACAGGTTCAGAGACATTAATAGAAAGACCACTGGATTTAGACCCTTCCACCTGTCCAATAATTGCAGAATCTGATGAACCAATATCCCCACTAATGTTTAAAAGGTATTTGCTGGCAGCAGCCTGTTTAGCCTTCGTGTAATCAGTAGGGGGACATTTGGAATTTAATTCTCGAGGATTTCTCCGATGATTGACGATTTGCCAACTGCATGGGACGTTACGATCCTGATTATTAGCCTTCTCCATTTCGAAATTTGAATGTTTCCAAGCGGAACGGTTTTGAATTAATGAAGATCTCTGATTTCCAGGTGTCAGGATCTTCAAAATTAATGGTGGAATCTCGGCCAACTCAGATGCACGTGTGACGCTTGACACCTTTGGAGACCGAGTTATACAATGACTCACTACACTCTTTGAAATGGGTAACGAATTAACCCGAGTCACTGAATCACCCAAGGGATGTTCCACCTGCAACTCAATAGTTGATGGAGCAGAAGGAGAGTGTCCTGCTGCCGGAGTAGCAGGTGGGGCTGAACAGAATGCAGGGATGTTTTTCTTTAACATGTCCGCATATGTCTCCTTGCCAGACCAAACATTGGATAATATATCCAACCAAAAAAATTCATCAACTGCAGTCACTGCTATCCTGGTAGGAATTGGGCGATCAGACATAACCTCCAACTCCACCTTCATCAGTGGAAAGTGTTCACCTTCTCTGATCACTTCTTGTACATGGCTAACCTTGCCAATCGGACCAACCATTTTTTGTAAAGAAAAGCTATTTCGCCACTGCAAAGGAATGCCTTTAAGGAACATGGTCTTGAGGACCTTTGAAGAATAAGACTTCCCCATATCAGGTGACCAACAATGAAAATTAAGCGTCCCCCCCATGAAGGTGTAACTGACGTTCCTTGAGGATCAGATTTCTCACAGTAATGGATGAAGTCCGGATCAAGAATGAATCTGGACTGAGGCTGATGAACCTCCAACCTTTAACATCTTTCCATCTAGATTGGAGCCCCACCTTAAATTCCGTCCAAGTCATACTGCAGGACCCATTCCATCTGCCAATCACACATCTCTGCAGAATCTCAACGCTTCTACAAAGCTCATTTGAACTAGAAATCTCAATCGACAGAATATTCGAAGATATAGGATTCCTTTGTTCATGTGTACCACTGTGGGCATGCGAAGTTTTCTTCGGAGGTCTGGTACGTTGAGATCGGCGGTGATCAACTGACTGACAATTCCAACACATTACAGAGTCTCTGCACTGTTTGGCCCAATGGCCATAACCTAGACATCGAGAACGCTGATTTGATTTGAGAACAAATGGGTGATCTCCTCTGAATCTATGCCCCATACACGAACCTTCCTGGAAATCCTTCCCCTGATGAGATCCAAGAGGGATCCCAGGCCGAGCCTGAGTGCATCCTTGAGATCTCGGTGGAGGAGGAAATCTTGGAAAGGGACGAGGTCCCCGCGACACCTCTCTCTCTCCGAGTGGGGACCAAGAGGGATCTCAGGTCTAGCCTGAGTGCATCCTTGAATCCCTGTGGAGATTGAGGATCCTGCGGGAACGGGGGTGGGGCAGCAGGTTGGTTGAATCAACAGGGGAGACAATCCCCATTGTTTTATTTGTCCACTTTTAATATATATATAATTATTCTAACTGCTCTACTATCACCAATTAGCTCTAGATAAAGCCCACTGACTGAGCCCCCACATAACATTTTGCCCAGTCCTTTATGAACCACAATTTTCTCTTTAAAATGTTTAGATAAAACATACATTCTTGAAGACAACCTCATTCCTCACCAGCCAGGTTAGTTATTATCCAGCAGGACCCAACAACTGGGATACTTTAGCCTTGATGCTTCTATCCATATTTTTCTTCAGATTCCTTCCTGTCTCCCACTACCCCTCCAAGTTCGGTAAAAAAAATACAATTGGATTAATTACCAAAAGAAGTTCTAATTAGACCCCGTAGCTGAATCAGAGAGGTCCATAGAACTTTTGCTAAATGATACCTATATAATAGATGCTTCATTGTTCTGTTCTTTTCATCACAGAGTGGATATTGACTGGACTCCCCATCAGTCCATTTTAACCTGCCCACCCTTGTCAACAATCTTTCTTGATATACTAACCCCAGAAATACCTGAACCTTCTAGGGACCTTTGTACTCCAAATTTCTTTTAAGTTTTGATGTGATGTTTTTTTTTTGAGCCAAATATAGTCATTTTCTATTCCCATAATAAGAAAGAACATGACCGAATAAGGTTAGGAAAGGAGAAGAGGAACAGTAAGAAAGAAAATAAAACAGAAGAAACCACTACCAATTAACACTCCAGGCTCCACGCCCCTTGTTCCAAGAGCACTAATGCATCCCCTACCACCAGTGGTTAGAAAAGATTTCTAACCCACACCTCAGAGGGAACCATACTACTCTGCAATGTGGAACGCGTTCTCCTCGATGATGATATTCAAAGCTCCACCCAAGCAAGTGCCCCATTCCTTAATAAAATGGATCGTGGACTCCCAAAGGTTCTTGAAATAGAACGCCACACCCTTAAAGATTACATCGTTTCTTACCCTCCAAATAGCCCATGTACCGGCTGGAATCAACGATAGCCACACCCGTCCCGCTTTGCTCCTATCGTTCTTCGTTCGCATTTGCTAAGCTACCTCCCATAGCTCCTCAAGTGAGCGGCAAAGCAGCGGCTTCCCCGAGGCTACCGCGAGCAAGGACCAAAGCCGGCACGCCATAGGACATTGGCAAAACAGGTGCTCGGTAGTCTCATCCCCACTGTTGGTGGCTTTGATTGTCGTTAAAATCTCGTCTTCGCCAACAAAATATAAAACCCTTATTATTGGTAGAAAGTGGAAGCAAGGGGTCGAATCCACATGGAGGCTATTGAAGTAAACAAATAAAAGTAAAAAGGCATAAAAATATTTAAAAATAAGGTTTTGAAGAGTTGATATGAGAAAGCTAAAATAAAAATATTAGGTTGGACAAATTATGAAAAAGACCACCAAGGATTGGAAATCCACCCCACATGTATCGTGATAATTCTTCCTTTTTGCATTTAATGAAAACAAACTATTTTAAAAGTAGTTCACTTCTACTCGATTTAAAAATAGGGTTTATAAAGCATCAACCGTATCCCATCTAAGTAGAACGACAGAAGATATAAAAATACCCATAATCAAAAGAAATCTGAATTGAAGAAACTATATAAACATGAAGAACAAATCGGAAAACATCAATGCACAAAGAAAAGAATCAATCACTCAAACGTATGGGGTGGAATCTTTTCCTTGATGGAAGGATTTTCTAGCCTACCATGGTTAATGAAATTCTAAAATAAAAATAAAAATAATCCATGAAAATAAAATAAAGAGACACTTCTATTGAAATCACAATGAAATCTATGTCTATAATATCAAAGAAATTAAAAACAAAAACTAAAACTAAAAACAAAAACTAAAAACAGAAAAGAAAGGACAAAAGCTGAAAATAAATTTCTTCTTGGCTGAATGAAGAGCTTCCTCCTTGGCTGAATTGAATTCCTCCCCTCTCTCTGTAGTGCCCTTTTTATAGGGGTTTTGAGGGTTGAATTAGTTGTAAAAATCCTGATTTTCTTGAGTTGTTAATGCTGATTTGCAAAATATGTTGGAGATCTTCTTGATTTGTTGGAGATGTCAAAGCTGATTTGATTGAAGATTTTATTGATTTGGTGAATCAGATTTAGAAGCTTTGATGAATCTTTGAATGCTAATTTCTTCTACAATTTATAACCTGCCAATTTTAGATCATGCAAAATTTAAATACTGTCAAATTTAGATTTCTGAATTTAAAATATGGCTCCATATGAAAAATATGATAATACATATTAATTGTATAAATATTGTCAATTTGTGCAAAATATGTTTTGAATATAAATAATAGAAACTTCCCTAATATGCATATATAAATGAATAATTACATAGGAAAATGTTCTAAAACAACTCTTAAAGCATATGAAAATATGTTCTTTTGAATATCTAACACCCACCTCGACACAGAGAGCACTGGGTCTCTTCCAATGGTCTCCACCGTGACCAGAGAACCTTCGTGACGATGCGATTCTGTAAAAGGAACCAATTGAAGCATTTGACTTTTAATGGAATTTTTGCTTTCCAAATTACCTCCGCACGCGCATTGAATGTGATGTTGGACGTAGATAGCGTTTTCTTCACAGCCAGTTGTAGCAACTCTTAACGGAAAACCCGTCTCTTCTATTTGGGCACCAAATCACCCCATCTGCTTGCTATCCGCTCCATCTGAAATCTTCCAACAGTTGGCATCAAGAGAAGGAACTCAGCAAACTCAGGCTCTGTGAGGTTTCTCCTGAAATTCAGTAGCAGCACATCCCTGTTTTACACTTATGCCGAGCGGTCCCTGATTAAGGTTTTTTTTTTTTTTTGAGGAAAACCAAAGAGATTTGATTGCTGCCACATCAAACATCAAAAAGAATTTCTCCATATGAGGCATCTTGCTGCACCAGACATCAAGCCAAAACTTGTCAGCCCGTCCCGAAGTCCTATTTGCCTTCCCAAAGTCCCCAGAGAGGCTTACTACATCAGCCAATATTTTGTAGAGCTTGGGCGCTGCATTGGGGATGAAACAACTCGGATATGCTCTGTTGTAATACCTCACATTATCATTGAAACCCACATCATATTATTAGGAGACAACCTTCTCCATAACCACTTACAAGAAAGTGCTTCATTCATATCCTTTTAAGTTATTTCTTGCTTATTGGACTCCAAATTAAATTGTTTACATTTGTTAGTATTATTTGCTTCTGCACTTGTGGTTTATGTTGTTATCACATAAATGGAATTTCATTATGGCCACTTTGCGTAATTTTCAATTAAGCCATTGACCTACTTTTGACTCCCTTATGCCCTCACGGTAAAGCCTAAAAGGAAAAGAAAATCATAAAACATCATCTTAGTCCAATTTTGGCAAAATTTCTAGATTCCCATTGTATATGCAGAAAAAGCATGCCAGATCATTTTTACTTGGTTTCGGTAGGGATGAATCAGGTCTGCTTATGGTTGTGTCGGTTTTAAGTGGGGGTTCACATGGCATAATCAGACTGGCAGCCTGTCCTCAACCGTTTATGTGAGGAGGGTTTTTGAGCGGTTTTTGTTCCATTTCTTTCCTGGATTCTTTCGTGGTGATTGGGTGTCAATGTTGGTCCCTCTCAGGACGTCTCTGATCTGGTATGGTCTGTGTCAGTATCTCCAAGGGGGAGTGGTGGTTGCTTAGTTGTGTCATTCATGGTGTTTGAGTGGTGAAGTGCCTCAAGAGTTGAAGTTCATTCTGGTGGTGCTGCAGGAGTTCAGTGAGGTGCCAGACATGATAAGGAAAGACTTCTACCCTGGATGGGGTTCTCCTCTTCCATTTGATTAGCTCCTCCACATTGGGTGGTTTTGGTTCTGCACTAGTTGGGCCTCTTCTTTGTGTTTCAGTTGTCCTACAGTTGGGCAGATGCAAGAGCAAGAACACTGGGGCTTTTATCGACCCGTTTTCCAATAGGGAATTTGCTTGTCAAGCATTGAACAATCCAGTGTCTTCTATGTAAAAGATGTTTATTCTTTCGGTTCAAAAGGTTTCTATGGGGGCTAGGTGTGGAGTGCGTAGAAAGCTGCGAAACCTTTGGGGCCCCTTCTTTCGGATGTGGAAGGTATGTGGTGATGGTTTCGGTATTGAAGGAAAAAAGGGGATAGGATTAATCATGTTAAATTCCAGTGGTTGATTCCTCATGCAATTTGTTAGTCAATTTGGTTAACGCGCAACGAGGGAGAATTTCAACACAAAAGAATGTATTTCGAAAACACTTGGTCTGCGATCTCTTCTATGCTTACGGATTGGGTAAAATTCATTTTGGAAGAGCCTTCGCCAAGATCCATTATGGGTGATGGTTGGGGAAAAGGATAGTTTTATTTATCTTGGCTTATTTTTGTATCCTTTTTCTTTCTATTAAGTTGTAAGGAGATCCCTCGTCTCCCTTTATTAGGGGTTTTTTGAAATAAGATTCACCTATATTTTCTTCAAAAAAAAAAAAATTCTTGGGTGAATTGCTCAAATGCCCTTAGACCAACAACCTTATTTTTTTTTGCCCCCTGACTTTTCGTAATACCCGAGCTATCCCATACAAACAGAGTTACAGAAATATAACGTGATACATATAAAAATTATACGCATAGTTACAAATATTTATTAATTACCTACATAGAACAATCAACGTACACAAAGATATTTAAACACAAAATGGTTATAGATATATTCCTAATGTCATTCAATAGATTCATAAACTGTATGTCTTGTCATTATCATCTGTAAATGTATTCAACGTACACAAATGGTTAAACACAAAGTGATTATAAATACATTTTCAAAATGTCATTAAAATCGGTACATTAACTGTTTGAATTACGACATTGTCTTCTTATCACAATGAAATCAACTGTTGTCTCCCTTTTGATCCTCTTCATCTCCTCTTGAGTGAATCGAACCCACTGAAAGTTTTTCGAACTAGGCGTTCAACGCATTTCAAATTAGTATAAAAATGTAATTACAACTTACAGAAATATACTTATCAATTACATAATTAGTTATACCTTCTATGGAATTAAACTAAGGTCGGGGAGAGAGATCGTTGGGGAGAGAGAATGTCGCGGGGATTTTCAAGGGGAGAGGACGTCGTAGGGGTCGCCGGGGAGTGAGTGATTTGGGGAGAGTGTTTTGAGTGGAAGAAATGGTGTTTTTAGGAGGAAGAGAAGGTGTTTTTGGGGGGGAAAAGAGACTTTTTTTATTTATTTATTTTTTTTGGGGGGGGGGGGGGAGGAGGGTTTTTTTGGGGGACAAATAGAGTGGGGGTAGTTTAGGTATCAAATAATTAGGTGGTAGTAGTCGGGCAAAAAAAATGGGACCAAATTTCAGGGGTAAAAATAAAAAATAATAATAAAAGAAGTCTAGGGTGGAAAAAAAATGTGGCTGTTGGTCCAGGGGCATTTGAGCAGTTCGCCCCTTTCTTCTTCATGAAGTGTTTAGTTTGGAATATATGGGGATTGAATGATTCGAGGAAGAAAGAGGTTGTAAAAGGATTTGTGGCAGCATATAGAGTTTAGTTTTGTTGCTTGTTGGAAATGAGATGGAGACTGGATGACTAATCACTTTGGGCAGTGGGTGAACATCTATGGTATTTAAAGCCTTAGTGAGCACGTTGGGTGGTATTCTTATGTGCTGGAATGATGCGAAATGGTCATTGATCGTCCAGAAAGTGGGTTCCTCCTCCATCTCTGTTTTTTGGGAGAATAAAGTTTTAGGTTGATAATAAGTTTTGCTCTGAAGTCCATGATCTGAATGAGGATAGCCTAGGTGGATTGCAAATGAAGGGCTACCCGATTTAAACCTTTAGCATTTATGAGGAGCCTTGTGTTGTTGGATAGGCCTTTGGGGAATTCCGGTTGGGAGGTAGCTCTCCCTCTTTATTCTCCATGGGGTCATTGTTACTTGATGGGGTGGGGGGGGGGGGGGGGGGGGGGGGGGGGGGGCGTTCGTTCACTTAAATTTTCATCTTCACTTCAGATTCAAAATGTAGTGGCTTTAGGTGCATGGCTTTAGATAAGTAGTACAATGGTCTTGGGTAGCTGCAGCGGAAGGAAGATCAGGGGTGAGAAAGGTGGCTTTCAGAAACGGTTAAAGAGGATGAAAAAGATAGATGCAAAGGCTAAATGAAATATTGGGGTAAGAGGGAATTTAGATGATCTGGGCTTGAAGAGACTGGTCTGGTCCCAGTGTTATTAGGTGGAAGGAGTAGAGCAAATGAGTTCTGTATATGCTCTGGAAGAAGCTTGGAGGCAGAAATTGTATCTTTTGAAACGCGACAATTACGATTCTATAGTGACAAATTTTAGGAATTATTTGTATTGAGAGGTTGAATTTAAATGGCTGGCTGGAATAGGCAGCAAATAGAGACTGGGTTGAAATAACATTTCAAGAACAAAAGAGGGGACATTTTTGTGAAATTGCGCAGGCTTCCCAATAAGCCTTCAGTTTTTTTTGGCATGTGGGCAATGTTTCATGTTTGAGACATTTTTTTAGAGGGAGATTATGCTGTTATCTTTTTTATATTATGTTAATCATATTGCTATACAAGAATAATAAAGCAACAAAGGGGCACATGACAAGTGATTGGGGAGATTTTGTTCTTATTCCATGTCAGACAACAACTTTATCCTATTTTAGATTATGATGTGGCTGGAAAATAGGATGTGAAAAAAATTACTTTTGTATTGTGATACGGTATGTATATGGTAGGATCTATTGGTTTTAGACTTTGATATGCTAACAACAATATTTTTTTTATTTAGATGAGGTGAACTTGGATTTTTATTAAATCAGAGTTTTATCAATAGGTGTTGTTACCTCGCCATGCAAGATGAGCTATCTCCACCAAAACATATGCATGCCAAATACATATGAACCACCCAAAATCCTACACAATTTCCCAACCCCTCCCTGACTGTAATTTTTTATTTTTATTTTTATTTTTATTTTTATTTTTATTTTTATTTGCTGACAGGATGAAAAAAATCTGTTTTAACTTGTTGTAATTTCTGGTCGTGATATGAGAAACTAATTTTTGTCTCCATTATAGATTGATTACGTAAAAAATGAGATAGATTAAATGAAATATTTACTGTTTCAAACTCTCTTTGTTGTATCTTTTCGCTTTTCTATAGTGTGGCGATCAAATAACATTGAACAGCTTTTTGTTTTGCAGTTGGCAAATGTTGTTTGATGTTATATATATGCATATATATAATCCGGTGTGCTTAAAATTTAATGCTGTTGTCTTTTGTATTGTGGGTACTTTCTTATGCTTCTCAATCCATGCCCAAAGGAAAAAAACTGTTCTGGAAGTTATACGTGTTTGATCCTCCACAGCAAACCCGGTTGAAGGTTTGCAAGGTTGAAGGTTTTCTTCATCATCTTCATGTTACTAAAAGATGTGACCTTTGATGCAGATCTTCATGAGTTCCTATCTGCTGTTTATGCTGAATATGATATCATTATATGGTCTGCAACAAGGTCAGTTGTCCATTTATTTCACTGAATGTTATTTTTTTGTTTATGGCTCACTTAGCAAATGCATCCTTTATGCAGTATGAAGTGGGTTGAATTGAAAATGGGACAGCTGGGCGTACTTAGCAATCCTAACTATAAAATCACCGCCCTTCTTGACCACCTGGCCATGATTACTGTACAGTCTGATTCTCATGGGATTTTTGAATGTAAGCCGCTTGGTCTCATATGGGGCCAATTTCCAGAGGTAAGTGGGGAACAGTTACATTCTATGCATTCCTCACTGTTATTAATATCTATTTTGACAAGTTTGTTCATTCTTGATAGGTTTACAATTCAAAAAATACTATAATGTTTGATGATCTAAGGAGGAATTTTGTGATGAACCCACAAAATGGTCTGATTATTAAGCCCTTCAGGAAAGCACATCTGAACCGTGGCACTGATCAGGAGTTGATGAAGCTGACACGGTATTTATTGGCAATAGCTGAACTTGATGACCTGAGCTTGCTTGATCATGGATATTGGGAGTCATACGCAGAAGATTCTACCAAGAGGTGAAGACATAGGTAAAGTACCTATGTAGGTTGGAAACCTAAAACACATCTTCAGGCGTTGTTATTTGTACTTTCTATGGAGATTGGAGAGTGTTGAACAATATCTCTGTTGGCTGCTCTTTTTGCCTTTGAAGTCTATATTATATCTATTTGATTGTGTATCTACTGAAATTCATCAGGCAGCTCATAAACCGATGTAAAATTCACATTCTTTAAAAGTTAATCAAAAGTTGTATTGTAGTATCAGCTGGCTGAATTTTTTTAGAATATTGACTGTGTAAAACCCGATTGCTTGAAGTAATGATAAAGTGACTCGGGTTAACAGGAAAAAGTCTTGAGAGCATTTTAAGATTGCTTAAGAGTGGAAATCCGGTCACGATGCCTGTTTAATGTAATTCAGTCTGAATTTTCCTGCATGAAAGATACCTATTTTCCGTATTTCTGTTTTTCTTGTGGGTGTTGTTCCAGTTTTTTTTTGGGTGTTGTTATATGCTATCTTTGTTTCCAATCTGCCGTGCAGTCCTGTTTCACTGGAGATATATAAAATTTTGTTGGATATAACATGTAATTTTTTTTATATTTTAGTAAGTAAGATTGGAGTATATGTTTTAATTATTCTTGTGAAGGTCTGTATTTTGAAAAAAGTTCATAATATGTGGGGAATGCAAGTGGAGTTGTAAATACCCATGTTCTAGTATGGTCTATGCCCTGTGGCCTGTGCCTCTATTTTGTATGGAGAAATAGACAGAAAATTGGGTAGAACGAGTCAATTTGTTTGTCTGGACTCGTTGGACGGGCCCCTGGAAGGGCAACCACTTATATAGTTATATATCGGCTGAGATACCCAAATCTTCAGACCTTCAAATATTGCAATGTCAAAACCTTGTGTAATTGTTAATACTCCGTCCAGTTAACCCATATACCTGATACTTACTATATGCAATTAAGCCTCTGAAGTCGTCAAAAAAAGAAAAATAATTAGACCCCTATTAGTGCCCCTCTGCTCAAATAATCACCCTTGCTCTACTTATATAGACATGCTAATACATGCAAAATGCATGTATAAATAGACTTAGAATACAATGTACAATACCATATGGAATATAAATTTGATGATTTTTTTTTTATTAATTAGAAACACTATTTACAAAATTGACCTGGAACAATAATTTACATAAATTCTAATTACAAATTCGGATGAATTACACTTGTTATAATATAGACCAGGAACTAAAACTGTTGGAACTCAAATTACAAAATTCGAACATCAAATGCAAATTAAATTTTCGACAAAATACAGGTGCAACTGAATTGTCTGTTGCTGCCATTTCCAGTGACTCCAGGTCCATGTATAAAAACTTTAAAACCTGCTACTACTGCTTGTGACTCAAGTCATCTATGGAAACTTTAAGACCTGCCGCTACTTCCTGTGTCTCCAAGTCTATGTATAAAAAGCTTTTAAGACCTGCTGCTCTTGCCTGTCTCCAGAAATGAAGACGGATGGATCATGGTGTAGGAAATCAAAGTCATGTTTTTTGATCTTCATGTTTACTTCATATAGAGTTTATCTTGTCCTTCTTCTGAGAAGAAACCATTGTCTTTCTTGGTTGTCTAATGCACCTCATTGTGCTTGTCCATGGCTCCTCGCATCCCTTTGGCCACAACTTGAATGCTTTAACCGTGTAACCATCTTGTGGTGCACCTGGTTTTTCATCCTCAGCTTCCTGGGTAAGGTTGTCTGAGGAATTGGGCTACCGGTTTGTGTATTAACGCAGCGGAGGCGTAGGATTCGAAAGATGAAAATCAATGAGAAAGAGGAACTTCAGAAAAAGAGGTACCAGAGAGAGCTCTTTTAAAATAAAAGAAACAATTCTAAAAACTTCCATGGCTTATACTGTGAAAAAAAGCATGGCTTCCATACATAAAATCTTTGGGTACAAAAGAAAAAGAACAACTAACTAACCATTTATTTACTTATCCAGATAAATATAAAAATATTTAAAAACTCCCCAAATTCAATTTGGATCATTCTCTTCAGCTGGAGGGAGTTCGTCCTCGAACTCAATTCGATTGAAGGAGCTCACCATCTTGACACTGTGGAAGCTTTCTTCCTCATCAAAAGAAAAGATGGTCGAGATGTTAGTGACAATAGTTTATGTATGGATTCGTTAAATTCAAACTTGATGAAGTAAGAGTTTCCCATAAAATTGTCCTCGGCCCGATGTAAAAATAAGAGTCCTTGGACGCAATTATGAAAATGAGTCTGTCAAACGAGGAGGGTTGGCTGTTGGGCTCTTTTTTTTCTGTTTTTTTTTCGAGGAAAGATAGATGTTGCTACTATCATTTCCATTATTAAAAATGGTTACAAGTCTGAGTTGGATGTGAGACAATATAGAAAAATAAAATAAAAAAACGAGGGACACGGAAACAATAGTGTTGAGAGGCTCTTGAGCTCCTTAACTACATGCCCATTTTTAAGGAGTCTTTTCATCATAATTCAAGTCAGTTTGTTTGAGCGTCAAGATCTTCATCGCCATGAATATTCTCGAATAGGTTATCATCATGGTATGCATAGAATATGGGAGAAGTAAGATACATAAACTCAATATGCTCCTTGGAGTCATCGTTGATGTCGATGTCCCAACGTTTCTTCATGTAATACTTCTTTGGTACTCAACCTGAGTTTAATCGAAGGTGTTCGCTACTCCATGGATGATATGCTAGGTGCACACTTCTTGTTTTCCATCTTGGTCTATCATAGATGGATAATCTGGTCCATTATGAGATCTTGATGAATGGACGTCTACCATCACAGGGGTAGACACAAGTGTTGTCGGGTCGAATCAAGGTGGGTTCCATTGCACGACCATCCGTCCATATTAGACAATATACTGAGGTGAAGCCCTCCGTCCTTGGTGTGGACAAGATGACATACTAGCAAAAGAATTACCTGAAGCATAATTATGAGGGGGTCTTGGGTTGAAACATCACACTCACGTTGAAGGCTCTTGTAATACCTGTGAATTTTATCTTATTTATATATTTAATTTAAATATATAAATATGATATTTGAATTGAAATTTGTGTATTCTGTGTGTTTTTAAGTTTTGACTCATTTATTGTATCTTTATGGGTCCATTTCAATTTATAATTTTAAACAATATTTGTTAATGTTAAAGATTTTATATTTTCTTTCGAAGATTTTTAAGATCTTAAATTGTTACCATTTTATAAACTTTTGATCTCAAAAGATTGAATTTTGAATTTTTATTGTTATTGATTTTCAGGGACCTAGTTTTAAATGTTGAAATTTTATTATATATTATAGGGATCAATCTGTAATTCAAATAGGGACCTATTTGTAAATATAAAATAATCCGGGGGTCCTTTTGTAATTTCGTTAGATTTAGGCATCTAGGTGTATATATATGTTATGGGTGTGCGGCAGTGTCTTTGGTTCGGCCGAAGCCGAGAGAGAGAAGGTATTTAATCTTTTCTTTTTATCTTTTGATTTTCTTATTGTGGGAGGTGAAAATGTCCTCCTCCTTGGATGGGCCGGACTCGAAGACGGTCCGGGCTTGGTTTGAGTAGATCCATGAAGAGACGACGATGAGGCTCTGCCGTGGAGGGATTGACGAGGTTTGTCTGGACTGAATCCGATGTAGATCAGGCTGCCTACGTACCCTTTTCAAGGGATCAAGCCACACGTAGTTCCTTTTTGGCGCGAACCTCCGACGATGAAGCCCAATCTCCATTAAAATGGGATTTAAAGCTTGGGTCTAGGGTTCTCTTTGTTTTGGGAAAGAAGAAGAAGTCTATCTCTCTCCCTCTCTCTCTGTCTGTCTCCTCCCCCTTTTGTGAAGGGGATACCCTTCTATTTATAGTGGGAAGGGATGTGCCTACATCCATGGAGGTGTGAGCATATCATGGAATGGAATCTTCCACGTGGCTCCTGGATCGATCGACACGTGGGAGATACTTTTTGACAGTTCGTTATAGCCACTGTGTCAGGGAATATTTTCTCAGAATTCCTAATATCTCGCCGATGTGGACTTCGTGATTTTGGTTCAAGTCGGACAGGAGCTATGCCCCCATTCACCCAGGTCTGGTCGGGAGTCCGACTAGACTACTTATTAGCCCGACCTGGGATGGTGGTGTGTTATGATGAAAATGTGATGGGTCGGGGCGGTATAACATTTTAAACGGATCCTGAGGTATGACAGATTTTGGCTCCTACACTTATTATTAATTATATCCATGTTTAAGGGTGAATTTTTAAGCTTTTAATAAAAATAGAGTTTTGATTTATTATTTATTTTAAAGATTAAATTTATTTTTATGTTATAAGATTTTGAGTTTTTAATAAAATTAGAGTTTTGATAGATATATGTTCATGTTATTGGATTTCTATGTTTTTATAAAAACTAGGGTTTTGATATATTATTTTTGTTAGATCTATGTTAGGTTTTTTTGAATTTTTTTAGTATTCATAAACTTAGGGTTTCGATTTATCATTTATTTTAAAGATTATATCTATGTTTAGATTTCTAAAATATAAGATTTTAATAATACTAGAGTTATGTTCTGTACCTATAATTAATAAGTTTTATTTATTTTCAATTTTTATTGGCTAATAGTTTATTTTTATTGAAAAAAAATGTATTTTTATATTATTTTATGAATTTTCGTTATTTTATTATTATTTTGATTTTCTGGATTTTTGTCTTTTCTGTCTTGTTTTTTCTGTTTTGTCTTTTCTGATTTTGTTTTTTCTGGTTTTGTCTTTTCTGATTTTGTCTTTTAGTGACTGATTATATGTTTGATAGGTTTTTATCCTCTTCTTAGGTTTTAGTATATTTTATTTTGTATGATTTATATGAGATAAATTTAGCTCATTGGTTATGATTAAGGAAATTAGGTCTAGACTTAAATTATAGGTTTTGATTAATAATTTATTTGATTTATCTAGGTTATAATTTTTCTTGTGGGCTTCATTCTCCGGACCTAGGGTCTATTTGAGGTGAGTAGGCCTATCGATTTATTTCGTGTGAACTTTTCTCTATATCGTTGAATTTCACGTGTTAATTATATTTGTATGATATTATGTGATATCTACGCATTTATATTATGATTATTTTGCATGATTTTGATATTTTACATATTGATGAAATTGCATTTCTTACTGAATAAAGTTGCATGATTTAATTCTTTCATCTTGTCATTTAAAATAGCATGAATTATGCTATTCATGTTTCAAGAATTAACATAATACATTTTTTATGTTGATGTTTTCGAAATAACATTTGAATTAAAGATTTTCATTTCGAGACTTTTAGAAAAATTTAGGACTAGTGGAGACAACCTAGTCCTAGGAGATTTTATCAAGATGCATATCATGACATATTTTCTGTAATAAATCCCCCCGTAGTATTTCGCCTTTGGGGAGGAAGGTCTAGGACTCGAAGAGTCCGAAGATCGGTGAGGGGTGTGGTAAAACATTCCTTACAGCGGCGGATTCTTTGTTTGGAGTCTGCAGCAACCGGGGCATCTTGTGCTGGTGTTCTCGTAGTGATGGCAGCGGCGACCCATCAGCGTCTTCTAGATCCGACGTCTCATCGAGGGAGCTTTTTGAGCGATTTAGTCGCTTGGGGTTTGGCACACCTGTTTTGGTGAACGGTTCTTCCGATTAAGAACCCTACCCGGTCATATCATTTAAGCTGCATGATTTCTATGACATGGACCAAGGATTGGGCCACGTGATTGCATTAAAATTATATTCTATTAAGTTCATAAATTTAATTTAATTTTTAAAAGAAAATTCTTATTTTATATATATATATATATATATATATATATATATATATATATGATATTTTTTATTCTCATGATTTCTCTGATGTGGGCCAAGGATTGGGTCACGTGTGCATTAAAATATTTAAAAAAAAAATTCATGATTTTAAATTGATTTAATGAAATAAAAGATTTATTAAATAAAATTCTAATTTTCATAAAACTTTATTTTTATATATACTGTCACGTAAGGTAATTTGTCAGTGAACTTATTCACTGAGTTAATCACTCACCCTATTCGATATGGGCTGGTTGTTTCATAACCAGGTATTGCGTATTCTGAGGATGTCACGCCCCAGGGCGGCCGTCCCCGAGACGTGGCAAATATATAAATGATATCAGTAATCCATACACGAGGTCAAATAAATACTCCACAATAGAAAAGGCAATACACAAGTAACTGACATCAAATATATACAAAAAGCGGAAGCTCAAATGACTAAGTCTGTAATTCAAAGACATATTACAGACTAGAGTACACAATCAACTGTCCTGTGAGAGCCAATATATACAATAACTGACATCAACAGTCTACATACCGTGCACAAGCACAAGTATAATACATACAATGAAAATGGAATGCTGATAGCCTCCGACTCGCAAGACATCCAACGCGAACGCGGGTCTCCTACTTGGATGGCGCCAGGGGAGCTCTTCTCTTGGATCCGACTTAGCGTCAACTGGGGAAAAACATAAGCGAGGGGTGAGCTACAAGCTCAGTGAGTGGTCAGAAACCAAACACCAACACAACATTCGATCCTAAGGCAATCACCTATCAAGGAAACCATGGGTAGAACCCAACGGTTAACAAGGTCACACGGCGGTGCAACCATACCTCGTCCTCGCCCTAGCCCCCACAGGGGTGAGCCTAGGGACTTGAAGGACAAAACTTGCTGTTCTACACCGTTCGTCATCCGGTAGCGCTCTCCCGGGCAGCCTCTACCTGGAGCCGGCCACGGTTAGTACACTGTCGACAGCGTCGATGGTACCTACAAGTGGGGGTCCACCCAGGGCGGCTCGTACCTAGGAAGCATCCACACGGATCCGGCGAAGGGGAGAACGATAATTCATGCTCGCAATATCGTCCGGTGGTCCACCCTCGCGTAGCCTCACCTGGTGCACTCCCATGATCAGTACATCCGCCGAATGCATCGGGAGTACTTACAAGTGGGAGTCCTTTGTCAGGGCAGCTTCAACATCTAGGCCACGACATACGACGATATTGGGAGGAACCACTACTTGTTCGCAGCGCGAACCCCATGGGAAAACCTACTACACAAGCTGGTGGGTCGAGTATCAACTCGAGCCCACCTCACTCACGCCAATACCCTCACCCTCACCCCGATGGGTGACATAGGATCTTGGGAGCAATACCCTCACCCTCACTCCGACGGGTGACATAGGATCTTGGGAAATTACACGAACTGGCAGATCGAACCAACGCCGACCCACCACACCCTCACCCTCACCCCCTCCTCGGGGTGACATAGGCTCTTGGGGAAGAGGTCAATTGTTCTACACCGCTCGTCTTCCGGTAGTCTCTCCCGGTGTGGCCTCTACTACCTCGTGCACAGGGTTCAGGCCTCTACCAGACTAGCCTCCCACGATCATTACCTCAGCTGTATGGGCACACCAACACGCGTCATGAGTAGTATCAGGCAGTCTCTACTCGGAACCGACGAAGGTAAGAACACCCGACACTCGCGAATACGATCCCTATGGATCCGTCATCATCGGTTATCAAACACCGATAGGCGCAATGAATTCTCATGAATTCCCTCCAGGGCGCATAACTTAGATGCGGGGAAGACATTTAATTCTATGTGTCAAAGGCATGGTATGACCCCATAGGAGGTCATACACTTGTCTAATCTCATTAGACAAGGCTCATGGCCTAATAGGCATATACAGAATATGCAATTAATTACCCAGGGATAACTTACTTAAACATGCATACGAGGGCATAAATAAATATTCAATCACATAAAAGTACAACTTAAGCAGGCGTTGGATATCACCAACTCAAAGGGGAGGGTTAAGCGCGATCCGCGCGACAATAGGTGTATGCCAATAATTCCAAGCAAACCCGAGTCAAGTAGGAACTACATCTACTCACTCGGTTCGCGAAAAGAGGGATGGCGAGAGAGAGGGAATGCCTCATCCTCTCTTGAGCGGGTCATAGTTTTGCCCCAACTAGATGGGTGCAACAACTATATCATACCCTCGAGTACTAAATCAGGAATGTTACGCATACACCCCGTTATTAACCCGAGTTAGACATGCTAGATATGTAGGGGCAGCATTTCAAACAAGATTACCTAAGTCATGCCATATTCTATACAATACATAAGCAAGTATAAGGTAGAATAGGGGTTCTACACAATATACGAGCTATATAACCTAGCATGCATGATATCTAACATATTGAGGGTGCAATTAAAGCCCCATGGAAGTGCGAAGCACGACTACGTGCATCGAGCGCTCCCGGAAGGGTTGGAATCAAACCACTCACCGATACCCGGGTCGTCGCGCATCCCAACTGACGAGGTCTGCAAGGCAAGGGTACCAAAAGGGTGAGTAAAACCACATACAAACATATAAAAATCAATTAGGCATGCCTAAGGCTAGACATGCACGCAAACGGGCTCGAACGCACGCAAGAATGCACGCACGCACGCGTGCCCGAGCCCCCCGGACACCCACCCGAGGGTGCCGATCCTCAGCACGCCCATCCGGACCCGGCAGCCCCACACGCACGCACGCGGAGCCCCGGGCGCGCACGCCGCGCGCCCAGACGCGCGCCCTCCGCGCGCTGACACGCGCACGCTCGCGCGCGCCCCCGCGCGCACCCCCGCGCGCTCCCGCGCGTACGCGCACGCGCACGCGCCCGCCAGCGCTACCCCGCGCGCCTGCCTGCGCGCGCACGCGCGCGGACGGCCCCGCGCGCGCGCCCAGCACTCCCCAGCCCTCCCCAAGCCTCCCACATGCACCCAAACACAACCACCACCCATGCATGCCCTCTCAACACACCCCCAAAGTCATAAAACCAAATTAAAGAAGTGGAGAACTTACCAAACCTAAGAGGGGGAGGGAAAGGGGAGAGGTTGGGGCCCTCGAGCGCACCCACGACCATCTCGACCACCACTACCACTACCACCACCTCTCTTTGGCTTCTCTTCTTCATAGGGCTTCACTTAAGCATTAACACAAACACATGGGGTGCTGAAATCCAAAGGGGAGGGAAAACAATGAGGGGGAATAAGAGAGAAGGGGAAACAATCCCAACAACACAATAACAACTCTAACATACCTTCTTTCACTCCATCTTGATCTCCTTCTTCTCCACCACCTCTTCCTCCACCCAAAACACACATCAATGGGGGCTGGACCAGAGGGCAAAAGAGGGGAAAATGAGGCCAAGCTCGTGCACAAGGGGCTCTTAAATAGGCAAAAGAGAAGTGAAAGACCGAGCTGTCCTCGGACTTAAAACTCTGCGCAGCCTTCACTTAAATGACCATAACTTCCTCAATACAGCTCCGAATTGCATGATTCCAGTGGCATTGGAAAGATAAGACGATTATCTACAACTTTCATGTTTACACCTAGATCAAATAACCCCTCGAGCTATTTCGAAATCTAGGCTAAACATCTTACAGGGCTACTGCCTGGATTTTTCAACTTCGGGGTATACTCGGAAAAATACCCATAACTTTTAATATACGAATCCAGTTGATCCAATTCCACTTCTATATGGAAGCTATCTCAAAATAGAACATCTCGTAATAATATCGGATTTTTACCTCTTCATCTTGGATTTTAACAAAATCAAATCCGAATGTCCAATCCAAAACTGCATAATTCCAAAAACGTTATCGGAATTAAACGAAAATTTTATGGGCAGTATTAAACTGTACCAAGACCCATAATATGCAGTTAGATCTTCAATCAGAGTCCTCCAATCCCAGCAGGTAGCTAAAAACCAAAATTTTAGCAACTCCGATCGAAAATAGGACTCTAAATGACATAGGCCTAACAGAGGATTAAGATGAAGTTTGGACTTTTCACATCTTTCAGAAATTGCTCCGAGGTAGCGGTTCGAGAGTAAATTATAGTTACAACTGACTATTTATGTTTGTTTAGTTAGATGGCTCCCACATGGGTAGTTTGTTATGTATTTTCTTTTTAATATATTGTCTCTGCAAAAACTCTGATATATTGTAAAGTCATTGATGATTTAAAATCATTGGTATTATTTATTTTATTATTATTGGTTTTATTATATTTATATTATATTGGTATCATATAAGAAAAAAAAAAGAGCTGCAAATTTTGGTCTTGTATTTGGATTAAGTTTAGTAGCGACCCATTTACCGTCCGATAAGCGGTTAGGTAAATGTGGGGCGTTACAGATGGTATCAGAGCCACGTCCTGTCGGAGCCTAGGTTAGGGTTTGTGTCTAGGAGAAAAAAAAAGTCTTATTATTTGTGATGTTTGTTATTTCATTTTGGATTTTTTTTTATGACTGTAGGAGATTGTAGTGTTGTCTCTATTCTGGTCATTCTTCGTATGTTCTTTTTGGGGTTCCACACATTCATTCACTTTATCGGATTTGTGAAGCTCTTAGTAAAAAAGTTTAGAATCTCGATATCTACACTTCACATAACCATTGTTGTTGGTGAACAAGTTGTCACTAAGGTTCGCTTTCCCTCTTGCTTGGTTCAGATCAATGGGCATTAGATGCTTACTAATCTCTTCATTATCAATATTCTTGGTTACAATGTTATCTTGAGAATTTGTTGTTAGCCTTCCATGCAAGTGTTGATTGTTTTTTTTTCAAAAGTTTTGGCCTTTCGTATTCCTGGCCAGCAACCATTTCGCATTGGGGGTTTTGGTTGATCAAATCTGATTATATTCATCTCTTCTCTTCATGCCTAGAGATTACTAGATAAATGATGCAAAGGATATCTAGCCATTATCGTGGAAACCACTACAATTTGAATGCCTCAGTCAGTGACACTTCCACTGTATCTGAATTTCTTGAGGAATTTTCAGATGAATTGTCTTGCCTTCTCCTATTCATGACATCGAGTTTTCTATCGATCTCATTCTTGATCTTCTATTAGCATAAGCTTAGTTAGCCTATGAAGTTTAGAGCTTAAGTTTGATCATCCTAAGGAGATTATATTGGTCTATATATATATATATATATATATATATATATATATATATATATATATATATATATATATATATGTATGTATAAATCATTTGATTATTTTGGTTACCCTTAAGCCTAAATCTATTAATTTCTTATTAAAGGAGAAGTGACCCATATTTTTATATACATATATGTTTTTACCTTGCGATAAATTTAGCTGTTACTCATGTTTATTTATTTAAATGAAAGATTTCAAATGAGATTTATATAAATTGTAATTATATTTTAAGTTTTCAAAGTCAAATTTAAGTAAATCATATCGATGTATTCAAATCTTAATAATTCAAAAATAAAGATATTACTAGATCTTTCTTGATTAAACTCTCTACATATTTGTTACGTTAATTTATTACAATGTAACTCTATATATATTTTATATATATTTTACATGGCTTACAAATTTATTATGCTATATATATTAAATTGAATGAGCGTTAAATTCTTTTAAAACATTATTTATACTTGTTTATCATGAAGGTTTTATTTTATCTATAATATTTTAATGTGTTAAATATTTTTCTACATTATGCTATGATATCGATATTACAGTTGCATCTTGTAAATTCAAATTCATATGCATTTAGAACGCGTATAGATCAAGTTTTATCTTTAAGAGTTTCGATTGCATTATTGGATCTTAGGATATCCCACCTGAGTTTTTTGATACCCTACCTTATAGAGCTTAGTTATTTTGGTTCATTGTAAATTTTTTTTTTTTTGTTAGAGCCTCGAGATAAGCCAGTACGAGTATCATTCCTTTGAAGCCTAGGATAAGTTGAGTCAATTAGGATTGATGCATATAAGATTTGAATTCTTATTAGATGCTACTCTATGTAAGAGCACTATATGGTGGATGATTGCTCATTTTAAATATATGTCGAAGCATGCACACAAGAGAAGCATGTCTTAACAACCAATATTTTCAAGTTGTTCAGTGTAGCCATGTATTCACAATTTTATTAGGATGTTTTTCACGTTTTGTATAGCATCACAGATGGTTCAATCAATCCGTGAATGTCCATGTCAGTAGATGATTTTCTTATATAGAAATTCTAAAGATTGTAAATATCTTTAGTGTCATCTTTGTATCATTTTGTTGTCATTATTATTGCCCCTATTTTGACTAGGTAAATTTGGATCATTTATGGTATGGGACGTAGATGAACCTAACTTGTATAGTTATGTATGAAATTGTTTGATGTTGATTCTTTTTGCTATAGATTATCAATGTTTGCATTGTATTAGTTGGACCGCCTATGGTATGGGACGTAGGTGGGCTGACTTATGCAATTTGTTGCTTGTAATGTCTTTGCTTGTTCCGTACATATCGAATCACCCATGGTATGGGACATGGGTGAGCGTGACTTGTATATTTTTTATTGTATTGTTTGCCATTGCTTATGGTGTATGAGTTATCACACCTACGATGTGAAGCATGGGTGTATTTGACATATACAGTTATTATTGTAAATGATTGTTGATGATTGTTGTCATTGTTTCTGATGTATAAGTTCATTCATTGTGATTTGGGTCACTAGCAGAGTGGCGCAGCGGAAGAATTATGCATCAAATTTATATGGTTATTTTGTTGTATGATAGTATGTCTGTATTGATATTTGTTGGAACTTCAATGCAAATCATTGATAGTTTTCCTTGTGCATTTGATTGAATATTGTTTGTGGGGTATAAGTTAGAATCTTATACCATTTTTCACATTATTGAGCTTGTTGAGTATGAGTCAGACATGTAAGCTGACTTATACAATTATTGTATGAATGTATATTTGTTTGATTGTTTATGGGGTATAAGTTGAAATTCTTATACCATTTTTTTTTATATTATTGTGCTTGTTAGGTATTACACGGACGTGTAACCCTACTAGTAAAATGATTGTATTGATGTTGTTAAGAGTTAGAATTGTAAGACTACTCTTACAACTGTTGATTGGATGGTTGTTATCATTGGATGATATATATATTTTTTTGTGTTCTCCCCTAAATTTAGAGGACTAAATTCCTAAAGGGGGGAAGTATGTAATACCTGTGAATTTTATCTTATTTATATATTTAATTTAAATATATAAATATGATATTTGAATTGAAATTTATGTATTTTGTGTGTTTTTAAGTTTTGACTCATTTAGTGTATCTTTATGGGCCCATTTCAATTTATAATTTTAAACACTATTTGTTAATGTTAAAGATTTTATATATTTTTTTCGAAGATTTTTAAGATCTTAAATGGTTACCATTTTATAAACTTTTGATCTCAAAAGATTGAATTTTGAATTTTTATTGTTATTGATTTTCAGGGACCTAGTTTTAAATGTTGAAATTTTATTATATATTTTAGGGATCAATATGTAATTCAGATAGGGACCTATTTGTAAATATAAAATAATCCGGGGGTCGTTTTGTAATTTCGTTAGATTTAGACATCTAAGTTTATATATATGTTAGGGGTGTGCGGCAGTGTCTTTGGTTCGGCCGAAGCCGAGAGAGAGAGAGAGAGAGAGAGAGAGAAGGTATTTAATCTTTTCTTTTTATCTTTTGATTTTCTTATTATTAATTAGATCCATGTTTAGGTGTTTGAATTTTTAAGCTTTTAATAAAAATAGAGTTTTGATTTATTATTTATTTTAAAGATTAAATTTATTTTTATGTTATAAGATTTTGAGTTTTTAATAAAATTAGAGTTTTGATAGATATATGTTCATGTTATTGGATTTCTATGTTTTTATAAAAACTAGGGTTTTGATATATTATTTTTGTTAGATCTATGTTAGGTTTTTTTGAATTTTTTTAGTATTCATAAACTTAGGGTTTCGATTTATCATTTATTTTAAAGATTATATCTATGTTTAGATTTCTAAAATATAAGTTTTTAATAATACTAGAGTTATGTTCTGTACCTATACTTAATAAGTTTTATTTATTTTCAGTTTTTATTGGCTAATAGTTTAATTTTATTGAAAAAAAATGTATTTTTATATTATTTTATGAATTTTCGTTATTTTATTATTATTTTGATTTTCTGGATTTTTGTCTTTTCTGTCTTGTCTTTTCTGTTTTGTCTTTTCTGGTTTTTGTCTTTTCTGGTTTTGTCTTTTAGTGACTGGTTATATGTTTGATAAGTTTTTATCCTCTTCTTAGGTTTTAGTATATTTTATTTTGTATGATTTATATGAGATAAATTTAGCTCATTGGTTATGATTAAGGAAATTAGGTCTAGACTTAAATTATAGGTTTTGATTAATAATTTATTTGATTTATCTAGGTTATAATTTTCTTGTGGCTTCATTCTCCGGACCTAGGGTCTATTTGAGGTGAGTAGGCCTATCGATTTATTTCGTGTGAACTTTTCTCTATATCGTTGAATTTCACGTGTTAATTATATTTGTATGATATTATGTGATATCTACGCATTTATATTATGATTATTTTGCATGATTTTGATATTTTACATATTGATGAAATTGCATTTCTTACTGAATAAAGTTGCATGATTTAATTCTTTCGTCTTGTCATTTAAAATAGCATGAATTATGCTATTCATGTTTCAAGAATTAACATAATACATTTTTTATGTTGATGTTTTCGAAATAACATTTGAATTAAAGATTTTCATTTCGAGACTTTTAGAAAAATTTAGGACTAGTGGAGACAACCTAATCCTAGGAGATTTTATTAATATGCATATCATGACATATTTTCTGTAATAAATCCCCCCGTAGTATTTCGCCTTTGGGGAGGAAGGTCTAGGACTCGAAGAGTCCGAAGATCGGTGAGGGGTGTGGTAAAACATTCCTTACAGCGGCGGATTCTTTTGTTTGGAGTCTGCAGCAACCGGGGCATCCTGTGCTGGTGTTCTCGTAGTGATGGCAGCGGCGACCCATCAGCGTCTTCTAGATCCGACGTCTCCTCGAGGGAGTTTTTTGACCGATTTAGTCGCTTGGGGCTTGGCACACCTGTTTTGGGGAACGGTTCTTCCGATTGAGAACCCTACCCGGTCATATCATTTAAGCTGCATGATTTCTATGACGTGGACCAAGGATTGGGCCACGTGATTGCATTAAAATTATATTCTATTAAGCTCATGAATTTAATTTGATTTTTAAAAGAAAATTCTTATTTTTTATATATATAAATAAATATATATATATATATATATATATATATATATATATATATATATATATATAGACGTGATTACGTGCGGCGAACGGCGGGTGCGGCAGCGATCACTGGCCGTCGATCACGGGTCCATCGCATCGGACGGTCGGGTGCGATTCACGTCGACCGTTGGATGCGATGGACCCGCGATCGGACGGCCCACGTCGCGGCCGCACCTGCCGTTCGCCGCACCTAATAATTTTCATATATATATATATATATGATGATATTTTTTACTCTCATGATTTCTCTGATGTGGGCCAAGGATTGGGTCACGTGCGCATTAAAATATTTTTTTTAAAAAATTCATGATTTTAAATTGATTTAATGAAATAAAAGATTTATTAAATAAAATTCTAATTTTCATAAAACTTTATTTTTATATATACTGTCACGTAAGGTAATTTGTCAGTGGACTTATTCACTGAGTTAATCACTCACCCTATTCGATATGGGCTGGTTGTTTCATAACCAGGTATTGCGTATTCTGAGGATTAAGATGAAGTTTGGACTTTTCACGTCTTTCAGAAATTGCTCCGAGGTAGCGGTTCGAGAGTAAATTATAGTTACGACTGACTATTTATGTTTGTTTAGTTAAATGGCTCCCACATGGGTAGTTTGTTATGTATTTTCTTTTTAATATATTGTCTCCGCAAAAACTCTGATATATTGTAAAGTCATTGATGATTTAAAACCATTGGTATTATTTATTTTATTATTTTTGGTTTTATTATATTTATATTATATTGGTATCATATAAGAAAAAAAAAGAGCTGCAAATTTTAGTCTTGTATTTGGATTAAGTTTAGTAGCGATCCATTTACCGTCTGATAAGTGGTTAGGTAAATGTGGGGCGTTACAGCTCTAGACTCGAAAACAACCGGTGCTACAGTCATACCAGATCTTTAGTTGGGTGATTTCTTAATTTATGTTGCCCTGCGGGCCTATACCTCAACTTTTCTCTATCAAAGGGCCCGTTTGGCAATGCATTAAGCCGGCTTTCGCGTTTAAGAACACCACCAAACTTTACTCCCATCCAAACGGAATTTTAGCTTTTGTGTTTTAAAGGAAGAGGTGGCGGTGAAAGACTATTTTTCTCAGTTTTTGAAATGTATTAAAACAATGCTTCGGAGAAGAGGCCTGCTTAACCAGACGCGGTGTCCCAGGACACCAATCCGAGCGGGTCAGTGGTGTGGGGATCTCGTCTATATCTCGCCTATAACTAAAGCTCAAGATTTAATACCAGATGATATAGATTGAAAATTGATGAGAAACCTTTGAAAAAGAGAGATGACAATTAAAATTTTTATTACTCAACGTAACCATAAATACAAAGCGAAAGAGTTCCCCAAGACACCCTTTAACTTAAAAAGCAATCCTGGAAACTTTCTTGTCTTTTGCCACTAAAAAAACTCATGTTTGTAGACCTTAGGCCGACCAAGAGGTCAATTCGTGTGAAAGCAAACGAAAAAGGAAGCTTTAAACCATCCTAACCAATCGTAATTCTAAGCGTAATAAACTTGTTGTCCATATATTTCGGTATGAAAGGGGTCAAAAGATCAAATCCTGAAAAGTATCATTGTTCAAATATATGTATATATATATACATATAGGGAGCCGATGGGGTGCGGTCGTGCGACCGTGCACCCCGTCGTGCTCCCAAGTCGTGGACCGTGCGATCGACGAGAACATCGATCACACGGTCCACGTAACGGGCGCACGACCGCACCCCATCACTTATATATATATATATATGAGGGGTGATTACGTGCGGCGAACAGCGGGTGCCGCAGCGATCACGGGCCGTCGATCACGGGTCCATCGCATCGGACGGTCGGGTGCGATTCACATCGACCGTCGGATGCGATGGACCCGCGATTGAACGGCCCACGTCGCGACCGCACCCGCCGTTCGCCGCACCTAATCGCTCGTGTGTGTGTGTGTGTATATATATATATATATATATATAGTGAACCGATTAGGTGCGGTTTGCGGTCGGTGCGGTGCGCGACGTGGGCCGTGATCGCGGGTCCATCGCATCCAACGGTCGACGTGAATCGCACCCGACCGTCCGATGCGATTGACCCGTGATCGACGGCCCGTGATCGCGCACCGCACCGACCGTAAACCGCACGTAATCGCGACTATATATATATATATATATATTATGCAGAGTAGTAAAATTGTGCGATCTGTGCGAACCGCGTATATACATAATTTATCGAGGTATATGCGTCGATAAAGAAAATATATAAACTCTCTGAAGCATATACCTCACTGGCCAATGTGCATTCTTTATCGATATATGTACCTCGATAAATGATGTAACTACGTGGTTCACACAGACCGCATATTATCATTTCACACGGACCGAAGTACCAATACGGATCTTACCCTAAATAATTACTCTCCTACATTTGCATTGTTCACATAATGTAGTGCTGAGTGATTCAAACACAGCTATATAAACCTTGGAGGAAATTTTAGATGTGACCGAGAAGCAAGACAGAATGCTATGAAGGTGCATTTACTTGAACATGTACATGCAGTTTCAACAGTGCTTTTACAGCCCCAAAAACTTTGATGCAGTTTATGAGACATGATCATGCTTGGTGATTAGATTGCTATCCATGAGACATCACTTGACTGGAATCGGGGATATAATCGTGTAAATCAGTAGAGTTGTGACCACGATTATTGCTCCTGCCAATGTGAACTGTGGACTGGTCCATAAAGTAAGGTTTGACCGTTCTGTTCTCTTGATGGGATCAACTTCTTCTGAGAGTGGGTACTCGGAACGCCGTGGATTCCAGCTCACATACTTATTTGGGTTGAACTGCGAAAAGAGGGTCTTCTTTCCTTTCTTCTGGAAGTTCGACCAGGCCTTGTCCCAGTCTGCTGGTGGACAAGATTGTAATAATTGTCATTCAAAACAAGAGAGCATTCACAAGAAATGCACCGACTTAAATTGAAAAAGACTATTATATCTACAAAATGATACACACTACAAAAGCAGTAATGAATGATCATATTCTTTTGCTGAAATGATAATTCCAACATTGGTGCTTTCTCGACATAACCTCAAACATCTCAAAATTTTTACAGTGACATTTAAAAGCAATTTTGGTTCATCCTCATTGCCTATGCCGAAAGCATTCATCTACAATCAGCGGATGCACATCTATCCGATCGTTAGATCTTAAAGCATGCCAATCGAAATAAAGGCAACAAGGTTAAAAACGATGTCCACCGACGAAATGAATACATGAAGAACATGCTACATAACCTCTTCTAATATTTTTATACACAAAGTTTGATTATAAATTATTTAATCCTCAATAAGGAAGTGATACAAAGTAATGAATCAGCGGTCCTGGTTTAGGGGTATTCAAATCTGGCAATTCTGGGGTGTACACAGAGTATATCTTTGAAGTCAAGTCATCTTTGAAATTCCGGGGATTTATGTGGTTGATCTTCCTCAATAAAATTCTACCAAACTGAACAGAAACAAATGGGAACTGAGAATTCCCTGTGTGCTATGCAGTGAGGATTGAGGAAGATGAAACTGAGAAGCACGTTGTGAAAAAAATATAACACTACAGTCAAGAAGTACGGATAAATTTTATAGAATGACTAACAAAAGACACAAAGGGAAGAATGGAACTAACTTCTGATTTGAAAGGACACAATGTGTGTAAATCAGTTATTTCAGGAGAGTTACTAACAAGGAGATAACATTTGATTATTTAACTGGTAAGAAATGCTCACCACTAAAGAGGATGTTTGAGTTCTAATGCCATCCCTGATAGTGCATGTATTCAAGTGGGACAGCTATTAAAAAGAAAAAAAGTGGTACTAGTACTACAAACATCAGGTAAAAACCTCTTTTTACAAGTATTGTGGTTTTCTTCTACAATAACATTTGGCGAGTTAGTTGAAGGTAAACAAGAAGTACTTGGTGTAATGTGGAAGAGAATTTCCATTCACACTGAATAATAATTCTAGTAAATTATTCTACTTTTATGTTTGGCTTGAATCGCTAAAAAAGTTGAATAAGGTTATCCAACCTTTCCCTGAAACAGATATTTATTGGGTCTATTCCAATAAGTAACTAAATAACACAACTCCTTACTATATTCCTCATTCTAAAAGCAAAATAGGGTATCGAGTTTGTAAAGTTAATGTAAGTTATTAATTGCAGGATAGGTTGAAATACAATGACTACAGAAGGTTTAGCAATATATTTAAGAAAGTCAACCAAACAGCTTTAATGGAGACCATGTGTGCACAGAAAAGACATTATAAATATATTCAGTGTAAGATTGCCAAGAGTTTGTTCCATATGAATGGAACTAAATGCCAAGATAGAGATAACAACGAAATATCAGAGGACACTTACAACATAGAAAAGTTAAGCAGCTTGATACCAAATAGAAAGGCAAAGATAGTCGATAGAGAATTTCATGAGGACCTTTTTTATTTTTTGTCTTTTGAAAGAAAGTGTCATTGACTTGTTTCACCTATTTGTTTCTTTTCTCTTTTGTTTTTGCAATTCATAGTAGATTGACCCCGTAGACCTTTCTTTAGGTGGCCATTCATGTAGAGAGTTATTTGAACTAGGCACCCAATCAGGTATGTGAATCCAGTTGCCTCAATAGAAAAATCTTGACATTCTTCAATTTACATACTTTTGCGTTGTAGTTATTGACAGAAAACAAGAAAATGAGGTATTTCTTATAATCAACACAAAACTTTGCAAGTTCAATGCTTTAATCAGATTTGTGTAGCCATTAACCCAATTGTTGGTTATTCCTTCCTTTGTAAAGCCAACTAGTCAAGTTGTAGATGGGGCTTTATGTAAGGAATATGTACTGAGTTGTTTGTCCTACATCGAGTTGGCGGGATTGTAAAAGAGTAAAGAGTATGTTAGAGGATGATCTTGAGTACCTCAATTCAAGTATTTTTTTTTAAATCTTGGTAATTATTTTGGCTTCTTCAAGCCCCAGAACTGTTGTATCTTGTTCATTATCACCGTATTGCACGATAAATTTGATACATGTGTAACTCATCATTTTCTCCCAAAATATGCAAATATAAATAAGAAAATAAAGGGTAACCTGGAAAATTTTCAAAACTCTTCTCCCCCATACTAAAAAAAACCACAAGTTCCTAACTAATGAGCGGTTGGTTAGTCTCCTCAGGTTATATTAAACAGTAATTTTATTTCATAAAGAGTTAATTCCATATGAATGGAAGGAATTAAAAGAGGTAAAGAGTTAACCGTGAAATAAGACAAGAAAATTACACCACTTATGTCCCATTTGAATCCACATTTTGGCGGTTCTCGCGGTGGAAAAGCTGAAAAAACTCAAGCACAACTCCAAACGAATTTGGCCATTTGACAATTCCAACGTGTTTCATGTGTTTTATTTACCAATAAAAAAAAGCATTTAAAAAGGGTGAAACAATGTTTTTCAAACACTAGGTTTTAATGCTTGGATTTTAGAAAGCCGGTGTTTGGATCTCAAATCCGAACAAAGCCTGAACAAAAGCAACAATATCAAAATAATAAAAAAAGCAACAGATTGGACGGATGAACAATTTTTTTAGGAATTCTGTTCATATGCAATGCCTATTTCATTGCGCTTCAAGGCAATGTCACCTTTGAATGCCCAGTTGATCAATTAACCAGCAATGTCAAGCCGAATTCTTCATCCAAATTAACAATGCTCAAACTCCTCACAAATTCCTCAACCTCACACACCAAACCACGGGCAAGGCCCATGATTCCTCGGAAATCGTTCACATCCATCCAATTACACTACCAGCAAAAAGAAATCCACACAGAACACGAGATAGAATCCAAGAAACAAGAACAGGTGAGTGAGTAAACGTAAAACACCTTGGTTGCTGTTCTTCCCATTCTCCGGCGGCGGCAGCGGCGGTTGTGAGCCTTCACGGGAGCAACGGGTCCTGACTGGGCTGGACCTTAAAGAGAACCGATTGCTCAATCCACCCACCAACTTAACATCCATATGTTCTACTTCCCCCTTTTAATGGATTCTCTTTCCTCTTCTACTCATTGAATTTCCAAATATTTAAATGAAGAGAACTTCATTGCCTGGCTATGAGTTTGTGAGGGGTCCTTTTCATCTACAAATTTTTAAAATAATAAGAAGGATTGGTTGGCTATAGTTTTGTTAGGGGTCTGTATCATCTATTTGGGATTCTGGATGACATCAGCTCATCCATCTCCATTTTTTTTTGGATTTTGGAGGTCACAAGGCGGGGACCCTGTTTGAGGGTTCTACCAGAGTTTTAGAAGAGCTTCCTTGGGTCATGCTGGTTAGTTATGTTGGATTTTAGTAACACATGAACAGGAAATGTAATTAAAAAGACAATTAATCTAATTCTCATTCAACTTTTTCATTATATATGATCGGATATCTTTATCATTAGAATTTTTTTTTGGGATTTGTATTCGACAAAATGTTTATGGAAATATTTGTATTCGTATGAGAAATTCTGTTTGGATGTCTCACTGATATTTGGATATTGTAATAGATATGAGTTCGGATCCAGTTAGGCCTGATACCATTAATGTCATCAGTATTAAACTGTACGACCTATGAATTAAATTACACAACCATTAAATTGAACTGTATATGAAGTGACATTGTACCCAATAATTGATTGTACAGTTTGATTCATAGATTGTGTAATTCGATTAATAAGTTGTACAATTTGATACATATGTTATCCTGTTCTGACTGGATCAGGACCCAATAAATATATGCATTTTTGGGCTCGTTTACATTGCCTATTTATTTAATGCAAGGGTGGTCCACCACGGCTGCAACTAGGGAGTGTCCAATAAAGGAAGGGACGTTCAGTTGTATAGGCCAGTCCATAGTCCATCTCCCTTGATAACTGACATCAATCTCTCCACCATACTCAAATGAGCAGGGAGTTGTATGTCTGAAAACCAGGACGTTCCTTTCTTTCCATAGTAACCAAGTGTCAAAACACACATATGCTTGTTATCCTGTTTGAATATGAACCCCAAACTCTGTGTAACGCTCCACATTTACTTAATCGCTTATTGGACGGTAAATGTGTCGCTACTAAACTTAATCCAAATACAAGACCAAAATTTACAGCTTTTTTTTTCTTTTACTTGAAAAAAAACAATACTAATATAATAAAAATTGAAAGTGATAAAACATAAAAACAATATCCAAAAGTTACAAACCACTAACGGTCTTACAAAATATCAGAGTCTGACATAAACAAAATACTAGAATGAAAAGACATACTAAACCACCCCTGTGGGAGCTATCTAAACTAAACAAACCTAAATAGTTGATCGCAACTATAATTTATCATCGAACCGCTACGTCGAAGAAATTTATGAAAGATGCGAAAATTCCAAACTTCATCTTAATCCTCAGAATACGCAATACCTGGTTATGAAACAACCAGCCCATATCGAATAGGGTGAGCAATTAACTCAGTGAATAAGTCCACTTACAAATTACTTCATATGATACTTACATATAAAAATAAGGTTTTATGAAAATCAGAATTTCATTTAATAAATATTTTATTTTATTAAATCAATTTAAAATCATAAACTTAAAAAAAAAAATTTTAATGCACACGTGGCCCAAATCATTGGCCCACATCAGAGAAATCATGAGAGTTAAAAAAAATAATATCATTATATATATATATTTATATATATAAAAA
This sequence comes from Acorus calamus, assembly GCA_030737845.1. NCBI lineage: Eukaryota > Viridiplantae > Streptophyta > Magnoliopsida > Acorales > Acoraceae > Acorus > Acorus calamus. Next base: position 22,246,484 of record CM060860.1, read on the forward strand.
ATATAAGAATTTTCTTTTTAAAAAAATCAAATTAAATTCATGAGCTTAATAAAATATAGTTTTAATGCAATCACGTGGCCCAATCCTTGGTCCACGTCATAGAAATCATGCAGCTTAAATAATATGACCGGGTAGGGTTCTCAATCGGAAGAACCGTTCCTCAAAACAGGTGTGCCAAGCCCCAAGCGACTAAATCGCTCAAAAAGCTCCCTCGAGGAGACGTCGGATCTAGAAGACGCTGATGGGTCACCGCTGCCATCACTACGAGAATACCAGCACAGGATGCTCCGGTTGCTGCAGACTCCAAACAAAGGAATCCGCCGCTGCAAGGAATGCTTTACCACACCCCTCACCGATCTTGGGACTCTTTGAGTCCTAGACCTTCCTCCCCAAAGACGAAATACTACGGGGGGATTTATTTCAGAAAATATGTCATAATATGCATCTTGATAAAATCTCCTAGGACTAGGTTGTCTCCACTAGTCCTAAATTTTTTCAAAACTCTCGAAATGAAAATCTTTAATCCAAATATTATTTCGAAAGCATAAGCATCAGAAAATATATTATGTTAATTCTTGAAACATGAATAGCATAATTCATGCTATTTTAATGACATGATGAATGAATTAAATCATGCAACTTCATTCAACGAAAATGCAATTTGATCAATGTGAAGAAAATATCCAAATCATGCAAATTTATCAAAATATAAATGCATGGATGACACATAATATCACACAAATATGATTGGCATATGAAATTCAATGTTATAGAGCAAAAGCTCACACGAAATAAATCGATAGGCCTACTCACCTTCAGTCCACGCAAGCATCAACGATACACACTCGCACGTTGATAACCTAGCATAACAATTATACAATAATAGATCAGAAACAATCAATCACGACTCAAACAACTGACAACCAACTTATAACAGCATTATGCCCAATAATCCCAAAAGCCGATATCTTATAGACCTACAATCAACAACTCACTTCAAAGTCCTAATGAAAATCCCAACTTCGAATAAATATTAGAATACTCATATACTCACAATGATCCGATCCGATAATCAATATCCATTTATTCCATAAGACCCATATGATCAATCAATCCTCGAATAAATATTTGGATAAATCCAATAAGGCTCAACTATAATTCCATGATCGAGTAACTCAAATCCAATCAATTTACATCTAAATAACAACAATATCCAATCAATATTCATTGATCCCACTAAACCAAATTATCAATTTAAGATTTTATTTAAGTTCTCAAGATCAATAAAATCATCAAAACCCGCAAAACAAACTATACTTCATTAAACATCAAATTTGGGATCATCTAAATCTCTAACATTCATCAAACTTGGTCATCAAGCTAAATATTTGAATTTCAATAAACTGCACAGAAATCTTTCAAAAACCATAATTTTCTATCCATAACTCCGAATTGGACGATTTATGATTCGTTGGAAAGTTCTTTTCAAAACCTATTTCTGTTTGTCAAATACATTTTTTCCAGAAACGACTCTATCATAGTTAAAAATACGATTTACTTCCAAGCATAAAATCAACCCGAAAATGGCCATTAAATCCCCAAAACTAATAAATTTAATTTGATCTTAAGAATTCCTTTGAGATCCATAAAAATCAAATCAAATAATCATTAAATTAAATCAATCAAACCCTAACCCTAGTCCATCAAACTTCTTCCCCAAACAATTACTTGACGTAATCATATCCTAACAAAAATAAATTAAAACTAACAATAGGGAATGATATCTCACCTTAGATCCGGTTACACCTTCCCTACAATTACTTGACACCAACAAAAATAAATTAAAACTCAATAGGGAATGATATCATTAGATCTACACCACCCACCATCTCCATCTAGGATTAGGTCATCACAACCCTTCATAAATTCTGAGATTTAGATGAAAACCCTAACCCAAACATGTTATTTAAAGGGGTTTACCGAAATTACAAAACGACCCCTGAAGTGTTTCCAGTTTACAATGACGTCCCTATCCGATTTACAAACAGATCCCTATCCGATTTACAGAAAAGTCCCAGAAGGCTATAAAAATGTATTCTGGATTCTCAACTAGATCCCTAGGCCCAATAACTTGACACTAAGCCTAAAAATCAAATTTTCCGAACTCCGAATCTCACCAAATTTCAACCAAAGTATCTTAACACTATAAAGATCTACAAAAAAAATATAAAATAATTATTTCAACATCAATTTATAATTATCATAATTATAAATCAAATTGGACCCATTTGGGTCCACCGCCAAATCTAAAAAAATGAAATATAAAAAGTCAAATTTTAAAATTTCCATTATATATTTAAAATAAATATATAAGGCCGAAAAATACCAAAACGTTACACTCCGTGTGTTGGGAAACGAATTCGCGGAAGCTATCAACAAAACCCGAGATCGAACATAAGAACAGAACACCATCACACGAAGAATACAACATATACGTAGTTCGGCCTAGGCCTACATCCACGGAGCAAAAACAGAGAATCCACTATAATAGTTGAGATACAAAAATACATTAAGAGACTCACAAACTCTCTCATGGAGTTATCTCTTTTAGAACCCTCTCAACTTCACCTTTGTATCTCTACATTGTAACATACCAAGTTTTGTCATGGAACCCTAAAAGATATTTATAAGATAAATACTTTCCTCCCCAAGTAATCTCCTAATTAATAAACAAATATTGTTTCCTGATTTTAAGAGATTCATTTTAAATTAATATCAATTAAGATAAATTCTTAATTAATATACCAATTAGGTGTCCACTCTAATATGGTTTCATCATGGCCGTCCAATGTGATACACCAAATCGAGACATAATCCCAACAATCTCCACCTTGGCTCGTATCTGGTAAACTCGGACCTTCTCGAACCCCTTGAAGATTTCTGATGTCTCCACCTCACTTTGCAGAACTCCACCTTGCAGGAAAACCTTGCAGAAGTTTAAGGAACATCTTCCTCCAGACGTCTGCAACGCTACATCTTCAAGTCGATATTTTTGACTCGGTAATAACGTGCATCTTTGAAGAAGGATCGTCGGGACTCCACCTTGAACAAGCTACAGCACGCGTCTGCGAGCTCTGAATACCTAGACTCGCCTTTTACCTGAACCACCTGAGATGTCTCCTTTTCCGAACTCGGTTTAGAACGTCTTCTTTGTGTTGCATTGTTTCCATCTTCTCCCTCTCGCACGAACACTACATATGCGCTTCACACACCTCCACGCATCGAGCAATTCTTTCATGAGTCTCATGCTTGGACCCGCACCTCACGGCATTGCCTCATCACCGTACGCGCGCCGCGAACTTGGTGTGCACCCGAGCCTATATGCACACATAAAAAATCCCATGCACCTGCTGCTCCTTTTTTTTTCCCTTAATTCCCAAGGCATGCAAGGCCTCCTTTTCATCACCCATGCAAAAGAAAAGAAAAGAAAAAAAACCAGCAACCAACAACTCCTTTTATTTTTTCATATACGATGGATGGTATTTCAAACATTTTTTTTTCAATACACGACTCACATGTATTTTCTTCTTCGCATAGAATTCGATATGACACCAATATTGTTGGACCTTCCAACAGCAAATCCGCATCAATGGTACACCATCATCGACCTGTGTCATCGTTTATCATCGTTCTTCACATCTCGTCCTCATAGGTCGAGCTTAGAGCTCTGATATCACTGTTGGGAAATTGATTCGCGGAAGCTAGCAACAAAACCCGAGATTGAACATAAGAACGGAACACCATCACACAAAGAATACAAGATATACGTGGTTCGGCCTAGGCCTACATCCACGGGGCGAAAATAGAGAATCCACTATAATAGTTGATGTACAAAAATATATTAAGAGACTCACAAACTCTATCATGGAGTTACATCTCTTAAAAGTCTCTCAACCCCACCCTTGGATCTCTACATTGTATCATGCCAAGTTTTGCCATGAACCCTAGAAGATATTTATAAGATAAATAACTTACTCTCCAAGTAATCTCCTAATTAATAAATAAATATTGTTTTATGATTTTAAGAGATTTACTTTAAATTAATATTAATTAAGATCAATTCTTAATTAATATACCAGTTAGGTGCCTATCTTAATATGATTTCATCATGGCTGTCCGATGTGATACACCTGATCAAGATATAATCCTAACACTATGATGTAATGGTTGTGGCCTAATATCAGTATTCAAACCTCCTACAACGGCCACCATTGACAAGGAATAAGTCTCCAGCAATATGCACAAAATTGAAGTATGTGCTCCAGTCTCATTTCTAGTCATAGAGAGAGGGCATTCCTTGTTACTCGACCATCCCGAGACCCATGCGTATGTAATATTCACCAACACCTTCCGATGAACATTTGGGTTTTGGGAAAATTGGTTAAGTCTCCACAAAGATTTCTAGGCTGTCCGATCTTGAGGTCACGCTGTCGGATGGAGGATGCACTACCTCTCTGATGTCCTTGGTAAGACCAGTGGCATGATTCTCCCACCCCCAAGCAGTATGTACTATTGCTGTGTAGTAAATCTGGTCTAGTGAACCGAACTTTGATTAAGTTAGGAAGCATCTTCTGTCTCTATAAAAGAGGTTAACTGATCAAACCTTGGAGAGCGTCATTCTTAAAAAAAAAAATCTGGTCCGCATCACGCATTTAGCACAATATGGAGGCAAGAGCCTATTGATGATTGTGTAATCAAATAGGATAACCGGAAGTCTAGAAAGAGAGGGAGCAACTAAGAGGATTCACATGTATAATCAATTTTCACATTTTTTAAATTCTTATTCACATCTTATTCATTTTTTATCCAAAACTTATTCATTATCAACCAAACAACAAAATATTTATTATTACATTTTCTAATAAGAATAAGTAAAAATACAATAAAATAAAAAATAATTTATTCTTTATCTATACTAGAATAATTATCTATTCCAGAATAGCTTATGTTTGGGCAACGTTTTGAGTAATGGATAAATTATATTTCTGTATTATTTTGAATGCGTAGCATTGCAATTTTTTTCCCGGGTTGTGAATAACCAAAGGCTAATAGTTTTGTGGGATGTTATTTCCCACCCACAGAGTTATTCACCACACCCTTTTCCAAAAATGAGAATGTGATTTTTCTAAAGGGTGAACCCACTCCAACCCATTCGATTTTGTGAAGTCATCTATTATGTTACAGGTCGACATCATAGAGTCCAATGGTTACAGAGACCTAAAACCCTTTATGTGGCCCATTCAATTTTGTGCAGTCGCCAGTTATATACTCAATTCGATATCATAGAGTTGAATATGTCATAAAAACCTAAGGCCCTCTCTATGACTCTTTCGACTTTCTGAAGCCGTGACTAATTGAATGTTTTAAAACCCAACTTGACCCACCCGATTGAATCGGTTACGTTTTCACCCGCTTTGAATTCCGGTTCGGTTTACCCTCCGATGATATAAAAAAGCAGTATGATCCAATCAACCCACTGGTTGAACCAACGATTTTTGTGACCCGGCTACAGATTGATAATATCGAATAGTTCTTTATTCGTAGAAATTGTAATTAATCACTTGTTAAAATATAAAATATTTTAAAAGGTTTAAATTTTATATACTAAAATCATGTTATGATGTTAAGTAAAAGCTTTATGCAAAGATTTTCTAACATATTTTATATTTTCATCTAGTAATGATAATTAAATTTTTTATTATATTATAATTATGTCACAGTTTAAATTCGACAGACCCAACGGTTGAACTAGTGTCCCTTGACTAATTCATTTTTCTGGTTCATTAAACAGTTTAGTTTTTAAAACATTACTATTATGTCATAGGTCAACATTACAGAGTCGAACTGGTCACAGAGACCTAAGACCCATTCGACTTGTGACATAATAAATGACTTCACAAAGAGATGTTCAAACACCATATCATGTGATCTTCCCTTCATGATATTGAACAACACACCATTGTTTAAAGACATCATTTTATTGAGAACACCATAACACGTGAACACATTGTTTAAAATACAAAGTCGAATGCGCCATAGAGAGAGGGCTTTATGTCTCTGTGACCAGTTCAACTCTTTGATGTCGACTTGTAACATAATGAACGACTTCACAAAGTTGAATGTGTCATAGAGAGGGCCTTAAATTTATAAGAATTGTTCGACTCTGTGATGCTGAACGGAGTATATAACTGACGACTACACAAAGTCGAATAGGCCGCAGAGAGAGCTTTAGGTCTATGTGACCAGTTTGACTCTGGCCATGTTCGTTGCAACTTAAATTTACAGATTATATATTATAATTTATAAATTATAGATTATAACGTTTTCATAAGTTGTAGACATGTTTCTTGTAATTGTTTAAAAGCAGTAAATAAGTAGTAGTAGATGTTTGTTTAATAAGTTGTAAAATAACTTTTTACTATACAATTGTCAAAGATACCCCTAAACCGTAGAAGTAAAAAATGGATTCATGTTTGATAAAATAAGTTGATTTTTACATATAAAATTAATTTTATAAATATTTAAAAGATAGTCAAATAAACATAAATAATATTTCAAAACCACTACAATATTTTTCAAATATTACACTCTAGAATTTTAATAAATTAATTGAAAAATGAAATTATATAAAAATAAATTGATAATGCATTTTTATAATAGTGTAACAACTGCGACTTTTAATCGGGTCAGACAGTGCTTGACGGATCTTATAGGTGCCGTCGAACATCTGGGTGATGGATCCATGAGGAGCCGTCGGGTTATTGGGTGACAGGTCTTAGAAGAACCGTCGGGAAACTGGCTGACAGCTCTTAGTGGAGCCGTCGGGTATTCATGCGACGGACTCAATAAGAGCCGTCGATCTGAGCGGAATTTGAATTCAAATTCAAATTTGATATCTTTTTAGAAAGAACAAATGTTTTGATTGCGATTATTCTAAATTAATGCTGTCGTATTTTTGTCCCCATGTGCGTGCGAGATTATTAAGTCTCTCTCTCTCTCTCTCTCTCTCTCTCTCTCTCTCTCTCTTCGGCATTGAAATCAAAACCCTAAATATTGTTTTCTTCTTGTTTTCGGTCACTGTGGTTGAGGAGCTCGGGAAGGGTTCGATCTAAGGCTTTTGTGAGTATTTCTTCGAGTTTATGAAGAGTTTTTGAATAGTAGTGAGTCCCTTTGGTTGTTATTTTCATATGATTGTGTTTTAAGGGTTTTCAAACAAAAAGAATAAGTTTTGTTCTTGTTTTCTTTAGGTCTTGATATGATTCGGGTTTAGTGTTAAACCAGTGTTTGGACAATGCTTTTATGCAGTTTTGGATTGAATGTTATAGCTATGATAATATGAGATTTTAGTTGTTTTATAAGCCTTTCATGAAAGAAAAAGAATATGTTTAAGAATATATATATCATGTTTAAGGTTATTCGTTTTAATAGAATCGTGTTTTGATCCTTTAAGCATTGTTTTAAAGCCTTATATGCTTAGATCTAAACCGGTGATGTGTTTTTGTGATTTTTGAAGGTTCGAATGTCAATTCATGTTTGTATTTACACCTGTGATAGATTTAGGGTTTTCGAAGAGATTTCCATAGATTCTTTTTATTTGGTTTTAATCGGATTTTTCATACATATGACTTGATTTCGATTGTCGATCCCTTTCGGTTTAACAAATATTTTAAAAAGACTCGAATTTTTTTGCCTTCTACGTCTCCAATTAGAACATGCAACATCCTCGAAGGTCACAAATGCTTAGCCACCACGTACACTATGAAAAGAAATCATAACCGCTTTGGTAAGCTCCCAATGTGCACCTGCTCTACCAAAATTTTGTTATAACAAATTACAAACGGTTAGAATGCAAACCCTATATGCAATGCATCCTAACATACTCTAAGTCTATCCGAGGCATCAAAGGAATTTCTCCTATAGGCTGCCTTAAAGTGCGATAGGGTATCAAAACATAAAAGATAATCCAGACACCATAACCAAAATTCTAGGGTAACCAAAATAGCCCAAATAATTTTTTTTCTATAGGATAGCAAAACTTAATTTCCTTAGGATGGTCAACCTAAACATTGAACATCATAAGCCAACTAGAAACCTAAGTTCTAGGCTAAATATGATAACCAAAACATTCTTATATTTAGGATAGCTAAACCAAAACTCCTTAGGTTAATCGATCTCAAACTCTAAACTACAAAGGCCAACTAATACACCCATAACCTATAGTCCGAGAGTCGAACCTATGCTCTGATACCACTCTGTAACGCCCCCGTACTCACGACTCCATTTTGAAGCATGAAATACGGTTGCGTTAATTTTAATTTCCTCAAATCTCAGAGTTCTACTTTTCCTTTTTCCTTTATCCAGAGATACAAAATCATACTAAAAGAACTTCAACCTTTAATAATAACATAACATCTAAAATTTCCACAATACTCTCAATTACTCTGGATATAATTTATACATGGAAAAAGATACACCTTGATACAAAATGGTTACTACAAGGAGGGGCCAACTACATGCCAAATAAAATTTATAGTCTTTCGACCAAGCAAGTCTAACATACTCGCACCCACAATCTCGTTCGCAGCTACACGAGATCCACCAATCTAAGTCTTTAAATCTGAAAGGTTGGGAAAAGAGGGGTGAGCAACCACACGCTCAGTGAATGGACCTTTAGGTCCCAATAATAATTGATATCAAAATAATAATCTTTAATAAGATATCATAAGAAAACAATTGCAAATGCAATAAGATAGTATACCAATATAACTCAATAGAAGCCTCATTTTCAAGATGCATAGTGTCATAGAAATCTTATCAAAACAACATGATGCGTATGAATGTAGCGGACACGCATGCCCATATGGCACGCAGCCGAAAGGTGCTCCATCTAGAGCTTGGTCATGCAGACCAGTCATCACGCAGACGGGTGTCACGCAGACACGATCCCACTGGACTGGGTCACGCAGACTGATTGTCACGCAGACGAATAGTATGCATGCATGATCAATACATATTTTTCCTTCCAAGAATATGCATGCAACAGTTTTCAAAATATCGACATTTTCCAAACAATACATAATAAGGCATCAGCCCATATAAAGTGATATGCTCGAGTTATACAAAAATGGCATTTCAAATCATTGGTAAAATCCTTCAAAACTACATAGGGGACGAGACCCACTCACCTTCAGTCCAATGACACGCAAACCAAGTAAGAAATCGTACAACAATCTAACCAGTCCTGAAATAGTACGACTAGGTCACAATACGCGCAAATAGTACGAGACCTAATGGTACCCGTACTTACAGAAACCGACGGCTCTAGGAAGAGCCATCCAGAAGCAACCAGACGGCTCCTATAGGGGCTCGTCCATGGCAAAACCGACAGCTCCGCAAGGAGTCGTCCCGAAGAATATCCGACGGCTCTCAATAGAGCCGTCCCGGAACAGAAGAAAAACCTAGATCTATTCATATTATCAAAATCAATATATAATATGTAACCGATACAAAACATTTAGGAAATAGATCGAAAATCGTATATAAGAATAATCCATTCGAAACCCTAGCTTATGGGAAAACGGTAAAGTATCGATATAAGAATAATCCAGAAATGACTCTATCATAGCCAAAAACACGATAAATGTCTAGGTATATAATCAACCCGAAAATGACTCTTAAATCATCAAAACTATAAAAACTCAAGATGAAAACACAAGAGATCAACAAATCCAAAAATACACTTGTGTGGACTAATAGCATCATATAAAACTTTATAAAACATCACAAAAACATCGACAAATCATTGGTATAATACAAGACCCAAAATTATATAAAACTTTCAAGGATCAAGAAGAAAAACATATTCTTTTTGTTTGAAAAGCCTAAAAACGAAATCATATGAAAAGAAGTTCTAAAGAGAATTTTTATTAATCAAAACTCTTTATAATCAGAGGGTAATACTCACAAGGATCCTTTATTCAAACCCCTTCCTGAGCTCCTCAACAACGGCGCTGAAAACAAGAGAAGAAGAAGAAGACTTGGGTTTTAGGGTTTGAAAATTTCTAGGGTTTTAGGTTTTAATGCAAAGAGAGGAAAAGTGGGGTTATATAGAGGCATATACACATGGGAGACAAAAATATGAAACTATTATTTTAAATTAAATCCCAAATCAATCTACTTGTTTGTTTCCACAAACGGACCAAATTTTAAAAATATGATTTATCTAAATAAGAAACCATTAATCAGAATTATTTCCAATCAAGACACTTATTTCTTTCCAAAAATGGATCATATTTCAAAAATATGATTTTCCAGATCGACGGCTCCTATTGCAGCCGTCTCCTAACACCACCGACGGCTCTGATCACATCCGTCACCCAGAAATCTGACGACACTTGTTGGATCCGTCACAACACCGATGGCTCTATTGGTCCGTCGCTATTTCCTTTGCCCGACCTCTCGGCACAGTTTGGCTCATAACTTGATCGATACTCATCCAATTCACGATCCGTAAAAAGCGTTAGAAACCTAACAGAATAAGGATTCCAACCAGACCTTAATTTCTGAATTTGGAGATATATAAGTCCTCCAAGACTCTATAGGAATATGACTTAATGCACGAAATTAAGAACGACTTGGAAAAACCATAGTCGTTACAAAAATAAATTGAGTTTTTGTATTCTGCCTCTGGATGGCCCCTTTGAGAGCCGTTGGGCATGTTTGGGACAGCTCCCAGAGGAGCCATCGGGTTTCAAAGCGACGGCCCCAGTAGGAGCCATCGGGTTTTACTTCGGATGGTCCCTATGGGATCCGTCGGGTAGATCAGTGACGGTCTCTGTGGGAACCACCGGTTTCTGGGTGTACGGATACATCGGGTTCCGTACGGGTTGTACGTAGTTTGATCAATTGATATCGTTTCTCGTCAGATTAGAGTTTATGTAAGGCTTGGATTTGGGTTGCGAATCATTGGATCGAAGATGAGTGGGTCTAGTCTCTATGTAGCTTTTGAAAAACTACCTATATCTATCATATTCGCATCATGCCTATGTTATAAATATAATTGTTATCTTGAGTATGGAATTACATGAGCATGACATCATATTTGGAGACATTATTTTATGTATGAACTGTATATTGGATATTATGTGTTAGGCCTGTGTCATTTAGAGTCCTAATTTCGATCGGAGTCGCTAAAATTTTAGTTTTTAGCTACCTGCTGGGGTTTGAGGATTCTGATTGAAGATATAACTGCATATTATGGGTCCTGGTACTGTTTAGTACTGCCCATAAAATTTTTGTTTAATTCCGATAACGTTTTTGGAATTATGCAGTTTCGGATTGGTATTCAAATTTGATTTTGTTAAAATCCAAGATGAAGAGCTAAAAATCCGATATTATTACGAGATGTTCAGTTTTGATCTAGCTTTCATACAGAAGTGGAATTGGATCAACTGGATTCGTATATCAAAAGTTATGGGTATTTTTCCGAGTATACCCGAAGTTGAGAAATCCAGGCAGCAGCCATGTAAGATGTTTAGCCTAGATTTTGGAATAGCTGGAGGGGTTATTTGATCTAGGTGTACATGAAAGATGCAGATAATCTTCTTATCTTTCCAATGCCACTAAAATCATGCAATTCGGAGCTATATTGGAGAAGTTATGGCCGTTTAAGTGAAGGCTGCGTAGAGTTTTAAGTCCGAGGACGACTTGGTCTTTCAGCCCGACCTTGCCTATAAATACCTCCCCAAATGTTACGACCTTAGCATGCTTTCTTCCCTCTTTTGCTCTGGTCCAGCCCCTTTGAAGTGTGTTTTGGGTGGAGGAGAAGGAAGTGATGGTGTTGGAGAGGAAGAGCTTTTATGGAGGAGATCAAGGTGTGTATGCTTTTGTTGAGTTGTTGTTGCCTCTTTCCTTTCCCCATCTCCTCTCTCTCAAGCTCCCTCACATGGTCCAACCCTTGTGTGTGTTCAGCCCCCCACATGTTTGATGTAATGCCACAATGAAGAGGAGATGCACAAGAGAAGCACATGAGGTGTGTGTGGGCATATAATAGTAGTGGATGTTGTTTTCCCTTAGGCTCCCTCTCATGATCCCTTTCCCCTCCCCTGATTTTCAGCCAAGTATGGAGGAGGAGAGGCTGAAGAGGAGGCGTGGTGGTGGTGGTTGAAGTGGTCGTGGGCGCGGCGAGAGCCCCGCATCTCCCCCTTTCCCTTCCCCTCTTTTGGTAAGTCCTTTCCCCCCCCCCCCTTCTTTTATGTTTTTCTAAGGCTTGGGAGGTTTGGAGAGGTCATGCATGCTAGGGGAGTGAGTTTGGGTGAGAGTGGAGGGTTGGAGAGGGGTTAGAGAGAGATGGGCGCGCGCGCGGGGTCGTCCGCGCGCGTGCGCGCAGATGCGCGCATAAAGGGATGCTGGTGCGCTGGCGCGCGCGCGCGCGGCGCAGGCGCACGCGAGCAGGACACGCGGTGCACGCGGGAGCGCGCCTGGGCGCGTGGCGGTGCACCCGGGGTGTGCGGGGGCACGTGCGCGTGTGCGCATGCGTGCGTATGAGTGCGGGGGCCACGCGTGTGGCTGCCCGGGGGTTTGGGTAGGTGCCGAGGCACTCGGATATGCGTGCGTACGCGCGTTCTTGCATGCGTGCGTATCTGAGTCTTTGACATTTCTAGTCTATTTTAGGTATTTTTTATGTGTTTGTGTGTGCTTATACTCACCCATTTTGATACCCTTGACTTACAGATCTCGTTGGATGGGATGCGCGTCAACCCGGGTATCGGTGAGTGGTTTGATTCCAACCCTTCCGGGAGCGCTCGATGCACGCAGTCTTGTTTTGCGCTTCCATGGGGCTTTAACTGCACCCTAAATATGCTAGATATCATGCATGCTAGGTTGTATAGCTCGTATATTGTGTAGAACCCCTATTCTATCTTATACTTGCCTATGTATTGTATATAATATGGTATGACTTAGGTAGTTTTGTTTGAAATACTACCCCTATTTATCAAGCATGTTTAACTTGGGTTAATAACTGGTGTATGCGTAATATTCCTCTGATTTAGGACTCGAGGGTGTGGTATAGTTGTTGCACCCATCTGTTGGGGCAGAACTATGACCAGCTCGAGAGAGGATGAGGCATTCCCTCTCTCTCGCCCTCCCTCTTTTCGCGAGCCAAGTGAGTAGATGCGATTCCTACTTGACTCAGGCTTGCTTGGAATTATTGGCATGCACCTATTGTTGCGCGGATCGAGCTTAACCCTTCCCCTCTAGGTTGGTGTCATCCAACGTATGTTAGGTTATAAGTTGTGTATTTACCTGTTTGTCTTCGTGTATGCATGTTAAGTAAGTCACCCTTGGGTATTTATTGCATATTATGTATATGCCTATTTGGCCATGAGCCTTGTCTAATGAGATTAGACGAGTGTCTAATGAGATTAGACGAGTGTATTTGGCTATGGGGTCATACCATGGCTTTGACACTTAGAATAAAATGTCTTCCCCGCGTCTGAGTTATGCGCCCTGTAGGGAATTCATGAGAATTCGTTGCGCTTAATCGGTGTTTGATGATCGATGACGACGAATCCAAGAGGATCGTATTCGCGAGCGTAGATTGTTTTCCCCCTTCGTTGGTTCCGTGTAGGAACTTCCCGGCGTCGGAAATGCTGTCCTCTTACCGGGCTCCCATCTGTAGGTACCATCGCTGCGGTCGACAGTGTACTGATCGTGGGAGTATGTCAGGTCGAGGCTATCCGGGGAAAGGGCTACCGATGGACCAAGGGCTTAGAACAATCGACCTCTTCCCCAAGAGCCTATGTCACCCCGAGGAGGGGGTGAGGGTGAGGGTGTGGTGGGACGGCGTTGGTTCGATCTGCCAGTTTGTGCAATTTTCCAAGATCCTATGTCGCCTGTCGGGGTGAGGGTGAGGGTATTGCTCCCAAGATCCTAGGTCACCCTTCGGAGGTGAGGGTGTTGGTATGAGTGTGGTGGGCTCGAGTTGATACTCGACCCACCAGCTTGAGTAATTGGCTTTTCATAGGGTTCGCACTGCGAACAAGTAGTGGTTCCTCCCAATATCACCGTATGTCGTGGCCCTGACGTTGAGGCTCAGGTGACCTTTTCGGATCTGGTTTCCCAAGAATGTCCGGAGGATGCGGCATTGGTCGGTGGTGTGGCCCATGCTCTTGTGGTAGTCGCAACGGAGACTTTGGTCCTGCTTTCACTCGTCTCTCTTCATGGGTGCCGGCTATCTGAACCATCGCTGCCCCTGAATCTTAGATAAGATCTGAGATGGGGGAATCTTAAAGTACATCCCTCGTCCTTCTCGCACCTCGTTGGTTGAGGCGCCAGATTTCTTACCTTTCTCGCCCCTTTGATCCTTCTAACGTGGCTTCTGCGGGCATTTTGTTGCTGGTGCTGAAGTAGCCTCCGTCAGTGATGACTTGGGTGCAGCCACCACTTACTTTAGGAGTCTGGACTCCTCCACATTGGCGTACTTTTAGCACGCCCCATCAGATTATGCAGTCGGAAGGAGTGCGCTTGATAAGCGACTCCTTGAGACCGTTTTCAGATGGCAGGCCATTCCTGAAAGCCATGATTGCAGCATCCTCGTTGCAATTTTTAACTTCAAATTTCAGGATGTGGAAGCAATCGACATACTGCCAAATCGTTTCTCCTGATTGCATCTAGGTCTTCATGGAATCCCCAGATCTTTCTTCCTTCGCCGGCTGTAGATGAAGTGCTCGACAAACATGGCACCGAGCTCCTCAAAAGTCCTGATCGTTGCAGGCAAAAGGAGATGGAACCAGGTCAAGCACGATCTCACTGGTTATCACCAACTTAAGAGTAAAGGGTCAAGCGCGATCTCGCGCACTAACAGGTGCATGCCAATATTCTCAAACGAACTTGAGTCTAGTAGGAACTATATCTACTTACTTAGTTTACGCAAAGATGGAGGGCGAGAGAGAGGGAAAGTCTCATCCTCTCTAGAAGCTGGTCATAGCTTTGCCCCAACAGATGGGTGCAACAACTATACCATTCCTCCAGTCTAATCGTGAGGGAATATTAGTACGCATACGGTTATTAACCCAAGGTTTAACATGCTGGATATTACTCATATAGGGAAGGGAGTATTACCATACTACCTAGGGCATGCATATTTTATACATCCATAAACTCATTCGAAAATACATGCCCGAAACACAAGGGGCGCATGAAAATACAGTTATTCAAACATGAATACATTATACAAGTATAGGATAGAATAGGGCTTCTACGCAATATACGAGCTATACAACCCTAACATGCAAATATCTAGCATATTTAGGGGTTAAGATGCCCCAGGGAAGCGCAATGCACGACTGCGTGCATCGAGCGCGCCCCAAAGTGTTGGATCGAACCACTCACCGATACCCGGATCGACATGCATCCCTTCCGACGAGGTCTGCAAGGTAAGGGTATCAATAGGGGTGAGTATTTTCACATAAAAACATATAGAATTACTTAAAATAGACTAGAAATGTCAAAGACTCAGATACGCACGCATACGGGCTCGCACGCATGCAAGAACGCACGTACGCACGCATATCCAAGCTCCCCGACACCTACCCGAACCCCGGACAGCCACACGCGTGGCCCCCGCACGCGCCCGCGAGCACCACCCGCGCGCAGACGCGCGCCCCTGCGCGTGCGCACGCGCGCTCCCGCTCGCCCAAGCCCCAAAACCCTCCCCCCAAGCCCCCACATGCACCCAAACTCTAACCCCCACATGCATGCCCTCCCAAGCATCTCAACATGTATTAAAACCAACAAAAGAAGAGGGAAAACTCACCAAAAGGAGGGGGGAGGAAAGGGGGACGTAGGGGCTCGCAAGCACACCCTCGGCCACCCCGATCACCACCACTGCTACCACCACCTCTTCTATGCTTCCCTTGCTTCTTCTTCTTCATTGTGGCATTACAACAAACACATGGGGGGCAAATTAGAAAGGGAAAGGGAGGAGAGCAATGGATGGTGAAAGAGACAGGGAATCAACCACAACTTCAACAACAACAACTCAACAATAACAACTCACCTCTTTGAGCTCCATCCACCAACACCTTCACCTCCTCCACCCAAAACAAGCACCAAAAGGGCTGGACCAGATCTAAAAGAGGGGAAAAAGTGCCCAAGTCGTGCACTTTGGGGGTCTTTAAATAGGCAAAAGAGGAAATGAAATGACCAAGCCGTCCTCGGACTAAAAACTCTGGACAGCCCTCACTAAAATGGCCATAACTTTCCCAATACAGCTCCGAATTGCACGATTATAACGCCATTGGAAAGCTAAGAAGATTATATACAATTTTTATGTTTACACTTAGATCAAATAACCTTTTTAGCCATTCTGAAATCTAGGCTAAACATCGTACAGGGCTGCTGCCTGGATTTCTCATCTTCGGGGTATACTCGGAAAAATACCCATAACTTTTGATATATGAATCCAGTTGATCCAATTCCACTTTTGTATGAAAGCTAGTTCAAAACTGAACATCCCATGATAATATCGGATTTTTAACTCTTCATCTTTGATTTTTATAAAATCAAATCCGAATACCAAATCAAAACTGCATAATTCCAAAAACGTTATCGGAATTAAATGAAAATTTTATGGACAGTACTAAATGGTACCAAGACCCATAAGATGTAGTTAGATTATTAATTAGAGTCCTCAAACCCCAGCAGGTAACTAAAGTCAAAATTTTAGCTACTCCGATCGAAATTAGGACTCTAAATGACACAAGCCTAACATTAAGTGCCAACTTGGCAATTACAGATGTTAGTGGTCTTCTGACCGTTTCTCCATTCTGCTAAGGGTCCTTTGATATACTCGCCTGTGCATTACGCCACCGAGTATATCCGCGAGGAGTAAGGTCGACCGACCAGACCTCATGTCTGCTCATGCCTTAGACTACTCGTTCGTGAGGAGTAAGGTCGGCCGACCAGATATAAGACCTTATGTCTGGTCGGGCCTTAGACTACTCGTTCCCGACGAGTAAGGTCGACCGACCAGACCTCATGTCTGCTCGTGCCTTAGACTACTCGAGGTGACGTTTGCTTATGAGGTGTTCGACTGTCCGACTAGATCCTTAGTCTAGTCGTGCCTACACATCTGATGACGTCATCATGAAGTTGCATGGCCCGAATCTGGTCTCATGGGCCTTAAACCAGATGGCCCATGTCAGTCTTGTCTCGACACGTGCCATAGCGCAGATTTTTACCTTCACACTAATTAATTCTTGTTCTTTCCAAATCAATCATATGCCATTTAACCTTATTTCTTCTTTCATTTTCTTCCAATCAACATATAGGGTTTTTTTAAAAATTGTCATTTTGTAATATATATAATTAGTTATTCTCAGAATAATTTTATTTTTAAAGTAAGTATTACTAAATACTATGACTTAGATAATAGATAGTTTGTATGTTTAATTTTTATAACAGGATTTCAGATGAAATTTATCATTTTCATATTAAATTAATATTTTTATTTATATGAATATTGTATTTGGTAAGGTAAAATATGTAAAATAAAAAATGAGAGTAATTTAGTGTCACGCCCCAGGGCGGCCGTCCCCGAGACGTGGCAATAATATAATATCAGCTATCATAAACAAGAGGTCAACAATGACTCCAATAAACAATACACAAGGCTAATGAAGCAATGACAACTGATAATACAACTGAAAAGCGGAAGCATAAACTATCAATAAGTCTGTAAACCGAAAATATTATTACAGACTCGAATACACAATCACTGTCCTGTGAGAGCCAAGTCTAGCCAATAAAATACAACAAGTGCCACACGCACGAATTACCAATACACAAGACTCTAGGACTGCTGACAGCCTCGCACTCGCCAATCCGCCGGACAGAACGTTTCCACGTACGCAAGACCACGCCATAGGAAAACTCCAGCTCCACGCCCAACAACGCCCCTGTAAAAGAAACAGTACGCGAGGGGTGAGCTACAAGCTCAGTGAGTGGTCGGAAACCGAACACCACTATAACAATTTATTGTTAAGGCAATTTCCTTTCAAGGAAAGACATGGGTTGAAACCCAATGAATAGTAGGGTCACACGGCGGTGCAACCCGTCTCACCCACACCCTCACTCCCGAAGGGAGACTCTTGGGACTCTTGGGGAGAGACCATACCGTTTGTCAAGGAGACGCGGAATTACTGGTCTAAACAACACTATTGTGATCATCTACATAGAGATAGTTGTTATCGATATCTCTCAACATCGATACTTAACCAGACCCAACCAATATGGGAACGGGTGAACAAACCAATGGGTCACGTAGCGACGTGACTTAACACATTCATCGCCCCGACCCCGAAGGGGAGCTCCAAAGAGACCCGGGGACAAACGAGGGTTAACCATAACACCACGTGTTACTGGTTAACGAGACACAACGCATCCATCTGCTACGAGGTAGAGATATACTTCGATACCTCAAGCGTCAGAAGTAACAAACCCAGAGTATACTCGATGGGTATTTGGGTCACGTGGCGACGTGACAACAACTCATCCTCACCCTAGCCCCCGGAGGGGTGACTAGGGACTTTTGAAATGAACTCAGTTGCTCTACACCCATCGTCATCCGGTAGCCCTCTCCCGGGGAGCCTCTACCTGGTAGCCTCTCCATGACCGCTATCTCTACCATATGGGCGCACCAATAGGTGTCATAAATACGTCTGGGAGCACCCCACAGGACAACTACGAGCCGGGCAGCTTCAACACGGATCCGACGAAGGGGAGAACGACTTGAAGCCCGAAATATCACTTGGTAGCTCTCTCCCGTGCAGCCTCTACCTGTCGGCCTTCCACGATCAGTACATTCCCTAGATGTGTACCGCGGTACGCATCGGTAGCACCTACAAGTGGTGGCACCCTACAGGGCAGCTTCTATGTCGGGTAGCTTCGACTCATGACGATGTCAGGAGGAAGCACCTTGCGTTCGCAATGCGAACCCTATGGGAAAGCCAACTACCCTTGGTACTTACACACATATATCGATGATATCGAATACTCTTGTATTCCCTCACGGAGGCGTCACTCGAACGCGAGGACTATCTCTACACTCATGTAGAAAGCCAGGGGCATAACCCAATAGGCGGTTCAGACACACGCCTAGCACGGGTAGGCCCAAGTTAATGCCGTAGCTATCGGTTTAACAAAGTCGATGCCACGATGAATTCTTCAGAATTTGATACGAATGCATCACTCGGATGCAAGGGTGATTACATCGCTAGCGCTTTAACTAATAGGGTACGACCCGACCGCGGGTCATACCCTCGCCTATTACGGATAGGCCAAATTAGTTAACATGCGCATATATATATATATGAGGAGAATCATAACATGATAATATGTGCCACATGCACAATAATATATATATATATAACTATAGGGGTACTCCCTAACATGGATTTACATCATAAACAACAAATCATACAATATGCATACAGGGTATGACCCACTTAAACATGCTTATAAGGCCATAATAAATATTCAATCATGTAAAGGATGACTCAAGCAGGCGTTGGATATCACCAACTCCAAGGGGGAGGGTTAAGCGTGATCTCGCGCACTAACCGATGCATACCGATAATCCCAAGCGAAACTGAGTCAAGTAGGAATCATATCTACTTACTCAGTTTACGCAAAGAGGGAGGGCGAGAGAGAGGGAAAGTCTCATCCTCTCCGAAAAGCTGGTCCTAGCTTTGCCCCAACAGATGGGTGCAACAACTACACCATTCCTCCAGTCTAATCGTAAGGGAAAATATTAGCACGCATTCGGTTATTAACCCAAGGTTTAACATGCTGGATATTACTCATATAGGGGGAGGAGTATTACAATACTACCTAAGGCATGCATATTCTATACATCCATACACTCATTCGAAAATATATGCCCGAAACACAAGGGGCGCATGAAAACACATTTATTCAAACATGAGTACATACATAAGCAAGTATAGGGTAGAATAGGGGGTTCTACACAATATACGAGCTATACAACCCTAACATGCAAATATCTAGCATATTTAGGGGTCGAGATGCCCCAAGGATGCACAATGCACGTCGGCGTGCATCGAGCGCATCCCAAAGTGTTGGATCGAACCACTCACCTAACGAGCGCACGGCTCGCGAAACGCAAGAGAGCGACGAGTTGAATCCGAAGCCTGAAATCAATCCGCCAAGGATCATCCCATGGTTGCATTTGGCTATAACAAGCTGCTCGACACCACGAAGCACTCCGAACGCGTATGAGCACCGCAAGCACGCCCTCGAGTACCCCGTGCACGCTGCCCATGCACCCTGCACGCATCAAACAACGTCAAGCACGTCCTCGAGCACCTCGTGCATGCTTCCCACGCACTCCGCACGCATTGGGCAAGGCTAAGCACGCCCTTGAGCACCTCGTGCACGCTGCCCGCACACTCCGCACGCATCGAACAACGTCAAGCACACCCTCGAGCACCTCATGCACGCTTCCCGCGCACTCCGCACGCATGCGAGCACCTTATGCACGCTTCCCGCGCACTCCGCACGCATGCGAGCACCTCATGCACGCTTCCCGCGCACTCCGCACGCATGCGAGCACCTCATGCACGCTTCCCGCGCACTCCGCACGCATGCGAGCACCTCATGCACGCCTACACAACACATAAAACTTGAGCATGTGCTTCTCCCTCTTCAGCCCTTTCAATTCCATGCACACACAACAACAACACAAGGCAATGGAGCTCTACCCCTTCTCACCAGCTACAAAAGAGATGGCTGAACCCAACCGAGGAGAGCGGGAGGTCCATACGTGGCTCCGGCATGCCCGCACACCGCTGCTCCACCGCCAACACCCCCGACGCCCCGCACCTCCTTACAAACAACACACCTTCAAATACATTGGAAGAGGAGACTTCATCACCACCTCCACCAACAACCAAGCACTCCTTATATGCATAAGAACCACAAAAAGAAGAGGGAAAACTCACCAAAGGAGAGGGGGGAAAAGGAAAGGAAAGGGGGGCGTAGGGGCTCGCAAGCGCACCCTCGGCCACCCCAACCGCAACCACCGCAACCACCGCCTCTTCCTTGCTCTTCTTCTTCAATGTGGCATTACAACAAACACATGGGGGGCTGCTGTCCAAAGGGGAGGGGAAAACAATGAGGGGGAGCTTGAGGAAGATGGATTAAGAAGGGAGGATAACAAAGCACAACAACAACATAAACACACCTTTTCCACTCCTTTTTGATCTTCTTCTCCACCACCATCACCTCCTCCACCCAAAACACATACAAAAGGGGGGCTGGACCAGAAAAGAGAGGAGGAGAGACCCAAAGTCGTGCACATTTGGGGATTAAATAAGCAAAGGTCGAGTAAATGACCAAGTCATCCTCGGACTTAAAACCTCTGCGCAGCCTTCACTTAAACGGCCATAACTTCCTCAATACAGCTCAGAATTGCACGATTCCAGTGGCATTTGAAAGATAAGACGATTATCTACAACTTTCATGTTTACACCCAGATCAAATAACCTCTCCAGCTATTCCAAAATCTAGGCTAAACATCTTACAGGGCTGCTGCCTGGATTTCTCAACTTCGGGGTATACTCGGAAAAATACCCATAACTTTTAATATACGAATCCAGTTGATCCAATTCCACTTCTATATGGAAGCTATCACCAAACTTAACATCTCATAATAATATCGGATTTTTATCTCTTCGTCTTGGATTTTAACAAAATCAAATCCAAATATCAATCCGAAAGTGTATAATTCCAAAAACGTTATCGGAATTAAACGAAAATTTTATGGGCAGTATTAAACTGTACCAAGACCCATAATATGCAGTTATATCTTCAATTAGAGTCCTCCAGTCCCAGCAGGTAGCTAAAAACCAAAATTTTAGCGACTCCGATCGAAAATAGGACTCTAAATGACACAGGCCTAACATTCTCCCCCCCTTAGGAAATTTAGTCCTCGAAATTTAAGGAAACCCAAAGGGAAGACCGAACGTAGAAGTGTCACCCATAGAGTCCATTGGCTCCCAAGTGGTCCGCGCACCAAACTGGTGCTACCACGCACTTTAGCCGAAGGAACGGTCTTGGTGCGGAGCCTCTTCTCGCATTGGTCCATGTTCTCGATCAACTGCTTCGCGAACGACAAATCCAGCGCGAGGATGAGCCGCTCGAACTGAAAGATGTGAGCAGGATCGTGGACTTAATGTCTCAGCTGCGAGACGGGGATGATGTCACGGGCATGAGTCAGCCACGGGGGCAAGGCTTCATGATAGCCACCTCCCCTAATCCACTCAAGGACGGAAACCGGTCCGATGGAAGGCCGACTCAGCTCGCCCTGAACGTCGAAACAACGGATGCCCTTAAACCGGGACACCTTCAGAAAAACTTGATCGCCAACCCGAAGGTAAATTCCTGGCGACGATGACCTGCGTAGCCCTTCCGACGGTTCTGGGTGGTGCAGAGGCACGCACGAACCATCTCGGCTACCGCAAGGTCAATAAAATAACTTGCGGCCACTCCAACTAGCGCTCTACAACCGTCCCAACACAAGGGAGGTATAAAACCGCGCCCGTAGAGTGCCTCTTCCATTTCATCTGGGTGCTCAAATGGCAGTCGTTACACAGGCAGACCCCTTCCTAGAGGGTGGTGCCTCTCTCAACTGCCCCAAGTCGAGCACGCAGGCAAATAGCATGTCCTCCAAGGCCTAAATCGTCCTCTTGCCTGGCTGTCCATCAGCAATGAAACGCTATACTTAAATGAAGGCTCGCGACAAAGCCTACCAAAGGCTGTGCAAGCACCTCAAAGTAACACACGTCTCGATCCGAAATAGCGCCGACCGGAGTGCCATGAAGACGAACAATCGCGAAGGCTCAAACCCGCGTCGAAGCGTCCAGAGACTCAGTTAGTTGGATAGGGAGGAAGGTGCGGACTTAGTCAATCGGTCAACGATCACTAGACGGCGTCGCACCCGAACATAACTTTAACGAGCCCGCAACGAGATTCGTGATAACTCACTCCCACGTCCACTGAGGAATCTTGATGGACGAACGCATTCCATCGCGACGATCCACAACTTCGCCTGAGGGCATGCCAACCAACATCCTCAACGAAGGCTACCTCAGAACAGCCCACGGAGGTCCAATAACATATTCGAGATCCTTGTAGGCATCTGGCGTACTCGTCTACCCCGACGGCAGTACACAAAATTCGTAGTGCCTGAAACGGTCACGAAAGGCCAACTAAAGAATGCCAACTCCCGGATCTCCAAATAGGGTACCCTGCGCGAAGATCGATCAACAGAAAGACACTGGCTCCCAAAGCTGGTCTAAACAGATCATCAATTCGCGACAAGGGTACATGATCTTCAACCCCAAAGGGGAGATCAAAATAATTCCTGGGCGATTAAGTCCAAATTCTGCTCCTTGAGCATGGCTGACGCTCATGATGACCCTTACACGCTGGGTAAGCCGCTCGACCGCACTTAATCCGCAAGACACGCAATAGGAGGTCGTCGATTCCCGACAACGCCTAAGCGACGTCATCTACCTGATATGGCGGTTGAGTCCCATCACGAACGCTAGCGTCGCGTCTCCTCATTTACGACCCATGTGGGGCAAAACGCGACAGTACCGCGAACTGTGCTTCACATGCCGTCACCGATAGGTCGCCCAACTATACTCATTGGAACTCCAGCATCATGCACTCAATGGGCAGATTCATCACGGGGAGTCTGAACTCTCGACGTCATCCAGTAGCACTCCCGGTGTGGTCTCTACCTGGTAGCCTCCCATGTCCACTATCTCTGCTATATGGGCACACCAACAAGCGTCGTGGATAGTCCCAGGGAGCACCTCACAGGACTCTGACCTCTACCGGACCGCTACAACGCACGATGATATATCGAAGCGACTCCGGATATGGCTATGGAACCCTAGTCCATAAGCTATCGCCCACTAAGCTGCAAAAGGACGCATTCAATCCCGATCGTATGCTTCACCACTCGCTCTCGCACCTTCCAAGTGAGGAAAAATCCATCATCAATTTGATGCTTCAATGGTATTCCTTAGCTGGGAAAAGAACCTTGGGAGGGCCCCATGAGGTCCCGATATAGGATATCCCGACAACCAAACAAGGAACACGGAGTACCCTAGCCCGGGTCTCAACGCTGACCCTGCAAGGCCCCTTATCCTGAGTAGGAAGACTGAAAGAAGACATCACTCCTTAATGAGCAACACACCACATCCTCAACACTTGAAACTGGCGCATCACGCGAACTCCATGGTTAATAGCAATAACGATGTCCGGGAACGAAGCTCCATAGTCGAGACGCGATCCAACCTTAGAAATTTCAACGATCCATCAAAACGACACAACTGGGCTGGAAACTCCTTCCCAAGCCTTAGTCCCACAACAAGGAACCCAACACTGACCCTGATCAGTCGACCCAGTCGACAACTTAAGGGGAGTCCAGGGGTGGCCACGTCCACGTCCACGGATGCGAGGAGGCATGTCAGCAACCTAAGAAAACTTCTAAACCAGAGTACTCGGATAACAATCCTACGACTCATCTATACGACTCGACTTAGGCTCTGACAGGACCAGGCTCTGATACCAACTTTTGTCACGCCCCAGGGCGGCCGTCCCCGAGACGTGGCAATAATATAATATCAGCTATCATAAACAAGAGGTCAACAATGACTCCAATAAACAATACACAAGGCTAATGAAGCAATGACAACTGATAATACAACTGAAAAGCGGAAGCATAAACTATCAATAAGTCTGTAAACCGAAAATATTATTACAGACTCGAATACACAATCACTGTCCTGTGAGAGCCAAGTCTAGCCAATAAAATACAACAAGTGCCACACGCACGAATTACCAATACACAAGACTCTAGGACTGCTGACAGCCTCGCACTCGCCAATCCGCCGGACAGAACGTTTCCACGCACGCAAGACCACGCCATAGGAAAACTCCAGCTCCACGCCCAACAACGCCCCTGTAAAAGAAACAGTACGCGAGGGGTGAGCTACAAGCTCAGTGAGTGGTCGGAAACCGAACACCACTATAACAATTTATGTTAAGGCAATTTCCTTTCAAGGAAAGACATGGGTTGAAACCCAATGGATAATAGGGTCACACGGCGGTGCAACCCGTCTCACCCACACCCTCACTCCCGAAGGGAGACTCTTGGGACTCTTGGGGAGAGACCATACCGTTTGTCAAGGAGACGCGGAATTACTGGTCTAAACAACACTATTGTGATCATCTACATAGAGATAGTTGTTATCGATATCTCTCAACATCGATACTTAACCAGACCCAACCAATATGGGAACGGGTGAACAAACCAATGGGTCACGTAGCGACGTGACTTAACACATTCATCGCCCCGACCCTGAAGGGGAGCTCCAAAGAGACCCGGGGACAAACGAGGGTTAACCATAACACCACGTGTTACTGGTTAACGAGACACAACGCATCCATCTGCTACGAGGTAGAGATATACTTCGATACCTCAAGCGTCAGAAGTAACAAACCCAGAGTATACTCGATGGGTATTTGGGTCACGTGGCGACGTGACAACAACTCATCCTCACCCTAGCCCCCGGAGGGGTGACTAGGGACTTTTGAAACGAACTCAGTTGCTCTACACCCATCGTCATCCGGTAGCCCTCTCCCGGGGAGCCTCTACCTGGTAGCCTCTCCATGACCGCTATCTCTACCATATGGGCGCACCAATAGGTGTCATAAATACGTCTGGGAGCACCCCACAGGACAACTACGAGCCGGGCAGCTTCAACACGGATCCGACGAAGGGGAGAACGACTTGAAGCCCGAAATATCACTTGGTAGCTCTCTCCCGTGCAGCCTCTACCTGTCGGCCTTCCACGATCAGTACATTCCCTAGATGTGTACCGCGGTACGCATCGGTAGCACCTACAAGTGGTGGCACCCTACAGGACAGCTTCTATGTCGGGTAGCTTCGACTCATGACGATGTCAGGAGGAAGCACCTTGCGTTCGCAATGCGAACCCTATGGGAAAGCCAACTACCCTTGGTACTTACACACATATATCGATGATATCGAATACTCTTGTATTCCCACACGGAGGCGTCACTCGAACGCGAGGACTATCTCTACACTCATGTAGAAAAGCCAGGGGCATAACCCAATAGGCGGTTCAGACACACGCCTAGCACGGGTAGGCCCAAGTTAATGCCGTAGCTATCGGTTTAACAAAGTCGATGCCACGATGAATTCTTCAGAATTCGATACGAATGCATCACTCGGATGCAAGGGTGATTACATCGCTAGCGCTTTAACTAATAGGGTACGACCCGACCGCGGGTCATACCCTTGCCTATTACGGATAGGCCAAATTAGTTAACATGCGCATATATATATATATGAGGAGAATCATAACATGATAATATGTGCCACATGCACATATATATATATATATATAACTATAGGGGTACTCCCTAACATGGATTTACATCATAAACAACAAATCATACAATATGCATACAGGTATGACCCACTTAAACATGCTTATAAGGCCATAATAAATATTCAATCATGTAAAGGATGACTCAAGCAGGCGTTGGATATCACCAACTCCAAGGGGGAGGGTTAAGCGTGATCTCGCGCACTAACCGATGCATACCGATAATCCCAAGCGAAACTGAGTCAAGTAGGAATCATATCTACTTACTCAGTTTACGCAAAGAGGGAGGGCGAGAGAGAGGGAAAGTCTCATCCTCTCCGAAAAGCTGGTCCTAGCTTTGCCCCAACAGATGGGTGCAACAACTACACCATTCCTCCAGTCTAATCGTAAGGGAATATTAGCACGCATTCGGTTATTAACCCAAGGTTTAACATGCTGGATATTACTCATATAGGGGGAGGAGTATTACAATACTACCTAAGGCATGCATATTCTATACATCCATACACTCATTCGAAAATATATGCCCGAAACACAAGGGGCGCATGAAAACACATTTATTCAAACATGAGTACATACATAAGCAAGTATAGGGTAGAATAGGGGTTCTACACAATATACGAGCTATACAACCCTAACATGCAAATATCTAGCATATTTAGGGGTCGAGATGCCCCAAGGATGCACAATGCACGTCGGCGTGCATCGAGCGCATCCCAAAGTGTTGGATCGAACCACTCACCTAACGAGCGCACGGCTCGCGAAACGCAAGAGAGCGACGAGTTGAATCCGAAGCCTGAAATCAATCCGCCAAGGATCATCCCATGGTTGCATTTGGCTATAACAAGCTGCTCAACACCACGAAGCACTCCGAACGCGTATGAGCACCGCAAGCACGCCCTCGAGTACCCCGTGCACGCTGCCCATGCACCCTGCACGCATCAAACAACGTCAAGCACGTCCTCGAGCACCTCGTGCATGCTTCCCACGCACTCCGCACGCATCGGGCAAGGCCAAGCACGCCCTTGAGCACCTCGTGCACGCTGCCCGCACACTCCGCACGCATCGAACAACGTCAAGCACACCCTCGAGCACCTCATGCACGCTTCCCGCGCACTCCGCACGCATGCGAGCACCTTATGCACGCTTCCCGCGCACTCCGCACGCATGCGAGCACCTCATGCACGCTTCCCGCGCACTCCGCACGCATGCGAGCACCTCATGCACGCTTCCCGCGCACTCCGCACGCATGCGAGCACCTCATGCACGCCTACACAACACATAAAACTTGAGCATGTGCTTCTCCCTCTTCAGCCCTTTCAATTCCATGCACACACAACAACAACACAAGGCAATGGAGCTCTACCCCTTCTCACCAGCTACAAAAGAGATGGCTGAACCCAACCGAGGAGAGCGGGAGGTCCATACGTGGCTCCGGCATGCCCGCACACCGCTGCTCCACCGCCAACACCCCCGACGCCCCGCACCTCCTTACAAACAACACACCTTCAAATACATTGGAAGAGGAGACTTCATCACCACCTCCACCAACAACCAAGCACTCCTTATATGCATAAGAACCACAAAAAGAAGAGGGAAAACTCACCAAAGGAGAGGGGGGAAAAGGAAAGGAAAGGGGGGCGTAGGGGCTCGCAAGCGCACCCTCGGCCACCCCAACCGCAACCACCGCAACCACCGCCTCTTCCTTGCTCTTCTTCTTCAATGTGGCATTACAACAAACACATGGGGGGCTGCTGTCCAAAGGGGAGGGGAAAACAATGAGGGGGAGCTTGAGGAAGATGGATTAAGAAGGGAGGATAACAAAGCACAACAACAACATAAACACACCTTTTCCACTCCTTTTTGATCTTCTTCTCCACCACCATCACCTCCTCCACCCAAAA
Organism: Acorus calamus; assembly: GCA_030737845.1. Classification (NCBI taxonomy): domain Eukaryota; kingdom Viridiplantae; phylum Streptophyta; class Magnoliopsida; order Acorales; family Acoraceae; genus Acorus; species Acorus calamus. Next base: position 22,274,958 of record CM060860.1, read on the forward strand.
CACATACAAAAGGGGGGCTGGACCAGAAAAGAGAGGAGGAGAGACCCAAAGTCGTGCACATTTGGGGATTAAATAAGCAAAGGTCGAGTAAATGACCAAGTCATCCTCGGACTTAAAACCTCTGCGCAGCCTTCACTTAAACGGCCATAACTTCCTCAATACAGCTCAGAATTGCACGATTCCAGTGGCATTTGAAAGATAAGACGATTATCTACAACTTTCATGTTTACACCTAGATCAAATAACCTCTCCAGCTATTCCAAAATCTAGGCTAAACATCTTACAGGGCTGCTGCCTGGATTTCTCAACTTCGGGGTATACTCGGAAAAATACCCATAACTTTTAATATACGAATCCAGTTGATCCAATTCCACTTCTATATGGAAGCTATCACCAAACTTAACATCTCATAATAATATCGGATTTTTATCTCTTCGTCTTGGATTTTAACAAAATCAAATCCAAATATCAATCCGAAAGTGTATAATTCCAAAAACGTTATCGGAATTAAACGAAAATTTTATGGGCAGTATTAAACTGTACCAAGACCCATAATATGCAGTTATATCTTCGATTAGAGTCCTCCAGTCCCAGCAGGTAGCTAAAAACCAAAATTTTAGCGACTCCGATCGAAAATAGGACTCTAAATGACACAGGCCTAACATTCTCCCCCCCTTAGGAAATTTAGTCCTCGAAATTTAAGGAAACCCAAAGGGAAGACCGAACGTAGAGGTGTCACCCATAGAGCCCATTGGCTCCCAAGTGGTCCGCGCACCAAACTGGTGCTACCACGCACTTTAGCCGAAGGAACGGTCTTGGTGCGGAGCCTCTTCTCGCATTGGTCCATGGTCTCGATCAACTGCTTCGCGAACGACAAATCCAGCGCGAGGATGAGCCGCTCGAACTGAAAGATGTGAGCAGGATCGTGGACTTAATGTCTCAGCTGCGAGACGGGGATGATGTCACGGGCATGAGTCAGCCACGGGGGCAAGACTTCATGATAGCCACCTCCCCTAATCCACTCAAGGACGGAAACCGGTCCGATGGAAGGCCGACTCAGCTCGCCCTGAACGTCAAAACAACGGATGCCCTTAAACCGGGACACCTTCAGAAAAACTTGATCGCCAAACCCGAAGGTAAATTCCTGGCGACGATGACCTACGTAGCCTTTCCGACGGTTCTGGGTGGTGCAAAGGCACGCACGAACCATCTCGGCTACCGCAAGGTCAATAAAATAACTTGCGGCCACTCCAACTAGCGCTCTACAACCGTCCCAACACAAGGGAGGTATAAAACCGCGCCGGTAGAGTGCCTCTTCCATTTCATCTGGGTGCTCAAATGGCAGTCGTTACACAAGCAGACCCCTTCCTAGAGGGTGGTGCCTCTCTCAACTGCCCCAAGTCGAGCACGCAGGCAAATAGCATGTCCTCCAAGGCCTAAATCGTCCCCTTGCCTGGCTGTCCATCAGCAATGAAACGCTATACTTAAATGAAGGCTCGCGACAAAGCCTACCAAAGGCTGTGCAAGCACCTCAAAGTAACACACACGTCTCGATCCGAAATAGCACCGACCGGAGTGCCATGAAGACGAACAATCGCGAAGGCTCAAACCCGCGTCGAAGCGTCCAGAGACTCAGTTAGTTGGATAGGGAGGAAGGTGCGGACTTAGTCAATCGGTCAACGATCACTTAGACGGCGTCGCAACCCGAACATAACTTTAACGAGCCCGCAACGAGATTCGTGATAACTCACTCCCACGTCCACTGAGGAATCTTGATGGACGAACGCATTCCATCGCGACGATCCACAACTTCGCCTGAGGGCATGCCAACCAACATCCTCAACGAAGGCTACCTCAGAACAGCCCACGGAGGTCCAATAACATATTCGAGATCCTTGTAGGCATCTGGCGTACTCGTCTACCCCGACGGCAGTACACAAAATTCGTAGTGCCTGAAACGGTCACGAAAGGCCAACTAAAGAATGCCAACTCCCGGATCTCCAAATAGGGTACCCTACGCGAAGATCGATCAACAGAAAGACACTGGCTCCCAAAGCTGGTCTAAACAGATCATCAATTCGCGACAAGGGGTACATGATCTTCAACCCCAAAGGGGAGATCAAAATAATTCCTTGGGCGATTAAGTCCAAATTCTGCTCCTTGAGCATGGCTGACGCTCATGATGACCCTTACACGCTGGGTAAGCCGCTCGACCGCACTTAATCCGCAAGACACGCAATAGGAGGTCGTCGATTCCCGACAACGCCTAAGCGACGTCATCTACCTGATATGGCGGTTGAGTCTCATCACGAACGCTTAGCGTCGCGTCTCCTCATTTACGACCCATGTGGGCAAAACGCGACAGTACCGCGAACTGTGCTTCACATGCCAAGACATTTAGTTATTTATCCAAGACATTAAATGTTTTAATAAAAATTTGGATGAAAGTTAACTACGATGGTAAATATGCATAATTTCTACATATTCCAATGATATAAGAATAAATAAGTTATTTAGAGTGGTATAAAAATAAATAATATGTTTTTGGATGGTATACATGCAAAAAACCCTTATTTTTTTAATAAAAATAAAATAATGAAACTATTTCTATTGGTTTGGAAGAGTCGTTAACATTTTTCTATTAGATCTGTGTATGTTAGTATTAATTTAACTACATGAACTTGATTAAGTTTTTGCTTTGCTTTTTTTTAAGTTCATACCATTTGTACGTAGGAGAGATACATAAACATTAATTTTATAGATTTGGTGCAGGTTTTTATATTTATTAAGTGGTTGAGTATCATTTTATTACAAGAGAATCGGATTTTTCATTTATTTTCTAATTGAATTTTTTATAGACAGATATGTTTACAAGTGTTGGTGGTATTTTTTTAATAAATCAAGAACATTTTTTTTATTTTTCTCTCATTCCAATACCCTGAACACTAATCTTTTAAAAAAAATTATAATTGAATTTTCTAGAATATAACTGCATATGAAACAATGTATCTGAATTTTAAACAATGTATCTGAATTTCATATGTACTAATGTGTAGATTTCGTAGAAAGTAACTATATTTGGAACAATGTATACGAATTTCATATAATGTAATTATAAGTTTGTAGAATTTCATAAAATGTAACTGGACCGGGAACAATGTATCTGAAATTTCATATGTAATAATGTATAGATTTCATAGAATGCAATTGTATCTGGAATAATGTATCTATATTTAATCATGGAGTCATTGTTTGATCAGAACAAAAAACATTGATTGTGGGAGGTAAAACAAATTATTGCATGGCTAAAATTCAAATATATCTTGATTTTCCAGAAAATGTAACCGGATTACAGGGAAAGACAAAAAAATTAAAAAAAAGACCAACAGTCAAATTAATGAAGCATAAAATATAACTTAGAATTATATAGCTAACATAACATAATAGTCATTCATTAAACAACATTACATTAAATCACAAAAACATGTGAAAAAAAAATCACATAAACTAATGTAATTGGTTTGTCAGATACATTTGAAATGTACCTGAATTTCACAAAAAAAGTGGAGGTGAAGGTTGGAGGAGGTGGAAGCTGGAGAAGGTCTCAAAAGGTAGCCAAACCACCTCTCATATGATAGAGGGTAACGAAAGGAATCTATGCGTGGTGACGCCTATCGTCGGAGATGAGCAGGTCAGCCGGAATGAATTTTTGAAGTGCGGATGGCTTAAGAGGTTTAGGAGGGTATAAAAGGAATTCCATGCCATGTCATGGGGCATTGATGCCTAAAACTTGAGGCCTAAAAATCATTATTGTTTAGTTATTGATTTGTGAATGAAAGACTTTTTTTCCCTCACTTAGTTTTCTCTTTTTTGAATGAAAGAATCCAAACGGTAAATTTTTTAAGAACATGGAGTGTAACTCAATACAAGTATGAAATGATATTTTTATCCTTATCAACTTGATCTTGTTGCACTTGAGTGGAAAATAGAGATGACTTTTACGTTACCTATAAAATGTTGAAGTATCAACGTAATTTCATAGAGTTATCGGTCTGAATGTTACATGAAGAACATAAGTCAGATGATGGAATGAGAAGACCTAGAATGTAGAAGATCATAACATGAGTTCGACGTAATGCGAACCGAGCTTTGATTAAGTCTGCAAGCACCTCCCACCTTTGCGAAAGATGTTAAGGAATCAAATCCTGGGAGCACTATTTCTTAAAAAAAATGTTCTTATGTATCCATCGGCTCACTATATTGGATTTGAATAAGATTTCAGATCAATCAATACTTTATGTTGTTGCTAGCAAATACTACTCTTTTAAGTATTGAATCTTCAAATCATTCCCGCTGTAGATTCAAACCAGTTTTTTTTTTTCTCGTCATAAAAAAGAGGAGGTAGGACCAATAAAGATTTTTTTTTTGAATTCATCCTTTGTTTTTTTCCTTCCATTCACTGATTTTTTTTTTATCTAATACGCAGAAATCAATAGAAAAGGTAAATCTCCTATGATCCACTAGAACCGACTCAGTTTGATAGAGGGAATATATCTACCATTTTTTCGAATCTCTCTTACTCAAAATCCTGATGTAATGTGTACCTATAAATATGAATTATTAAAAATATTAAGACAAGTTATTTGAATATTTCTATTCAACAATGAAGTATTCTTTCTTTAATACGAATAGAAGTGAATTTTTCGAAGAGAAGATGGATTATGGGAGAGTGTGACTTGAACTATTGAATTCATTTCAGAGATTTTCCCTTACTTTGTCCGTGTTAACTAAAAATTTGAAATACCTTGTCTTTTTTGGAACAGGTCTGAGTCAAATAGCAATGATTCAAAAACTTCTATTTTTTTATACTCATTCGAAAACCCAAGGACTCGATCGTATGTATATGTAAAATACAAGTTTTTCAATCCTAACATGACAAAATTGTATCATCTTAAACAACTATGGTTTTCCTAGTCGTTTCTTGATTTTGTGTGTTGTGTCATATTCCTATACCCCCCGTTTGTGTAACGGAATAGACGAGTATAAGGGCGGTATAAGGGTGGTATAGGAATGGATAAGAAAAATAGTTGTTTGTTTGAAGGGTATAACTTGGTATTACTAAGCCAGTTTAAACGAGTATAAGAGAGTATAACAATTCTAAGCAACCCCTAGGATAAGCTATACTCAACTTATCTATTCCCATGGGCCCACATGTCAAATCAACTTTTTACACCTCATCACATCAAATCACCTATCAACACTTCTTATACATCAAATGTCAAATCAACTTTTTTACACTTTATTTATATTTTATTATTTATCAAACAAACAACTCAACCTTTATTCTTACGTTTTCCAATGAGAATAAAAAAAATACAACCAAATAGAAAATCTTTTATTCTTGTAGATTTGTTATCTATACTGGCATAGTTATCTATCCAGAATAACTCAATTCCGCTATCCAAACGGGGGGATAAGGTTTTGGAGGATTTATATACCTCCAATTTCAGAAGTTAAGGTATGGTTGAAATTTTTATTCTGTTAGTTTTCCAACGCTTTTATGGATCGTGAATCGGATGAGTATCGATCAAGTTATGGGCCAAACTGTGCCGAGAAATTGGACAGAGGAATAGTGACAGCTACAGGGAGAGCCGTCGATTTTTCCGACGGATCCAACAGGAGCCGTCGTTCTAGAAACAATTTCAAACTCGAATATTTAAGTTTTTAGAAGTTCTTAGTGTGTATTATTGATTGATATGTTTGGGATATGGTTGGTTTTGATTTCACCACATGTATAAAGCTTATATATACCCTCTCTCTCTGTCTCTCTCTCCCTCTCTCTCTCTTTTTCTTTGAAAACCCTAAAATCCTCAAGTCTTCTTTTTCTTCTCTTGTTTTTGGCACCATTGTTGAGGAGCTCGGGAAGGGGTTCGAACAAAAGGTTCTTGTGAGTATTATCCTCTGTTTTTGAAGAGTATTGATTGATAATGATACCCTTTAGATGTCGTTGTTATATGATTTCGTTTTTAGGTTTTCTCAACAAAAAGATTAGATTTTCTTCTTGATACTTGAAAGTGTTTGTATGATTCAGGTCCTTATGATATAACAATGAAATCGTAATATTTTATCATGTTTTATAAAGTTTTAGATAATGCTATTAGGCCTCGCATGTGTTTCCGGATTTGTTAATTTCTTTAGTTTTCTTCTTGAGTTTTCAAGGATCTTGATGAAGTTTATAAGATTTTCGGACACTTATATTATAGCTATGAAACCATGAGGTTTTCGAGGTGTTTTACATATCTTTTATGTTAAATGAATAGGATATGTATATATATCATGAGTGGTTTCGTTATTAAACCTAGAGATCATGTTATAAGTTGTTTAAAGTCTCGTTTTAACTCTTATATGCATAGATACGAACCTATATATGTTTTTATGATTATTTTGAGATTTTATCATAGATTCATGTTAGTCGTTTATGCATATAATAGATCTATAGTTTTCAAGGATCTTGGAATATGGTTTAATGGTTGTTATGTATGTTTTATGAATCCTTTAAGGTCTAGGGTTAAGTATTAATGGATATCATGTTAGGTATAATGATATGTTATCTCTCGCGGTTTTCAAAATATTTTTTATAGAGTATATTCAGATCCCTATATGTATCAAGTATTTTTAACGTTTCATCGATATTTTTCCATTTTTCCATAAGTTAGGGTTTCGATTCGATTTTCTTTATACAATCTTTGATCTATCTCCTAAATGTTTTGTATCGTTTACATATTATATATTGATTTTTGATAACATGAATAGATCTGAGTTTTGAGAAGTTGAATAAGATTTAATTTGTTTTATATATGTGTTTTGTGAATCCTATGATAGATCTAGGGTTTTCAAAGGGTTTTAAATGAGTTTTAATTGGATTTTCGTACCCATGAATTGATCTTCAATATGTGTTCCTCATTGTTTTACATTTACAATCGTTTTAAATGACTCACGTGTGGTTTTTCAATGATAGAATGTATTAGGGCATTTTAATAAAAACATAAAAGGGGTTTTTGTTTTCCGTTTCTGGTCTGCTTCTGGACAGCTCCCAGAGGAGCCGTCAATTTTGTCATGGACGGTCCCTGTTGGAGCCGTCGATCTTGTTCTGGACGGATCCGTTAAGAGCCGTCGGTTTTTGTAAAATTGGGTACCACTAGGTCCAGTACTGTTTGAGTACTTTGTGATTTGGGTCGTACTATTACAGGACTTGTTAGGTTGCTGTAAAATTTCTGTCTTAGTTTTCATGTCGTTGGACCGAAGGTGAGTGGGTCTAGTCTCATATGTAGTTTTTAAAACTACCTATATTGTATATCATATTTGCATCATGATTTAATTTATGAATACAACTTCTATTTTGTGTATGGAATAGTTGAGCATGTCATCATGATTTTGCGGTATTATTTTATATATATATAACTCATATATTTGGAGACTATATTATTATCTTTGGAGACCGTAACATTCTTATTGCATGCATGTTATTGAATAATGAGTTGATCATGCATGCATATCATTCGTCTGTATGATCCCATCTACGTGACCACAGTCCAGTGAGACCCTGTCTGCATGACATCGTCTGCGTGACGCGGGTCTGCATGACCATGGTCCAGTGGGACCCTGTCTGCGTGACCAAGCTCTAGATGGAGCACCCCTTTGGCTGCGTGCCATGCGGGCATGTGTGTCCATTGCATACATATACATCATATGATTTTGAAGTTTTTATGGGACTATGCATCTTGAAATAAGGCTTCTGTTAAGTTATGTTTTGATATATCGTTTTATTGGAATATCATCATATTGTATTTGGAAATTGTTTCTTATGATATCTTATAAAATTTATTATTTGATATATATTATTATTAACGGGACGCCATAGGTCCATTCACTAAGCGTATGGTTGCTCACCCCTCTTTTTCCATCTTTCATATTAAATGCTTAGAGTGGTTGATCTCATGTAGCTGTGAATGAGATCATATTTTTTAGAAGGCTAGACTTTCCATAGAAGATATTGATAATTTCTTTGGCATATAGAGGACCCGAATATATGATAGTATGGTGATATTTAGAATTCAGTTGTTCCCGATGCATATCCAGTATTTGAGAATTTGTGTTGGATTTTAGCCTTGATAATTGATGTATAAAGTATGGTGATGTATTCTTATGTTTCTGGAAAAAAAATAGAATTTTGAGATTCGAGGAATTATGATTAATGCAACCAGATTCTACGCTTCAAAACAGAGTCGTGGATTCGGGGGCGTTACATCATCTATGAACCATACATGCAGTTTTGGATGCATATGGTTCAAAACTAAGGAAAATGATTAATGAATCGATTCTAGCCCTAATTTGTTTTTCAGTCATGATACCCGGGTCCCACAATATAAGCCCCACTCACAAGCTCCATGAGCTATCATCATCTCGTTGGTTGGTTGGTTTGGTTTATTGACTTTTTCAAAATATGGTAAAATGGCAAAATACAAATTTTTCCTTCATTAAAAATTTGTCTCATTAACCCAAATCCCTCCATTTTCTCTATTCGGTTAGGACTCTTCCATGTGAATCTTAAAATCCATTTACCTATTTCAAATTTTGAATTTTGAAATCATTATCTAAATTAAAATTGAACCTACATTACACCAAAAAATTACCTAAATTGTTTTCATCAAAATCCTTCAAACGGCCCATTTTCTCTAGGTATTTATTGTATTCAAATTTAAATAAAAAAACACATATAGTTAACATATGAAGGAGTTACATTTTATATTGGTAGTTACAAATATATTTCTTAAATATTTACATCTCTCACAACAATTTGTTACACTTATATAAAAAATGATACATTTACATAGATGGAACAAGCAATTACATTATCTAAATGTCAACCAGTTACATTTACTCTTTGAAATCATCTATTTCAATTTCTAGTGCACTGCCTTCCAAAGAAAATATATCAGAATCCCCTGCAAAAGTATGTACTTCACTGTTACATTTATACGTCATTTCTATTTGCATTGTTAAAAGAAATGCACAACATGAGATAATTTTACATCTCAGAGTATTACATTTATGAATGTAACAAAATTGTGTAAATGAGTATCCGAGTTCGGAAGTCTAATATAAACATCACACGAACCATTAACAATTAAATGTAACAATATCAAAACTTACATTTATGAAATTATAACGAAACAAATATAAAAAAAAGTGTGAAATAGAGATCGAAATATAAAAAAAAAATTCATTTTCCGAATTGAAACATGTAACATAGATTGAATATTTGATCATCAAAAATTTAATTTCAAATTCGATGTGACTTTCATTCAATAAGATCAAAAAATGATAAAAAAAATAATAATTGACAAACCTGATCGAGAAGACATTGTTGGAGATCCAACTCGATAAAGAACAAATCAATTTTTCAAACTTCTCGGGATTAAAATTTCAGGACTGCTACGAATATGTTCATCGTAAATTATTAGGTTACTGTTACCTACATAAAATAGGGATTAATGATTTTACACAATGCAAGGAAGAAAAAATACAATAATTAATGAAATCTCCACAATCCTAGAAATAAATCAAAACCGTTTTCCTTGTTTAGATGTGGTTATCAATTAGAGCGTATAATATGTAATGTCGTATTTTCACATCATGGGGCCTGGGAATCATTAATTTTTTTTTATATGAACTTTTTGAATTAGCCTCTTATTGATGGTACTGTCTCATCGAGATTCATATCACAATGTAATTTTCTTGTTCCTGAATAGGCCTCCTCAATTCAGTGTTTTAGGTCAATGTTCTACACTGGACAAAGATCTACTGAAATATAATATGGACATATAAGGACAAATGACCCCAGTTTTACTTCCTTTTGTTATTGCTTCACGAACTTTAACCATTGTTGTAGCTTACCATATGTTCAATGCCCCCTATACATACCTAGCTACTAACTATGGTACACAACTTTCATTGTTCACACATCAAAAGTTTTGGTTTCGCTTCATTTTGTTCATTTTATTTGTGTTTCACTGACATAAGCTCTTTTTTCAGTGTTTATCATAACCCCTCACCAAAAATTTATTTTGATTTTTTTAATGAATCTGTCACTGCTGATGTTATATATGTGTCACTTTTTGATCTAATGGTCACATTTGGGTCATTTCTGATCATTTTTCAATTTTTTATTTTTCGATCGGAGCCGCTAAAATTTTGATTTTTTTCTATATGCGTGAGTTTGAGCACTCCAATTAGAAATTTGACTGCATATTATGAGTCCTGGTACCATTTAGTACTGCCCATAAAATTTTCATTGAATTCCAGTAATGTTTTAAAAATTATGCGGTTCCGAACCGTATCCAGGTTTGGTGGGTGGCATAGTGTTTAGATATTTTGGTGAATCTGATCACCCATACCCATGGTAACCTTACCACCCCTTGCTTAATGGTTAAGGAATCACTTGGTTATTTTATATGTTAGTGGGTGAGTATAGGTTAGGTTTACCCTCCCATTTTCCCTTGTGCTCACCCCCCCCCCCCAAGAGTGAGTTTTAACTTCTCTCTCCCTCTACGTGGACCTCTCCTTGGGTCTTTCTTTCTCTCTTTCACACCCTCCCCTTGTGTTTGTGAAAATGCCACAATGAAGTAGAAGAGGTACAAGAGAAGCACATCCTGGTTTGCGTGCTTGTAGTTGTTGTTGTTGTTGATTCTCTTCTCTCAAACTCCCTTTCATGTCTTCCCCCCCCCTTGTTTTTCAGCCAATGAGGGCTGTTGAGAGGCTGTGGAGGTGGTGGTAGTGGTGATGGTGGTTGAGGTGGTCGCGGGTGCATCGAAGGCCCCCGAATCTCCCCCTTTCATTCCCCCTCCCTTGGTGAGCTCTCCCACCCTTATTTTTCTTTGGTTTTTCATGTGTTAGGGGTTGTTGGAAAGTCATGCATGCTAGATGATTGTGTTAGGGTGTGTGAGGGGGGCTAGGGAGGGGTGTTAGTGGCTGGGCACGTGTGCGAGTCTGTCCGCGTGAGTGCGCGCGCAAGCGCGCACGCAGTAGGGTGCAGACGAGCGCGCAGGCACGCGCGTGCGGTACGTGCATGCGCGCCAGTACTGGAGGGCGCGCGCGAGCGTCTGCACCGGGTGCTGGCAGGCACGCCGTGTGCGCGGGCACGTGCGAGAGTGCGCGGGGGGTTTGGTCAGGCGTGCAATGCGCGCGGGTGGTGCGCGCGGGCAGCGCATCTGGGCACGCAGCTGGGCGCGCGGGAGTGCGCCAACAGGCGCAGAGGCGCGTGCGCACGTGTATGCGCGTGCGTACGCGTGCGGGGGCCACCCGTGTGGCTGCCCGAAGACTCGGGTAGGTGCCGGGGCACTCGGATATGCGTGCACACGTGCGAGCCCATATGCGTGCATATCTGAGTCTTAGGCATTTTTAGTAAATTTCAAGTGTTTGTATGTGATTTTACTCACCCCTATTGGTGCCTTTATCTTGCAGATCTCTTCGGATGGGATGCGTGATGATTCGGGTATCAGTGAGTGGGTCAATCCAACCCAGTTGGGAGGAGTGTGATGCACGTAGACGTGCATTTGCCCTCCCCTGGGGTACCATAACTGCATATGTCATTTGCTTGTCTTGCTATGTTGCATCCATGTCATGTTAGAGATAATATGCTAGGACTATACTTGCTAGTGTCATGCATAGGGACCCATGCTTGTCTATGCATCATTTCCATGCTGGCATAACATTGATTCCTACATGCCCCACTTAGCCCAAGTATGTCCTTAGCCTATCTAAGAAAAGCATAAGTGTAAGCATGCCTTAGAAAATATTATAACTTTGTTATTATATTATTAAATGCTTCCATGATTAATTCTTTAATTAATTATATGTTGTATATTTATTTATACCTGTATGAGCTATAATTCTTGTCTAAATGAGTTTAGACAAGAGTGTGACTACTCATGGGGTCATACCTTGGCAATTGACACTACGAATGAAATGTCTTCCCCGCATCTGAATTATGCGCCCTGGAGGGAATTCATGAGAATTCATTGCGCTTAATCGGCGTCAGATGACCGATGCCGACGGATCCATAGGGATCGTATTCGTGTGTGTCGAGTGTTCTTCCCTTCGTCGGCTCCGTGTAGAGACTTCCCAGCGTAGTAAAATCCGGTGGGGTGCTCCCAGACGCTATTCATGACACAGTGGGGCGCCCATAAGGTTGAGATAGCAGTCGTGGGAGGCTAACCATATCAGATGGATGACGTCGCATAGGCGTTGTCGGGGTCGACGACCTCCTGTTGCGTGTCTTGCGGATTAAGTACGGTCGAGCGGCTTACCTAGCGTGTAAGTGACATCATGAGCGCCAGCCATGCTTGAGGAGCAGAATTTGGACTTAATCGTCCCAGGAATTATTTTGATCTTCCCGTAGGGGTTGAAGATCAAGTACCCCTTACCACGAATTGATGATCTGTTTTGACCAGCTGTGGGAGCCAGTGTCTTTCTGTTGATCGATCTTCGCGCAAGGTACCCTATTTGGAGATCCAGGAGTTAGGCATTCCATAGTTGGCCTTCCGTGACCGTTTCGGGCACTACGAATTTTGAGTACTGCCATCGGGGTAGATGAATGCGCCAGATGCCTACAAGGATCTCAAAAGTTATGGGCTCTTTAGACCTCCGTGGGCTATTCTGAGGTAGCCTTCGTTGAGGTTGTTGGTCGGCATGCCCTCAGGCGAAGTTGTGGATCGTCGCATTGAGATGCTTCGTCCATCGAGATTCTTCAGTGGACGTGGGAGTGAGTTATCATGGATTTCGTTGCAGACTCGCTAAAGTCATGTTCGGGTCACAATGCCATTTGGGTGATCATTGACCGACTGATTAATTCCACACTTCCCTCTCTATCTGACTAACTGAGTATCTTGACGCTTCGACGCGGGTATGAGTCTTCACAATTGTTCGTCTTCATGGCACTCCGGTTGGCACTATTTCGGATCGAGACGCGTGCGTTACTTTGAGGTGCTTGCACAGCCTTTAGTAGGCTTTGACGATTTAGACCTTGGAGGACATGCTAAGTGCCTACGTGCTCGACTTGGGGCAGTTGGGTGAGGCACCACCCTTTAGGTGGAGTTTGCCTGCGAGACGATTGCCATTCAAGCATCCAAATGAAAATTGTATGACGCGCTCTACAGGCGTTGTTTTATACCTCCCTTGTGTTGGGACGATTGAAGAGCGCCAGTTGGAGCAGCCGCAAATTAATTAATTGACTTTCGGTGCCCGAGATGGTTCGTGCGTGCCTCTGCGCCACTCGCAACCGTCAGAAGGGCTACGCAGGTCATAGTCGTCAGGAGCCTACCTTCGGGTTCGGCGACCATGTTATCATGAGGTGTCCCGGTTTAAGGGAATCCTCTGTTTCAACGTTCGGGTTCGGGTTGGATCACTCACCATTTACTTTTCCCCGCCTTCCACCTGGATCATCCTTTCGGCTAAAAATTCTAAGTCAAGACCTGCCTCTGACAGTCTAAATCAACTCCCCGAATAGTACTGTTCGTATCGGCATAACTTCTTGAAGGTCGGGCCGGCCAAAATAGGGGTCTCTTTCCTTATCACGGTCGAAGTCTTTCCTGCTTCGCACAAAGACTCCGTCCGATGAGAGACAATTGTAGATACCCCAATTTTGACCGTCCAGAAAGACAGAAAATACTTCAAGTAACACACGGAAATATCCCACATTTGGACATCTAAATAGAGAACCAAAGTTCAGGAAGCCCTAAACCCTAACCCTGACCCAAATCAGAAACCCTAACCCTAACCCTGACCTAAACCCTAACCCTAACCCTAACCCTGACCTAAACCCCAACCCTAGCCCTGACCTAAACCTAAACCCCAAACCCTGGCCCCAAACCAGAACCCCACCTAAGAAAAACCCTAAAACCCAAAAACCCTGAGTCCCTGGCAAGGGGCGGCTAGACCTAACTAGCCGCCCCATACCAGGCGGCTAGTTAAAACTAGCCGACCCCCCCCCTGGCCGACTTTGGACCAGTCCGCTGGATGGGACATAAAGCAGTATTAAATGTTGATCATTGCGGCGGGTCATGACGTTTAGCCGCCCAATCTTGGCCGGATCAACCCAAGTAACTGACCCAAGCCACCGCCTGTCAAAGATGGGACGTTTGGCAGGTTATGATAGGGGCGGCTACCAGGAAGTAGCCGCCCCATCCTGGGCGGCTAGTTAGGACTAGCCGCCCTTCACCTGGTCCTGACAGAAGAACCGGAGAATTAATGAGGGGTCTAATCGAAGCCAACCCACTCCATTACCCCCTGGATCTTCCCCTGCCTCTCTTTTACTATAAATAGAGGAGGTCCCAAGCCTTACAACATCCACCAATCCACAACATCAACAAACCAATCAACAACCCACAAACACAACCCACAATTCACATTCCCCACAAGAAATCCCAAGAGAGAGAGAGAGAGAGAGAGAGAGAGAGCCCCTTTTGTGAGAGAAATACCCATTCCCCCACATAAAAATAACCTCTCATTCCACCCTCCAGAAACCCGGGCTAAACCTAGCTTAGCCTCTGTCCGAAAACCAAACCCATTTCCTACCGAAGTTCTGCCCAAACTAGACCAGGTCCTGGACGGCTAAACCCTAGTAGCCGCCCCTGACTAGACGGCTCAAACCCACTAGCCACCCCCTATACACACCCCACTTACACCCCCTATGTCCCAAGACTCCTTCAGTCAAGCCCTGGAAGCAGAATAGGATTATCTGTTTTTCACCTCTGTGTACGGTATATCCGTGTCTCAGAGCGAAGACCCCACAAACTCCCCACGTAGGCGATCAAATCCAACCCAACCCCTTTTCCTGCTTTAGAAAAAGCAGGTGGAGATCACACAAACCCCTGAATCCTCTTGAGACGCTATCGGGCGCCTCAACCAGGAACTACACCCCTCATCCTTCCGAGAAGACAATCCGACCGAGCCCGCCAGGGCACGCATCCGATCCGAATCCCCGAAGAACCCCCGCACACGCACGCGCGCACCCGCGCACCGCCGGGACCCTTTCCGAAAGCACCGACAACACCACACGGCCATTCCGACCCCTTCCCGACGATACCGACAGGGACGCCATGCGTGACGCATATCCACATCTTTTCCCTTCCTAGATGTTTTTGTTTTAAATTTTGTGGATAAAATTTTCTAAGGGGGGAAGAATGTTCTATATGTGTCACTTTTTGATCTAATGGTAACATTTGGGTCATTTCTGGCCATTTTCCAATTTTTCATTTTTCGATCGGAGCCGCTAAAATTTTGATTTTTTGCTACCTGCGTGAGTTTGAGCACTCAGATTAGAAATCTGATTGCATATTATGGGTCCTGGTACCATTTAGTACTTGCCCATAAAAATTTCATTGAATTTCAGTAACGTTTTAAAAATTATGCAGTTCCGAACCGTATCCGGGTTTGGGCGTTACTGGTTTGGTGGGTGGGATAGTGTTTAGATATTTTGGTGAATGTGATCACCCATGGTAACCTTACCACCCCTTGCTTAATGGTCACTTGATTATTTTATATGTTAGTGGGTGAGTTTAGGTTAGGTTTACCCTCCCATTTTCCCTTCTGCTCACCCCCCTTGCCCAAGAGTGAGTTTTCACTCCTCTCTCCCTCTACGTGGACCTCTCATTGGGTCTCTCTTTCTCTCTTTCACACCCTGCCCTTGTGTTTGTGGAAATGCCACAATGAAGTAGAAGAGGTACAGGAGAAGCACATCATGGTTTGTGTGCTTGTAGTTGTTGTTGTTGTTGATTCTCTTCTCTCTCACTCCCTTTCATGTCTTCCCCCCCCCTATTTTTCAGCCAAAGAGGGCTGTGGAGAGGCTGTGGAGGTGGTGGTAGTGGTTGAGGTGGTCGCGGGTGCATCGAAGGCCCCCGAATCTCCCCCTTTCATTCCCCCTCCCTTGGTGAGCTCTCCCACCCTTATTTTTCTTTGGTTTTTCATGTATTAGGAGTTGTTGGGATGTCATACATGCTAGATGATTGTGTTAGGGTGTGTAAGGGGGTCTGGGGAGGGATGTTAGTGGCTATGCGCGCGCGGGGGTCTGTCCGCGCGAGCGCGCAAGCAAGCGCGCGCGCAGGAGGGTGTAAACGGGTGCGCAGGCGCGCGCGTGCGCATACGTGCGTGCGCACCGGTGCTGGCGGGCGCGCGTGAGCGTCTGCGCCGGGTGCTAGAAAGAATAATAATTCTTACATATTAATGACATTTTTTATTTTCATTATAGAATTTTATGATTCCATTCCCCCCAAATGATGAGGAGTCCAGTGAGAATATTGATACCACAAAATACTTCACCACTCCCTTGGTAATTAACTCTCCTATTTGTACGTGTGCACATCACAATTAGAACTTGACTAACTAATATTTGGTGTATTCATCCTTTTAGGTCTTCGAAAATCGGAAAGATCTGATCGAGTGGGTAAAAAGAGTCGGGCGAAACATCAGTGTCATTGTTGTCATTGGTAGGTCGGATGTTTCGGACCCTAAAAGATCACCCCGCGTCCTTCTTATTTGTGAAAGGGGGCGGGGAATACGATTGTCGTCCAAGGAAGAATGATAAGGGCCAAAAACATCAAATAGGAACAAAGAAATGTGAATGCGCCTGTTCAAGATGCGTGCTTCTGAGATGGACGGTAAATGGAGGCTACAAGTTTTGTGTGGCCTACACAACCATCAGTTGATCATGAATTTTGAAGGGCACTCGTACGCCGGAAATTTGCTCGAGGATGAGGTTGAGGTCTTGAAAGGAATGACAAAAAGTGGCATGCGTCCTCGAGATATTCTAACTCATTTGAAGAGCAAAGACCCAACCAATGTCAGTTCAATAAGGAATATATACAATGATCGAAGAAGATGCGTATCATGGAGACTAGTGGGTGAACTCATATGCAACAATTAATGAAACTAGTCTATGAGCATGGATACATCGAGTATCATCGAGTCGACCCTGATGGTGACATTTTGTTGGAGTTATTATTTGCCCATCCATCTTCCCTAAAAATGGTGAAGGCGTTCCCCATTGTTTTCATGATGGATTGCACATACAAAACCAACAAATACAGATTGCCGTTGTTGGAGATTGTTGGAATCACATCGACAGAAAAGACCTTTGCTGTTGCATTTGCTTACTTGCACTCCGAGAGGGAAGAGAGCTACATATGGGCTCTTGAGTGCTTTAAAGTGCTTTTTGATGGGACCACCTTGCCGAAGGTTATCATCATCGATCATGAACTTGGATTGATGAATGCTTTATCCACTGTCGTCCCTACATGTACCAATTTCTTGTGTCGGGTACATATTGAGAAGAATGTGTTGAAGAATTGTCGAAAAAATTTCGATGATGTAGAGACGTGGGATGCATTTGTGGGTGCATGGGCTGAATTGATGAGGGCTCGGACTGAAAAAGAATGTGTTGCGGTTACACCGGTTGGAGATGGAGTTCCAAAGGTACCAGAAGGTGATTTCATATCTGCATATTACATGGTTGGCAAAACACAAAGAAATGTTTGTTTTCGCTTGGATCGACCAACACGTGCACCTTGGGAACACTTCCACCAACCGGGTTGAGTCACCACTCCAAGTTGATAAGGTATTTGCAGACTTCTATCCAGAATTTTGTGAGTTCTTGGCATACTATCCACAACTTGTTAGAATTACATATTTGTGACATCAAATCCTCATTCGAAGAGAGTTTGATCAAGATCCCTCATAAGTTCAGGAGCTTTCTCTTCCGAGAACTGGTTGGGTTCATCTCCATTTACGCCATGCAGAAGATTGAAGTCGAAGTGGCTGCAAGAGAGTCGGTTGGTCCCTACATTGATTTGTGAGATCATGTAGCACAGACCACATGTGGGTTGCCGTGTGCCCACATCATTGCGGAGTGTAAATGCAAAGGTGTTCTCATCCATCTGTCTGCCATTCATCCTTTTTGACGGAAACTTGATTGCAACACACCTTTACTTGAGGACCATACGGAGGCAGTCGACATTGGTCTGGAAATTGAACTTCTACTAAATAGATTTAATTATGGAAATGTAGCTCAACAGAAGGAAATAAAAAAATATCTTAAAAAATTGAGCGATCCGACTTGTAATCTTCTGTTGGAGCTCACCGTGAAGGTTCAAATGAGGGGTCGAAAGAGGAGTGGGAAGAAAAGGGCTAAGACTCTCGATGATGAGTCGACCAAAAGAGATAAGTCTGGATTTGAGTATTTGTTTGACTCCATCAAGAGATCAGAGCAGCAGTATGTCCCCATTCCAACCCAAAGTTCTCAAGATCCTATCCCTCAAAGGTCGAAAATGCCGAAGATGAATATTCAAAGGTCAAAGAACCTAAGGAACAAGACGGTGGACAACAAGGCATACTTAAATGAACTTCCACCTTTCATGACACCATACATCAATAATATTGTTGATGTTCTAGGTGATGGCCACTGTGGATATCGAGTGGTGGCGGGATTCCTTGGACTGGCAGATGATGGTTGGAGAGATGTGAGAAATGACCTATTATGTGAGATTGAACAGCATGCTGATGAATACTTAAGAGTCTTCTATGGACTTGATCGTATGGAGGAGTTAAAAGAGGTCTTCAATGCCAATCTTCTTATGCTGACAGCTCACATTGGATGACAATGCCCGACATGGGATGTGTCATTGCTTCATGTTACAAGATCGGGGTGGTTCACTTCTCCAAACTCCAATGTCTTACATTCTTCCCATTGCGAGATCCTCCGCCCCCGATACATGCACATAGAATCCTTTGCATTGGGTATGTGAATGGATGCCACTTCATTAGATTGGAATTCACTCCAGAGGCCCCATTACCACCCACATCGAGCATGTGGAAAAAATTCTGTTCCAATGCCGCATCTAGTTGGATTACACCCTATGTTGATTGAATGACACATTTCAAAAGTTTCGCTAGTGGAGACGTTGCCATCATCGACATTGTAGATTCTCACTAATTCAACTTGTAAGACTTTGATTTTTTGGTAAGTCTTACTCAAAGTGCATAAGTAGTTAGAAGTCAATACATTTTGTACATCTTGTATATATAGACACTACAACAAATATGGGCATTAGCTGCGCAAATATTCGTAGCAAAAAGGTAATATTTCGCAGCAAATAGTCTTCCTCGACGAAATGATTTCGTAGCTATTTTCGTAGTAACTACCTTGTCTGGGAAGACTCTTTGCTGCGATTAACATGTTTCGCAGAAAAAGGTGGTCTATTGCGATGAAACAATTTTCGTCGTAATATATAATCTTTCGCAGCAAATACTCGACTTTGGCAATGCATAAAATTTCACAGCAAAATATGACATTTTGCGACGAAATATTTTCCCAGCTAAAGGTATACGGATTAAATTAATAATCTTATATGGACCCTTTCCCTATGAAATAATTTCACAGCAAAAGGTACCTTTTGCAGCGAACATTTAATTCGTAGCAAAATACAACCTTTTGTAACGAAAAGATTTCGCAACTAAATATAAATATATTTAATTAAAAATAACCTTTTCCGACGAAATATTTCATAGAAAAAGGTAACATTTTTTTAGAAAAAGTTTTTGATATTTATAAATATTTTATATTATAATTAAATAAATATATAATGATGACAATAATAATAAAAACATTTCAAATTTCTAACAATAAGCTTTCCAAATTTCTAATATAAACTAATTGTATGCATTACAGATTTTTATAACATCTTTTGAATAAAAATATAACAAGAAACTCGAACCATGGATCTGATGGCAAGGAAGGACCTATAGATGAGTCAGATGGCATTGATTGTAGTCGAGGCTGCTGAGGAACTCCAAGTATCTGAGCTTAGGGAATTCATGCACACAATAACATATACATAAACATGTCATACACCCTTTTTTAATGCCATTATCACAATTCACACCACGTTTTAAGCTATTACTAAGAAGCTCCATCAACAGAGAAAATGGTTCTCTGTTAATTAAGGTTGATCCGGTGGAGTAAATCCATGGCGCAGAGCAGCGCGCCACACTTTAGCAGTGTCCATCATCGATCCGCCGCACTCGTTTGAATCCCATCCCTTCAAACCGTGCACGATCCCTGCGACCCTCCACGCACTCATCACCCTCCTCGGTAGCCAATTCTGTTAAGAATGCATTCTTCATTGTATTATAGGAGCTAAAGAGTCTATTCATGGATACGTACACAAAAACTAAAATACTTGGATTTCAATTCAATATGATGAAATCAATTGTGACTATAAAATATGAGAATTACCTAACATTTGCATGAAGGGAGAAAAGGTCTCGTAGGTCTTCTGTTGAAAAAAAGTTTCCCTGCAGTTATGATATTAAATTACCTGAACTCACACATCATAAAACCATGATATTGTTGATTCAGTATATTCATTTAGTCCAATACAGTGATCCAGTCACCAAAATATCCTAAAACTTTCACATGGTGAAGGATCATTTAGCTTACTCTGCAACAATAACACTTCAAAAATTATATTTCAATTTGCGAAACTGAATTTCTTCAAGCAACTAAATTGTATTTCTTATCTGAGAAAGAACCATGACATCTATTTGAAAATAAATGACACTAAGATCCTACTAGATGATGAAAAACTCGCTCAATACAATTACAATTTGAAGTCCGCGTCATATATGCAAATAAAAAATAAATATTATATGAACACTCAAACATGTGACATCAGGCCATCCACTTGATCCTGTTGAATTACTTTTTACAGGCCTTCTTTTGACATCTGTCGCTAGTACACCTGGTGAGCATATTGTATTAGTTAAATAAAATGAATGATGATAAATTATCATGTTTGTCAATCTTCAAAATGGATTTTTCAAGGGAAAAAACCTTGATCACTTCATCATGGCCATACTAGTTTGTATCAAAGCGATGAATTTTACATCTCTTTCGAAGCACGGGTAAGTAAGCAATATACCCAGCAAATATGGAAATAGAGACAAAAATCTTAGAAAGGAGGTATGAGTAATGTGAAAATGGAAACTTTCAAGGGATTGCTGAATAATTTGGTGACAATGATAGGTGTCAAAAATCAACCTAATTAATCTTCCACAAGTTTGTAATTGCTGGGGTCGGGCAGAATTTCTTTTAATAGGGTCATCAATATTCAGGCTGAACAACGATAACAACTTGCCTGATGGTGATAGACAATAGTGTTGAAGTCCATCAACCAACAAAGTCACCAGCACACATCCTCTAGGAGGCCAAAAATTATTTTTTGAAGATAAGGCCAAAAATTGGCCAAAAATTATTTAAAAGGTCATCACCAAGAGTTGTTCACATGTAACAGCTGCTGGGAGGAAAAATGCTACATATGATCCTAACCTTTGACATTTTTTTCACAAAGTGGTCACACTGAGAAGTCAAAACCTAGCAATTCCTATTAACCCAGGAACTTTACTATTGTTCCAAGCAAATGGGGACCATGATTCATTTAATTCACAAAAAATTTAAATACATAGTTCATGAACACACAAATAAATAACTTGTGCCATTGATACTGAATCACAAAACAAAAACTATACAAATGCATGAGGGTTATGCTCACAATTATATACAAAGAATTTCATAACTTAATGTCTCTCTCCATTTAGTTTAGGGTTGATCAATAAAAAAGTATTATTTTAGAATTTACAGCCTACTTGGAGTGTATCTCCATCTTCAAGTCACTTAGTGTGAAACTGAGATCTTCTTAATATGAAGCCAAGAAGTTGAATCCTTTAACCCTCTATGTCTTTTTTATCGCTTTATTATGCCATTATTTGAATTGTTCTTTGTTTCCAGAGAGGGGAAAAAACATATTTGAACTTGTTCAAAGCTAAACATCTTTCAAGTAAGAAATTCTAATTATCCTCTTCAATTTTTAAGTCTCTTAAGCCCTAAATCTATTTTCCCAAGCCTAATATAAACCCTAATTTTCTGACATCCAATCCCTTTAGAAATGCTAACCCTATTTTCTTTTTATCAAGTCAGCCTCATATCCTTGGAAAAATCCACACTAAAACTACAATTGGTGTTAAATACATACAATCCTATAATAGAGAGATTGGGGCTTAAGGCACACACCTTGACACTCATTGCAACTAAATTTTTTATGCCATCCCAACAAAGAACTTCCCATACTAATCTGCTTTGACAGCATGCATGCTAGAAAATTGCTTCCTCCACATCATATCACAGATATAAAATATACCCTCTTCAACACTTAATAGATTATAGCCTTAAAAGCTACCAGTGACTCTCTCTCTGTCAATAGGAAACTATGTGAATTTTCTTTATGTAACTGAAAATTCTTTGTTCATCCTAGAGCATATGAAGAACTCAAAGCTTACAACTAATGACAGGGTTCCCCCTATCATGGAGAAAAGGCTATATCAGATTTTTCATTTTTACATACTTGCTGCTAGTCAAATGTAAAACTCAACAAAATTAACACACTTGCAATCAATATTTATGACCCAGTTTACATGGTAACTTGTGGAACAATGACACTCTACATCTCAATACATATGCTGCATCGAACATGCATGTCAAGCACGTGTTAGTCGCAGAGTTCACCAGAATACAAAGCAAAGTGTTTTTTTTTTTTTTTTGCTAGGCTATACTAAGTAAAGAGTTGGATAACTTTTCATGCCATAGCTAGTATAATTTCTCCTGTTTCCAAAGAGATCTCACACTAACAGATAGAAATATAATTATGTGATTACGAGATCAACTTTATGGCTGATTATCCTCCAATCATAGTTTGTACTGTCACCAACATTTGTAACTGTAGATCAACAAGGGCTACACTGTATTGCTGTTGTATCTTTTTCAAAGAAAAATAACCATCTGCTCTAAATGAAAAATCTCCCACTTGAAATAGAGGTACCTTCTCATTATAATCTCTGGGTGAGATGATATAAATTTTATTAAACTTCCTGATTATTCATTCAGCCATATAAATTAATTACAAATTTTGCACAGGCTGCAAATAAACATGGTGACTCCTGCCAGAATTATTTGCACTGAAACAACCACCTCAGATCGCTCATTTAAAAAATGTCACTGAAGTTGAAATTCTATGCAGTAAATACACTGCACTTTCAGTTCTCACTCAATATGTTATTAAATTAGAAAGAGGAATCTATGTGATTTTCATATTAGATTTTAAAAATCCATGGTAATCTACGCATTTCACATGATTCCATAAACTTAATCCATAAAAACTGACTTATTGACCATAAAAAGATAAAAGCGAGGAAGAAAGAGATCTACCTTGAACGTAAGGCGTCAAGAGAGAGAGCCCAACCGAACTAAACACCGGCGGCGACCATGCAACTGAGGATCAGCGTCTTCAAACTGCTCGTATTCGTCGGAGATGGGAGAGTCTGCAGGGGAGGAGAAGAAGGAGACGAGAGAGGGACGTCAGATCCACCGTTCGAGACTCTAGAATCATGTGCGATCTCATCGCGATCGGCGCCCAGGCCGGCCAACTCGACCCCTCCGACTGCTTCAGGTGCTTGTACGGGACATGGATCGAGACGGCGTCCATCGCGAAAACCTCAGCAGAGAGTCCGAGAGAGAGAGATCAGGAAATCTCCACCATTGCAGCTTCTCTGAAAGGGAAGAATCGGAGAGGGAAGCGAAAATTTTGGGGAGAGGCAGTTACTTTTCATTTTGGATTTCCCCCAATTCTTTTGTTATTATTTCGAATTGGTATGATTTAAATAAGGAACAAAGACATCTGCATTGCATCCTGAGAATACTAATAAAATCTCGTTTATATATTCCAGTCAAAGTTGAGGTAGAAATATAAATTCCTATGTTAAATTTTTATCTAAACATGTTATAAATATTATAGTCCCTTTAAACGATTATTAAGAAACATCCACTATAAAAATATGGTGATAAAGAGAGGCAGATAGTCATAAAGAGATCATAAACCAATACCAAAAGGAAATAGAAAAAAAAAAGAGGAAACAAAAGAGGATTTTTTTTTCACTCACCAAGATCTCAAGCTTAGTATTATTGCCTTCCCCGAGAATCTCCTTGTCAGTCAATGAGAGGACCAACTAACTTTATCCAAAACCTACAAAATTAAATCCAAAAACAAAAATTCATCAGATGTAATGCTATATTTGACAGATCCAACTTGATTTTCCTATTGACTGGTTTAAGATCACACACCACCATCTCACTCAAGTTAACACTCACCCCACTCAAAAGTTCTCACACATACTGATCTGGAGATGTAGAGACCCTAGCCCGTTCGATGACCCTGAACACGATCTTCTTCAGATCCACCTCCACAAACAGTAATCGGACACGATCTTCTTCAGATCCACCTCGACAAACGGCAACACGTTCGTCGCCTTTGTTTCTTTTTTTATTATTGGAGGATTTGTTGATGAAGTGGACGTTTCCTGAGTGGACGGTGAGGGTTGAGTATAATGGAGACATGCGGATCACTATTATAGGTTTATTTTGGTTTATTTTTAGGTGTTAGGTGTAATTTAGGTGTTTTTTTAAATAATAAAAAACAAGATCATCAAAATTTCAAAAAGTCAGAGTTCTGAATCAAAAAAATGTACTTGATTCTTAAGTAACTCTTGTTTATATGAGGTAAGTATGACTCGTTAGATTTGCATTTACAAAACCCAAACCATAAAAAGAAAAATAAATAAATCAAACCCATTTAAATAATATTTCATAATAAACCAAAAAAACAAAATTTAACACTTCTAAATCCCATCATTTGATTTAATGAATTTGTTTTGTTTTACTTAATATTTGATAAAATTATTTTTATTTTGAACTTGTTTTAATTTGCTTACTTTTTAAAATTTTACTTAATTTTTTAATGACTTTGTTTTACATTGAGTCCATCATTTATCAAAACAAAAATAAAAAACATACTTAGGTTGTGCTTAGTATCAAAAAATTAGTTGAGCCAACCCAAAAATAGTTCTCGATCCGCCCCACGTTATATAGCTTTGGTAAAAATGTGTATTGAACAAGAGCAATGTGGATTTTTTTGCATCCTAAGTACATACACACTATATTATTTGGGCTGAATATTGTTTGTGCTTGCTTCTAATATATATACACATAATATAATTAAAGATCTTTTTTGGCTAAAATATAAACTTTTTTTTTTGCTAAATCATACAACAATACATGGTACTGTAATTAATGCCCATTAATATCTCATTTTATCTCTATAAAAATAGGGTCTGATAGTGATTCAGTGTAATCATATTCTGATTTTGCAACAAATCAAATCTTTTAAAAATCCCTAAACAATCTGCTATGAAATTCAATTTCGCAGCAAAAAGCCATTTATTTCAAAGCCAAAAGTCGTATCTTTTGCTACAAAATTATGCCTCACAGCCAAAAGTATTTATTTTGGTACGAAATTTGATTTTCGTAGTTAAAAGTTATATCTTTGGTTGTGAAATTTGATTTCGCAGTAGATATTTTCTGCTGTGAAATCAAATTTCACAGCCAAAAGTATATTTATTGCTGCGAAATTTCAATTTCGCAGAGAAAAGTCATACTTATTGTAACGAAATAATTTTTCGTTGAGAAAAGTTAAATTATTCCCTGCGAATTAAATTTTCGTCGATAAAAGTAACATTTAGCTACGAAATTTAATTTCGCAGAGAAAAGTTTGTAGCTAATAATCAAATTTGTTGTAGTGAGACAAGATGTATTTGCAGGTGGCTGTTTATGGAGGCTGGAAGCCTGTATTTTATTTTGTAAATCTTGTTATATAGACAAGATGTAGATGATGTCAATGAAGGCTGGCATATTTTTTGTAAATGTTGTATCTATAGACAAGATATAGGTGCAGATGGTTGTAAAAAAAGCTAATTGCGATCGAATTTTTTGTAAATCTTGTTATATAGACAAGAAGCAGATGCTGATGTGAAAAAATGAAAAGTTTGTAATAGGTATTTTTTTTGCAAGTCTTTGTCCAGATGTTGAATGTTTTCATCCTTCTTTTTTATATGAATCCAAATGTTAAATGTTGACTTCCAGGTCTTGTGTTTGTTGTGTGATTGGAAAGAGAGGTTTGGTCAATATATGTGTTGTAATCTTTAATGTGTACATGGTTGGCCTTCCAAGAATTGTTATGAAATTGGTACATGTTACATGTTCTGGAACTCTGATAGTTTGATAGAGATGGAGAGACTACCTCCCTCACCCAAATGCATGAATTATGATAATACTATTAACATGTAAGAACAATTTCACTCGTTTTTACTGAAAGTGCATAAAAACTCCAGTCAGAGAGGGAACAGTTTCACCCCTTCTTTTTATACTAATAGTGCATAAAAAAAAAAGAGCTGGCATGGACCCCAACACATGCATGCATTCATTTCATTGATATATGTTAATCATACAATATCTCAAAAAATACATAACTACGCTTTGTTCAAAACAATAAACTACATTCTCCATTTCACTAGGATGCCCCGTCTCTCACACCTCCTCTCCATCTACATCAACCTCTCTTACATCCTCCTCGATGACCTCTTGTTCAACAAATGGAACTTCAACTTCGCGCCCCATCTCTCGCAGCTGGTCTTTTGGTATGATGTCTTCAAAGTGAACCAGATTGTGGAACTCGTTGCATTGATGCCATACTGCACAAACAAGTTTGAATCAACTAATCAAACAAAAAACCTAGGAACAAATTATTCTCATTCATTCAAAGGTGTTCAATAAATACTTTTTTTCATAAATAATCAACCAATGATTCCTAATGAAGGAAGAATGTAGAATACAAAAAAAAAATCCTGACCAATGGTTATCATTTAATGAATGTTCAATGAAAAATTATATTTCATACTCAACCATTATACAACCCATAATACATCAAAGAATTCAAATCAACATTGTACAAAAATAATATCATTAACAATTTGTCCTCCTCCACCGACATAGCTGAGTGTGTTGCACTGATTCCATCATCCAAGCTCCCCAGTCTTATTAGCAGGAGGTAATCAGTCAAAAGTCCTCACTCAGTCAGAGCCCAGTAAAAAGGGAGGAACAAAGAAGAGTAAGTAGACGCCTAATGGCAAGAAGGCTAAAGCAGGGAAAAAAAGGGAAGGACAATAAAAATGACTTGATCAAGGAGTTCTTTAGGGACTTGGTAGATAATTCTTAACTATCCAATGTGGACTCAACCCTTATTTTGGTTTTCCCTGCAAAGTATCTTCTGGAATGTATGGAATCTAACAGGAAGCGAGAAGGAATTGGTTTTGCCCCAATTTATTGGGGCTCACAAACTCGCTTTTAGTGTGTCTCACAGAAACTAGGCTGACATACACTTCAGCCGGATCATTTTTGTCCGGCACTTGCAACAACTTTTGAGTAGGAAAAGCATATGGGAGGATTTAAGAGAGTGACGTAAACATAGGACCTTCAATGGCTTTTTGGTTCTTTGATGAAAAACAGAGGATATGATCTAGTCTAGGGGATGCTCATTTTTATGCATTCTAGGGACTTTCTTCCCACTTTGTTTTATTGTAAAGAACTGTGATTTGTATAAATTTTACAACTTTTAATTATCAATAATAAAAACATTGTTCAAAAACATGTCTCCCAAGTCCCAAGTCTCATCAAATGCAAAAACAAATTTCCATCAAATGGTTCATATCAACAATAATGCAAACAACTTTCCATCAAATAATTCATATTAAGATGGACAAACTAGGGTTAGCTTGAAAAACTAGGGTTTGTCATACCTAGGGTGTTATATATGTGTCACTTTTTAGCCTATGGGTAACCTTTGGGTCAGTTCTGGCCATTTTTGAAATTTTCTTTTTCGATCGGAACCGCTAAAATTTTGGCTTTTTAGCCATCTGCGTGAGCTAGAGAACTCCATATTATGGGTCCTGGCACCATTCTCTAACTGCATATTATGGGTCCTGGCACCATTCTCTACTACCCATAAAAATTTCATCGAATTCCGGTAACGTTTGGAAAATTTTGCAGTTCCGAACCGTATCCGGGTTTTCTTCGTTACTGGTTTTATGGGAGGAATAGTATTTGGATATTTTGGTGGTTGGGGTCACCTTGGGTAAGCTTACCCCCCCATTACTTAAGGGTTAAGCAAAGTTGAGATATTTGTGTGTGTGAGTGGGTGAGGGTAGGCTAAACTCACCCCCTTTTTGAATTTCTTTTTTTTTCTCTTCTTTAAGGGGTTATGTCGTCGTAGATCTCACTTTCTTTGGCTCTCTCTCCCTCTCTCACACTCTCTCCCCCTCTGTTTTTTTTTTCTGTTTTGGCTGTGTGTGTGTGTGTTGGTTTGGATTGAAGAAGAAGAAGAAGGAGCACAAGGAGAGGTAGTTCTTTTTCAAGGTTCCATTGATTCACTCTTCCCCTCAAGCTCTTCTCTTACCCCCCCTGTTTTCCCTGTTTTTCCAGCAAAAATAGAGGTTGTGGATAGGCTGGCGAGGTGGTGGTAGTGGTGGTGGTGGTTGTGGTAGTTGCGGGTGCGCGGAGGGCACCGGTTTTCCCCATTTCACTCCCCCTCTCTTGGTGAGCTCTCCCCCTCTTATTTTTCTGATTTTTCTGGGTTTGGTTCGATGCTAGGGGACCTTGCACCCCTTGTGCATGTGTTTGGGTCAGTGTGTAGGGTGGGGGAGGGGTTAAAAGCATCTGGGCGCGCGCGCGGGCCTGTCCGTGCGCGTGTGCGCGCAGGTATGGGCGCAGGCGGGCAGTCGGGCGCATCTGGGCGCACACGGGTCTGTCCGCGAGCGCAGGCGGGCGCGCGGGTCGCACGAGGCGTGCGCGCGGGTTGCGCGGACGGTGGCGGGCGCGCAGTGCGCGCGGGCACGCGCGCGCGGGGAGGTTCGCCAGCGCGTCTGGGCGCGCGGCCAGGCGGGGCGGGGGCACGTGCACGTGCGCGTGTGTGCGGGGGCCACGCGTGTGGCTGCCCGGGGACTCAGGTTGGTGTCGGGGTGCTCGGATAGGCGTGCGTACGCGCGTACTCGCATGCGTGCGGGCCCGTATGCGCGCATATCTGAGTCTTTGACATTTCTTGTAAATTTCAAGTGTTGTTAAGTAGTTTAACTCACCTATTGGGATGCCTTGTCTTGCATATCTTGGCGAGCGGTCGCGCGACGACCCAGTTTACGGTGAGTGGGTCAATCCAACCCAGTTGGGAGCTGTTCGAGGCACGTTGGGGTGCATCGCCCTCCCCTGGGGTACCATAACTGCGTATAACCTGAGATATATTGTAGATATATGCATGATATTGTCTGTTAGGCTAAGAATGCACCCATGCTATGGTTGGATATGACATGCTAGGTTTATACACCCCTGTATCATGCATAGGAGCCATGTATACCTAGACACATGCTACATGTTAGTATAAACCCGACCTATGCATGTCCCCACCCAGTTTAATTTAATTAATCATATGAGGAGGTATAAGTATAAGCATGCCTTAGGAAATATTATGTCTTGTAACTAAATTTCAGAAGCTTCCATGATTCATCTTTATTTCTTGTAAGAATTAAATGCATGCTTAAGCCATATTTTTCTCACCTAATGAGATCAGGTAAGTGTATGACCACCTAGGGGGTCATGCTATGTCATGGACACTTAGAATGAAATATCTTCCCCGCATCTGAGTTATGCGCCCTGGAGGGAATTCATGAGAATTCGTTGCGCTTATCGGTGGTTGTTAACCGATGACGACGGATCCTTAGGGATCGTATTCGCAGGGGTCGAGTGTTCTTCCCTCGTCGGCTCCGAGTAGAGACTACCCGGCGTAGCAGAGTCTGGTGAGGAGCCCTCCCAGATACTACTCATGACGCGTGTTGGCGTGCCCATACGGCTGAGGTAGTGATCGTGGGAGGCTAGTCCAGTAGAGGCCTGAACCCTGTGAGGTGCCGGGAGGCTGCCAGGTAGTATGGGCCACACCGGGAGAGACTACCGAAAGACGAGTGGTGTAGAACAATCGACCTTCTTTCCTAGGGAGCCTATGTCACCCCGAGGAGTGGGTGAGGGTGAGGAACTCGATGATTGTTTGAAGTTATATGAATTGTGGTACTTGAATTGTTCCATTCACTGAGCGTGTGGCTCACCCCTCGCATATGTTTTCTCCAGTTGTCGCTGATCCGGATCCGAAGGAGGAGCTCCCTGAGACGCGATTCCAGTAGGAGACAGCGTTCACGTTAGATATCTCGCGCGTGAGAGGCTTTCAGCATCCCCCGTTTTCTTGTATGTATCTCTACTTGTGCTTGGGCACTATGTATGGGTTGGTGTTGTCTTTTGTTGTATATATATTGGCTCTCACAAGACAATTTGATTGGGTACTCTAGTCTGTTAATATATCTTTGAAATACAGACATAGTCGTCTTTGCTTCCGCTATTTTTGTATGTGTATGATGTCAGTCACTTGGTTTCACTTTATTGCCTTTGACATACTGGTGTATTTATTGACTTCGTGTATGATTACTGATATCATATATATACTTGCCACGTCTCGGGGACGGCCGCCCTGGGTCGTGACATAGGGTTTATAAGATTAAATGAAACAATAGAAAAATAAAAAAGAGTTGCTAACCTTAGAGAATGATGTTCTTGGTGGGGAAAGAGGCGACGGTGCGGAATCTGAATGGGGTGGGTGAGGAGGCGACGGAGTGGAAACTGAGTTGATGGAGCTTGATGTCGAGGGGGTAGTTTGGTTGGGGGAGGGAGAAGGATGAGGGAGAGAGCAAGTAGGGACAAAGAAGATGCTTGCAGGCGGAGGGAGAGCGGAGGGAGGAAAATCGGTGAGGGGGGAGAGAGTAAGAAGACGATGGAGAGAGGAAGAAGAGAAATGATTGGGGTGGGTAAACATAATGCATAACCAAGTATAAATGGAGGGGTGGATTTGTAAAAAATCAAAAAGTTGTTTGGTGGGGTGGATAACGGAGTGGGCTACATAACTAGCGGGGTTGAAATAACCGCCCCCTTCCGCAAAACGTATCAAGGCAAACATTCGAGAGCGACGTCGTAGTTGGATTGCTTGACACTGGGGTCTGGCCCGAATCAAATAACTTCAACGACGACGGAATGGGCCCTCCGCCCGCCAAGTGGAAGGGCAGCTGCCAATCCTCAAACTTCACTTGCAACAAGTATGAAAAGTTTAAGATCGAGTGTAGAGAAAAAAAATCCTCTCCTTACATTAATCTGTTAATGTTTAAAAAGCTCATTTTAATAAGTGAAACCTGTTTTTCAATGGAAACAAATTGATTTTGGTGTAGCAAGATCATCGGTGCTCGATTCTACCATATCGGCGACAACAGCAGCGGCGACTCTCCTAGGGACACAGAATGGCATGGGACACACACCGTCTCCACGGCGGCCGGCCGCCAAGTCAGCAGTGCGAACTTCTTCGGCCTACATGAAGGAACAGCCCGTGGCGGCGTCCCCTCCGCCCGCATCGCTGTTTACAAGGTCTGCTGGTTCGATGGCTGTCAGGACGTCGATATCTTGGCCGCGTTCGATGACGCCATAGCTGATGGCGTCGATATAGTATCGGTTTCTTTGGGGAGTCCGTTCCCTTGGGATTATTTTGAAGACTCGATTGCCATCGGAGCATTCCATGCGATGAAGAGTGGAATCCTCACTTCAAACTCTGCGGGGAACAGCGGTCCTCAACCGTCGTCAGTGTCGAATTACTCTCCGTGGTCTCTTACGATCGCGGCAGGGACTATTGACCCAAATATCGGCACCAAGTTGGAGTTGGGGAATGGACTAGTTCTTGTGGTAAACAAAGCTATATATATTCCTATCTCTCTAGCTGTTTATTACCCATTGTTTGTGTTAGTAGGTTTGCTTGCCTTTTGAGCAAGTGAAACAGTTTCAGTTTCATTTTGATGGCAGGGATCTTCCATGCACATTTCTGATAGCAATGATACACTTTACCCATTGGTTTATGGAGGGGACGCCCCGAACAAGGGTGGAGGTTACAGTAGTGAGCAATCCAGGTAGTTTTTTTTTTCCCCTTTTGTTGGAGTTGATTAATTCACACTGTTATGCCTGCATTTACATGGGCAATTTTAAAAAATAACCCTCATTATTTTTTAAAGCTAGGTTTATTGTGGTATTGCTAGGATGAAAGCTTCTTCCTCAATAAGGATTACAATGTCATTGTAGCCAATAATGTTTACAATGAGGTTGTAACTAATATGTCGAGTATTTTCTTCTGCTCAATTTGAAAGATTTCATCCCATGGTCCAATTTGAAATAAGCCTACTTTTATCAATAAAAAATTAATTCTCACGCAACTTTTTGTGGGAGCTGTTAATTGATAACTGGATTTAGTGACCTCAGGCTGTGTCCAATTAAATATATGGACAATGAAATAAAATGAAATTAAGAATTTGAATTAAAGAAAAAGTATGTGATCTACCGTTTTCTGTATGCGATGAAAAGGTATAGAAAACAATTTGCATTTTTTTGCATGCATTTACTATTATGGGGAGATGAAAAAAGTTATTCATATTTTAATTAAATAATAAAAGAGGAAAAATGAAGAAAAAATTTCTTACATTAGGAACAAAGATCAGTTTTAGCGGTCAAAAGATTTTTTTTCTTTTTCCATCAATTTCTTTCACATTTATACATTTACAAACACATTTTTAGTAGACACAACACTAGTAGTTTATTTCATATTTTGTTATTATTATTTTTATTTAATTTATTTAACCTTGACAAACATCATTCATATGCACAAAGGATGTAAACTATACGATGATACTGATCAATTAAAAGCCAGGAATACAGATCATATGGAGCACAAAAACATGGATATAAAGTTTTCACGACTTCCATAGGTGCAACAAAAGAAGGAAAAAAAAACACATTAATGAAACCATAAATGTGCAATTACATAGCAGATAAGGTCTAATTACCAACCAGTTAAGACTAGAGAATATGCAGAGCTCGGTTGGTTTCCATTGTTGCATATACATTCAAACAAAAACATAATAATAAAAAAAAATTGTAGAAGAAACTCGCGCAGATAGTCCATCAGCATATCAAGTCGTTTGCACCCAACCAAGCATATCAAAACCTTATATGAAATATATATTCCAAGTATTGATTTTCAAAAGTTGGCAGAACGTATATGATGCATACAAGTTCTACCTTCCATCTAGAATTTTAAACTCACCTAGAGTTGGCCAAACTAGCATTAAAAAGCAAATTGGTGCTTCTTAAAGTTATATTGATAACTACTAAAGAATGTAATTTGTTGCCCTTACATCAGAATTACTGTATGTTATGATAAACTATGTGGGAGATCTACTCTCATATATCTTGACTCAAGCACATCAAAATGAGATGATCGAAATGGATAACCATTAACCCAAGAAAAATATACAAATAAAAAGAAACAACGGCTGCTTCTTTAGACAAGTGATGTAGTCGGAAGCGTGAAACGCTACAAGAAACAAGACGAACAACGTCAACTCCGTAAAATATTTTCCGTATGATGGAAGAAGGAATAAAAGAAACAACTCTCCAAATAACTAAAAAACTCAAAATATTATTAATTAATTATTTGCACAACCCCTTAATATGATTAATTAGGGTGATGTGACTTGCAAAACAAGAAAACCTAAGACAAAAAAGGAAAATACATAAATTCGGATCCCTATAATGGAGCCACTAAAACACCATTAAATTTTACTAAAATAATTCCTAAAATATTATATATTGCTCCTAAATTAATACCCAAATAATAGGTAATTAAATGTTACTAAAAATATTCAAAATAGATCCATAATCATGGAGAAATCAAGGTAAATTTGATTCTCCTAATTATGAGTATCCAAATTTTATATCACATTAATTGTTTCCTTGTTTTTAATTTTTCTTTCCCAATAATGGTTGATTTTCTTATCAAATCATCCTGCCATACAATCAGACTGTACTCTCAAATATTGGGGAAAGAGGGGCTGGTGTTTTAAAAGCTGCCTCATTCCTGCCATACAATCCAACAGCCAACTGGGATCAAAAGTTGGATAACCCTGGCCTATATACTCCTCCTGTCCCCTTTTTCTTTAACATTTTGCCAGTCTCCCAGATTTGTTACATGTAATTGAAGCTTGAATTCATCCCCACTGCGGCAATCAACTTAGACCATAATGGCTTGGAAAAGTGAATACTGACAAAAAAGATGTTAAACAATTTCATTATCTATCACACATAGGACAATGGTGGAATCCCTTAGGGCCCATTTGGCTCTTACAAACCTTTAAAGGCCAACCAACTCGAGATTGAGAAGCCTTATCTGACTGCTCACTTAGCACCTGAATTGACTGCACAATCTCTGCGAAAGATCTGTTATTTCTGATTCCCAAAGGTGACTTCTCATGATAGAATTCTATATGATTTTTTCTTCTATCCTCACCCGAAATTCCTCAACAAAACATGATCCATTTGCACAAATAGCATATAGCCTAAGAAATTTGGAGTTAATAGGGTCTACACCTCAAGCATCCCACAAATAGCGAATTTTTGAACCATCTCGGCATCTCCCATAGCCGGCATGAGTGAAAAATTAAAGGTTATTGCCACATCTATTGTCCATTCTAAAATTTTAAGAGATTATAAGGAACAGATGGGATTAAGCAACCAGGTGTAGCGTTTCTATAATACCCCACATTATGACATGAGCTCATTTGAAGAGAGCCTTGTCCAATGCCATTTGTATTGGGGTCATTATATAGGCATGTTGGGCTTATTCCCGGAGGCCCGGGGGGCAACACCCCGCTGAGCCGCAGGCTCCCCCAGGCCGGATGACTTGAATTTTTGCCATGGGTATTTTGGCATTTTTCTGTTTCTAGGGTTTGTACATCTTGTATGTATTTAAGAGACATTTCGGCTTCCATTATTGTATATAACATTATTCCATTTATTTCTTCTATTTGCACAATAGGGCATTGTTCATATCCTCCAAATGAAGGATCGCAAGCCTTTTCTTCTTACAGCTGCATATTATTTCCCAAGTGAACAGGTGTACTTTCCTCTTGTTATCTTGTGCTCCACTTGGTAGGAGTTTCCTCATGTGTTGTTCTATCTTGTGGAATATTCCTTTGAGGCTTTTAGAGAAAGAGCTTGTGATAATATTATCTTCCCTCCTAAACTTAATAATCTGACCTTTCAAACCTCTCCCAGATTGCCAGCCTTCTGTGCAACAACAAAGACAATCAGTAAGCAAGTTAAGCTCTTCTTAGTCCATATTTCCACCTCACATGGAACTTTTGTTGATGTTAATTCGTAGATCAAAGTAGCTCAAAAGATAGAATTACAAATTTTACTACCATGATTGCATTTACTAAAGCTTTGCTGATAACATGTCATCAGCGTATTACACATGAGAAATCAAAGGTACTCCCACACTAAGCAAATCTTGCACACAACCACATTCTTCCACCATTTTCATGCATTTGCCAAAACACATGAGAACTTTTGTTTTCAGTTTTGTCACTAAAACTAAAAACAGAGGGGTTAAAGAATCACCATGCCTGAGTCACACAGCTTCTATTCACCAGAACTGATGTCTGAACTGTGAAGACACACTCACACAACATTCGAATCCAATTACTCTCACAGCCATGACACTGCAACAAATGCCAAAGAAAACTCAAATTTACATTGCCATAGGCCTTTTCAATATCCAAGTTACAAAAACATCCCTTTCTGTGTGGGCTATAGATATGCATTCATGGGAGACCAGGAAGCCATCTTGAAGTGAACTGCCTGGAATCAAAGCTGATTGATTTTTCAATCAGGCAACCAATAACTGACTTCGGTCTAGCGTAGAGTTTTAGCAATCATCCCATAACTTTCACTAATCAGACTAGATTGTCAGAAATTAGAAATTTCCTGAGCAGCTTCTTGCTTTGGGATTAGAGCTAGGAAGGTGGCAAGGCAACCTAATCCTTGTATTCATATAGAACTAATCGGACTTCTGCAAGAGATCCTACTTCAATAGACCAGATTTCCTGTAAAAATATGAGCTAAAAGTAATCCGAGCTAAGCATATATGAGCAGCCACATACACACAATTTAATCCATGCTAGACTAAAAGGAAAAGTGTATCCTTTCCTCTTGTCAAATTAGAGCCCTAGATTGGTTGGCTAACATAGAGAAAAGGATTCTTGAAAATTGTAAGGATATAATGAGAAGAATTCTGATGTCAAAAATCCAGTTAGACAAGCTCTATGAATTATTTCAAGCATCACAATGACCACATAAAAAAGGACGACGAATCACAGCCTTCGAAGCAAATGTTGGCTATATCAATCTAAACATTAGAAGAACTAAATCGTTGCGAATCAACTAGCACACCATGTTTCAAGGACATATTCTCATTTGACCTCAAACAGAAGATGTGTAGAAGCCCAGAAATCTAATGCTCCAGTGACCCACACCATAAAATTGATAACTTCACAAAAAATGCTCCAAACTCATTCATGTTATATCACGTCTAATTTCTACTGAACAGATTCAATTATTCAAAGCATAAACAATCAAAGCGTCTCTCTTTCATTTAAAAATTTTCCATCAATTCTCTTCAACAACAAAAATTTCACATTCACTATAAGAAGCGCATTTTACCTTCTTTGAGCCTCAAAGCCAGTCTTGCTGCTGGATCTTGAGTGGCAGATAAACCTCCGAGAGGTACTGAAACCCGAATGAACTCAACGCCTGAATCTCAGCCTTCTGCCTGGTCCTCAACATGAGCTCCAGCTCCTCCACCCACCCTGCATTCTTCTTCACAAACTCCTCCTCAAGAAGATCCCTCCCCGTCTTCACATCTTGGTCCGTCATCGACAGCCTACACTGCTCCGGCACTCCATACCTATCCAAATCACTCGGCCTAACCCCCAACCACTTTATATCTGGCGTCGTCAGATTCCCACTATCATACGACATGTTCTTCGACCCGCACATGTACACCGACAGAATCTTCAGCCCGTACGGGTCGCTGTCCACAAGCGCCAAGACGGGCAGCCTCAGCTCCATCTTCATCTTCTTCAAGAACAGCCTCGTCGCGACGTCCGGCTGCCCCTTTGCGGTGACGATGATGCACGGAAACCGGTTATAAAACCTATCCTCGGCGAGCCTCATGAACGCGGCGTCCTTCTCAACGAGCAGTATGAACAGCGCGTCGCTCTCCATTCCCCCAACGCGGTCGATGTTCGGGGGGATGGCCTTGCCGCCGACCCCCATCTTGGTGCAGTCGATGCGGTCACCATCATCGGTGAAAACGAGCCGCCCGACAACGACGCCCTTCTCGGACGCGACGACGTTGAGGCTGTTGCGGGTGCAGCCGAGCATGCAAGAGACATCGTCGAGGACCGTGTCGGACTGGGACTGGTCACCGAAGAGCTTGACGTCGGTGTAGAAGAGGTCACGCTTGGTAACGTGGATGTTCTTGAGGCAGAGCTGGTGGATGAGGTGGAGGACGCGGGCGGTGATAGCGGATTTGCGGACCGTGGGGAGGGAGGAGAAGGAGCGAGTGGAGGACTTGTCGCGGAGGACGATGCGATCGAGCTCGGGGACGTAGAGCTGGTTGGAAGAGGCGCGGGAGGGGACGGAGAAGGAGAAGCCGCGGCCGGAAAGGATGGACTGGGCGGCGGTGAGGATGGTCTGCTCGATGGCGTGGCGGACGGAGGAGGGAGGGAGGTCGGTGACCTCGCGACAGGTGGAGGACAGGTTCAGGTCGAACAGGGACTTGGCGATGGGGGTTTTGGAGGTGGAGGCGGAGCGGGTGGAGGCGAGGAGGGATTCGAGGATGGCGAGGATGGCAGAGTCGGGTTGGAGCCGGGACTTGAAGCCGGACGTCGGCTTCGTCGCGATCGATTTGAGGCGACGCTTCTTGTCTGACATTTTTATTTTTGGCCGGGGTAAAGAAGAGTAGGGAAATGTGAGGATTTCAGGGGCGGTCAGGAGAAGGAAGGGGGAAATTGGGGCTGGGAAATTTTGGTGGGCCCATATTGCAACCTTGTTTCAACCATCACCTTTATTTACACAACTGCCATCTATATACTTTTCATTTTTAATGACCAAAGAGCATCATCACCTTATCACTGCCACCACCCTACAAATTTGGTAGGGACAAACCCACCACTCAAATTCAAAAAACATATTTACACAAGAGTAGTGATTCAGGCCCAACTCATAAGTCACATTCACAGGCCTCAAAAGTAGTGATTCAGGCCCAACTCATATGCCATATTCATAGGTCCCATGAGGTATCATTATCTTATTTGTTGGTTTGTTGATTTTTAAAAATTGATAAAATAACAAAATACAGATATACCTTTTATTAAAAAAAAATCCAACTAACCTAAATCCTCTTTTTCTCTTATTAATATTTCACATTAATTTGAATTTGCTTAATTTAAAACTTACCTATTTTAAAAAATATATCTCTCTAAAATTTGCCTATTTCAAAATTTAAATTTTTAAAATTCTTATGAATTTTACATCAAAATTTACCTAACTTACACAAAAATCACATAAATTGTTTTTCATCAAAATTACTAAAACTTATCTAAATAACACCAAAATTACCTAAATAACACAAAAAACGTTCTAGATTTTTTTTATGTTTATAACTGTTACAAAATGTAACAGTGTTGCACAAATGTAACAAATACAAATCATTATGTGTATGCGATTGAAAATTACATTTACGAATGCAACAATAATATACATTTACGAATATAACAGAATGTAACCGTGTCGCATAAATAACATTATATCGTTTCAAGACTGTTACATTTCAAATGTAAATACAAAAACAATACACACATTTACAAGCCTGTTACATTTTAAATGTAACAAAATAACAAAAATTGTGTATTACTTAAATGTGTTTCTTTCGAATTAAACCGCAATATTCATTAACTGTTATATTTATAAATGTAAATGTAACATTATTAATCAATACACAGTTTTCACAATTAAAATACAACAAAACGGTACCTGACCTCACTTGGAAGGGATGACGGCGGCGACGGCGGAAGAGGCCGCCGATTGGGCGCCGATTTCGCCCAATCGGATGCTCGGACGGCTGTGCCGCTTCGTCGGAAGGTCGGGAAGAGGGAGCGAGAAGGGGAGCCCAAACTCTTCTTGCCGAGGACGATAGTCACTATCACGCTTCTCCATACACCCAAAGCCCCCGACGTTCTCATTCTTTGTTTCTTCATTGGTCGCTGCCAACAATGTAGTAGATAGTTTTTAGTAGGAAAAATATAGACTTGGTTCACCTGACTAAACCTGTCAACAATGGAATTTCTTCTTGTCGATTCTGTTTTTCTTTCTTTCGAGATGAATTGTTTGTTTTGCTTTCTTTTTTCTGCTTTATCAAAGGAAGAAGAGACAAGCTCCCTTCGTAAGGAAAAGCAACTAGAACTCCACTCAAAGATGCAACTCGAATTCCAACATTCACAAGGAAAACTCACTACCTGGGGTCGCTTAGGGAAGCCAATCGAAAAAAACTAACTGAGACGTACCTTCCGTGTAGGGTCCAAGAGCACAGAAAAATCAAAAGGAAGAGCCAGCAGGGCAGTGTGGGAAGATTTTTTTTGTTTTGATTGAGGTGAAGACGATGAAGATTTAAAATAAAATTTATTGATTTGTTTAATCTGAATTTTTTATTATAAAATTTGAGTGAAGGGAATTTTTAAAGATTTAATAATGAACAAATCACAAAAAAATTAGTAAATCATAACCGAAAAACCACTTTATAAGGAAATAATAAAAAAGAGTATAATAGGTAATGTCTTGATGCCACCTCATGGGGTCTATTTGGGGCCTGTGAAATTGGGGCCTAGAAATCATTATTGTTTACACAATGTATGTAGGATCTTGGAATGGTTTAAACACATAAGGTGTCTAAATGTTTATATTTTCTAGGTAATCCTCATCTCGATGGAAACTGAAGAAAAAAAAATCCCTTAGGTTTTGAAATGGGTTAGACACATTGGGTGTCTACATATTAATATATCCTAGACAATCTTCATGTCAATGGGAATATGAAAAAAAAATCTATAGGTTATGAAATGGGTTAGACACATGGGGTGTCTATATCGTTATATTTCCTAAATAATGTTCTTGTTGATGGGCACAGGAAAAAAATGTAGGTTCTAGAATGGATTAGACACATGGGGTGCATGTCTATGTCTTTATATTTATATTTCATAGACAATCCTCATGTCGATGAGAATAGAAAAAAAACTCATAGAATCTGGAATGGGCTAGATACATGGGGTGTCTACTTATTTATATATATTAGACAATCTTCATGTCGATGAGAATAGAAAAAAAAATCGTAGATTATGGAATGGGTTAGATATATGGGGTGTCTACGTATTTATATTTCCTAAACAATCCTCATGTCGATGAGAATAGAAAAAAAAATCGTAGATTCTGAATTGGGATAGATACATGGGGTGTCTATATAATTATATTTTTTAGACAATGTCTCTGTCGATGAAAATAGAAAAAAAAATCTGTAGGTACTGTAATAAACTACAGTAATATATTTAACTACATGAATCAAATTTCCTCGTGAAATATAAAAAAAAAGTCACAAATTCAACAGTAATTACTTATTCACACTTAGATCTTTTCACATGATCCACTTATAAACATTAAAAGTCATGCTTGCAATAAAAGTCATTTAACGTTTGATCAAAACCAATATTCAAAGCCATACTTGCATTCAAAGTAACATAGTTATAATTTGAGCAAGTATTCCTACAAAAACCAAAATACTTGTTGAAATAAAAACAAAACATGTATCAATATGTCACATGGTGTCGATAGTCAATGAGAAACTCATTATTTTTTAGACCATCACGAAAAGGATCTTTCATACTAGCTTCATCAATCCCTGAATCTACTTCTACTTCTTCCCTCTTCTCTTCCTCTTGTGGTTCAACCTCAACATTTTGAGAACTTGAGGTCACTTCTTTAAAGTATGGGATGACCGACATTGAAAGGGCATTTTTAGCCAATTTTTCATATTAACGTCTCTAATATGAAATAGTCTGCAAGGCTTCGGAGTTATCATGCGAACTATTGATTCAAATAACATATTAATTAAGTTCACTTAAATTTTTAAACAATCATATAATTCTAATTTATTCATTCTCTTGTGAACCTTTTTTTAATTTAATTACAGATTCTCTCTTTTCCATCCCCCACTAAAAAAAAATTCAGAATGTAACTGTTAGAAATAAGGGAGAGAAAAATAATAATAATGAAACACTAAAACTCTTGTTCTATTAGAGAGGGACTAAAGCCCTTTATATAATAGTACAAGATGGTGTTACACGTGTAACACATTAAGATAATAACAAACTAATATAATAACAAATCTAATCTAATATCTTTAACACTCTCTCCTAAACTCTGAAGGGTTATACCCTTAGAGTTTACACAAAAATGATAAACTAAAACTCTTATTTCAAACACCTCCAATTTATTTTTGTGAATTGGTAATCGTCATCTGTCTCTTGAATCCATCACTTCGCTCCCGCTCTTCTTGAGTCAGTCGAAGTCGCTCCCGCTCTTTGAGTCAGTCAGAGTCGCTCCCGCTCTTCTTGAGTCAGTCAGAGTCGCTTCCGCTCTTTGAATCAGTCAGAGTCGCTCCCGCTCTTTGAGTCAGTCGGAATTGTTGGTCCACTAGATCAGATGGCGCACGTAGGGCTCATGGAGGTTCAAGGAGAAGACGGAGGGCACAGACGAACGCGGACAAGTGGCGGAGACAGCACGCGGACAATGGTGGTGGAGATTCTTTAATACCCTCTTCCAAACTCTGAAGGGTGGAACCCTCAGAGTTTGCATAAAAATGAGACGACGGTGGGGACAGTGACGGACGGCCGGTGGCGGTTGGCATAGAAGAGTGCGGACATACGCCAACGGAGAAGAAGTAGAAGAAGCGCGACGCGAATGGCGACGCAAATGGTGCAGACTAGCGCAAGAAGAGAGGTGCGCTGACAGAGAAGAAGAATACGACAGTGCGTAAATACAACGACGGCACACGAAAAATGAAAGTGCGCGAGGACGATAGCGCACGTAAACGATGGTGTGTGGGAACAACGGTGCACGGAGACAACGGTGCGCGAAAAACAACGGCGCACGAAAATGACGGTGCGCGAATATGATAGCGCACAGAGGCAGCGATCCTGCATAAAAATGACGCCACTTGACGAACGACGATGACGACATTGGATCTCAAAGGAAGAAGAAGATCCAAGAAAGAAAAGAAACAATGATGTTGAAACTGACGAAAATCAGAAGAGAATGGGAAAAGACATATACGGATGCGTAGAGAATGAAAAACTGAACAAAATGAGTACCTGAATGATTAGATTTGGAGTCTGAACGAAGTCGTAACGATCCAGGAAAGAGACACATAAAAAACAAGGCCGGCCGTGTCGGATGATGGCCGAACGGTCTGGCGGGTCGAATCGCTGGCTGACGGATCCTAGATCTGGATCGGATCCGGGTCGGGCAAACTGAAGCGGGTCGGTGGGCCGGGCAACTGGATCCGAGTGACCGAACGAGTTCGGACGAATGGGCCGGGCGAGCCGTGCGGATTCGCGGACGAGGGACTCCGTACACGCGAAACGCACGTGATTTTCCCGGATTTGCTGGGATCGCACGCGGACACGAACGGGGGCTGCTCAGATGGGCTAGTGCGACTGGGGCAGCGCGGATGGGCTGCGCGGACGGGGCAGCGCGGCTGAGGCTGTGCGGACGGGTGTGGTGTCGGCACGGACAGGTGCGGCGCGCGACGACCAGACGGCTCTTGGACACAGACGGGTGCAGCGAAGAGACGGCGCGCGACAGACAGCGTTCCTCGGCCTCCAACGGAAACCCCTTCATCACCGCCTCAAATGTCTCCATCGATTTGAAACCCATCTAAAATCAATCCAGAGATGCTTGTTCTACGACATCGAGGACGTCATTGACGACTTCCATGTCAATATCAACAATAAGGGACCAGCTGTTTCTTTTCGTTCCACATGAGGCGAAGATCCCGTATTTTGAAGAGGATCCGAGCGATCCACGCCGATCTGAAGCTGATTTGCATGGGTCACAACATCTGTCTCTCGCGCCTGGTAAATCAAAAGGAGATGTCTTTGTTGTTCTTCCTGACGAGGAAGAGATAATTGGAATTGACCGATGGATTGGTACGGTTATTGAGGGCGCCACTTAATGTAGGTGGTCATGTGACGGGTGACACGCGGCGATGACCTGCGGAGAAGCGTGGACAACAACGTGTCGGAGATGACGACGCGTAGAAGATGACAACACGAACAATGAAAACGACGACAATACAAAAAATGGAAGAAAATATAGGTATCAAAAGTCCTCCCCCGCTCCGATTGAAGACATCTCAATCGGAGCGGGGAAGAGGGAAGAAAA
This sequence comes from Acorus calamus, assembly GCA_030737845.1. Classification (NCBI taxonomy): domain Eukaryota; kingdom Viridiplantae; phylum Streptophyta; class Magnoliopsida; order Acorales; family Acoraceae; genus Acorus; species Acorus calamus. The sequence goes on from CM060860.1 coordinate 22,318,519, forward strand.
ACCTTTGTGGATCTAGGGTTTATGGCTCTGATACCATGTTAAAAATAAGGGAGAGAAAAATAATAATAATGAAACACTAAAACTTTGTTCTATTAGAGAGAGACTAAAGCCCTTTATATAATATTATAAGATGGTGTTACACGTGTAACACATTAAGATAATAACAAACTAATATAATAACAAACTAAGATAATAACAAATCTAATCTAATATCTTTAAGAGTAACATTACCAAACACCCAAATGGTGACCTTTTAAACCACACTGGATCCATCTTATAAGAAAACAACAACCGTTTGATTAAAAAAACTAAGAAAGCCCAGGCGGTGGGGTCCACAACCGCCTCATACAGAGGCGAAATAGATAGTAAAAGACTCCATATGGGATATACAATGAGATGCGTAGGCGGTTTCTTCTCTCTCTATAAACAAAACACTGCATTTCAATTCTTCCCAGATTTTATTTACCATTAACACCATGCTTGTAATATTAAACCTTTGTCATCTCTATGTTTGTGTCTTCACTTAACAACAATAGGTGGATGAAGAGGGGAGCAAAAGATTGGATTTGATGGAAATAGTAAGGAAGAACTGGAGGAGGAAAGGAATTGAGTTAAAGATGCACCAGTATGATGGCACGGCTCTCTTCATAGCTATATAGTTTATTTTGTGTATATGTGAGTTTTGGTTTGTGTTGTTTTATATTTGAGTTTTTTTTTTTTATCTTTGGAAGGAATCCTTTTTTTCATCCATGATTCACTGGAGGGAAGAAGAGAAAGGTTCCAGTACTTTAGTTAGATGATAAGTAGTTTTGAAGGCTTTTGATTATTATGCTTGGAGGCTTTACTGTAAATTAGTTTATGCACTGTGCTACAATTTTTTTTCATGTGCTACAATTTCTTTTCATTCTTTTTCCTCATGGTGGTGTTTTGATCTTGTGGATTAGGTTGATTTGTTTGTAATCATCATTTTCTCTGGAGAGAGAATTTTTTCCCCATTATTTAGGGTGCGTTTGGTTGCGCGATTGCAAAACTGATTCCGCAGGAATCTGCGATTGCAAACCTGATTCTGCAGGAAGCTCAGTTTCTCAGCTTTTTGAAATCGCAGCTTTTGGGCACTATTTACCTGCAATCGCTGGATTTAAAACTGCGATTACAAAACCGTTTGGTTGCGCGATTGCAAACGCAGCTTCCTGTAATCGCAATCGCAGTGCAATCGCGCAACCAAACGCACCAGTAAAGTTTTGTGAAACAATCACCTGAGCTGTGACTCCAAAAACACTATCCAGAACACCTCTTGGGTCGGTTGCTTTTCAATCACCAGGAAAGAACTTATAAAGGGGGTGGGTGGGGGAAGAGAACTTTATGATCAGAAAAACATGTCAGGCAATAATAATTGAAAGACATAATGATGTGTATGCAAGATACAGTGGGTTAGCTATTTTTTTAGGCAATAGTAGACATGACCCAATTTTATTAAGGGAGCATGCAAAAATCAGGAGGAACATAACATAAACTCAAGTAGAGGAGAGATCTACCAAAACAAGATGAAAAAAACACTACTACTTTCTACTTTCTATAACAAACCCCTCTCCCCCCCCCCCCCCCCCCCCCCAAAAAAAAAAAATATAACGTGCCCCTACACGTGTGGTACCCCAATCAGTAATAAAAGCCACGATCATGTCTCACATGTTCTCCACATACACATTCTCAAGGCTATAGATGCAAATAGATGAGCTTACAGCATACTAGTATTTTCCCACGTTGGCTCAATACCAGATAGAAAAACAGTAATTGCAGATCATGGTGGGTCAGGTTTCAACACTTAAATCATGTCCAATAAAGCGTTTTGAGCATAGCTATTATTATATTCTATAGAAAAATGGGCAATTCTCACGATGCCTCTAGCAACTATCCTGATCACTTGTGGTAATTGTGGTCGACTCTTTCAATTACTTGAAGCCAAACCAGACTAATAGAAATACTGATTTAAACGGTACCAAAATAGTCCATGACATTGAACAGAAATAACCACTTAATGCTTGTGCAATAGATGCAATCCTTTAGGTGAATTTATATCAATTTATAAATGTTTTCTTCAAAAGGATTATAACTTTGGTGATTTCAAAAGTAACATCACGTGAAATCAATTTATGCCATCATTGAATTATGACAAAACACATTTAAGACCCTGGATGAAACTGAATCACTTGTTCCAGATTTCAAATTCTTAATCTCTAACTTCCTACTTATAACTGCAACACTAGCACGACAAAACATCTCCACATGAAGTGATGGACTATTATAAACCCATGCTCAAGGCGCCCTAGGTCTAAGAAACTAAATACCGTTGCTATATTTTTTATTTTGCATATCAATTGAACTGTCACATTATCCAGGAAACATCCTCCCACTGTGCTATAGTTCAGTTGTACATTGCTGAAAATGTCCGACACCAAAAAGTGAAAAATTCACCTCTCCATAGTGATGTTATAAGCAACACGCTCTCAAAACATCTTCAATATCGGGATCATCTCCAGCTTCTTTGTCCTGTCGCATAATGAAGAATATGATGAATATTGTGGATCAACAAATAAAATTTACAAATATCAGTAGTATAAAAAATGGTGCGAAAGGATCATGTTTATCGAATGTTATACATGGAACATTCTAATTCACTGTTCTTCACGTGGGCTACTTACATAGAAAATCCAGTATATTCTAAGAACATACATGATAAAATTGAAGCATCCTACCCTATGACTTCAAAAGTACATTTAAAATTGTAATATACACATTGTAGCTTGCAATTTCACTTTCATGTTGTGATTCACACAACCCCCTGGTAAATGTGAAGCAGGATAAGGGATGTAAAAAGGGGGAAAAAGCATATGATAATTTTCAAAAACTCGGAGCAAAATAGGAATCTAGAGCATGATCAAGATTTCAGGATCGAGTGCAAGTAGAATACCATAAATCACAATTCAAAAAAGAAAAATTTTAAAATATTTCAACAGATGGATTACATAGATGGCCAAATTGATCCTTCTACAGTTTGCCAGAAATTTGTTAAACCAGCTTATGAAAATCCCATCTTCCATTTGAGTATCTAAATGCATGTTATATAGGTTAAATCATACAATGAATCGGCGACATTAGAAATTTTATGGCAAGGAAGAAAAAGTATTACTCAAATGCAAGCAAGAAGCAAAAGAGCTTATCTTTGATTAGCTCCATGCACTCTGTTTGGATCCTATTCATTTCTACAAGGTGTCTCGGGAGGTGGTCAAAGCACTGGAATACATTGCCCGACAGGCTGCAAGGTTTCAACTAAATCTAACCACAGTTGGTATGGAAGACGCACGAATGCGTGGATTAGTCCATATATAAGCTCTATACATAAGTGTGTACAGGAGGCTAATCAAGCCTATACTTCTGCTTTTGATTTTGTTCATGACGTAAATGATGTATCTCATAATCTTGATAGTTTGAATATATAAGCCTGTGAAGGCCTTTTACATAAAAACAAAAAACAAAAAAATGCAAGCAAGAAGTCTTTTCCAATTCTCATCATTAATCAATCTTCATTTCTCATATACTTGACCATTTAACAAATAGCAGAAGTTAACCTTGTGCAGATATGAAATGTTTTCCTTTCCCGGGCCAGCGACAAGTATTCCCCCTTGTTGCCTGTGAAACAAATATTAACCAAACTCATGTCAGTTAGGGAGATTCGTGCATAACGCTAATAATTGAGGATTAAGTAATTAAACAGCATTCATGAGATTGCCAACAGCATTTCTACGTGACACAAAAGCTCTTTTATAGACAAACTTAAGTTCTAGGTGCCATGAGCTAAGAAAGTAAGAAAGCTCTTTTATAGAGAACAAACTTAATTTATTAGTGTCATGAGCTAAGAAACTAAGCGACCATATTTCACCTCACCAGATTGATGATGGGAATTTTCTGATAAAATACAATTGTTTTAAAGCTGTCTGTATTTCAGGATTCGATATGATATCGAAATCATCTCAAGCTGAATTTCAGACTTGCTGGCCAAGAACTAATTTCAGGTTTTCTGTATCCGAAACTAATTTGAGATGCTTCCAAGTTTGGTGAACCCAAAATAAGCTTTCCAAATTATAATAAAATGCCATCCGGGCAAAGCCCGAGTGATCTGGTTCCTGAACACCAATTTTGTATTATAATGTTGAATAACACTTTTTCACTAAATACTTATTAATTAACATTCTTTTAAAAAAAATTTCCATGAATTAACTTTGCCTCAAATTTATTTTATAAACTAACTCTGTTTCATAATTTTTATTAAAAAAAAAAGAAGAAAAACTCTGTTTCATAATAGGGGTTTACCCTCTAAAATACCAATCACATATGAATAAATATACATCCATGAATTGAACGTAGCGGATTATTTTGTTGGTAAAAACAGATCATCAATGAGGCAATATACTCTTTTTTTTTATTGTTTTACTAGTGGTCACTCTCTTATGCATGAATGAAAACTTCATGTCTATAAGTTTCCACATGAACTTCAAAAATAATTAGAAAACTCAATTTCTCTTAGGTTCAGGAATCTACAGAATTTGATTTGCATCTCTAGTAATGTAGCATAAAAACAGAAATATTCAATTATTTTCCTATAGTTACATAAACCTTTTACGGGAAGTTCTTAAATGCTTCCAGAGCAATTGGAAACTTTCTAAAACACTTTATGAATGTTTCCTAGGCATTTCAAAATCCATTGGAAAAGAGTTCTATCAAAGCTTCTTAAATGTTCCACTCACACTTCAGTAACCTCTAAAGAAAAACTTTTGGCACTATTCACAACTGCTCTAGAGGTGTCTCCCAACTCGCATAATTAAAGGGATATACCATACTGGTTAACAAAATGAATATCCAAAATCCAGTTTCCCATATAAGAAGAAAAGACAGCATGAATTTCTCGGCTTCTGAGCTGACATGAAATGACATCTAGCAAAAAAGCAGGATTCTGTTAATCCTCCAATTTGACCAGCCAATGTGGCTAATTTATTCTATAGTGAATTTTTTTTGTTGAAACAAAAAGATAAAAGAATTTCCAATTCATGATATATATTTAACAAAAAAAAAATAGTGAACACAGATTCCTGCTCTATGCAAAATAATGATATGTTTTAATATTTATGCATTTAAGACTTTACAAGTAATGCATCCAAGAATTATTATTTCTGAAAAGAATTAGGTAGAATAATGAGGACTTGCATACAACATGATTTAGTGGAAGAATAATGCAACAGTTATACAGAAAGACAATACACATACCATCCACCTCTGCTAACGGTGTCCTCCTCAAATGATAATTTCCAATCCTGTCTGTATCCTTCCATGTAGGACTGTATAATCTTCAGTCCAGCCTAATTTTCAGGGAAGTATCATTATTAGGCCTTCCTTAATGCTTGAAAGAAAAATTCATTGTATAAATAGCAACCGGTTGGAATTCAGAAATAAACCAGAACAATATCTACACACCGATGGAGTAAATGTGGTCGATATCCCAGAAACAAAATTTAGCGCTTTATATGCTGAATGGTTAGTATCTGCATAGACTTCTGCATCACAAAATATGTGAAACTTATCTCACTCAATAATAGGATACAAAGAAACTTGCAGAAGGGTCTAAGAAAGTTCAAAAAATTGTGCTTGCCACAATGTTAGATGTGGATACGTGCATATATGTGGCCTTCAAAACGTAGGCAAATTAATAAAAAAAGTCCAAACAATTATAAATAATATATCAGTTCGTACAGTACAAAACTGGAAAATTTTCTTCTGAAAAATTTAGGTCCACAACATTGAATCTTTTGTTCTTCATGTTCCTCAACAAGCGTCAAACATGGTAATATTAGTATGAGATAGAATCATTATTGTCCATGAGGATGAGAATTACATCAGTTTCAACACCCCTCTTCAAATCAGTCCTCAGTTTCTTGTGACCCACGGACAACAACAGGGGCATGAGAATTATATCAATGGTTCATTCCAATGTTTTTACAATGTAGCTATTTAAATCTTCAAAATAGAAAACCATATGTTTGCATAAATTACATCAAGGACATCAGTTTTCTCCTATTCATCCACGATCTCTAATACAAGTAAGATCAGCAAAGTACAAAAAGTTTGCAAATGTGTAAAGTAGGATGGAAGAAGGGTATATTATAAATATCTCAAATAAGAAATAATATATGCTTCAATCAAAAGTCCTGATCTATGGAATCCGATAAACCAATGCAAATTGGTCATTTAGGAGCACATTTTTTCAAGAATAATCATCAAAAATTTGAAAATCTACTGATCCATAATTTTCAAGAATAATCATCAAAAATTTAAAAATTCAGAAAGATGTAAAGTGTAAACTAGAGGAGCCTGTCATGTCATATAATTAACACAGCTCTGAAAACTCACCAACTTGTACAGGTTCTAAGCATCTCAGACACCCAAAACTGGTTGATATGTCATAAAGGGCAAAATAATTCAGTCAATCTTGTAACATATTAATGGACAAGAGAAATGCTTATAAATTTTCAATAAACAAAGATGAGCATAGCCAAGAATATTTTGTAACATAATAATATTTCTTCGCCAAAGATTATAATATGGTTTCTGGTCACTAATTGCTTTTTTACCTTTATCTAAACAAAGCATAGATGTAGTGACTTTTATTCCTCAAAAGCATACCTCCTTTGAAATTTGTCTGAGATGCGAATGCCTTTGCCTTCATTAAAAAGAGAACTAACCGTTAGACCAGTAAATGTCAAACCAAAAAAACATGGAATATATCCGGTATCATGTTTCTGAAGGTTGACTTGGCATGTAAAAAAGTTGGATAAAATTTTAGATCCTGTGAAAGCTCAAGATCCAACACCAAGAAGAATTCGCATCATCATTGTGAATATACAAACAGAGATTGAATCATTTAAAACCCTTAAATTCTTAACAAATACATAACACACCTAAAATTCTATAGCAAACAAAACTTCACTCACGTAATTTCCAAGAAATTTTTAATCCTCTTAGATTATCACATATTTTCTCAATAAAACCATCTTGAGAGAAAATTCATAGTAGAAATAAATTAGCCTAAGGAAATATTAACAGGAAAGACTATTTTCTATCCTCTTAGATTGTCTCGCATTTTCTCTATATAAAAACCATCTAGAGAGAAAAAAAAGGTCATCATAGAAATAGTTCAGTAGAAAGGAAGTATTAGAAGAAACTAATGGAATATTGTCATATTCAATAACGGAGGCCGAAAAGTCTGTTATATAGATACAAGATGTACAAAATCCTAAAAATAGAAAAGGACAAAAAAACCCATGAGAAAAATTTGAGTCGGGGGCGCTGCAACCCACGTGGGCCCAATCTTTGATTCCGGCACATGTGAGGCCTCCAGGAATAAAAGGCCTATTCCACTCTATTAATAGGGCAGATTTTTTACGGAGTACAAAGGGAATTGATTCACCTGCAAGTCCTAAATAAATTGAGCCACATTAGTGGTGCTCAACAAAAATATGGGTCAGTTAAGAGTGCTAATCGATAAGAAATGTGTATTTTAATGGTGCAATGAGGAAGAGACATTTTATTTCCTAAGTTCTTTATTATTTAAAAAATGCTATTTCAATTTCAAACAACTTACTTATCTTATTACAAGCATCATTGTTTGTCATTGATTCCTTTATAAGTCGGAGCCTAGATTCTAGAGTGCAGGAATACATACCTTGGAATCTCTCATCATTCAATTAATGATATCCTCTCTTCCATTTCCACGAAAATCATATAATTTTGTTTCTATGCTGATTCACATCTTATATGACCTACACCATGATCCTAGTTCAACATTCAACACTACACTGGTCCATTGTTCTGACATCGTGTCACTACAAATAACATCAAACAATGAACCTCATCTTAAGTGATAATCAGTTTATCCAATATAAAGCCAGTAGCTCAGACTTCTCTCGGTTCCCTTACACATAGTCTCTCACACTTTCCTAAGCATCATCATACATACACTTGATTTCTCATATCAGACACAAAAATACTTAAAACGTGAAAATTTGATCTATATCAGACACCCTACAATCGGATACCAATACAAACAACTACCAGATTGATTGCAAGCAAAAATTCTAATTTTCTCAAATGCTTCATGCAATGTCATAACCTACCCATACACTCGTGTTTATCTGGACTACCAGATGTCAGTTTGCAAATAGTACACCTTTCCTCATGATGGTACACCAGTACAAATCTCTCAAATAGAAAATTATGCAGTTCCGAATCGTATCCGGGTTTTGGTCAATTCTGGAAAGTCAAAGGGTGAGACCTTGACCAAGTCAAAAGGTGACTTGGACCAAGTCAATGGAGACCTTGACTAGTCAAATGTGACTTTTGACTGTCAAGGGGTTTTGTTTGGTAGTTTGGTTAGATTGACCCAAGTCAACCTCCCAACCACCACCTTTTTGGGCATTGATTGCCCCCCCCTCTCTTTTTCTCTCCCTCTCTCTCTCCCCCCATTGTGTGCGTGCATATTTTTTTCCCCTCTTTTGTTTCTTTTCTTCTAAATGTGTGTGTGTGTGTGGAGAAGTGGAAGAGGAAGCCCATAGTGCACACATAAAAGGTGAGTGTATGTGTGTATGAGTGTGTGTGACTATGTATGTGTTTTGTTGTTGATTCCTCCTCTTTGACTCCCTTTCATGCCCCTTTGTGCACTGTTTTCAGCCAAGTAAAGGCTGGTGGGGAGGCTAAGGAGTGGTGGTAGTGGTGGAGGAAGTGCCGGGTGCACCCGAGGGGCCCCAAACCTCCCATTTCCTTCCCCCTCCTTTGGTAAGCTTTCTCCCCCCTTTTTTCTTTGGTTTTTCTAGTGTTGGGGGCTGTTAGGGGGTGTCATGCATGATAGGTTTTGGGTTGGGGGTTGAGTGGGGAGGATGGGAGAGGGGGCTTGGGACCCCTGGGCACGCGCGCGGGTTTGCCCAGGCGGGCCTGGCAGGCGCGTAGGAGGGTATGCAGGGCACAGTGCGCGTGTGCGGGTTGCGTGTCTGGGCACGCGGGCGCGCGTCTGGATGCGCAACTGGGGTCTGGGCGTGCGGGCAGCGCATCCGGACGCGCGGCTGGAAGCGGGTCAGTGCGCCATCGAGCATGGGACGCATGCGTGCGTGCATGAGCGTGCGTATGCGTGCGGGGACCACGCGTGTGGCTGCCTGGGGGCTCGGGTAGGTGTCAGGGCACTCGGACATGCGCGCGTACGTGCGTACTCACATGCGTGCGAGCCCGTATGCGTGTATATCTAAGTCTTTGGCATTTCTAGTTAATTTTAAGTATTTTTATGTGGTTATACTCAGCAAACTGGATGCCTTGTCTTGCAGATCTTGGCGAACGGCCACGTGACGACCCGGGTTGCGGTGAGTGGGTCGATCCAACCCAGTTGGGAGGTGTTCGGTGCACGTAGGCATGCATCACCCTCCCCTGGGGTACCATAACTGCATATTAACCTTCCTAAGTGTGCATGTTATTGCTTACCTTGTTAGGTTGCATCCATGCCATATTAGACATAATGTGTTAGGATCATATACCCTAGTATCATGTGTAGGGGCCCATACTTGTCTATGTATTGTGTCCCATGCTAGTTTAACCATGTCTATACATACACCATGTCACATGCTAGGATAGTTCTATTCCAGACATGTCTTCCACCCAGTTACCATGTAATTAGTGCTTACATGTATGCATGAGTATAAGGCACGGCTAAGGTAATAACCTTATATTTTTCTATCATGTTAGACTTTGTATACTAGGGTATTACATCCATGTATCGCATCCGTCGACAAAAGGATCACCCTAAGATGATCATCTCATGGCTATTGAGAACGAATCAAATCAGACGGTTCTATTTCTCAATCTTTCTGACTTGCTCCTACGGAACCAAAGTCAAAAAGATTGAAAAAGTCAGTCATTCACAACCACTGATGAAGGATTCCTCGAAAAGTTAAGGATTAGTAATCCTTTTTAGAAATCGAATGGATTCAGTCTCATACATGAGCCCAAGCATGCCTTAGACAATATTATAACCTTGTTATAACTTATAGCATTAATTGAATACTTCCATGAGTAATTCTTTGTATAGTTATTATGTGTTATATAGTACATCTCTATATATTTTATATATGGAGCCATGAACCTTGCCTAATAAGATTAAGCAAGTGTATGACCTCTGATGGGGTCATACCATGGCATTGACACTACAAATCATCAGTCTTCCCCGAATCTGAGTTATGCGCCCTCGAGAGAATTCATGAGAATTCGTAACCTTACCGACGATGGATCCATGAGGATCGAATCCGCGAGTGTCAAATGTTCTCCCCTTCGTTGGCTCTGTGTCGAAGCTACCCGGATTGTAGCTGTCCTGCGAGATGCTCCCAGAAACTATTCATGACGCCGGTTGGAGCGCCCATACGGTAAAGGTAGCGGTCATGGGAGGCTACCAGGTAGAGGCTACTCGGGAGAGGGCTACCGGATGACTAAAGGAGTAGACCAGTTGACCTCTTTTCCCCAATAGTCCAATGTCACCCGAGGGTGAGGGTGAGGGTGTAGTGGGTTTGGGGTCAATACCCGACCCAATAACTTAAGTAACTGTTTCATTTGTTGGAACCTTAACCTTAATCACTTGGAATAATTAATATGGTGTGGTAGGTTTGGGTTGACACCCGACCCACCAGCTTAAGTTGTTAATTCAATTATTGAGACTTGATTGCTTGAAAGCTTAATATGAGTTGTGCTGCATGGATTGTACCATTCACTGAGCGTGTGGCTCACCCCTCGCATATGTTTTCCTCCAGTTGCCGCCGAGCCGGATCTGAAGGAGGAGCTCCCTTAGGCACAGTACCGTAGTTGAGCGACGGTCGTGTTTTGAGTCTTGCGAGTGTGAGAGGCCATCAACATCCCCCTTTTTCTTGTATGTATTGCTACTCGTGCTTGTGCACAGTACTTGTATTTGATGTCTTTTGTTGTATATTGGCTCTCACATGACAGTTGATTATCTATTCCGGTCTGTAAATATGTCTTTGAATTACAGACTTCTGCTATATGTATATATATTATGTCAGCTTCCTTGTTAACTACTTTATCACCTTTGATGTTATGTAGAGTCTTTTATTGATCTCGTGTATGGATTGCTGATATTATATATTTTCCACGTCTCGGGGACGGCCGCCCTGGGGCGTGACAATCTTATCTTTTCCTTCTTTTTTTTCTTTTTCTTGAAATAATATTGTCTTTATCCAACTCTATATCCAGCTCACATTTGATATCCACCCCCATCAAATTCGTCAACTAGTACACACACACACATAGAAATAATAAAACAAGCTTACTGTGGAAATTCATCGTGCTATACCTGCTCAACATTTCCAGGTCCAATTAAGATGAGTGCAACTCTAGCCGCATCCATCGTCTCCTATAAATGGAAAACAAGAATATATAAGCATCAAATAAAAAAATAATGAATGAATATGTGCTTATCTATAAACTTCATGTAGCGACGCCCAATATTATCTATTTGCCCCTAGCAGGCTCACGGCTTTAAAACACAACTTGATATGTAAGGGTTGTGCTCACATATAAGCCTTCTAGGTGGTATAAAACTAAATCATGGTGCGGACTTTGACCTCACCCCACATGGACTCATTGGGATCTAACATAGCCCAACCCACCACCCCCACAATGAACACATTTCACAATGAAAATCACTAGTATTTCTCAAAAAAAAAAGGATTGTATAGTTTCAATCCACAAAATCAACAACACAATCAGCATGAATGTAAGATGCCACAAGGAGTCAGCATCATCAATGCTAAGGGTCAGGTTGAGCATGACCTCCTTTATTGTCAACGCTATCTTGTCACAATCTTTCAGGATAAAGTTTGTTCCTTCATAAGTCAAACAGATCCTCGGTTTTGTACCAATGAAGAACACAAAGTAAACCAGGGTAGGACATTTACAAATGAGCATCTAGGCAATTGCAAGTGGGATAAAAATATTCAAGAGGATTAGCTTAGGCACATATATGCTAACAAAACCATAAGATTCCACTTAATGTACATTGTTCAAATTTATCCTTGATATAAATGATAAGTTGTGCGCATGCCCCATATATTTGTTTAGGTGTTGTCTTTGCACCATTATTTCATAATTTGTTTGTGTTCAATGAAAGAGGAAGGTCAGTAGATGGACGAGTATGAGCCCATCATGGGAGAACAATGTACACCATGTTTCTATACGAGCCAGTATCCTTGACTAATCAAGAAAAAAATCAATCCAAAGACAAGAACTCAAAACTAATACGTAACAACCATCAGAGCTAAACAGACTACTTTATTAAACAAAGCTTTTCTCGTAACTAGTGTTTTAGAACAGAAATTAGATAGAGGTGACAGGTGTGAAACTTCCCGCTCATGCTTGCTGCAAAAGTGATCCTCGTAATCAAGAGATAGCTTTTAGCCCTACTTAATTAATAAGCGATGGGTACAAAGGCTTATAATCTTGTCTTTCTTTGATCATATTGTGCAACGACGGAAGACTGATAGGCCTGAAAGTCTTCATGGCTGTGGATGAGACTGAGCTGCACTGGTATGTAGTGCGTAGTTTCTATGAAATGCATTGGTAGATTCTCAATTATTGGTGCTGCACTGGTATGTGAGTGCACTGACAATAAGCAGCAAAGATGATACCATACAAATATTGAAACATCAGCATCAGGATAATGATGGTCATGTTTTAGGTACCGCCAATACCGCGTCATGGGGATTTGAGATCAACTTATTTACTTAGGTTGTGAACCCATCTGACCCATTAATGATCCACACACGGAATTGTTGGGTGCATACTAAACCCTTCATGGGAAGAGGCTTATTCAACAAGGATCTCCATTCCCTTGACTTGGAGAATACCCAGATCCGGTCATGAAAGCTGTATCAGATGCCATAAACCCAAATTTGGTTCTTCAAGTGATATAGTGGTTTTATCAAATCACTTTCTTAAATATATTTATGATAACAAATATACATTATTATTAGAACAGTTTGCAAAAAGTTTTTCATAAAATCCAATTTTTCCAGAATCTGACCGATTCATAGAGTTTCTAAAGCATAACTCACCATGTACATCCTTGCGATCCTCTAAATATAAATGGATTGGCATGTGACAGATATATTCGATGTCCCCATTCACCCGAGTCTCGGGTTCCTTAGTTATATGACCACATAGGAGTGTTTTATACTATTGAAAAGAGGAAGCTCAAAAGGTTAAAAGGAAAAAGAAGACAATATACTGGGAGAAATTCTGTGAAAGAGCTTCATACATGTGTTTAATCATATGGTGTAATTTCTTTTCCAAATTATTCCCCCAAACAAATTGGATTTGATGTTCATATCAATGTGAAATTGTCTCGATTCACCACCAGTTTTCAGGACAATTGGTCATGGTTAGCAGGTGAGTGTTCTAGATTTTGGCAGCTCATAGTCAAGCAGATCAGATTTAAGCCTGGAGAGCTCATGGTAGAGGATGCATTAATACCAGATAGTTGATGCGAGAAAGAACATGGAAGGCATCAGTTGATATGGATGTGAGCAGAACAGGTGCTCATGATAAAACATTCAAGAGACAATATTTAAGAAGTGTACATCGAAAGTCTAATGTCATGTTAATGGGACATATAAGCGTACTCAACCATCAAAGAATCAGAGGGAAAACTTCTCCCAGAGAACAAGGCAAATTTTCATAGTGGAGGTACTCACTTTATAACAAGGTAAATGCTGAAGAGAGTATTGTCACAACTTATGGCTTTGAAAACATGCATATAGTTTTAGTATTCATGGGGAACCCTTTCCACACAATATGCATGCTTTTGAAATACGCATGGACCTCATTATCAGCAGAGTACTTAATTATTTGCAAATAACATGAATAATGTGTGTGCAAGGAAGAGAAGCATGCATAGACCTTCAAATTGCACATGGATAACATGTTATTGGGTCTAAGAAAATCCCCATCATGCACAACCCCTTGCATACTTGATGTTTATGATTCTCCCTCCCCTCCCTCCGTCTTGCCTTCCAGCAGCAAAATATCTCCCCTTTCTCCCCTCTTTCTCTTCAAAGCCTGACTCAAATTTCCTTTCTCTAAAACCCCTCAAACTCACTCAGTCACTCTCCCTCTGCCCTCCATCCTCCCTGTCTCCCCTTCTACCTGGGCCACTAGATGCAAAATGAGGAGACGAAATGAATAAAGCAACAGCCAGAACAAAAATTCTCTTTCACTTTGTATTAGAACACTTACTTATGGGGTTTATAAAGATCCAGACACCTGAACATAACTGCACACAAACCCTACAAGTTTATTGAATAATTTAACTGAGTTATCAAGACTAGCCCGGATTTGTATTGTTCGGCTCTAGGTCCAGGTTTCTTCTCTCCGTCATCTTGGGTCAGATCTTAACTAGTGCATAGATTCTAATCTAGCTCTGGATTTATAAAAAATGTAACTTGGTTAAATCTTTGATGACAAGCAATTTGGTAACTTTTCAAGTCACAGGCATTGCAATTTAAAATGTTCAGCATGTCGTAACATATAATTGAAGATAAAGAAAACACACCAAGTTTACATGTTCAATGATCATCCACACATTCAAAATATACAAACATTTTTTTACGAAACCCATGAACTATAAATTGGAAGTGCAAGTCACCACAAGAAATATAGGAACGCTTGTGTTTTACCTTTCTAGATGCAAGAAGATCAGCTCGTTTACGACATAAGACACATCTGTATATAACAAGGCAGAAAGGTTATCTTTTCTTCCACAGAAAATAACATAGTGTACTGTTACAACAAAACCACCAAAGGAATATTACCCAAAGTGTCGAGCAAATGCAACCACAGCTTTCCTGTCTCTCCACAAATCAGATAAAGGAATTGATTTCCCAGTTAAGTCAAATACTTCAACAGTATCTAACACAAATGCAACATCTTCAGACATTGACACAGCAGCACGTTCTGATCACAGGAAAGCCAAAATGAGTAGAAGATTATAATAGTCAGAGCATTGGTTACTTTACTTAAGCATGCCAAAGGTACCAAAAAAAGATATTGGAATGGCTATATTGATAGAAGAAATCATAAAAGTATTTAAGATATACATACCAAGATCCATTAAGAAATCATAATAGTATTTAGGATAAATATGCACAAAAAGCAAGGCCCGTCCAAACAGTCTTCTTTAATTAACTTTCTACGAGGAGAAATTTTGTGGTGCGTGTGTGTACACACACATACATCTACTTATCATACATACACACACGCACACATATAGCTAGGTCCATCCAAACAGTCTTTTTCAATTATAGCTTTCTAATACATGAGATTTATTCATCAAATCAGTGTGCGTTGTTCACATACATATAAACATACATACATAACATAAATAAACATACGCACAAACATAGATTATTGGAAGTACTAGATATACATAAATAAACTAGAATGTTAAGGATTGGGTCTTCCAACATTTCACTATATGGTAAAGAACTATACATTAGGTTTCTTAATTCATGAGGAGACTATAGATTAGGTTTTCCTAATTCACGAGATCAAGAACATGAGAGTGATTTTTCAGGGTATATATAAATATAGTGAAGTGATTAGGTGCGGCGAACGGCGGGTGCGGCCGCGACACAGGCCGTCCGATCACGGGTCCATCGCATCCGATGGTCGATGTGAATCGCATCCGACCGTCGGATGTAATGGACCCGTGATCGCTGCCGCACCCGCCGTTCACCGCATGTAATCGCCGCATGTAACCCGCCGTTCGTCGCATGTGAAGCGATTAGGTGCGGCGATATGATAACCTGTAAATTGAAAAATTGATCAGCGTGAATGGGAGTGGATACCAGGAGAAGCAGAGGAGGCAGTGACTGGTTCGGACCGTCTGCCACTCCTGTGCGACAACCTGAGGTTTCCACCATTAGAGGGGGGTTTCTTGTGAAGGTCACTGTAAAAGATGCCCCGGATTTCGCACGAACCAACGGCGCTGGTGACGGGGATGATTGCAGGGAGAGTCGTCGTCGTCGTCGTCGTGGCCATGGAGAATGGTAAATGCACGCTCCACCACTCTCTCCCTCTCCAGTGACTGATGTTCGTAGATTTCTAACATTGTTTTGGCGGTGTGAAATGGAACACGTGGTGATCAAAGGAAAGCCTACTTTCTTCTGGTTTCCAATCGAAGACAAATTGAACAGTTCACACATCTTGCTTTTTAAGGTTTTTAAATTTTAAAGGAACACACATCTTAAATTTTTGTGGTTTCTTGAATATTTAAGATGGAACACACATCTCATTTAATAGGTTTCTTGAATTTTTTAGAGTGAACACACATCTCATTTTTAAGGTTTTTGATTTTTATTAATTTATATTTCTCGTTTTAGGATATCGTTGTCGATCAAAATTATTAAATTACTGAAGTGATAGACTCAAGGGAGATATTCACAACATCTATGGTGAGAAATGTTTTTATTGATTTAGTTTTTGTTTAAAATAATATGTTGTAACATGTATATTAATTAAATTTTATATGTTTTTCATATAGGTGTTCAACCACGTGATGAAATGATTAAGTGGGCATAAAAAGTTGGAAGGGAGAATGGTATTGTCATCGTTGTTAGCCGATCAGATATTTCAGATCCTTGCCGTTTACCACGCTTGTTTCTTGGTTGCGAAAGAGAGGATATTATCGACCTCATCGTGCTTGTAGCTGTAACACATATGCATTTTATCTTATTTATATATTTGATTTAAATATATAAATAGAATATTTGAATTAAAATTAGTGTATTTTGTGTGTTTTTAAGTTTTGGTCCATTTAGTGTATTATTATGGGCTCATTTCAATTTACAATTTTAAATTTATGTCTCATGTATATAACAAAATAAATCAAATCAAATTCTCAAATCTAACAAAAATTATAAAACGATCCCTGGATTGTTTCAAATTTAGAAATAGGTCCCTATCTGAATTATAGATAAGTCCCTATAGTCTATAATAGAAAAATTTAGGATTGAAAATTAGGTCCTGAAAATCAATAACAATGAAATTTCAAAATTTAATTTTTTTTTAGATAATTTTTTTATTTATAAAATTGTAACAATTTAAGATTTTGAAAATCTTTGAAAGAAAATATATAAAATTTTTAACATTAACAAATAATATTTAAAATTGTAAATTGAAATGGGCCCATAAGAATACACTAAATGGACCAAAACTTAAAAACACACAAAATACACTAATTTTAATTCAAATATCTTATTTATATATGTAAATCAAATATATAAATAAGAGAAAATGCACAGGTGTTACATATTTTCCCCTTTAGGAATTTAGTCCTCTAAATTCAGGGGAGAACACAAAAAATATATATATCATCCAATGATAACAATCATTCAACCAACAGTTGTAAGAGTAGTCTTACAATTCTAACTCAGAACAACATCTATACAATCATTTTACCAGTATGGTTACACGTCCATGTAAATACCTAACAAGCACAATAATATAAAAAATTGTATAAGAATCTAACTTATACCCCACAAACAATCAAACAAATGTACTCCATGTAAATACCTAACAAGCACAATAATATAGAAATTTGTATAAGAATCCAACTTATACCCCACAAACAATCAAACAAATGTACATCTATACAATAATTGTATAAGTTACAGGTCTGACTCATACCCAACAAGTTCAATCATGTGAAAAATGGTATAAGGTTATAACTTATACCCCAGAAACAATATTCAATCGAATGCACAAGCAAAACTATCAATGTTTGGCATTGAAGTTTCAACAAATATCAATACAAGTGACATATGATCATACCAAAAAAATAACCACATAAATAAGATCCAATATTCTTCTGTTGCGCCACTCTGCTAGTGACCCAAATCACGGGTGGATGAACTTATACATCACAACCAATGGCAACAATAAGTTATAATAATTAAATATATAGGCCAAATCTACCCATGCTTCACATCATAGGTGTTATAACTCATACAACATAAGCAAACTCATACAACATATGTTATATATGTGTCACTTTTTAGCCTATGGGTAACCTTTGGGTCAGCTCTGGCCATTTTCGAAATTTTCTTTTTCGATCGGAACCGCTAAAATTTTGGCTTTTTAGCCATCTGCGTGAGCTAGAGAACTCCGATTGAAAATCAAACTGCATATTATGGGTCCTGGTACCATTCTGTACTACTCATAAAAATTTCATCAAATTCCGGTAACGTTTGGAAAATTATGCAATTCTGAACCGTATCCGGGTTTTCTTCGTTACTGGTTTTGTGGGAGGAATAGTGTTGGGATATTTAGTGATTATGGTGACTCTTGGTAAGCTTACCCCCCTCTTACTTAGGGGTTAAGTAAGGTTGAGATATTTGTGAGTGTGAGTGGGTGAGGGTAGGTTAAACTCACCCCCTTTTTTATTTCTTTTTTTTTTTCTCTTCTTTTAAGGGGTTATGTAGGCGTAAATGGCCTCCCTTTCTCACTCTCTCCCTCTCACACACTCTCTCCCTCTCTGGTTTCTTGTTTTGGTTGTGTGTGTGTGTGTGTTTGGGTTGGTTGGAGAAGAAGAAGGCACACAAGCAAGGGTGAGTAAGGTTATGTGTTTGATGTTGTCGTTGTTTCTTTTCTTTCTCCCCCCCCCTATTTGTCCCCTGTTTTCAGTCAAGGAGAGGTAGTAGAGGAGCTGAGGAGGTGGTGGTAGTGGTGGTAGTAGTTGGGAGTGGCTTCGGGTGCGCGGAGGGCCCGTAGAAGGGCCCAGGCGGGCTGGTCGGGCGTGCAAGCGCGCGTGTGCGCGCAGAGCGCGATCGAGTGCGCGCGGAGCGCGGGCAGTGGGCGCAGGGGCGAGCGGGTGCGTGCGGGGCGCGGGGGCCATCCGGGTGCGCTGCTGGGTGCGCGGCAGGAGTTCTGGGTGCGCGGGGCACGTCCGGGTGCGCTGCTGGGTGCGCGGCTGGGCGCGGGGCAGTGCGCCGGCGGGCGCGGTTGCGCGTGCGCGCGTGCGTACGCGTGCGGGGCCACGCGTGTGGCTGCCCGAGGTCTTGGGTAGGTGTCGGGGCGCTCGGATAGGCGTGCGTACGCGCGTACTCGCATGCGTGCAGGCCCGTATGCGTGCATGTCTGAGTTATTGGCATTTCTAGTAAATTTCAAGTGTTGTTAAGTAGTTTACTCACCATTTTCGTTACCCTTGCCTTACAGATCTTGGCGGGTGGTCGCGCGACGACCCAGGTTGCGGTGAGTGGGTCAATCCAACCCAGTTGGGAGGCGTTCGATGCACGTTGGAGTGCATCGCCCTCCCCTGGGGTGCCATAACTGCGTATAACGTGTGATGTACTGTAGATGTATGCATGATATTGTCTGTTAGGCTAGGAGCGCACCCATGCTATGATTAGATGTTGTATGCTAGGTTTTATACATCCCTGTATCATGCATAGGAGCCATGTATACCTAGACACATGTTATATGTTAGTATAAACCCGACCTATGCATGTCCCCACCTAGTTTAATTTAATTAAACAGATAAGGAGGTATAAATATAAGCATGCCTTAGGAAATATTACGTCTTGTAATTAATTTCAGATGCTTCCATGATTAATCTTTATTTCTTGTAAGAATTAAATGCATGCTGTTATATATGTGTCACTTTTTAGCCTATGGGTAACCTTTGGGTCAATTCTGGCCATTTTTGAAATTTTCTTTTTTCGATCGGAACTGCTAAAATTTTGGCTTTTTAGCCATCTGCGTGAGCAAGAGAACTCTGATAGAAAATCTAACTGCGTATTATGGGTCCTGGTACCATTTTGTACTACCCATAAAAATTTCATCGAATTCCGGTAACGTTTGGAAAATTATGCAGTTCTGAACCGCATCCGGGTTTTCTTCGAACTGATTTGGTAAGTGGAATAGTAAATGAGATATTTTGTGCATGTGGTGACCTTTGGGTAAACTCACCCCCCTTTTACTTAAACACTAAGTCATGCTTGGTTATTTGGATTGAGAGGGGGTGAGGTTAGACTTAACCCTACCCCCCTCTTTTTCCACTCCCCTCACCCCCCCCCCAAACGTGAGTTTTGGGGGGGCTCTCTCTCAAATATCTCATTCTCTCTTCTCTCTCTTTCTCTCCCTCTCCAGCCTTTTGTGTGTGAAAGATTGTGTGTGTGTGAGTTTTGTTGGAGAAGAAGAAGAAGAAGGAGCACAAAAAGGGTGAGTAGTGTTGTTGTTGTGTTGTTTCCCTCTCTTTGGCTCCCTCTCATGGTCCCTTTTCCCCTGTTTTCCAGCCTAGAAGGTCTGTTGGGAGGCTGAGGTGGTGGTGGTTGTGGTGTTAGGGGTCGTGGTGGTCGCGGGTGCATCGGAGAGCACCGGATCTCCCCCTTTCACTCCCCCTCTCTTGGTAAGCCCTCCCCCTTTAAGGTTTTCTTGGTTTTTATTGTGTTAGGGGGTTTGTTGGGGAGTCATGCATGTTAGGGATGGGTTGGGGGAGTGTGGGAAGGGCAGAGGAGGGGCTGTAGGCCCTTGGGCGCGCGCGCGGGTCTGTCCGCACGCGTGCGCGCGCAGGCGAGGCCCTGGCGGCCTGGCAGGGGAGCAGACGCGCGCGTGCGCGTGCGCGCGGGCGCGCGAGCGCAGGCGCGCGCGGGGAGCGTGCAAGGCGCAGTGCACGCGCACTGTGCGTGGGGTTGAGCACGGGAGCGCGCGGGCGCGCGCGAGCGTGCGCGCATGCGCGAGCTGCGCGTCTGGGCGCGCGAGTGCGCGTCCGGGTGAGCGGCGAGGGGCTGGACGTGCGGACAGCGCGTCCGGAGGCGCGGGTCAGTGCGCCATCGAGCGCGGGGGCGCGTGCGCGCGTGCATGCGCGTGCGTACGCGTGCGGGGGTCATGCGTGTGGCTGCCCGGGGGCTTGGGTAGGTGTCGGGGCACTCGGACATGTGCGCGAACGTGCGTAATTGCATGCGTGCGAGCCCGTATGCGTGCATATCCAAGTCTTTGACATTTCTAGTTGTTTTTAAGTGTCTTTTTGTGGTTTTACTCACATATTTGGATGCCTTGTCTTGCAGATCTTGGCGAGCGGTCGCGCGACGACCCGGTTTACGGTGAGTGGGTCAATCCAACCCAGTCGGGAGGTGTTCGATGCACGTAGACGTGCATTGCCCTCCCCTGGGGCACCGTAACCACATATTAACCTTCTTAAGTGTGCATGTTATTGCTTATCTTGCTAGGTTGCATCCATGTCATCCTAAGACTTAATATGTTAGGATCATACACCCTAGTACCATGTGTAGGGACCCATATTTGTTCTTGTATTGTGTCCCATGCTAGGTTATTCATGTGTTAGTATTTACATGTATGCATGAGTATAAGGCATGAATAAGGTAGTGACCTTAAATATTTTTCTATCATGTTAGACTTGAATACTAGAGTATTACATCCATGTGTTATACATATGAGCCCAAGCATGCCTTAGACAATATTACAATATTGTTGTAACATTAATTGTATACTTCTTGATTTAATTCCTTATGTAATTATTTATATGTCGTATACTTCATCTCTATATATCTTATATATATATAGAGGCCATAAACCTTGCTTAATAAGATTAAGCAAGCGTATGACCTCTGATGGGTCATACCGTGGCATTGACATTACGAATCATCTGTCTTCCCCGCATCTGAGTTATGCGCACTGGTGGGAATTCATGAGAATTCGTAACCTTATCGACGACGGATCCATGAGGAGCAAAACCGCGTATGTCAAGTGCTCTCCCCTTCGTCGCTTCCGTGTCGAAGCTACCCGGGTTTAGTTGTCCTGCTAGGCTCTCCCAGACACTATTCATGACTCCGGGTGGTGCGCCCATACGGTAGAGGTAGAGGTCATGGGAGGATACCTGGTCGAGGCTACTCGGCAGAGGGCTACCGGAAGACGAAAGGCGTAGACCAGTTGACCCCTTTTCCCCAATAGTCCTATGTCACCTAAGGGTGAGGGTGAGGGTGAGGGTGTAGTGGGTTGGGTTGAGACCCGACCCAATGACTTAAGTGACTGTTCCATCTGTTGGAACCCCAATCACTCAGAATATTTAACATGGTGTGGTAGGTTTGGGTCGACACCCAACCACCAACTTAAGTCGTTGTTTCGATTATTGAGACTTGAACGCTTGAAAGATTAATATGAGTTGTGATGCATGGATCGTACCATTCATTGAGCGTGTAGCTCACCCCTCGCGTACTGTTTCTTTTTACAGGGGCGTTGTTGGGCGTGGAGTTGGAGTTTCCCTATGGCGTGGTCTTGCGTGCGTGGAAGCGTTCTGTCCGGCGGATTGGCGAGAGTGAGGTTGTCAGCAGTCCTAAAGTCTTGTGTATTTGAAATTCGTGCGTGTGGCCCTTGTTGTATTTTATTTGGCTAGACTTGGCTCTCACAGGACAGTGATTGTGTATTCGAGTCTGTAATAATGTTTTTGAATTACAGACTTATTGATAGTTATGCTTCCGCTTTTCAGTTGTGATATCAGTTGTCATTGCTTCATTAGCCTTGTGTATTTATTTATTGGAGTCACTATTGACCTCTTATTTATGATAACTGATATTATATTATTGCCACGTCTCGGGGACGGCCGCCCTGGGGCGTGACACATGCTTAGGCCATATTTTCTTGCCTAATGAGATTAGGTAAGTGTATGACCACCTATGGGGTCATTCTGTGTCATGGACACTTAGAATGAAATATCTTCCCCTCATCTGAGTTATGCGCCCTGGAGGGAATTCATAAGAATTCGTTGCGCTTACCGGTGTTTGATAACCGATGACGACGGATCCTTAGGGATCGTATTCGCGGGTGTCGAGTGTTCTTCCCTTCGTCGGCACCGAGTAGAGACTGCCCGGCGTAGTAAGGTCCGGTGGGGGCACTCCTAGACACTACTCATGACGCGTGTTGGTGTGCCCATACGGCTGAAGTAACAGTCTTGGGAGGCTAGTCCGGTAGAGGCCTGAACCCCGTGAGGTGCTCCTGGGAACTATCCACGACGCATGTTGGGGAGCCCATATTGCAGAGATAGGGACCTGGGAGGCTATCAGGTAGGAGGGGCCACACCGGGAGAGACTACCGGAGGACGAGCGGTGTAGGACAATCGACCTTGTCCCCAAGAGCCTATGTCACCCCGAGGAGGGGGTGAGGGTGAGGGTGTGGGTGTGGTGGGTTGGCGTTGGTCCGACCTGCCAGGTTGCGCAATTTCCCAAAATCCTAGGTCACCCTTCGGGGTGAGGGTGAGGGACTTGAATGATTGTTTGAAGTTATATGAGTTATGATACATGAATTGTTCCATTCACTGAGCATGCGGCTCACCCCTCGCATATGTTTTCTCCAGTTGTCGCTGATCCGGATCCAAAGGAGGAGCTCCCTGAGACGCGATTCGAGTAGGGGACCAGCGTTCACGTTAGATATCTTGCGAGTCAGAGGCTTTCAGCATCCCCCGTTTTCTTGTATGTGTTTCTACTTGTGCTTGGGCACAGTTTGTGGATTGATGTTGTCTTTTGTTGTATAGTGGCTCTCACAGGACAGTTTGATTGAGTACTCTAGTCTGTAAATATGTCTTTGAATTACAGACTTAGTCGTTTTTGCTTCCGCTATTTTTGTATGTATTTGATGTCAGTTATTTGGTTTCGCTTTATTGCCTTTGACATTGTGGAATAATTATTGACCTCGTGTATGGATTACTGATATCATGTATATACTTGCCACGTCTCGGGGACGGCCGCCGTGGGGTGTGACAAAAGTTGGTATCATTGCCTGGTCCTGTCAGAGCCATTTGTTTTCTTAGAGATGAGTCCTAGGATTTCTATATGAGTATTCTGATCCTAGTGCTGGTTCTTTAGGTTGCTGATATGCCTCCTTGGAGATGGGCGCGTGGACGTGGTCGCCCTCGGGCTTCGAAGGTTTCCGAACCTACCGGAGACGAGGAGTCTACTGGAGAGTCCTCGGCTGTTGGGCCAGGACCTGCGGAGGAGCCTCCTGCATGGGAGCGTGCTTACGCTCGGATAGCGGACCTCCTGGAGACTCAAACGAGGGCGCTGGAGGCTCAGACGAGAGCGCTGGCTGAGCAAGCGCGAGAGATCCAGGAATTGCGGGCAGCTCGCGAGGCGGCTCAGCAGGTACCCTTAGCAGCAGATCCACCCGTGGTGCCAGAAGTACCCCCTGTACCAGTGGAGATTCCTGCAGTCGGAGTTCATGGACCCGAGCAGAGGGAGGAGGAGCTAGAGGCAGCAGCCCGTGTGCATCAGACCGGCCTCACGGCTTTTTTGAAGCTTCATCCTGAGTTCCATGGCTCGACGACGGACCCCCTTGCCCCAGAGCGTTGGTTGATGGAGATAGACAAGATCTTCTCGACCATGCACTGCATCGACCGCCAGCGTGTCTCGTTGGCCACGTTCATGTTGAAGGGTCGCGCCGCTGACTGGTGGGCCACCCGATCTGTGGACATTCAGGAGGGTGTGGAGCGACTCCTTTGGGCCGGGTTCCGGAACCACTTCTTGGCGGAGTACTTTCCGTTCTCGACGCGACAGATCGTGATGCGGGAGTTCGAGTGGCTGACTCAGGGTACCATGTCAGTGTCGGACTACTCCACACGTTTTACGAGACTCTCTCGGTTTGCCCCTGCCTTGGTGATGGATGAGGAGACGAGATTCCGTCGGTTTGAGATGGGTCTCAACAGCGCCATCAGGGTGCACGTTTCCTCGGAGGCATTCTCGAGGTACACCGACCTGGTGTCTCGGGCGAGGACAGTCGAGCGTGACCTTGGGATTTCCTCAACTATTCCTACCCTTTTTGCGGACCAGAGGCCACCTAAGTGTAAGGATTCGGGCATCACAAGGGCAAATGGCCCCGCGTGGATCGACCAGCGGCCGCCGCTACTCCAGTCGATGTGGTGCCAGCGCGAGGCCCTGCACCCATTGCCGCCTTTCCAGCACAGGTGAGGCGACCGGAGACACGATGCTGTTACCATTGTCAGCGAGTCGGGCACATCATCTTTGACTGCCCCGATGCTGGCCGACCTCCGGCGCCTCGACTTCAGTTGCAGCAGCCGCAGCAGGTGCCGCGCCAGCAGCAGCAGCCACAACGTCAATTTCAGCAGCCACATGGTGGCCGGATTGACCAGAGGAGGCAGGCAGTACAGCCCGCGAGGCGTGCCCCTGCTCCTCAGCCGCAGCTCGTTCAGGGGCGTGTGGCAGCACTTACCGCTTATGTGCGTGGTCCGAGGTATTGTTCTGATATCCCAGTTTCCTGCTTATGTGTTGTTTGATTCCAGGGCCACACATTCGTTCGTGTCTCCCACTTTCGCTAGACGAATGGGTGTGGTGTCGACCCCTCTAGATGTTATGCTGGAGATATCATTGCCGGTCGGAGACCGTATTCTCCTTCGCTCTGTGTATCGGGGATGTACTGTGGTGATTTTGGAGCATGAATTCCCGGTGGATCTGATCGAGCTCGCCATGACGGACTTCGACGCCATCCTGGGGATGGATTGGCTAGCAGTGAGTCACGCCACTATCAACTGTTTGCGAAGTCAGTGTCTTTTTGCGTCCCTGGTCGGAGGTCTTTCCAGTTCGTGGGTGATAGGGACGTTGCTCCTTTGGGGTTCATGTCATCCATCCAGGCGTGGAGACTCCTTCAAGGCGGATGCGAGAGTTACCTGGTGTGCATTGTGGACGAGGATGCACCGCTGCGGGTTGATATCAGTCAGACTCCTATCGTGGTGGAATATCCGGAGGTTTTCCCTGATGATCTTCCAGGCTTACCACCGGATCGCGCGATCGAGTTTGAGATCAATCTGATTCCGGGGACCGAGCCGATTTCGAGGGCTCCATACCGGATGGCCCCAGCAGAGTTGAAGGTGCTGAAGGAGCAGCTGGAGGAGTTGCTTGAGAAGGGGTTCGCACGTCCGAGTGTCTCTCCGTGGGGAGCCCCTGTCTTGTTTGTTCGAAAGAAGGACGGTTCGCTGCGTTTGTGTATTGACTACAGACAGCTGAACAAGCGGACCGTGAAGAACAAGTACCCCTTACCTCGGATTGACGATCTGTTTGACCAGCTCCAGGGAGCGTGTGTCTTCTCTAAGATCGATCTCCGTTCGGGCTACTATCAGCTGAAGATTCGGGAGTTGGATATTCTGCAGACGGCCTTTCGTACCCGGTACGGGCACTACGAGTTTCGAGTACTGCCGTTTGGGCTGACGAATGCGCCGGCAGCCTTCATGGATCTGATGAATCGGGTGTTTCGACCCTTCCTCGACTCCTTCGTGGTAGTCTTCATTGACGATATTCTGGTGTACTCGAGGAGTCTTGAGGAGCACGCTAACCATCTTCGCACTGTCTTGGAGACTTTGGCCAGACACCAGTTGTTCGCCAAGTTCAGTAAGTGCGAGTTTTGGTTGGAGCGTGTGGCCTTCCTTGGCCATGTGATTTCCGGTGAGGGTATATCTGTGGACCCGGATAAGACGCTTGCCGTGTCGAATTGGCGGTGACCGTCGAACCCCACCGAGATTCGGAGCTTCCTGGGTTTGGCGGGCTATTATCGGAGTTTTGTTGAGGGTTTCTCGAAGATAGCCGTCCCTCTGACCCGCCTCACACGGAAGGATGTCCGGTTCGAGTGGTCCCCATCTTGCGAGGAGAGCTTCCAGGAGTTGAAGCGGAGACTCACCTCAGCGCCCGTTCTTACCATTCCGTCGGGGAGTGGCGGATTCGCAGTTTACTCCGATGCGTCACGGCTGGGTTTGGGTTGCGTCCTGATGCAGAACGGTAAGGTTGTTGCTTACGCGTCGCGTCAGTTGAAGCCCCATGAGCAGAATTACCCCACCCATGACCTGGAGTTAGCAGTGATCATCTTTGCGCTGAAGATTTGGAGGCACTTCCTCTATGGTGAGGAGTTTGAACTCTTCACGGATCACAAGAGCCTGACTTATCTGCAGTCCCAGCCGGAACTCAACATGCGTCAGAGACGTTGGGTCGAGTTCCTGAAGGACTATGATTGTGACATCGCTTACCACCCGGGTAAGGTGAATGTCGATGCAGATGCTCTTAGTAGGCAGCCCTTGGGCATGGCCTCCCACTTTGCTGTGCGTCGTTGGAGGCTTCTGGAGGAGGCCGCTTGCTGGATCAGTATTCGGGAGATGCCTGCTGGTGGCTTTCTAGCCAGGTTAGTGGTGCAGCCTGTTCTCCTCGATGAGATCCGCACAGCACAAGGGCGGGATCCGCACTTTCTGGTCCTTTCTGAAGGCGTCGCCCGGGGCGAGCGACCGGATTACCAGATTCACGAGGACGGGATCCTGCGGTTCAGAGGCCGGGTATGTATTCCTGACGACGCAGAGCTGAAGCAGAAGATCTTAGACGAGGCCCATCGTTCGAGGTACACCGTGCATCCGGGGCATGAAGATGTACAGGGGCCTTCGTTGTGGTTACTGGTGGCGCGGGATGAAGGCGGATGTTGGCCGTTTCGTTGCCCGTTGCTTGGTATGCTAGCAGGTGAAGTCGGAGCATCAGCGTCCTGCGGGAAAGCTGCAGTCCATGGAGATCCCTCAGTGGAAGTGTGAGCAGATTACTATGGACTTTGTTTCGGGTCTGCCGAAGTCACGTTCGGGTCGCGATGCCATCTGGATGATCGTCGACCGACTGACCAAGTCCGCCCATTTTCTCCCCATCCGACTCACCGATTCTCTGGACACCCTGGCGCAGTTGTTTGTCTCAGAGATCGTTCATCTCCATGGCACTCCGGTCAGCATCGTTTCTGATAGGGATGCGAGGTTCACTTCGAGGTTCTGGCGTAGCCTTCAGCACGCCCTTGGTACGAACCTCCACTTCAGTACCGCTTTTCATCCGCAGACCGATGGCCAGTCGGAGAGGACGATTCAGACCTTGGAGGACATGTTGCGGGCCTGCATCCTTGACTTCGGGGGTAGTTGGGAGAGGCACCTTCCGTTGGTGGAGTTCGCCTACAACAACAGCTACCACTCGAGTATTCGGATGGCACCTTATGAGGCACTCTATGGCCGCAGCTGCAGGTCTCCCTTGTGTTGGGACGAGGTCGGAGAGCGCCAGTTGGAGGGGCCAGAGATCGTCCGCCTGACCTCAGAGAAGGTCAAGACAATTCGTGAGCGTATCCGTACTGCTCAGAGCCATCAGAAGAGCACGCCGATCGGCATCGCCGTGAGCTCGCCTTCGAGGTTGGTGATCATGTCTTTTTGAAGGTGTCGCCATCAAAGGGCATCTTCCATTTCGGTGTGCGGGGTAAGTTGAGTCCACGTTTTATTGGCCCGTTTCTCATTCTGGAGCGGATTGGGGAGGTGGCCTATCGCCTAGCCTTGCCCCCACAGTTGGCTCAGGCGCATGACGTCTTCCACGTCTCGCAGCTGAGGCGTTACGTCCACAACCCTGCTCACATCATCCCGTTCGAGCCGCTCGTCTTCGAGCCGGACTTATCATTCGTGGAGCAGCCGGTCGAGATCCTGGACCGACGCGAGAAGAGGCTCCGCACCTAGGCCGTCCAGTTGGTTAAGGTGCGTTGGCAGCACCGTTCATGTGCCGTGGCCACTTGGGAGCGCGAGGACGCCATGCGTGACGCATATCCACATCTTTTTCCTTCTTAGATGTTTTTGTATTAAATTTTGTGGACAAAATTTCCTAAGGGGGGAAGAATGTTATATATGTGTCACTTTTTAGCCTATGAGTAACCTTTGGGTCAGCTCTGGCCATTTTTGAAATTTTTTTTTCGATCGGAACCGCATATTATGGGTCCTGGTACCATTCTGTACTACCCATAAAAATTTCATCGAATTCCGGTAACGTTTGGAAAATTATGCAGTTCCGAACCGTATCCGGGTTTTCTTCGTTACTGGTTTTGTGGAGGAATAGTGTTGGGATATTTAGTGATTATGGTGACTCTTGGTAAGCTTACCCCCCTCTTACTTAGGGGTTAAGTAAGGTTGAGATATTTGTGAGTGTGAGTGGGTGAGGGTAGGTTAAACTCACCCCCTTTTTTATTTCTTTTTTTTTCTCTTCTTTTAAGGGGTTATGTAGGCGTAAATGGCCTCCCTTTCTCACTCTCTCCCTCTCACACACTCTCTCCCTCTCTGGTTTCTTGTTTTGGTTGTGTGTGTGTGTGTGTGTGTTTGGGTTGGTTGGAGAAGAAGAAGGCACACAAGCAAGGGTGAGTAAGGTTATGTGTTTGATGTTGTCGTTGTTTCTTTTCTTTCTCCCCCCCCCTATTTGTCCCCTGTTTTCAGTCAAGGAGAGGTAGTAGAGGAGCTGAGGAGGTGGTGGTAGTGGTGGTAGTAGTTGGGAGTGGCTTTGGGTACGCGGAGGGCCCGGATTTTTCCCCCTTTCACTCCCCCTCTCTTGGTAGGCTCTCTCTCTTCTCTTAAATGCTGTGTTTTTTGGGTGTTAATGTTAGACCTGTGTCATTTAGAGTCCTAATTTTGATCGGAGTCGCTAAAATTTTTGCTTTTTTAGCCTATCAAGGGGGTTTGAGGACTCTGATTGAAATATAACTGCATATTATGGGTCCTGGTATTGTTTAGTACTGCCCATAAAATTTTCGTTTAATTCCGATAAGTTTTTGGAATTATGCAGTTTTGGATTTGGTATTCGGATTTGATTTTATTAAAATCCAAGATTTAGAGGTAAAAATCCGATATTATTACGAGATGTTCAGTTTTGATCTAGCTTCCATATAGAAGTGGAATTGGATCAACTGGATTCGTATATCAAAAGTTATGGGTATTTTTCCGAGTATACCCCGAAGATGAAAAATCTAGGCAGCAGCCCTGTAAGATGTTTAGCCTATATTTCGGAATAGCTGGAGGGGTTATTTGATCTAGGTGTAAACATAAAAGCTGTAGATAATCTTCTTGGCTTTCCAATGTCACTGGAATCGTGCAATTTGGAGCTGTATTGAGGAAGTTATGGTCGTTTAAGTGAAGGCTGCGCAGAGATTTTAGTCTGAGGACGACTTGGTCTTTCAGCCCGACCTTGGCTATTTAAACCCCCCAAATGTGCACGACTTTGGCCTAATTTTTCCCCTCTCTTTGTTCTGGTCAGCCCCTTTGTTGTGGGTGGTTTGGGTGGAGGTGATGGAGAAGAAGAAGTTGAAGAAGGTGAGTTGTTGTTGTTGTTGTTGTTGAGGTTGTTGATGATCCTTTCCCTTTCCCCCTATCTTTGCTCTCTTCCTTCCCCTCTCTAACCACCAGCCCCCCCATGTGTTTGTTGATATGCCTAAGTGAAGAAGAAGAAGCAAGGGAAGCTAGATGGAGGTGGTGGTAGCGGTAGTGGCGGTCGAGGTGGCCAAGGGTGCGTTTGTGAGCCCCTACATCTTCCCCTACGCTCCCCCTCTCATTTGGGTGAGTTTTTCCCTCTTCTTTAATTGGTTTTATGGCTTTGGGGGTTGTTGGGAGGGCATGCATGGGTGGTTTTTGTGTTTGGGTGCATGTGGGAGGCTTGGGGGAGGGCTGGGGAGTGCTGGGCGCGCGCGCGGGGCTGTCCGCGCGCGTGCGCGCGCAGGCAGGTGCGCGGGATGGTGCTGGCGGGCGCGGGATGGTGCTGGGGGGGGGGGGGGGAAGCGCGCGAGCGCGCGCGTCTGGGCGCGCTGCGCGCGGGGCGCACGGCGTGCGCGCGCGGGGATGCCCGGGGCTCCCCGGGGTGCGTGCGGGTGCTGCCCGGGGCCCGGGTTGGGCGGCTGAGGGTCGGCACCTCGGGTGGGTGTCCGGGGGGCTCGGGCACGCGTGCGTGCGTGCATGCTTGCGTGTGTTCGAGCCCGTATGCGTGGATGTCCAATCTTAGGCATCCCTAATTGATTTTTTATATGTTTGTATGTGGTTTTACTCACCCTTTTTGGTACCCTTAACTTGCAGACCTCGTCAGTTGGGATGCGCGACGACCCTAGTATCGGTGAGTGGTTTGATTCCAACCCTTCCCGGAGCGCTCGATGCACGTAGTTGTGCTTCGCGCTTCAATGGGGCTTTAATTGTACCCTAAATATGCTAGATATTATGCATGCTAGGTTGTATAGCTCGTATATTGTGTAGAACCCCTATTCTACCGTATACTTGCCTATGTATTGTATAGAATATGGCATGACTTGGGTATTTTTGTTTGAAATACTACCCCTTTTAATAAAGTATGTTTAAACTTGGGTTAATAATGGGGTGTATGCGTAATATTCCTGATTTAGTACTCGAGGGTATGGTATAGTTGTTGCACCCATCTAGTTGGGGCAAAACTATGACCCGCTTCAAGAGAGGATGAGGCTTTCCCTCTCTCTCGCCCTCCCTCTTTTCGCAAGCTGAGTAAGTAGATGTAGTTCCTACTTGACTCAGGCTTGCTTAGAATTATTGGCATGCACCTGTTGTTGCGCGGATCGCGCTTAACCCTTCCCTTCTAGGTTGGTGTTATCCAACGTATATTAGGTTGTAATATGTGTGTTTACCTGTTTGAAGCCATGTATGCATGTTTAAGTAGGCCATCGTTGGGTAGTTAATTGCATATTATATATATATATGTCAATATGGCCATGATTCTTGTCTAATGTGTTAGACAAGTGTATGACCTCTTTTGGGGTCATACTATGGCTTGACACTTATAATAAAATGTCTTTCCCGCATCTGAGTTATGCGCCCTGGAGGGAATTCATGAGAATTCATTGCGTTTATCGGTGTTTGATAACCGATGATGACGGATCCATAGGGATCGTATTCGCGGGTGTCGAGTGTTCTTTCCTTCGTCGGCTCCGAGTAGAGACTGCCCGGCGTAGTAAAGTCCGGTGGAGCGCTCCCAGATACTACTCATGACGCGTGTTGGTGTGCCCATACGGCTGAGGTAGCAGTCTTGGGAGACTAGTCCGGTAGAGGCCTGAACCCTGTGTACAAGGTAGTAGAGGCCACACCGGGAGAGACTACCGGAAGACGAGTGGTGTAGAACAATCGACCTCTTCCCCAAGAGCCTATGTCACCCCGGGGAGGGGGTGAGGGTGTAGTGGGTCGGCGTTGGTTCGATCTGCCAGTTTGTGCAATTTCCCAAGATCCTACTTCACCCGTCGGAGTGAGGGTGAGAGTATTGCTCCCAAGATCCTATGTCACCCATCGGAGTGAGGGTGAGGGTATTGCTCCCAAGATCCTATGTCACCCGTCGGGGTGAGGGTGAGGGTGTTGGCGTGAGTGGGGTGGGTTCGAGTTGATACTTGACCCGTCAACTTGTATAGATGGTTTCCCGTGGGGTTCGCGTTGCGAGCGTGTAATGGGTCCTCCCAATATCGTCGTATCGGGGCCTCGACATTGAAGCTGCCCTGACAGAGGACTTCCACTTGTAGGTACTCCCGATGCATTCGGCGGATGTACTGATCATGGGAGTGTACCAGGTAAGGCTACACGACGGTGGGCCGTCGGACGATATTGCGAGCGTGAATTATCGTTCTCCCCTTTGCCGGATCCGTGTGGATGCTTCCTAGGTACGAGCCGCCCTAGGTGGACCCCCACCTGTAGGTACCATCGACGCTGTCGATAGTGTACTGACCGTGTCCGGCTCCAGGTAGAGGCTGTCCGGGAGAGCGCTATCGGATGATGAACGGTGTAGAACAGCAAGTTTTACCCTTCAAGTCCCTAGACTCACCCCTGTGGGGGCTAGGGCGAGGGCGAGGTATGGTCGCACCGCTGTGTGACCTTGTAACCTTTGAGTTTCTACCCATGGCTTTCCTTGATAGGAGACTGCCTTTGTATCGAATGATTATGTTGGTGTTTGGTTTCTGACCACTAACTGGGCTTATGGCTCACCCCTCGCTTATGTTTTCCTCCAGATGACGCTGAGTCGGATCCAAGAGAAGAGCTCCCCTGGCGCAATACGAGTAGGAGACCCGCGTTCGCGTTGGATGTCTTGCGAGTGAGGGGCTATCAGCATCCCCTTTTCATTGTATGTATTATACGTGTGCTTGTGCACGGTATGTAGACTGTTGATGTCTGTTGTTGTATATATTGGCTATCACAGGACAGTTGATTAAGTACTCTAGTCTGTAAATATGTCTTTGAATTACAGACTTGGTCATCTGAGCTTCCGCTATTTGTATATATTTGATGTTAGTTATTTGGTTATTGCTTTGTTGCCTTTGATGTGGTGGAGTCCTTATTTGATTTCGTGTATGGATTGCTGATATCATATATATACTTGCCATGTCTCGGGGACGGCTGTCCTAGGGCGTGACAGTTAAGGGGTGGTATGGGACTATGCATGCTTGTGGTTATGTTTTGGGTGTATGTGGGCATGGGGAGGGAGCTGGAAATGGTCTGGGCGCGCGCGCAGAAGGGCCCAGGCGGGCTGGTCGGGCGCGCAGGTGCGCGCGTGCGCGTGCGCGCAGAGCGCGATCGGGCCCGCGCGGAGCGCGGGCAGTGGGCGCAGGGGCGAGCGGGTGCGCGTGGGGACAGTGCGCGCGAGCGTGCGTGGCAGGAGTTCTGGGCGCGCGGGGCACGTCCGGGTGCGCGGCTGGGCGCGGGGCAGTGCGCCGGCGGGCGCGGTTGGGCGTGCGCACGTGCATGCGCGTGCGTACGCGTGCGGGGCCACGCGTGTGGCTGCCCGAGGTCTCGGGTAGGTGTCGGGGCGCTCGGATAGGCGTGCGTACGCGCGTACTCGCATGCGTGCGGGCCCGTATGCGTGCATGTCTGAGTTATTGGCATTTCTAGTAAGTGTTGTTAAGTAGTTTACTCACCATTTTCGTTACCCTTGCCTTACAGATCTTGGCGGGTGGTCGCACGATGACCCAGGTTGCGGTGAGTGGGTCAATCCAACCCAGTTGGGAGGCGTTCGATGCACGTTGGAGTGCATCGCCCTCCCCTGGGGTGCCATAACTGCGTATAAGGTGTGATGTACTATAGATGTATCCATGATATTGTCTGTTAGGCTAGGAACGCACCCATGCTATGATTAGATGTTGTATGCTAGGTTTTATACAACCCTGTATCATGCATAGGAGCCATGTATACCTAGACACATGTTATATGTTAGTATAAACCCAACCTATAAATGTCCCCACCTAGTTTAATTTAATTAAACAGATAAGGAGGTATAAGTATATGCATGCCTTAGGAAATATTACGTCTTGTAATTAATTTCAGATGCTTCCATGATTAATCTTTATTTCTTGTAAGAATTAAATGCATGCTTAGGCCATATTTTCTTGCCTAATGAGATTAGGTAAGTGTATGACCACCTATGGGGTCATGCTGTGTCATGGACACTTAGAATGAAATATCTTCCCCGCATCTGAGTTATGCGCCCTGGAGGGAATTCATAAGAATTCGTTGCGCTTACCGGTGTTTGATAACCGATCACGACGGATCCTTAGGGATCGTATTCACGGGTGTCGAGTGTTCTTCCCTTCATCGGCACCGAGTAGAGACTGCCCGGCGTAGTAAAGTCTAGTGTGGGCACTCCTAGACACTACTCATGACGCGTGTTGGTGTGCCCATACGGCTGAAGTAGCAGTCTTGGGAGGCTAGTCCGGTAGAGGCCTGAACCCCGTGAGGTGCTCCTGGGAACTATCCACGACGCATGTTGGGGAGCCCATATTGCAGAGATAGGGACCTGGGAGGCTATCAGGTAATAGGGGCCACACCGGGAGAGACTACCGGAGGACGAGCGGTGTAGGACAATCGACCTTGTCCCCAAGAGCCTATGTCACCCCGAGGAGGGGGTGAGGGTGAGGGTGTGGGTGTGGTGGGTTGGCGTTGGTCCGACCTGCCAGGTTGCGCAATTTCCCAAAATCCTAGGTCACCCTTCGGGGTGAGGGTGAGGGACTTGAATGATTGTTTGAAGTTATATGAGTTATGATACATGAATTGTTCCATTCACTGAGCATGCGGCTCACCCCTCGCATATGTTTTCTCCAGTTGTCGCTGATCCGGATCCGAAGGAGGAGCTCCCTGAGACGCGATTCGAGTAGGGGACCATCGTTCACGTTAGATATCTTGCGAGTCAGAGGCTTTCAGCATCCCCCATTTTCTTGTATGTATTTCTACTTGTGCTTGGGCACAGTTTGTGGATTGATGTTGTCTTTGTTGTATAGTGGCTCTCACAGGACAATTTGATTGAGTACTCTAGTCTGTAAATATGTCTTTGAATTACAGACTTAGTCGTTTTTGCTTCCGCTATTTTTGTATGTATTTGATGTCAGTTATTTGGTTTCGCTTTATTGCCTTTGAGATTGTGGAGTAATTATTGACCTCGTGTATGGATTACTGATATCATGTATATACTTGCCACGTCTCGGGGATGGCCGCCCTGGGGTGTGACAGCAATGGCAAACAATACAATAAAAATATACAAGTCAAGCTCACTCATGTCCCATACAATGGGTGATTCGATTTGTATGGAACAAGCAAAGACATAACAAGCAATCAATTGCATAAGTCTGCACATCTACGTCCCATACCATAGGCGATCTAACTAATACAATACAAACATTGACAATTTATAGCAAAAAGAATTAACATCAAACAATTTCATACATAACTGTACAAATTAGGCTCATCTATGTCCCATACCATAAATGATCCAACTTGTACTGTCAATATAGGGGCAATAATAATGACAACAAGATGATACTAAAGATATTTACAATCTTTAGAATATATATATAAGGAATTCATCTGTTGACATGGACATTCACTGATTGATTGAACCATCCGTGACACTATACAAAATGTGAAAAAAAACATCCTAATAAAATTGTGAATACAACTTGAAAATATCGGTGGTTAAGGTATGCCTCTCATGTGAGCATGCTTTGACGTATATTTAGTATAAGCGATCATCCACTACATAGTGCTCTTCCATAGAGTAGCAACCAATAAGAATGCAAATCTTATATGCATCAATCCTTATTGACTCAACTCATCTTAGACTTCAAAAGAGTGACTCTCATATTGGCTTAACTCGAGGCTCTAACAAAAAAAATAATTTACAATGAACCAAAATAACTAAACTCTATAAGATAGGGTATCCAAAAACTTAAGTGGGATATCCAAAGATCCAATAATACAATCTAAACTCTTAAAGATATAGCTAGATCTATACACGTTCTAAATGCACATGAATCTGAATTTACAAGATGCAATTGTAATATCGGCATGCATAGCATAATGTAGAAAAATATTTAACACATTAAGATATTGTATATAAAAATAAAATCTTCATGATAAACAAGTATAAATAATGTACTAAAAGAATTTAAAGCTCATTCCATGTAATATATAGCATAATAAATTTGTAAGCCATGTAAAATATATATAGAGTTATATTGTAATAAATTAACGTAACAAATATGTAGAGAATTTTATTAAGAAAGATCTAGTAATATCTTTTCTTTTCTTTTTTGAATTATCAAGATTTGAATACATCGATATAATTTACTGAAATTTGACTTTGAAAACTTAAAATATAACTACAATTTATATAAATCTGATTTGAAATCTTTCATTTAAATAAATAATAAACATGAGTAATAACTAAATTTATGGCAAGGTATATATATATATAAACTCTGATACCATCTGTAATGCCCCACATTTATCTAACCGCTTATCGAACGGTAAATATGTCGCTACTAAACTTAATCCAAATACAAGACCAAAATTTGTACTTTTTTTAAAATGATACCAATATAATATAAATATAATAAAAAAATGATAACAATAAAATAAATAATATCCAATGGTTTTAAATCACCAATGGTCTTACAAAATATCAGAGTTTAACGGAAACAAAATATTCGAATGGATAGACATACTAAACCACCCCTGTAGGAGCCATCTAAATTAAAGTAAATCCAAATAGTTGACCGCAACTATTATTTATTCTCCAACACTGCTACCTTGATGAGATCCCTGAAGCATATGAAAAGTTCAAGCTTTGCCTTTGTCCTTAGAAGGTATGTTACTTGGTTATGAAACAACCAGCCATTTGGAATATGGTGAGTGATTAACTCAGTGAATAAGCCTACTGACAAATTATCTCACGTGACAGTATATATAAAAATAAAGTTTTATGAAAACCAGAATTTCATTTAATAAATATTTTATTTTATTAAATCAATTTAAAATCATGAACTTTTTAAAAAATATTTTAATGTGCACGTGACCCAATCCTTGGCCCACATCAGAGAAAACATGAGAGTTAAATGATACCATCATATATATATATATAAAGTTATATTAAAAAAAACAAGAATTTTCTTTAATAAATCAATTTAAATTCATGAGATTAATAAAATATATTTTAATGCAATCACGTGGCTTAATCCTTGGTCCACATCATAGAAATCATGCAGCTTAAATGATATGACCGGGTAGGGTTCTCAATCGGAAGAACCGTTCTCCAAAACAGGTGTGCCAAGCCCCAATCGACTAAATCGCTAAAAAACTCCCTCGAGGAGACGTCAGATCTAGAAGACGCTAATGGGTTGCCACTGCCATCACTACGAGAACACTAGCACAGGATGCCCCGGTTGCTACAGACTCCAAACAAAGAAATCTGTCGCTGCGAGGAATGCTTTACCACACCCCTCACCGATTTTGGGACTCTTCAAGTCCTAGACCTTCCTCCTCAAAGGCGAAATACAACGGAGGGATTTATTCTACAAAAATGTCATGATATGTATCTTGATAAAATTTCCAAGGACTAGGTTGTCTTCACTAGTCTTAAATTTTTCTAAAAGTCTCAAAATGAAAATCTTTAATCCAAATATTATTTCGAAAACATAAGCATCAGATAATGTATTATGTTAATTCTTGAAACATGAATAGCATAATTCATGCTATTTTAAATGACATCATGAAGGAATTAAATCATGCAACTTTATTCAATAAGAAATGCAATTTGATCAATATGAAAAATATCCAAATCATGCAAAATTATCATAATATAAATGCATGGATATCATATAATATCACACAAATATAATTAGCACGTGAAATTCAACGATATAGAGAAAAATTCACATAAAATAAATCGATAGGCCTACTCACCTCGAATGGACCCTAGATCCGGAGAATGAAGCCTACAACAAAAATTACAACCTAGATAAACCAAATAAATTATTAATTAAAACTTATAATTTAAGTCTAGACCTAATTTCCCTAATTATAATCGACAGGTATAAATCTTTATACCCAATCAGCTAAACCTATCTCATATAAATCATATAAAAAAATATATACATTAGAACCTTAGAAAAATATAATAGAACCTAAGAAGAGGATAAAAACCTATTAAACATATAACCAGTCAATAAAAAACAAAACCGGAAAACTCAAAACACTAAAAAAGACAAAATCCAGAAAATTCAAAATAACAATATAATAACGAAATTGATAAAATAATATGAAAACGCACTTTTATTTCTATTAAAATAAACTATTTATTAGTAAAAGTTGAAAACCAATAAAACTTATCATCTCATAAATATGTATAAATCATAAACCTAGCTTTATTAAAAAAAATTCAATTTTAATAATCTAACATAGGTCCAATCATTAAAATAAATAATAAATAAATAAAAGTAAATAAAAACCCTAGGTTTATCAAAAATCAAAATCCAATAACACAAACATATATCAATAAATCAAAACCCTAGTTTTATAAAAAAAAATCAAAATACAATAACATAAAAGTATATCTAATCCTTAAAGAAAATCAAATCCTGTTAAGACTCGGTCACATTTGGAGGTTAAATATCGTGTTTTTATTTATATTAAAAGTTTGGGTGATCAATTTCAAAATTTGACTACATATTTGTGGTCCTGGTATTCGCTTTGGCTTACATGGAAGTTTTCGTCATATTCTGACGTCCTTGTAGAAGTTATACATTGTGATAGGTATTCAGATTTAATTTTGTTAATATCTAAGATGAAGAGATTTAAAAATGATTTTATCATGAGATGTTTAGTTTGGAGTTAGCTTTCATACAAAAGTGGAATTAGATCAACTGGATTGATGTAGAAAACGTTATGGGTAATTTTCCAAGTATACCCTGAGGATGAGAAAATCCTGGCAGCAGCCTTATTTAATGTTTAGCTCATATGTTGGAATAGCTGGAGAGGTTATATGATCTAAGCATAAACATGAAAGTTGTAGATAGTCTTCTTGGCTTTCCAATGGTTTTTGAATTGAGTGATTCGGAGTTATATTGAGGATGTTATGACTGTTTTAGTGAAGCCTGTCCAGAATATCTGGTCATGGATGATTTGGTCCTTTTGCCCCACTAATGAGTGATTTGTTTGGGGGAAAAAAGGCGGGTTTGGCTGGAATTCCGTGGTTCAGCAGAAATATATGAGGAAGAGAAGAGAAGAAGAAAGAAAGAAAGGAAAAATGAAGGAAGTGTGTTCAAACCCCTCTCCTCCCTTTTCACTCTAGGTGCCTCTCTCTTTGTTTCCTCTAGCTATTGTGCATGTTTATGGTGGCTGATTTGGTGTTGAATGTTGTCTTGGGTGAGGGAGCCAGGGGAAATTGGTAGGGATAGGTGAGACAAAGAAAGTGTGTGTGGGTGTATCCCTTTTGCCTTGGCCAACATGTTCTTCTTCCCAAATTATCTTCACCTCCCCTTTGTGCCTTGTATGTGTTTGTGTTTATGTTTATGTTTGTATGAATGTGTATTATTGAATTTGGGTCCTGCTGGAAGAGTGTAATGTGTAATTGCTACTGCACATTGTAGATACCCCAATTTTGACCGTCCAGAAAGACAGAAATACTTCAAATAACACCCGGAAATATCCCACATTTGGACATCTAATAGAGAACCAAAAGCTCGGGAAACCCTAAACCCTAGCCTGACCGAAAACCTAAACCCTGACCCTGACCTAAACCCTACCCTAAACCAGACCCTGGCCCAAACCAAGAACCCCACCTAAGAGAAACTCTAAACCCCAAAAACCCCAAGTCCCTGGCATGGGGCGGCTAGCCTTAACTAGCCGCCCCATACCAGGCGGCTTGTTAGCACTAGCCGCCCCCCTGGCCGACCTTGAACCGCTTCCCTGGATGGGATATAAAGCATCATTAAATGCTGATCATTGCGGCGGGTTGTGACCTTTAGCCGCCCTATTTTGGCCGGATCAACCCAAGTAACCGACCCAAACCACCGCTTGTCAGAGATGGGACGTTTGGCAGGTCATGATAAGGGCACCCCATAATGACCTACCAGGAAGTAGCCGCCCCATCCTGGGCGGCTAGTTAACTAGCCGCCCTTCACCTGGTCCTGACAGAAGAACCAGAGAATTAATGAGGGGTCTAATCAAACACACTATTAACCAAGCTACCCTTTTACCCCCTGGGTATTCCCCTGCCTCATTTTTACTATAAATAGAGGAGGTCCCAAGCCTTTAAACCATCATCCACAATCAACAAACACACAATTCACATCCACCAAGTCATATCCATTCCCTTTCCCCACTAGAAATCCCAAGAAAGAGAGAGAGAGAGAGCCCCTTTTGTGAGAGAAATACCCATTCCCTACACAAAACACCCTCTCATTCCACCCTCCAGAAACCCGGGCTAAGTTTAGCATAGCCTCTGTCCAAAACCAAACCCATTTCCTACCGAAGTTCTGCCCAAACCAACCCAGGCCCCGGACGGCTAAACCCAATTAGCCGCCCCATACCCGACAGCTGGATCCCACTAGCCGCCCCATATCCACACCCCATTTGTACCCCTTTGTCCCAAGACTCCTTTAGCCAAGCCCCGGAAGCAGAATATGATTACCTGTTTTTCATCTCTCTGTACGGTATATCCGTGTCTCAGAGCGGAGACCCCACAAACTCCCCACGTAGGCGATCAAATCCAACCCAACCTTTTCCTGCTTTTAGAAAAAGCAGGTGGCGATCACACAAACCCCCTTGAATCCTCTTGAGCCGCTGTCGGGCAACTCGACCAGGAACGACATCCACCCATCCGAGAAGACGATCCGACCGAGCCCGCCAGGGCATGCACCCGATCCGAATCCCCGAAGAACCCCCACACCCACACCCCCACCGGCGGATTCTTTCCCGACACCGACGGAATATGACGCTGACAAATCTGGCGATCACGGTGGGACCTCCCTCGTGAAAAACAACAAAAGGTAATCCTCTTCTGCCCCCCTTTTACAAGCTTGACTAGAATGCTATCAACTCTTTAGGAAGGTTAGAGTTTCCTACCCCTCGAATCAAATTCTCTTCTACTTCGCATCACAGCATCCTTTACTGCTTTGTAAGCCGCACACCACTGCCCAATCCTTTACTGCTTTGTAAGCCGCACACAACTGCGCAATCCTTTTCTGTTTTGTAAGCCGCACACCACTGCGCAATCCTTTACTGCTTTGTAAGCTGCACACCGCTACGCAATCCTTCACCGCTTTGTTTACTGCTTTGTATCTGCATTCATTCCCCTGAATCATTTCACACACGTCATGGAATCCCGCATAGAGGAGGAGGTACTAGAGGAAAGAATCCACCAAGAGGGTTAGGCCACGCAATTCCTGACCCATCTAGAGGACAAGATGGCCAGTCTAGGATACCAATCCGTAGAGGACATGTTTCATGACCTCGCTGACTATCGTCAGGTCAAAACCTTAAGACAGGAGGCCCCTGTCGAAACCCCTAAGACCATTCCCAAAACCCCGTCCACACCCAGCAACTCGGTCAATCCGAGCATTTTTTCGTTCACCCCACTTTCCCCGCGAATCCAATGTTCCCAACCATTTCCACCCCAGGCCCTTACCAGGCCACCCCAAACCCAGGACCGCTAGGCAGCCCTCCCAGGGGAGAAACACTGGATGAAACCATCCGGAGAATCCTCTCTGAGACTGGTCCCTCAGCCCCCAAGCATATGTCTATACATAACCTGAGACAAATCCCGTCAGTCCACCTACCGGAAGGATTCAAAATCCCCAAATTCCGTCGGTATAACCGTCGTGGAGATCCAGACATCCATTTAACTGCCTTTTATCTAGACGCCCGCCCATTTCTAGATAATCAACCTCTGCTAGTCTTCCTCTTCCAGAAATCATTGGAAGGAGAAGCACTATAATGGTTCTCCACCCTCCCTGTAGATCACTTGTCGAACTTCTCGGCTGTAAGCGAGAAGTTCTTAGGCCGCTACGGTTACCAGAGGATCAGAACCCCCTCTATTTTGGATTTAACCGTAGAGAGAATGAGGCCTAGGGAGGAATTTGAACAATACGTGTCTCGGTGGCGCACACTTGTCCACCCAACCGGCCTGCAACTCACAGAATGTCAAGAAATTGACATGATGTT
This sequence comes from Acorus calamus, assembly GCA_030737845.1. Lineage (NCBI taxonomy): Eukaryota > Viridiplantae > Streptophyta > Magnoliopsida > Acorales > Acoraceae > Acorus > Acorus calamus. The sequence continues at coordinate 22,360,976 of CM060860.1, forward strand.
ACAGAGCCTGAGTCCAGAGCTTCGTACGAGCCTTTCGTACGGAGACAGTACTACATATCAGCTTCTAATTGACCGCCACAACAGGATTTCCCGTTTTGCAGCCCCAGTAGTCCAAATCTATTCCCCACCTATCAGCCATAGGGTTGGACAACCGCCTCGTAAGGCACAAACCCCCACGGTAGAAGGGATTACCCAAGTATCGGCACTCTACCCAAACGGAGCACAAGTTCCTGATCGAGGAACGGCTCCGAGACAGTACACGTCCGGTTTGTTCGGGTATGCGCCGCCTCGGCCAACCAACCAAAACTTCGCTACTCGATCAGTACCCGTCCCCGTGCCGATACAACAAAACCCCACAGCCCATGATTCCCCCTCAATCAGGAGCCCCTTCTATTCTACCCTCCCAAGAACGCAAGGCATAGCCCCTAGAGAATCCGCGCGCAGCCCCCGTGATAAGGCTGCACCTTCCTCCTTCTACGGCCCAAGATGGTCAAACAGAAGGGATAACTATCCTCCCCTTCCGGAAACCCTAGGAAGCATCTTTAGAGCCTTATTAAAGGTTAATGGCATTTCCTTACCCATGGCTAGACCTTCGCCTATCGGTGCCGACCCCACCCGTTTTTGTCAGTATCACCGACATCACGGCCACACCATCGAACAATGTTCCTCGTTTCGAGACATCGTCTACAACCTTGATGAAGAGAGGCGCTTAGACTGGGCCACCATCAGGGGACTCAAAAACAACCTAGTTACAAAGTCACTAGAAGTCAAGCCAGGCCCAGAAACCCTCAGCCTTGTAGGAGCCAAAACTCAAGACCCAAGGCTAGCCACGAAGGCTCTCTTAGAAGAACCATAGAGCCTAAGCTGTGAAAGTATCTACACCATAAAAGCCGCTGACCACGAAGAGTCACCCAGAATCATCCCGGGTGGCTTAATCCTACCAGCCCCTTCCCCCGTCCTACCAGTCCCCTCCCCCATTCTCCCAAGCCCCGCAGAGCTCTCCTTCCCTAAAAAACTCCAACCATTATCCCCCTCACCAATTACAGAAAGCCTATACCCATCAAAACAAAACCCCTGAACCACCATTGACGTTCTGAACCATCATACCACTAGAGCAGGCAGAATTTTCAACGCTGTACCCTCTTATAGACACCCCCTGCCTGAAACAGAGACTGAGGAGCCCCGCGCCGGAGATAAGATCGACATCCTAGATCAACTCTGAAAAATCCCCACGAAAATTTCCATTTTAGAGCTAATCGAAACCTCAGAACACCACCAGCAGGCTCCATGAATGTTCCTAGAAAGAATCCAAGTCGACCCACAAATCTCTACCCTAGGCGTACCAATAGCTCTAGCCACCGCAGGACTAGGGCCCATCATAACCTTTAGACCTAAAGAAGAGATTCATGATAAGGTCGTTAGCAGCTCAACCCTATGCATAACAATTAACCTCGAAGGATATTCGGTGGATAAAGTTCTAATTGACACCGGAGCAGGGGTAAACCTCATATCGCTACAAACCTTCGAGCACATTGACGGACGCATAACTACACTCTTCGAAACGGACACCCGTATATTTGCCTATGACAAAACGGCTCGTCCGGTTCTTGGCTTTAAAGACTTTCGATTTAAAGTAGGGCTGCTAGAAACTAGCGCTAAAGCTTATGTCCTAGAAATGGATTCAAATTATAATATGATCCTAGGACGCAAATGGCTGGCATCCATAAAAGGGGTCTTCTCTCCCCTACACCAGTGTTTGAAATTCCCCTTAGGAGGTCGGATAATCAAAATACAGGGGGATGCGATCAAAGGACCTAAATCGTGGTTCGTCGATAATGAAACCATCTCTGTAAAAATTAGTAACTCAAAGAAGCCACTATCCACATCTTAGATTTCCCAGCCGATTGGCTAAATCCTCGGAACACTCTCTCCGGTACCACAGAGACAAGCCACCCTAGACTTAAGAACCCTGGCTGGCATATAATGGGGATCATGGGTTATCTCCCCGGGGGAACCTTGGGACAAAAAAATGGGATCTTGGACCCCATCGAACTCCCAACATGGCTAGATAAAAGGGGCATCGGCTCATCCAAGCACCACCCTAAATTAAAGGAAAAATACAATTGGAGGTTATACGAACATTTCGTAAGGGAAATAATCATAGAACCCGCCAAAGATGCCGTATGCCCCCTGGACCCTATCCAAGAAAGAGAGCCAGACTATCTCTCTGGCTCCCTTGAATGGCTATTCCCACACCGTGATAACCACCTAAACACACACTCACCGCTAAACGATGAAACTCCAGCTGACCCAGCCTCCTTTTCTCGCAGTGCTCAAGCATCGCAACAAAGGAGCGCCAGCTGCTGGAGGAAAGTCGGTTGAAACACTTCCACCAACCCAGTAGGTTGTGACTAATAAGTGTCTTTTTGTTCAAAAAGAAAAAAAAAAAAAAAAAAGAAAAAAGTGAGAGAGAGAAAACACAGAATAGGATGGAAACCAAAACCCTAGGATCCCTGTTCGACGAAGATGACTTCACCCCGGCATGGCACCCTTTCAGTGATGACTCTGATCTCCTGAATAAACTATAGCGTCTAGCCTGTCAAGCTAAGAGTCCCGACCCTAGTACCTCATCCAAAATAGTCAAACCTACTAGGAGTCAAATACCTGACCAGATCATTAGCAACTTAGAAGGGTATAGCAATGCCATGTTAGGCTTAGAAAAATTTGAATCAATAGCAGTTATAGAAGAACCAGACCTAGATAACATAGAGAACCTAGACAATGGTCTAGGAGTCTTCGAAATCTGTGATGAGAACGATGAAGAAAAAGAGGACCTATCTAAAGAATTCGAGCAAAGCCTTCAAAGGTTTGATGAAAGGACGGAAGAAGCAGATGAGAAGGTAGAAGAGCTAAACCTAGGGACAGAGGCTGATCCCAAAATCATTTCAATTAGCGAAGGACTAAATCACGATGAGATAGAGGGCTTGGTTAAAATATTACATGAATATAAAGACGTCTTTGCATGGTCTTTGATGAAAGGACGGAAGAAGCAGATGAGAAGGTAGAAGAGCTAAACCTAGGGACAAAGGTTGACCCCAAAATCATTTCAATTAGCGAAGGACTAAATCACGATGAGAGAGGGCTTGGTTAAAATATTACATGAGTATAAAGACGTCTTTGCATGGTCTTACAAGGACATGCCTGGACTCGACACCTCTTTAGTCGAACATCAGTTAATCTTAGAACCAAACACAAAGCCGGTAAAACAAAAACTGAGGGGCCTTCATCCCGAGGTGGCTTTAAAAATCAAAGATGAGGTAGACAAACTCCACCAGGATAAATTTATTCGGGTAGTCTTATACCCAAAATGGGTAGCTAATATCGTTCTAGTATCCAAGAAAGATGGAAAGATCCGGATATGCATCGACTTCAGGGACCTCAATCGAGCGTGCCCAAAGATGACTTCCCACTCCCGCATATTGACCTCCTTGTCGACAACACGACAGGGTATGAGATGCTCTCGTGCATGGATGGTTTTTCAGGATACAACCAGATCCGGCTGGCAGAAAAAGACCAAGAAAAGACTTCCTTTACCACACCCTGGGGAACTTACTGCTATATAGTGATGCTTTTCGGACTCAAGAATGCGGGTCAACATATCAAAGGGCCATGACCTCAAAATTTCATGATATGATGCACAGACTAGTAGAAGTATATGTGGATGACATCTTAGTTAAATCTAGGACTCGAATAGGGCTCGCAGACATACTTAGGTAAGTGCTACAGAGATGCAGAGAGTTTTCACTTAAAATGAATCCAAAGAAATGTCACTTTGGTGTCTCCTCTGGGAAACTCTTGGGATTCATGGTAAGTAAAAGAAGAGGGATCGAAATAGATCCGACCAAGGCAAAAGCCATCACCCAAATGCCCCCACCTAAGAACCTAAAGGAATTAAGGGGGCTCATAGGAAGGTTGCAATTTATTAGGAGATTTATTTCGCAACATGTTGAAAGATGCCGCCCCTTTTACAAACTACTAAAAGGGGGAGTTAGGTTTAATTGGGATAGTGAATGCCAAAAGGCCTTTGATAATTTAAAAGAGTACCTTCTTAATCCCCCGGTCCTCTCGGCTCCAGTACCCGGATGACCCCTGCTTCTCTATATAGCTACAACTAAGGAAGCCATTGGTGCAGTGCTTGCACAACACGACTGTAGATACCCCAATTTTGACCGTCCAGAGAGACAGAAATACTTCAAGTAACACACGGAAATATCCCACAAGTGGACACCAATAGAGAACCAAAAGTTCGGTAAACCGGAAACCCTAACCCTAGCCTTGACCTAAACCTAAACCGGAAACCCTAAACCTTGACCTAGCCCTAAACCCTAACCCTAGCCTTGACCTAAACCTAAACCGGAAACCATATACCTTGACCTAGCCCTAAAACCTAGCCCTAGCCTTGACCCTAAACCATAAACCTAAACCAAAACCTAAACCCTAACCCTAAGCCAAATCCCCAAACCCTAGCCCAAACCCTAAACCAAACCCTAGCCCGGACCTAAACCTAAACCTACCCTAAAAAAACCAAAACCCTAAAAACCTAAGTCCCTGGAAAGGGGCGGCTAGCCCTAACTAGCCGCCCCTCACTGGGCGGCTAGTTTACACTAGCCGCCCCCCTGACCGCCCCCTAGCCGACTTTGGACCAGTTCCCTGGATGGGACATAAAGCAAAATTAAATGCTGATCATTGCGGCAGGTCATGACCTTTAGCCGCCCTCTCTTGGCCGGATCAAACCAAGTAGCCGACCCAAGCCACCGCTTGTCAGAGATGGGACGTTTGGCAGGTCATGATAGGGGCGGCTACCAGGAAGTAGCCGCCCCATCCCGGGCGGCTAGTTAGAACTAGCCGCCCCTCACCTGGTCTCTGACAGAAGAACCAGAGCATTAATGAGAGGTCCAATCGAAGCCACCCACTCCATTACCCCCTGGATCTTCCCCTGCCTCTCTTTAACTATAAATAGAGGAGGTCCCAAGCCTTACAACAACATCCACAAATCACCAATTCCTCTTCATCACCAACCCACCATCCCCACTTGTTCAAACCCTTCCACCACTAGAAATCCCAAGAGAGAGAGAGAGAGAGAGAGCCCCTTTTGTGAGAGAAACACCCATTCCCCACATAAAATACCCTCTCATCCCACCCACCATAAACCCAGGCTAAACCTAGCTTAGCCTCTGCCCAAGACCCCACCCTTTTCCTACCAAAGCCCTGCCCAAATTCCCCCAGACCCTAGACGGCTAACCCTAGCTAGCCGCCCCCTGGCCGACGGCTAAACACAACTAGCCACCCCCCTATCCACACCCCATATCAACATCCCTTTGACCCATAACTCCTTTAGTCAAACCCGTAGGCAGAATAGGATTACCTGTTTTTCACCTCTGTGTACGGTATATCCGTGTCTCAGAGCGGAGACCCCACAAACTCCCCACGTAGGCGATCAAATCCGACCCAAACCCTTTCCTGTTTTTAGAAAAAGCAGGTGGCGATCACAAAACCCCCTTGAATCCTCTTGAGCCGCTGTCGGGCGCCTCAACCAGGAACGACACCCTCACCCCTTCCGAGAAGACGATCCGACCGAGCCCGCCAGGGCACGCATCCGATCCGAATCCCCGAAGAACCCCCACACACGCGGATTTTTCGACACCGACAAATTCTGGCGATCACGGTGGGACCTCCCTCGTGAAAAACAGCAAAAGGTAATCCTCTTCTGCCCCCCTTTTACAAGCTTGACTAGAATGCTATCAACCCTCTAGGAAGGTTAGAGTTTCTCACTCCTTGAATTAAATCCTCTTCTACTGTGCATTATAACATCCTTTATTGCTTTGTAAGCCGCACATAGCTGCGCAATCCTTTACTGCTTTCGTAAGTCGCACACAGCTGCGCAATCCTTTACTGCTTTCGTAAGTCGCACACAGCTGCGCAATCCTTTACTGCTTTATTTACTGCTTTCAATCTGCATTCATCCCCCCACTCTACGTCATGGAATCCCACATAGAAGAGGAGATATTAGAGGAAAGGAATCACCAAGAGGATCAGGCCACACAGTTCCTCACCCATCTAGAAGAAAGGATGGCTAGTCTAGGGTATCAAACGGTAGAGGACATGTTTCATGACCTCGCTGACTACCGTCATACCAAGACCTCGAGACAGGAAACCCCTGTCGAAACCCCTAAATCCATTCCCAAAACCCCATTCACACCCAGTCACTCGGTCAACCCGAGCGTCTTTTCGTTCACCCCCCTTTCCCCCGTGAATCCAATATTTCCAGCCGCTTCCACCCCAGGCCCCTACCAGACCACCCCAAACCCGGGACCGCTAGGCAGCCCTCCCCGGGGAGAAACACTGGACGATACCATCCGGAGAATTCTCTCCGAGACTGGTCCTTCGGCCCCCAAACACATGCCTCTACATAACCTGAGAGAAATCCCGTCAGTCCACCTACCGGAGGGATTCAAAATCCCCAATTTCCGCCGGTATAACGGTCGTGGAGACCCAGACATTCATTTAACTGCCTTTTATCTAGACGCACGCCCGTTTCTAGATAATCAACCTCTACTAGTCTTCCTCTTCCAGAAATCATTGGAAGGAGAAGCACTACAATGGTTCTCCACCCTCCCTGTAGATCACTTGTCGAATTTCCCGGTTGTAAGCGATAAATTCTTGGGCCGCTATGGTTACCAGAGGATTAGGACCCCCTCTATTTCAGATCTAACCGTAGAGAGAATGAGGCCTAGGGAGGAATTCGAACAATACGTGTCTCGGTGGCGCACCCTTGTCCACCGAACCGGCCTGCAACTCACAGAATGTCAAGAAATTGACATGATGTTACAGAGCCTGAGTCCAGAGCTCCGTACGAGCCTTTCGCACGGAGACTGCACTACGTATCAACTTCTGATTGACCGCCACAATAGGATTTCCCGTTGTGCAGCCCCATCAGTCCAAACCCAGTCCCCACCTATCAGCCATAGGGTTGGACAACCGCCTCGTAAGGTGCAAACCCCCACGGTAGAGGGGATCATTAACCAAGTATCGGCACTCTACCCGAACGGAGCACGAGTTCCTGACCGAGGAACACCTCTGAGACAGTACACGCCCGGATCATCCTGATATGCACCGCCTCGGCAAGCAAATCAAAATTTTACCCGTCGATCAGTACCCGTCCCCGTGCCAATACGACAAAACCCCACAGTCCAAAATTTCCCACTCCAAAGCCCTATAATCCAGAGCCAAACTCAAACTCGGGCTCCCTTTTACTCTGCTCCCCCAAGAGCACAAAATCCAACCCCTAGGCAGCCCATACAAAGCTCTTATAACGAGGTTAGACCTCCCGCATCCTACGACCTAAGACGAATGGGAAAGAGGGACTCTTACCCTCCCCTCCCAGAAACTTTAACTAGGATCTTTAGGGTGATGTTGGACACAAATAGTATCTCCCTCCCCGACGCCAGGCCTTCACTACCCGGGGCCAGCACGGCGCGTTACTGTCAATATCATCAACAATATGGCCATACCGTAGAACAATGCATTGTTTTTCGGGACTTCGTTTATGATCTTAATGATGACAGGCGCCTTGACTGGGCCATGATCAAAGGCCATCTGAGCCAGGGAAATCCCCAAGCACCCAAGCCACTTGGCATATTGACTGACCCCTTGCCAGGTCACACCCAAGCCTCCACATCTAGAGCCCACGCGGTCAACATGATCAGGAGAGGGAGACAACCATCGCCAGAACCAAGTAGCTCGGAAGATGCTACTGATGGCAGCCTATCCGAAGAGTCCGAGGAGGAAGAGCAGAACGAGCCCTTCCAGCTGAACCTCGACGACCATGACCTCGCCATACTCTATGGCGAAGAAGAAGACGCAATCCTCGCCCTTCCCGCAGTCATCAACCTCGAGTCCGACGAAAGCGGACTAGAAAACCCGGGAGAAGACGAAGAAGAAGAGCCATTCGAGGAGATCCCCGAAGGAGCTAGCGAAGGACCCGAAGGAGGGGAATGTACGTCGGATGATCTGCATCCGGACGACAACGGGTCCTCTAAGAGTACCGACACTGTCAATGGCCCCCGCCGCCCAATGACCATTTCATTCACTGACCAAGACCTCCCAGATCCCCGACCGCGAGTCTACCCCCTACACATCCGCGGACGACTTCAGATGTTGTGGCTGAACAACATCTTTGTAGACCCAGGATCGGGCATGAACATAATGACATGCTCCACTTACCAGAAGATACCCGGACTAGGCCGTCCTCCCTGTCGGTGTCGAGAAAATCCGCGTGTGTGGGGTTTCTTCGGAGGGTTCGGATCGGATGCGTGCCCTGGCGGGCTCGGTCGGATCGACTTCTCGGAAGGGGTAAGGGTGTGGTTCCTGGTCGAGGCGCCTGACAGTGGCTCAAGAGGATTCAAGGGGGTTTTGTGATCGCCACCTGCTTTTTCTAAAAACAAGAAAGGGTTTGGGTCGGATTTGGTCCCGGGTTTGGGGTGGCCTGGTAAGGGCCTGGGGTGGAAACAACTGGGAATTTTGGGTTTGCGGGGGAAAGGGGAGTGAATGAAAAGACGCTCGGGTTGACTGAGTGACTGGGTGTGAATGGGGTTTTGGGAATGGGTTTAGGGGTTTCGACAGGGGTTTCCTGTCTTGAGGTCTTGGTCTGACTGTAGTCAGCGAGGTCATGAAACATGTCCTCTACCGTCTGGTACCCTAGACTAGCCATTCTTTCCTCTAGATGGGTCAGGAACTGTGTGGCCTGACCCTCTTGGTGATTCCTTTCCTCCAATATTTCCTCTTCTATGTGGGATTCCATGACGTAGAGTGGGGGGATGAATGCAGATTGAAAGCAGTAAATAAAACAGTAAAGGATTGCGCAGCTGTGTGCGACTTACGAAAGCAGTAAAGGATTGCGCAGCTGTGTGCGACTTACGAAAGCAGTAAAGGATTGCGCAGCTGTGTGCGGCTTACAAAGCAATAAAGGATGTTATAATGCACAGTAGAAGAGGATTTAATTCAAGGAGTGAGAAACTCTAACCTTCCTAGAGGGTTGATAGCATTTTAGTCAAGCTTGTAAAAGGGGGGGGGGGGGCAGAAGAGGATTACCTTTTGTTGTTTTTCACGAGGGAGGTCCCACCGTGATCGCCAGAATTTGTCGGTGTCGAGAAAATCCGCGTGTGTGGGGTTTCTTCGGAGGGTTCGGATCGGATGCGTGCCCTGGCGGGCTCGGTCGGATCGTCTTCTCAGAAGGGGTGAGGGTGTGGTTCCTGGTCGAGGCGCCCGACAGCGGCTCAAGAGGATTCAAGGGGGTTTTGTGATCGCCACCTGCTTTTTCTAAAAACAGGAAAGGGTTTGGGTCGGATTTGGTCGCCTACGTGGGGAGTTTGTGGGGTCTCCGCTCTGAGACACGGATGTACCGTACACAGAGGTGAAAAACAGGTAATCCTATTCTGCTCCCGGGCTTGACTAAAGGAGTTATGGGACAAAGGGGTGTGAGTATGGGGTGTGTACTAGGGGAGGCGGCTAGAATTGGATCTAGCGGCTAGTCTAGCCGTCAGGGGCGGCTACTAGGGTTTAGCCGTCCCAGGTCTGGTTTGATTTGGGCAGAGGTTTGGTAGGAAATGGGTTTGGTTTTGGGCAGAGGCTAAGCTAGGTTTAGCCCGGGCTTTTGGAGGGTGAGATGAGAGAGTGTTTTATGTGAGGAATGGGTGTTTCTCTCACAAAAGGGATCTCTCTCTTTCTCTCTTGGGATTTCTAGTGTGAAAAGGGAATGAATTGTGGGATGTTGGTGTGGAATGGTTGTTTGTGGATTTGTTGATGTTATATTTGGGCTTGGGACCCCTCTATTTATAGTAAAAGAGGGGCAGGGAAATATCCTGAGGGTAATGGAGTGGGTTGGCTTCGATTGGACCTCTCATTAATGCTCTGGTTCTTCTGCCAGAGAACAGGTGAAGGGCGGCTAGTGCTAACTAGCCGCCCGGGATGGGGCGGCTACTTCGTGGTAGCCGCCCCTATCATGACCTACTAAACGTCCCATCTCTGACAAGCGGTGGCTTGGGTCGGCTACTTGGTTTGATCCGGCCAAGAGAGGGCGGCTAAAGGTCATGACCCGCCGCAATGATCAACATTTAATATTGCTTTATGTCCCATCCAGGGGACTGGTCCAAAGTCGGCCAAGGGGCGGTTAGGGGGGCGGCTAGTGTAAACTAGCCGCCCCTTTCCAGGGACTTTAGGTTTTAGGGTTTTGGTTTTGGTTTAGGTCTGGGTTAGGGTTTGGCTTAGGTTTAGGGTTTGAGCTAGGGTTTGGGTTTAGGTTAGGGTTTGGGCTAGGGTTTGGGGTTAGGTCAAGGTTGGGTTTAGGGTTTAGGGCTAGGTCAAGGTTCTAGGGTTTTCCGGTTTAGGTTTAGGTCAAGGCTGGGATTAGGGTTTAGGGCTAGGGTTTGGGGTTAGGTCAAGGTTTAGGGTTTCCGGTTTAGGTTTAGGTCAAGGCTGGGATTAGGGTTTCCGGTTTACCGAACCTTTGGTTCTCTTATTGGTGTCCACTTGTGGGAGATTTCCGTGTGTTACTTGAAGTATTTCTGTCTCTCTGGACGGTCAAAATTGGGGTATCTACACTCCCGTCCAACCAGCCCACCATACTATCCAAGCTTTCAACCATACCGGGAAGACTCTCCGCGGCCCCGGAACATTCGAGCTATCCGTCGGACCTCTCATCTGCAAAGTAGCCTGCTTCGTGGCCGACATCGACACAAGGTACCCATTGATGCTGGGGCGACCGTGGTTAGACAGCATCCAAGCTATCTGTTCCCCCCGACACCAATGCCTTCGACTGCCCTTCTTGAATCATGTACTGACAATTTGGGGAGAAGCACGCCTCCAATACGAGAACGAGAACAATTGGGCCATACACAATATGTTCACCTTAGCACTCCGACCGGGGAACGAGAATGAAGGCGGTAGCCCACCTGGGTCCCCTTGTGGCAACAACTCTCCCTCAGAAGAAGCGGCCAGGACCCAGCGTCCACCAAGCAATCTTGCGGAACCCAACTCGATCACCTTCCTCCCCCATGAAGTCGCAAAAGCCAGAGCACGTTCCGCACCCCTCTCAATCACTGCCATACTCGGGGGAAGGGAATTCCGTCACATTCTCATTGACACGGGAGCGGAAACTAACGTCCTTACATATTCCGCCTACCAAAAGCTAGAAGGCCGGGTTCCCAGATTGGAGCCCTCAGACGAATACATTTACGCCTTCGACAGCACACGCAAGAACGCCTGCGGACTAGTCACGCTCCCACTGAAGATCGGCCCAGTCTCAACCATCGTTAACTGCATGGTGATGAACATTCAATCACCCCACCCTCTGATTGTTGGGAGGACATGGCTCAACAGCATCGAAGCCGTCTCATCCACCCGACACCAATGTCTTCGCTTCCCGTACCGCGGGAAAGTAATATCCATATGGGGAGAGGCGCACTCTAATAATACTCAGGCCCGAAATTGGAGCGTCTGTGCCATGCGCATCCGGCTAGAGGTGCTCGCATGTTGGCAACCAGGCGCCACAGACGAAGAACTGCTCCATCAAGGGAGGCCCCTGAAGAGACTTAGGGAGGGAGAATTTGGGAACAGGGGACCCCCACCAGACGTCAGCCGGCCATCAAAAAGAAGCCAACCCGAGGAGGCAATACAAATTCAAGAACTAGGTACCGATCCTCCCGGGTAAGTTTTCACCACCCTGTACATATTTGTTTACAGCTTTTCCAAAAATCAAAAGATCAAAATATTTGTTTACTAGCTTTCGCTTTCAACCCCTGTACATATTTGTTTACAGCTTTTCCAAAAATCAAAAGATCAAAATATTTGTTTACTAGCTTTCGCTTTCAATCCCGGTACATATTTGTTTACAGCTTTTCCAAAAATCAAAAGATCAAAATATTTGTTTACTAGCTTTCGCTTTCAACCCCTGTACATATTTGTTTACCTGCTTTCCTAATAAGAATCCAAAAAAAAAGCAAACAAAACATGCCGATCAGCTTTCATTCCCCAACTCTGAACATACTTACTTCTAGCTTTATTTCCAATCTTCTTTAAAAACCAAAAAAAAAATGTTTTCTAAAAACATGTTTTCCACACTCCTTCAAAACAAAAGTTTTACAAGATCGTGTTTCCGTGCTTCCAACAAAAAAATGAAACACTTTCCCAAACTTTCTTTACATATTTTTTCCAAAAACAACGAAAATATTTACAAACTACATTTCCACACTCTTCTTCACGACGAAAATGTTTTCCAAATTTGCGCTTCCACACCTTTCTTCAAAGCAAAATATTTTACAAAGCCGTACTTCCATGATTTCCGCCAAAAAATGTTTTACAAACTGTCTTTCCATACTTGTCTTCTAAAAACAAAATCGTTTTCCAAACTTTATCTCCATTCTTTTCTTTCCAAAAACATATCTTTTCGCCGACACAGGCCCCTTTTCAAAAACATAAGTATACATTTGTCTTTACTACGCCTCGAACTACTAGACGAGAAGAGATTAAGAGCGGCAGACCATGCCCAGGCCTACCAAAGAAGGGTGGCAAGGGCATTTGAAAAGAAGGTGATAAAAAGAAAATTCGAAATCGGGGAATTAGTACTTAAGCAAATCATGCCATCAAGACAGCCTCACCCGAGAGGAAAGCTGCAACCCACATGGGAGGGACCCTATGTGATCACCCATGCCTATTCCAGGAATGCCTACCGCCTGGTAGATGCCGAAGGAGTCGAGGTTCCAGGTTCGTGGAATGCACTTTATCTAAAGAAATTCCATGCATGAAAAGCTTTCAATACTTAAGAACTATTATTCTTCCTTCCTGCGATTTCCAGCGTTTAGTACTTGATGATAGAATTGTAAGACTCTCAAAGATAAACTCGTATCTATTTGAACACGTTTCCGCCAAATCATGTCATTCCCTTCACACATGTATGACTAGACTTGATTTGCCTGATAGAAAAAAATTGCCTACCCCGTAGACTGGGACAATTTAAAAACTCCCCAAAGCAAAATGTCCCTTATTTCCGCCCCGCTCGTATTAACCCTAGGTCAAAATGAGGAGTTACCCGGACCTAGCATATGTCCCAAAAACTGGCTCTGGCACTATATAAACACTTCTAGAGGGGAAGCATGAAAAGAATCGGGGTGAAAAACAGAAGAGCCCCCCCCCCCCCTCAAATCAAAAAAAAAAAAAAAAAAAAAAAGAGAAAGTCAGGCAAGGAGAGGCCAAACACCCAAGTGAACGGGTTAAACTCTCTATTTAGCAGGCTTTCACGCCTTTACGCACGGTATACGCTAAACAACGGCTATACCAGTACATATCCAAACAACGGACTGTACCTTTCCACCCAAAAATAAAGAAGTGGTAAAAAGAAGAAAGCCAGAGGGACCTAGGAAGTAAGACATGTGCTAGACTGGGACAATTCTAAAATATTGCCCGAAAGGAAGATATTACTCTTACCTCATTCACCCTCTCCCCTTTTTATTTTTTTTGCAATGGGTGTTCAAAATTGAGCTATGTCCACTGGGAAAAGCGAAATTTTGACCAAGGGTAGATTACGTCCCGGTTTACACCTACACACACACTCACACGAGTTCATTTAGAAACTTGCCTATCCAAAGGAAGCTTATTTGACTTGACTCTTGGTACATTCATGGATTTTTCAGCATGTTTAGAATAATACGATTAAGCATCTGAGAACCATGAACCTAGGAAAATCGACCCTAAGGCTTATACCTCTCAAATAAATCCTGGTTTGGACATAAGTGACCACAAGGGCTCCTCCACGGAGACTTGATGGCGTCTTTTACTTATGAAAATCAAGAACATTGCCCTCTCACCTAAAAAAGTCATTGAAGAACTAAAATGCCCCCTTATGCCACTTATACTTACGCATAAGCTTGCATTTTCCTTTTCAAAACACCTTGGCATCTGATTTTCTTGAAACATTAAAGTTAACCCCCCCCCCCCCGAATATTACAATTATCCCCACTCATATGAGAATTGTCCCCACGAAATTTAAAATTATCCCCACTCATGTGAGGAATTGTCCCAACTCACCTCATGCCCTTCCGCACATGCGTAAGAAGAAATTGTCCCCACCTCCTACACATAAGTTCTTCTTCACTCACGCACTTGGAATCCCTTCCTTGCGCACTAAAGCCTGGTCTCCCGCACTTTTCTTTCTCGCATTTAAATTTCCATTCCGCCTTAAGATGGATTGTAGCCCTTGACAATTCAAGCAAGAAGGGCTCGAAAGTCAGTGCAGGGGCACAATCTGGACAGATTTAACACTTGGTCCATGGAAAGAATGCTTTTTTTAGGTACTGAAGGTTAGAACGATCGCAAAGACTTTCAGCAGCAGACAGGAGCAGCAGGACCAAACTGCCCCAGGCAGGGGGCGGCTAAGCTCGACTAGCTGCCCCTCACTGGGTGGCTAGTTTATACTAGCCGCCCCTGCCCTTTGTTTCAGGTAAGGATGCCCCAGGCAGGGGGCGGCTAAACACAACTAGCCGCCCCTCACTGGGCGGCTAGTTCACACTAGCCGCCCCCTGCTTGCACCTATTCCAGTGCTGTCAGTCCTATTTTAATCAAATCTTCGTATCTCCAAATGCCTGTTAAGAACATTTCATTCCAAAAATTGCATACACACATTTCATACGCATATACATTCATAAAACCAATATAAATACACTTCGAAAAACAACCATATCTCAAAATCATATGTCCATCCATGAATCAAACCTATGAAACCAAGATTCATCTATCACAAACATACATATCCATGGACCATCCATGCTAAACTACTCTAACACATGCATATAAAGGAGAATGATTAAATTGTCCCACCCAAAACCACAAGCATAGACTGTTTTTCTAAAAACTAAAAGAGGGCATAAAAAAGGGAATCTTTTCCTTCGAGACGCTCCAAAATCCAAAAGTCTTGAGCTATGCATCATCGAAATATTCACCTGAGTCAAAACAAAAGAATGAAAGCTTGAATTCATCGCATATATACTATTCTTCTACTTAAAACCAAGACACAAAGAAGCTATACCTCGGCGTATCGTCATCCGCTGGAGGCTGAGTAGGAGGAACGTCCTGACTTGGCTGAGAAGGGAGCGGCGGATGAGTAGAAGACTGAACCTCTGGAGCATCGGGAGCAGCAGGAGTCTCTCGAACCGAAGACGCGGCCCTCGCATATATCCCACGACTCCGAGACGCCGAAGGACGAGAGGCACGGCTGAAGGTGGCCCCGGTAGCCAAGGAAGCCGAGAGAGAATGGTCAGGCTCAAGTGGAAGAAGATCAAGGTCCGCTTCGGTCATAGAGCCTCCTCCAACCAACTTTCCCCTCATAGTGGCCTCCCAGAGACGGACCTGCTGCATGTCTCTGTCTCTCCTCTCCAATCTCTGTCGGAGGTGACTCTCTGTCCCTCTGGCCCGATCCTCAGTAGCCCTCAACCTCTCCTCCAACTCCCGCGCCCTCGCTTCCGACGCCCTGAGTGCCTCTCGGTCCCTATCCCCGGCCGCCTGGAGAGAACGAACCAGGTCTCCCATCAAACGTCCAGGAACGCCCGCCGAGGCTTCCAACTCCGACACCCTCATCCGAAGGGAGTCCCTCTCACGACCTAGGGTAATGAACCCCTCCTCCCTTAAAGCCGCCATGGACCTCAGCCGGTCCACCTCCTCCTCAGCCCGAGAAGCCCTGCCCCTTGCCTGACCCAACTCCATCCGTATGGCCGTCAACTCGCTCCGGGCCACATCCAATTCCCTCGTCAGTTCGAGCTCCTGCTCGAAAACCACGGAAGGAGGAGGGACGGAAGAAGAAGAAGCGCCATCAGCCCTCGCTCTCGACAGAGCATCCACCTGAGCCTCAAGGACCCGGACCTGGTCCTGCAAGCGTCCTCTCTCTGCCCGCAACGCCTCTATTTGTCTGGCCCGCGCTTGGAGGTGCTCATTGGCAGTCTTGAGCCTCTTCTCCATCTCATTCAACTCAACCTACAAAAAAGAAATACCATTCAGAAGATGCTCAAGCAAGAGAGAACGAGGAAAGAAAAAAGGATTTTCAACTTACATAGGCGTTCGGGATCTCCTCCTCCATCGTCCCGAGGATATCCGCATACTCCCGACGATACCAAGCTAGGTATTCGTCACTCGAAGTCACCTCAGGACGACGCTCCACCAAGACGCCTCGACTCATCCATCCTGCCACATACGTCACGTAATTCCTCAGGAGATTCGTGTCCCGAGGAATCCCGGCCACCGGAATCGAAGGGCGCCGCGGAAGAGGATCGGGCACCCACTGATGGTACCCAAGCTGGCGGACGACCCGGCTGATCGCATGGAACACGACCTCATTGAAGTAGATCAGCCAAATGTCTCGTGCCAGGGCCTCGGGAACCTCCTCCGAGTAAGGCCTCCACGTCATCTAAGAAAGCATCGAAAGATAGGAAGAGCGCTTAGTCAAAAGAAAACCAAGTACAAGCCAAAGAGATTCAAAGAAAACTCATACCTCTTCCTCCGACAAAACGCGGAAGGCCTCTCGGAATTGGGCGAGGCGGTGCAAGCGGGAAGATCCCCGGGGTTCCCATCTCATGGCCCAAGGGAGGGCATGATCGAACGGAGCCAAAGTCGGGCGATCGATGGCGAAGTGCTCGTACCCGAAGATCTGACAAAGCGAGAGAAAAACCATCACGATCAAAGTGAACTAAACTAAAAAAAAAAGACATTTACCAATCACTTACACATACCTGAAGAAATGGTGCAAAGCCGCCAAGGTTCTTTCCCCCGGCCCTCTTAACTTTCTTCGAGAGCTCCGCAAAGAGATGGGCAAGCATCGCCGCTCCCCAAGCATAGCTCCCCATGCCCTCCAAGTCCCGCATCAGTAGAAGGGAATGAGAGGTGACCTTATCAGAGGCCGTCGAGAAAAGGACCCGGCCAAAGAAGTAGAGGAAGAATGCTCTCAACTCCCTCCGTGCCCTCTGTGGGCACGCAGCCGCCTCTCTCGCCTCGATCATCACCCGCCGCCTCTCGAAGCTAGCTGCAGCTTCGCCCTTCTGGCTCTCTGAAAAGGAACCGAGGCCGTACTGCCCCGAAAGCCGCCCCAAAGGGATCCGGTTCAGCGTCCGCTCCCGCTCCACGAACTCCCATTCCCCGATCAACTCTCAGAAAAGCCCCCCGTAGTCAGCTAGGGTGGCCGCGATCACTGCCTCCCCCAGAACCGGAAGGCCGGTGATCCAATAGACATCCTCGAGCGTCGGCATGACAGCACCGGTAGGGAGGATGAACGTGCAACTCTCCGGATCCCATCTCTCCGCCAAGGCCTCCACATATGGACGGTGGACGTGGAATGGCTCGATCAGAAAAAAGGAACGGAAGCCCGCTCCATCCACCAAACTCCTCTCCTCCTGCCCCAAGGTGTCGTACCATCTCTTCGTCCCGTGCCATAAAGCCCGGATACGATTCGGCCTCTACAAAACAAACGAAGGGAACATGGGTTAGTTTAAAAGCGAGCGAGAGGTAAGAGTCCAAATCTACGTAATCATTTTAAACCATGCTTAGCGAAATCAAAACTCCCACATATGATCACGCATGCTAGACAAATATCAAATACATCCCACCGTGGTCACCACTCACACACTTTCTTACATCAAGCCTATCATGCACACCTAAGCAATACGGCCATATGGAACTCGAACCGATGAAATGCATGCATACACTCCCTCATGCTCTACCACGATCAAACACGTACGAAACCACACACACATAGAAAAGTATCGCATGCAAGCATATTAGCCATATCATTTCTCTCTCCTTTATATTCATATAACAAACATGGATATATATATATATAGAAATTTCCCCCCTCCCTATAAAAACAAACCCATGACAGCATGCTTACACATCCCACCGTGATTAACTTATACACAAGCATGCCTATTTAAAAAAAAAACACACACATATACGAGTATAATACACACATACAACCTGTTCATACCACCAAGACATGCATATACACCAAAAAGGCTAAGACTAAAGAGTTAGGAACATACCACGGCCCGTGTGGACCCAGGAGCGTCCACCTCGGCCTCATCGGGATCGTCCATCCCATCGTCATCCTCCTCCTCATCCTCCTCAAACACGGCCTCCTCGGCCTCAGCCCCAACACCCACACCGGCCTCAGCGGCCCCAGTGCCCATACCCTCGGCCTCCCCGGCCCCGTCCCTAGCCTCTCCTATCCCCTCCACCCTCCCCACGCCAGAGATAAACTCCACAAAGGCCCCCATAGCCCTACTCTCCTCCTCCTCAGCCCTGGCCTCTGTGGCCTCCCTATCCAACATCCCGACGAGGGCATCCAACGACGCCCTCACCTCCTCGCTAACTCCCTCGACCCCTACCCCGTCGGTTGCACCCTCAATCGATCCTCCAACCCCCGGAACCACCTCCTCGGCCACAACCGGTCGATCCCCGCACCGCCTCTTACGTGTATAGCCTATCACACTCCCCCCTACCTCCGGGACAGCCCCCGAAGGCAAATCCCCGACCTCACCCACGCCAATATCCACCGGCGGCACCTCCGTCGTACCCATACCCTCCCCCACGGCTTCGACCTCCGGCCTATCGCTCTCCAATGATGAAGAGCTCGGGCTACGCTCTCCACGAGCCACCCGTGGTCGTTTCCTCCTCGAAGCAATCGCTTTCGACCTCGTCACCTCTTCGGTTTGATAAAGGAAAGGGAGAACCCAAACTAGGGTTTCGAAATCAAGAGAAAGAAAGAGATTGAGGTCAAAATGGAGGAAGAAAAGGCAAAGAAATCAGGTTTTTTGGGTTTGAAACCGAAGAAAAGAAGAAGAAGAGGGAGAGAAACCGTTTTTGAAAAATGGGAAGAGAGAGGGTCCTTTTTTCGGTTATAAGGGACCCAGTCCAGGGGCGGCTACCCGCGAGTAGCCGCCCCCTCTCGGGCGGCTAGTTACAACTAGCCGCCCCTCCCAGTTTTTCTCTTTCATTTAAAAAACCCCCCTTTCCAATCTTTTCAGCCTTAAACTTCAAAGTTCTCCATACCAAACAGCCATGTATTGGCTTATTTCCAGACAATACTTGATAAAAAACGACTCTCCCGAAGTTTTGCAACACGTCCAGTACCATTCAGATTCAAATTTCTTCAGTTCTGGTTCTTTTCCAGAGTTCTTATACCTCGGATGATCCAATTCACCCAAATCAACTTTTACTTGCTTTCTGTCGGCGATATCCCCTCCTTGTTGAGTTTTCCCAAGCACGGGAACGGTAGGCACGAGGAAACTGACGCTGGGTTGCTCCGTGCACGATAGCTAAGAACCCCGACCGCGGGTTGGATCACTCACCATTTACTTTTCCCCGCCTTCCACCTGGATCATCCTCTCGGATAAAAATTCTAAGTCAAGACCTAGCCTCTGACGGTCTAAATCAACTCCCTGAGTAGTACTGCTCGTATTGGCACAACTCCTTAAAGGTCGGGCCGGCCAAAATAGGGGTCTCTTTCCTTATCATCGGTCGAAGTCTTTCTCGCTCTGTGCAAAGACAACGTCCGATGAGGGACAATTGTAGATACCCCAATTTTGACCGTCCAGAGAGACAGAAATACTTCAAGTAACACACGGAAATATCCCACTAGTGGACACCAATAGAGAACCAAAGGTTCGGTAAACCGGAAACCCTAACCCTAGCCTTGACCTAAACCTAAACCGGAAACCCTAAACCTTGACGTAGCCCTAAACCCTAACCCTAGCCTTGACCTAAACCTAAACCGGAAACCATAAACCTTGACCTAGCCCTAAAACCTAGCCCTAGCCTTGACCCTAAACCATAAACCTACACCAAAACCTAAACCCTAACCCTAAGCCAAAACCCCAAACCCTAGCCCAAACCCTAAACCAAACCCTAGCTCGGACCTAAACCTAAACCTACCCTAAAAAAACCAAAACCCTAAAAACCTAAGTCCCTGGAAAGGGGCGGATAGCCCTAACTAGCCGCCCCTCACTGGGCGGCTAGTTTACACTAGCTGCCCCCCTGACCGCCCCCTGGCCGACTTTGGACCAGTTCCCTAGATGGGACATAAAGCAATATTAAATGTTGATCATTGCGGCGGGTCATGACCTTTAGCCGCCCTCTCTTGGCCGGATCAAACCAAGTAGCCGACCCAAGCCACCGCTTGTCAGAGATGGGACGTTTGGCAGGTCATGATAGGGGAGGCTACCAGGAAGTAGCCGCCCCATCCCGGGCGGCTAGTTATAACTAGCCGCCCTTCACCTGGTCTCTAACAGAAGAACCAGAGCATTAATGAGAGGTCCAATCGAAGCCACCCACTCCATTACCCCCTGGATCTTCCCCTGCCTCTCTTTTACTATAAATGGAGGAGGTCCCAAGCCTTACAACAACATCCACAAATCACCAATTCCTCTTCATCACCAACCCACCATCCCCACTTGTTCAAACCCTTCCACCACTAGAAATCCCAAGAGAGAGAGAGAGAGAGAGCCCCTTTTGTGAGAGAAACACCCATTCCCCACATAAAATACCCTCTCATCCCACCCTCCATAAACCCAGGCTAAACCTAGCTTAGCCTCTGCCCAAGACCCCACCCTTTTCCTACCAAAGCCCTGCCCAAATTCCCCCAGACCCTGGACGGCTAACCCTAGCTAGCCGCCCCCTGGCCGACGGCTAAACACAACTAGCCGCCCCCCTATCCACACCCCATATCAACATCCCTTTGACCCATAACTCCTTTAGTCAAGCCCGGAGGCAGAATAGGATTACCTATTTTTCACCTCTGTGTACGGTATATCCGTGTCTCAGAGCGGAGACCCCACAAACTCCCCACGTAGGCGATCAAATCCGACCCAAACCCTTTCCTGTTTTTAGAAAAAGCAGGTGGCGATCACAAAACCCCCTTGAATCCTCTTGAGCTGCTGTCGGGCGCCTCAACCAGGAACGACACCCTCACCCCTTCCGAGAAGACGATCCGACCGAGCCTGCCAGGGCACGCATCCGATCCGAATCCCCGAAGAACCCCCACACACGCGGATTTTTTGACACCGACAAATTCTGGCGATCACGGTGGGACCTCCCTCGTGAAAAACAACAAAAGGTAATCCTCTTCTGCCCCCCTTTTACAAGCTTGACTAGAATGCTATCAACCCTCTAGGAAGGTTAGAGTTTCTCACTCCTTGAATTAAATCCTCTTCTTCTGTGCATTATAACATCCTTTATTGCTTTGTAAGCCGCACACAGCTGCGCAATCCTTTACTTCTTTCGTAAGTCGCACACAGCTGCGCAATCCTTTACTGCTTTCTTAAGTCGCACACAGCTGCGCAATCCTTTACTGCTTTATTTACTCCTTTCAATCTGCATTCATCCCCCCACTCTACGTCATGGAATCCCACATAGAAGAGGAGATATTAGAGGAAAGGAATCACCAAAAGGATCAGGCCACACAGTCCTGACCCATCTAGAAGAAAGGATGGCTAGTCTAGGGTATCAAACGGTAGAGGACATGTTTCATGACCTCGCTGACTACCGTCATACCAAGACCTCGAGACAGGAAATCCCTGTCGAAACCCCTAAATCCATTCCCAAAACCCCATTCACACCCAGTCACTCGGTCAACCCGAGCGTCTTTTCGTTCACCCCCCTTTCCCCCGCAAATCCAATATTCCCAGCAGCTTCCACCCCAGGCCCCTACCAGACCACCCCAAACCCGGGACCGCTAGGCAGCCCTCCCCGGGGAGAAACACTGGACGATACCATCCGGAGAATTCTCTCCGAGACTGGTCCCTTGGCCCCCAAACACATGCCTCTACATAACCTGATTATTTATACCGATAACCAAAAGGGAAAGGGAATAGGGATAGCACTAATCTCCCCCGAAGGCGTCATTATCCCACGAGCATTTCAGCTTACGTTTAATGCCACCAACAATATTGCCGAATACGAAGCTCTGATAGCAGGTTTGAAGGCAGCCCTAGCCCTAGGAGTTAAAAGTTTAGACATTATTGGGGACTCCCTCTTAGTGATCCGTCAAACTCTTAAAAAATATCAGACTAGAGACCCAAAGCTGAAGCCGTACAGGGAACTAACCATAGTCCTGCTAAAACAATTCCGTGAGGTTACTCACATTTTCATACCCCGAACCGGCAATATTCTTGCAGACTCTCTGGCCTCTCTAGCCTCATCGCTCACCTTCCCCATATCTAGAACATCTGAAACAATCACTATCCAGAGACTGAAAACACCTGCCACCGAACTCTGTGACTATAGAACTCGAGATCTCCTGAAAAGGAACCAAACAGACAAAAATGCTAGTACCACGAAAATCCTAGCCCTTGAACTAGGAGACATGGATGACAGAAATCCATGGTATTTTGACATCAAAAATTACCTTGAAGACAGTTCATTCCCAAGCTACGCTACTAGCAACGACCAAAAAATAGTTAGAATGGTAGCGGTCAAATATTGCCTCTGAGGAGGGATACTCTTTCGAGCGTCCTTCAATGGAGAACTACTCAGATGCTTGGACGACGAAGAAGCATATACCATTGTAGAAGAAGCTCACTCTGGAGTATGTGGAGGGCACGTCAACGCCCAGATGCTAGCAAAAAAGGTACTAAGAATGGGCTACTATTGGCCCACACTTGAAGGGGACTGCAACAAATACGTTAAGTGCTGTATCCAGTGTCAAATCCATGCCAACAAGATACATGCACCAGCATCTTTTTTACACCCCATGACTTCACCATGGCCCTTCTCTATGTGGGCACTAGATGTGATAGGACCATTCCGGGACACTGTAGAAAACACTACCCAAAAAGCCTTCATCCTCACCGCCACAGAATACTTTACCAAATGGGCAGAAGCCGAGTCCTATGTAGTAATCAAAAGCTCTACCTTGGCTCGTTTTGTCCGCACTCACATCCTTGCACGGTTCGGCACCCCCAAAGTAATTATAACTGATAATGGCCCCCAGTTCATCTCCCAAGAATTCCAAGACCTATGCAGTAAACATTACATAGAACTTCATCATTCCACGCCATATTATCCCCAGGGGAACAGACAAGCAGAGGCCACCAACAAAACCTTGCTCAAAATTATAAAGAAAATGGTAGAAACCTATAAGGCTACCGATTGGCCTAATAAATTGGTAGACGCCCTCTGGGCATACCGAACCTCCATTAGGACACCCACTGGTCAAACCCCCTATTCGCTCACATTTGGGGCCGAAGCAGTAGTACCTTACGAAATTCTCGTCCCATCCTTAAGAATAGTACTAGAAGAAGACCTAGAGACTTGTTATATTAGGCATAAATCAATACCAATCCTTAAGAAAGAGAAAAACATCGATCGCCTTGATTTGTGACAGATTATCGAGCTTTCAATACTGAGTCCTAGCGCCTCATTATTCCGAAACAGAACCAAATTGAATAAAAAACGTCGAGTCCCAACCGTTGACATTATTTTACATCATTCCGTCATCACCTCGCTTCTTGTACTCACTTCCTTGCTTATAGTGTCTCCATGACCTGATAAAATGATTTTACGAGTATCGGTATAAATAATCTTTCCCTCGCATTCGGCTGAGGGAGACACTTCTACTACGCCTCGAACTACTAGACGAGAAAAGATTAAGAGTGGCAGACCATGCCCAAGCCTACCAAAGAAGGGTGGCAAGGGCATTTGAAAAGAAGGTAATAAAAAGAAAATTTGAAGTCAGGGAGTTAGTACTTAAGCAAATCATGCCATCATGACAGCCCCACCCAAGAGGGAAGTTGCAACCCACATGGGAGGGACCCTATGTGATCACCCATGCCTATTCCGGGAATGCCTACCGCCTAGTAGATGCCGAAGGAGTCGAGGTTTCAGGTTCGTGGAATGCACTTTATCTAAAGAAATTCCATGCATGAATAGCTTTCAATACTTGAGAACTATTATTCTTTCTTCTTGCAATTTCCAGCGTTAGTACTTGATGATAGAATTATAAGACTCTCAAGGATAAACTCGTATCTATTTGAACTCATCTCCGCCAAATCATGCCGCTCCCTTCACACACGTATGACTGGACTAGATTTATCTGATAGAAGAGAAATTGCCTACCCCGTAGACTGGGACAATTTGAAACCCCAAAATCAAACCTCCCTTATTTCCGCCCCACTCGTATTAACCCCAGGTCAAAATAAGGAGTTACCCGGACCTAGCATATGTCCCAAAACTAGCTCTGGCACTATACAAATACTTCTGGAGGGGAAGCATGAAAAGAATCGGGGTGAAAAACAGAAGAGCCCCCCTCAAATCAAATAAAAAAATCAGGCAATGAGAGGCCAACAAAAGAAAAATAACACCCAAGTGAACGGAGAGTGTGAAAAATATGTTTTTAGAAAACTTTTTTTTTTGTAAAAAGAGTGGAAATAAAGCTGGAAACAAATATGTTCAGAGTTGGGGAATGAGAGCTGATTAGCATGTATTTTTGGATTTTGGTTTCTTTTTAGGAAAGCAGGTAAACAAATATGTATAGGGTGATGAAAACGAAAGCTAGTAAATATATATTTTGATCTTTTGATTTTTTTTTTGGAAAAAAAGGCCGTAAACAAATATGTACAGGGTGTTGAAAACGAAAGCCGGTAAACAAATATTTTGATCTTTTGATTTTTTTGGAAAAGGCTGTAAACAAATATGTACAGGGTGTTGAAAACGAAAGCTGGTAAACAAATATTTTGATCTTTGGATTTTTTTTGGAAAAAGCTGTAAACAAATATGTACAGGGTGTTGAAAGCTCACCTGGGAGGATCGGTACCTGGTTTTTGGATTCGTATTGTTTCCACGAGTCGGCTTCTTTTTGGTGGCTGGCTGATGTCTGGTGGGGGTCCCCTATTCCCGAACTCTTCCTCCCTGAGCCTCTTTAAGGGCCTTCCTGGATGGAGCAGTTCTTCGTGGTGGAGCCTGGCCGCCAACATGCAAGCACCTCTAGCCGGATGCGCATGGCACAGATGCTCCAGTTCTGGGCCCGTGTTTCGTTAAAGCGTGCTTCTCCCCATATGGATATCACTTCCCCACGGTACGGGAAGCGAATGCATTGCTGTCGGGTGGATGAGACGGCTTTGAGGGTGGGGTGATCGAATGTTCATTACCATCAGAGGGTGGGGTGATCGAATGTTCATTACCATGCAGTTGACGATGGTGGAGACCGGGCCGATCTTTAGTGGGAGCGTGACCAGTCCGCAAGCGTTCTTGCGCGTGCTGTCGAAGGCATAAATGTATTCGACCGATGACTCCAATCTAGGAACCCTGCCTTCTAGCTTTTGGTAGGCGGAATATGTAAGAACGTTAGTTTCTGCTCCCATATCGAGGAGAATGTGCCGGAATTCCCTTCCTCCGAGTATGGCAGTGATTGCGAGGGGTGCGAAGCGTGCTCCGGCTTTTGCGACTTCATGGGGGAGGAAGGTGATCGAGTTGGGCTCCGTAAGATCGCTTGATGGATGCAGGATCATGGCCGCTTCTTCCGAGGGATAGCCGTCGTTATAAGGGGACCCAGGTGGGCTACCACATTCATCCTCGTTCCCCGGTCACAGGGCTAGTGTGAACATATTATGTATTGCCCAATTGTTCTCGTTCTCGTACTGCAGGCGTGCCTCTCCCCAGATTATCAGTACATGACTCATGAAGGGCAGTCAAAGGCATTGGTGCCGGGGGGAACAGATAGCTTGGATGCTGTCTAACCATGGTCACCCTAGCATCAATGGGTACCATGTGTCGATGTCTGCCACGAAGCAGGCTACGGATAGCTCGAATGTTCCGGGGTCACGGAGAGTCTTCCGGTATGGTTGAAAGCTTGAATAGTATGGTGGGCCGGTTGGACGGGAGGACGGCCTAGTCCGGGTATCTTTTGGTAGGTGGAGCATGTCATTATGTTCATTCCTGACCCTGGGTCCACGAAGATGTTGTTTAGCCACAAGATTTGAAGTCGTCCGCGGATGTGTAGGGGGTAGACTCACAGTCTGGAATCCAGATGATCTTGGTCAGTGAATGATATGGTCATTGGGCGGCGGGGGCCATCGACAGTGTCGGTACTCTTGGAGGACCTGTTGTCATCTGGATGCAGATCATCCGATGTACATTCCCCTCCCTCGGGTCCTTTGCTAGCTCCTTCGGGGATCTCCTCAAAGGGTTCTTTTTCTTCGTCTCCTCCCGGGTTTTCTAGTCCGCTTTCGTCGGACTCGATGCTAATGACTGCGGGCAGGGCGAGAACTGCATCTTCTTCTTCGCCATAGAGTATGGCGAGGTCATGGTTGTCGAGGTTCAGCTGGAAGGGCTCGTTCTGCCCTTCCTCGGATTCTTCGGATAGACTGTCATCAGTGACGTCTTCTGAACTGCTTGGTTGTGGTGATGGTTGTCTCCCTCTCCTGACCATGTTTACCATGTGGGCTCCAGATGTGGATGCTTGGTTGTGACCTGGCAATAGGCCAGTAAAAATGCCAAGTGGCTTTTGATCATGGCCCAATCAAGGCGCCTGTCATCATTTAAATCGTAAATAAAATCCCAGAAATCAATGCATTGTTCTACGGTATGACCATGCTGTTTGTGATATTGACATTAACACAGTCTTCTGGCTCCGGGGAGTGGAGGTTTAGCAGCTGGGAGGAAGATACTATTTGTGTCCATTAGTACCCTAAAAATCCTAGTTAGTGTTTCTGGGAGGGGAGGGTAAGAGTCCCTCTTTCCCATTTGTATCTGATCATAGGACGTCGGAGGGGAGACCTCATTATAAGCATTTTGGGTGGGCTGCCTAGAATTTAGGTTCTGACTTCTTAGGAAGCTGGAATAGAAAGGGGTCCTAGGCTGGCCTTGTCTTGAAATTACAGGGCTTTGGACTGGGAAACTTTGGATTACCGGGTTTTGTTGTGTCGGCACGGGGATGGGTACTGATCGAGTAGCGAAGTTTTGGTTGATTGGCCGAGGCGGCGCATATTCGGATGAACCGGACGTGTACTATCTCAGAGCCGTTCCTCGATCAGGAACTCATGCTCCGTTCGGGTAGAGTGCCGATACTTGGGTAATAATCCCCTCTACCGTGGGGGTTTGTGTCTTACAAGGCAGTTGTCCAACCCTATGGCTGATAGGTGGGGACGGGGTTTGGACTACTGGGGTTGTACAACGGGAAATCCTGTTGTGGCGGTCAATTAAAAGCTAATACGTAGTACAATCTCCGTACGAAAGGCTCGTACGAAGCTCTGGACTTAGGCTCTGTAACATCATGTCAATTTCTTGATATTCTGTGAGTTGCAGGCCGGTTCGGTGGACAAGTGTGCGCCACCAAGACATGTATTGTTCAAATTCCTCCCTAGGCCTCATTCTCTCCACGGTTAAATCTGAAATAGAGGGGGTTCTGATCCTCTGGTAACCGTAGCGGTCTAAGAACTTCTCGCTTACAGCTGAGAAGTTTGACAAGTGATCTATAGGGAGGGTGGAGAACCATTGTAGTGCTTCTCTTCCAATGATTTCTGGAAGAGGAAGACTAGCAGAGGTTGATTATCTAGAAAGGGACGGGCGTCTAGATAAAAAGCAGTTAAATGGATGTCTTGGTATCCACGACCGTTATACCGGTGGAATTTGGGGATTTTGAATCCTTCCGGTAGATGGACTGACGGGATTTGTCTCAGGTTATGTAGAGACATGTGCTTGGGGGCAGAGGGACCAGTTTTGGAGAGGATTCTCCGGATGGTTTCATCCAGTGTTTCTCCCCTGGGAGGGCTGCCTAGCGGTCCCGGGTTTGGGGTGGCGTGGTAAGGGCCTGGGGTGGAAACGGCTGGGAATATTGGATTCGCGGGAAAAGGGGGGTGAACGAAAAAATGCTCGGATTGACCGAGTGGCTGGGTGTGGACGGGGTTTTGGGAATGGTCTTAGGGGTTCCGACAGGGGCCTCCTGTCTCAAGGTTTTGACCTGACGGTAGTCGGCGAGGTCATAAAACATGTCCTCTACGGATTGGTATCCTAGACTGGCCATCTTTTCCTCTAGATGGGTCAGGAATTGCGTGGCCTGACCCTCTTGGTGGATTCTTTCCTCTAGTATCTCCTCCTCTATGCGGGATTCCATGACGTATGAAATGGTTCAAGGGAATGAATGTAGATATAAAGCCATAAATAAAGTGGTAAAGGATTGTGCAGCGGTGTGTGGCTTACAAAGCAGTAAAGGATTGCGCAGCGGTGTGCGGCTTACAAAGCAGTAAAGGATTGCACAGCGGTGTGCGGCTTACAAAGCAGTAAAGGATACTGTGATGCGAAGTAGAGGAGGATCTGATTCGAGGGGTGGGAAACTCTAACATTCCTAGAGGGTTGATAGCATTCTAGTCAAACTTGTAAAAGGGGGGCAGAAGAGGATTACCTTTTGTTGTTTCTCACGAGGGAGGTCCCACCGTGATTGCCAGATTTGTCGAGTGCGTGTGTCGGATCTCCGTGGGTGTCGGAAAGGATCCGCCGGTGGGGGGTGTGCGTGTGTGGGGGTTCTTCGGTGATTCGGATCGGATACGTGCCCTGGCGGGCTCGGTCGGATCGTCTTCCCGAAATGGTGAGGTGTCGTTTCTGGTTGAGGCGCCTGACAGCGGCTCAAGAGGATTCCAGGGTTTGTGTGATCGCCACCTGCTTTTTCTAAAAGCAATAAAAGGTTGGGTTGGATTTGATCGCCTACGTGGGGAGTTTGTGGGGTCTCCGCTCTGAGACACGGATATACCGTACACAAAGGTGAAAAACAAGTAATCCTATTCTGCTTCCGAGGCTTGACTAAAGGAGTCTTGGGACATAGGGGTGCAAATGGGGTGTGGATAGGGGGCGGCTAGTGGGATCCAGCAATCGGGTATGGGGCGGCTACTAGGGTTTAGCCGTCCGGGGCCTGGTCTGGTTTGGGCAGAACTTCGGTAGGAAATGGGTTTGGTTTTGGACAGAGGCTAAGCTAGGTTTAGCCCGGGTTTCTGGAGGGTGGAATGAGAGGGTGTTTTATGTAGGGAATGGGTATTTCTCTAACAAAAGGGGCTCTCTCTCTCTCTCTCTCGGGATTTCTAGTGGGGAAAGGGAGTGAATGATGTGTGTTTTTTATTGTGAATTGGGAATGTGAATTGTGGATGATGTTTAAAGGCTTGGGACCTCCTCTATTTATAGTAAAAGAGAGGCAGGGGAATATCCAGGGAGTAATGGAGTGGCTTGGCTTATAGTGTGTGTGATTAGACCCCTCATTAATTCTCTGGTTCTTCTGTCAGGACCAGGTGAGGGGCGGCTAGTGCTAACAAGCCACCCATGATGGGGCGGCTACTTCCTGGTAGCCACCCCTATCATGACCTGCCAAACGTCCCATCATTGACAAGCGGTTGCTTGGGTCGGTTACTTGGGTTGATCCGGCGAAGATGGGGTGGCTAAAGGTCACAACCCGCCGCAATGATCAGCATTTAATGATGCTTTATGTCCCATCCAGGAAAGCGGTTCAAGGTCGGCCAGGGGGGCGGCTAGTGCTAACTAGCCGCCTGGTATGGAGCGGCTAGTTAGGGCTAGTAGCCCCTTGCCAGGGACTTGGGGTTTTTGGGGTTTTTAGAGCTTCTCTTAGGTGGGGTTCTGGTTTGGGCCAGAGTCTGGTTTAGGGTAGGGTTTAGGTCAGGGTTAGATTTTAGGGTTTAGGTCAGGGTTAGGGTTAGGGTTTAGGTTTCGGTCAGGCTAGGGTTTGGGTTTCCGATTTTAGGTCTGGGGCTAGGGTTAGGGTTTTCAGTTTCCTGAACTTTTGGTTCTCCATTAGATGTCCAAATGTGGGATATTTCCGGGTGTTACTTGAAGTATTTCTGTCTTTTCTGGACGGTCAAAATTGGGGTGTCTACAATGTCGAGCTAGTCCGAGGGCCCCCAAGGTTGCTCAAAAATTCAAAGAGATATGGGGGTGCCATGTCCCTTTGAAAGTTAAGACCTTCATGTGGTTGGTATATCATCAACGCATTCTTACCAAGACGTATCTCTCCAAATGGTCCCCGAATATCAATTCTACATGTAGCCTATGCAATGCAGCGATGGAAACAGTGGAGCATCTATTCATCTAGTATCCTAAGGTAAGGAGAGGTCTGGAGGTCGTTGTGTTTGGCGTCTAGCATGGACATGAATTTTTCCTCACAGGTGGAGCTTTTGTCACGCCCCAAGGCGGCCGTCCCTGAGACGTGGCAATATATAAAGTATTAGCTATCAAGTACAAGAGGTCAACAATGACTCTAATAAATAACACACAAAGCTGGCTGAACAATGATAACTGATAGTTCATCTAAAATGCGGAAGCATAAAAATATCAATAAGTCTGGAAACCAAAAATATTATTACAGACTCGAATACACAATCATTGTCCTGTGAGAATTAAGTCTAATCCAAATAAAACACATCATGTGCAACATGCACGATTAACAAATACATGATTCTAGGACTGCTGACAGCCTCACACTCGCCAACCGCCGAACGGAACGCTCCACGCACGCAAGACCACGCCACTGGGAAAGCTCCAACTCCACGCCCAACACCACCCCTGTAGGAAAAACAGTACGCGAGGGATGAGCTACAAGCTAAGTGAATGGCTGGAAACCAAACACCATTACAATAATTTAATGCTAAGGCAATTTTCTTTCAAGGAAAACATGATTAGAAATCCAACGGATAATAGGGTCACGCGATGGCACGACCGTACCTCACCCTTGCCCTCACTCCCAGAGGGAGGCTCTTGGGATACACGGGGAGGAACAACTATTAGCCATAACACATGATGTTACTGGATAATAAGACGCAATGAGTCCATCCGCTACGAGGTAGAGATATACTTCGATACCCCAAACGTTAGAAGTAGCATACCTAGAGTATACTCAATGGGTATTATGGTCACGTGACGACGTGACTTCCACTCATCCTCACCCTAGCCCCCCTGAAAGTGGTAACCCTAGGGACTTTTGGGATAAATCATTTGCTCTTCACCCTTCATCATCTGACAGCCCTCTCGCGGGTAGCCTCTTCCTGGTATACTCCTATGATCAGTACATCTGCTGAACGCATCGATAGTATCTACAGGCGAGAGCCCTTTGTCAGGACAGCTTCAACGCCATGCATCTTCAACATGGATCCAATGAAAGGGGGAGGGGACGACTCCCTACTCGCAATATCACCCGAAAGCCCTCTCCCGCGTAGCCTCTACCTGTCGGCCTTCCACGATCGGTACATCAGCCAGATGTGTACAGCAATACGCATCGATAGCACCTACATGTGGTAGCACCATACAGGCCAACTATGACGCCGGGTAGCTTCAACTCACAACGATATCAGGAGGAATCACCCTACGTTCGCAAAGCGAACCTTATGGGAAAGTTAACTACCCTCAATAATCGCATACCAAAAATGTTGAATACTCTTGTACTCCCTTACAAGTGCGTCACTTGGACGCAAGGAGTTACCTCTGCTCTCGTACATAAAATATGCCCAAGGCATATAACCCAACAGGCGGTTCATATAAGCACCCAGCACAGGTAGACCTAACTTAATGCCATAGCCACAGGTTTAAAAAAACCGATACAATGATGAATTCTCTTGAATTCTATCCAAATGCATCTCTCGGAAGCAGGGTGGCGATTATATCGCTCGCTCTCTAACTAATGAGATACAACCCGACAGCGGGTCGTACCCATACCTATTTCAAATAGGCCTAATGTTTTAACATGTGCATATATATTACAAGAGAAATCACATCACAGTTATATACATGATCCACGTGCAAAATAATATACGATTAACTATAGGGGTTCTCCCTAACACGAATAAAATCTTAAACAACATAATATGCATACAAGGTAAGGCCTAATTACACATGCATATGAGAGCACATTAGTCATAAAAGCACACGGGGTATAACTTAAGCATGCATTGGATATCACTAACTTAAAATGGAAGGGTTAAGCGCGATCTCGTGCACCAACCAGTGCATGTCGATAATCCCAAGCGAACCTGCGTCAGGTAGAAATCACATCCACTTACTCAGTTTATCTCACGCCCTAGGTGTCCCCGAGACGTGACAAATATATAAAGCATTAGCTATCATACAAGAGGTCAACAATGACTCCAACAAATAATACACAAGGCTAGTAAGCAATGATAACTGATAACTCAAATGAAAGGCAGAAGCATAAAAATATCAATAAGTCTGTAAATCAAAACATTATTACAGACCTGAATACACAATCACTGTCCTGTGAGAGCCAAGCCTAGCCAAATAAAATACAACAAGTGCCATATGCACGGTTTACAAATACACAAGACTCTAGGACTGCTGACAGCCTCGTACTCGCCAATCTGCCAGACAGGACGCTTCCACACACGCAAGACCACGCCACAAGGAAGCCCCAGCTCCACGCCCAACAACGCCCCTGTAAAAGAAACAGGACGCGAGAGGTGAGCTACAAGCTCAGTGAGTAGTCATAAACCAAACACCAACACAATAATTCGATACAAAGAAAATTTCCTATCAAAGAAACGCATTGGTAGAAACCCAACGGGTAACAAGGTCATGCGGCGGCGCGACCATACCCCGCCCTCGCCCTAGCCCCCACAGGGGTGAACCTAGGGACTTGAAGGACAAAACTTGATGTTCTACACTGTTCATCATCCGGTAGCGCTCTCCTGGGCAGCCTCTACCTGGAGCCCGCCACGGTCAGTACACTGTCGAGCGCGTCAATGGTACCTATAGGTGGGGGTCCAGCCAGGGCGGCTCGTACCTAGGAAGCATCCACATGGATCCGGTGAAGGGGAGAACGATTCATGCTCGCAATATCGTTCGGTTGCTCACCGTCATGTAGCCTGCACCTGGTACACTCCCATGATCAGTACATCTGCCTAATGCATCGGGAGTACCTACAAGTGGGAGTCCTCTATCAGGACAGCTTCAATGTCGGGGTTTCAGAATATGACGATATTGGGAGGAACCACTCCATGTTCGCAATGCGAACCCTATGGAAAAACCCACTACACAAGCTGATGGGTCGAGTATCAACTTGAGCCCACCACGCTCACACCAACACCCTTACCCTCACCTCGATGGGTGACATAGGATTTTGGGAGCAATACCCTCACCCTCACCCCGACGGGTGACATAGGATTTTGGGAAATTGCACAGACTAGCAGATCGAACCAACACCGACCCACTACACCCTCACCCTCACCCCCTCCTCAGGGTGACATAGGCTCTTGGGGAAGAAGTCGACTGTTCTACACCGCTCGTCATCCGGTAGTCTCTCCCGGTGTGGCCTCTACTACCTGGTAGCCTCCCACATCCACTATCTCTGCTATATGGGCACACCAACAAGCGTCGTGAACAGTACCTAGAGCACCTCACAGGGTTCTGGCCTCTACCAGGTAGCCTCCCATGACCGCTACCTCGGCCGTATGGGCACACCAACACGCGTCATGAGTAGTATCTGGGAGCACCTCGCCTGACTTTACAATGCCGGGCAGTCTCTACTCGGAGCCGATGAAGGGAAGAACACTCGACACACGTGAATACGATCCCTATGGATCCGTCATCATCGGTTATCAAACACCGATAAGCGCAACGAATTCTCATGAATTCCCTCCAGGGCAAATAACTCAGATGCGGGGAAGACATTTTATTCTAAGTGTCAAAGCCATGGTATGACCCCACAAGTCATACACTTGTCTAACACATTAGACAAGAATCATGGCCATACTAACATAAGTATATACAACATACAATTGTTTTCCAAGGAGGGACTACATAAACATGCATACATGGTATCAATCAAGCAAACACACAAGTACAACCTAACATGCGTTGGATAGCACCAACTTAGAAGGGAAGGGTTAAGCGCGATTTGCGAAACAACAGGTGCATGCCAATAATTCCAAGCAAGCCTGAGTCAAGTAGGAACTACATATACTTACTCTGCTCACGAAAAGAGGGAGGGTGAGAGAGAGGATATGCCTCATCCTCTCCCGAAGCTGGTCCTAGTTTTGCCCCAACAAGATGAGTGCAACAACTATACCACACCCTCAAGACCTAAACCAAAGGAATATTACGCATACACCCCGTTACTAACCCAAATTAAACATGCTTGATAAATAGGGGTAGTATTTCAAACAAAACTACCTAAGTCATGTCATATTCTATACAATACATAGGCAAGTATACGGTAGAATAGGGGTTTTACACAATATATGAGCTATACAACCTAGCATGCATGATATCTAGCATATTTATGGTGCAAATAAAGCCCCATGGAAGCGCGAAGCACGACTGCGTGCATCGAGCGCTCCCGAAAGGGTTGGAATCAAACCACTCACCGATACCTGGGTTGACGCGCATCCCATCTGACGAGGTCTGCAAAGTAAGGGTACCAAAAGGGGTGAGTAAAATCACATACTAACACATAAAATCAATTAGGAATGCCTAAGGCTTAGACATCCACGCATACGGGCTCGTACGCACGCAAGCATGCACGCACGCACGCGAGCCCGGGCCCCCCGGACACGCACGCAAGCATGCCAGCCCATAGCACACCAAAACCGGACCCTAGGCATCCCCGCACCCACCCGCAAGGAGCCCCGGGCCGGTTTCGGTGTGCTATGGGCCGGCACGCTTGGGTGCGTGTCCGGGGGGCTCGGGCTCGTGGGCGTGCGTACGAACCTGTATGCATGGATGTCTAAGCCTTAGGCATTCCTAATTGATTTTATGTGTTAGTATGTGATTTTACTCACCCCTTTTGGTACCCTTACTTTGCAGACCTCATCGGATGGGATCCGCGTCAACCCGGGTATCGGTGAATGGTTTGATTCCAACCCTTCCGGGAGCGCTCGATGCACGCAGTCGTGCTTCGCGCTTCCATGGGACTTTATTTGCACCCTAAATATGCTAGATATCATGCATGCTAGGTTGTATAGCTCATATATTGTGTAGAACCCCTATTCTACCTTATACTTGCCTGTGTATGTATAGAATAGGGTTTTTTGCACATATACCCCTGTTAGGATCCTAGTTTGCATAAATACCCCTCTT
This sequence comes from Acorus calamus, assembly GCA_030737845.1. Classification (NCBI taxonomy): domain Eukaryota; kingdom Viridiplantae; phylum Streptophyta; class Magnoliopsida; order Acorales; family Acoraceae; genus Acorus; species Acorus calamus. The sequence goes on from CM060860.1 coordinate 22,396,139, forward strand.
AGATTCCCGATTGCAAAAATACCCCTACTAAACTAATAATCAGCGCATCGATACCCTTGTGGTTTGTATCCGTGAGGTCTGGTTAAAAATTTTTCCGTTTTGCTCCGTTAAGTCTAGGAAAAAGTCTAAAATACCCTCCATTTCAAGTTTTATTGGCTGAATCCATCGGGTAAGGGTAGTATTAGTTGGGGGTAGATAGGTAATATCCACATGTGTGGTTAAAGAATTAACCATAGTTGAATTTGGTTTGTTAACGGTGAGTAACGTAGGGGTATGAGAACACTATTTATTAGTTTATGAGGGGTATTTTTGCAATTGGGATCCTAACAGGGGTATTTCTATAAACTGGGATTCTAACAGGGGTATATATGCAAAAAACCCTATAGAATATGGCATGACTTAGGTAGTTTTGTTGAAATACAACCCCCATTTATCAAGCATGTTTAACTTGGGTTAATAACGGGGTGTATGCGTAATATTCCTTTGCTTTAGGTCTTGAGGGTGTTGTATAGTTGTTGCACTCATCTTGTTGGGGCAAAACTAGGACCAGCTGTCGGCATGTAAAAACCGGGGGTTTCTGCGAACTTGGTCCTGGTCCGTCTCGCGACTGATCAGATCACCGCTCGGAGAGTCGTTCCTGAGCCACCCGACTGCTTCTCAGAAATGACGAGGTTTGTTGTTTGTGATCACCACCTGCTTTCTCAAAAAATAGGAAAAGTTCGGGTTGGATTTGATAGCCTCGCAGGGGGAGTTTGTGGGGTCTCCTCTCTGGGATACGGATATACCGTACACAGAGGTGAAAAATAGGTAAACCTATTCTGCTTCAGGGGCTTGACTAGAGGAGATATGGGACTAAAAAAGGGTTAGGAGGGGGTCGGCTAGTGGGAATTAGCCGCCTGGTAGGGGACGGTTGGTTGGGACTAGCCGCCTGGTACCTGGTTCTGGGTTTTCTGAATTTGGGCAGAACCTAGGTAGGGAAGTGTTTTGTCTAGGGTGGTGGTAATGAGGATTGAAAGTGGTGTTGGTGGTTTCCTCTTCTAGATTTGGGCAGCACCTAGGTAAGAATTTGGATTTATTTGGCTAGGGCTAAGAGTGGTTTAGGACAATGGTTTAGAGGGGGGGGGTTATGGAGAGTGGAATTTGGTGGGGAATGACTTTCCTTCTCTCTCAACTAGGGCTCTCTCCCTCTCCCTTTCTCTCTTTCTCTTTCTCTAACACACACTTTGGAAATGTAAATGACCACCATTGGTTCTCACCCCAACCCCTCCTTTTATAGTAGAAAAGGGTGCATGGGTTTATTCTTTGGGTAATAGCATGGGTTGGGTAAGAGGGTGTGGCCAAGTAACCATCATTGCAAAAAGACACACTCTATCGTCCATTGGGTAATAGCTTTTCAACTAGCCGCCTGGCTTCTGATCACTTAATTTTTCTAAGTGTTGTGGCCAGGGTTTCTCCTTTTGTTCCTTTAATTCGCTAAAGTAGTTTTCTATTTGATCCAAATGTGGTAATTTAAAAATGTTACTTGAAGTAATTTTCTTTTCTTTGGACGATCAAAATTGGGGTATCTACAATTGCCCCTCATCGGACGGAGTCTTTGTGCGAAGCAGGAAAGACTTCGACCGATGATAAGGAAAGAGACCCCTATTTTGACCGGCCCGACCTTCAAGAAGTCTTGGTCTCATGACCAATACAATTCAGGGCTAGGTGTTGACTAGAATTTTCAACCGAAAGGAATGATCCAGGTGGAAGGCGGGAAAAGTAAAATGGTGAGTGATCCAACCCGCGGTTGGGGTTCTTAGCTATCGTGCACGTAGCAGCCCAGCATCAGTTTCCTCGTGCCTACCGTTCCCGTGCTTGGGAAAACTCAGCAAGGAGGGGATATCGCCGACAGAAAGCAAGTAAAGGTATTGAGTTGGTGAATTGGATCATCCAAAGGATAAAAATTCTGGAAAGAAACTCGAGCTAAATGGTATTGGTAAGGTGATAAGACTTCAAGTGAGTCGTGTTTTAATCAAGTGGAATTTTAAAATTAACCAAGACGTGGATGTGGTTGTAGAAAACTTTGGAATTTTGATTGGGATATTGGAAGGGAGTGCATGCATTTTTGATAGAACAGGATGCCCTGCATGCATATGCATCATGGTGGAATTTAAACAAGCATGTTTTATATTTCTAAGTGTAAATGTGAGCATGAATTTTTAGAAAGAATTATTTTTGCATGCGTGTTCTATCACGGTGGGATTTGAACTAGCATGAGTTTGAAAGTTTTTATATGTTGTCATGGTGGAATTGCATGCATGTGATGTGATTTGTTTGGAGCAGAGCATATGAGTTAAAAGAAGGGCAACTTTACATGCATTTCATCATGGTGGTATTGAGTTTAGAGAATGCGTGTTGTGACATGTATGAAGGTAAAATGTGTTGTGTGATGTTAAGAAAAGAGAGGTTGAAGCAGTTTTCTTGATAAGCATGAATGAACAATTTGTAAATAAGCATGGGTGACAATTTTTGATGGTCAAGTATTAAGATGGATGCCAAACTCATGCATTGATGTGAGAAAGGGGGATAATTTTAATCATTCTAATCAAGACACGCTGATAATCTGAGGCAGAACACCTTGTGATTCACTCATGTCCAACCCAGGACATTTGGAAGTGGTTTAGCTTGAGGGGTAAGTTTCCAAGTGGAGTAGCTTTCAAATATTTGATCATGTTACTCTAAACATGCTGAAAACTCCATGAATGTGCCAAGAATCAAACATAATAAGTATCCCTCAGATATGCAAGACTTTAAATAGACTCATGTGAGAGTGTGTGCTGTTGTAAAATGTAAGGAAAGGTTCACCCTTGGTTGAAATTTCGCCTAGCCAACAGACTTAGTTTAATTGAATCATGGTGGGAAAAGAGTGGGTGAATGGGGATGAGAGTAATATCTTCTTTGAATCACTTTAAAATTGCCCCAGTCCTAGCATAAATCTTACTTTCTAGGTCCCTCTGGCTTTCTTCTTTTTACCACTTCTTTTTTTTTTTCTTTTGAACAGAATGTATTGCCCACCAGGCATATACTAAATTTTTGGCTTCTATATTTAAAATAGAGAGTGTTACCCACTTTGGGTTGTAACTTTTGACCTCTCATAGCCTTTTGAGGAGGGGCGCTTCTGTTTTTTACCCCTGTTCTTTTATGCTTCCCCTTTTCTTTTCTTTTTCTTTTTTTTTCTTTTTTTTTTGTTTTGAAGTGTTTGTATAGTGCCAGAGCCAGTTTTGGGACGTATGCTAGGTCTGGGGTATATTTCTTGTAAATCTTAGTTGACACGAAGCAAGAGAAAAACAAGGGAAAGATAATCCCCAAAAAAAAAATTAAAATTAACAATTGCCCCAGTCCATGGGGCAGGCAATTTTCCTTTTATCAGGTGAACCAAGCGTTAAATCATACTTGTGTAGTGGAGGTGGCATGATTGGCGGATATGAGTCTAAGTAAAATGCAGGTTATCTTCAGGATTTTTAAATATTGTCATCAAGCACTAAACGCTGGAATTCACAGTAAGGAAGAGTAAAATTTCTCAAATATTAAAAATTATGCATATAATTTCTTCTGGTAAAGTGCATACCACCGACCTGAAATCTCACCCCTTTGGCGTTTACCAAGCGGTAGGCATTCCTAGAATAGACATAAGTGATCACATAAGGTCCCTCTCATATTGGTTGCAATTTTCCCATGGATGGGGTTGTCTTGATGGCATGATTTTCTTGGGCACCATCTCCCTAATTTCCTTCCCTTTTTCTTGTACCCCTTTTTTGTTTATATATTTGAAATTTTAAAAATGAAGGACATAACTGAAATAAACTAAATATGTATAAGAGACTTTTTTTTATTTTTGTTTTGATGAAAGCTTTTAAATGCATGCATAATAGCTGAAATAAACAAACTTTGTGAAATGAAATTTTTTTTTTGAGCTTTTAACATATTGGATTTTTTTGGATTTTGAATTTATAGAAAGCAGTAAACAAACAACATGCTGTAAGGGAAACTAGTATACAGTGCTGGAGGATGGCCTCCATAAAATGATGGTGCATGGTGAGTCCTCTATGGAGGCTCAAATTGAAGCAGTTTCAAAGGAACACTGCTTGAATGATGTCGAAAGCGCAAGTGACGCTTGATCTGCCATATATCCTCAGCAGAAAGAGAATGATCCCTCATAGAGGGGTCAGTCAACAAAGATGTGGATATGGAAAAACAGGTCGCAGAGGCGACTACTGACTGAACAGGTGCAAAGGAGCACAGTTCAACATAATGCTGAGTCCCTAATGATGGTGGGGGTAAAGACTCCTCAATTGGTGCAATTAGGGCAGATGGATCAGATCAGAAATGATTGATTTGGATATGGTGGGGAATCCAGAGGGAGCTCCTCTAACAGATGGGGTGGCAAGTCGAAAGGACATGGCAATTGGGATAACTCAACTGCTCCCTCAAATTGTGCATTTTTAAATATGAGTGGTTCTAATTCGAGATCATGCACAATTGATTGAACCGGATCTAGGTCAATCTCAGAATGTGATGAGTCAGAATCTGATTCATCTGAGATGGTCAAGATGGGTTCAATAGGCCATGATATGATTGGATCTTGAGCAGTTATAGACAATGGATATTCGACCTCAGTCAGGTCTAAGGGTTGGATGGTGGATTCAGGTTGTGTGGGATTAGGGTAAGAGAGTTCCAATAGTTCTCCATCCAAAAACTGTTCATCATCATCAGAGTCCTGCTTGGGACATTCTATAGATTTTATGATTTCAGGTGCCAGAGACTCATAGGATGATGGGGGTGGAATAGCAGTGTATTGCCTTTGGAGCGGTTGCCGGGGAACAAATGTTTGTGTTTCTCGTGGAACATGGGCATGGGCAATGGGAACTTTGGCTCTATCACTAGAGGCCTGACTAGGCTGTGTCTGGGAGAAATGGTTCAACGGTCGGATTGGACCTCCCTCCATGGGATGAATTGAGATGGACTCAGGTATTTGTTCTGGGTATGGGAGGAGGGGTTTGATAGGGTTTTGGATTATAGGGTGATGTTGTAATGGCACGGAAGTGGGTACTGATCGAGGAGAAAAGGTATTAGAATAAGTAGCTTGCTGAAGCAGCATATATCCAGAAGGACCAGGTGTATACTGTCTCGGGGCTGGTCCTTGATCAGGAACACGCGCTTCGTTCGGGTAGAGTGCCGAAACTTGTCTTGTAATCCCCTCTACCGTGGGGGTTGTCAAGGGTTTTTTCCTAAAGAGCCTTGACCAGTTGTTGAAAGTGAATGGGGTAGGGGGTCCAGTACAGCGTTGGATCCGGTTGTGTCTATCTATTAGGAGTTGATAGGTGGTGCAATCTCTGTACGACAGATTCGTACGAAGTTCTGGGGTTAGGTTTAGTAACATCATGTCAATTTCTTGACATTCTGTTAATTGCAGTCCAGTTTGGTGCACAAGGGTGCGCCACCTAGACACATAGGATTCAAAGTCCTCTCCATGCTCCATTCGTTCAGCTGTGAGGTCTGAGATAGAGGGGATCCTAGTTCTTTGGTAACCGTAGCGACTTAGGAATTTGTTGCTTACGGCTGAAAAATTGGACAAATGGTCTACCGGCGGGGTAGAAAACCATTGGATAGCCTCTCCTTCTAAGGACTTTTGGAATAGGTATACAAGGAGAGCTTCATTATCCAAGAAGGGACGAGAGTCCAGATAAAAAGCTTTCAGGTGGACATCCGGGTCTCCGCGGCCATTTTACTGGTGATATTTTGGCATTTTGAAATTTGCCGGGAGACTGACGGAAGGGATTTGTTGTAGGTGGTGTAAGGACCTGTGGTTGGGGGTGGTTGTTTTTTTCTCAGAGAGGATTCTCCGGATGGTGTCATCGAGAGTTTCGGCCTTGGGTGAATAGGTTAGCGGTCTTGGGTAGGAGGTGGCTTGGTAAGGGCATGGGGCAGAAATGGTCGAAAATATTGGATTCGTAGGGAAAGTCGGGGCAAATGAAAAGGTGGAGGGAGAAAAAGGGTTTGGTCTTGGATTAACCGAGAAACTGGGTGTTGGTGGGGTATTGGGGGTGGGATGAGCCTTGGGGTCTTGGCAGGGGTTTCCTGCCTGAAGGCCTTGGTATGGCGATAGTCGGCGAGGTCATTGAATATGTCCTCTACCGATTGGTACCCTAAAGTAGCCATCCTCTCCTCTAGGTGGCTAAGAAGTTGTGTGCTTTGGTCTCCCTGGTTGTCTTTCTCCTCTATTGTTTTTCCATGGGTGTAGATTTTCATGGTGTGAATATGGAATGGCCTAGGTATGAATGAATGCAGATTTAAAGCAGTAAATAAAGCAGCAAAGGGATGCGCAGTTGTGTGCGACTTAAAGCAGTAAAAGATGCGATTAAAGCGGTAAAGGGTGCGCAGCTATGTGCGACTTAAAGCAGTAAAGGATGCGCAGCCGTGTGCGACTTAAAGCAGTAAAATATGCGATTAAAGCAGTAAAGGGTGCGCAGCTGTGTGCGACTTAAAGCAGTAAAGGATGCGCAACAGTGTGCGACTTAAAGCAATAAAAGATGCGATTAAAGCAGTAAAGGGTGCGCAGCTGCATGTGACTTAAAGCAGTAAAGGACGCGCAATTGTGTGTGACTTAAAGCAATAAAAAATACGATTAAAGCAGTAAAGGGTGCGCAACAGTGTGCGGCTTAAAGCAGTAAAAGATGCGATTAAAGTAGTAAATGGTGCACAGCTGTGTGCGACTTAAAGCAGTAAAAGATGCAATTAAAGCAGTAAATGGTGCGCAGCTGTATGCGGCTTAAAGCAATAAAGTGTGTTGTGATGCATAGTAGAGGAGGATCTGACTTGAGGGGGTGGAAAATTCTAGCTTTCCTAAAGAGGTGATGGCTTTCTAGTCAAGTTATGGAATGAAGAAGAAGAGGATTATCTTTTGTTGTTTTTCACAAGGGAGTCCCACCGTGATTGCCAATTTGTCGGCATGTAAAAACTGGGGGTTTCTGCAAACTTGATCCTGGTTCGTCTCGCGACTGATCAGATCACCGCCCTGTAGATACCCCAATTTTGACCGTCCAGAGACACAGAAATACTTCAAGTAACACACGGAAATATCCCACAAGTGGACACCAATAGAGAACCGAAGGTTCGGTAAACCGGAAACCCTAGAACCTTGACCTGGCCCTAAACCCTAATCCCAGCCTTGACCTAAACCTAAGGAAACCCTAGAACCTTGGCCTAGCCCTAAACCCCAAACCCTAGCCCTAAACCCTAAATCCCAGCCTTGACCTAAACCTAAACCAGAACCCTAAACCTTGACCTAACCCTAAACCTAAGCCAAACCCTAACCCAGACCTAAACCAAAAACCAAAACCCTAAAAAAACTAAATCCCTGGAAAGGGACGGCTATCCCTAACCTAAACCTAAACCTACCCTAAAACCCAAAACCCTAAAAACTTAAGTCCCTGGAAAGGGGCGGCTAGCCCTAACTAGCCGCCCCAAACCAGGCGGCTAGTTTACACTAGCCGCCCCCCTAACCGCCCCCTGGCCGACTTTGGACCAGTTCCCTGGATGGGACATAAAGCAATATTAAATGCTGATCATTGCGGCGGGTCATGACCTTTAGCCGCCCTCTCTTGGCCGGATCAAACCAAGTAGCCGACCCAAGACACCGCTTGTCAGAGATGGGACGTTTGGCAGGTCATGATAGGGGCGGCTACCAGGAAGTAGCCGCCCCATCCTGGGCGGCTAGTTAGAACTAGCCGCCCTTCACCTGTTCTCTGGCAGAAGAACCAGAGCATTAATGAGAGGTCCAATCAAAGCCAAACCACTCCATTTCCCTCGGTATATTTCCCTGCCCCTCTTTTACTATAAATAGAGGGGTCCCAAGCCCAAATATAACATCAACAAATCCAAAAACAACCATTCCACACCAACATCCCACAATTCACATTCCCTTTTCACACTAGAAATCCCAAGAGAGAGAGAGAGAGACCCCTTTTGTGAGAGAAACACCCATTCCCCACATAAAATACCCTCTCATCTCACCCTCCAAAAGCCCGGGCTAAACCTAGCTTAGCCTCTGCCCAAAACCAAACCCATTTCCTACCAAACCCCTGCCCAAATCAAACCAGACCTGGGACGGCTAAACCCTACTAGCCGCCCCTAACCAGACGGCTAGATCCAACTAGCCGCCCCCCTATACACACCCCATACTCACACCCCTTTGTCCCATAACTCCTTTAGTCAAGCCCGGGAGCAGAATAGGATTACCTGTTTTTCACGTCTGTGTACGGTATATCCGTGTCTCAGAGCGGAGACCCCACAAACTCCCCACGTAGGCGATCAAACCCAAACCCTTTCCTGTTTTTAGAAAAAGCAGGTGGCGATCACAAACCCCCCCTTGAATCCTCTTGAGCCGCTGTCGGGCACCTCGACCAAGAACCACAACCCTCACCCCTTCCAAGGAGACGATCCGGCCGAGCCCGCCACGGCACGCATCCGATCCGAATCCCCGAAGAACCCCCACACACGCGCGGACCCCCTTTCGACACCGACACGCCCGTAGAGTCATTCCTGAGCCGCCCGACTGCTTCTCAGAAATGACGGGGTTTGTTGTTTGTGATCACCACCTGCTTTCTCAAAAAGTAGGAAAAGTTCGGGTTGGATTTGATCGCCTCGCAGGGGAAGTTTGTGGGGTCTCCTCTCTGGGATACGTATATACCGTACACAGAGGTGAAAAACAGGTAAACCTATTCTGCTTCAGGGGCTTGACTAGAGGAGATATGAGACTAAAAAAGGGTTAGGAGGGGGTCGGCTAGTGGGAATTAGCCGCCTGGTAGGGGACGGTTGGTTGGGACTAGCCACCTGGTACCTGGTTCTGGGTTTTCTGAATTTGGGCAGAACCTAGGTAGGGAAGTGTTTTGGCTTTGGCTAGGGTGGTGGTAATGAGGATTGAAAGTGGTGTTGGTGGTTTCCTCTTCTAGATTTGGGCAGCACCTAGATAAGAATTTGGATTTATTTGGCTAGGGCTAAGAGTGGTTTAGGACAATGGTTTAGAGGGGGGGTTTATGGAGAGTGGAATTTGGTGGGGAATGACTTTCCTTCTCTCTCAACTAGGGCTCTCTCCCTCTCCCTTTCTCTCTTTCTCTCTCTCTCTTTCTCTTTCTCTAACACACACTTTGGAAATGAAAATGACCACCATTGGTTCTCACCCCTACCCCTCCTTTTATAGTAGAAAAGGGTGCATGGGTTTATTCTTTGGGTAATAGCATGGGTTGGGTAAGGGGGTGTGGCCAAGTAACCATCATTGCAAAAAGACACACTCTATCATCCATTGGGTAATAGTATGGGTTGGACAAAAGGGTGAGGCTAAGTAACTTGACACCTAAGTAAAGTTGCTTTATGCTTTATGGGTGAGTCCAGATGCGAGCCGGCTACCCCGAAGAACCCCCACACACGTGCGGACCCCCTTTTCGACACCGACAAATTCTGGCGATCACGGTGGGACCTCCCTCGTGAAAAACAACGAAAGGCCATCTGAGCCAGGGAAATCCCCAAGCACCCAAGCCACTTGGCATATTGACTGACCCCTTGCCAGGACATACCCAAGCCTCCACATCTAGAGCCCACGCGGTCAACATGATCAGGAGAGGGAGACAACCATCGCCAGAACCAAGCAGCTCGGAAGGCGCTACTGATGGCAGCCTATCCGAAGAGTCCGAGGAGGAAGAGCAGAACGAGCCCTTCCAGCTAAACCTCGACGACCATGACCTCGCCATACTCTATGGCGAAGAAGAAGACGCACTCCTCGCCCTCCCCGTAGTCATCAACCTCGAGTCCGACGAAAGCGGACTAGAAAACCCGGGAGAAGACGAAGAAGAGCCATTCGAGGAGATCCCCGAAGGAGCTAGCGAAGGGCCCGAAGGAGGGGAATGTACGTCGGATGATCTGCATCCAGACGATAACGGGTCCTCCAAGAGTACCGACACTGTCAATGGCCCCCGCCGCCCGATGACCATTTCATTCACTGACCAAGACCTCCTAGATCCCCGACTGCGAGTCTACCCCCTACACATCCGCGGACGACTTCAGATGTTGTGGCTGAACAACATCTTTGTAGACCCAGGATCGGGCATGAACATAATGACATGCTCCACTTACCAGAAGATACCCGGACTAGGCCGTCCTCCCGTCCACCCGGCCCACCATACTATCCAAGCTTTCAACCATACCGGGAAGACTCTCCGCGGCCCCGGAACATTCGAGCTATCCGTCGGACCTCTCATCTGCGAAGTAGCCTGCTTCGTGGCCGACATCGACACGAGGTACCCATTGATGCTGGGGCGACCGTGGTTGGTTAGACAGCATCCAAGCTATCTGTTCCCCCCGACACCAATGCCTTCGACTGCCCTTCTTAAATCATGTACTGACAATTTGGGGAGAAGCACGCCTCCAATACGAGAACGAGAACAATTGGGCCATACACAATATGTTCACCTTAGCCCTCCGACCGAGGAACGAGAATGAAGGCGGTAGCCCACCTGGGTCCCCTTGTGACAACAACTCTCCCTCAGAAGAAGCGGCCAGGACCCAGCATCCACCAAGCAATCTTGCGGTGCCCAACTCGATCACCTTCCTCCCCCATGAAGTCGCAAAAGCCAGAGCACGTTCTGCACCCCTCTCAATCACCGCCATACTCGGGGGAAGGGAATTCCGTCACATTCTCATTGACACGGGAGCAGAAACTAACGTCCTTACATATTCCGCCTACCAAAAGCTAGAAGGCCAGGTCCCCAGATTGGAGCCCTCGGACGAATACATTTACGCCTTCGACAGCACACGCAAGAACGCCTGCGGACTAGTCACGCTCCCACTAAAGATCGGCCCAGTCTCCACCATCGTTAACTGCATGGTGATGAACATTCAATCACCCCACCCTCTGATTGTTGGGAGGACATGGCTCAACAGCATCGAAGCCGTCTCATCCACCCGACACCAATGTCTTCGCTTCCCGTACCGCGGGAAGGTAATATCTATATGGGGAGAGGCGCGCTCTAATAATACTCAGGCCCGAAATTGGAGCGTCTGTGCCATGCGCATCCGGCTAGAGGTGCTCGCATGTTGGCAATCAGGCGCCATAGACGAAGAACTACTCCATCAAGGGAGGCCTTTGAAAAGACTCAGGGAGGGAGAATTTGGGAACAGGGGACCCCCACCAGACATCAGCCGGCCATCAAAAAGAAGCCGACCCGAGGAGGCAATACAAATTCAAGAACCAGGTACCGATCCTCCTGGGTAAGCTTTCATCCCCTGTACATATTTATTTACAGCTTTTCCTCCAAAAATACAAAAGACCAAAATATTTGTTTACCAGCTTTCCGCTTTCAACTCCTGTACATATTTGTTTACAGCTTTTCCAAAAATACAAAAGGCCAAAATATTTGTTTACTAGCTTTCGCTTTCAACTCCTATACATATTTGTTTACCTGCTTCCAAAAAAAACAAAAAAACAAAAAAAAAAGAAACAAAAATCCAAAAAAAATTTACATGCTAATCAGCTTTCATTTCTCAACCTTGAACATACTTGTTTCCAAGCATCCTTCTTCAGAACAAAAAAAAAAAAAAAACAAAAAAAAACAAAATGTTTTCTAACTGTCTTTACATCATTTCTAAAAACAACGAAAATATTTACAAACTAAATTTCCACACTCTTCTTCACGACGAAAATGTTTTCTAAATCTACGCTTCCACACCTTTCCTTCAAAGCAAAATGTTTTACAAAGCCATACTTCCATGATTTCCACCGAAAAAGAAAAAAAAATGTTTTACAAATGGTATTTCCATACTTGTCTTCTAAAAATAAAATCGTTTTCCAAACTTTATCTCCATTCTTTTCCTTCCAAAAACATATCTTTTCGCCAACACAGGCCCCTTTTCAAAAACATAAATATACATCGGGGAATTAGTACTTAAGCAAATCATGCCATCAAGGCAGCCTCACCCGAGAGGAAAGCTGCAACCCACATGGGAGGGACCCTATGTGATCACCCATGCCTATTCCGGGAATGCCTACCGCCTGGTAGATGCCGAAGGAGTCGAGGTTCCAGGTTCGTGGAATGCACTTTATCTAAAGAAATTCCATGCATGAAAAGCTTTCAATACTTAAGAACTATTATTCTTCCTTCCTGCGATTTCCAGCGTTTAGTGCTTGATGATAGAATTATAAGACTCTCAAAGATAAACTCGTATCTATTTGAACACGTTTCCGCCAAATCATGTCGTTCCCTTCACACACGTATAACTGGACTAGATTTGCCTGATGGAAGAAAAATTGCCTACCCCGTAGACTGGGACAATTTAAAACTCCCCAAAGCAAAATATCCCTTATTTTCGCCCCGCTCGTATTAACCCTAGGTCAAAATGAGGAGTTACCCGGACCTAGCATATGTCCCAAAAACTGGCTCTGGCACTATATAAACACTTCTAGAGGGGAAGCATGAAAAGAATTGGGGTGAAAAACAGAAGAGCCCCCCCCCCCCCCCCTCAACTCGAATCAAAACACAAAAAAAAAAAAGAAAAAAAAAAGAAGAGAAAGATAGGCAAGGAGAGGCCAAACACCCAAGTGAACGGGTTAAACTCGCTATTTAGCAGGCTTTCACGCCTACGCACGGTATACGCTAAACAACGGCTATACCAGTACAGATCCAAACAACGGACTGTACCTTTCCACCCAAAAATAAAGAAGTGGTAAAAAGAAGAAAGCCAGAGGGACCTAGGAAGTAAGACATGTGCTAGACTGGGACAATTCTAAAATATTGCCCGAAAGGAAGATATTACTCTTACCTCATTCACCCTCTCCCCTTTTTTTTTTTTTTTTTTTGCAATGGGAGTTCAAAATTGAGCTATGTCCACCAGGAAAAGCGAAATTTTGACCGAAGGCAGATCACGTCTAGGTTTACACCTACACACACACTCACACGAATTCATTTAGAAACTTGCCTATCCAAAGGAAGCTTGTTTGACTTTACTCTTGGTACACTCATGGATTTTTCAGCATGTTTAGAATAATACGATTAAGCATTTGAAAACCATGAACCTAGGAAAATCGATGCCTAAGGCTTATACCTCTTAAATACAATCCTGGTTTGGACATGAGTGACCACAAGGGCTCCTCCACGGGGACTTGATGGCGTCTTTTACTTATGAAAATCAAGAACATTGCCCTCTCACCTAAAAAAGTCATTGAAGAACTAAAATGCCCCCTTATGCCACATATACTTACGCATAAGCGTGCATTTTTCTTTTCCAAAACACTTTGGCATCCGATTTTCTTGAAAATTGTCCCCACATATTGTCCCCACAAATATTAAAATTGTCTCCACTCACCTCATGCCCTTCCACACATGCGTAAGAAGAAATTGTCCCCAGCTCCTACACATAAGTTCTTCTTCACTCACGCACTTGGAATCCCTTCCTTGCGCACTAAAGCCTGGTCTCCCGCATTTTACTTTCTCGCATTTATATTTCCATTCCACATTAAGATGGATTGTAGCCCTTGACAATTCAAGCAAGAAGGGCTCGAAAGTCAGTGCAGGGGCACAATCTGGACAGATTTAACTCTTGGTCCATATAAAGAATGTTTTTATAGGTATTGGAGGATAGAACGGCCGCAAAGACTTTCAGCAACAGCAGCGGACAGGAGCAACAGGACCAAACTACCCCAGGCAGGGGGCGGCTAAGCCCGACTAGCCGCCCCTCACTGGGCGGCTAGTTTGTACTAGCCGCCCCTGCCCTCTATTCCAGGCAAGGGGCGGCTAAACACAACTAGCCGCCCCTCACTGGGCGGCTAGAACTAGCCGCCCCTGCCCTCTATTCCAGGCAAGGGGCGGCTAAACACAACTAGCCGCCCCTCACTGGGTGGCTAGTTTACACTAGCCGCCCCCTGCCTGCACCTATTCCAGTGCTGTCAGTCCTATTCTAATCAAATCTCCAAAAACCTATTAAGAACATTTCATTCCAAAAAATTGCATACACACATTTCATACGCATATACATTCATAAAACCAATATAAATACACTCCGAAAACAACCATATCTCGAAATCATATATCCATCAATGAATCAAACCTATGAAACCAAGATTCATCTACACAAACATACATATCCATGAACCATCCATGCTAAACTACTCTAACACATGCATATAAAGGAGAATGATTAAATTGTCCCACTCAAAACCTAAAAGAGGGCATAAAAACTAAAAGACTGTTTCTTTTTCTAAAAAAACTAAAAGAGGGCATAAAAGGGAATCTCTTCCTTCAAAGCACTCCAAAATCCGAAAGTCTTGAGCTACATCTCACCGAAATATCACCTAAGTCAAAACAAAAGAAGAAAAGCATGAATTCATCGCATATATACTATTCTTCTACTTAAAACCAAGACACAAAAGCTATACCTCGGCGTATCATCATCCGCTGGAGGCTAAGTAGGAGGAATGTCCTGACTTGGCTTAGAAGGGAGCGGCGGATGAGGAGAAGACTGAACCTCTGGAGCATCGGGAGCAGCAGGAGTCTCTCGAACCGAAGACACGGCCCTCGCGTATATCCTACGACTCCGAGACACCGAAGGACGAGAGGCACGGCTAAAGGTGGCCCCGGTAGCCAAGGAAGCCGACAGAGAATGGTCAGGCTCAAGTGGAAGAAGATCAAGGTCCGCCTCGGTCATAGAGCCCCCTCCGACCAACTTCCCCCTCATAGTGGCCTCCCAGAGACGGACCTGCTGCATGTCCCTATCTCTCCTCTCCAATCTCTGTCGGAGGCGACTCTCCGTCCCTCTGGCCCGATCCTCGGCGGCCCTCAACCTCTCCTCCAACTCCCGCGCCCTCGCTTTCGACGCCCTGACTGCCTCTCTCTCCCTATCCCCGGCCGCCTGGAGAGAACGAACCAGGTCTCCCATCAAACCTCCAGGAACACCCGCCGAAGCCTCCAACTCCGACACCTTCATCTGGAGGGAGTCCCTCTCACGGCCTAGGGTAATGAACCCCTCCTCCCTCGAGGCTATCATGGACCTCAGCCGGTCCACCTCCTCCTCAGCCCGAGAAGCCCTGCCCCTCACCTGGCCCAACTCCATCCTTGTGGCCGTCAGCTCATTCCGGGCCACATCCAACTCCCTCGTCAATTCGAGCTCTCGCTCGGACACCACGGAAGGAGGAGGGACGGAAGAAGAAGACGCGCCATCTGCCCTCGCTCTCGACAGAGCATCCACCTGAGCCTCGAGGACCCGAACTTGGTCCTGCAAGCGTCTTCTCTGTGCCCGCAACGCCTCCATCTGCCTGGCCCGCGCTTGGAGGTGCTCGTTGGCAGTCTTGAGCCTCTTCTCCATCTCATTCAACTCAACCTGCAGAAGGAAATACCATTCAGAAGAGTTCAAACAAAAGAGAACGAGGAAAGAAAAGGGATTCTTTAACTTACATAAGCGTCCGGGATCTCCTCCTCCATTGTCCCGAGGATATCCGCATACTCCCGATGATACCAAGCTAGGTATTCGTCACTCGAAGTCACCTCAGGACGACGCTCCACCAAGACGCCTCGACCCATCCATCCCGCCACGTACGTCGCGTAATTCCTCGGGAGATTCGTGTCCCGAGGAATCCCGGCCACCGGAATCGAAGGGCGCCGCGGAAGAGGATCGGGCACCCACTGATGGTACCCAAGCTGACGCACGACCCGGCTGATCGCATGGAACACGACCTCATTGAAGTAGATCAGCCAGATGTCTCGTGCCAGGGCCTCAGGAACCTCCTCCGAGTAAGGCCTCCACGTCATCTAAAAAAGGGGCATCGAAAGATAGGAAGAGCGCTTAGTCAAAAAGAAAACCAAGTACAAACCAAAAGGATTCGAAGAAAACTTATACCTCTTCCTCCGACAAGACGCGGAAGGCCTCTCGGAATTGGGCGAGGCGGTGTAAGCGGGAAGATCCCCGGGGTTCCCATCTCATGGCCCAAGGGAGGGCATGATCGAACGGAGCCAAAGTCGGGCGATCGATGGCGAAGTGCTCATACCCGAAGATCTGACAAAGCGAGAGGAAAACCATCACGATCAAAGTGAATTGAGCTAAAAAGGGGACATCTACCAATCACTTACACATACCTGAAGGAATGGTGCGAAGCCACCAAGGTTCTTTCCTCCAGCCCTCTTGACTTTCTTCGAGAGCTCCGCAAACAAGTGGGCAAGCATCGCCGCTCCCCAAGCATAGCGCCCCATGCCCTCCAAGTCCCGCATCAGTAGAAGGGAATGAGAGGAGACCTTATCAGAGGCCGTCGAGAAAAGGACCCGGCCAAAGAAGTAAAGGAAGAACGCTCTCAACTCCCTCCGTGCCCTCTGTGGACACGCGGCCGCCTCTCTCGCCTCAATCATCGCCCGTCGCCTCTCGAAGCTAGCTGCAGCTTCGCCCTTCTGGCGCTATGTGAAGGAACCGAGGCCGTACTGCCCCGAAAGCCGCCCCAAAGGGATCCGGTTCAACGTCCGCTCCCGCTCCACGAACTCCCATTCCCCGATCAACTCTCGGAAAAGCCCCCTGTAGTCAGCTAGGGTGGCCGCGATCACCGCCTCCCCCAGAACCGGAAGGCCGGTGATCCGATGGACGTCCTCGAGCGTCGGCATGACAGCACCGGTAGGGAGGATGAACTTGCAACTCTCCGGATCCCATCTCTCCGCCAAGGCCTCCACATATGGACGGTGGACATGGAATGGCTCGATCAGGAAGAAGGAACGGAAGCCCACTCCATCCACCAAGCTCCGCTCCTCCTGCCCCAAGGCGTCATACCATCTCTTCGTCCCGTGCCATAAAGCCCGAATACGATTCGGCCTCTACAAAACAAGCGAAGGGAACATGGGTTAGTTTAAAAGCAAGCGAGAGGTAAGAGTCCAAATCTACGAAAGCAGTTTAAACCATGATTAGCGAAATCAAGACTCCCACATGCTAAAAGAATGAAGGTAAGAAGCTACATTCCTCATATGATCACACATGCTAGACAAACATCAAACACATCTCGCCGTGGTCACCACTCACGCACTTTCTTACATCAAGCCTATCAAACACACCTAAGCGATACAGCCATATAGAACACGAACCCATGAAACGCATGCACCCCCTCATGCTCTACCACGATCAAACACGTACGAAATCACATACACATAGAAAACTATCGCATGCAAGCATATTAGCTATATCATTTCTCTCCTGCATATGACAAAAATGGATATATATATATAGAAATTGTCCCCCTCCCTATAAAAACAAACCCATGACAGCATGCTTACGCATCCCACCGTGATTAACTTATACACAAGCATGCCTATTTAAAAAAAACACACATATACGAATATAATACACACATACAACCTGTTCATACCACCAACACATGCATATACACCAAAATAAAAAGGCAAAGACTAAAGGATTAGGAACATACCACGGCCGGTGTGGACCCAGGGGCGTCCACCTCGGCCTCGTCGGGATCGTCCATCCCGTCGTCATCCTCCTCCTCATCCTCCTCAAACACGGCCTCCTCGGCCTCAACCCCAACACCCACACCGGCCTCGGCGGCCCCAGTGCCCATACCCTCGGCCTCCCCGGCCCCGTCCCTAGCCTCTCCTATCTCCTCCACCCTCCCCACGCCGGAGATAAACTCCGCAAAGGCCCCCATAGCCCTACTCTCCTCCTCCTCAGCCCTGGCCTCTGTGGCCTCCCTATCCAACATCCCGACAAGGGCATCCAACGACGCCCTCACCTCCTCGCTAACTCCCTCAACCCCTACCCCCTCGGTTGCACCCTCGATCGATTCTCCAACCCCCGGAACCACTTCCTCGGCCACCACCGGTCGATCCCCACGCCTCCTCTTGCGTGTATAGCCTATCACACTCCCCCCTACCTCCGGGACAGCCCCCGAAGGCAAATCCCCGACCTCACCCACGCCAATATCCACCGGCGGCACCTCCGTCGTACCCATACCCTCCCCCACGGCCTCGACCTCCGGCCTATCGCTCTCCGATGATGAAGAGCTCGGGCTACGCTCTCCACGAGCCACCCGCGGTCGTTTCCCCCTCGAAGCAATCGCCTTCGACCTCGTCATCTCCTCGGTTTGGAAAAGAAAAAGGAGAACCCAAACTAGGGTTTCGAAATCAAGAGAAAGAGAAAGATTGAGGTCGAAATGGAGGAAAGAAAGGCAAAGAAATCAGGGTTTTCGAGTTTGAAACCGAAGGGAAGAAGAGAAGAGGGAAGAGAAACCGTTTTAAAAACATATGGAGAGAGAGAGGGTCTTTTCGGTTATAAGGGACCCAGTCGAGGGGCGGCTACCCGCGAGTAGCCGCCCCCTCTCGGGCGGCTAGTTACAACTAGCCACCCCTCCCAGTTTTTCGCTTTTGCTTAAAAAACCCCCTTCCAATCTTTTCAGCCCTAAAATTCAAGGTTCTCCATACCAAACAGCCTTGTATTGGCTTATTTCCAGACATTACTTGATCAAACACGACTCTCCCGAAGTTTTGCAACACATTCAGTATCATTCAGATTCAAATTTCTTCAGTTCTGGTTCTTTTCCAGAGTTCTTATCCCTCGGATGATCCAATTCACCCAAATCAACCTTTTACTTGCTTTCTGTCGGCGATATCCCCTCCTTGCTGAGTTTTCCTAAGCACGGGAACGGTAGGCACGAGGAAACTGACGCTGGGCTGCTCCGTGCACGATAGCTAAGAACCCCGACCGCGGGTTGGATCACTCACCATTTACTTTTCCCCGCCTTCCACCTGGATCATCTTCTCGGATAAAAATTCTAAGTCAAGACCTAGCCTCTGACAGCCTAAATCAACTCCCCGAAAAGTACTGTTCGTGTTGGCATAACTTCTTGAAGGTCGGGCCGGCCAAAATAGGGGTCTCTTTCCTTATCATCGGTCGAAGTCTTTCCTGCTTCGCACAAAGACTCCATCCGATGAGGGACAATTGTAGATACCCCAATTTTGACCGTCCAGAGAGACAGAAATACTTCAAGTAACACACGGAAATATCCCACAAGTGGACACCAATAGAGAACCGAAGGTTCGGTAAACCGAAACCCTAGAACCTTGACCTGGCCCTAAACCTTAATCCCAGCCTTGACCTAAACCTAAGGAAACCCTAGAACCTTGGCCTAGCCCTAAACCCCAAACCCTAGCCCTAAACCCTAAATCCCAGCCTTGACCTAAACCTAAACCAGAACCCTAAACCTTGACTTAACCCTAAACCTAAGCCAAACCCTAACCCAGACCTAAACCAAAAACCAAAACCCTAAAAAAACTAAATCCCTGGAAAGGGACGGCTATCCCTAACCTAAACCTAAACCTACCCTAAAACCCAAAACCCTAAAATCTTAAGTCCCTGGAAAGGGGCGGCTAGCCCTAACTAGCCGCCCCAAACCAGGCGGCTAGTTTACACTAGCCGCCCCCCTAACCTCCCCCTGGCCGACTTTGGACCAGTTCCTTGGATGGGACATAAAGCAATATTAAATGCTGATCATTGCGGCGGGTCATGACCTTTAGCCGCCCTCTCTCGGCCGGATCAAACCAAGTAGCCGACCCAAGCCACCGCTTGTCAGAGATGGGACGTTTGGCAGGTCATGATAGGGGCGGCTACCAGGAAGTAGCCGCCCCATCCTGGGCGGCTAGTTAGAACTAGCCGCCCTTCACCTGTTCTCTGGTAGAAGAACCAGAGCATTAATAAGAGGTCCAATCAAAGCCAAACCACTCCATTGCCCTCGGGATATTTCCCTGCCCCTCTTTTACTATAAATAGAGGGGTCCCAAGCCCAAATATAACATCAACAAATCCAAAAACAACCATTCCACACCAACATCCCACAATTCACATTCCCTTTTCACACTAGAAATCCCAAGAGAGAGAGAGAGAGAGAGACCCCTTTTGTGAGAGAAACACCCATTTCCCACATAAAATACCCTCTCATCTCACCCTCCAAAAGCCCGGGCTAAACCTAGCTTAGCCTCTGCCCAAAACCAAACCCATTTCCTACCAAACCCCTGCCCAAATCAAACCAGACCTGGGACGGCTAAACCCTACTAGCCGCCCCTGACTAGACGGCTAGATCCAACTAGCCGCCCCCCTGTACACACCCCATACTCACACCCCTTTGTCCCATAACTCCTTTAGTCAAGCCCGGGAGCAGAATAGGATTACCTGTTTTTCACCTCTGTGTACGGTATATCCGTGTCTCAGAGCGGAGACCCCACAAAATCCCCACGTAGGCGATCAAACCCAAACCCTTTCCTGTTTTCAGAAAAAGCAGGTGGCGATCACAGACCCCCCCTTGAATCCTCTTGAGCAGCTGTCGGGCGCCTCGACCAGGAACCACAACCCTCACCCCTTCCGAGCAGACGATCCGGCCGAGCTCGCCAGGGCACGCATCCGATCCGAATCCCCGAAGAACCCCCACACACGCGCGGACCCCCTTTTCGACACCGACACGCCCGTAGAGTCGTTCCTGAGCCGCCCGACTGCTTCTCAGAAATGACGGGGTTTGTTGTTTGTGATCACCACCTGCTTTCTCAAAAAGTAGGAAAAGTTCAGGTTGGATTTGATCGCCTCGCAGGGGGAGTTTGTGGGGTCTCCTCTCTGGGATACGTATATACCGTACACAGAGGTGAAAAACAGGTAAACCTATTCTGCTTCAGGGGCTTGACTAGAGGAGATATGGACTAAAAAAGGGTTAGGAGGGGGTCGGCTAGTGGGAATTAGCCGCCTGGTAGGGGACGGTTGGTTGGGACTAGCCGCCTGGTACCTGGTTCTGGGTTTTCTGAATTTGGGCAGAACCTAGGTAGGGAAGTGTTTTGGCTTTGGCTAGGGTGGTGGTAATGAGGATTGAAAGTGGTGTTGGTGGTTTCCTCTTCTAGATTTGGGCAGCACCTAGATAAGAATTTGGATTTATTTGGCTAGGACTAAGAGTGGTTTAGGACAATGGTTTAGAGGGGGGGGTTTTATGGAGAGTGGAATTTGGTGGGGAATGACTTTCCTTCTCTCTCAACTAGGGCTCTCTCCCTCTCCCTTTCTCTCTTTCTCTCTCTCTCTCTTTCTCTTTCTCTAACACACACTTTGGAAATGAAAATGACCACCATTGGTTCTCACCCCTACCCCTCCTTTTATAGTAGAAAAGGGTGCATGGGTTTATTCTTTGGGTAATAGCATGGGTTGGGTAAGGGGGTGTGGCCAAGTAACCGTCATTGCAAAAAGACACACTCTATCATCCATTGGGTAATAGTATGGGTTGGACAAAAGGGTGAGGCTAAGTAACTTCACACCTAAGTAAAGTTGCTTTATGCTTTATGGGTGAGTCCAGATGCGAGCCGGCTACCCTAATTCAGCCGCCCGGGCAGGGACGGCTGGTTGTAGTTAGCCGCCCAGGGAGGGGCGGCTAGTTAGGAGATGCCGCCGGTTTGATGACCAGCCAAACGTTCAATCTCTGACAAGCGGTGGCTTGAGGCGGTTACTAAGGTTGAACCGTCAGAGAAGGGGCGGCTAATTGGAACAAACCGCCGCAATCATCAGCATTAAATGCTGCTTTATGTCCCATCTAAGGGAAGCGGTTGGGGGCGGTTAAGGGGCGGCTAGTTGAAACTAGCCATCCAAGGAGGGGCGGCTACTTTCAACTAGCCGCCCGGCTTCTGGTCACTTAATTTTTCTAAGTGTTGTGGCCAGGGTTTCTCCTTTTGTTCCTTTAATTCGCTAAAGTAGTTTTCTATTTGTTCCAAATGTGGTCATTTAAAAATGTTACTTGAAGTAATTTTCTTTTCTTTGGACAGTCAAAATTGGGGTATCTACACCAGCTTCGGAGAGGATGAGGCATTCCCTCTCTCTCGCCCTCCCTCTTTTCGTGAGCTGAGTAAGTAGATTTAGTTCATACTTGACTCAGGCTTGCTTGGAATTATTGACATGCACCTGTTGTTGCGCAAATCGCGCTTAACCCTTCCCTTCTAAGTTGGTGCTATCCAACGCATGTTAGATTGTAACTTGTGTGTTTGCTTGATTGATACCATGTATGCATGTTTATGTAGGCCCTCCTTGGGAAACAATTGTATGTTGTATATACTTATGTTAGTATGGCCATGATTCTTGTCTAATGTGTTAGACAAGTGTATGACCTCTTGTGGGGTCATACCATGGCTTTGACACTTAGAATAAAATGTCTTCCCCGCATCTGAGTTATGCGCCCTGGAGGGAATTCATGAGAATTCGTTGCACTTATCGGTGTTTGATAACCGATGATGATGGATCCATAGGGATCGTATTCGCGTGTGTCGAGTGTTCTTCCCTTTGTCGGCTCTGAGTAGAGACTGCCCGGCGTAGTAAAGTCCAACAGGGTGCTCCCATATACTACTCATGACGCGTGTTGGTGTGCCCATACGACCGAGGACGATCATGGGAGGCTACCCGGTAGGGGCAGAACCCTGTGAGGTGCTTCTACGTACTATTCACGACGCTTGTTGGTGTGCCCATATAGCAGAGATAGTGGACATGGGAGGCTACCAGGTAGTAGAAGCCACACCGGGAGAGACTACCGGATGACGAGCGGTGTAGAACAGTCGACCTCTTCCCCAAGAGCCTATGTCACCCCGAGGAGGGGGTGAGGGTAAGGGTGTAGTGGGTCGGCGTTGGTTCGATTTGCTAGTTTGTACAATTTTCCAAAAGCCTATGTCACCCGTCAGGGTGAGAGTGAGGGTATTGCTCCAAAATCCTATGTCACCCGTCGGGGTGAGGGTGAGGGTGTTGGTGTGAGCGTGGTGAGCTCGAGTTGATACTCGACCCATCAGCTTGTGTAGGTTTTTTCATAGGGTTCGCATTGCGAACATGGAGTGGTTCCCTCCCAATATTGTCATATTCCGAAGCCCCGACATTGAAGCTGTCCTGACAGAGGACTCCCACTTGTAGGTACTCCCGATGCAATCGGCAGATGTACTGATCATGGGAGTGTACCAGGTGCAGGCTACATGATGGTGAGCAACCGGACGATATTGCGAGCATGAATCGTTCTGCCCTTCGCCGGATCCGTGTGGATGCTTCCTAGGTATGAGCCGCCCTGGGTGTACCCCCACCTGTAGGTACCATCGACGCGCTCGACAGTGTACTGACCGTGGCCGGCTCCAGGTAGAGGCTGCCCGGGAGAGCACTACCGGATGACGAACGGTGTAGAATATCAAGTTTTGTCCTTCAAGTCCCTAGGTTCACCCCTGTGGGGGCTAGGGCGAGGGCGGGGTATGGTCGCGCCGCCGCATGACCTTGTTACCCGTTGAATTTCTACCAGTGCCTTTCCTTGATTGGAAATTGCCTTAGTATCGAATTGTTGTGTTGATGTTTGGTTTCTGACCACTCACTGAGCTTGTAGCTCACCCCTCGCGTACTGTTTCTTTTACAGGGGCATTGTTGGGCGTGGAGCTAGAGCTTCCTTGTGGCGTGGTCTTGCGTGCGTGGAAGCGTCATGTCCGGCGGATTGGCGAGTACGAGGCTGTCAGCAGTTCTAGAGTCTTGTGTATTTGTAAACTGTGCATGTGGCACTTGATGTATTTTATTTGGCTAGGCTTGGCTCTCACAGGACAGTGATTGTGTATTCGGGTCTGTAATAATGTTTTGATTTACAGACTTATTGATATTTTTATGCTTCCGCCTTTCATTTGAGTTATCAGTTATCATTGCTTACTAGCCTTGTGTATTATTTGTTGGAGTCATTGTTGACCTCTTGTATGATAGCTGATGCTTTATATATTTGCCACGTCTCGGGGACGCCTGGGACGTGACAAAAGTGCAAGAGAGAAAAGGATGGCAAAAGTGCAAGAGAGAAAAGGATGGAGAAGGGAAGAAACAACAACACACACAACCTCACCTTACACACCTTTTGCACCCTCTCTTGATCTTCTTCTCCATCACCTCCACCAAAAACACACACAATAAAGGGGGCTGGACCAGAAATAGAGAGGAGAAGAGACCCAGGTCATGCATTTTGGGGAGTATTTATAGCCAAAAGAGGAAATGAAATGACCAAGCCGTCCTCGGACTAAAAACTCTGGACAGGCTTCACTTAAACGGTCATAACTTCCTCAATACAGCTCTGAATTGCACGAATCTAATGCCATTGGAAAGCGAAGAAGATTATCTACAACTTTCATGTTATACCCAGATCCAATAACCTCTCCAGATATTTCAAAATCTAGGCTAAACATCTTACAGGGCTGCTGCCTGGATTTCTCATCTTCGGGGTATACTCGGAAAAATACCCATAACTTTTGATACACGAATCCAGTTTATCCAATTCTACTTCTGTATGAAAGCTAGATCGAAACTGAACATCTCATGATAATATCGAATTTTTACCTCTTCATATTTGATTTTTACAAAATCAAATCCGAATACCAAATCAAAACTGCATAATTCCAAAAACGTTATCGGAATTAAATAAAATTTTTATGAGCATTACTAAACGGTACCAGGACCCATAATATGCAGTTAGAATTTCAATCAGAGTCATCTAACCCAAACAGGTAGCTAAAAACAAAAATTTTAGCGACTCCGATCGAAATTAGGACTCTAAATGACACAGACCTAACAGTTTACGCTAAGAATGAGGGCGAGAGAGAGGGAAAGACTCATCCTCTCCGGAAGCTGGTCATAGCTTTGGCCAAACAAGATGGGTGCAACAACTATACCACGTCCTCTTATGACGAGGAAATATTAAGTATGCACCCGGTTATTAACCCAGATTTAATCATGCTAGATATTTCTAACATAGGGAGGTAGTATTATAAATAGAGACTACCTAAGGCATGCATATTCTATACATTCATATAAACACACCACACATGCCCATACAAGAAGGGCGCATGCAAACATAATAATCACACATGAATATGATACATAGTCAAGTATATGGTAGAAAAGGGGGTTCTACGCAATATACGAGCTATACAAGCCTAGCATGCAAGATATCTAGCATATTTAGGGTGCAAAGAAGCCTCATGGATGCGCGATGCACGACTATGTGCATCGAGCACTTCCCAAAAGGTTAGAATCGACCACTCATCGATACCCGGATCATCGCGCATCTCATCCAACGAGATCTGCAAGGTAAGGGCATCAGAATAGTGAGTAAACTACATAACAATACTAATAACACGACTAAATGGGCAAAGGGCTTAGACATGCACGCATACGAGCTCGCACGCATGCCCGAGCCCTCCCCCCCCCCCCTTCCGAACCCACACCCAAGCATGACGACCCTCAACACACCCAAACAGGCCCCGAGCAGCCTCGCACGCAGCCATGGGCAGCCCCGCGCGCTCCCACCATGCGCACTGCGCGCAGTCGCGCGCTCCCACCCGCACCCATGCGCTCGCAAGTGCAGACCTGCGTGCCCAGACTTCCACACCCTCCCCCATCCCCCACATGCACCCAACTCAAAACACCTCACATGCATTGTAACAACTGTAACTTTTAATCGAATCAGGCAATGTCTAACGGATTTTATAGGTGCCATCGGGCACCTGGGCGACGGATCCATGAGGATCCGTCGGGTTGTTGGGCGACGGATCCTAGAGGAGCCGTCGGATGGTCATGCGACGGGCTCAGTAAGAGCCGTCGATCTAGGCGGAATCTGAATTTGAAATTGGTCCATTTTTGGAAGGAACAAACGCATTGATTGGCGTTAATTGGCTTGATGGTGTCGCGATATTTGTCCCCATGTGCGTGCGAGAATTATTAAACCACCCTCTCTCTCTTTTCTTTAGCATTGAAACCCTAGAATTTTTAAACCCTAAAGATATTTCTTCTTCTTGTTTTCGGCCACCTTGGTTGAGGAGCTCGGGAAGGGCTCGATCTAAGGCTTGGGTGAGTATTTCTTTGGTTTATGAAGAGTTTTTTAATAGTAGTGAGTCCCTTTGGTTGTTTTTTTTCATATGTTGTGCTTTAAGGGTTTTCAAACCAAAAAGAATAAATTTTGTTCTTGTTTTCTTTAGGTCTTGATTTGATTTCGGTTTTAGTATTATACCAGTGTTTGGGCAACTCTTTTATGCAGTTTTTACACGTTTTGGTGATGATATTGAATCTCAATGCATTATTTTGGAGTTTTGATTTCTTAAGTTTCATTGTTGGGTTTCCATGACCTTTAAATACGATATTTTTTATGATTTTTGGATCTGATGTTATGACTAGGGTACCAGGATGTTTTCAAATGTTTTATGAGCCTTTTGTGTATAAAAAATATTTTTAAATACGTATATATCATGTTAAGGTTATTCGTTTTAAATAGAATCGTGTTTTCGATCTTTAAAACCTTGTTTTGAACCCCACATGCATAGATCCAAGCTTATTCATGTTTTTCATGGTTTTTTAAATAAATATAAGATAGATCCCTATTAGTCATCATGCCTACGGCAAACCTAAGGTTTTCAAAAATATTTAATTAAGTTTCTTTTGATTGGTTTTAATCGGATTTCATTCATATGACTTGATTTCGATGTCGATCCGTTTCTCTTTAACAATGTTTTAAAACGACTCATTATTGTTTTCAATGGTAGATGATTTAAAAGTTTTTACAAAGAATAATTAGGGCTTTTGTGTTCTGCCTAGGGACGGCCCCTGTGGGAGCCATCAGGCACGTTTGGGACGGCTCCCAGAGGAGCCGTCGGTGTTCAAAGCGACGGTTCCAGTAGGAACCGTCGGGTGTGCTTCAGACGGCCCCTACGGGATCTGTCAAGTAGGTCTGTGATGGTCCCTGTGGGAGCCGTCGGGTTCTGTATGTACGGGTACATTGGATTTTCGTACGGGTTGTACGTATTTTGATTAATTCTATCATTTCTTATCAGATTAGGTTATTGTAAGGCTTGGTTTTGGTTTGCGAATCATTGGACCGATGGTGAGTGGGTCTAGTCTCTATGTAGCTTTTGAAAACTACATATATTTACCATATTCGCATCATGCCTATGTTATGAATACAATTGTTATCTTGATTATGGAATTACATGAGCATGACATCATGTTTTGAGACGTTATTTTACGTATGAACTGTATATTGATTATTACGTTATTCTTGCATGCAAATATATAAATTGTGGAGGTTATCTTGCATGCATATCATTCGTCTGCTTGACATCGTCTACGTGATGAGGGTCTGCGTGACTCAGTCCAGTGGGACCATGTCTGCGTGACACCCGTCTGTGTGACGATTGATCTGCGTGACCAAGCTCTAGATGGAGCACTTTCAGCTGCATGCCATACAGGCATGCGTGTCCATTGCATCATACGCATCCTGTAGATAGTATGAGATGACGGCTATTTCCTCTAAAGATATGCATTCTATTTTATCGCAATATTTGTGAAAATTTTATATTCTGTTTGTTCGGATATTTTAGAATTTATTATGAAGGTTTTATTATTATTATTATTATTATTATTATTATTATTATTATTATTATTATTATTATTATTATTATTATTATTATTGGGACGCTAAGGTCCATTCACTGAGCGTGTGGTAACTCACCCCTTCTTTTCCCAACCTTTCAGAGTAGCCGTTGGCGATCGTCGTTCGTGGTGGGCGTTGGCGATCTAGTTCTCATTTATTCCGTTGCATCGTAGGTGTTTGAATAAGCCTTCTTCTTGGCCTGTAGTGGACGTCCTTAGCTTTATCAGCAAAACCAGGGGATGTTTAGTTATTAGTAAATAAAGAACTCGTGTCCTCTTTTCTCTTATATTTTTTAAGTATATTTGTTATTAGGAAAAAATTTATATAACCCCATCTAAACTACTTGAAATTCACATAAACCCCTAACTTTTCGTAAAGTCCATATAACCCCTTGAAAATACCTATGTAAATCCAAATAACCCCCTGAGTTAAATTTTCGTTGACAAATTTGGATTATTTTGCGTATATTCTATTTGGTTACCCTTGGCTGAAAATATAGTATTTCAAAAACCCTTATAATGTGTTAAAAATGTGAAAAAAATCATCTGTAAAAGGGTATTTTAACCCCTCTTGATAGGATTTTAAAATCTATCCAGAGATATAAAATCGTCATTTAAAGAGGGTTTTCCGTATTTTAAACAATTTATAGGATTTTTTTGGTATACTGTGTTCTTATTTAGGGTTAACCAAATAGAATATTAGCATAATATTCTTCATTTGTTAACAGAAGTTTAATTCAGGGGGTTATTTGGATTTATGAGGTATTTTTAGGGGATTATACAGATTTTAGGAAAAATCAGGGGGTTATATGGATTTCAAACAGTTTAGAGGGGGTTATTTGAAATTTTCCCAGTTATTAATGAGATAAAATTAAAATTTTGAACTATATTTAATTTAATAGATAAGATTGAAAGAAATTAATTAAAATTAAATAATATTATAATAGAATTTAAATATTTAACTATATCTAGATAAAGATATTTTGAATGTTATCTAAATCTCATCGCTGATAAGATTGAAATTTTAAATTTTAGTTATTTCAAATTTTAAAATTCAGATAAAATCATAATAGATAAGATCGAGAAAAAAAATTAAATTTTGAATTATATTTATTTTAATAGATAAGATTGAGAGAAATTTTAAAACTTCAATCTTATATGTTAAGATTGAGATAAAATTTAAAATGTTGTTTCAATCTTGTCTGATTTTATTTTAAAAAGAGGTGTGATTGATAAATCACATTGGAGATGTGATATATATATCACATTTCCAGTGAAAAAAAATCTGGGGCTATTTTTTGCTAATATTTGAGGAGCGGAACTATTTTTGCTAATATTCATTTTAGGGTGACATATTTTTGCAAATTACTTGTATTTTTTAATAGAATTACTTCTCATAAAGTTCCTTTACCTAAAACCATTCTGTCCTATGTGATGTCTCACCTCCTCACCAAAACAATTTTGAAGTTAACTTGAATCACCACCTTTTGGCAAAGCAGACATCCTTAATTGGCAAGACCAAAATCTTTTTAGATCCTACAAATAGACTTGGTTATCATAGTCTGTTTGCCCATTGTTTTTCTTTGAAAAAAAAGGGGGCCGATATATGCCCCCCCATCTTCTAGAAATTCACTCCCATAGAAAAATAAAAAAAGTTTGGTTGAACTGTTATAATATGAATAAACCCACCCCTACCCTACCCACCCCATGTCAAACTGAAGCCACCCCTAGTACCTTTCACCCCCTTAAATCCTATACTATGCTAAATCCCACCCTTTGTTATGAAAACTCTTTCATCCACGCCCTTTCTCTTCCGTTTGGTCTCGCTGACGCTTCCCGTGGCCGACCTCGTCTTCAGTGAGTCTTTCGGCCTGTCTTCCTTCCACCATCACCGGAGCTCTCTCCGAGGCGACTCATATTTGTGGAGTTGTGAAAAAGTGATGTCCTAGGTTGGGAGCACAAATTTATAAGAAGATAATGCTTTTTTGTTCTTTGAGAGTGTATTACTTTCCATTTCTGGCCTTCAATGTACTAGTAGTAGTGTTATTTTTAAAATTTTGGTGATTGTATTGGTGGTGGTGGTGCTAGGGTTAGGGTTGGGTGGTGGTGGTGGAAGGTTTTTGGTGTGGTTGTAAACTTGTAATGATTATGGTTGTCATAGGTCCAATGCTTGTTGAAGCTGCATTGGAGGTGTGGCTAGGTGTAGGATTTGTTGAAGTCACATATATGTTGGTGGTAGTGTTAGTGTTATGTTTTTTTGGGCATTGTCATGTGATGTTGGTGGTGATGATTGTGTAATATATTTATCATGATTTTTTCATCATATTAAATATTTATATTTGCTTGTATACTAATGAAGATATTGCATTTTAGGTTTAAATTTTTTTGCGTTTAAAGTTGACAATTATCAATCTTAAGAATGGTCGATGAGGTTAGTTTTCATGCGATTATGTATTAATGTTCTAAAGAACATATATCATTGGTTACTATTGGCAGTTGATATATTTTACATGTAGAATAAAATCTTCTCATTTCTGTCAAACTATGATGAGGCCGTAGTCAATGTCGATACCACAGAACACTTCTCTTGTGAATTGGTAATCGACGATGACACATATCTCTTAAATGTATTTATACATTGAATTTTGGGCAATTATACTAATATTATTCTTGTTTCATTGTCCTAGTTATTTGATAGTCGTAAAGAAGTGATAGAGTGGGTCAAGAGAATTGGCCGAAATGTTGTGTAATTGTGGTAATTGATAGATCGGATGTCTCTGACCCAAAGAGAGCTCCACGCGTTATTTTGATATCTCTTTCCATTGTGAGATTCTTCACCTCCGATAGCCACACACATGATTCTCTACATCGGACACGTCAACGGATGCCACTTCATCAGGTTGGAGTTGACTCTGGGCTGTCCAATACCACATGCATCAAGAACCTGGGAAAAATTCAGAGAACATGAAGCATCATCCTGGGTGACACCCAAGCTACCATTTTGTATAATTGATGGTGGCGTCGTTCTACTTTTTTGTAAATCTCGTGAATTCAATATATATGTAAGAATCTTCTTTTGGTACACCTAATGGACTCAATAGGTTATGTCAGCTTTGTACTACTATGAAAGAGACATGTTAGTTTTGCGGGTGTTTAGTAATTTAAAACATGGGTCTTAATCGGCATTGTGTATGGCGTATCGTGGCTCATAGGTCGCCAATCGATATGGCGAACCCGAGGAAAGGTCGTTGTCGATGTAGCTGGCGAAACCAAGTCAGAGGTAGGGCTGGTAAACGAACCAAGCGACTCGGGCTCGGCTCGATTTGAGCTCGTTCAGGCTCGTTCAATTAGACAAATGAACGAGCTTGAACAATTTTTAAAGCTCGGTTAGGCTCGGGAACTGGATCGAGCTTAATTTTGTGTTCAAACTCGACTCGTTTGTGTTATAAAAACTTAGTTAAAGCTTAACTAAACTCCTTTATAAAATCAGAACATTAAATTAATACAAAGTTATGCTCATTTAGGCTCATGAACTTGGTTTATTTAGGCTAAAATTTGTTTTCAATCCCTAAAAACCCTAAAATGATGAAGAACGCTAAGCTCGTTGAGGCTCGTGAGCTCGGCTCGGCTCGACTCGTTTATAAACGAGCCGAGCTTGAACATGTCAAAGCTCGGCTCGTTCGGCTCGTTTACCACCCCTAGTCAGAGGCCACATGTGCCCATTAGTTTTAGTTGGCATAGTATTCGACGTCTCTCCCCGTACAGGTTGCCCGTTGGTCCGGTGAACCCGAGGATGGGTGGTCTCCTATTAAGCTGGCGAAACCAAGTCAGAGGCCACATAGAAACCTTGGGTTTAGTCGGCATAGTATTTGGCGTGTCTCTGAGTGCAGGTCACCCATCAACCGGACGAACCCGAGGATAAGTGGTCGCCAATGTTGCAGTCGAATCCAAGTCAAAGGCCACATACAAAAATTCGTTTTAGTCGGCAATGTGGTGGCGTGCCCCCTGATACTGGTCGCCCGTTGGTCTGGCGCACACGAAGATATGTGGTCGCCGATAAGGCTGTCAAATGCAAGTCATGTGCCCAACGACCCGGCGTGAGTAATCAAACAGGTTGTCGGTTCCTCCCCGACTCAGTCTTTGACCATCAGCTCAAAACCCGCAACACTTCGTCTTCCATGTGGATCTTTGAATACCGGCGTTCACCACCATCCAAGAAAAAACTTTTGGATCGCGCATTCCGTCGAACAACTTCTCGACACCGACCATTTGAACCTCATGTAAATGCTAATTAAATTGTTGTCCACAAAAAACAAACACTACTAAAGATTTTTAATGTACATTAGAGGATCGATGCTTATATTTGTGTTCCCCTTTGAATAAACATAGAATCTTTAACAATGAATTCAAGACCGTTCATTTATATTATCCATTTCTTCAATATTCATGTTTAAGGAGAAATTGCTTGCGGAATGCATTCAATACGACTACATGGTGAAGAAAGAGTTGGAACTGGCGGATGGAGATAGATAGGGGAAGGAAGGAGAGGATGAAAAATCTTGGGGGTGGGGTTCCACGATGCAATGTGTGATATATACACAGGGGTGGGTTTGCATTTCATAGATTTTAGAAGGGGTGGATCATCTAACGGGGTGGATTTGTGCAATAGCGGAATTAAAATAACCGCCCCAAAAAAAAAAGTAATTAACACCTTGTAATATATCCAAATACATCCCTCTTTTTTTTAAAATCAATATAACCCTCTAATTTTTGCCTTAGTTAAGCAGTCCTCCAAAACATTGTATCGATATGACATTTAGAAAAATCCAAATAGGCCCGTGCAAATTACTGAATTACCCATGTCTTCAACAATCCACTGCCCCTTCTCCACTTTTCTCCCACCACCCAAGTCGCCCTCTACTTCCACTGCGCCCGCCTCATCGACTCCCTTTGCCACCATCTCCGCTCCCCCCTCCACCCCCTCCGCCATCTCCCACCGACCCCTACATCACCTTTGCCGCCCTCCGCTCTGCCCCCTCCCCTTCCTCCGTCCTCCCTCTTCTACTCCCTCCTCTCCCCCTCCCCACTTCCCATCCTCCACTCCTTCGTAAAGGTCCTCTCCAACTCCAAACACTTCCCAGACTCCCGATCCCTTATCACCGCCGCTGCCTCCCCAATGGACTGGGCGATCCCCAATTGGAGGACTATCACAGTTTTTATCGATCACCTCGTTGTGGCGGGGGAGCCGCTCACACCTGGGAGATGTTCGCTTGCCTGCCTTTGATGCGGGTTTGCCGCACTTCGTGGTAGCACTCGTCGCTCGCCGTCGGGTTCGACTCAATCGGACGGTTCGATCTCCTACGATCGTTGATCGCAGAGATGCGACACATTGATGGGCTCCTCCCAAACCGCATGATGTGCGAGGTGCTCCTCATCCACCATGTTGAAAAAGAATTGTTTGCAATGCTCGAAGAGGGGAATCTGGCGGTGAATTAGTGAACGGATGAAATGGGGATGATCGACACTGACAGAAACTGGCATTTGACACAAGGAGTAGCCATCAACGATGGCAGAAGGAGCATAAGATTTTTCCATCGTGTAAAAAAGGGGGGGCAATGTTAGGTTAACTTGGTGAGAAAGGTTGGATAAGATCTGAGTGAAAGTGATGGGGATAAAAATATAATTTCTCAATTTCTAGTTCGCTCTTATGCACCTGTGGGACAATGAGGCATTTCCAATTTCCACAAGGCATTATTAGATTTTTTTCAGCACAGATATTGGTGATGTCAGCCGTTCAGATAAAGAAAAGTCCACAGCTGAAAGCCATTGGTCCATGCAGGAGGATGTTTCTAGACAAATTACATCTTGCTTGAGAGACTGATAATGTTACCATGCCAGTTAATTTTACTTTTGAGTTTTGATGAAGGTCGAAATGGTACCAATCTTAAACCAATCAAGTAAATCTGGAAGCCTCACTCTCACCAAAGATCGTAATTAGGACAGATCTCATGGCAAGCTGCATGCCAATAGATTTCTACCCTCTAATATTTAAATTGGTCTATATATAGCTGAACAACTAGATCAAGGAAATTGATGTGCTCAACTGAAGCTGAAAAAATGAAATAGCAGTAAAATATATTTAAACATTTTTCCCACACAGTGCACAATAAGGGTTCTACAAAATGATATGGAGTTCATGATTGACGATGTGACACCAACCAATCAATTATTGATGCTGAAGAGTTTAAATTATGGAAGATAATATTTTACAAGGTGAATGAGAAGTTCACTGGACCATACATTCATTTGGGCTTGAAAAAAATATTACAAGGTCGACCTTGGGCACCTATCTTCGACTTTCAGCTTTGATATGTATCTTTAAGGGTTCAATTTCACAAATAGGAGACATCATTTGCTCCAAACCAGGAGTGGTGCCAACCAAAACAGAGACCCACCGAAAAAATGCATAATCTTTTCCAAGGGCAATTTATAGTATACATAAATCTTGACTTTGTGTGTAATACATTTAGGCTGAACTGCCAAATTCTATTAAAGATGAAGATGAGAAAGTACGCAATAAATAATGAATTTTCTGTGAGGGATAAATGGAGATGAGGGAAACCTGGCTAGTAGATTGCTTCACTATATGATTATAGATAGATAAATCTTATTTTTCTTTGATAGATATTCTTAAATGAGTAGAATTAACAATTTTAGTGCTATGATCTTGTCTAAGTACCAATTAGCACAAGATAATAACAGCAGATTAGTAATTGCAGCAAAAAACATATCTCAGTTGACAATGCCATCTTTTCTGCCATACTTTTTAGCTTCCAGTGGATAGTTGGCTTGCTTTGCACCTTCTCGAACTCAAAACCATGCACAGAAAGCTGTTTTAGGCTTAATTTGAAAACCATATTTAGATACTCACTATGATGCATCATATGTTTTCTTTATTATCTAAATATGGTATTCCTTAAGTTAATTTGATAACAATAAAGAACAGGTGAGTCCAGCTCCAATGAGTCCAGAAACACATAAATAATAGATAATAGAAATATACAAGCATATCACACTACTGTCTAATAAACTAAAAAAAAAAAAAAGTGACATGCATAAACAAAGGTACCATGGTTGTAAAAAATACATGAAAAACTCCATAAGCCGAAAAATGTACACACTCTTCGTTGGATGTACGATTGCCACTCCTTGTCTCGTCATATTCCTGGATTTATCGATATGTGATACAATAATAACTATCCTACCATTTCAAACCCCCCCTAAAAATAACTATCTTGTTTTTTTTTTAACAAAAGAATTATCATGTTAACATATACCAATCAAACACCTGGAAACTCGAGCATCAAAATTAAATCATCCAATCATTCCATACAGACCCCCTGGAGTATGCTACCAATGAATTCTCATCAGAATTCCACATCCATGGTACCCAGTGATTCTTTAAACACGAGATCACCGAAGAAACTATGCCCCGCTACGAATTTACCCATACCAACATTAGAACAACCAAAAAAAAAAAAACTCAATTTACACCATCATAAACAAAAGAAGGGAATTCTCTTCCAAGTGTCAAATCTCAATATTTCCAATTACATCCAAACAGGAAAAAAACAACAACAACACAAACATTAATCAAAATAAAGAAAGAATAAAGTAAAACTCACCCTCTACCGTGCCGCAGCCTCCTCCTCCTCGAGCTTCTTGACATAAGCGTTCAGCACGAGCACAAGATCCCTGGCCGGCGCCTGCAACGCCCCCAATACCGCCCCGGCGGGCGACTGCAGAGCCCCCAACACCTTCCCATAGACCTCCGCCCTGGACGGAAGGCTCTCGAGCTTCTTGAACTCCTCCGGCCCATAAAAGCTCCCCTCGAACACGGCCCCGGAGAAATCGTTGTCCTCGAGCTTCCGCTCCTTCTGGAAGGCCCTGTAGGGATTGAGAGCGGCGGGGATCTCCTCGGTGTGGACGAAGAGCCAGGCGTTCATGCCGCTCATGCAAGGCTTGAGAGCCTCCCAGGGGGTGCCCTCCACGGCCTTGTAGACGAGGGTGTTCTTGGCGACGACGAGCTTGACGGAGTCCGGGAGGGAGCGGCGGAGATCCTGGAGCTGCTTCACGGTGAGGCCCTTGTATCTGATGCCGGCGATGAGGTGGCAGTTCTCGAGCTGTTGCTTGACGGTCTCTATGGTCTGCTCCTTCTTGGCGCGGCTTATGGCGGAGCGGATTGTTAGGGTTTTCGGGGGGCGGCGGAGGGTTAGGGTTTTGGTAGTGGTGGTGGTGGGGAAGGGGGAGGTGGTGGTGGAGCGGAAGGAGAGTGAGGTCTCCATTTTTGTTTTTTGAAGATTATTGTACGTTTTTCAATTGGGTGAGAGGGCTTATCTGAATGGAGAAGCCGTGGTGGTTGTGGGGTTGTTCTGCACTTCTGCACTGCACCGGGTTTCGGGTTTTTATTTTGCATTCGGATCTCTGGAATTGGATGTAGGCCCGTTTCATGATGTTTGCTGGTGGTGTTAACCTTATTTTTTTTAGTATTCATGTAAAATAAACCATATCCGAATGATGATAAGAAGATAGAGGAATAACACACAGTAAAAAAAAGAAAAAAAAGTGCAAGATGGGGAAGGAAAGGTGCGAAGACAATATTCTTCGAAGTGAATGTTGTAATCTTATTTACAGCTTTACATTTACTTCATTAAACAGTTTCACTTTTATAATTAAACTCATATAATATGTTCGAATATATAATTTATTTTTATAAAAGTATACGGTTCATAACATAAAATATATATACTTATGTAAAAATCAAATCATATAAAATTGTCCCTGACACAGGAGCAGTGACAAGTCTTTGGTGGCTTGTATTGGGAGGAGCTTAATCCCAACAAGAGCTTGGGCCAAGGAATGCGCTCTTCCACAACCAACGGTTCTACCTAGAAAACTTGTGGGAGGAAGTGTCCAGGCTCATCCAGGAGCGAGGGACTTGCTTGGGAGGCGCGGGTGCAATTGGCTTCTAGGGTGGGGTTTTGTTGATCATGGGTTAAGGGGTACACAACATCAGGCGAAGTGATACTTTGAATAGATCTCCTATACCTAGAAAACTTGTAGGAGGAAGTGTCCAGGCTCATCCAGGAGTGAGGGACTTGCTTGGGAGGCGCGGGTGCAATTGGCTTCCTGGGTGGGGTTTTGTTGATCATGGGTTAAGGGGTACACGTCATCAGGTGCAGGGATACTTTGAATAGATCTCCTATTTGAGTAGAACCCCTCATTTAATGTTTTGTTTTTCTGTTTTGCTTCATCTCCTCTGTGTCCCCTTGCAAAATTTCGGACCAAACCTAATGGACTCTACATTTCCCTCAAAAAAACATTTTACATGTTCAAAAAAAATCATTTTACACGTTATTGAAATGAAAAGATGCTCCTTAGTTTCCACCTGAGAACCACAAAAACCAAATTACTTTGGATCATCCGTAGCCCACCTTGCACGATAGGCTTTGTCGAAAAGATGCTCTGGGTATGAAAACCGTAAGCAAGCCTTCACTTCAAGAAGGGTTTTATTGCCCCAAATTTCTTTGCTCTTATGTGCCATGGATGTGTTAAACTCCACCAATCATAGCCACGTTTAAACGAATAACCATCTCTTGAAGATGGCACCCAAAAGTATTGGGCGGAACATTTTCCAATTAAAAAAAAATTAAGTGAAAAAATTCTTTTTCAAACTCGTTGCCAAACACTAGGTAAAAAAAAAACAAAAAAGGATCCAAGAAACCAAAGCCGGTTCTGTCCAATAAATTGATTTCCATCACTTGCATATCATCAGTTTTTTATAATCACCAAATCAGATCATATGGCATTTGGGTTTTGAAACAGTTACACAAAGATCCCTATCACAGATGGTGAAACCACAGCAGCAGCATTTGCAAAGTCAGAATTCAAAGTCCCCCAAACTTGGAACAAAACATGGGGAACCACAAAACATAAAAAAAGGGATGACCTGTCTTCAAGCGTGCTTTAAAAGGATGGACTCCACAACACCTTGAGCTATTGGATGATACGATTCACGAGCCTCCATGAATAACCTTTTAGCCAATATCTTCTCCTCTTCCTTGCCTGCACCCTGAACCAGAGCAGTGTAGAGTGGGCGAAGGTATTTCATCCTTCCCACTTCCTTCAGTGTCTTCTCCACCTCACCAAAGTAGTTTTTACACCCACACGAGATGGACAGTTGAAGAAACGCCGCCTTCACCTCCCTGTCCTTACTTTCTCAAAGATTGTAGCGAGCATCCAAAGCTGTCACCTGAAGTTGTAGAGAATAGATGGGTTGTTACCAATGCTTATAACTTATTTTTATAGATATTAACAATTTGTTTTCTAAGCAAGCACCAAATATTTTGCAATTTTATGTTCATATTATGATAATTGTTCATGTGAAGATTCAATGACCAGATATCTCACTAAAACTTTACATTAAAATCTATAAAATATGGGATAATTTACAAGGCAAAGTAAAATCAGAGACGAGTGGGCTATCCAACAACAGAAGTGCGTAGAGAACCTAAGGTTACTGCTATGCCTACTCATTCATACAAATGACTAATCATCCAAATGAGTGCACACAAAAAACTATCTTGATCAAACCAAAAAATGATAGCTTTCTTTTATGTAATTTGAACAATAATAAAAACCATTATCAGGAGAGGATTGCATCACTTGGATTCTAGATATAAAAAAGATGGGGATCAGCGTTAAATCATGTTACGGATGGAACATAAAGGTTCTCAGGAAACTTGACAGCATTACTTCAAAATCTGAGGAGATTTGGGGTTCTAAACCCCCCTATCAAGTTACATGACTTCGTGTGGTTAGCCTATCAAGATAGGATCCTCAGAAAACTAACCGGCTAAATGGGTTAGTGTTGCATCCAAGAAGTATCCTTCGCAACAGTGAGGTTGATACTTCAGAGTACCGAATCGCATCATGTAGCTCAAGCAAGGTGATATAAAAACAGATGAGGAAGGCCCGGGGTTTCAATGGTGAATTGAGATCCTCTACTCAGGTGTGAGGCTTGTAGTTCATTGTGGTCTCTCACTCAAGCTGAGATCATCTTAAAAGATGCTCTCCGCATTTTGGAAATTCTTGGGAGAGTGTAACACGCTTAAGCATTGGGATAATATTGTACTGGTCCTAAATTTATAAGTCATTCCAGGATGGAAAGTTAAAAATGGGGTGAAATATTTTAAAATAGTTTCTTAAAAAATATGGGGTGGTGGCACTATTGGCTAGCGAGTAGGTCTCATAGCTTTTGAGTGATCTGGAGCTTGAGGGTTCGAGCCTCTCTCACCCAAACCAATCATAGCCAAATAACCATCTCTTGAAGATGGCACCCAAAAGTATTGAGCGTAACATTTTCCAATTTAAAAAAAAAAATTACGTGAAAAAAATCTTTTTCAAACTCTTTTCCAAACGCTACGTAAAAAAAAAAAGGATCCAAGAAACCAAAGCCGGCCTGTCCAATAAATTGACTTCCATCACC
Source organism: Acorus calamus (assembly GCA_030737845.1). Classification (NCBI taxonomy): domain Eukaryota; kingdom Viridiplantae; phylum Streptophyta; class Magnoliopsida; order Acorales; family Acoraceae; genus Acorus; species Acorus calamus. Next base: position 22,435,181 of record CM060860.1, read on the forward strand.
TATCAGTTTTTTATAATCACCAAATCAGACTACTATGGGTTTCGGGTTCAGAAACAGTTAAACAAAGATCCCTATCACAAATGGTGAAACCACAGCAGCAGCATTTGTTAAGTCAGAATTCAGTCCCCCAAACTTGGAATAAAACATGGGGAACCACGTAACATAGAAAAGGGATCACCTGTGTAACGCCCCACATTTACCTAACCGCTTATCGGACGGTAAATGTGTCACTACTAAACTTAATCCAAATATAAGACCAAAATTTACAGCCTTTTTTTTTTCTTTTACTTGAAAAAAAACAATACTAATATAATAAAAATTGAAAGTGATAAAACATAAAAACAATATCCAAAAGTTACAAACCACTAACGGTCTTACAAAATATCAGAGTCTGACATAAACAAAATACTAGAATGAAAAGACATACTAAACCACCCCTGTGGGAGCCATCTAAACTAAACAAACCTAAATAGTTGATCGCAACTATAATTTATCTTCGAACCGCTACGTCGAAGAAATTTATGAAAGATGCGAAAATTCCAAACTTCATCTTAATCCTCAGAATACGCAATATCTGGTTATGAAACAATCAGCCCATATCGAATAGAGTAAGCAATTAACTCAGTGAATAAGCTCACTGACAAATTACTTCATATGATAGTTACATATAAAAATAAGGTTTTATGAAAATCAGAATTTCATTTAATAAATATTTTATTTTATTAAATCAATTTAAAATCATAAATTTTAAAAAAATATTTTAATGCACACATGTCCCAAATCATTGGCCCACATCAGAGAAATCATGAGAGTTTAAAAAAAATATCATTATATATATATATATATATATTTATATATAAAAAAAATAAGAATTTTCTTTAAAAAAAATCAAATTAAATTCATGAGCTTAATATAATATAGTTTTAATGCAATCACGTGGCCCAATCCTTGGTCCACGTCATAGAAATCATGCAGCTTAAATGATATGATCGGGTAGGGTTCTCAATCGGAAGAACCGTTCCCCAAAACAGGTGTGCCAACCCCCAAGCGACTAAATCGCTCAAAAAGCTCACTCGAGGAGACGTCGGATCTAGAAGACGCTGATGGGTCGCCGCTGCCATCACTACGAGAACACCAGCACAGGATGCCCCGGTTGCTGCAGACTCCAAACAAAGGAATCCGCCGCTGCAAGGAATGCTTTACCACACCCCTCACCGATCTTGGGACTCTTCAAGTCCTAGACCTTCCTCCCCAAAAGCGAAATACTACGGGGGGATTTATTCCAGAAAATATGTCATGATATGCATCTTGATAAAATATCCTAGGACTAGGTTGTCTCCACTAGTCCTAAATTTTTCCAAAACTCTCGAAATGAAAATCTTAATCCAAATATAATTTCGAAAGCATAAGCATCAGAAAATATATTATGTTAATTCTTGAAACATGAATAGCATAATTCATGCTATTTTAATGACATGATGAATGAATTAAATCATGCAACTTCATTCAAGGAAAATGCAATTTGATTAATATGAAGAAAATATTCAAATCATGCAAATTTATCAAAATATAAATGCATGGATGATACATAATATCACACAAATATGATTGGCATATGAAATTCAATGTTATAGAGCAAAAGCTCACACGAAATAAATCGATAGGCCTACTCACCTTCGGTCCACGCAAGCATCAACGATACACACTCGCACGTTGATAACCTAGCATAACAATTATACAATAATAGATCAGAAACAATCAATCACGACCCAAACAACTGACAACCAACTTATAACAGCAATATGCCCAATAATCCCAAAAGCCGATATCTTATAGACCTACAATCAACAACTCACTTCAAAGTCCTAATGAAAATCCCAACTTCGAATAAATATTAGAATACTCATATACTCACAATGATCCGATCCGATAATCAATATCCATTTATTCCATAAGACCCATATGATCGATCAATCCTCGAATAAATATTTAGACAAATCCAATAAGGCTCAACTATAATTCCATGATCGAGTAACTCAAATCCAATCAATTTACATCCAAATAACAACAATATCCAATCAATATTCATTGATCCCACTAAACCAAATTATCGATTTAAGATTCTATTTAAGTTCTCAAGATCAATAAAATCATCAAAACCCGCAAAACAAACTATACTTCATTAAACATCAAATTTGGGATCATCTAAATCTCTAACATTCATCAAACTTGGTCATCAAGCTACATATTTGAATTTCAATAAACTGCACAGAAATCTTTCAAAAACCATAACTTTCTATCCATAACTCCGAATTGGACGATTAATGATTCGTTGGAAAGCTCTTTTCAAAACCTATTTCTGTTTGTCAAATACATGTTTTCCATAAATGACTCTATCATAGTCAAAAACACGATTTACGTCCAAGCATAAAATCAACCCGAAAATGGCCATTAAATCCCCAAAACTAATAAATCTAATTTGATCTTAAAAATTCCTTTGAGATCCATAAAAATCAAATCAAATAATCATTAAATTAAATCAATCAAACACTAACCCTAATCCATCAAACTTCTTCCCCAAACAATTACTTGACGTAATCATATCCTAACAAAAATAAATTAAAACTAACAAAATCAATAGGGAATGATATCTCACCTTAGATCCGGTTACACCACCCACCATCTCCATCTAGGGTTAGGTCATCACAACCCTTCATAACTTCTGAGATTTGGATGAAAAACCCTAACCCAAACATGTTATTTAAAGGGGTTTACCAAAATTACAAAACGACCCCTGAAGTGTTTCCAGTTTACAATGACGTCCCTATCTGATTTACAAACAGATCCCTATCCGATTTACAGAAAAGTCCCAGAAGGCTATAAAAATGTATTCTGGATTCGCAACTAGATCCCTAGGCCCAATAACTTGACATTAAGCCTAAAAATCAAATTTTTCGAACTCCGAATCTCACCAAATTTCAACCAAAGTATCTTAACACTATAAAGATCTACAGAAAAATATAAAATAATTATTTCAACATCAATTTATAATTATCATAATTATAAATCAAATTGGACCCATTTGGGCCCACCGCCAAATCTGAAAAATGAAATATAAAAAAATCAAATTTTAAAATTTCCATTATATATTTAAAATAAATATATAAGGCCGAAAAATACCAAAACGTTACACCTGTCTTCAAGCGTGCTTTACAAGGATGGACTCCACAACACCTTGAGCTATTGGATGATACGACTCACGAGCCTCCATGAATAACCTTTTAGAAAATATATTCTCCTCTTCCTTGCCAGCACCCTAAACCAGAGCAGTGTAGAGTGGGCGAAGGTATTTCATCCTTCCCACTTCCTTCAGTGTCTTCTCCGTCTCACCAAAGTAGTTTTTACACCCTTACGAGATGGACAGTAGAAGAAACGCCCCATTCACCTCCCAGTCCTTGCTTTCTGAAAGATGGTAGCGAGCATCCAAAGCTGTCGCCCGAAGTTGCAGAGAATAGATGGTTGTTACCAATGTATATAACTTATTTTTATAGATATTAACATTTTTGTTTTTTTAAGCATGCACCAAATATTTTGCAATTCTATGTTCATATTATGATGATGGTTCATGTGAAGACCAGATATATCTTGCTAAAGCTTTACATTAAAAGCTATAGAATACGGGATAATTTACAAGGCAAAGCAAAATACATAGAGGAGAAGACTATCCAACAACAGAAGTGCGTAGAGAACAGAAGGTTAGTGCTATGCCCTACTCATTCATACAAATAACTTATCATCCAAATGAGTACACACAAAGAACTATCTTGATCACCCAAAAAAAATGATAGCTTTCTTTTTTATGTGGATAATTTGAGCAATAATAAAACTATTATCAGGAGAGGATTGCATCACTTGGATCCTAGATATAAAAAAGATGGGGATCAGTGTTAAATCATGTTACGGATGGAACATAAAGGTTCTCATGAGACTTGACAGCATTACCACAAAATCTGAGGAGATTTGGGGTGCTAAATCCCCCTATCAAGTTACATGCCTTCTTGTGGTTGGCCTATCAAGATAGGATCCACAGAAAACTAACCGGCTAAATGTGACGCCTGGCCCAGGCCCAAGAGGCCTATGGATTGGGTGAGGGTGAGGGTGTTTAGTCCCACATCGCCTAATGGGAGGAGATAGTCTGTGCTTATATTTGAGCACAGCTCTTACACACCAAGACGCGTTTTAAACCCGTGAGCCCATTAGGGGCAAAGCGGACAATTTCTTGCTGTGTAAGCCTGGGGGCGTTACAATTGGTATCAGAGTCTGTCCATTTCGCGATGGTGGGTGTGGGTGGCCCCACACGAGGACGTGTGGCCTATTAGGGGGGGTGATTGTGACGCCTGGCCCAGGCCCAAGAGTCCCAAGAGGCCTATGGATTGGGTGAGGGTGAGGGTGTTTAGTCCCACATCACCTAATGGGAGGAGATAGTCTGTGCTTATATTTGAGCACAGCTCTTACACACCAAGACGCGTTTTAAACCCGTGAGCCCATTAGGGCAAAGCGGACAATTTCTTGCTGTGTAAGCCTGGGGGCATTACACTAAATGGGTTAGTGTTGCATCCACGAAGTATCCTTCGCAATGGTGAGGTTGATACTTCAGAGCAGCGGATCGCATCATGTAGCACGCTCGAGCAAGGTGATATAAAAACAGGTGGGGAAGGCCTGGTATTTCAATGGTGAATTGAGATCCTCTAATCAGGTGTGAGGCATGTAGTTCATTGTGGTCTCTCACTCAAGCTGAGATCATCTTAAAAGATGCTCTCCACCCCTTGAAAATTCTTGGGAGAGTATAACATGCTTAAGGATTGGGAAAATAGTGTGCTGGGGTGGAATTTATAAGTCATTCCAGGATGGAAAGTTAAAAATGGGATGAAGATATGTCAAAATAATTTCTTAAAAAATATGGGGTGGTGGCACTATTGGCTAGCGGGTAGGTCTCATAGCTTTTGAGTGATTTGGAGCTCGAGAGTTCAAACCTCTCTCACCCAATTTATTAAAAAAATAAAAGAAAAGAAGATATGTTGAAATTTCCTTTTGCTCTGTTATTTATTTTCCTTCTTTTTGTTGTTCTGATGGAAGATTACTCATCTATTTTGTAGCTCGGAGCTTATCTCAGGATTGAATACAATCTCTGGCAGTGAACTCTCACCTTATTTCTTAAATAAAAATGAAATAAAATAAAATAATAGGAAAGCAAAAAGAATGGAACCATGGGCAGTCAGGTAGGTGGAAACTCTCGACAAATGTTGGTCTTCTGTTTTCTTACTGGTTATACATTGTCAAACAAGAACTCCAATAAGTGTCTATAAGCTACATGCATGGGACAACATGCAATTGATTATGTTGTTGGCTTAAGTTCCATTCTTCATGAAGACAATAGATATATCTCCAACATATAAAATAATTGGGTACTAATGCAGGAAGACAGAGCACAAACTAATTTTAACAGCTGCACAGTAATATAAGACTTATGTTTCCTTTTGTTTGGGGGCGAACTATTAATAAAATCGCACCTACATTTTACTCTAAAATATATAAGCCTTATATGGCACAATATTTCTGCTGGAAACTAATCATGGTGGGCAACATTAATAAGACTATAGAGCATTACTAAAGCATTGAACCACACACCATTTCAAAATCCAGCATACCCATTGCAAAGTCTATCACAAAACAAAATGTCATTCTCAAATCTCAATCAATAAGGAAGACGAGCAATACCTGTGAAGCTTCGGCAGTCTTGGGCAGATTCTCCAAGTAGAGCTCCCACTCCTGGCCACTCCAATAAGCCACATCATCCTCTGTTGGCATCCTCCCCAGCTAAAACTCATTGGAAAGGGACATAATCTTCGTATATATGTTAGACACAGGTTCCAAAGCATCCAGTGGGATCCCCGTCCCATCCCATATACCCATTGTTCCAGATCAATATCCTTCTCTATCCCTGGCACATTTTCTTTCAAGAATTCGATGAACATCTCTGTATCGATCGACTGGAACTTGAACGTGGCAATGTACTTCTTAAGGAATTCATCAAATTTAGCCCGTCCAATCTATTCAAAGAAAAAAAAATACAATCCAAACATCCTCATTTGTTCTATGATAAAAAAGCATCAAATAAAAGTCATGCAAAACTCACCTGGCGCTCAATGCGCCAAAGGAACTGGAACCCCTTCTCATATGGAATGTGCGAATAAATATCATCTGGATCAACAACCTCCTGCTTGTTCTTTAGCTTGGTGAACTCCATATTGTCCTTGAACCTCTCCACATCAGCATTCAAACCCTTCCATCCAATCCCAACATTCAGCGCTGCCCGCTCCTCCCCTTGCACAACCTCAATAATCCTCCTCTCCGCATACATAGTGAACCCCTAATAAATCCAATACATTAAAATTGCAAGTCTTCTATGTAGATGGAGAATTTATTCTTTTTTTCCGAAAATATTAGGGACAATCATGTCTCGCTTTTGCAACCCCAACACATTTTGAATTTGTTTTTTATACTTAGAATGAATTAAATGCTTAATTCCTTAATGGCGTATATACTCGCCAAACCAAATATATACTCCAGAGATTTCATATAATTAGGACTGCAAGAATGACTGAGTGTCTCAGTGCTCTTCTTCTTTTTACCTCATTGAGCCAGAAATCCTCGTTGGTCTTGTTGGTGATTAGATTCCCGGTCCAGCTATGCGCGAGCTCATGGGCCACAACCTGTGCGCCGCTCCCATCCCCACGTATCACAGTCGGCGTCAAGAAAACCATCAATGGGTTCTCCATCCCGCCATAAGGAAAGCTCGGGGGCAGCACGAGAAGGTCAAACCTCCCCCACTCGTACGGCCTGAACAACCCCTCCCCGGCCCGCACCATCTCCTCCACGCCCGCAAACTCCTTCGCGGCGGCACCCAGCACCTCCCCCTCCGCCTCCGCGTATACCATCGTCCTCGGCCTGACCTCCCACGACCCGAGCCTCCCCACGACAAGCGTGAACAGGTACGGCGGGACGGGGAACTAGGAGGAGAACTCCTCCACGCACCGCCCGGGCACGCACCACAGGTCATCAGACACAGCACCACGCGACTCATTCGGGTTTGGCGGACGGGGGTTAGGGAATGTCACGCCCCGGGAGCGTCTGTCCCCAAAGGGTAGCACGTGTATGATACCAAGTATATCATAATCAGATTAAATCACAAAGAATAAAAATTGAATCAGAATAAACGACAGCGAAAGAGTATATGAATAAGTGGATGAATAATACAAGGCCATGGAACAGATAATAGTGGCCCTCAAAAGAATACACAATCACTGTCCCATGTGAACATAAGTCATAATTACAAATGCAGCCAAATATATATACCAACAACAAGAAAACACTCGGTATGAAAAATAACAGGAAGCTGACAGGCTCACCAAATCGACGAGAGATCCACAACATCTTCAACAACACCCAACTCGCCAATCTTATGTAACACCTGGAAGAAAACTCATAACAATAGAGAGATAAGTCGATGAAGGCTTAGTGAAAGTAAACTAACTACAAGACACCTCAAAGTACAGTTCCAAAAGATCCATAAAATCTACATAAATAACTATCAAGTATAAGCCGACCAGCCTGCGTCCCATACCACAGGTGGACAACTCACACTAACCTCGCTATGTCCTCAGCATAAAGATAGATTTGTCTGCGTCCCATACCACAAGGGATCCATCACATGCTAGCAACGCTATAATACTAACCTCAATATGTCCCCAGCATAAAGACAGATCCGTCTGCGTCCCATACCACAGGGGATCCATCCCATGCTAGCAACGTTATATATATATATATATATATATATATATATATATATATATATATAGGGGTCTATCGCATCGGACGATCGGGTGCGATTCACATCGACCGTCGGATGCGATATACCCGTGATCGAACGGCCCAAGTCACGGCCGCACCTGCCGTTCGCCGCACCTAATCGAGCGTGTATATATATATATATATATATATATATATATATATATATATATATATATATATATATATATATATATATATATAGGCAGCTGATTTGCTGTGGGACGTGAGGGAGGTCGATTATGTGTGCGATGCGATCTCGTCCATCCAATTCGTGGTCCACCAATCGAGCGTGTATATATATATATGAGCGCGATGAGGTGCGGCGGCCGCAGCCGTCCGATTGCAGGTCCATCGCATCCAACGGTCGACGTGAATCGCACCTGACCGTCCGATGTGATGGACCCGTGATCGACGGCCCGTGGTCGACCCCGCACCGCATCGGCTCCATATATATATATATATATATATATATATATATATATATAGAGTCGTGATATTATACGGTCGTGCGGTCAGTGCGGTCGCGATCACGGGCCGTCGATCACGGGTCCATCGCATCCAACGGTCGACGTGAATCACCCGACCGTCCGATGCGTTGGACCCACGATCGGACGGCCCGCGATCGCGACCGCACGACCGTAAATTATCGATTCACTATATATATATATATATCCTAGTGACTGCAACGCCACTACACATAAATGCCTCACAGTTCCTCCTGTCGCGCAGTGACTTTTCTTAGGCGACCCATTTTTGCAAATGCATCGGCTTGGCCAATACAGGGAGTATCACTCCACTCGTCAAGTCCACCAAAGCCCGACTGCATCACAAACCGCATCAATGGATCCCGCCCTAGATTCCATCACTTTCCGAACAGGATCAATAAACCTAGCCATCTACAGCACCTAGTCGCAAGGATTTTACACGGGAAATCGTATCACCTTGATACATATCACCTAGACATAAGTCACCTAGACTTGGGTCCATTCTGAACCGTAGTCACCTAGACTAAGCCACCTAGGCTACGTCACCTAGACGAATGCAGTACATGCATAATAAACATATATTTTTTATTTTAAAACTATGCATGTGACAGCTTTCAAGATGATAACATTTCAATACAATACTTAATAAGGCATCAATCTATATAATATGACAAGTTTGAGATTATACATAAAATAGCGGTTAAAATCATTCATAAAATCTTTCAAAACTACATATGAGACTAGACCCACTCACCTTAGGTCCAACCACAAACTGAAACCAAATCCAATAGGTCTATGGCAACCTAACCCGACTTGAAATAATACGAAACGATCACAACATGGTGCAACCCGTACGGAACCTGATAGTACCCGTACTCACATGATCCGACAGCTCCTGATGGTGCCGTCGAGAGAAAGGTCAACGGCTCCTCCTGGGGCCGTTCAAAATAAACCCGATGGCTCTACCGGGGTTGTCCCTTAACCAACCGACGGTTCCACTGGGAGTCGTCCCGTATATCCCGACGGCCCCTACAGGGCCGTCCCGGGGCAGAAAAGAGAAACCCTAATTACTTTTTGTAAAAATTCTTTAAATCTTCTATCTTCGAAAACAAAACACAAGTCGCTTGAATCGGTGTAAAACAGTGAGGACTTATATTGAAATCAAATCAGGCGTTCAAGAAATCGATAACAAAAATCAAGGATTCACTTAAACATCTTCAAAAAACCCTAGCCCTATCATAGGTACAATACAAATCTGGATCCACGTCCAAATCCTCAAAACTCATGAAAACGTATTACTGGTTTGGATATTTTGCATATAAAGTTTTAAAACAAGGTTTAAAAGATCAAATCATGATTTTTACTCAAATGAATAAACCTAAACATGATGTATACTTATATATTCATTCTAAATCATGAAAGGTCTATAAAGCATCCAAAATATCATAGAAACATAGCTATAACATCAGATCCGAAGTCATCTAAATCCCAATGAGGTTATGAGGAAAAATTCGACAAGAAAACCTTAAGAAATTATAAACTTCAAACATATGCATTGAGATTCAATATCATCATTGAAAACTCGCAAATGCTTCACAAAAGCATCGACAATTCATTGGTTTAATACAAAACCCGAAATCATATGAAGACCTAAAGAAAAAGAAGAGAAAACTTATTTCTTTGTTTGAAAACCTTTAAAACGAGATCATATATTAAATACTTCTAAAAGGGATTACTGACAATCAAAACTCTATAGAAAATTCACCAAAACGTGCTTAAACTCCCTTCCCAAGCCTCTCAAGAAAGGGGGCCAAAGAGAAGAACACAAATAAAATTTTAGGGTTTTAGGTTTTCAATGCAAAAGGGAGAGAGAAGAGAGATTAAATACTGAAAACACGTGGGGGAGAAATTTACAACACCATCAAACCTGAATAACCACAATCAATGCCATTGTTCCTTCCAAAAATGGACCAACTTTTGAATTTGAAATTCACCTAGATTGATGGCTCTTACTGAGCCCATTCCTCACATACCGGACGGCTCCACCAAGTGCCGTCTCCCAGGTGTCCAACGATTCCTTTGTGATCTGTCGCCCATGTGCCCGATGGCACCTATAAGATCTGTCAGACGTTGTCTAACACCCTGCTACGGTTTAGGCCATAACTTGACCTATATGCATCTGATTTATGTTCCGTAAGAAGAATTGGAAAGCTAAAAGGATGAAGATTCCAACCATGCTAAAATTATAAACATTTGGAGTATTAAATATACTACAAAAGCATATTAATTACGTTCTAAAAGTCACAGTCGTTACATGAAGAACTATCATTCCCTCTCTTAAACAATGTTCCCTAGTTCCCAATGTGTCGAAAGTGATCGAAGTAGGAAGAGGCATGTTATATTGACAGTAGTTAATTATATTATGCATGTGCTTTTGTAAATCGCTTGATGTATACCTTATCATTCCAGATACGATATGCCACATGATGTCAGTAGTCCATGAGATCATTATTTGTTAGTCCACCTTGGAAAGGACCTTCCAAGCTGGCCTCATAGATATCTGAATCTTTCTCTACCTTTTCTACCACCACTTTCTCTTCTTATGGGTCCTCAACAATATTTTGAGAACTTGAAGGTGCATCTTTTGATCTACTCTTCTGATTAGAAGCTGTAGGTCGAACATATTCCTTCGGATCCATACTGCATCGAAAAAAAGTGTTAGTACGCATTGTCGGTATTGAAAATCCACATGTGTGGGGGTTCTTCGGGGATTCGGATCCTGTGCGCGCCTTGGCGAGCTCGATTGGATCGTCTCTCAGAAGGGTGGTGGGGTCTAATTCCCAGTTGAGGCACCTGACAGCGGCTCAAGTGGATTCCGGTGTGTGTGTGATTGCCACCTGCTTTCTCGAAAAGCATAAAAAGTTGGGTCGGATTTGATCGCCTACGTGGGGAGTTTGTGGGGTCTCCGCTCTGGGATACGGATATACCATACACAGAGGTAAAAAACAGGTATCCTATTCTGCTTTTGGCTTCGCTAGAGGAGTCTTGGGATAAATGGGGTGTAGGTGAGGGGCGGCTAGTGGGATGGAGCAGTCGGGTATGGGGTGCCTAGTTTAGGTTAACCGTCCGGGGATTGGGTCAACTTGGGCAGAACTTGGGTAGGAAATGGGTTTGGTTTTGGCAGAGGTTAAGCTGGGTTTAACCTAAATTTTGGAGGGTGGATTGAGAGGGTGAGTTTGTGTAGGGAATGGGTTTTTTCTCTCACAAATGGGACTCTCTCTCTCTCTCTAGGGAATTCAAGTAGTGGGTGTGGGAATTGGAATGTGGATGTTGTGAATTGTGGGTGATTATTGATGATGGATTGTGGATGATGTTAGAAAGGTTTGGGACCCCCTCTATTTATAGTAGAAAAGAGACAGGGGAGTGTCCAGTGGGTAATAAAATGACTTGGGTAATAGTATATTTGATTAGACCCCTCATTAATTCTCTGTTTTTCTGTCAGAGACCAGGTAAGGGGCGGCTAGTTGAAACTATCCGCCCAGGATGGGGCAACTACTTCCTGGTAGCCGCCCCCATCATGATCTCCCAAACATTTCATCTCTTACAAGCGGTGGCTTAGGTTAGTTACTTGGGTTGAACCGGCCAAGATGGGGCAGCTAAAGGTCACAACCCGCCGCAATGATCAGCATTTAATGCTGCTTTATGTCCAATCCCGGGGAAGCGGTTTGGGGTCAGTCAGTGGGCCACCCAGGATATGGCGACTAGTTAGGGTTAGCCGCCCCTTTCCAGGGCCCTAGGTTTCTCAAAGTATTGGGATTTTCTGGTTCGGGTTTTTCTAAGGATTATTTTCTATTTGATGTTCAAATGTAGGTTATTTCTTAGTTTTACTTGAAGTATTTTCATTTTTCTGGACGGTTAAAATTAAGGTATCTACAATTGTCCCTCATCGAATGGAGTCTTTGTGCAAAGCATAAAAGACTTCGACCAATGATAAGGAAAAAGACCCCTATTTTGGCCGGCCCGACTTTCAAGAAGTCAAGTCAACACTGTAGATACCCCAATTTTGACCGTCCAAAAAGACGAAAATACTTCAAGTAACATTTTTAAATGACCACATTTGGATCAAATAGAAAACTACTTTAGCGAATTAAAGGAACAAGGAGAAATCCTGGCCACAACACTTAGAAAAATTAAGTGACCAGAAGCCGGGCGGCTAGTTGAAAGTAGCTGTTAGACCTGTGTCATTTAGAGTCCTAATTTCGATCGGAGTCGCTAAAATTTTGATTTTTAGCTACCTTCTGGGGTTTAAGGACTCTGATTGAAGATATAATTGCATATTATGGGTCCTGGTACTGTTTAGTACTGCCCATAAAATTTTCGTTTAATTCCGATAACGTTTTTGGAATTATGCAGTTTTGGACTGGGCATTCGGATTTGATTTTGTAAAAATCCAAGATGATGAGATAAAAATCCGATATTATTACGAGACGTTAAGTTTGGAGATAGCTTCCATATAGAAGTGGAATTAGATCAACTGGATTCGTATATTAAAAGTTATGGGTATTTTTCCATGTATACCCCGAAGTTGAGAAATCCAGGCTGCAGCCCTTTAAGATGTTTAGCCTAGATTTAGAAATAGCTCGAGGGGTTATTTGATCTAGGTGTAAACATGAAAGTTGTAGATAATCGTCTTATCTTTCCAATGCCTCTGGAATCGTGCAATTCGGAGCTGTATTGAGGAAGTTATGGCCGTTTAAGTGAAGGCTGCGCAGAGTTTTTAGTCCGAGGACGACTTGGTCTTTCACCCGACTTTGCCTATAAATACCCCCCAAAATGTTACGAGTTCAGCCTCTGTTTGGGCTCTTTTTGAGCTGTTCCAGCCCCTCCTCTTGTGTGTGTTTGGGTGGAAGTGGTGAAGGTGATGGAGATGAAGGAGCACACAAAGGAGTCCAAGAAGGTAGGTTTGGATGGTGGTTGTTGTGTTGTTGTTTCTCATTTTCTCCTCCCCTAGCTGATCCATGATTTTCCTTTCCCCCTTTGTATACCAGCCCACCAAGTGTTTGTGGTTATGCATAAGTGAGAAGAAGAAGTAAAGGAAGGAAGTGCAAGTCAAGGTTTGTGTTGTGGCTTGTTGTTGTTGTTGTTGATTCTCTTCTTCCACTCCCTTTCATGGCTTTCCCCCCCCTGTTTTTCAGCCAAGGGAGGGCTGAGGAGAGGCTGGGGAGGTGGTGGTAATGGTGGTGGTGGTTGAGGCGGTCGCGGGTGCATCGAGGGCCCCGAGCCTCCCCCTTTCATTCCCCCTCCAAAAGGTGAGCTCTCCCCCTTCCTTTCTTGGTTTTCATGGCTTAGGGGGTTGTTGGGGTGTTCATGCATGCTATGCATATGGGTTAGAGTGTGTGTGAGGGGATGGAGAGAGTTAAAAAGTGGTTGGGAGAGGCTGGGCGCGCGCGCGGGGCCGTCCGCGTGCGTGCGCGCGCAAGCAGGCGCGCAGGAGGGCGCAGACGGGCGTGCAGGCGCGCGCGTGCGCGTACACGCGTGCGCATGGGTGCTGTTGGGTGCGCGCGGGTGTCTGCGCGGGGTGCTGGCGAGGTGCGCATGTGCGCGCGGGTCATGCGCGCGAGTGCGTGCGGGCGCGCGTGTGAGAGCGCGAGCGGGGGTTGTCTGGCGCGCGGGGTGCGCGCGCGGGCGCGCGAGTCAGGGCGCAACGGTGTACCGTGGGCGCAGGGGGGGGTGCGAGTGCGCGTGCGCGCGTGCGTGCACGTGCGGGCGGCCACGTGTGTGGCTGCCGGGGTCCGGATGGGCGTGCGAAGGGTCGGCACCCTCGGGTGGGTGTCCGGGGGGCTCGAGCACGCGTGCGTGCGTGCATGCGTGCGTGCGTTTGAGCCCGTATGCGTGGATGTCTATGTCTTAGGCATCCCTAATTGGTTTTATATGTTTGTATATGATTTTACTCACCCTTTTGGTACCCTTGGCTTGCAGACCTCGTCGGTTGGGATGCGCGACGACTCGGGTATCGGTGAGTGGTTTGATTCCAACCCTTCCGGGAGCGTTCGATGCACGTAGTCTGCTTCGCGCTTCCATGGGGCTTTAATTGCACCCTAAATATGCTAGATATTATGCATGCTAGGTTGTATAGCTCGTATATTGTGTAGAACCCCTATTCTACCTTATACTTGCCTATGTATTGTATAGAATATGGCATGACTTAGGTCATTTTGTTGAATTACTACCCTTATTATTAATTGAACACATCCAGCATGTCTAACTTGGGTTAATAACGGAGTGTATGCGTAATAATCCCGATTTAGTACTCGAGGGTATGGTATAGTTGTTGCACCCATCTTGTTGGGGCAAAACTATGACCAGCTTCGAGAGGGAATGAGGCATTCCCTCTCTCTCGCCCTCCCTCCCTTCGCGAACCGAGTGAGTAGATGTAGTTCCTACCTGACTCGGGTTCGCTTGGAATTATTGGCATACACCTATTGTCGCGCGGATCGCGCTTAACCCTCCCCTTTGAGTTGGTGATATCCAACGCCTGCTTAAGTCGTACTTATGTGATTGAATATTTACTATGCCCTCGTATGCATGTTTAAGTAAGTTATCCCTGGGTAATTAATGGCATATTCTGTATATGCCTATTTAGGCCGTGAGCCTTGTTTAATGGGATTAGACAAGTGTATGACCTCCTATGGGGTCGTACCATGCCTTTGACACTTAGAATAAAATGTCTTCCCCGCATCTGAGTTATGCGCCCTGGAGGGAATTCATGAGAATTCATTGCGCTTATCGGTGTTTGATAACCGATGATGACGGATCCATAGGGATCGTATTCGCGAGTGTCGAGTGTTCTTTCCTTCGTTGGCTCCGAGTAGAGACTGCCCGGCGTAGTAAAGTCCGGTGGAGATCTCCCAGATACTACTCATGACGCGTGTTGGTGTGCCCATACAGCTGAGGTAGCGGTCTTGGGAGACTAGTCCGGTAGAGGCCTGAACCCTGTGCACGAGTAGTAGAGGCCACACCGGAGAGACTACCGGAAGACGAGTGGAGTAGAACAATCGACCTCTTCCCCAAGAGCCTATGTCACCCCGAGGAGGGGGTGAGGGTGAGGGTGTGGTGGGTCGGCGTTGGTTCGATCCGCCAGTTCGTGTAATTTCCCAAGATCCTATGTCACCCGTCGGAGTGAGGGTGAGGGTATTGTCCCAAGATCCTATGTCACCCGTCGGAGTGAGGGTGAGGGTATTGCTCCCAAGATCCTATGTCACCCATCGGGGTGAGGGTGAGGGTATTGGCGTGAGTGGGGTGGGCTCGAGTTGATACTCGACCCACCAGCTTGTGTAGTAGGTTTTCCCATGGGGTTCGCGCTGCGAACAAGTAGTGGTTCCTCCCAATATCGTCGCATGTCGTGGCCCAGATGTTGAAGCTGCCCTGACAGAGGACTCCCACTTGTAAGTACTCCCGATGCATTCGGCGGATGTACTGATCATGGGAGTGTACCAGGTGAGGCTACGCGAGGGTGGACCACCGGACGATATTGCGAGCATGAATTGTTCTCCCCTTCGCCGGATCCGTGTGGATGCTTCCTAGGTACGAGCCGCCCTGGGTGGACCCCCACCTGTAGGTACCATCGACGCTGTCGACAGTGTACTGACCGTGGCCGGCTCCAGGTAGAGGCTGCCCGGGAGAGCGCTACCGGATGACGAACGGTGTAGAGCAGCAAGTTTTGTCCTTCAAGTCCCTAGGCTCACCCTTGTGGGGGCTAGGGCGAGGACGAGGTATGGTTGCACCACTGTGTGACCTTGTTAACCGTTGGGTTCTACCCATGGTTTCCTTGATAGGAGATTGCCTTAGGATCGAATGTTGGTGTTGGTGTTTGGTTTCTGACCACTCACTGAGCTTGTAGCTCACCCCTCGCTTATGTTTTTCCCCAGTTGACGCTGAGTCGGATCCAAGAGAAGAGCTCCCCTGGCGCCATCCGAGTAGGAGACCCGCGTTCGCGTTGGATGTCTTGCGAGTCAGAGGCTATCAGCATTCCCTTTTCATTGTATGTATTATACTTGTGCTTGTGCACGGTATGTAGACTGTTGATGTCAGTTATTGTATATATTGGCTCTCACAGGACAGTTGATTGTGTACTCTAGTCTGTAATATGTCTTTGAATTACAGACTTAGTCATTTGAGCTTCCGCTTTTTTTGTATATATTTGATGTCAGTTACTTGTGTATTGCCTTTTCTATTGTGGAGTATTTATTTGACCTCGTGTATGGATTGCTGATATCATTTATATATTTGCCACGTCTCGGGGACGGCCGCCCTGGGGCGTGACAGTAGCCGCCCCTCCTTGGATGGCTAGTTTCAACTAGCCGCCCCTTAACCGCCCCCAACCGCTTCTCTTAGATGGGACATAAAGCAGCATTTAATGCGGATGATTGCGGCGGTTTGTTCCAATTAGCCGCCCCTTCTTTGACGGTTCAACCTTAATAACCGCCTCAAGCCACCGCTTGTCAGAGATTGGACATTTGGCAGGCCATCATACCGGCGGCATCTCTTAACTAGCCGCCCCTCCCTGGGTGGCTAACTACAACTAGCTGTCTCTACCCGGGCGGCTGAATTAGGGTAGCCGGCTCGCATCTGGACTCACCCATAAAGCATAAAGCAACTTTACTTAGGTGTGAAGTTACTTAGCCTCACCATTTTGCCCAACCCATGCTATTACCCAATAGACCATAGAATGCGTCTTTTTGCAATGATGGTTACTTGACCACACCCTCTTACCCAACCCATGCTATTACCCAAAGAATAAGTCCATGCACCTTTTTCTACTATAAAAGGAGGGGTAGGGGTGAGAACCAAAGGGTGGCCATTTTCATTTCCAAAGTGTGTGTTAGACAAAGAGAAAGAGAGAGAGAGAGAGAGAGAGAGAGAGAGAGGGGAGAGATCCCTAGTTGATAGTGAAGGAAAGTCATTCCCCACCAAATTCCACTCTCCAGAAACCCTCCCCCCTCTCTAAACCATTGTCCTAAACCACTCTTAGCCCTAGCCAAAGAAATCCAAATTCTTACCTAGGTGCTGCCCAAATCTAGAAGAGAAAACCACCAACACCACTTTCAATCCTCATTACCACCACCCTAGCCAAAGCCAAAACACTTCTCTACCTAGGTTCTGTCCAAATCCAGAAAACCCAGAACCAGGTACCAGGCGGCTAGTCCCAACCAACCGTCCCCTACCATGCGGCTAATTCCCACTAGCCGGCCCCCTCCCTAACCCTTTTTTAGTCCCATATCTCCTCTAGTCAAGCCCCTGAAGCAGAATAGGATTACCTGTTTTTCACCTCTATGTACGGTATATCTGTATCCCAGAGAGGAGACCCCACAAACTCCCCCCGCGAGGCGATCAAATCCAACACCAACTTTTCCTGCTTTTTGAGAGAGCAGGTGGCGATCACAAACGACAAACCCCGTCTTTTCTGAGAAGCCGTCGGGCGGCTCAGGAACGACTCTCCGGGCGGTGATCTGATCAGTCGCGAGACGGATCAGGACCAAGTTCGCAGAACCCCCCAGTTTTACATACCGATAAACACGACCAATACTATTCAGGGAGTTGATTTAAACTGTCAGAGGCTAGGTTTTGACTAGAATTTTCTACTGAAAGGATGATCCAGGTGGAACGCGGGAAAAGTAAAATGGTGAGTGATCCAACCCGCGGTCGGGGTTCTTAGCTATCGTGCACGGAGCAGCTCAGCATCAGTTTCCTCGTGCCTACCGTTTCCGTGCTTGAAAAACTCAGCAAGGAGGGGATATCACCGACAGAAAGCAGGTAAAGTGTTTGAGTTGGTGGATTGGATCATTCGAAGGATAAAAACTCTGGAGAAGAACCAGAACTAAAGAAATTCAAACTGAACGGGACTGGAAGTGTGGTAAAACTTCAAGAAAGTCATGTTTGATCAAGTAGTGCTTGGAAATAAACCAATACATGGCTGTTTGATGTAGAAAACCTTGGAATTAGGATTGGAAAGAAGTTGGAAAGGGGTTTTAAGTGAAAGTAGAAAAACTGGGAGGGGCAGCTAGTTGAAACTAGTCGCCCGAGAGAGGGCGGCTACTCGTGGGTAGCTGCTCCATCACTGGGTCCCTTATAGCCGAATAAGGTCCTTACGAGCCATGGTATGTCTCCATTTCCTTTTGTTTTGTTTCTATTTTTATGTACATGTCTTTGTGGTATGAACAATGTGTAAGAAACGTATATATGTGTCTCTTATAGGCAGGCTTGTTGTGTATATATAGAAATGTTAATCACGGTGGGATTTATTTAAGCATGTACTTATTTATTTGGTTTATATGGTACTTTGTTTGTGTATATGGTTTTTGGTTTTGATACAAGAAATGGTAAAAGGGAATAATAACTTCGTTGTTTCTTTAGAGGAATATGTCTGTTAGAAGTGATAGTGATAGGATGGCATGTGAGCATGTGTTCATGATTATGATGGGAGTGTTATAAGCATGCTTTACATGACAAGAAGAAAATGTGTTTATGTAGTTTAGTGAATTTTTAAATAATTTGATTTGTTCTTAGAGATAGACCACAGTGGGAGTGTTCATGGGATAAAAAGAGGTGTATTCATGTTTCGAATATTTCATGCTTGCATGTGTATACTTAATTTCCTAAGCATGGTTTATAATGAAAATTTTGTTTAGGATTTTCACCTTTCAGAAGTCTTTGGACTAACTCCCATCTTTTGTTGTTTTAGCGGCCGAATCACATTCGAGCCTTGTGGTATGGGACAAAAAGGTGGTACGCTGCCTTGGGCCAGGAGGAGAGGAGGTTGGTGGATGGAGTCAGCTTCCGTTCGTTCTTTTTGATCGAGTCGTTCCAGGACCACCGTCCTTATATGGAGGCTTTGGCAGAGAGGTGGGATCCGAAGAGTTGCACCTTTATTCTCCCTACTGGTGCTATCATGCCGACTGTCGAGGACGTTCATCGGATTACCGGTCTTCCAGTTTCAGGGGAGGCAGTGATTGCGGCCACCCTTACTGATTACAAGGCGCTCTTCCAGGAGTTGATCAGGGAGTGGGAGTTCGTGGAGCGGGAGTGAACGCTGAACCGGATTCTGTTGGGGTAGCTATCAGGGCAATACGGCCTTGGTTCCTTCACGTAGCGTTAGAAGGGTGAAGCTGTAGCTAGCTTCGAGAGGAGACGGGCGATGATCGAGGCGAGAGAGGCGTCTGTGTGCCCACAGAGGGCACGGAGGGAGCTTAGAGAGTTCTTCCTCTACTTCTTCGGTCGGGTTCTCTTCTAGACGGCCTCTGACAATGTCTCTTCTCACTCTCTATTGTTGATGCGGGACCTGGAGGGCATGGGACACTATGCTTGGGGAGCCGTGATGCTTGCCCACCTCTTTGCAGAGCTCTCAAAGAAGGTGAGAACCTCGGCCGGGGGCGAACCTCGTCGGTTTTGCTCCCTTTCTCCAGGTATGTGTTTAGCGAGTAGAGGGTGTTTCCTTGTTGGTTTAACTCACTTGATTTTGATAATTTCAATTATGTTCCACAGGTCTTCGGGTACGAGCACTTCACGATTGACCGCCCGACTCCGGCGCCTTTTAATCGTGCTCTCCCTTGGGCCATGAGGTGGGCACCCCGGGGATCTTCACG
This sequence comes from Acorus calamus, assembly GCA_030737845.1. NCBI lineage: Eukaryota > Viridiplantae > Streptophyta > Magnoliopsida > Acorales > Acoraceae > Acorus > Acorus calamus. Next base: position 22,455,219 of record CM060860.1, read on the forward strand.
CTTACACCGCCTAGCTCAGTTCCGGGAGGCCTTCTACGGCTTGACAGAGGAAGAGGTATATATTTTTCTTCGAGTTTCTTGAGCTTGTATTTGATTCTTCTTTTGACTAAGCGCCCTTCCCATTCTTTCGGTGTTTTGTAGATGACATTGAGGCCCTACGTGGAGGAGGAGGTCCACGAGGAGCTGTCACGGGACATTAGGCTGATCTATTTTAACGAGGTCGTGTTCCACGTGATCAGCCGAGTCATTCACTAGCTTGGGTACCACCAGTGGGTGTCCGCCCCTTTGTCAAAAAGTCCCTCGATCCCCGTGGCTGGAATTCCTCGGGACACGAATCTCTCGAGGAATTATGTGACGTATGTGGCGGGTTGGGTGAGCAGGGGTACCTTAGTGGAGCGTCGTCCCGAGGTGACCAGCAGCGAGGAGTATATGGCTTGGTATCGCCAGGAATACGCCAGCATCCTTGGGATCATGGAGGAGGAGATCCCGGACGCTTATGTAAGATAGAACCCTTTCCCTTTTTCTTTTTCCTCTTCTCATTTGAATATTTTCTGGGTGGTGTCGCTTTTGTAGGTTAAGTTGAATGAGCTGGAGAAGAAGCTTCAGGCGACCAATGAGCACCTCTGAGAGCGAGGTGGGCAGGTAGAGCATTTGAGGGCTCAGAGGCGTCAGCTGCAGGACCAGGTTCGAGTCCTCGAGGCTCAGGTAGATGCCTTGTCAAGAGCGAGGGCCGTCGGTGCCTCTTCTTCTTCTGCTCCTCCCACCACTGCCTCAGATCGAGAATTTGATTTGATGAACGAGATCAGCACAGTTTAGAGTGAGCTTCTAGCCACTCAGATGGAGCTTGATCTGGCTAGAGAGAGGGCTACCAGGGCCGAGGACGAGGTGGACCAGTTGAGGTCTGAGAGAGTCTCGAGGGAGGAGGAGATGGACCAGTTGCGGTCCAAAGTGGCTATGAGTGAGGGGGAGCTTTCCATTCTTCATCGTGAGTGGAACTCCTTCCAGGCGAGAGTATCGGATCTGGAGGCGTCGGCCGGTGCCCCTGGAGGTTTGATGGGGGAGTTGGTGCGTTCTCTCCAGGTGGCCGGGGACAAAGAAAGAGAGACGCTCAGAGCTGCGGAGGTGAGGGTGAGGGAGTTGGAGGAGAGGTTGACGGTGACTGACGAGCAGGCGAGAGGCATGGAGAGTCGTCTTCGCCTGAGGTTGGAGAGGAGAGACCGAGATATGCAGCATGTCCACCTCTGGGAGGCTACCATGCGGGGTAAATTGGTTGGAGGGGTCTCCATATCTGAGAAGAACCTCGACTTTCTCCTTCTTGAGCCCGAGCATTCGATTTTTGCCTCCTTAGCCACTGGAGCTACTTTCAGTCGTGCTTCTCATCCATCCGCGACTCAAAGTCGCAGGGGGTTTTCAAGGGCCGCCTCTTCTGTCCGAGAGACTTCAGTTGCCCAAGATGCTCCGGAGGTTCAATCTTCTCACCAGCCGCTACTACCTTCTCAACCGAGTCAAGATGTTCCTCCTACTCAGCCTCCCGTGGATGACGATACACCAAGGTATAGCCTCTTGTGTCTTGGTTTTGAAGTAGAAGAATTGTATATATACAAGGAATTCATGCTTTTCTTCTTTTCTTATGTCTTTTAGGTGATATTCTGATGGGGTGTAGCTCAAGACTTCTTGGATTTTGGGGCTCTTGGTGGATCTACCTCTTTGTTTTCTCTTTTAAATACTTTTTATGCAATTTTTAAAATAATTTAGGTTTATGGTCTTGATGGGACAATTCAATATTATTTTGTATGCATGGTTTGGTGTAGTTAGCATTGATGCATTGGTGTTTCAGAAAGTTTTTCAATTTATATGGATGTGGATGTGTGTAAATGAATCTTGGCTTTGTAGGTTTGATTCATGGATGGACATGCGTTTTTGAGATGTGGTAGATTTTGAAGTGTGTTTGTACTAGTTTTACAAATATATGTGTGTATGAAATGTATGTATGCAGTTTTGGAAAGAAATACTTGACAAGTTTTAAAGATTTGATTTAACTTGGGACTGACAGGGCAGATGGGGCAGCAGGTGAGTGGTGGCTGGACGGCTAGTTGCATTTAGCCGCCCCTAGACTGGTAGAAATTATCTATAAAGGGGGGAGGGCGGCTAGTGGGTTCTAGCCGTCTGATAAGAGGCGGCTACTTGGGTTTAGCCGCCCCTAGCCTGGGATAATTCTTCTTATTTTGCCTTTTGTCTGCTGCTGTTGAAAGTCTTTGTGAGTGTTTGTTTAACCTTCAAAACCTGCAAAAACATTTTTTCCATGGACCAAGTGTTAAATCCGTCCAAATTATCCCACTGCACTGACTTTCGAGCCCCTCTTGCTTAAATTTTCAAGGGCTACAATCCATCTTAAGGTAAATGAAAAGATAATGCGAGAAAGCGCGAGAAACTTATGCTTTGGTATACAAAGGAGGGATTCCTAATGGTTCCAAGTGCGAGAGAGAATTTTCAAGTGTGTGAAAGTGTGGTAATTTCTTCTCAAGCATGTGCGGAAGGGTATGAAACAAGTGTAATAGGGGTGATTCTAGCTTTGGAATGGGGAGCCAACTATAATATTTTAAGAAAATTGAATGTCTAAGTGTTTCGGGAAAGGAAAATGCAAGTTTATGCGTAAGTATAAGTGACATAAGGGAGCATTTTAATTTTTCAATCATTCTTTTCATGTGAGAGGACAATATATTCAATCTTCCTAAGCAGGAGATACCATTAAGTCCCTATAGAGGGGCCCTTGTGGTCACTCATGCCCAAACGTGGATTGTATTTGAAAGGTATAAGCTTTAGGTGTCAATTTCTCAGGTTCATGGTTCTCAAGTGCCTGATTATATTATTCTAAGCATGCTGAAAATTCATGAATGTACCAGGAATCAAGTTAAATAAGCATCCTTTGGACAGGCAAGCCTTTAAATAAACTCATGTAAGTGTGTGTAGTTGTAATCATAGAAAAGGTTCACTTTTGATCGAAATTTCACCTTTCCTAGCAAACATGGTTCAATTTCAAAACTCCATTGCAAAAATAAAAGGTGAGGAGAAAATGGGGTAAGAGTAATATCTTCCTTTTGGGTAATATTTAGAATTGTCCCAGTCTAGCATATGTCCTACTTTCTAGGTCCCTCTGGCTTTCTTCGGATCTATACTAGTATAACCATTGTTTAGCGTATACCGTGCGTAAAGGCGTGAAAGCCTGCTAAAGTAGAGAGTTTAACCCGTTCACTTGGGTGTTTTTTTTTCTTTTGTTGGCCTCTCATTGCCTGATTTTTTTTTATTTGAGGTGGGGCTCTTCTGTTTTTCACTCCGATTCTTTTCATGCTTCCCCTCTAGAAGTGTTTGTATAGTGTCAGAGCTAATTTTGGGACATATGTTAGGTCTAGATAACTCCTTATTATGACCTTGGGATAATACGAGCAGTGACGGAAATAAGGAAGGGATGCTTTGGGGTTTTTTAAATAGTCTCAGTCTACGGGGTAGGCAATTTCTCTTCTAACAAATGAACCGATCCTTGAGTCATACGTGTGTGAAGGAAGTGGCATGATTGGCGGATATGAGTTTAAATAACTAAAAGTTTATTCCTCGAGAGTCTTATATTTCTATCATCAAGTGCTAAACGCTGGAAATTGTAGGAAAAGGAAGAATAATATTTCTCAAGTATTCAAATTTTTACGCATGGAATTTCTTTAGATAAAGTGCATTCCACGAACCAGAACCCTCAACTCCGTCGGCATCTACCAAGCGATAGGCATTCCCGGAGTAGGCATGGGTGATCATATAGGTTCCCTCCAATGTGGGTTGCAGCTTTCCTCTTGGGTGGGGCTGCCTTGATGGCATGACCTGCTTTAGTACCAACTCTCCAATTTTGAACTTTCTTTCTATTACCTTCGTTTCAAATACCCTTGCCACCCTTCTCTGGTAGGCCTGGGCATGGTCTGTCGCTCTTAATCTTTTTTCGTCTAACAGTTCGAGGCGTAGTAAAAGCGCCTCCCTTCTTTCTTCAATTTGTAGGTCTTCTTCTAATACTATTCTTAAGGATGGAATGAGAATTTCATAGAGCACTACTGCTTCTACCCAAAATGTAAGTGAATAGGGAGTTTGGCCAGTGGGTGTTCTGATGGAGGTTCGGTACGCCCAGAGGGCGTCTACCAATTTATCAGGCCAGTCAGTAGCTCTGTGGGTTTCTACTGTCTTTTTTATGATCATGAGCAAGGTTTTATTGGTAGCCTCTGCTTGTCCGTTCCCCTGGGGGTAATATGGTGTGGAATGATGAAGCTCTATGTGATGTTTATTGCACAAGTCTCGAAACTCTTGGGAGATGAAGGGGGGCCATTATCTGTTATGATCATCTTGGGGGTACCGAACCGTTCGAGGATATGAGTACGAATAAAGCGGGCCAGGGTGGAACTTTTTATTAGTACATAGGATTTGGCTTTAGCTCATTCGGTAAAGTATTTTGTAGCACTGAGGATAAAAGCTTTTTGGGTGGTGTTTTCTACAATGTCTCGGAATGGTCCTATTACATCTAGTGCCCACATAGAAAAAGGTAAGTCATGGGCTGTAAGGAAGATGCTGGTGCATGTATTTTATTGGCATGAGTTTGACATTGAATACAGCACAGAACGTATTTGTTGCAGTCTCCTTCGAGTGTGGGCCAGTAGTAGCACATCCTTAACACCTTCTTTGCCAGTATCTAAGCATTGGCATGTCCTCCGCATACTCCGGAGTGAGCTTCTTCTACGATGGTATATGCTTCTTCATCGTCCAGGCATCTGAGTAGTTCTCCATTGAAGGATGCTCGAAAAAGCATTCCTCCTCGGAGGCGGTATTTGGTTGCTATCCTTTTAACTATTTTCTGGTCATTGCTAGTGGCGTATCCTGGAAATGAACAATCTTCGAGATAGTTTTTTATGTCAAAGTACCACAGATTTCCATCGTTCATACCTTCCAGATCAAGTGCTAGGATCTTCGTGGTACCAGTGACTCCGTCTGCTTGGTTTTGTTATTTTAGGAGATCTCAAGTTTTACAGTCTCAAAAATCTGTGGCAGGTGTTTCTAGTCTCTGGATGGTGACCGTTTCAGATGTCCTAGACAAGAGGAAGGTAAGTGATGAAGCTAATGATGCTAGAGAATCTGCAAGAATGTTGCATGTCCGAGGTACAAAAATGTGAGTGACTTTACGAAAATGCTTTAATAGGACTATGGCTAGTTCCCTATACGGCTTTAGTTTTGTGTCTCTAGTTTGGCATTTCTACAGAGTTTGGTGGATCACTAAGAGGGAGTCCCCAATGATATCCAGATCTTCTACTCCTAGGGCTAGAGCTGCCTTCAAACCTGCTACCAGGGCTTCGTATTCAGCAATATTGTTGGTGGCGTTGAACGTGAGCTGAAATGCTCGTGGGATAATGACGCCCTCGGGGGAGATCAAGGCTATTCTTATTCCCTTCCCTTGTTGATTGACTGCTCCGTCGAAGTATAGCGTCCAAGTTTTTCAATCTTTTTCTTCGATAAACGCAAATATTTCTTTGTCCGGGAAGTCAATTTTCATCGGTTCATAATCAGGGAGAGGGAGTTGAGCGAGGTGGTCAGTGATGGCTTGACCTTTGACGAACTTCTAAGTAGTGTACGTGATGTCAAACTCATTTAACTGGACTTGCCATCGGGCTAAGCGACCATTTTGGCAAAGTACTTGACTTTGCGGGCAAGAAAATAATGGCTTAATTTTTGGGAAGCCCATACTAATGCAAAGCAAGTTTTTCTGTGGGAGGGTAGGCTTTTTCATATTCGATCAGTGTTTTACTTAGGTAGTAGATAGCTTTTTCTTTCCTTCCTACATCATGTTGCGCGAGTACTGCACCGATGGCCTCCAGGTACTGGGGCTGAGAGGACTGGGGGATTAAGAAGGTATTTTTTAAAACTATCGAAGGCCTTTTGGCATTCGTCAACCCAGCTAAACTTAACTCCTCCTTTTCACAGTTTGTAAAAGGGGCGACATCTTTCGACATGCTGTGAGATAAATCTCCTGATAAACTGCAGCCGACCGATGAGTCCACTCAATTCCTTTAAGTTCTTCGGCAGGGGCATTTGGGTGATGGCTATCGCCTTGGTTGGATCAACTTCGATCCCCCTTTTGCTCACCACGAATCCCAAGAGTTTTCCGGAAGAGACGCCGAAGCAACACTTCTTTGGATTCATTTTGAGTGAGAATTCTCTGCATCTCTGCAACACTTATTTAAGTATGTCTGCGTGCCCTATTCGAGTCCTAGACTTAACTAGGATGTGCATCATATCGTGAAATATCGAAGTCATAGCTCTTTGATATGTTGCACCCGCATTTTTAAGTCCGAAAGGCATTACTACATAGCAGTAAGTCCCCAAGGGTGTGGTGAAGGAAGTCTCTTCCTGGTCTTTTTCTGCCAACCAAATCTGGTTATATCCGGAAAAGCCATCCATGAAAGAGAGCATCTCATAACCTGCCGTGTTATCGACAAGGAGATCAATATGTGGGAGTGGAAATTCATCTTTTGGGTACGCTCGATTGAGGTCCCAGAAGTCGATGCACACCCGGATCTTGCCATCTTTCTTGGATACCGGAACAATATTAACTATCCATTTTGGGTACAAGACTATCCGGATAAATTTAGCCTGGTGGACTTGTCCACCACATTTTTAATTTTTAAAGCTACCTCGGGATGAAGGCGCCTCAGCTTCTGTTTTACTGGTTTGGCATTGGGCTCTAGAATTAATCGGTGCTCGACTAATGAGGTGTCGAGCCCAGGCATATCTTTGTAAGACCATGCAAAGTTGTCACTATATTCGCGTAGTATTTTAACTAGGCCTTCTCTCTCATCATGCTTCAACTTCACACTAATTAAAATGATCTTGGGGTTAGCCTCAGTCCCCAGGTTTAGGTCCTCCACCTTCACGTCCGCTTCTTCTGTTTTTTCATCAAATCTCTGAAGGCCCTGCTCAAATTCCTCGGATATGTCTTCTTCTTCCCCGTTGTCTTCATCGCAGATTTCGAAGACTCCCATACCATCGTCTAAGTTCTCTATATGATCTAGGTCTGGTTCTTCTATAACTGCTATCGATTCAAGTTATTCCAAGCCTAAAACAGCCCCACTACACCCTTTTATGCTATTAATGATCTGGTCAGGTATCTGATTTCTGGTAGGTCTGACCGTTTTGAATGCGGTATCGGGGTTGAGATTTTTGGGTTGACTGGCCAGATGCTGTAGCTTATTTAGGGGATTGGAGTCGTCACTGAAGGGGTGCCATGCTGGGGTGAAGTCGTCTTTGTCGAACAAGGACCCTAAGGTTTTGGTTTCTATCCTAAAGTTGATTTTTTTTATTTTTTATTTTGAAAAGGAAAAGACACTTATTATTTACAATCTACTGGGTTGGTACGAGCGTTTCAAACAACTTTCCTCCAACAGCTGGCGCTCCTTTGTTGCGATGCTTGAGCATTGCGAGAAAGAGCGCTTGGTCAGCTGAAGTTTCATCGTCTGGTGGCGAATGTGTGTTTGTGTTTATCATGGTGTGGAAATAACCAGTCGAGGGAGCCCAAGAGATAGTCCAACTCTCTTTCCTGGACAGGGTTTAAGGGGCGACGCGGCCTCCTTAGCCTGTCCCGTGGCTATTCCCTTGATGAAATGTTCACATAACCCCTAATCACATTTCCTTTTTAATTTAGTGTGGTGTTTGGATGAGCCAAGGCCTTTCTTATCTTGCCAAGTCATGAGCTTGATGGGTTCCAAGATCCCATCCTTTAGCCCCAAAGCCCTCCCTGGGATGTGGCCCATGATCTTCATTATATACCAGTCGTGATTTTTAATTGTAGGGTGGCTTGTCTTTGCAGTACTGGGGGAAGACTTTGGAGATTCAGCCAATTGGCTGAAAAGTCTAGAATGTGGATGGTGGCTTCTATGGGCTTCGGGTTTTTGATTTTTATCGCGATGGTCTCATTATTGGTGAACCTTGCTTTGGGTTCTTTGACTGCATCCCCCCGTATTTTGATTATTAGATTCCCCAGGGGGAATTTCAAACACTGATGTAGGGTGGAAGAGACTCCTTTTATAGAGGCCAGCCATTTACGCCCCAAGATCATATTATAATCTGAATCCATTTCTAAGACGTATGCTTCAGTGCTAGTTTCTAGGGGTCCTACCTTTAACCGGAAGTTCTTAAAGCCAAGAACCAAACAAGCCGTTTTGTCATAGGCAAATATACAGGTGTCCATTTCGAGGAGTGCGGTTATGTGTCCGTGAATGTGTTCGAAGGTGCGCAGTGACATGAGGTTTACCCCTGCACCAGTATCAATTAGAACCTTATCTACTGGGTATCCTTCGAGGTTAATTGTTGTGCATAAGGTAGAGATGTTGATGACCTTGTCATGGATTTCTTCCTCAGGTCTAAAGGTTATCATTGGTCCTAGTCCGGCAGAGGCTAAAGCTATTGGCACACCTAGGGTTGAGATTTGTGGGTCAACTTGGACTCTCTCCAGAAACATTCTTAGGGCATGTTGGTGTTGTTCCGAGAACTCAATTAGTTCCAAGATGGAAATTTTTGCGGAGATTCTTCAGAGTTGGTCTAGAATATTGATCCTATCCCCGACATTGGGCTCCTCGATTTTCGTTGAGGGCATGGGACGTCTATAAGAGGGGGCAGCGTTGAAGATTCTTCCTGCCCTAGTAGTGTCATGGTTCAAGGTGTCGACCGTGGTTTGGGGATGTTGTTTTGACAGGTATAGGCTTTTGTTAGTTGGTAAGATGGGTGATATTTGGGGAACTAGTTTCATGTTAGGGAGGGGAGGCCTTATGGGGCTTGGGAGAATGGGAGAAGGGGCTGGGAGAATTAGGACACTCGGAATGATCCTGGGTGGTTCTTCATAGTTGGTAGCCTTTATGGTGTAAATGCTTTCGAAGCTTAGGCTCTTGGCTCTTCTACGAGGGCTTTTGTGGCTAGTTTTGGGTTTTGTGTTTTGCTTTCTACAGGGGCCAGGATTCTCTGAGGTTTGTCTAGATAGCGGATTCAACTGGGCTTCTGATGGTTTTGTAGCCAAGCTGTTCCTGAGTCCCCTGATGGTGGCCCAGTCTAAGTGTCTTTCTTCATCAAGGTCGTAAACAATGTCTCAGAATGAGAAGCATTGTTTGATAGTGTGACCGTGATATTGATGATATGGACAGAAAAGAGCGGTGTTGGCACCGATAGGTGAAGGACTAGCTATGGGTAAGGGGATGTTATCGGTTTTCATCAGGGCTTTGAAGATGTTCCCTAGGGTTTTGGGAGGGGCGGATAGCAATTTCTTTTACTTAGCCATCATGGGCCATAGGAGAGGGAAGATGTAGCCTCTTTGTAGGGGCTTGGAGTGGGCTGTCTAGAGGTTAGGTTTTCTGTTCTTGGGGGAGCCCTAGTTTGGTCTTGTCCTGAAATTATAGGGCTTTGGACTGGGGACCTTTGGATTACCGGATTTTGTTGTGTCGGCACGGGGACGTGTACTGATCGAGGTAGAAAATTTTGATTGGCTGGTCGAGGCGACGCATACCCGGATGATCCGGACGTGTACTGTCTCGGAGCCATTCCTCGATCAGAAACTCGTGCTCCGTTCGGGTAGAGTGCTGAAACTTGTATAATCCCCTCTACCGTGGGGGTTTGCGCTTTACATGGCGGTTGTCCAACCCTATGGCTGATAGGTGGGGACTGGTTTTGGACAACTGGGGTGACACAATGGGAAATCATGTTGTGGCGGTCAATCGGAAGCCAATATGTAGTACAGTCTCTGTACGAAAGGCTCGTACGAAGCTCTGGACTTAGACTCTGCAACATCATGTTAATTTCTTTACATTCTGTGAGTTGTAGGCCGGTCCGGTGGACAAGTGTGCACCACTGAGATAAGTATTGTTCAAATTCCTCCCTAGGCCTCATTCTCACTACGGTTAAATCCGAAATAGAGGGGGTTCTGATCCTCTGGTGACTGTAGCGGCCTAAGAATTTTTCGCTTATAGCCGAGAAGTTCGACAAGTGGTTTACAGGGAGGGTAGAGAACCATTGTAGTGCTTCTCCTTCCAATGATTTCTGGAAGAGGAAGACTAGCAGAGGTTGATTATCTAGAAACGGTCGGGCGTCTAGATAAAAAGCAGTTAGATAAATGTCTGGGTCTCCACGATCATTATACCGACAAAATTTGGGGATTTTGAATCCCTCTGGTAAGTGGACTGACGGGATTTGTCTCAGGTTGTGTAGAGACATGTGCTTGGGGGCTTTGGGATCAGTCTCGGAGAGGATTCTCCGGATGGTTTCATCTAGCGTTTCTCCCCTGGGAGGGCTTCTTAGCGGTCCCAGGTTTGGGATGGCCTGATAAGGGCCCCTGGGGTACAAATGGTCGAGAATATTGGATTTGCAGGGGAAAGGGGGGCGAACGAAAAGATGCTCGGATTGACCGAGCAGCTAGGTGTGGACAGGGTTTTGGGAGTAGCCTTGGGGGTTTAGATAGGTGTGTGCGACTGTGTGCGACTTACGAAAGCAGTAAAGGATTGCGCAGCTGTGTGCGGCTTACAAAGCAATAAAGGATGTTATAATGCACAGTAGAGGAGGATTTAATTCAAGGAGTGAGAAACTCTAACCTTCCTAGAGGGTTGATAGCATTCTAGTCAAGCTTGTAAAAGGGGGCAGAAGAGGATTACCTTTTGTTGTTTTTCACGAGGGAGGCCCCACCGTGATCGCCAGATTTGTCGGTATCGTCGGGAAGGCCTCCGAATGGGCCGCGTGGTGTTGGTGCTTTCGGAAGGGGTCCCGGCGGTGCGCGGGTGCGCGTGCGTGTGTGGGGGTTCTTCGGGGATTCAGATCGGATGCGTGCCCTGGCGGGCTCGGTCGGATCGTCTTCTCGGAAGGGTGAGGGGTGTCGTTCCTGGTTGAGGCGCCCGATAGTGTCTCAAGAGGATTCAGGGGTTTGTGTGATCGCCACCTGCTTTTTCTAAAAGCAGGAAAAGGTTGGGTCGGAATTGATCGCCTCGCGGGTGGGAGTTTGTGGGGTCTCCGCTCTGAGACACGGATATACCGTACACAGAGGTGAAAAACAGGTAATCCTATTCTGCTTCCGGGCTTGACTAAAGGAGTCTTGGGACAAAGGGGTGTGGATATGGGGTGTGGATATGGGGCGGCTAATGGGTTTCAGCCGTCAGGAATGGGGCGGCTAGATAGGGTTAGCCGTCCAGGGTCTGAGGGGAATTGGACAGAACTTTGGTAGGAAATGGGTGGGGCTCTGGACAGAGGCTAAGCTAGGTTTAGCCCGGGTTTGTGGAGAGTGGGATGAGAGGGTTTTTTTGTGGGGAATGGATATTTCTCTCACAAAAGGGGCTCTCTCTCTCTCTCTCTCTTGGGATTTCTAGTGGGAAGGGGGATTGGATGATTCTTGTTGTGTATGAATTGGGGATGGATTGATGGATGTTGGAATTGATTGTATTTGGGCTTGGGACCCCCTCTATTTATAGTAAAAGAGAGGCAGGGGAATGTTCAAGGGGTAATGGAGTGGGTTGTCCATGATTAGACCCCTCATTAATTCTCTGGTTCTTCTGTCAGGACCAAGTGAAGGGCGGCTAGTTCTATCTAGCCGCCCAGGATGGGGCGGCTACTTTCTGGTAGCTGCCCCTATCATGACCTGCCAAACGTCCCATCTCTGACAAGCGGTGGCTTGGGTCGGTCACTTGGATTGATCCGGCCAAGAGGGGACGGCTACAGGTCACAACCCGCCGCAATGATCAGCATTTAATGCTGCTTTACGTCCCATCCAGGGAACTGGTCCAAAGTCGGCCAGTGGGCGATTAGGGGGGCGGCTAGTTGAAACTAGCCGCCTGGTATGGGGCGGCTAGTTATGTCTAGCCGTCCATTTTCCAAGGACTTGGTTTTTTTTGGGTTTTTTTAGGGTTTCTCTAGGTGGGGTTCTGGGGTTTAGGGTTTCTGGCTAGGTTTAGTTTAGGGCTAGGGTTAGGGTTTCTGGCTAGGTTTAGTTTAGGGCTAGGGTTAGGGTTTCTGGCTAGGTTTAGTTTAGGGCTAGGGTTAGGGTTTCCGGCTAGGTTTAGTTTAGGGCTAGGGTTAGGGTTTCTGGCTAGGTTTAGTTTAGGGCTAGGGTTAGGGTTTCCGGCTAGGTTTAGTTTAGGGCTAGGGTTAGGGTTTCTGGTTTCCTGAATTTTGGTTCTCTACTGGATGTCCAAAAGTGGGATATTTCCGAGTGGTACTTGAAGTATTTCTGTCTTTATGGACGGTCAAAATTGGGGTATCTACAATTGTCCCTCATCGGACGGAGTCTTTGTGCGAATCATGAAAGACTTCGACCGATGATAAGGAAAGAGACCCCTATTTTGGCCGGCCCGACCTTCAAGAATTATGCCAACACGAACAACATTATTCGGGGAGTCGATTTAGACCGTCATAGGCTAGGTCTTGACTCAGAATTTTTAACCGAGGGGATGATCCAGGTGGAAGGTGGAAAAAGTAAATGGTGAGTGATCCAACCCGCGGCGGGGGTTCTTAGCTATCGTGCGCGGAGCAGCCCAGCATCAGTTTCCTCGTGCCTACCGTTCCCGTGCTTGGGAAAACTCAGCAAGGAGGGGATATCACCGACAGAAAGCAGGTAAAAGTTGATTTGGTGAATTGGATCATCCGAAGGATAAGAACTCTGGAAAAGAACTAGAACTGGAGAAATTCGATTTTGAACGGTACTGAAAGTGTGGCAAAACTTCGAGCAAGTCGTGTTTGGTCAAGTAATGTCTGGAAATAGGCCAATACATGGCTGTTTGGTGTGGAGAATCTTGGAATTTAGGGCTGAAAAGATATTGGAAAGGGGTTTCGAATGAAAACAGAGAAACTGGGAGGGGCAGCTAGTTGTAACTAGCTGCCCGAGAGGGGGCGGCAACTCGTGGGTAGCCGCCCCATGACTGGGTCCCTTATAACCGAAAAGACCCTCTCTCTCTCTCTCCATACATTTTAAAACGGTTCCTCTTCCCTCCTTTCTTCTTCTTCTTCGTTCCAAACCGGAAAAAACTTGCCTTGAATCCTTTGCTTTCGTCCTTCATCATCCCTTTCTTCTTGATTTCGAAGCCCTAGGTTTTCTTTAGGTTTTTCTTTGTGCGAAATCGGAGGAGATGACGAAGGAGAAGAAGATAACTTCGATGATGAAGCGCCTCAGGTCTTCCCGAGAGCAGAGAGGGGTTGTCTCGGGGTCTAGTTCATCGGGGAGTGATCGGGTGGAGGAGGAGGTCGTGAGGGAGGTCGTGGGTGCGGCGGAGGTGCCGGTAGTGGATACCGGTGCGGCTAGGGGCACGGGTACGTCTTCGGGGGCTGTCCCGGAGGTTGGGGGTGTTATGATAGGCTACTCACGCAAGAGGAGGCGTGGGGACCGACCGGCAGTGGTCGAGGAGGCGGCTTCGGGGGTCGGGGGATTGGTTGAGGGTGCAACGGAGGGAAGGGCCGAGGCCGAGGGGGTAAGTGAGAGTGAGAGGGCGTCATTGGACGCCATTATTGGGATGTTGGATAGGGAGGCCATAGAGGCCCGGGCAGCAGAGGAGGAGAGAAGGGCTATGGGTGTTTTTGAGGGTTTAGCCTCCGGTGCGGCGGGCACGGAGGAGGTCGGAGGGGCTGATGTTGGGGAGGAGGCCGGGGAGGCCGAGGGTATGGACATGGGGGCCGCGGAGGCCGGTGTTGGCGCTGAGGCCGAGGAGGCCGTGTTTGAGGAGGATGAGGAGGGGGATGACGATGGGATGGACGATCCCGACGAGGCCGAGGTGGACGCTCCTGGGTCCACACGGGCTGTGGTATGTTCCTAATTTTAGTCTTAGCCTTTTATTTGTATGTGTATGTCTTTCGTGGTATGAATAGGTAATAGTGGGTGATATGTGTGTCTAATATGCATGAGTAGATAATAGTGGGTGATATGTGTGTCTAATATGCATGCTTGTATGTATAGTTTTGATCATGGTGGGATAATAAGCATGTGAATATGGGTCCGTGTTGGAAAAGAAGGGGGCAATTTACATATGTACATCCATGCTCGTTGTATATAAAAGAAAGAGAAGTGGTACGGCTTAGTATGCTTGCATGCGATACTTTTCTACGTGTATGTGACTTCGTACGTGTTTGATCGTGGTAGAGCATGAGGGAGTGTATGCATGCATTTCATGGGTCCAAGTTCTATATTGCTAGGTATAAGCATGATAGGGCGTGATGTAAGAAAGCATGTGAGTGGTGACCACAGTGGGATGTGCTGATGTTTGTCTAGCATGCGTGATCATATGGGGAGTGTAGCTTCTTACTTTCATGCTTTTGTTTCTGTATTTAGCATATGGAACTGTCATTTTGCTAAGCATGGTTTTAAAATAATTTCGTAGAGTTGAACCCTTACCTCTCGATTGCTTTTTAAACTAACCCATGTTCCCTTCGTTCGTCTTGTAGAGACCGAACCGCATTCGGGCTCTGTAGCATGGGACGAAGAGGTGGTACAATGCCTTGGGGCAGGAGGAGAGGAGTTTGGTGGATGGAGCGGGCTTCCGTTCCTTCTTCTTGATTGAGCCGTTCCACGTCCTCCGTCCTTACGTGGAGGCTTTGGCGGAGAGGTGGGATCCGGAGAGTTGCGCTTTCATTCTCCCCACCGGTGCTGTCATGCCGACCCTCGAGGATGTTTATCGGATTACCGGTCTTCCGGTGTCAGGGGTGGCAGTGATCGCGGCCACCCTCGCCAACTATAAGGCACTCTTCCTGGAGTTGATTGGAGAATGGGACTACGTGGAGCGCGTGAGGACGCTGAACCGGATCCCCATTGGGCAGTTGTCGAGGCAATACGGCCACGGCTCCTTTACAGAGCATCAGAAGGGCGAAGCTGCAGCTAGCTTCGAGAGGCGGTGGGCGATGATAGAGGCGAGAGAGGCGGCCGCGTGCCCACAGAGGGCACGGAGGGAGTTGAGGGCGTTCTTTTTATACTTCTTCGGCCGGGTCCTCTTCTCGACGGCCTCCGACAAGGTTTCCTCACACTCTCTTCTGTTGATGAGGGACCTAGAAGGCATGGGGCGATAAGCTTGGGGAGCGGCGATGCTCGCCCATCTATTTGCAGAGCTCTCGAAGAAGGTCAAGAGGGCTGGGGGAAAGAACCTTGGTGGTTTTGCGCCCTTTCTCCAGGTATGTGTGAGTAGAGGGTGCTTTCTTTTGGGTTTAGCTCACTTTGATCATGATAATTTTCCTCTCGCTTTGCCAGATTTTCGGGTACGAGCACTTCGCCATCGATCGCCCGACCCTGGTGCCTTTGATCATGTCCTCCCCTGGGCCATGAGATGGGCGCCCCGGGGATCCTCGCGCTTGCATCGCCTCGCTCAGTTCCGGGAGGCCTTCCGTGTCTTGACGGAGGAAGAGGTATAAATTTTTCTTCGAGTTTTCTTTGGCTTGTATTTGGTTTTCTTTGACTAAGCTCTCTTCCTATCTTTTGATGCTTCACAGATGACGTGGAGGCCCTACACGGAGGAGGAGGTCCCTGCGGAGTTGTCGCGGGATGTCTGGCTGATATATTTTAATGAGGTCGTGTTCCATGCGATCAGCCGGGCTGTCCGCTAGCTTGGGTACCATCAGTGGGTGCCCGATCCCCTGCCGAAGTGCCCCTCGATCCCGGTGGTTGGGATTCCTCGGGACACGAATCTCCCGAGGAACTACGCGACGTACGTGGCGGGATGGATGAGCCGAGGCGCCTTGGTGGAGCGCCGTCCCGAGGTGGCTAGCAGTGAGGAGTATATGGCTTGGTACCGCCAGGAATATGCCAGCATCCTTGGGATTATGGAGGAGGAGGTCCCGGACGCCTATGTAAGTCTTTCTCCTCTTCTTTTCTTTTCTCTTCTTCTCTTCTCCTCGAGTATTTTGCTGACTGATGTTGTTTTTTTTTTGTAGGTCGAGTTAAATGAGATGGAGAAGAGGCTCAAGACTGCTAGTGAGCACCTCCAAACGCGGGTCCGGCAGATAGAGGCCTTGCGGGCACAGAGAGGGCGCTTGCAGGACCAGGTCCGGGTCCTCGAGGCTCAGGTGGATGCTCTGTCGAGAGCGAAGGCCGACGGCGCTTCTTCTTCTTCCGCTCCTCCTCCTTCCATGGTGTCCGAGCGAGTTGGATGTGGCCCGGAATGAGTAGACGGCCACAAGGATGGAGTTGGGCCAGGCGAGGGGCAGGGCTTCTCGGGCTGAGGAGGAGGTGGACCGGCTGAGGTCCATGGTAGCCTTGAGAGAGGAGGGGTTCATCACCCTAGGCCACGAGAGGGACTCCCTCCAGGCGAGGGTGTCAGAGTTGGAGGCCTCGGTGGGAGTTCCCGGGGGTTTGATGGGGGATTTGCTTCGTTCTCTCCAGGCGGCCGGGGATAGAGATCGGGAGGCACTTCGATCGAGCGAGGACAGGCTCCGGGCTGCTGAGGCGAGACCACGGGAGCTCGAGGAGAGGTTGAGAGCAGTGGAGACGCGTCTTCGAGGGAGGTTGGAACGTAGAGATAGAGATATTCAGCAGGTCCTCCTTTGGGAGGTGACTATGAGGGGGAAATTGGTTGGCAGGGGCTCGATGACCGAGGCGGACTCGACATTCTTCCACTTGAGCCTGACCATTCTCTCTCGGCTTCCTTGGCCACTGGGCTACCTTCAGTCGTGCTTCTCGTCCTTTGGCGTCTCGGAGTCGTGGGATATACGCAAGGGCTGCGTCTTCGGTTCGAGAGACTCCCGCCACTCCCGATGCTCCAGAGGTTCAGTCTTCCCCTCAGCCGCCACTTCCTTCAGGCCAGGACGCTCCTCCTTCGATTCGGCCTCCCGGCGATGATGATACGCCGAGGTAAAGCTCCTTTGTGTCTTGGTTTTAGGCAGAAGAATAGTATATATGAGATAAATTCATGCTTTTCTTCCTTTTTTGTTTTTGTTTTAGGTGATATTTCGATGATGCATGACTCAAGGCTTTGGAGTTCGGAACTCTTGGTGGACCTATCTCTTTTCTATATTTTAAGTGCTTAGCAGACAATTTACGTTTATGGTTTCGGTGGGACAATTTAATTTCTGGTTTTGTATGCATGGTTTAGAGTAGTCTTAGCATGGATGTTTAGTTTTTTAGAAAGCCTTCTTAATCCATAGGGATGTGTATGCGTGTGTAAATGAATGAATTTGGTGTTCATAAGTTTTGATTTTATGGATAGATGCGGAGTTCTAATATATAATCATTATAGCACGGTATTGATACAGGTTTTGTGTATAAACATGTCTAAAATGTGTGTATGCATGTTTGGGAAAAGAATGCTTCGACAGGTATTCAAAGGAGTTGAAGAGTTGATTGAGACTGGGATTGACAGGGCAGATGGGCAGCAGGTGAGGGGCGGCTACTTGCGTTTAGCCGCCCAGTGAGGGACGGCTACTTGTATTTAGCCGCCCCTTGCCTGGGTTTTTTACCTGGACAAGAAGGGCAGGGAGCAGGGGCGGCTAGTATAAACTAGCCGTCTCCAGGGGGGCGGCTAGTCGGGTTTAGCCGCCCCCTGCCTGGGATAATTTTCTGGTTTTGCTTCTTGTCTGCTGCTGCTGAAAGTCCTCCTGAGTGCTTTAACCTTCGAGACCTATAAAAACATTCTTTCCATGGATCAAGGGCTACAATCCATCTTAAGGTGGAATGGAAATATAATGCGAGAAAATAACGTGCGGGAGACCATGCCTTAGTGTGCAAGGAAGGGATTCCAAGTGCGTGAGCGGACTTTCTGGCTAGGTTTAGTTTAGGGCTAGGGTTAGGGTTTCCGGCTAGGTTTAGTTTAGGGCTAGGGTTAGGGTTTCTGGCTAGGTTTAGTTTAGGGCTAGGGTTAGGGTTTCCGGCTAGGTTTAGTTTAGGGCTAGGGTTAGGGTTTCCGGTTTCCTGAATTTTGGTTCTCTACTGGATGTCCAAAAGTGGGATATTTCCGGGTGTTACTTGAAGTATTTCTGTCTTTCTGGATAGTCAAAATTGGGGTATCTATAGTGTGGAGTTTGTGGAGTCTCCGCTATGGGATACGGATATACCGTACACAGAGGTGAAAAACAGGTATCATATTCTGCTTTTGGCTTGGCTAGAGGAGTCTTGGGACAAATGGGGTGTTGGTGAGGGGCAGCTAGTGGGATGGAGCCGTCGGGAATGGGGCGGCTAATTTAGGTTAGCCGTTCGGGGCCTGGGTCAACTTAGGTAGAACCTGGGTAGGAAATGGGTTTGGTTTTGGCAGAGGTTAAGCTGGGTTTAACCTAAATTTTGGAGGGTGGATTGAGAGGGTGATTTTGTGTAGGGAATGGGTTTTTTTCTCTCACCAATGGGGGTCTCTCTCTCTCTCTCTCTCTAGGGATTTCAAGTAGTGGGTGTGGGAATTGGAATGTGGATTTCGTGAATTGTGGGTGATTATTGATTATGGATTGTGGATGATGTTAGAAAGGTTTGGGACACCCTCTATTTATAGTAAAAAAGAGACAGGGGAGTGTCCAGTGGGTAATAAAATGACTTGGGTAATAGTATGTTTGATTAGACCCCTCAATAATTCTCTGTTTTTCTGTGAGAGACCAGGTGAGGGGCGGCTAATTGAAACTAGCCACCGAGGATGGGGCGGCTACTTCCGCCCCCATCATGATCTGCCAAATGTTTCATCTCTGACAAGCGGTGGCTTAGGTCGGTTACTTGGGTTGAGCCGGCCAAGATGGGAAAGCTAAAGGTCACAACCCGCCGCTATTA
This sequence comes from Acorus calamus, assembly GCA_030737845.1. Classification (NCBI taxonomy): domain Eukaryota; kingdom Viridiplantae; phylum Streptophyta; class Magnoliopsida; order Acorales; family Acoraceae; genus Acorus; species Acorus calamus. The sequence goes on from CM060860.1 coordinate 22,473,976, forward strand.
TCAGCATTTAATGCTGCTTTATGTCCCATCCCAGGGAAGCGGTTTGGGGTCGGTCAGGGGGTGGCTAGTGTAAACTAGCCGCCCGGGATGGGGCGGCTAGTTAGGGTTAGCCGCCCCTTTCCAGGGCCCTAAGTTTCTCTAAGTGTTGGGATTTTCTGGTTCGGGTTTTTCTAAGGATTGTTTTCTATTTGATGTCCAAATGTGGGTTATTTCTTACTGTTACTTGAAGTATTTTTATTTTTTTGGATGATCAAAATTGGGGTATCTACACTCATGTATATGGAGGAAGATGAAATAAACATTTCCTTATCCCATAATTCCTAACTCCTTTACTCGAACTAAAAGAACTACTGTAAAAACCCTATTAACTATCAATCATTCCTAACTCCTTAAACCATAAATGAAGAATAAAAATTTCATATAAATAACAGTCAAACACAATAACTAATGCATGGCATAAAAATTCTCCCACTTGATTCACTCACAGACATTCTCATCATTTTCATTGACAAAAAAAATTTAGCAATTCACTCATTTACCTAGAATTTGATGCCCATACAACAATATATACATTCCATAGTTTCCCTATTGTTCTAAGGATCCATTATTGGATGAATTAAAGAACCTCAATCTACTTTCTTCATTTAACAAGACACAATGTTATCCTATAACAATGGAATACTAAAAGAAAAATTAAGCAAACTTAAAAGAAAAAAAATGTGTTAAATAAATATGGGATTAGTACACTACAAAACAGTCACAAGAATCCATAAAGGTAAAACAAAAGAAAAAAATATAAAATTAATTGTCAATCCATCCATTTCCATACAAGATACTAGTGTATTATGTCTCCCACCCAATGTAGAAACTATTTTCCATCAAATGATGCATATAAACCATAATACATTCAACTTACCATCAAACAGTCATATCAAAATGAACAAACTAGGGTTTATAAGGAAATTTAGGGTTTCTCATACCTCAAACAATAGAAAAATAAAAAGAGGTTGCTAACATTGAAAGATGATGGCTGAGTGAACGGGGATGCTTCACGATCGAGGGCGGGCCAATGACGATGTGAGCCAGTGAAAGAAGGGCGGAGGAGGAGAATCTGAGGGGATGAAGAAAAAAAATTGAAAATGGAGAGAGGAAGAGGAGAAAATGAAAGGGGTGGGATCACATGGTACATAACTAAGCATATATAGGGGGGTGGGTTTGGAAAAATAAAAAAATTGTTGGGTGGGTTTGATATTGGGGTGGGTTGCGTAAGTTGTGGGGTAGTAATATTGACCCCCAACTAGAAAGTGAGTAGAAATCTACACACAAAAAAGTGAAGGAGACCAATAATAATAATAATAATAATAATAATAATAATAATAATAATAATAATAATAATAATAATAATAATAATAATAATAATAATAATAATAATAATAATAATAATGCGATGACTGACACGGGCGATCCAAGCGATCCAAGCAGCGAAGGAGCAGGAACCCTTCCTGGCAAAAACTCGACAGACGTTAATGCGATGGAGGGTTCCACGGGTCCGGGAGTGGTCCCTCCTCCGGTATCCAAGTCGGGACCAGACCAGTCTCATTCTTAGGTTACTCCCCTCTGAGACAAGTGCCAATGCCTCCCAAATTGGAATGGTCGTCCCTCCGGCCAAGGGAGATGGGCGATCTCCCCATTTTCCCAGGGAGGACAAGCAAAAAGGGAAAGTTATTCTAAAGGAGAGGGCGGACAAGCAACCACTCCAGATCAATCCTCCTACGGTTGGGAGAGGACAGGATGCCGCCTCTTCAAAGAATAATGTTGGGTAACAAATAAAAGCCCGCAAATCGGTCTGCCAACCGCCATCGTTGGTGGCCTCCCAAGCTCCAAAAGCCTTGAATGAATTCTTTGCGACTTTTCGGAAGCCGGAAGGCACTGTGAGCTAGAATTCACTGAGCCACAATTTGAGGATGGTATCCCTAAGATTTGCATCGAGGAAGAGGACTATGAAAGCTCCATGGAAAGATTGAGCAAGGTTGTCATTGGTTATGTGATTGGAAAGGTCCCCGTGTACACTCCCTTCTTGGCCTTCCTTAAGCACCTGTGGAAGCTCAAATGAAAGATTCAGCTATATCTTCAAGGTAATGGGTTCTTTGTGGTTAATTTCCCTCTTGCAGAGGACATGAAAATGGTCCTCGAGGGAGGACCATGGACAATGGACAATCACCCATTTGTGTTAAAAAATGGTCTCCTTCAATAAGAATGGAACAAGAACGGCTCACTTCGATTCTGATTTGGGTCAAGTTTCCTAATCTTCCTCTTCACTATTGGACCAAGGAATGTTTGGGGAAAATTGCAAGTGTTGTTGGGACCCTCCCCCCCCCCCCCCCCCCCGCCCCCTTTTATGGATTCAGCAATTTAGGTGGCTAGAAGAATCTCATATGCTTGGGTTTGTGTAGAGGTTATTGCAGGTCAGCCCCTTCCAGACTCCATGGTCATAGAATCCAAAGCGAAAGGCTATAAAGTCTTCCCATCGTATACGATTGGAAACCTCAGGCATGCTCTCATAGCCATACCTTCAGACATGTCGATGCCCTATGTTGTAAAAGGTCGCGCCCCGTACTGCAAGTGTAGTAGGAGGTTTCATCCATTGGATTCACAACCTGGGAGAAGGGCAATTCTTCCAATGCTAAAAAATTTACTACTCCTAATGGTAGCAGCCCTAAGAAATCACTGCCCTCTGGTTATTCTGGCCAACCAAGAAATCTAGTATCCAACAAATTACAGGCCCTTTCAAATGTCATGACTGATGAGGCAGAAATCACCCATCCAAAGAACTCTACTCTTTCCCAAGGAGGTACAATAATGGTCTTCAACAACCCGTCCCATGTAAGCATTGGGCCAGGTGCTACACCGATGCTTCAACAGGTTGTGCCATATGTAGAAGAGCAGGAAACCAGGCAGGAGGTGAACAAAGGGGGGATGTCTTCTACTCCGTCAGTGATCTCCTTGAGCCTAGCAAGAGGGAGAGGATACCGGGGGAAATTGATAACGCAAAGCAGTCAAAGGAGGTAGCCAATCTCCAGCCGGAGGTAGTAATGGTGGATTCGCAGGTCACAGATCTGTTGTAACAAGAGAAGGAACACACAGCCCTAGTTTGTGGCAAACAATTGGGGGACAATTTGGGGAATGGTAAGGAGAACGCAAAGCATCAAGGACTACCACAATAGAGGACTGTTCGGCACACGTTGAGGTCGGGACCCATGCCCTTGGGCTAAGGCCTGAGCAGGGGTCTGACCATGGTGGTTCTACTTTGTCTACTCATCCTCATCCATCCAATGCACATCCGAAGTGACAAGCTCGAAACATGTTGGCTAAATCCAGTGGTTAAGTAACTTGCTATTCCCCTTACATTCACATGGTTTTTATGGATTGTGTCATTTGGAATATGTGAGGGCTTAACAATCGTGTAAAACAAATGGATGTTATGAATTTTTTATAGTCGAACAAACCTCACATGGTGACGCTTTCAGAAAATAAAGTGGGACCGACTGACGTGGACCGGGTAAAGAACCATATCCTGGGGAGGCACTCTACCTCTTGGGCTCATTTTCACGATGGCATCGGCCGCATCTGGAATCTTTGGCGCGAGGAGAAAATGAAGGTTGCCATCCTAGACGCCTCAGCTCAGGCAATCCACTGTCAAGTCACTCTAACAAACTCTTCCATCTTGATGAAAGTCACCATCATCTACGGTTCTAACTTGGAAAGTGAATGTTCTCTTCTCTGGAGCAATCTTTTGGCATCAGACCCGGGCCCCTCATTGCCGTGGTTAGTTGGTGGTGACTTTAATGAAGTTCGTTATTCGGATGGAAAGCTGGGGGTCAGTCCCTGAATCTTCGCCAATTGCAAAAATTCAACTCCTGTTTGGAGAACTGTCACTTGCATGATCTTTATGCCTCAGGCCAAACTTTTTCATGGAGCAAAAAACAAGCATCTCGCATAGCTTCCCGTCTAAATAGACTAGTTGGCAATTGTGCATGGTTCACTCTCTTCCTTGAGGCTTACGTGAAGTATATTCCAGAGGGCTTATCTGATCATGCCGCTTTGAAGATATGTGCGAAGCCTGCGCTGCCCAGCTACCTTAAGCCCTTCAAATTTTTCAATGCATGGCTTGATCATGAATTCTTTTGGTGAACTCTTGAAAGAGCATGGTGTGTGGAGGTCACAGGTTTAGCAATGTTCAGACTAGCTAAAAATTGCATCACGTTAAGCAAATTATGAAGGGCTAGAATAGGAAAGAATTTGGGGTAGTCTAGGACCGCCTTAGGCAGGCATAGGTCTCTCTCCACACATTCCTATATCCTCTCCTGAATGACCCTTTAAAAGGGTCCTTGATTGATGCGGAATCATAAGCCAAGCAAGATTGTGCAAGCGCTTCAATTAGAAGAAGAGGTAATGCGACAAAAGGTTAGATTGAACTGGTTACAAAGTGGTGATAAGTGTACCAAGTTCTTCTACCCTCAATTCGCAAGCAGAAAAGCCCAAAACACTCTCCAAAAAGTAGTGCTACCCAATGGAGTTGAGATGGTTGACGAGTGCCAAGTCCAACATTACACAGTGGAGTTCTATAAAGAACTCCTCAATAAGGAGCCATTCACCCCAATTTCACCCCTCCACTCTACCAAAAGACTTAGTGATGCTCACAGAGATGCTCTTTGTCTTCCGGTATCTGATGAAGAGATATTCTTCAATCTAAAGTCCATGAAGGGAGATGTTAGTCCGGGGCCGGATGGGTTCACTATTGGTTCCTTTCATAGGTGCTGGGAGGTGGTCAAGGGGGATCTCATTTCTGCCATCCAAGAGTTTTTCCAAAATGGAAAATTGCCTGGCCAACTCAATACGTCCTTCATTGCGCTAGTGCCTAAGTGTTCCAATGCCAACTCCCTGGATCTCTTCCTCCCAATCTCGCTATGTGGGTCTATATATAAAATCATTACAAAGATATTGGCATCGAGACTTCAAAGAGTTTTTCCATCTCTGATTAGCCCCAATCAAACGACTTTCATAAAAGGGCATAAATCTCACACGGCATTTTTCTTGCTCATGAAATGGTAAAATATTTGTCCAAGAAAAAGGGGAAAGGTCGAGCAACGGTCAAGATAGCTCTCAGGAAGGCTTTTGACTCCATCTGATGGCCATTCATTCAGGCAATTCTTGAAGCGATGAATTTTAGTCCTTCATGGATCCAATGCGTTATGGCTTATATACATTCTCCTAGATTTTCAGTGCTCATCAATGGCTCTTCTTTTGGGTTCTTTGAAAGCTCATCCGATCTTAGGCAAGGTGATTCCATCTCCCCTTTGCTATTCGTTATTGGGATGGAAATTCTATCACAAAAACTTGATGCTGCAAAGACAGATTGGAGCTTATACTAAGCAATCTACTGCCATAAATCACCTTCTATTTGTTGATGACCTTATTATCTTTGCACCCATCACTAGAGAATCAGGAAGGGCTCTAAGGATCATTCTATCAGAATTTGCTATTTTAGGTCTTGAACTCAACAGTGGAAAATCCGCCACCTTCTGTGGTGGTCGGAGGGATCTTCACCAGCACTTCTCTTCTGAGATCGGTATACCACGTGGTTCTCTGCCAGTAACTTACTTGGGTCTTCCGCTGTTCACCAGGGCCCTTTCTTCACGACTGTGTCTTCCTCTAGTACACAATCTACTAAAGCACTTCCAATGTTGGCATGGTCATTTCTTATCACTCGCTGGCATACTAGAGCTTGCTAAAACAGTCTTGTTTAGCCTCCAACTATACTAGACATCGGCTTTTGCGCTATCCTCCTCTACCATCAAAGCACTTGAGAAAGTTATCTGAGCTTTCCTATGGGGAGGCCCATCTCTTAGGCATGTGCTCAACCATGTCAATTGGGCTACTGTCAGTTTGCTAAAGAAGGAAGGCAGCCTGGGCTTGAAGCGCATTGGGAACTGGTCAAAGGCAACACGGCGCACATTTTTGGGAAATATCTACTGGGGCATCGTCGATGTGGGCAGAGTGGGTGACGAGACGCTATCTGTCCAAGCATAACATCTGAATGGCCAAGCCTTTGGCCTTTGGCTCCTAGGTTTGGCCAAGGATCCTGGCTTCTCACCTCTGGATCCAACCCCACATCTGATTCTTGATCTTTTGAGGGGAATGAATGTGACAACTGAGACTTTTAGACCGCAATTAGAATAATTTTTTTGTCATGTTTCTGATATTCCAAATTTTTATAATTTGGCATGGTTGGAATCCTTGTGTTGTTAGCTTTCCAACACTTTTTGCGGATCATGAATTGGACTTGTATCGAGCAAGTTATAGCCATTTTTGTGTCTTGGGAAAAACTGCCCAGAGGCGGCTAGTTGAAAGTAGCCGTCCCTGTCGAGGGGTGGCTACTCGAAAGTAGCCGTCCCTCATCAAGCCGTCGGGCACCTGTGCGCAGAAACGCAAAAATTTAGGGATTTGAGGAACTGTCGAATATTTGATTGTTTTCTTCGGGGGTAAGTCATTGCACGTGTTTAACCTTATAAATGCCAAGTTTTGGATGCCCTGGGACCCATTTGAAAACCCTAATACGAGTCCTCTCTCTCTCTCTTGTTTTATCAAACCCTAAAAGAGGTCTTTCGGGAGATTTTTGAAAGAAAGTCCTTTGTGGTGGGTTCTTTTACTTCGTTTTTCTTTAATAATATTAAAGTTTTAATTGCTACTGTTCACCAATGATGGGTTGATCCCGAGGTGATTCGGGTTTGGGTGATTTTATGGATTTTTCTTCATGTTATTTCATGATTTTATTTGATATTGAATTGTTTTGGATCTTGATGTTATGTTAATCCATTGATGAGGTTTTTAAGATATTTTTACAAGATTTACACGCTGTTTTTGAATATTTATACATAGATCATGGTTAGGGTTATTTTTCTTAAGATAGAAAGCATGTTTAGGGTTTCTAATGCCTTGTTTTGGGTACCACCTTGCATGAACCCGAACCTCATATGATTTTATCATTGTTTTGATGATTTTTATCGCTGATCTATGTGATTTATTAGTATATATATTAGATCTATGGTTTTCAAGGTTTTTCGGATGGATTATATAAGCTTTCGATGCATTACTCATTGCCTTGCATGGATCTAGGGTTAGGAAGACATGATCATCATATTAAATTTATTAGATCTAGATCCTTGTATGGTTATGATGTTTTCTAGTTTTTATGTACTCAGATTTATATTATTTATTATTTGGGTTGTCGATTTATCGATGTTTGAATAGAAATCATGCCTAGGTCTACACAAATTTTTCATGCATGATAGAAACATGTATTAGGATATTTTATCATCATCAACCTACTGTTATTTAATATTTAAACAATACTTTAAAGTATGAAAATATATGGTGTTAATATTACCATTTTTCAAATTTGTTCTATAGAGGTTTCATCGTTTTTTTTTCGGTATTTTGATTTATCATCGAATCGATCATTTAGGGGATCAAACTTAAATATTTTCAATGTGTTTTTATCTGTATTTTCTGTAAGAGAGAGAGTAGGTACGTGTTTTTGAATGTTTGGGTGCGAAATCGGGGTCATTAAGGGCATATTTGCTGTTTTGGGTCTGTCGGGGGGTGGCTACTTGAAAGTAGCCGTCTGAGATCAAGCGGCTAGGTTTGAGTAGCCGTCGGAAGCCAGGCGGCTACATTTGAGTAGCCGGCAGTGTCACGCCCCAGAGCGGCCGTCTCCGAGACGTGGCAAATATATAATATCATAATCCATACACGAGGTCAACAAAAGACTCTACTCAATCATCAAAGGTACTTAAGGCATTTAACAAGGAGCTGACATGATATATAAACATATGGCGGAAGCTTAAAATGACTTAGTCTGTAATTTAAAGACATATTACAGACCGGAACACATAATCAACTGTCCTGTGAGAGCCAATATACAACAAAAGACATCAAACACCAGTACCGTGCTCAAGCACGAGTAGCAATACATACAAGGAAACAGGGGATGCTGATGGCCTCTCTCACTCGCAGACCCAAAACTCGAACGCTGCTTCGCTACAAGTACCGCGTCTTACGGAACTCCTCCTACAGATCCGACTCCGCGACAACTGGAGAAAATAAATGCGAGGGGTGAGCCACACGCTCAGTGAATGGTACAATCCATGCATCACAACTCATATTAATCTTTCAAGCATTCAAGTCTCAATAATCGAAACAACAACTTAAGTTGGTGGTTGAGTGTCGACCCAAACCTACCACACTATGTTAAATATTCTGAGTGATTGGGGTTCCAACAGATGGAACAGTCACTTAAGTCATTGGGTCGGGTCTTAACCCAACCCACTACACCCTCACCCTCACCCTTAGGTGATATAGGACTATTGGGGAAAAGGGGTCAACTGGTCTACGCCTTTCGTCTTCCGGTAGCCCTCTGCCGAGTAGCCTCGACCTGGTATCCTCCCATGACCTCTACCTCTACCGTATGGGCGCACCACCCGGCGTCATGAATAGTGTCTGGGAGAGCCTAGCAGGACAACTAAACCCGGGTAGCTTCGACACGGAAGCGACGAAGGGAAGAGCACTTGACATACGCGGTTTTGATCCTCATGGATCCATCGTCGATAAGGTTACGAATTCTCATGAATTCCCACCAGAGCGCATAACTCAGATGCGGGGAAGACAGATGATTCGTAATGTCAATGCCACGGTATGACCCCATCAGAGGTCATACACTTGCTTAATCTTATTAAGCAAGGTTCATGGCCTCTATATATATACATAAGATATGTCTAGAGATATAATCTACAACACATAATTAATTACACAAAGAATTAATCAAGGAAGCATACAAGTAATGCTATAACAAAATTATAATACTGTCTAAGGCATGCTTGGGCTCATATGTATAACACATGGATGTAATACTCTAGTATACAAGTCTAACATGATAGAAAAAAATATTTAAGGTCACTACCTTATTCATGCCTTATACTCATGCATACATGTAAATAATAACACATGAATAACCTAGCATGGGACACAATACATAGACAAGTATGGGTCCCTACACATGGTACTAGGGTGTATGATCCTAACATATTAAGTCTTAGTATGACATGGATGCAACCTAGCAAGATAAGCAATAACATGCACACTTAAGAAGGTTAATATGTGGTTACGGTGCCCCAGGGGGGGGCAATGCACGTCTACGTGCATCGAACACCTCCCGACTGGGTTGGATTGACCCACTCACAGTAAACCGGGTCGTCGCGGGACCGCTCGCCAAGATCTGCAAGACAAGGCATCCAAATAGGTGAGTAAAATCCACATAAAGACACTTAAAACAACTAGAAATGCCAAAGACTTGGATATGCACGCATACGGGCTCGCACGCATGCGAGTACGCACGTACGCGCACATGTCCGAGTGCCCCGACACCTACCCGAGCCCCCCGGGCAGCCACACGCATGGCCCCCGCACGCGTACGCACGCGCAAGCACGCGCGCACGCGCCCCCGCGCTCGATGGCGCACTGACCCGCGCCTCCGGACGCGCTGCCCGCACGTCCAGCCCCTCGCCGCGCACCCGGACGCGCACTCGCGCGCCCAGACGCGTAGCTCGCGCACGCGCGCACGCTCGCGCGCGCCCGCGCGCGCTCCCGCTCAGCCCAGCGCACAGTGCGCGTGCACTGCGCCTCGCACGCTCCCCGCGCGCGCCCTCGCTCACGCGCCCGCGCGCACGCACACGCGCGCCCTCTGCACACCCGCCAGGCCGCCTGGGCCCCTCCTGCGCGCGCGTCCGCGTGCGCACGCGCGCGGATGGACCCGCGCGCGCGCCCAAGTGTGCCAAACCCCTTTCTTGTCCTCTCCACTCACCCTTAACTCAACCAACTAGCATGCATGACTCCCTAACAGCCCCTAACACTAAGAAACCAAAGAAAAGAGGGGGAAAGAAAGCTACCAAAGGAGGGGGAAGGGAATGGTGGGGTTTCGGGGCCTCTCGGGTGCACCCGGCACAACCTCCACCACAACCACCACTACCACCCCTCACTAGCCTTCCAACCAGCCCCTACTTGGCTGAAAACAGTGGATAAAGGGGGGTTCTAAAGGAAGCTAAAGAGAGGGAATCAACAACAACACACCTAACACACACATAGACACACACACACCTTTGCTTTTGGTGAGTACTTCTTCTCCTTCACTTCTCACACACTCACACACACTTAGAAAAAAAAATAAACAAAGAGAGGGAGTGAAAAAATGATCCACGTTGACAAGGGGGAGGGAGAGAGAGGGAGAGAAAAAGAGAGAGAGAGAGCACTTAATGCTCAAAAAGGGGTTAGGTGAGGTTTGACCTAGGTCAACCCAACCAAACAAAAAAACAAAACCCATTGACTAGTCAAAAGTCACATTTGACTAGTCAAGGTCTTCTTTGACTTGGTCCAAGTCATCCTTTGACTTGGTCAAGGTCTTCTCTCTTTGACTTTCCCAAATTTGACCAAAATTCGGATACGATTCGGAACTGCATAATTTTTGAAAACGTAACCGGAATTCGATGAAATAATTATGGGTGGTATAAAACGGTACCAGGACCCATAATCCGCAGTTAGATTTTCAATCGGAGTTTTCTAGCTCCCGCAGATGGCTAAAAGCCAAAATCCTTGCGGTTCCGATCGAAAAAGAAAATTTCAAAAATGGCCAAAAATGACCCAACGGTTACCCGAAGGCTAAAAATTGACACATATATAACATTCTTCCCCCCTTAGGAAATTTTGTCCACAAAATTTAATTACAAAAACATCTAAGAAGGAAAAAGATGTGGATATGCGTCACGCATGGCGTCCTCGCGCTCCCAGGTGGCCTCGGCACCAGAGCGGTGCTGCCAACGCACCTTAACCAACTGGACGGTCTTGGTGAGGAGCTTCTTCTCGCGACGGTCCAAGATCTCGATCGGCCGCTCCACGAATGACAAGTCCGGCTCGAGGACAAGCGGCTCGTACGGGATCATGTGGGCAGGATCGTGGACGTAACGTCTCAGCTGCGAGACATGGAAGACGTCATGGGCTTGGGCCAACTGTGGGGGCAAGGCTAATCGATAGGCCACCTCCCCAATCCGCTCCAGGATGAGAAACGGGCCGATAAAACGCGGACTCAGCTTGCCCCGTACGCCGAAACGGAAGATGCCCTTCGACGGGGACACCTTCAGGAAGACATGGTCACCAACCTCGAAGGCGAGCTCACGGCGACGACGATCAGCATAGCTCTTCTGACGACTCTGAGCGGTGCGGATACGCTCACGAATCGTCCTGACTTTCTCTGAGGTTTGGCGAACGATCTCCGGTCCCTCCAACTGGCGCTCTCCGACCTCATCCCAGCACAAGGGAGACCTGCAGCTGCGCCCATAGAGTGCCTCATATGGTGCCATCCGAATACTCGAGTGGTAGCTGTTGTTGTAGGCGAACTCCACCAAAGGAAGATGCCCCTCCCAACTGCCTCCAAAATCGAGAACGCAGGCACGCAACATGTCCTCTAGGGTCTGAATCGTCCTCTCTGACTGGCCATCGGTCGGTCTCGAAACGCTGTACTTAAAGGGAGGCTCGCGCAAAAGCCTGCCAAGGGCTGCGCCAGAACCTCGAAGTAAACCACGCGTCTCAGCCTGAAATAGCACCGACCGGAGTGCCATGAAGACAACAATCGCGGAGGCTCATACCCACGTCGAAGCGTCAAGAGACTCAGTTAGTTGGATAGGGGGGGAAAAGTGCGGACTTAGTCAGTCGGTCAGTGATCACCCAGACGGCGTCGTGACCCGAACGTGACTTTAGCGAGCCCGCGATGATATTCATAATAACTCACTCCCACGTCCACTACGGAATCTGGATGGACTGACGCCACTCAACGCGATGATGATTCACAAACTTCGCCTGAGGGCATGCCAAGCAACGGGCAACGAAACGGCCAACCTTCGCCTTCATCCCATGCCACCAGTAGCCACGACGAAGGCCCCTGTACATTTTCGTGCAACCAGGATGCACCGTGTACTTCGTACGATGGGCCTCGTCCAAGATCTTCTGCTTCAGCTCTGCGTCGTCAGGAATACATACTCGGCCTCTGAACCGCAGGATCCCATCCTCGCGAATCTGGTAATCCGGTTGCTCACCCCGGGCGACGCCTTCAGAAAGGACTAGAAGGTGAGGATCCCGCCCCTGTGCCGTGCGGATCTTGTTGAGGAGAACAGGCAGCACCACTAACTTGGCTAGAAAGCCACCAGCAGGCGTCTCCCGAACGCTGATCCAGCAAACGGCCTCCTCCAAAAGCCTCCAACGACTTACCGCAAAGTAGGCGGCCATGCCCAAAGGCTGCCTACTGAGAGCATCCTACACGACATTCGCCTTACCCGGATGATAAGCGATGTCGCAAACATAGTCCTTCAGGAACTCGACCCAACGTCTCTGGCGCATGTTGAGCTCCGGCTGGGACTGCAAGTAAGTCAGGCTTTTGTGATTCGTGAAGAGCACGAACTCCTTGCCATAGAGGTAGTGCCTCCAAATCTTCAGCGCAAAGATAATCGCTGCTAACTCCAGGTCATGGGTGGGGTAATTCTGCTCATGGGGCTTCAACTGACGCGACGCGTAAGCAACAACCTTACCGTTCTGCATCAGGACACAACCCAAACCCAGCCGCGACGCATCGGAGTAGACTGCGAATCCACCACTCCCAGACGGAATGGTAAGAACTGGCGCTGAGGTGAGTCTCCGCTTCAACTCCTGGAGGCTCTCCTCGCAAGATGGGGACCACTCGAACCGGACTTCCTTCCGGGTGAGGCGGGTCAAAGGGATGGCTATCTTCAAAAACCCTCAACGAATCTCCGATAATAACCCGCCAACCCAAGGAAGCTCCGAATTTCGGTGGGGTTTGACGGTCTCCGCCAATTCGACACGGCAAGCGTCTTGTCCGGGTCCACAGATATACCCTCACCGGAAATAACATGGCCTAGGAAGGCCACACGCTCCAACCAGAACTCGCACTTACAGAACTTGGCGAATAACTGATGTCGGGCCAAGGTCTCCAAGACAGTGCGAAGATGGTCAGCGTGCTCCTCAAGACTCCTCGAGTACACCAGAATATCGTCAATGAAGACTACTACAAAGGAGTCGAGGAAGGGTCGAAATACCCGGTTCATCAGATCCATGAAGGCTGCCGGCGCATTCGTCAACCCAAACGGTAGTACTCGAAACTCGTAGTGCCCGTAACGGGTGCGAAAGGCCGTCTTCGGAATACCCGATTCCCGGATCTTCAACTGATAGTAGCCCGAACGGAGATCGATCTAAAAAAAGACACGCGCTCCCTGGAGCTGGTCAAACAGACCATCAATCCGCGGTAAGGGGTACTTGTTCTTCACGGTCCGCTTGTTCCGCTGTCTGTAATCGATACAAAGTAGCAGCGAACCGTCCTTCTTCCGAACGAAGAGAGCAGGGGCTCCCCACGGAGAGACACTCCGTCGTGCGAACCCCTTTTCGAACAACTCCTCCAGCTGCTCCTTAAGCACCTTCAGCTCTGCTGGGGCCATCCGGGGACCGAGCCGATTTCTTGGGCTCCGTACCCCGGAATTAGATTATTCTCAAACTCGATCGCGCGATCCGGTGGTAGACCCGGAAGATCATCGGGAAAAACCTCCGGATATTCCGCCACGATCGGAGTCTGACTGATATCTGCCCACAGTGGTGCATCCTCCTCAGCGATGTACGCCAGAAAACCCTCGCAGCCTCCCTGAAGGAGTCTCCATGCCTGGGTGGACGATACAAATCCCAAAGGTGCCATGTCCTGATCACCCATGAATTGGAAGGACCTTCAGCCAGGGATGCGGAAAGACACCGACTTAGCGAAACAGTCGATACTGGCGTGGCTAGCTGAGAGCCAATCCATTTCCTGGATGGCGTCGAAGTCCGTCATGGCGAGCTCGACCAACTCAACTGGAAACTCATGCTCCGCGATCGCCACGATACACCCCGATACACAGAACGGAGGAGAGTACGGTCTCCGACCGGTAATTATATCTCCAGCACCGCATTAAGAGGGCTGACACCACACTCATCCGTCTCGCGAAAAGCGGGAGACACGAACGAGTGCGTGGCCCCTGAATCAAATAGTACATAAGCAGGAAGCTGGGAGATCAGAACAATACCTCGGATGACGCTACCCGAAGCTTGCGCCTCATCGATCATAGGTGCTACAACACGACCCTGAACGAGCTGCGGCTGAGGAGCAGGGGCACACCTCACAGGCTGCGCTGGCTGCCTCTTCTGCTCCACCTGGCCACCCTGTGGCTGCCGCTGCTGACGTTGCGGCTGTGGCTGCGGCTGCTGTCGTGGCACAGGAGGTTGGCCAGCATCTGGGCAAGCATTGGCCAGATGGCCGACTTGCTGACAGTGGTAACATCGTCGCATCTTCGGTCCTCTAACGCGGATCGGAACGGCAGCCATGGGTGTAGGACCCTGAACTGGCACCACTCCCACTGGTGTAGCGGCGGCCGCTGGTCGATCATGACGGGGCCGCTTGCTCTTGCGGCGTCCTTGAACTTCCTCCACAGGAACCTCCCTCGGTACAGGGAGAACAACTGGTACTACTGGTGGATCAGCAACTAAGGGTACCTGCGGGGCCACCCCACAGGCCTCCCTCAGCTCCTGGATCACTCGCGCTTGATCCGCAAACGCCGCAGTCTGAGCCTCCAGTACACAAGTCAGAGTCTCCAGTAGATCTGCTATGCGAGCGTAAGCACGCTCCCATGCAGGAGGCCGCCGCGTGGGTCCTAGCCCAATAGCCAAGGACTCGTCAGTAGACTCCTCACCCCCGGTAGGTTCAGAAACCTCCGAGGCCTGAGGGAGACCGCGTCCGTGCATCCGTCTGCGAGGAGGCATATCAGCAACCTAAGAAACAGACACTAGGATCAGAATACTCATATAGAAATCCTAGGTGTCACGCCCCAGGCGTCCCCAAGGCGCGGCAAATATATAAAGTATCAGCTATCATACAAGAGGTCAACAGATGACTCCAATAAATAATACACAAGGCTAACAATCAATGATAACTGATAACTCAAATGAAAGGCGGAAGCATAAAAATATCAATAAGTCTGTAAATCAAAAACATTATTACAGACTCGAATACACAATCACTGTCCTGTGAGAGCCAAGTCTAGCCAAAAGAAATACAACAAGTGCCACATGCACGATTTACAATTACACAAGACTCTAGGACTGCTGACAGCCTCGCACTCGCCAATCCGTCGGACAGAACGCTCCACGCACGCAAGACCACGCCACAAGGAAGCTCCAGCTCCACGCCCAACAACGCCCCTGTAAAGGAAAACAGTACGCGAGGGGTGAGCTATAAGCTCAGTGAGTGGTCAGAAACCAAACACCAACATAATCATTCGATACAAGGCAATCGCCTATCAAGGAAAACCATGGGTAGAAACCCAACGGTTAACAAGGTCACGCGGCGGTGCGACAATACCCCGCCCTCGCCCTCACTCCCAAGGGTGGAGGCTTTTGGGACTCACAGGGAGGAATAGTCGTTAACCATTTGGTGTTACCGCGTAACAATTACAAGAGTCCATCCGCTTACGAGGTAGAAATATAATTCGACACCTCAAGCGTTTGGAGGTATACCCATAGTATACTCGATGGGTACAACTCACATTCGCCCTCACCCTAGTCCCCACAGGGGTGAACCTAGGGATTTGAAGGACAAAGCTTGTTGTTCTACACCGTTCGTCATCCGGTAGCGCTCTCCCGGGCAGCCTCTACCTGGAGCCGGCCACGGTCAGTACGCTGTCGAGCGCATCGATGGTACCTATAGGTGGGGGCTCCACCCAGGGTGGCTCAACCTAGGCAGCTTCAACATAGATCCGACGAAGGGGAGAACTATTCACGCTCGCAATATCATTCGGTTGCCCACCGCCATACAATCTCTAACTGGTATGGTCCCATGATCAGTACATCTGCCGAATGCATCGGGAGTACCTACAAGTGGGAGCCTTCTGACCAAGTAGCCCCAACGTCACGGCCACGACATAAGGCGATATTGGGAGGAGCCACTACTTGTTCGCAGCGCGAACCCTATAAAAAGCCAATTACTCTAAGCTGGTGGGTCGAGTATCAACTCGAGCCCACCACACTCATACTAACACCCTCACCTCCGAAGGGTGACCTAGGATCTTGGGAGCAATACCCTCACCCTCACCCCGACGGGCGACATAGGATCTTGGGAAATTGCACAACTGGCAGATCGAACCAACGCCGTCCCACCACACCCTCACCCTCACCCTCACCCCCTTCTCGGGGTGACATAGGCCTATTGGGGAAAAGGGGTCAACTGGTCTACGCCTTTCGTCATCCGGTAGCCCTCTCCCGAGTAGCCTCGACCTGGTATCCTCCCATGACCTCTACCTCTACCGTATGGGCGCACCACCCGGCGTCATGAATAGTGTCTGGGAGAGCCTAGCAGGACAACTAAACCCGGGTAGCTTCGACACGGAAGCGACGAAGGGGAGAGCACTTGACATACGCGGTTTTGATCCTCATGGATCCGTCGTCATCGGTTACCAAACACCGATAAGCGCAATGAATTCTCATGAATTCCCTCCAGGGTGCATAACTCAGATGCGGGGAAGACATTTTATTCTAAGTGTCAAAGCCATGGTATGACCCCATAGGAGGTCATACACTTGTCTAACACATTAGACAAGAATCATGATCATATCGGCATATATACAATATGAAATTAACTAAGCAAGTAAATCTTACTTAAACATGAATACAAGACATAATAACCATTCAATCACACAAACTACAACCTAACATACATTGGAGGATATCAACCTAGAGGGAAGGGTTAAGCGCGATTTGCGCAACAATAGGTGCATGCCAATAATTCCAAGCAAGCCCGAGTCAAGTAGGAACTACATCTACTCACTCGGTTCGCGAAAAGAGGGAGGGCGAGAGAGAGGGAATGCCTCATCCTCTCTTGAGCGGGTCATAGTTTTGCCCCAACTAGATGGGTGCAATAACTACACCATACCCTCGAGTCCTAAATCAGAGGAATATTGCGCATACACCAGTTATTAACCCATGTTAAACATGCTTGATTAATAGGGGTAGTATTTCAAACAAAACTACCTAAATCATGCCATATTCTATACAATACATGTGCAAGTATAAGGTAGAATAGGGGTTCTACACAATATACGAGCTATACAACCTAGCATGCATGATATCTAGCATATTTAGGGTGCAATTAAAGCCCCATGGAAGCGCGGAGCACGACTACGTGCATCGAGCGCTCCCGGAAGGGTTGGAATCGAACCACTCACCTAACGAGCGCACGGCTCGCGAAACGCAAGAGAGCGACGAATTGAATCCGAAGCCCGATACCAATCCGCCAAGGATCATCCAATGGTTGCATTTGGCTATAACAAGCTGCTCAACACCACGAAGCACTCCGAACGCGTCTGAGCACCGCAAGCACGCCCTCGAGTACCCCATGCACGCTGCCCATGCACCCTGCACGCATCAAACAACGTCAAGCACGTCCTCGAGCACCTCGTGCATGCTTCCCACGCACTCCGCACGCATCAGGCAAGGCCAAGCACGCCCTTGAGCACCTCGTGCACGCTGCCCGCACACTCCGCACGCATCGAACGACGTCAAGCACACCCTCGAGCACCTCATGCACGCTTCCCGCGCACTCCGCACGCATGCGAGCACCTTATGCATGCTTCCCGCGCACTCCGCACGCATGCGAGCACCTTATGCATGCTTCCCGCGCACTCCGCACGCATGCGAGCACCTTATGCATGCTTCCCGCGCACTCCGCACGCATGCGAGCACCTTATGCATGCTTCCCGCGCACTCCGCACACATGCGAGCACCTCATGCATGCTTCCCGCGCACTCCGCACGCATGCGAGCACCTTATGCATGCTTCCCGCGCACTCCGCACGCATGCGAGCACCTTATGCATGCTTCCCGCGCACTCCGCACGCATGCGAGCACCCCCGACGCCCCGCACCTCCTTACAAACAACACACCTTCAAATACATTGGAAGAGGAGACTTCATCACCACCTCCACCAACAACCAAGCACTCCTTATATGCATAAGAACCACAAAAAGAAGAGGGAAAACTCACCAAAGGAGAGGGGGGAAAAGGAAAGGAAAGGGGGGCGTAGGGGCTCGCAAGCGCACCCTCGGCCACCCCAACCGCAACCACCACAACCACCACCTCTTCCTTGCTCTTCTTCTTCAATGTGGCATTACAACAAACACATGGGGGGCTGCTGTCCAAAGGGGAGGGGAAAACAATGAGGGGGAGCTTGAGGAAGATGGATTAAGAAGGGAGGATAACAAAGCACAACAACAACATAAACACACCTTTTCCACTCCTTTTTGATCTTCTTCTCCACCACCATCACCTCCTCCACCCAAAACACATACAAAAGGGGGGCTGGACCAGAAAAGAGAGGAGGAGAGACCCAAAGTCGTGCACATTTGGGGATTAAATAAGCAAAGGTCGAGTAAATGACCAAGTCATCCTCGGACTTAAAATCTCTGCGCAGCCTTCACTTAAACGGCCATAACTTCCTCAATACAGCTCAGAATTGCACGATTCCAGTGGCATTTGAAAGATAAGACGATTATCTACAACTTTCATGTTTACACCTAGATCAAATTACCTCTCCAGCTATTCCAAAATCTAGGCTAAACATCTTACAGGGCTGCTGCCTGGATTTCTCAACTTTGGGGTATACTCGGAAAAATACCCATAACTTTTAATATACGAATCCAGTTGATCCAATTCCACTTCTATATGGAAGCTATCTCAAAACTGAACATCTCGTAATAATATCGGATTTTTATCTCTTCGTCTTGGATTTTAACAAAATCAAATCCAAATATCAATCCGAAACTGCATAATTCCAAAAACGTTATCGGAATTAAACGAAAATTTTATGGGCAGTATTAAACTGTACCAAGACCCATAATACGCAGTTATATTTCAATCAGAGTCCTCAAACACCAGCAAGTAGCTAAAAACCAAAATTTTAGCGACTCCGATCGAAAATAGGACTCTAAATGACACAGGCCTAACATTCTCCCCCCCTTAGGAAATTTAGTCCTCGAAATTTAAGGAAACCCAAAGGGAAGACCGAACGTAGAAGTGTCACCCATAGAGTCCCTTGGCTCCCGAGTGGTCCGGCCACTAAACTGGTGCTACCACGCACTTTAACCGAAGGAACGGTATTGGTGCGGAGCCTCTTCTCACATCGGTCTATGGTCTCGATCAACTGCTCCAAGAACGACCAATCCTGCTCGAGGATGAGCGGCTCGAACGGAATGACATGAGCAGGATCGTGGACCTAGTGCCTCAGCTACGAGACCTTGGATGACGTCACAGGCACGAGTCAGCCACGGGGGCAAAGCTTCATGACAGCCACCTCCCCTAATCCACTCAAGGACGAAAACCGGTCCGATGGAAGGCCGACTCAGTTCGCCCTGAACGTCAAAACAGAGGATGTCCTTAAACCTGGACACCTCATGCCAACATGGTCGCTGAACCCGTAGGTAGGCTCCTGGCGACGATGACTTGCGTAGCCCTTCCGACGGTTCTAGGTGGTGCAGAGGCACGCACGAACCATCTCGGCCACCGCAAGGTCAATTAAAATAACTTGCGGCCACTCCAACTGGCGCTCCACAACCGTCACAACACGAGGGAGGTTTAAAACCGCGCCCGTAGAGTGCCTCTTTCATTTCATCTGGGTGCTCAAATGGCAGTCGTTACACAGGCAGACCCCTACCCAAAGGGTGGTGCCTCATCCAACTGCCTCAAGTCGGGCATGCAGGCAAATAGCATGTCCTCCAAGGCCTAAATCGTCCTCTTGCCTGGCTATCCATCAGCAATGAAACGCTATACTTAAATGAAGGCTCACGACAAAGCCTACCAAAGGCTGTGCAAGCACCTCAAAGTAACACACGCGTCTCGATCCGAAATAGCGCCGACCGGAGTGCCATGAAGACGAACAATCGCGAAGGCTCAAACCCGCGTCGAAGCGTCCAGAGACTCAGTTAGTTGGATAGGGAGGAAGGTGCGGACTTAGTCAATCGGTCAACGATCACTCAGACGGCGTCGCAACCCGAACATAACTTTAACGAGCCCGCAACGAGATTCGTGATAACTCACTCCCACGTCCACTGAGGAATCTTGATGGACGAACGCATTCCATCGCGACGATCCACAACTTCGCCTGAGGGCATGCCCACCAACATCCTCAACGAAGGCTACCTCAGAACAGCCCACGGAGGCCAATAACACATTTGAGATCATTGTAGGCATCTGGCGCATTCGTCTGCCCCGACGGCAGTACTCAAAATTCGTAGTGCCCGAAACGGTCTCGAAAGGCCAACTAAAGAATGCCCAACTCCCGGATCTCCAATTAGGGTACCCTGCGCGAAGATCGATCAACAGAAAGACACTGGCTCCCAAAGTTGGTCTAAACAGATCATCTATTCGCGACAAGGGGAACTTGATCTTCAGCCCCTATGGGGAGATCAAAATCATTCCTAGGATGATTAAGTCCAAATTCTGCTCCTCAAGCAAGGCTGACGCTCATGATGACCCTTACGCGCTGGGTAAGCCGCTCGACCGCACTTAATCTGCAAGACACGCAATAGGAGGTCGTCGATTCCCGACAACGCCTAAGCGACGTCATCTACCTGATATGGCGGTTGGGTCCCATCACGAACGCTTAGCGTCGCGTCTCCTCCTTTACGACCAATGTGGGGGGCAAAACGCGACAGTACCGCGAACTGTGCTTCACATGCTGCCACCAAAAAGGCCGCCCAACTATAACATTGGAACTCCAGCATCATGCACTCAATGGGCATATTCATCACGGGGAGTCCAAGCTCTCGACGTCATCCAGTAGCACTCTCCCGGTGTGGCCACTACCTGATAGCCTCCTAGGTCCCTATCTCTGCTATATGGGCACACCAACAAAGCGTCGTGGACAGTTCCTAGGAGCACCTCACAGGACTCTGACCTCTACCGGGTAGCCTCCCACGTCCACTACGTCGGCCGTATGGGCACACCAACACGCATTACGAGTAGTACCTGGGAGCGTCTCACCGGACTCTGCTACACCGGGCAGCTACTATGCACGATGATATATCGAAGCGACTCCAGATGCCACTATGGAACCCTAGTCCATAACCTATCGCCCACCAAGCTGTAAAAGGACGCACTCAATCCCGATCATATGCATCACCACCCGCTATCGCACCTTCCAAGTGAGGAAAAATCCATCATCAATTTGATGCTTCAAAGGTATTCCTTAGCTGGGAAAAGAACCTTGGGAGGGCCCCATGAGGTCCCGATATAGGATATCCCGACAACCAAACAAGGAACACGGAGTACCCTAGCCCGGGTCTCAACGCTGACCCTTCAAGGCCCCTTATCCTGAGTAGGAAGGCTGGAAGAAGACATCACCCTTTAATGAGCAATACACCACATCCTCAACACTTGAAACTGGTGCCGCACACGAACTCCATGGTTACTAGCAATACCGATGTCCGGGAACGAAGCTCCATAATCGAGACGCGATCCAAACCACAATCACACAAGTCTATCAATACGACACAACCGGGTTGGAAACTCATTTCCAAGCCTTAGTCAAACAACGGGGAACCCAACACTGACCCAGATCAGTCGACTCAGTCGACAACTTAAGGGAAGTCCAGGGGTGGCCACGTCCACGTCCACGGATGCGAGGAGGCATGTCAGCAACCTAAGAAAACTTCTAAACCAGAGTACTCGGATAACAATCCTACGACTCATCTATACGACTCGACTTAGGCTCTGACAGGACCAGGCTCTGATACCAACTTTTTGTCACGCCCCAGGCGTCCCCAAGGCGCGGCAAATATATAAAGTATCAGCTATCATACAAGAGGTCAACAGATGACTCCAATAAATAATACACAAGGCTAACAATCAATGATAACTGATAACTCAAATGAAAGGCGGAAGCATAAAAATATCAATAAGTCTGTAAATCAAAAACATTATTACAGACTCGAATACACAATCACTGTCCTGTGAGAGCCAAGTCTAGCCAAAAGAAATACAACAAGTGCCACATGCACGATTTACAATTACACAAGACTCTAGGACTGCTGACAGCCTCGCACTCGCCAATCCGTCGGACAGAACGCTCCACGCACGCAAGACCACGCCACAAGGAAGCTCCAGCTCCACGCCCAACAACGCCCCTGTAAAGGAAAACAGTACGCGAGGGGTGAGCTATAAGCTCAGTGAGTGGTCAGAAACCAAACACCAACATAATCATTCGATACAAGGCAATCGCCTATCAAGGAAAACCATGGGTAGAAACCCAACGGTTAACAAGGTCACGCGGCGGTGCGACAATACCCCGCCCTCGCCCTCACTCCCAAGGGTGGAGGCTTTTGGGACTCACAGGGAGGAATAGTCGTTAACCATTTGGTGTTACCGCGTAACAATTACAAGAGTCCATCCGCTTACGAGGTAGAAATATAATTCGACACCTCAAGCGTTTGGAGGTATACCCATAGTATACTCGATGGGTACAACTCACATTCGCCCTCACCCTAGTCCCCACAGGGGTGAACCTAGGGATTTGAAGGACAAAGCTTGTTGTTCTACACCGTTCGTCATCCGGTAGCGCTCTCCCGGGCAGCCTCTACCTGGAGCCGGCCACGGTCAGTACGCTGTCGAGCGCATCGATGGTACCTATAGGTGGGGGCTCCACCCAGGGTGGCTCAACCTAGGCAGCTTCAACATAGATCCGACGAAGGGGAGAACTATTCACGCTCGCAATATCATTCGGTTGCCCACCGCCATACAATCTCTAACTGGTATGGTCCCATGATCAGTACATCTGCCGAATGCATCGGGAGTACCTACAAGTGGGAGCCTTCTGACCAAGTAGCCCCAACGTCACGGCCACGACATAAGGCGATATTGGGAGGAGCCACTACTTGTTCGCAGCGCGAACCCTATAAAAAGCCAATTACTCTAAGCTGGTGGGTCGAGTATCAACTCGAGCCCACCACACTCATACTAACACCCTCACCTCCGAAGGGTGACCTAGGATCTTGGGAGCAATACCCTCACCCTCACCCCGACGGGCGACATAGGATCTTGGGAAATTGCACAACTGGCAGATCGAACCAACGCCGTCCCACCACACCCTCACCCTCACCCTCACCCCCTTCTCGGGGTGACATAGGCCTATTGGGGAAAAGGGGTCAACTGGTCTACGCCTTTCGTCATCCGGTAGCCCTCTCCCGAGTAGCCTCGACCTGGTATCCTCCCATGACCTCTACCTCTACCGTATGGGCGCACCACCCGGCGTCATGAATAGTGTCTGGGAGAGCCTAGCAGGACAACTAAACCCGGGTAGCTTCGACACGGAAGCGACGAAGGGGAGAGCACTTGACATACGCGGTTTTGATCCTCATGGATCCGTCGTCATCGGTTACCAAACACCGATAAGCGCAATGAATTCTCATGAATTCCCTCCAGGGTGCATAACTCAGATGCGGGGAAGACATTTTATTCTAAGTGTCAAAGCCATGGTATGACCCCATAGGAGGTCATACACTTGTCTAACACATTAGACAAGAATCATGATCATATCGGCATATATACAATATGAAATTAACTAAGCAAGTAAATCTTACTTAAACATGAATACAAGACATAATAACCATTCAATCACACAAACTACAACCTAACATACATTGGAGGATATCAACCTAGAGGGAAGGGTTAAGCGCGATTTGCGCAACAATAGGTGCATGCCAATAATTCCAAGCAAGCCCGAGTCAAGTAGGAACTACATCTACTCACTCGGTTCGCGAAAAGAGGGAGGGCGAGAGAGAGGGAATGCCTCATCCTCTCTTGAGCGGGTCATAGTTTTGCCCCAACTAGATGGGTGCAATAACTACACCATACCCTCGAGTCCTAAATCAGAGGAATATTGCGCATACACCAGTTATTAACCCATGTTAAACATGCTTGATTAATAGGGGTAGTATTTCAAACAAAACTACCTAAATCATGCCATATTCTATACAATACATGTGCAAGTATAAGGTAGAATAGGGGTTCTACACAATATACGAGCTATACAACCTAGCATGCATGATATCTAGCATATTTAGGGTGCAATTAAAGCCCCATGGAAGCGCGGAGCACGACTACGTGCATCGAGCGCTCCCGGAAGGGTTGGAATCGAACCACTCACCTAACGAGCGCACGGCTCGCGAAACGCAAGAGAGCGACGAATTGAATCCGAAGCCCGATACCAATCCGCCAAGGATCATCCAATGGTTGCATTTGGCTATAACAAGCTGCTCAACACCACGAAGCACTCCGAACGCGTCTGAGCACCGCAAGCACGCCCTCGAGTACCCCATGCACGCTGCCCATGCACCCTGCACGCATCAAACAACGTCAAGCACGTCCTCGAGCACCTCGTGCATGCTTCCCACGCACTCCGCACGCATCAGGCAAGGCCAAGCACGCCCTTGAGCACCTCGTGCACGCTGCCCGCACACTCCGCACGCATCGAACGACGTCAAGCACACCCTCGAGCACCTCATGCACGCTTCCCGCGCACTCCGCACGCATGCGAGCACCTTATGCATGCTTCCCGCGCACTCCGCACGCATGCGAGCACCTTATGCATGCTTCCCGCGCACTCCGCACGCATGCGAGCACCTTATGCATGCTTCCCGCGCACTCCGCACGCATGCGAGCACCTTATGCATGCTTCCCGCGCACTCCGCACACATGCGAGCACCTCATGCATGCTTCCCGCGCACTCCGCACGCATGCGAGCACCTTATGCATGCTTCCCGCGCACTCCGCACGCATGCGAGCACCTTATGCATGCTTCCCGCGCACTCCGCACGCATGCGAGCACCCCCGACGCCCCGCACCTCCTTACAAACAACACACCTTCAAATACATTGGAAGAGGAGACTTCATCACCACCTCCACCAACAACCAAGCACTCCTTATATGCATAAGAACCACAAAAAGAAGAGGGAAAACTCACCAAAGGAGAGGGGGGAAAAGGAAAGGAAAGGGGGGCGTAGGGGCTCGCAAGCGCACCCTCGGCCACCCCAACCGCAACCACCACAACCACCACCTCTTCCTTGCTCTTCTTCTTCAATGTGGCATTACAACAAACACATGGGGGGCTGCTGTCCAAAGGGGAGGGGAAAACAATGAGGGGGAGCTTGAGGAAGATGGATTAAGAAGGGAGGATAACAAAGCACAACAACAACATAAACACACCTTTTCCACTCCTTTTTGATCTTCTTCTCCACCACCATCACCTCCTCCACCCAAAACACATACAAAAGGGGGGCTGGACCAGAAAAGAGAGGAGGAGAGACCCAAAGTCGTGCACATTTGGGGATTAAATAAGCAAAGGTCGAGTAAATGACCAAGTCATCCTCGGACTTAAAATCTCTGCGCAGCCTTCACTTAAACGGCCATAACTTCCTCAATACAGCTCAGAATTGCACGATTCCAGTGGCATTTGAAAGATAAGACGATTATCTACAACTTTCATGTTTACACCTAGATCAAATTACCTCTCCAGCTATTCCAAAATCTAGGCTAAACATCTTACAGGGCTGCTGCCTGGATTTCTCAACTTTGGGGTATACTCGGAAAAATACCCATAACTTTTAATATACGAATCCAGTTGATCCAATTCCACTTCTATATGGAAGCTATCTCAAAACTGAACATCTCGTAATAATATCGGATTTTTATCTCTTCGTCTTGGATTTTAACAAAATCAAATCCAAATATCAATCCGAAACTGCATAATTCCAAAAACGTTATCGGAATTAAACGAAAATTTTATGGGCAGTATTAAACTGTACCAAGACCCATAATACGCAGTTATATTTCAATCAGAGTCCTCAAACACCAGCAAGTAGCTAAAAACCAAAATTTTAGCGACTCCGATCGAAAATAGGACTCTAAATGACACAGGCCTAACACTAGGACACATCTCTAAGACGACAATTGGCTCTGACAGGACCAGGCTCTGATACCAACTTTTGTCACGCCCCAGAGCGGCCGTCTCCGAGACGTGGCAAATATATAATATCATAATCCATACACGAGGTCAACAAAAGACTCTACTCAATCATCAAAGGTACTTAAGGCATTTAACAAGGAGCTGACATGATATATAAACATATGGCGGAAGCTTAAAATGACTTAGTCTGTAATTTAAAGACATATTACAGACCGGAACACATAATCAACTGTCCTGTGAGAGCCAATATACAACAAAAGACATCAAACACCAGTACCGTGCTCAAGCACGAGTAGCAATACATACAAGGAAACAGGGGATGCTGATGGCCTCTCTCACTCGCAGACCCAAAACTCGAACGCTGCTTCGCTACAAGTACCGCGTCTTACGGAACTCCTCCTACAGATCCGACTCCGCGACAACTGGAGAAAATAAATGCGAGGGGTGAGCCACACGCTCAGTGAATGGTACAATCCATGCATCACAACTCATATTAATCTTTCAAGCATTCAAGTCTCAATAATCGAAACAACAACTTAAGTTGGTGGTTGAGTGTCGACCCAAACCTACCACACTATGTTAAATATTCTGAGTGATTGGGGTTCCAACAGATGGAACAGTCACTTAAGTCATTGGGTCGGGTCTTAACCCAACCCACTACACCCTCACCCTCACCCTTAGGTGATATAGGACTATTGGGGAAAAGGGGTCAACTGGTCTACGCCTTTCGTCTTCCGGTAGCCCTCTGCCGAGTAGCCTCGACCTGGTATCCTCCCATGACCTCTACCTCTACCGTATGGGCGCACCACCCGGCGTCATGAATAGTGTCTGGGAGAGCCTAGCAGGACAACTAAACCCGGGTAGCTTCGACACGGAAGCGACGAAGGGAAGAGCACTTGACATACGCGGTTTTGATCCTCATGGATCCATCGTCGATAAGGTTACGAATTCTCATGAATTCCCACCAGAGCGCATAACTCAGATGCGGGGAAGACAGATGATTCGTAATGTCAATGCCACGGTATGACCCCATCAGAGGTCATACACTTGCTTAATCTTATTAAGCAAGGTTCATGGCCTCTATATATATACATAAGATATGTCTAGAGATATAATCTACAACACATAATTAATTACACAAAGAATTAATCAAGGAAGCATACAAGTAATGCTATAACAAAATTATAATACTGTCTAAGGCATGCTTGGGCTCATATGTATAACACATGGATGTAATACTCTAGTATACAAGTCTAACATGATAGAAAAAAATATTTAAGGTCACTACCTTATTCATGCCTTATACTCATGCATACATGTAAATAATAACACATGAATAACCTAGCATGGGACACAATACATAGACAAGTATGGGTCCCTACACATGGTACTAGGGTGTATGATCCTAACATATTAAGTCTTAGTATGACATGGATGCAACCTAGCAAGATAAGCAATAACATGCACACTTAAGAAGGTTAATATGTGGTTACGGTGCCCCAGGGGGGGGCAATGCACGTCTACGTGCATCGAACACCTCCCGACTGGGTTGGATTGACCCACTCACAGTAAACCGGGTCGTCGCGGGACCGCTCGCCAAGATCTGCAAGACAAGGCATCCAAATAGGTGAGTAAAATCCACATAAAGACACTTAAAACAACTAGAAATGCCAAAGACTTGGATATGCACGCATACGGGCTCGCACGCATGCGAGTACGCACGTACGCGCACATGTCCGAGTGCCCCGACACCTACCCGAGCCCCCCGGGCAGCCACACGCATGGCCCCCGCACGCGTACGCACGCGCAAGCACGCGCGCACGCGCCCCCGCGCTCGATGGCGCACTGACCCGCGCCTCCGGACGCGCTGCCCGCACGTCCAGCCCCTCGCCGCGCACCCGGACGCGCACTCGCGCGCCCAGACGCGTAGCTCGCGCACGCGCGCACGCTCGCGCGCGCCCGCGCGCGCTCCCGCTCAGCCCAGCGCACAGTGCGCGTGCACTGCGCCTCGCACGCTCCCCGCGCGCGCCCTCGCTCACGCGCCCGCGCGCACGCACACGCGCGCCCTCTGCACACCCGCCAGGCCGCCTGGGCCCCTCCTGCGCGCGCGTCCGCGTGCGCACGCGCGCGGATGGACCCGCGCGCGCGCCCAAGTGTGCCAAACCCCTTTCTTGTCCTCTCCACTCACCCTTAACTCAACCAACTAGCATGCATGACTCCCTAACAGCCCCTAACACTAAGAAACCAAAGAAAAGAGGGGAAAGAAAGCTACCAAAGGAGGGGGAAGGGAATGGTGGGGTTTCGGGGCCTCTCGGGTGCACCCGGCACAACCTCCACCACAACCACCACTACCACCCCTCACTAGCCTTCCAACCAGCCCCTACTTGGCTGAAAACAGTGGATAAAGGGGGGTTCTAAAGGAAGCTAAAGAGAGGGAATCAACAACAACACACCTAACACACACATAGACACACACACACCTTTGCTTTTGGTGAGTACTTCTTCTCCTTCACTTCTCACACACTCACACACACTTAGAAAAAAAAATAAACAAAGAGAGGGAGTGAAAAAATGATCCACGTTGACAAGGGGGAGGGAGAGAGAGGGAGAGAAAAAGAGAGAGAGAGAGCACTTAATGCTCAAAAAGGGGTTAGGTGAGGTTTGACCTAGGTCAACCCAACCAAACAAAAAAACAAAACCCATTGACTAGTCAAAAGTCACATTTGACTAGTCAAGGTCTTCTTTGACTTGGTCCAAGTCATCCTTTGACTTGGTCAAGGTCTTCTCTCTTTGACTTTCCCAAATTTGACCAAAATTCGGATACGATTCGGAACTGCATAATTTTTGAAAACGTAACCGGAATTCGATGAAATAATTATGGGTGGTATAAAACGGTACCAGGACCCATAATCCGCAGTTAGATTTTCAATCGGAGTTTTCTAGCTCCCGCAGATGGCTAAAAGCCAAAATCCTTGCGGTTCCGATCGAAAAAGAAAATTTCAAAAATGGCCAAAAATGACCCAACGGTTACCCGAAGGCTAAAAATTGACACATATATAACAGGCAGAGCCCAGTATTTTTTAGTGATCTTTGATTTAGTTAATCATTATATTCCGTTTCTGATCTGGTTCATTGGTATGAAAATCTTCAGGAGCAGTAGACTCTCGTTAGCTTCCTTGTTAGTCCGGTAGTCTTGCGTAGGACCGGAGGTGAGTGGGTCTAGTCTCTAGTAGCTTTTGAAAAACTACCTATATTTATCATATTCGCATGATGCTTATGTTATGAATACAACTGTTATCTTGAGTATAGAATTGCATGAGCATGACATCATGTTTTGAGACGTTATTTTGCGTATGAACCGTATAATGATTATTATATTATTCTTGCATGCAAATATGTGAATTGTAGAGGTCATCTTGCATGCATATCATTCGTCTGCGTGACTCAGTCAAGTAGGATCGTGTCTGCGTGACACCCGTCTGCGTGACGCCGTCTGCGTGACGATTGGTCTGCGTGATCAAGCTCTAGTTGGAGTGCTTTTAGCTACGTGTCCATTGCATCATACGCATTATGTAGATAATATGAGATGGTGGTTATTTCCTTTAATGAGAAGCATTCCATTTTATCGTAATATTTGTGAAAATTTATATTCTGTTGGTTCAGACATTTTAGAAATCTTTCTAAAGTTGTAATATTATTATTATTATTACTATTGGGACACTAAGGTCCATTCACTGAGCGTGTGGTAGCTCACCCCTCCTTTTCCCAACCTTTCAAAGTAGCCGTTGGTGATCATCGTTCGAGGTGGGCGTTGGCGATCTAGTTCTCGTTTATTCCGTTGCATTCGTAGGTGCTTGAATAAGCCTTCTTCTTGGCATGTAGTGGACGTCCTTAGCTTTAGCAGCAAAACTAGGAGATGTTTTATTTTAAGCAAATAAAGTAATCGTGTGTAATCATTCGTCCAAGAATGAATTATAGTGATCCGGGATTTGGTTTATGTTTATGATTTAAAAACTTATGTGTTTTGAATTAATATGTTAATTTATTTCATTGAAAAAGTTTGAGGTTGACGTGACGCACCGTATCGCATGCTTTAATAGAGGATAACGGGTACGGGGCATTACAATGAATTTCTATATGGGATGACCCATGGATAGGTGGTTGTAGTCTCTCGGGTTTGACCTCTCCTTCGGAAATTCCCGGGGAGGAACTTCCGAGACCTTAGGTGGTTGCATTGATTAACCAAGGGAGATGGTCCAAGCCGGCTTGGTGGTCTTCTGGTTGGGATTCCTTATGGACTCAAATTAGCGAGATGGAATGCGGTGGCCCAAGGGTTGATTATCTGATTTGGCCGCATAGTATTTCAGGTTCTCAATCCACTACTAATGCATGGAGATTTCTAAGGGCCTCAGGAGTTCCCAATTTTGACCGTCCAGAGAGACAGAAATACTTCAAGTAACACACGGAAATATCCCACAAGTGGACACCAATAGAGAACCAAAGGTTCGGTAAACCGGAAACCCTAACCCTAGCCGTGACCTAAACCCTAACCCTAGCCGTGACCTGAACCTAAACCCGAAACCCTAAACCTTGACCTAACCCCAAAACCTAGCCCTAAACCCTAATCCCAGCCTTGACCTAAACCTAAACCGGAAACCCTAAACCTTGACCTAACCCCAAACCCTAGCCCAAACCCTAACCTAAACCCAAACCCTAGCCCAAACCCTAAACCTAAGCCAAACCCTAACCCAGACCTAAACCTAAACCTACCCTAAAAACCAAAACCCTAAAAACCTAAAGCCCCTGGAAAGGGGCGGCTATCCCTAACTAGCCGCCCCTCACTGGGCGGCTAGTTTACACTAGCCGCCCCCCCTAACCACCCCCTGGCCGACTTTGGACCAGTTCCCTGGATGGGACATAAAGCAATATTAAATGCTGATCATTGCGGCGGGTCATGACCTTTAGCCGCCGTTTCATGGCCGGATCAAACCAAATAGCCGACCCAAGCCACCGCTTGTCAGAGATGGGACGTTTGGCAGGTCATGATAGGGGCGGCTACCAGGAAGTAGCCGCCCCATCCCGGGCGGCTAGTTAGCACTAGCCACCCTTCACCTGGTCTCTGACAGAAGAACCAGAGCATTAATGAGAGGTCCAATCGAAGCCAACCCACTCCATTACCCCCTGCCTCTCTTTTACTATAAATAGAGGAGGTCCCAAGCCTTCAACAACGGCCAACACACCCAACAAAATCCACAACAACCACCAATTCATCTTCAAACCCTTCCACCACTAGAAATCCCAAGAGAGAGAGAGAGAGAGAGAGAGAGCCCCTTTTGTGAGAGAAACACCCATTCCCTACATAAAATACCCTCTCATCCCACCCTCCATAAACCCAGGCTAAACCTAGCTTATCCTCTGCCCAAGACCCCACCCTTTTCCTACCAAACCCCTGCCCAAATCCCCCAGACCCTGGACGGCAAACCCTACCTAGCCGCCCCAATCCAGACGGCTCAAACCCACTAGCCGCCCCACACTTACACACCACCCACACTCCCTTTGTCCCAAGACTCCTTTAGTCAAGCCCTGGAAGCAGAATAGGATTACCAGTTTTTCACCTCTGTGTACGGTATATTCGTGTCTCAGAGCGGAGACCCCACAAACTCCCCACGTAGCCGATCAAATCCAACCCAACCCTTTTAGAAAAAGCAGGTGGCGATCACAAACCCCCTTGAATCCTCTTGAGACACTGTCGGGCGCCTCAACCAGGAACGACACCCTCACCCCTTCCGAGAAGACGATCCGACCGAGCCCGCCAGGGCACGCATCCGATCCGAACCCTCCGAAGAACACCCACACACGCGGATTTCTCGACACCGACAGGGTTGATTTATTTAATTTACACATCATGTTAGAAAATTCGGGTTGGGTCAAGTTGGTCCAATTCGAGTTGAAAATCGGGTTGGGGTCGGGTTAGTCCAATTCGGGTTAGGTCAGGTTGGGTTCAGGTTGGTCCAATTCGGGTTGAAAATCGGGTTGGATCAGGTTAGGGTTGAGTAGTTTAGAATTCGGGTTGGGTTCGGGTTGGGGTGGTTAGGGTCAACCCGAACCCAACCCGTCCGAGTTGCAGCCCTATTCTTGAATATAAGGCAATTCTCCTAGGCATCAAATTGGCCGTCTCTCGAGGCCTGTCAAAAGTTCACATTGAGAGTGACTCTTCTACTGCTATTGCTTGGATCCATGGGAAAGGAAGGGTTTCGTAGAAAGCTTTTCGCGTGCAGTTTGAGTTAGGTATTGTCTTGAATTCCTTGAAAACTGGGCAAGCTACGCACACTTTCCGAGAAGGAAACCAGGTGGTTGATCACCTTGCGGCTTGGAGAACTTCACCAGGTCTGTCGATCATTAATTCTAATGAAACTTGGAAGGAATTGCAGTTCCTTGTTACCCGTGGTGCAATGGGACAGATTATTATCCAGTGCATTAACAGTAATTGTTCTGGCAACTCTAGAGGTGCTCTACCTATTCACTATAGGCTGGTACTCTGATAGGGGATCTTTAGATCCTTTATTATTTGGTAGTAATTAGTTATGGTTTTATGTACTTTTGGTAGATATGATATAACTAGTACAGAAATGCAATGAAAAAAGAAAAAAAAAATTACCCAACAAAAAACAAAGTGAGTTGAAATTATATTTTATTTTTTTTTCAGTTGATTGTACAATTTTAACTACATTTTGATACAATTTTTGATAGGTAAAAAGAGTTTTTCTTCTTGTATATTAAAGAAATATATATTTATGTCTACGTTTTTAAAAGATTATCTACAAAAAGAAAATTTAACATTCTTTTGACCTAAAGTGACTTAAATATATTTGGAATGTGTTTTGAAGATTCTGCTTTATAATAATTATATTTAATTCAAAATAATTACAAATAATTACATTGTTAGGAATTGAATGAAACACATATTTATAGGAATGAGATTTTTTATTTGGTCCTACTAGTTATTTATAAAATTTACAATCCATGCTACATGAATAATATGCATTATATATGATAAGATACTACATCTGTTATGTTAAATTGAAACATCAATGTTGTGTATATTTAGAACCACATTTTGCATACAGTAAAACCGTCTCCTAGCCCGTTTAGATTCATGTTTGCATCGATTATACAATAAAATTTTCATTTAGATAAGGGTTTGAGTATCCTTTAATAATAGCTTGATTTAATATTGGGGTGGGTAAATTGGATGATTTGGGAAGGATAAGGTTGTCAATCGATTATGGGGTTTGGGTTTTTGGGATTTTGTGTGATTCGTAAAATTAGAATTTATATATGAATGTTATGATTATGTGATGAGGCCATAGGTTTAAATCCCAATTGCAACATTCCTCAAAAAAAAAAAAAAAACAAGAAGAATAATAAGAAAGACAAAAGAGACCTTGATTTTTCCAATTGAGATTTTAGGGTATATTGTAATGGGTGTAGATTTTAGGGTTTATAAGTATTTTTTTAAAGGGTTTGTATAATTATTTTTTTAACATAGACTTGAAGAAATTTTGCTTATTTAGGGCTTTGATTCATTTATTATTTTATTTGATTATTTAGAGTTTTTTCCTTTAAAAACGGGTTTCTAAGTTAATGGGTTGTTTCTTGAAGAGTTTTTTTAAAAAAAAGGTTTATTTTAAATACTTACAGTTCTTCTTAGGTCCAAATACAATGTGGTCTTGTAGATATTTCTCACCATTTGTGCCATGACAATATGTGATAGAAAACACCTCACTTTCAATTATATTATTATTTATAATTTTGTAAATGCCTTTAATATAAACATTTAAAATTCTTAAAATAGTTTTATATCTTTAATTATACAATGGAACTCTGCAATGACCTCATTAAGAAAACAACTTCAACCATATTACAAATGCATAATATTGGATTGCAATATTTTGGTATGTAAGTATTTTATTTTAATTTCTTGTTACATCTTAACTCATCAATAGGAGTATGATTTGAATTATGAATCTAGTCCAACAACTTAAATCTGCCTAGCTATTGTCAAGAGGTGGTTTGGCTCAATATTACTTTGTCAATGTTGGATGTTAGTGTTATTCTTTTCATTCATATATCACTTGACCACAACTCTACAATTGACCTAATTGTTCCATATCTACTTAAAATTAAAGAACTTGTAATGTTGTATATCATCATTTCTTTTAGGGTTTTTTAGTTTTCAATCCCTGTAAACATACCTATTTAGGAATCGATCCCTCACTTCTTCATATTTTAGTTTTAGTCTCCAGATTTAAAGGATATATTCCTTTTTAGTCCCTGGGAGGAACCTATCCCTAAATTATTTAGTTTTCTTTTTAGTTCCTGGGAGGGACTAAAAAGGAACATATCCTTTAAATCTGGGGACTGAAACCAAAATATGAAGAAGTGAGGGATTGATCCCTAAATAGGTATGTTTACAGGGACTAAAAACTAAAAAATCATTTCTTTTATTTTGAGGAAACAAACCTGATTAACAGTATATTATTGAGCAATCTGTTTCCTATAATTCAATGACAAGAAAAAAATAACAAAAACTAGCAATGCACACAATAAAACCAGTCCCCACCTATCAGCCATAGGGTTGGACAACCGCCTCGTAAGGCACAAACCCCCACGGTAGAGGGGATCATTAACCAAGTATCGGCACTCTACCCGAACAGAGCACGAGTTCCTGACCGAGGAACAGCTCCGAGACAGTACACGCCCGGATCATCCGGATATGCACCGCCTCGGCAAGCGAATCAACATTTTACCCCTCGATCAGTACCCGTCCCCGTGCCAATACGACAAAACCTCACAACCCATGATTCCCCAATTTAGGCCCCCTCAAACCATAACCAGGACCAAAACAGGAGATCCTCTTATCCTATCCCCCCAAGAACGCAAGGTATAGCCCTCAGTGAACCCGCATACGGCCCCCATGGTAAGGCCACACCTTCCCCCTCCTACGGCCCAAGATGGCCAAACGGAAGAGATAGCTGTTCCCCCCTCCCAGAAACCCTAGGGAACATCCTCAGAGCCTTATTAAAGGTCAATAGCATTTCCCTACCCACGGCTAGACCTTCGCCTATCGGTGCTGACCCAACCCGTTTTTGTCAGTAT
Organism: Acorus calamus; assembly: GCA_030737845.1. Taxonomy (NCBI): domain Eukaryota; kingdom Viridiplantae; phylum Streptophyta; class Magnoliopsida; order Acorales; family Acoraceae; genus Acorus; species Acorus calamus. The sequence goes on from CM060860.1 coordinate 22,509,337, forward strand.
CATCGGCATCACGGCCACACCATCGAGCAATGCTCCTTGTTTAGAGACATTGTCTACACCCTTGACGAAGAGAGGCGCTTAGACTGGGCCACCATTAGGGGACTCAACAACCCAGTTACGTAAAAACTAGAAGTCAAGAAGGTCCCAGAAACCCATAACCCCGTAGAAACCACAATCCAAAACCCGAGGCCAGCTACGAAGGCTCCCTTGAAAGAACCAGAAAACCTGAGCTATGAAAGCGTCTACACCATAGAAGTCGCTGACCATGAAGAGTCACCCAGAATCGTTCCAGGTGGCATAATCTTACCAGCCTCTTCCCCCATCCTACCAACCCCCTTACCTATTCTCCCCAAACTCACAAGACTCTTTCCCCCCAAAAAAGACCGACCAATATCCCCCTTACAAATCAACAGGAGCCTGCGCCCAATAACACAAAGCCCCCGAAACACCATTGACGCACTAAACCATCATACTACCAAAGCAGGCAGAATCTTCAACACTGTACCCTCTTATAGACACCCCCTGCCTGAAACCGAAACTGAGGAGCCCCGCGCCGAGGATAGGATCGACATCCTAGACCAACTCCGAAAAATCCCCATGAAAATTTCCATTTTAGTGCTGATCGAAACCTCGGAACACCACCAGCAGGCTCTAAGAACGTTCCTAGAAAGAACTCAAGTCGACCCGCAAATCTCTACCCTGGGCATACCAATAGCTCTAGCCACCGCAGGACTAGGGCCCGTCATCACCTTTAGACCTAAGGAAGAAGTTCATGATAAAGTCGTCAACACCTCAACCCTATGTATAACAATCAACCTCGAAGGACACCCGGTGGAGAAAGTTCTAATTGACACCGGGGCAGGAGTAAACCTCATGTCATTACAAACCTTCGAGCACATCGATGGGCACATAACCACACTCTTTGAAACGGACACCCATATATTTGCCTATGACAAAACGGCTCGTCCAGTTCTAGGCTTCAAGGACTTCCGACTAAAAGTGGGGCCGCTGGAAACTAGCACTAAAGCTTATGTCCTAGAAATGGATTCAGATTATAATATGATCCTAGGACGTAAATGGCTAGCGTCCATAAAGGGGGTCTCCTCTCCCCTGCACCAGTGCTTGAAATTTCCCTTGGGAGGTCGGATAATCAAAATACAAGGGGATGCGATCAGAGAACCTAAGCCAAGGTTCGCCGATAATGAAACCACCGCCATAAAAACCAGTAGCTCAAAACCCATGGAAACCACCATCCACATCTTAGATTTCCCGGCCAATTGGCTAAATCCCCGGAACACTCCCCCCGTTACCTCAAAGACAAGCCACCCTAGGTTTGAAAATCCTGGCTGGCGTATAATGGGGACCATGGGTTACCTTCCTGGGGAAACTCTGGGACACAAAAATGGGATCCTGGACCCCATCGACCTCCCGGCATGGCTAGACAAAAGGGGGATCGGCTCACCCAAACACAAATCTAAATTAGAGGGAAAATATAATTGGAAGTTGTACGAACATTTCGTGAGGGAAATAATCGTAGAACCCTCCGAAGAAACCGTATGCCCCCTAGACCCTATCCGGGAAAGCGAGCTAGACTACCTCTCTGGCTCCCTAGAATGGCTGTTCCCACTCCCTGATAAACACCTGAATCCACACTCGCCACCAGACGACAAAACTCCAGCTGACCCAGCCTCCTTTTCTCGCAGTGCTCAAGCATCGCAACAAAGGAGCGCCAGCTGCTGGAGGAAAGTCGGCTGAAGCACTTCCACCAATCCAGTAGGTTGTAAATAATAAGTGTCTTTTCTGTTCAAAAAAAAAAAAAAAAAAAAAAACAAAACAAAACAAAAAAAAAAATGGAAACCAGAACCCTAGGATCCCTGTTCGACAAAGATGACTTCACTCCAGCATGGCACCCCTTCAGCGACGACTCTGATCTCCTGAACAAACTACAGCGTCTCGCCAGTCAAGCCAAAAACCCCAACCCTAGTGCCTCGTCCAAAACGGTAAAACCCACTAGGAGCCAAGTACCTGACCAGATCATTAGCAACTTGGAAGGATATAGCAGGGCCATACTAGGTTTAGAGAAATTTGAATCAATAGCGGTTGTAGAAGAACCAGACCTAGATAACATAGAAAACCCAGATGACGGTCTAGGAGTCTTCGAAATCTGTGATGAGGACGATAAGGAAAGAGAAGACCTGTCTAAGGAGTTCAAGCAGAGCCTTCAAAGGTTCGATGAAAAGACAGAGGAAGCAGATGAGAAGATAGAAGAGCTGAACCTAGGGACAAATACTGACCCCAAAATCATTTCGATTAGCGCAGAACTAAATCACGATGAACGAGAGAGACTAATTAAAATATTACACGAGTACAAAGACGTCTTTGCATGGTCTTACAAAGACATGCCTGGGCTCGATACTTCGTTAGTCGAACATCAGTTAATCTTAGAGCCAAACGCAAAACCAGTCAAACAAAAGCTAAGGCGCCTCCATCCCGAAGTGGCTCTAAAAATCAAGGATGAGGTGGACAAACTCCACCAGGCTAAATTTATCCGGGTAGTCTTATACCCAAAGTGGATAGCAAATATCGTTCCAGTGTCAAAAAAAGATGGAAAGATCCGAATATGCATCGACTTCAGGGACCTCAACCGAGCGTGCCCAAAAGATGACTTCCCACTCCCACACATCGACCTCCTTGTCGACAACACTGCAGGATATGAGATGCTCTCGTTCATGGATGGCTTTTCTGGATACAACCAGATCCGGCTGGCAGAAAAAGACCAAGAAAAGACCTCCTTCACCACACCCTGGGGAACCTACTGCTACATAGTGATGCCTTTCGGGCTCAAAAATGCAGGGGCAACCTATCAAAGGGCAATGACCTCAATATTCCATGATATGATGCACAAACTAGTAGAAGTGTATGTGGATGACATCTTGGTTAAATCTAGAACTCGAATAGGACACGCAGAAATACTTAGGCAAGTACTGCAAAGATGCAGGGAATATTCACTTAAATGAACCCAAAGAAATGTCGTTTCGGTGTCTCCTCGGGAAAACTTTTGGGATTCATGGTAAGTAAACGGGGGATAGAAATAGACCCGACCAAGGCAAAAGCCATTGCCCAAATGCCCCCACCCAAGAACCTAAAAGAACTAAGAGGGCTTATAGGAAGGTTGCAGTTTATTAGGAGATTTATTTCTCAACATGCTGAACGATGTCGCCCCTTTTACAAACTACTAAAAGGGGGAGTCCGGTTTAATTGGGATAGTGAATGCCAAAAGGCCTTTGATAATTTAAAAGAGTACCTTCTTAAACCCCAGTACTTTCGGCCCCGGTACCCGGGCGCCCCCTACTCCTCTATATAGCTGCAACTAAAGAAGCCATTGGTGCGGTACTTGCACAACACGACGACATGGGAAGAAAGAAAAGGCCATTTACTACTTGAGTAAAACCCTGATTGAATACGAAAAAGCCTACCCTCCTACAGAAAAAACTTGTCTAGCATTAGTATGGGCTTCCCAAAAATTACGACATTACTTTCTCGCCCACAAAGTCAAATACTTTGCCAAAATAGACCCAGTAAGGTTCTTATTCGAGAAAGCCATATTGACGGGACGCTTAGCCCGATGGCAAGTACAGTTAAACGAGTTTGACGTCACGTACGCCACTCAAAAATCCGTCAAAGGACAAGCCATCGCTGATCACCTCGCTCAACTACCTCTCCCCAATTACGAACCAGTAAAAACGGACTTCCCGGACGAAGAAATATTTGCGCTTATTGAAGAGAAAAGTAGAGAGACCTGGACGCTATACTTCGACGGAGCAGTCAACCAAAAGGGAAAGGGAATAGGAATAGCACTAATCTCTCCCGAAGGCGTCATTATCCCACAAGCGTTTCAGCTTACGTTCAGAGCCACCAACAATATTGCTGAATACGAGGCCCTGATAGCAGGTTTGAAGGCAGCCCTAGCCTTAGGAGCTAAAAATTTAGACATCATTGGAGACTCCCTCTTAGTATCCGCCAAACTCTTAAAAAATATCAGACTAGAGACCCAAAGCTGAAGCCATACAGAGAACTAGCCATAGTCCTGTTAAAACAATTCCGTGAGGTCACTCACATTTTCACACCCCGGACTGGCAATATTCTTGCCGATTCTCTAGCCTCCCTAGCCTCATCACTCGCCTTCCCTTTATCTAGGACATCTGAAACAGTCACTATTCAGAGACTGGAAACACCTGCCACCGAACTCAGTGACCCTAAAACTCAAAATCTCCTAAAAACGAACCAGGCCAGCAAAAATACTGGTATCACGGAAATCCTAACTATTGAACCAGGAAATATGGACGACGGAAACCCATGGTACTTTGATATTAAAAACTACCTTAGAGACGCTTCATTCCCAAGCTATGCTACCAACGACGACCAGAAAATAGTTAAAAGGATAGCAATCAAATACTGCCTCCGAGGGGGTATACTCTTCCGAGCCTCTTTCAACGGAGAACTACTCAGATGCCTGGACGACGAAGAAGCATACACCATTGTAGAAGAAGCTCACTCTGGAGTATGCGGAGGGCACGTCAACGCCCAGATGCTAGCAAAGAAGGTACTAAGAATGGGCTACTATTGGCCCACGCTCGAAGGAGACTGTAACAAATACGTTAAGCGTTGTATCCAATGTCAAACCCATGCCAACAAAATACACGCACCAGCATCTTCTTTACATCCCATGACATCACCATGGCCCTTCTCCATGTGGGCATTAGACATAATAGGACCATTCCGGGACACTATAGAAAACACCACCCAAAAAGCCTTCATCCTCACCGCCACAGAATATTTTACCAAATGGGCTGAGGCCGAGTCCTACGTAGTAATTAAAAGCTCTACCCTGTCTCGTTTTGTCCGCACTCACATCCTGGCACGGTTCGGCACCCCCAAAGTAATCATAACTGACAATGGCCCCCAGTTCATCTCCCAAGAGTTCCAAGACCTATGCGATAGACATCATATAGAACTCCATCATTCCACGCCATACTACCCACAGGGGAACGGACAAGCAGAGGCCACCAACAAAACCTTACTCAAAATTATAAAGAAAACAGTAGAAACCCACAAGGCTACCGATTGGCCTGATAAACTGGTAGATGCCCTCTGGGCATACCGAACCTCCATTAGAACGCCCACTGGTCAAACCCCCTATTCACTCACATTTGGGACCGAAGCAGTAGTACCTTACGAAATTCTCGTCCCATCCTTAAGAATAGTACTAGAAGAAGATCTCCAAATTGAGGAAAAGAGGGAGGCACTCCTACTACGCCTCGAACTACTGGACGAGAAGAGATTAAGAGCGGCAGACCATGCCCAGGCCTACCAAAGAAGGGTGGCAAGGGCATTTGAAAAGAAGGTGATAAAAAGAAAATTCGAAATCGGGGAATTAGTACTTAAGCAAATCATGCCATCAAGACAGCCTCACCCGAGAGGAAAGCTGCAACCCACATGGGAGGGACCCTATGTGATCACCCATGCCTATTCCGGGAATGCCTACCGCCTGGTAGATGCCGAAGGAGTCGAGGTTCCAGGTTCGTGGAATGCACTTTATCTAAAGAAATTCCATGCATGAAAAGCTTTCAATACTTAAGAACTATTATTCTTCCTTCCTGCGATTTCCAGCGTTTAGTACTTGATGATAGAATTATAAGACTCTCAAAGATAAACTCGTATCTATTTGAACACGTTTCCGCCAAATCATGTCACTCCCTTCACACACGTATAACTGGACTAGATTTGCCTGATGGAAAAAAAAATTGCCTACCCCGTAGACTGGGACAATTTAAAACTCCCCAAAGCAAAATGTCCCTTATTTCCGCCCCGCTCGTATTAACCCTAGGTCAAAATGAGGAGTTACCCGGACCTAGCATATGTCCCAAAAACTGGCTCTGGCACTATATAAACACTTCTAGAGGGGAAGCATGAAAAGAATCGGGGTGAAAAACAGAAGAGCCCCCCCCCCCTCAAATCAAAACACAACAAAAAAAAAAAAAAAAAAAAAAAGAGAAAGTCCGGCAAGGAGAGGCCAAACACCCAAGTGAACGGGTTAAACTCTCTATTTAGCAGGCTTTCACGCCTTTACGCACGGTATACGCTAAACAACGGCTATACCAGTACAGATCCAAACAATGGACTGTACCTTTCCACCCAAAAATAAAGAAGTGATAAAAAGAAGAAAGCCAGAGGGACCTAGGAAGTAAGACATGTGCTAGACTGGGACAATTCTAAAATATTGCCCGACAGGAAGATATTACTCTTACCTCATTCTAAAATTGAGCTATGTCCACCGGGAAAAGCGAAATTTTGACCAAGTGTAGATCACGTCCAGGTTTACACCTACACACACACTCACGCGAGTTCATTTAGAAATTTGCCTATCCAAAGGAAGCTTATTTGACTTGACTCTTGGTACATTCATGGATTTTTCAGCATGTTTAGAATAATACGATTAAGCATTTGAAAACCATGAACCTAGGAAAATCGACGCCTAAGGCTTATACCTCTCAAATACAATCCTGGTTTGGACATAAGTGACCACAAGGGCTCCTCCACGGGGACTTGATGGCGTCTTTTACTTATGAAAATCAAGAACATTGCCCTCTCACCTAAAAAGTCATTGAAGAACTAAAATTCCCCCTTATGCCACTTATACTTACGCATAAGCTCGCATTTTCCTTCTCAAAACACCTTGGCATCTGATTTTCTTGAAACATTAAAGTTAACCCCCCCCCCCCCGAATTTAAAATTATCCCCACTCATATGAGAATTGTCCCCGCAAAATTCAAAATTATCCCCACTCATATGAAAATTGTCCCCACTCACCTCATGCCCTTCCGCACATGCGTAAGAAGAAATTGTCCCCAACTCCTACACATAAGTTCTTCTTCACTCACGCACTTGGAATCCCTTCCTTGCGCACTAAAGCCTGGTCTCCCGCACTTTACTTTCTCGCATTTATATTTCCATTCCGCCTTAAGATGGATTGTAGCCCTTGACAATTCAAGCAAGAAGGGCTCGAAAGTCAGTGCAGGGGCACAATCTGGACAGATTTAACACTTGGTCCATGGAAAGAATGTTTTTATAGGTATTGAAGAATAGAACGGTCGCAAAAACTTTCAGCAGCAGCAGCAGACAGGAGCAGCAGGCCCAAACTGCCCCAGGCAGGGGGCGGCTAAACCTAAATAGCCGCCCCTCACTGGGCGGCTAGTTTGTACTAGCCGCCCCTCCCCCTTGTCTCAGGTAAGTTTGCCCCAGGCAGGGGGCGGCTAAACCTAACTAGCCGCCCCTCACTGGGCGGCTAGTTTACACTAGCCGCCCCTTGCCTGCACCCCTTTCAGTTATATCATTCCATATCCAATCAACTCTTCAACACTTCTTTACCTATTACAATCAAATCCTTTTCAAAACCTGCATGTACACATTTCATACACATATTCATACACAAAACCTGTATAGATACCATGCTAAAACGAATTATATATCAAAATCATATGTCCATCCATGAATCAAACCTATGAAACCAAGATTCATCTACACAAACATACATATCCATGAACCATCCATGCTAAACTACTCTAAACACATACATATAAAGGAGAATGATTAAATTGTCCCACCCAAAACCACAAGCATAGACTGTTTTTCTAAACCTAAAAGAGGGCATAAAAAGGGAATCTTTTTCTTCAAAACACTCCAAACTTCGAAGTCTTGAGCTATGCATCATCGAAATATTCACCTAAGTCAAAACAAAAGAAGAAAAGCATGAATTCATCGCATATATATTATTCTTCTATTTAAAACCAAGACACAAAAACTATACCTCGGCGTATCGTCGTCCGCTGGAGGCTGAGTAGGAGGAACGTCCTGACTTGGCTGAGAAGGGAGCGGCGGATGAGGAGAAGACTGAACCTCTGGAACATCAGGAGCAGCAGGAGTCTCTCGAACCGAAGACGCGGCCCTCGCGTATATCCCACGACTCCGAGATGCCGAAGGACGAGAGGCACGGCTAAAGGTGGCCCCGGTAGCCAAGGAAGCCAAGAGAGAATGGTCAGGCTCAAGTGGAAGAAGATCAAGGTCCGCCTCGGTCATAGAGCCCCCTCCGACCAACTTCCCCCTCATAGTGGCCTCCCAGAGACGGACCTGCTGCATGTCTCTGTCTCTCCTCTCCAATCTCTGTCGGAGGCGACTCTCTGTCCCTCTGGCCCGATCCTCAGCAACCCTCAACCTCTCTTCCAACTCCCGCGCCCTCGCTTCCGACGCCCTGAGTGCCTCTCTGTCCCTATCCCCGGCCGCCTGGAGAGAACGAACCAGGTCTCCCATCAAACCTCCGGGAACACCCGCCGAAGCCTCCAACTCCGACACCCTCATCTGGAGGGAGTCCCTCTCACGGCCTAGGGTAATGAACCCCTCCTCCCTCGAGGCTATCATGGACCTCAGCCGGTCCGCCTCCTCCTCAGCCCGGGAAGCCCTGCCCCTCGCCTGGCCCAACTCCATCCTTGTGGCCGCCAACTCACTTCGGGCCACATCCAATTCCCTCGTCAGTTCAAGCTCCTGCTCGGAAACCACGGAAGGAGGAGGGACGGAAGAAGAAGAAGCGCCATCGGCCCTCGCTCTCGACAGAGCATCCACCTGAGCCTCGAGGACCCGGACCTGGTCCTGCAAGCGTCCTCTCTGTGCCCGCAAGGCCTCTATCTGTCTGGCCCGCGCTTGGAGGTGCTCATTGGCAGTCTTGAGCCTCTTCTCCATCTAATTCAACTCAACCTGCAAAAGGAAATACCATTCAGAAGATGTTCAAACAAAAGAGAACGAGGAAAGAAAAGGGATTTTTCAACTTACATAAGCGTCCGGGATCTCCTCCTCCATCGTCCCGAGGATATCCGCATACTCCCGACGATACCAAGCTAGGTATTCGTCACTCGAAGTCACCTCAGGACGACGCTCTACCAAGACGCCTCGACCCATCCATCCCGCCACGTACGTCGCGTAATTCCTCGGGATATTCGTGTCCCGAGGAATCCCGGCCACCGGAATCGAAGGGAGCCGCGGAAGAGGATCGGGCACCCACTGATGGTACCCAAGCTGGCGGACGACCCGGCTGATCGCATGGAACACGACCTCATTAAAGTAGATCAACCAAACGTCTCGCGCCAGAGCCTCGGGAACCTCCTCCAGATAAGGCCTCCATGTCATCTAAAAAACGTCAAAAGATAGAAAGAGCGCTTAGTCAAAAGAAAACCAAATACAAGTCAAAGAAATTCAAAGAAAACTAATACCTCTTCCTCCGACAAAACGCGGAAGGCCTCTCGGAATTGGGCGAGGCGGTGCAAGCGGGAAGATCCCCGGGGTTCCCATCTCATGGCCCAAGGGAGGGCATGATCGAACGGAGCCAAAGTCGGGCGATCAATGGCGAAGTGCTCGTACCCGAAGATCTAACAAAGCAAGAGGGAATTTTATCATGACCAAAGTAAAGCTAAACCAAGAAGAAGACACTCATCACTTACACATACCTGAAGGAATGGCGCGAAGCCACCAAGGTTCTTTCCTCCAGCCCTCTTGACTTTCTTCGAGAGCTCCGCAAACAAGTGGGCAAGCATCGCTGCTCCCCAAGCATAGCGCCCCATGCCCTCCAAGTCCCGCATCAGTAGAAGGGAATGAGAGGAGACCTTATCAGAGGCCGTCGAGAAAAGGACTCGGCCAAAGAAGTAGAGGAAGAACGCTCTCAACTCCCTCCGTGCCCTCTGTGGACACGCAGCCGCTTCTCTCGCCTCGATCATCACCCGCCGCCTCTCGAAGCTAGCTGCAGCTTCGCCCTTCTGGCGCTCTGTAAAGGAAACCGAGGCCGTACTGCCCCGAAAGCCGCCCCGAAAGTCGCTAAAATTTTGATTTTTAGCTACCTTCAGGGGTTTGAAAACTCTGATTGAAGATATAACTGCATATTATGGGTCCTGGTATTGTTTAGTACTGCCCATAAAATTTTCGTTTAATTCCGATAACGTTTTTGGAATTATGCAGTTTCGGATTGGTATTCGGATTTGATTTTATTAAAGTCCAAGATGATGAGGTAAAAATCCGATATTATTACGAGATGTTAAGTTTGGGGATAGCTTCCATATAGAAGTGGAATTGGATCAACTGGATTCGTATATTAAAAGTTATGGGTATTTTTCCATGTATGCCCCGAAGTTGAGAAATCCAGGCAGCAGCCCAGTAAGATGTTTAGCCTAAATTTCATAATAGTTGGAGAGGTTATTTGATCTGGGTGTAAATATTAAAGCTGTAGATAATCTTCTTAGCTTTCCAATGCCACTAGAATTGTGCAATTCGGAGCTATATTGAGGAAGTTATGGCCATTTAAGTGAAGGCTGTGCAGAGTTTTTAGTCCGAAGACGACTTGGTCTTTCAGCCCGACCTTAGCCTATTTAACCCCCCCCCCCCCAAAATGTTACGACCTTAGCCTATTTTTTCACCTCTTTTGGCCTCTGGTCCAGCCCTCTTTGGGTGGAGGAAATGGTGGTGATGGTGGGGGAAGGAGCACCAAATGGAGAAGGAAGTTGTGTATGCTTTAGCTTTGTTGTTGTGTTGTTGGTTCTCCTCCTTCTCCTCCTCCCCCCTAGCTGATCCCCCCCTTGTATTTTTCCTCCCCTTTGGACCAACAGCCCCCCCATGTGTTTGTTGTAATGCCACACTGAAGAAGAAGAGCAAGGAAGAGGAGGTGGTTGCGGTGGTTGCGGTTGGGGTGGCCGAGGGTGCGCTTGCGAGCCCCTACGACCCCATTCCTTTCCCCCTCTCCTTTGGTGAGTTTTCCCTCTTCTTTTTGTGGTTTTTATGCATATAAGGGTGCTTGGGAGGGTTTGCTTGTGAGGTGTTTGTGTTTGGGTGCATGTGGGAGGCATGGGAGAAGGTGTTGGAGGCTGGGCGCGCGGGTCCGCACGCACAAGCGCGCGCGCAGGTGCGCGCGGGGTGCGGGGGCGCGCTGGGTCGCGCGGGAGTGCGCGTGCATGCGCGCGGGATTGGGCGCGCGTCTGCGCGCGGTCGCACGCTGTCTGCGCGCGGGCGTGCGTGGAAGCGCGCCTGGGCGCGCGGCAGTGCGCCGGGGGTGTGCGAGGCCGCGTGCGCGTGTGCGCATGCGTGCGTATGAGTGCGGGGGCCACGCGTGTGGCTGCCCGTGGGTTCGGGTAGGTGTCGGGGTGCTCGGATATGCGTGCGTACGCGCGTTCTTGCATGTGTGCGAGCCCGTATGCGTGCGTATCTGAGTCTTTGACATTTCTAGTGTATGTTAAGTATTTTTATGTGTTTGTATGTGGTTATACTCACCCCTATTGATACCCTTACCTTGCAGACCTCGTCGGATGGAATGCGCGTCGATCCGGGTATCGGTGAGTGGTTCGATCCAACACTTTGGGATGCGCTCGATGCACGCCGCCGTGCATTGTGCATCCTTGGGGCATCTCGACTCCTAAATATGCTAGATATTTGCATGTTAGGGTTGTATAGCTCGTATATTGTGTAGAACCTCCTATTCTACCCTATACTTGCTTATGTATGTATTCATGTTTGAATAAATGTGTTTTCACACGCCCCTTGTGTTTCGGGCATATATTTTCGAATGAGTGTATGGATGTGTAGAATATGAATGCTTTAGGTAGTATTGTCATACTCCTCCCCCTATATGAGTAATATCCAGCATGTCAAATCTTGGGTTAATAACCGGATGCGTACTAATATTCCCTTATGATTAGACTGGAGGAATGGTGTAGTTGTTGCACCCATCTGTTGGGGCAAAGCTATGACCAGCATTCCGGAGAGGATGAGACTTTCCCTCTCTCTCGCCCTCCCTCTTTGCGTAAACTGAGTAAGTAGATACGATTCCTACTTGACTCAAGTTCGCTTAGGATTATCGGTATGCATCAGTTGGCGCGCGAGATCACGCTTAACCCCCCTTGGAGTTGGTAATATCCAACGCCTGCTTGAGTCATCCTTTACATGATTGAATGTTTATTATGGCCTTATAAGCATGTTTAAGTGGGTCATACCTTGTATGCATATTGTATGATTTGTTGTTTATGATGTAAATCCATGTTAGGGAGTACCCCTATATATATATATATATATATATATATATATATATATATATGTGCATGTGGCACATATTATCATGTTATGATTCTCCTCATATATATATATGTGTGCATGTTAATTAATTGGGCCTATCTCTAATAGGCGAGGGTATGACCCGCGGTCGGGTCGTACCCTATTAGTTAAAGCGCTAGCGATGTAATCGCCCCTTGCATCCGAGTGATGCATTCGTATCGAATTCTGAAGAATTCATCGTGGCATCGATTAATTTGGGCCTACCCTTGCTAGGCGTGTGTTTGAACCGCCTACTGGGTTATGCCCTGGCTTTTCTACATGAGTGTAGAGATAGTCCTCGCGTCCGAGTGACGCCTCCGTGTGGGAATCCAAGAGTATTCGATATCATCTATATATGTATGTAAGTACCAAGGGTAGTTGACTTTTCCATAGGTTTCGCATTACGAACGCAGGGTGTTTCCTCCTGACATCGTCATGAGTCGAAGCTACCCGACATAGAAGCTGTCCTGTATGGTGCCACCACTTGTAGGTGCTACTGATGCGTACCGCGGTACACATCTAGGGAATGTACTGATCGTGGAAGGCCGACAGGTAGAGGCTGCGCGGGAGAGAGAGCTACCAAGTGATATTTCGGGCTTCAAGTCGTTCTCCCCTTCGTCGGATCCGTGTTGAAGCTGCCCGGTTCGTAGTTGTCCTGTGGGGTGCTCCCAGACGTATTTATGACACCTATTGGTGCGCCCATATGGTAGAGATAGCGATCATGGAGAGGCTACCAGGTCGAGGCTCTCCGGGAGAGGGCTACCGGATGACGATGGGTGTAGAGCAACTGAGTTCGTTCTAAAAGTCCCTAGGGTGAGGATGAGTTGTTGTCACGTCGCCACGTGACCCAAATGCCCATCGAGTATACTCTGGGTTTGTTACTCCTGATGCTTGAGGTATCGAAGTACATCTCTACCTCGTAGCAGATGGACACGCTGTGTCTCGTTAACCAGTAACACGTGGTGTTATGGTTAACCCTCGTTTGTCCCCGGGTCTCCCTGGAGCTCCCCTTCGGGGGCGGGGGTGACGAATGTGTTTGAGTCACGTCGCTACGTGACCCATTTGTTTGTTCACCTGTTCCCATATTTGTTGGGTCCGGTTAAGTATCGATGTTGAGTGACATCAATGACAATTATCTCTATGTAGATGATCACAATAGTGTGGTGTCGGTCAGTAATTCCGCGTCTCCTTGACAAACGGTATGGTCTCTCCCCAAGAGTCCCAAGAGTCTCCCTTCGGGAGTGAGGGTGTGGGTGAGACGGGTTGCACCGCCGTGTGACCCTATTATCCATTGGGTTTCAACCCATGTCTTTCCTTGAAAGGAAATTGCCTTAACATTAAATTGTTATAGTGGTGTTTGGTTTCCAACCACTCACTGAGCTTGTAGCTCACCCCTCGCGTACTGTTTCTTTTACAGGGGCGTTGTTGGGCGTGGAGCTGGAGTTTTCCTATGGCGTGGTCTTGCGTGCGTGGAAGCGTTCTGTCCGGCGGATTGGCGAGTGCGAGGCTGTCAGCAGTCCTAGAGTCTTGTGTATTGGTAATTCGTGCGTGTGGCACTTGTTGTATTTTATTGGCTAGACTTGGCTCTCACAGAACAGTGATTGTGTATTCGAGTCTGTAATAATATTTTTGGTTTACAGACTTATTGATAGTATGCTTCCGCTTTTCAGTTGTTTTATCAGTTGTCATTGCTTCATTAGCCTTGTGTATTGATATTGGAGTCATCTGTTGACCTCTTGTATGATAGCTGATATTCCATTATTGCCACGTCTCGGGGACGGCCGCCCTGGGGCGTGACAACAGTTGGTATCAGAGCCTGGTCCTGTCAGAGCCTAAGTCGAGTCGTATAGATGAGTCGTAGGACTGTTATCCGAGTACTCTGGTGTTAAAAGTTTTCTTAGGTTGGTGACATGCCTCCTCGCAACTGTGGACGTGGACGTGGCCACCCCTGGACTCCCCTTAAGTTGTCGACTAGGTCGACTAATCAGGGCCATTGTTGGGTCCCCTGTTGTGGGACTAAGGTTTGGGAAGGAATTTCCAGCCCTGTTGTGTCGTTTTGATGGATCGTTGTAAGTTCTAAGGTTGGATCGCGTCTCGACTATGAAGCTTCGTTCCCGGACATCGTTATTGCTATTAACCATAGAGTTCGCGTGCGGCACCGGTTTCAAGTGTTGAGGATGTGGCGTATTGCTCATTAAGGGGTGATGTCTTCTTCCAATCTTCCTACTCAGGATAAGGGGCCTTGCAGGGTCAGCGTTGAGACCCGGGCTAGGGTACTCCGTGTTCCTTGTTTGGTTGTCGGGATATCCTATATCGGGACCTCATGGTGCCCTCCCAAGGTTCTTTTCCCAGTCAAGGAATACCTTTGAAGCATCAAATTGATGATGAATTTTTCCTCACTTGGAAGGTGCGATAGCGAATGGTGAAGCATACGATCGGGATTGAGCGCGTCCTTTTGCAGCTTGGTGGGCGATCGCTTATGGACCGGGGTCCATAGCCCTATTTGGAGTCGCTTCGACATATCATCGTGCATTGTAGCTGCCCGGTGTAGCAGAGTCCTGTGAGGTGCTCCATGGGACTATCCACGACGCTTGTTGGTGTGCCCATATAGCAGAGATAGTGGACATGGGAGGCTATCAGGTAGAGGCCACACCGGGAGAGTGCTACTGGATGACGTCGAGAGCTTGTACTCCCCGTGATGAATCTGCCCATTGAGTGCATGATGCTGGAGTTCCAATGAGTATAGTTGGGCGACCTGTCGGTGGCGGCATGTGAAGCACAGTTCGCGGTACTGTCGCGCTTGCCCCCACATGGGTTGTAAATGAGGAGACGCGACGCTAAGCGTTCGTGATGGGACTCAACCGCCATATCAGATATATGACATCGCATAGGCGTTGTCGAGTATCGACGACCTCCTATTTGCGTGTTTTGCGGATTAAGTGCGGTCGAGCGGCTTACCCAGCATGTAAGGGTCATCATGAGCGTCAGCCATGCTCGAGGAGCAGATTTGGACTTAATCGTCCCAGGAATGATTTTGATCTCCCCATAGGGGTTGAAGATCAGGTACCCCTTGCCGCGAATTGATGATCTATTTTGACCAGCTCTGGGAGCCAGTGTCTTTATGTTGATCGATCTTCGTGCAAGGTACCCTAAATTGGAGATCCGGAAGTTGGGCATTCTTTAGTTGGCCTTTCGTGACCGTTTCGGGCACTACGAATTTTGAGTACTGCCGTCGGGGTAAACGAATGCGCCAGATGCCTACAATGATCTCAAATGTTTATTGAGCCTCCGTGGGCTGTTCTGAGGTAGCCTTCGTTGAGGATGTTGGTTGGCATGCCCTCAGGCGAAGTTGTTGATCGTCGCGTTGGAATGCGTTTGTCCGTCGAGATTCCTCAATGGACGTGGGAGTGAGTTATCAGGGATTTCGTTGTGGGCTCGCTAAAGTCACGTCCGGGTCATGACGCCGTTTGGGTGATCACTGACCGACTGACTAGGTCCGCACTTTCCTCCCTATCAAAACTGACTGAGTCTCTGGACACTTCGATGCGGGTTTGAGCCTTCGCGATTGTTCGTCTTCATGGCACTCCGGTCTGTGCTATTTCGGGCTGAGACGCGTGGGTTACTTCGAGGTTCTGGCGCAGCCTTTGGCAGGCTTTTCGCGCGAGCCTCCCTGTTAAGTACAGCGTTTCGATACCGACGGACAGCCAGGCAATGAGGACGATTTAGGCCTTGGAGGGCATGCTATTTGCCTGTGTGCTCGACTTGGGGCAGTTGGATGAGGCACCACCCTTTGGGTAGGGGTCTGCCTGTGAGACGACTGCCATTAGAGCATTCAGATGAAATGGAAAAGGGGCACTCTACGGGCGCAGTTTTACACCTCCCCTGTCCTGGGACGGTTGTAGAGAGCCTGTTGGAGGGGCCACAAGTCATTTTATTGACCTTGCGATGGCCGAGATGGTTCGTTCGTGCCTCTGCACCACCTAGAACCGTTGGAAGGGCTACGCAGGTCATTGTCGCCAGGAGCCTACCTTCGGGGTAGGGCGACCATGTGGGCTTGAGGTGTCCCGGTTTAAGGGCATCCTCTGTTTCGACGTTCGGGGCGTGTTGAGTCGGCCTTCCATCGGACCGGTTTTCGTCCTTGAGTGGATTAGGGGAGGTGGCTGTCATGAAGCCTTGCCCCCGTGGCTGACTCGTGCCTGTGACGTCATCCAATATCTCATAGCTGAGACATTATGTCCATGATCATGCTCTTGTCATTCCGTTCGAGCTGCTCATCCTCGAGCAGGATTTGTCGTTCGGGGAGCAGTTGATCGAGACCATGGACCAATGTGAGAAGAGGCTCCGCACCAAGACCGTTCCTTCGGTTAAAGTGCGTGGTAGCACCAGTTTAGTGTCCGGACCACTCGGGAGCCAAGGGACTCTATGGGCGACACTTCTACGTTCGGTCTTCCCTTTGGGTTTCCTTAAATTTCGAGGACTAAATTTCCTAAGGGGGGGAGAATGTTAGACCTGTGTCATTTAGAGTCCTAATTTCAATCGGAGTCGCTAAAATTTTGATTTTTAGCTACCTTCGAGGGTTTGAAAACTCTGATTGAAGATATAACTGCATATTATGGGTCCTGGTATTGTTTAATACTGCCCATAAAATTTTCGTTTAATTCCGATAACGTTTTTGGAATTATGCAGTTTCGGATTGGTATTCGGATTTGATTTTATTAAAATCCAAGATGATGAGGTAAAAATCCGATATTATTACGAGATGTTAAGTTTGGGGATAGCTTCCATATAGAAGTGGAATTGGATCAACTGGATTCGTATATTAAAAGTTATGGGTATTTTTCCATGTATGCCCCGAAGTTGAGAAATCCAGGCAGCAGCCCTGTAAGATGTTTAGCCTAGATTTAGGAATAGCTGGAGAGGTTATTTGATCTGGGTGTAAACATGAAAGCTGTAGATGATCTTCTTAGCTTTCCAATGCCACTAGAATCGTGCAATTCGGAGCTGTATTGAGGAAGTTATGGCCGTTTAAGTGAAGGCTGCGCAGAGTTTTTAGTCCGAGGACGACTTGGTCTTTCAGCCCGACCTTAGCCTATTTAACCCACCCCCCCCCCCCCCCAAATGTTACGACCTTAGCCTATTTTTTCACCTCTTTTGGCCTCTGGTCCAGCCCTCTTTGGGTGGAGGAAATGGTGGTGATGGTGGGGGAAGGAGCACCAAATGGAGAAGGAAGGTGTGTATGCTTTAGCTTTGTTGTTGTGTTGTTGGTTCTCCTCCTTCTCCTCCTCCCCCCTAGCTGATCCCCCCTTGTATTTTTCCCTCCCCTTTGGACCAACAGCCCCCCCATGTGTTTGTTGTAATGCCACATTGAAGAAGAAGAGCAAGGAAGAGGTGGTGGTTGCGGTGGTTGCGGTTGGGGTGGCCGAGGGTGCGCTTGCGAGCCCCTACGACCCCTTTCCTTTCCCCCCTCTCCTTTGGTGAGTTTTCCCTCTTCTTTTTGTGGTTTTTATGCATATAAGGGTGCTTGGGAGGGCTTGCTTGTGAGGTGTTTGTGTTTGGGTGCATGTGGGGGGCATGGGAGAAGGTGTTGGAGGCTGGGCGCGCGGGTCCGCACGCATGAGCACGCGCGCGGGTGCGCGCGGGGTGCGGGCGCGCGGGAGTGCGCGTGCGCACGCGCAGGGGGGCGTGCGCGGAAGCGCGCCTGGGCGCGCGGCAGTGCGCCGGGGGTGTGCGAGGCCGCGTGCGCGTGTGCGCATGCGTGCGTATGATTGCGGGGGCCACGCGTGTGGCTGCCCGGGGGTTCGGGTAGCTGTCGGGGTGCTCGGATATGCGTGCGTACGCGCGTTCTTGCATGTGTGCGAGCCCGTATGCGTGCGTATCTGAGTCTTTGACATTTCTAGTGTATGTTAAGTATTTTTATGTGTTTGTATGTGGTTATACTCACCCCTATTGATACCCTTACCTTGCAGACCTCGTCGGATGGAATGCGCGTCGATCCGGGTATCGGTGAGTGGTTCGATCCAACACTTTGGGATGCGCTCGATGCACGCCGCCGTGCATTGTGCATCCTTGGGGCATCTCGACCCCTAAATATGCTAGATATTTGCATGTTAGGGTTGTATAGCTCGTATATTGTGTAGAACCTCCTATTCTACCCTATACTTGCTTATGTATGTATTCATGTTTGAATAAATGTGTTTTCACGCGCCCCTTGTGTTTCGGGCATATATTTTCGAATGAGTGTATGGATGTATAGAATATGAATGCTTTAGGTAGTATTGTCATACTCCTCCCCCTATATGAGTAATATCCAGCATGTCAAATCTTGGGTTAATAACCGGATGCGTACTAATATTCCCTTATGATTAGACTGGAGGAATGGTGTAGTTGTTGCACCCATCTGTTGGGGCAAAGCTATGACCAGCATTCCGGAGAGGATGAGACTTTCCCTCTCTCTCGCCCTCCCTCTTTGTGTAAACTGAGTAAGTAGATACGATTCCTACTTGACTCAGGTTCGCTTGGGATTATCGGTATGCATCGGTTGGCGCGCGAGATCACGCTTAACCCCCCTTGGAGTTGGTAATATCCAACGCCTGCTTGAGTCATCCTTTACATGATTGAATGTTTATTATGGCCTTATAAGCATGTTTAAGTGGGTCATACCTTGTATGCATATTGTATGATTTGTTGTTTATGATGTAAATCCATGTTAGGGAGTACCCCTATAGTTATATATATATATTATTGTGCATGTGGCACATATTATCATGTTATGATTCTCCTCATATATATATATGTGCGCATGTTAATTATTTGGGCCTATCTCTAATAGGCGAGAGTATGACCCGCGGTCGGGTCGTACCCTATTAGTTAAAGCGCTAGTGATGTAATCGCCCCTTGCATCCGAGTGACGCATTCGTATCGAATTCTGAAGAATTCATCATGGCATCGATTAATTTGGGCCTACCCTTGCTAGGCGTGTGTCTGAACCGCCTACTGGGTTATGCCCTGGCTTTTCTACATGAGTGTAGAGATAGTCCTCGCGTCCGAGTGACGCCTCCGTGTGGGAATCCAAGAGTATTCGATATCATCGATATATGTATGTAAGTACCAAGGGTAGTTGACTTTTCCATAGGGTTCGCATTACGAACGCAGGGTGTTTCCTCCTGACATCGTCATGAGTCGAAGCTACCCGACATAGAAGCTGTCCTGTATGGTGCCACCACTTGTAGGTGCTACTGATGCGTACCGCGGTACACATCTAGGGAATGTACTGATCGTGGAAGGCCGACAGGTAGAGGCTGCGCGGGAGAGAGAGCTACCAAGTGATATTTCGGGCTTCAAGTCGTTCTCCCCTTCGTCGGATCCGTGTTGAAGCTGCCCGGTTCGTAGTTGTCCTGTGGGGTGCTCCCAGACGTATTTATGACACCTATTGGTGCGCCCATATGGTAGAGATAGCGATCATGGAGAGGCTACCAGGTCGAGGCTCTCCGGGAGAGGGCTACCGGATGACGATAAGTGTAGAGCAACTGAGTTCGTTCTAAAAGTCCCTAGAGTCACCCCTCCGGGGGCTAGGGTGAGGATGAGTTGTTGTCACGTCGCCACGTGACCCAAATGCCCATCGAGTATACTCTGGGTTTGTTACTCCTGATGCTTGAGGTATCGAAGTACATCTCTACCTCGTAGCAGATGGACGCGCTGTGTCTCGTTAACCAGTAACATGTGGTGTTATGGTTAACCCTCGTTTATCCCCGGGTCTCCCTGGAGCTCCCCTTCGGGGGCGGGGGTGACGAATGTGTTTGAGTCACGTTGCTACGTGACCCATTTGTTTGTTCACCTGTTCCCATATTTGTTGGGTCCGGTTAAGTATCGATGTTGAGTGACATCAATGACAATTATCTCTATGTAGATGATCACAATAGTGTGGTGTCGGCCAGTAATTCCGCGTCTCCTTGACAAACGGTATGGTCTCTCCCCAAGAGTCCCAAGAGTCTCCCTTCGGGAGTGAGGGTGTGGGTGAGACGGGTTGCACCGCCGTGTGACCCTATTATCCATTGGGTTTCAACCCATGTCTTTCCTTGAAAGGAAATTGCCTTAACATTAAATTGTTATAGTGGTGTTTGGTTTCCAACCACTCACTGAGCTTGCAGCTCACCCCTCGCGTACTGTTTCTTTTACAGGGGCGTTGTTGGGCGTGGAGCTGGAGTTTTCCTATGTTGTGGTCTTGCGTGCGTGGAAGCGTTCTGTCCGGCGGATTGGCGAGTGCGAGGCTGTCAGCAGTCCTAGAGTCTTGTGTATTGGTAATTCGTGCGTGTGGCACTTGTTGTATTTTATTGGCTAGACTTGGCTCTCACAGGACAGTGATTGTGTATTCGAGTCTGTAATAATATTTTTGGTTTACAGACTTAATTATAGTATGCTTCCGCTTTTCAGTTGTTTTATCAGTTGTCATTGCTTCATTAGCCTTGTGTATTGTTTATTGGAGTCATCTGTTGACCTCTTGTATGATAGCTGAAATTCCATTATTGCCACGTCTCGGGGACGGCCGCCCTGGGGCGTGACAAAGAGTCCAAATCTACGAAATCATTTTAAACCATGCTTAGCGAAATCAAAACTCCCACATGCTAAAAGAAAAGGAACAAAAGCATAAAAGTAAGAAACTACGCTCCTCATATGATCACGCATGCTAGACAAATATCAAACACATCCCACCGTGGTCACCACTCACACACTTTCTTACATCAAGCCTATCATGCTTATACCTCCCCTAAACACACCTAAGCATTACAGCAATATAGAACTCGAACCCATCAAATGCATGCATACACTCCCTCATGCCCTACCACGATCAAACACGTACGAAACCACACACACATAGAAAAGTTTCGCATGCAAGCATATTAGCTATATCATTTCTTTCTCCTTTATATGTATATAAACAAACATGTATGTATATATATAGAAATTGCCCCCCTCCCTATAAAAACAAACCCATGACAGCATGCTTACACATCCCACTAGGATTAAACTTATACACAAGCATGCCTATTTAAAAAATAACACACATATACGAGTATAATACACACATACAACCTGTTCATACCACCAACACATGCATATACACCAAAATAAAAGGCAAAGACTAAAGGATTAGGAACATACCACGGCCCGTGTGGACCCAGGGGCGTCCACCTCGGCCTCGTCGGGATCGTCCATCCCGTCGTCATCCTCCTCCTCATCCTCCTCAAACACGGCCTCCTCGGCCTCAACCCCAACACCCACACCGGCCTCAGCGGCCCCAGTGCCCATACCCTCGGCCTCCCCGGCCCCGTCCCTAGCCTCTCCTATCGCCTCCACCCTCCCCACGCCGGAGATAAACTCCGCAAAGGCCCCCATAGCCCAACTCTCCTCCTCCTCAGCCCTGGCCTCTGTGGCCTCCCTATCCAACATCCCGACGAGGGCATCCAACGACGCCCTCACCTCCTCGCTAACTCCCTCGACCCCTACCCCCTCGGTTGCACCCTCAATCGATTCTCCAACCCCCGGAACCACCTCCTCGGCCACCACCGGTCGATCCCCACGCCTCCTCTTGCGTATATAGCCTATCACACTCCCCCCTACCTCCGGGACAGCCCCCGAAGGCAAATCCCCGACCTCACCCACGACAATATCCACCGGCGGCACCTCCGTCGTACCCATACCCTCCCCCACGGCCTCGACCCCCGGCCTATCGCTCTCCGATGATGAAGAGCTCGGGCTACGCTCTCCACGAGCCACCCGCGGTCGTTTCCCCCTCGAAGCAATCGCCTTCGACCTCGTCATCTCCTCGGTTTGGAAAAGAAAAAGGAGAACCCAAACTAGGGTTTCGAAATCAAGAGAAAGAGAAAGATTGAGGTCGAAATGGAGGAAAGAAAGGCAAAGAAATCAGGGTTTTCGAGTTTGAAACCGAAGGGAAGAAGAGAAGAGGGAAGAGAAACCGTTTTAAAAACGTATGGGGAGAGAGAGGGT
The DNA here is from genome assembly GCA_030737845.1 of Acorus calamus. NCBI lineage: Eukaryota > Viridiplantae > Streptophyta > Magnoliopsida > Acorales > Acoraceae > Acorus > Acorus calamus. Next base: position 22,531,519 of record CM060860.1, read on the forward strand.
CTTTTCGGTTATAAGGGACCCAGTTGAGGGGCGGCTACCCGCGAGTAGCCGCCCCCTCTCGGGCGGCTAGTTACAACTAGCCGCCCCTCCCAGTTTTTCTCTTTTACTTAAAAACCCCTTTCCAATCTTTTTAACCCTAAAATTCAAGGTTCTCCATACCAAACAGCCATGTATTGGCTTATTTCCATACATTACTTGATCAAACACGACTCTCCCGAAGTTTTGCAACACGTCCAGTACCCTTCAGATTCAAATTTCTTCAGTTCTGGTTCTTTTCCAGAGTTCTTATCCTTCGGATGATCCAATTCACCCAAATCAACTTTTACTTGCTTTCTGTCGGCGATATCCCCTCCTTGCTGAGTTTTCCCAAACACGGGAACGGTAGGCACGAGGAAACTGACGCTGGGCTGCTCCGTGCACGATAGCTAAGAACCCCGACCGCGGGTTGGATCACTCACCATTTACTTTTCCCCGCCTTCCACCTGGATCATCTTCTCGGATAAAAATTCTAAGTCAAGACCTAGCCTCTGACAGCCTAAATCAACTCTCTGAAAAGTACTGTTCGTGTTGGCACAACTTCTTGAAGGTCGGGCCGGCCAAAATAGGGGTCTCTTTCCTTATCATCGGTCGAAGTCTTTCCTGCTTCGCACAAAGACTCCGTCCGATGAGGGACAATTGTAGATACCCCAATTTTGACCGTCCAGAGAGACAGAAATACTTCAAGTAACACACGGAAATATCCCACAAGTGGACACCAATAGAGAATCAAAGGTTCGGTAAACCGGAAACCCTAACCCTAGCCGTGACCTAAACCCTAACCCTAGCCGTGACCTGAACCTAAACCGGAAACCCTAAACCTTGACCTAACCCCAAAACCTAGCCCTAAACCTGTTAGGCCTGTGTCATTTAGAGTCCTAATTTCGATCGGAGTCGCTAAAATTTTAACTTTAGCTATCTGCTAGGGTTTGAAGACTCTGATTAATAAATCTAACTGCATATTATGGGTCTTGGTACAGTTTAATACTGCCCATAAAATTTTCGTTTAATTCCGATAACGTTTTTGGAATTATACACTTTCGGATTGATATTTGGATTTGATTTTGTTAAAATGCAAGATGAAGAGATAAAAATCCGATATTATTAAGAGATGTTCAGTTTGGAGATAGCTTCCATATAGAAGTGGAATTGGATCAACTGGATTTGTATATTAAAAGATATGGGTATTTTTCCATGTATACCCCGAAGTTGAGAAATCCAGGCAGCAGCCCTGTAAGATGTTTAACCTAGATTTCGAAATAGCTGGAGAGGTTATTTGATCTAGGTGTAAACATAAAAGTTGTAGATAATCGTCTTATCTTTCAAATGCCACTGGAATCGTGCAATTCTGAGCTGTATTGAGGAAGTTATGGCCGTTTAAGTGAAGGCTGCGCAGAGGTTTTAAGTCCGAGGATGACTTGGTCGTTTACTCGACCTTTGCTTATTTAATCCCCAAATGTGCACGACTTTGGGTCTCTCCTCCTCTCTTTTCTGGTCCAGCCCCCCTTTTGTATGTGTTTTGGGTGGAGGAGGTGATGGTGGTGGAGATGAAGATCAAAAAGGAGTGGAAAAGGTGTGTTTATGTTGTTGTTGTGCTTTGTTATCCTCCCTTCTTAATCCATCTTCCTCAAGCTCCCCCTCATTGTTTTCCCCTCCCCTTTGGACAGCAGCCCCCCATGTGTTTGTTGTAATGCCACATTGAAGAAGAAGAGCAAGGAAGAGGTGGTGGTTGCGGTGGTTGCGGTTGGGGTGGCCGAGGGTGCGCTTGCGAGCCCCTACGCCCCCCTTTCCTTTCCTTTTCCCCCCTCTCCTTTGGTGAGTTTTCCCTCTTCTTTTTGTGGTTCTTATGCATATAAGGAGTGCTTGGTTGTTGGTGGAGGTGGTGATGAAGTCTTCTCTTCCAATGTATTTGAAGGTGTGTTGTTTGTAAGGAGGTGCGGGGCGTCGAGGGTGTTGGCGGTGGAGCAGCGGTGTGCGGGCATGCCGGAGCCGCGTATGGACCTCCCGCTCTCCTCGGTTGGGTTCAGCCATCTCTTTTGTAGCTGGTGTGCATGCCACATGTTTGTGGGGGTGCTCGCATGCGTGCGGAGTGCGCGGGAAGCATGCATAAGGTGCTCGCATGCGTGCGGAGTGCGCGGGAAGCATGCATAAGGTGCTCTCATGCGTGCGGAGTGCGCGGGAAGCGTGCATGAGGTGCTCGCATGCGTGCGGAGTGCGCGGGAAGCGTGCATGAGGTGCTCGCATGCGTGCGGGGTGCGCGGGAAGCGTGCATGAGGTGCTCGAGGGTGTGCTTGACGTTGTTCGATGCGTGCGGAGTGTGCGGGCAGCGTGCACGAGGTGCTCAAGGGCGTGCTTGGCCTTGCCCGATGCGTGCGGAGTGCGTGGGAAGCATGCACGAGGTGCTCGAGGACGTGCTTGACGTTGTTTGATGCGTGCAGGGTGCATGGGCAGCGTGCACGGGGTACTCGAGGGCGTGCTTGCGGTGCTCAGACGCGTTCGGAGTGCTTCGTGGTGTTGAGCAGCTTGTTATAGCCAAATGCAACCATTGGATGATCCTTGGCGGATTGGTATCGGGCTTCGGATTCAACTCGTCGCTCTCTTGCGTTTCGCGAGCCGTGCGCTCGTTAGGTGAGTGGTTCGATCCAACACTTTGGGATGCGCTCGATGCACGCCGCCGTGCATTGTGCATCCTTGGGACATCTCGACCCCTAAATATGCTAGATATTTGCATGTTAGGGTTGTATAGCTCGTATATTGTGTAGAACCCCCTATTCTACCCTATACTTGCTTATATATGCATTCATGTTTGAATAAATGTGTTTTCATGTGCCCCTTGTGTTTTGGGCATATATTTTCGAATGAGTGTATGGATGTATAGAATATGCATGCCTTAGGTAGTATTGTAATACTCCTCCCCTATATGAGTAATATCCAGCATGTCAAACCTTGGGTTAATAACCGAATGCGTGCTAATATTTTCCCTTATGATTAGACTGGAGGAATGGTGTAGTTGTTGCACCCATCTGTTGGGGCAAAACTATGACCAGCCTTTCCGGAGAGGATGAGACTTTCCCTCTCTCTCGCCCTCCCTCTTTACGCAAACTGAGTAAGTAGATGTAGTTCCTACTAGACTCAGGTGCGCTTGAGAAAATTAGTATGCACCGATTAGTGCGCGAGATCGCGCTTGACCCTTTCCTCTCAAGTTGGTGATAACCAACGAATGCTATGATATATTTTGTGTGATTGTATGATTATGGCCTTATAAGCATGTTTAAGTGGGTCATACCTTGTATGCATATTGTATGATTTGTTGTTTATGATGTAAATCCATGTTAGGGAGTACCCCTATAGTTATATATATATATTATTGTGCATGTGGCACATATTATCATGTTATGATTCTCCTATATATATATATATATATGTGCGCATGTTAACTAATTTGGCCTATCCGTAATAGGCAGGGTATGACCCGCGGTCGGGTCGTACCCTATTAGTTAAAGCGCTAGCGATGTAATCACCCTTGCATCCGAGTGATGCATTCGTATCGAATTCTGAAGAATTCATCGTGGCATCGACTTTGTTAAACCGATAGCTACGGCATTAACTTGGGCCTACCCGTGCTAGGCGTGTGTCTGAACCGCCTATTGGGTTATGCCCCTGGCTTTTCTACACGAGTGTAGAGATAGTCCTCGCGTTCGAGTGACGCCTCCGTGTGGGAATACAAGAGTATTCGATATCATCGATATATGTGTGTAAGTACCAAGGGTAGTTGGCTTTCCCATAGGGTTCGCATTGCGAACGCAAGGTGCTTCCTCCTGACATCGTCATGAGTCGAAGCTACCCGACATAGAAGCTGTCCTGTAGGGTGCCACCACTTGTAGGTGCTACCGATGCGTACCGCGGTACACATCTAGGGAATGTACTGATCGTGGAAGGCCGACAGGTAGAGGCTGCACGGGAGAGAGCTACCAAGTGATATTTCGGGCTTCAAGTCGTTCTCCCCTTCGTCGGATCCGTGTTGAAGCTGCCCGGCTCGTAGTTGTCCTGTGGGGTGCTCCCAGACGTATTTATGACACCTATTGGTGCGCCCATATGGTAGAGATAGCGGTCATGGAGAGGCTACCAGGTAGAGGCTCCCCGGGAGAGGGCTACCGGATGACGATGGGTGTAGAGCAACTGAGTTCGTTTCAAAAGTCCCTAGTCACCCCTCCGGGGGCTAGGGTGAGGATGAGTTGTTGTCACGTCGCCACGTGACCCAAATACCCATCGAGTATACTCTGGGTTTGTTACTTCTGACGCTTGAGGTATCGAAGTATATCTCTACCTCGTAGCAGATGGATGCGTTGTGTCTCGTTAACCAGTAACACGTGGTGTTATGGTTAACCCTCGTTTGTCCCCGGGTCTCTTTGGAGCTCCCCTTCAGGGTCGGGGCGATGAATGTGTTAAGTCACGTCGCTACGTGACCCATTGGTTTGTTCACCCGTTCCCATATTGGTTGGGTCTGGTTAAGTATCGATGTTGAGAGATATCGATAACAACTATCTCTATGTAGATGATCACAATAGTGTTGTTTAGACCAGTAATTCCGCGTCTCCTTGACAAACGGTATGGTCTCTCCCCAAGAGTCCCAAGAGTCTCCCTTCGGGAGTGAGGGTGTGGGTGAGACGGGTTGCACCGCCGTGTGACCCTATTATCCATTGGGTTTCAACCCATGTCTTTCCTTGAAAGGAAATTGCCTTAACATTAAATTGTTATAGTGGTGTTCGGTTTCCGACCACTCACTGAGCTTGTAGCTCACCCCTCGCGTACTGTTTCTTTTACAGGGGCGTTGTTGGGCGTGGAGCTGGAGTTTTCCTATGGCGTGGTCTTGCGTGCGTGGAAACGTTCTGTCCGGCGGATTGGCGAGTGCGAGGCTGTCAGCAGTCCTAGAGTCTTGTGTATTGGTAATTCGTGCGTGTGGCACTTGTTGTATTTTATTGGCTAGACTTGGCTCTCACAGGACAGTGATTGTGTATTCGAGTCTGTAATAATATTTTGGTTTACAGACTTATTGATAGTTTATGCTTCCGCTTTTCAGTTGTATTATCAGTTGTCATTGCTTCATTAGCCTTGTGTATTGTTTATTGGAGTCGTTGTTGACCTCTTGTTTATGATAGCTGATATTATATTATTGCCACGTCTCGGGGACGGCCGCCCTGGGGCGTGACAAAAGTTGGTATCAGAGCCTGGTCCTGTCAGAGCCTAAGTCAAGTCGTATAGATGAGTCGTAGGATTGTTATCCGAGTACTCTGGTTTAGAAGTTTTCTTAGGTTGCTGACATGCCTCCTCGCATCCGTGGACGTGGACGTGGCCACCCCTGGACTCCCCTTAAGTTGTCGACTGGGTCGACTGATCAGGGTCAGTGTTGGGTTCCTTGTTGTGGGACTAAGGCTTGGGAAGGAGTTTCCAGCCCAGTTGTGTCGTTTTGATGGATCGTTGAAATTTCTAAGGTTGGATCGCGTCTCGACTATGGAGCTTCGTTCCCGGACATCGTTATTGCTATTAACCATGGAGTTCGCGTGATGCGCCAGTTTCAAGTGTTGAGGATGTGGTGTGTTGCTCATTAAGGAGTGATGTCTTCTTTCAGTCTTCCTACTCAGGATAAGGGGCCTTGCAGGGTCAGCGTTGAGACCCGGGCTAGGGTACTCCGTGTTCCTTGTTTGGTTGTCGGGATATCCTATATCGGGACCTCATGGGGCCCTCCCAAGGTTCTTTTCCCAGCTAAGGAATACCATTGAAGCATCAAATTGATGATGGATTTTTCCTCACTTGGAAGGTGCGAGAGCGAGTGGTGAAGCATACGATCGGGATTGAATGCGTCCTTTTGCAGCTTAGTGGGCGATAGCTTATGGACTAGGGTTCCATAGCCATATCCGGAGTCGCTTCGATATATCATCGTGCGTTGTAGCGGTCCGGTAGAGGTCAGAGTCCTGTGAGGTGCTCCCTGGGACTATCCACGACGCTTGTTGGTGTGCCCATATAGCAGAGATAGTGGACATGGGAGGCTACCAGGTAGAGACCACACCGGCGGAGTGCTACTGGATGACGTCGAGAGTTCAGACTCCCCGTGATGAATCTGCCCATTGAGTGCATGATGCTGGAGTTCCAATGAGTATAGTTGGGCGACCTATCGGTGACGGCATGTGAAGCACAGTTCGCGGTACTGTCGCGTTTTGCCCCACATGGGTCGTAAATGAGGAGACGCGATGCTAGTGTTCGTGATGGGACTCGACCGCCATATCAGGTAGATGACGTCGCTTAGGCGTTGTCGGGAATCGACGACCTCCTATTGCGTGTCTTGCGGATTAAGTGCGGTCGAGCGGCTTACCCAGCGTGTAAGGGTCATCATGAGCGTCAGCCATGCTCAAGGAGCAGAATTTGGACTTAATCGTCCCAGGAATTATTTTGATCTCCCCATAGGGGTTGAAGATCAAGTACCCATTGCCGAATTGATGATCTATTTTGACCAGCTTTGGGAGCTAGTGTCTTTCTGTTGATCGATCTTCGCGCAGGGTACCCTATTTGGAGATCCGGGAGTTGGCATTCTTTAGTTGGCCTTTCGTGACCGTTTCAGGCACTACGAATTTTGTGTACTGCCGTCGGGGTAGACGAGTACGCCAGATGCCTACAAGGATCTCGAATATGTTATTGGACCTCCGTGGGCTGTTCTGAGGTAGCCTTCGTTGAGGATGTTGGTTGGCATGCCCTCAGGCGAAGTTGTGGATCGTCGCGATGGAATGCGTTCGTCCATCAAGATTCCTCAGTGGACGTGGGAGTGAGTTATCACGAATCTCGTTGCGGGCTCGTTAAAGTTATGTTCGGGTCGCGACGCCGTCTAGGTGATCGTTGACCGATTGACTAAGTCCGCACCTTCCTCCCTATCCAACTAACTGAGTCTCTGGACGCTTCGACGCGGGTTTGAGCCTTCGCGATTGTTCGTCTTCATGGCACTCCGGTCGGCGCTATTTCGGATCGAGACGCGTGTGTTACTTTGAGGTGCTTGCACAGCCTTTGGTAGGCTTTGTCGCGAGCCTTCATTTAAGTATAGCGTTTCATTGCTGATGGACAGCCAGGCAAGAGGACGATTTAGGCCTTGGAGGACATGCTATTTGCCTGCGTGCTCGACTTGGGGCAGTTGAGAGAGGCACCACCCTCTAGGAAGGGGTCTGCCTGTGTAACGACTGCCATTTGAGCACCCAGATGAAATGGAAGAGGCACTCTACGGGCGCGGTTTTATACCTCCCTTGTGTTGGGACGGTTGTAGAGCGCTAGTTGGAGTGGCCGCAAGTTATTTTATTGACCTTGCGGTAGCCGAGATGGTTCGTGCGTGCCTCTGCACCACCCAGAACCGTCGGAAGGGCTACGCAGGTCATCGTCGCCAGGAATTTACCTTCGGGTTGGCGATCAAGTTTTTCTGAAGGTGTCCCGGTTTAAGGGCATCCGTTGTTTCGACGTTCAGGGCGAGCTGAGTCGGCCTTCCATCGGACCGGTTTCCGTCCTTGAGTGGATTAGGGGAGGTGGCTATCATGAAGCCTTGCCCCCGTGGCTGACTCATGCCCGTGACATCATCCCCGTCTCGCAGCTGAGACATTAAGTCCACGATCCTGCTCACATCTTTCAGTTCGAGCGGCTCATCCTCGCGCTGGATTTGTCGTTCGCGAAGCAGTTGATCGAGAACATGGACCAATGCGAGAAGAGGCTCCGCACCAAGACCGTTCCTTCGGCTAAAGTGCGTGGTAGCACCAGTTTGGTGCGCGGACCACTTGGGAGCCAATGGACTCTATGGGTGACACTTCTACGTTCGGTCTTCCCTTTGGGTTTCCTTAAATTTCGAGGACTAAATTTCCTAAGGGGGGGAGAATGTTAGGCCTGTGTCATTTAGAGTCCTAATTTCGATCGGAGTCGCTAAAATTTTGGTTTTTAGCTACCTGCTGGGTGAGGACTCTATTAATAAATAACTGCATATTATGGGTCTTGGTACAGTTTAATACTGCCCATAAAATTTTCGTTTAATTCCGATAACGTTTTTGGAATTATACACTTTCGGATTGATATTTGGATTTGATTTTGTTAAAATCCAAGACGAAGAGATAAAAATCCGATATTATTAGAGATGTTCAGTTTGGAGATAGCTTCCATATAGAAGTGGAATTGGATCAACTGGATTTGTATATTAAAAGTTATGGGTATTTTTCCGAGTATACCCCGAAGTTGAGAAATCCAGGCAGCAGCCCTGTAAGATGTTTAGCCTAGATTTTGGAATAGCTGGAGAGGTTATTTGATCTGGGTGTAAACATGAAAGTTGTAGATAATCGTCTTATCTTTCAAATGCCACTGGAATCGTGCAATTCTGAGCTGTATTGAGGAAGTTATGGCCGTTTAAGTGAAGGCTGCGCAGAGGTTTTAAGTCCGAGGATGACTTGGTCATTTACTCGACCTTTGCTTATTTAATCCCCAAATGTGCACGACTTTGGGTCTCTCCTCCTCTCTTTTCTGGTCCAGCCCCCCTTTTGTATGTGTTTTGGGTGGAGGAGGTGATGGTGGTGGAGAAGAAGATCAAAAAGGAGTGGAAAAGGTGTGTTTATGTTGTTGTTGTGCTTTGTTATCCTCCCTTCTTAATCCATCTTCCTCAAGCTCCCCCTCATTGTTTTCCCCTCCCCTTTGGACAGCAGCCCCCCATGTGTTTGTTGTAATGCCACATTGAAGAAGAAGAGCAAGGAAGAGGTGGTGGTTGCGGTGGTTGCGGTTGGGGTGGCCGAGGGTGCGCTTGCGAGCCCCTACGCCCCCCTTTCCTTTCCTTTTCCCCCCTCTCCTTTGGTGAGTTTTCCCTCTTCTTTTTGTGGTTCTTATGCATATAAGGAGTGCTTGGTTGTTGGTGGAGGTGGTGATGAAGTCTCCTCTTCCAATGTATTTGAAGGTGTGTTGTTTGTAAGGAGGTGCGGGGCGTCGGGGTGTTGGCGGTGGAGCAGCGGTGTGCGGGCATGCCGGAGCCGCGTATGGACCTCCCGCTCTCCTCGGTTGGGTTCAGCCATCTCTTTTGTAGCTGGTGTGCATGCCACATGTTTGTGGGGGTGCTCGCATGCGTGCGGAGTGCGCGGGAAGCATGCATAAGGTGCTCGCATGCGTGCGGAGTGCGCGGGAAGCATGCATAAGGTGCTCGCATGCGTGCGGAGTGCGCGGGAAGCGTGCATGAGGTGCTCGCATGCGTGCGGAGTGCGCGGGAAGCGTGCATGAGGTGCTCGCATGCGTGCGGGTGCGCGGGAAGCGTGCATGAGGTGCTCGAGGGTGTGCTTGACGTTGTTCGATGCGTGCGGAGTGTGCGGGCAGCGTGCACGAGGTGCTCAAGGGCGTGCTTGGCCTTGCCCGATGCGTGCGGAGTGCGTGGGAAGCATGCACGAGGTGCTCGAGGACGTGCTTGACGTTGTTTGATGCGTGCAGGGTGCATGGGCAGCGTGCACGGGGTACTCGAGGGCGTGCTTGCGGTGCTCAGACGCGTTCGGAGTGCTTCGTGGTGTTGAGCAGCTTGTTATAGCCAAATGCAACCATTGGATGATCCTTGGCGGATTGGTATCGGGCTTCGGATTCAACTCGTCGCTCTCTTGCGTTTCGCGAGCCGTGCGCTCGTTAGGTGAGTGGTTCGATCCAACACTTTGGGATGCGCTCGATGCACGCCGCCGTGCATTGTGCATCCTTGGGACATCTCGACCCCTAAATATGCTAGATATTTGCATGCTAGGGTTGTATAGCTCGTATATTGTGTAGAACCCCCTATTCTACCCTATACTTGCTTATATATGCATTCATGTTTGAATAAATGTGTTTTCATGTGCCCCTTGTGTTTTGGGCATATATTTTCGAATGAGTGTATGGATGTATAGAATATGCATGCCTTAGGTAGTATTGTAATACTCCTCCCCTATATGAGTAATATCCAGCATGTCAAACCTTGGGTTAATAACCGAATGCGTGCTAATATTTTCCCTTATGATTAGACTGGAGGAATGGTGTAGTTGTTGCACCCATCTGTTGGGGCAAAACTATGACCAGCCTTTCCGGAGAGGATGAGACTTTCCCTCTCTCTCGCCCTCCCTCTTTACGCAAACTGAGTAAGTAGATGTTGTCACGCCCCAGGGCGGTCGTCCCCGAGACGTGGCAATAATATAATATCAGCTATCATAAACAAGAGGTCAACAACGACTCCAATAAACAATACACAAGGCTAATGAAGCAATGACAACTGATAATACAACTGAAAAGCGGAAGCATAAACTATCAATAAGTCTGTAAACCGAAATATTATTACAGACTCGAATACACAATCACTGTCCTGTGAGAGCCAAGTCTAGCCAATAAAATACAACAAGTGCCACACGCACGAATTACCAATACACAAGACTCTAGGACTGCTGACAGCCTCGCACTCGCCAATCCCCCGGACAGAACGTTTCCACGCACGCAAGACCACGCCAGGAAAACTCCAGCTCCACGCCCAACAACGCCCCTGTAAAAGAAACAGTACGCGAGGGGTGAGCTACAAGCTCAGTGAGTGGTCGGAAATCGAACACCACTATAACAATTTATTGTTAAGGTAATTTCCTTTCAAGGAAAGACATGGGTTGAAACCCAATGAATAGTAGGGTCACACGGCGGTGCAACCCGTCTCACCCACACCCTCACTCCCGAAGGGAGACTCTTGGGACCCTTGGGGAGAGACCATACCGTTTGTCAAGGAGACGCGGAATTACTGGTCTAACAACACTATTGTGATAATCTACATAGAGATAGTTGTTATCGATATCTCTCAACATCGATACTTAACCGGACCCAACAAATATGGGAACGGGTGAACAAACAAAAGGGGTCACGTAGCGACGTGACTTAACACATTCATCGCCCCTGACCCCGAAGGGGAGCTCCAGAGAGACCAGGGGGGGACAAACGAGGGTTAACCATAACACCATGTGTTACTGGTTAACGAGACACAACGCGTCCATCTGCTACGAGGTAGAGATATACTTCGATACCTCAAGCGTCAAAAGTAACAAACCCAGAGCATACTCGATGGGTATTTGGGTCACGTGGCGACGTGACAACAACTCATCCTCACCCTAGCCCCCGGAGGGGTGACTCTAGGGACTTTTGAAACGAACTCAGTTGCTCTACACCCATCGTCATCCGATAGCCCTCTCCCGGAGAGCCTCTACCTGGTAGCCTCTCCATGACCGCTATCTCTACCATATGGGCGCACCAATAGGTGTCATAAATACGTCTGGGAGCACCCCACAGGACAACTACGAACCGGACAGCTTCAACACGGATCCGACGAAGGGGAGAACGACTTGAAGCCCGAAATATCACTTGGTAGCTCTCTCCCGTGCAGCCTCTACTTGTCGGCCTTCCACGATCAGTACATTCCCTAGATGTGTACCGCGGTACGCATCGGTAGCACCTACAAGTGGTGGCACCCTACAGGACAGCTTCTATGTCGGGTAGCTTCGACTCATGACGATATCAGGAGGAAGCACCTTGCGTTCGCAATGCGAACCCTATGGGAAGCCAACTACCCTTGGTACTTACACACATATATCGATGATATCGAATACTCTTGTATTCCCACACGAAGGCATCGCTCGAACGCCAGGACTATCTCTACACTCGTGTAGAAAAGCCAGGGGCATAACCCAATAGGCGGTTTAGACACACACCTAGCACGGGTAGGCCCAAGTTAATGCCGTAGCTATCGGTTTAACAAAACCGAGGCCACGATGAATTCTTCAGAATTCGATACGAATGCATCACTCGGATGCAAGGGGTGATTACATCGCTAGCGCTTTAACTAATAGGGTACGACCCGACCGCGGGTCATACCCTTGCCTATTACGGATAGGCCAAATTAGTTAACATACGCACATATATATATATATATATATATGAGGAGAATCATAACATGATAATATGTGCCACATGCACGATAATATATATAACTATAGGGGTACTCCCTAACATGGATTTACATCATAAACAACAAATCAAACCATATGCATACAAGGTATGACCCACTTAAACATGCTTATAAGGCCGTTAATCATACAATCACACAAAATATATCATAGCATTCGTTGGTTATCACCAACTTGAGAGGAAAGGGTCAAGCGCGATCTCGCGCACTAACAGGTGCATGCTAATTTTCTCAAGCGCACCTGAGTCTAGTAGGAACTACATCTACTTACTCAGTTTGCGCAAAGAGGGAGGGCGAGAGAGAGGGAAAGTCTCATCCTCTCCGGAAAGGCTGGTCATAGTTTTGCCCCAACAGATGGGTGCAACAACTACACCATTCCTCCAGTCTAATCGTAAGGGAAAATATTAGCACGCATTCGGTTATTAACCCAAGGTTTAACATGCTGAATATTACTCATATAGGGGGAGGAGTATTACAATACTACCTAAGGCATGCATATTCTATACATCCATACACTCATTCGAAAATATATGCCTGAAACACAAGGGGCGCATGAAAACACATTTATTCAAACATGAGTACATACATAAGCAAGTATAGGGTAGAATAGGGGGTTCTACACAATATACGAGCTATACAACCCTAACATGCAAATATCTAGCATATTTAGGGGTTAAGATGCCCCAAGGACGTTCGGTGCACGACTACGTGCATCGAGCGCGTCCCGAAGTGTTGGATCGAACCACTCACCTAACGAGCGCACGGCTCGCGAAACGCAAGAGAGCGACGAGTTGAATCCGAAGCCTGAAATCAATCCGCCAAGGATCATCCCATGGTTGCATTTGGCTATAACAAGCTGCTCAACACCACGAAGCACTCCGAACGCGTCTGAGCACCGCAAGCACGCCCTCGAGTACCCCGTGCACGCTGTCCATGCACCCTGCACGCATCAAACAACGTCAAGCACGTCCTCGAGCACCTCGTGCATGCTTCCCACGCACTCCGCACGCATCGGGCAAGGCCAAGCACGCCCTTGAGCACCTCGTGCACGCTGCCCGCACACTCCGCACGCATGCGAGCACCTTATGCATGCTTCCCGTGCACTCCGCACGCATGCGAGCACCTTATGCACACCTACACAACACATAAAACTTGAGCATGTGCTTCTCCCTCTTCAGCCCTTTCAATTCCATGCACACACAACAACAACACAAGGCAATGGAGCTCTACCCCTTCTCACCAGCTACAAAAGAGATGGCTGAACCCAACCGAGGAGAGCGGGAGGTCCATACGCGGCTCCGGCATGCCCGCACACCGCTGCTCCACCGCCAACACCCCCGACGCCCCGCACCTCCTTACAAACAACACACCTTCAAAAACATTGGAAGAGGAGACTTCATCACCACCTCCACCAACAACCAAGCACTCCTTATATGCATAAGAACCACAAAAAGAAGAGGGAAAACTCACCAAAGGAGAGGGGGGAAAGGAAAGGAAAGGGGGGCGTAGGGGCTCGCAAGCGCACCCTCGGCCACCCCAACCGCAACCACCACCTCTTCCTTGCTCTTCTTCTTCAATGTGGCATTACAACAAACACATGGGGGGCTGTTGGTCCAAAGGGGAGGGAAAAAATACAAGGGGGGATCAGCTAGGGGGGAGGAGGAGAAGGAGGAGAACCAACAACACAACAACAAAGCTAAAGCATACACACCTTCCTTCTCCATTTGGTGCTCCTTCCCCCAGCATCACCACCATTTCCTCCACCCAAAGAGGGCTGGACCAGAGGCCAAAAGAGGTGAAAAAATATGCTCAAGTCGTGGGATTTGGGGGCCTATTTATAGGCAAAGTCGGGCTGAAAGACCAAGTCGTCCTCGGACTTAAAACTCTGCGCAGCCTTCACTTAAATGGCCATAACTTCCTCAATACAGCTCAAATCGCACGATTCCAGTGGCATTGGAAAGATAAGAAGATTATCTACAACTTTCATGTTTAACCCAGATCAAATAACCTCTCCAGCTATTCCAAAATCTAGGCTAAACATCTTACAGGGCTGCTGCCTGGATTTCTCAACTTCGGGGTATACTCGGAAAAATACCCATAACTTTTAATATACGAATCCAGTTGATCCAATTCCACTTCTATATGGAAGCTATCTCAAAACTGAACATCTCGTAATAATATCGGATTTTTATCTCTTCGTCTTGGATTTTAACAAAATCAAATCCAAATATCAATCCGAAAGTGTATAATTCCAAAAACGTTATCGGAATTAAACGAAAATTTTATGGGCAGTATTAAACTGTACCAAGACCCATAATATGCAGTTATATCTTCAATTAGAGTCCTCCAGTCCCAGCAGGTAGCTAAAAACCAAAATTTTAGCGACTCCGATCGAAAATAGGACTCTAATGACACAGGCCTAACATTCTCCCCCCCTTAGGAAATTTAGTCCTCGAAATTTAAGGAAACCCAAAGGGAAGACCGAACGTAGAAGTGTCACCCATAGAGTCCATTGGCTCCCAAGTGGTCCGCGCACCAAACTGGTGCTACCACGCACTTTAGCCGAAGGAACGGTCTTGGTGCGGAGCCTCTTCTCGCATTGGTCCATGTTCTCGATCAACTGCTTCGCGAACGACAAATCCAGCGCGAGGATGAGCCGCTCGAACTAAAAGATGTGAGCAGGATCGTGGACTTAATGTCTCAGCTATGAGACAGGGATGACGTCACGGCATGAGCCCGCTGTGGGGGAAAAAGGCTACATGCAAGCCACCTCCCCAATCCACTCAAGGACGAGAACAGTCCGAATGGAGGGCCGACTCCCTAGCCTCGAACGTCGAAACAACGGATGCCTTAAACCGGGACACCTTCAGAAAAACTTGATCGCCAACCCGAAGGTAAATTCCTGGCGACGATGACCTGCGTAGCCCTTCCGACGGTTCTGGGTGGTGCAGAGGCACGCACGAACCATCTCGGCTACCGCAAGGTCAATAAAATAACTTGCGGCCACTCCAACTAGCGCTCTACAACCGTCCCAACACAAGGGAGGTATAAAACCGCGCCCGTAGAGTGCCTCTTCCATTTCATCTGGGTGCTCAAATGGCAGTCGTTACACAGGCAGACCCCTTCCTAGAGGGTGGTGCCTCTCTCAACTGCCCCAAGTCGAGCACGCAGGCAAATAGCATGTCCTCCAAGGCCTAAATCGTCCTCTTGCCTGGCTGTCCATCAGCAATGAAACGCTATACTTAAATGAAGGCTCGCGACAAAGCCTACCAAAGGCTGTGCAAGCACCTCAAAGTAACACACGCGTCTCGATCCGAAATAGCGCCGACCGGAGTGCCATGAAGACGAACAATCGCGAAGGCTCAAACCCGCGTCGAAGCGTCCAGAGACTCAGTTAGTTGGATAGGGAGGAAGGTGCGGACTTAGTCAATCGGTCAACGATCACCTAGACGGCGTCGCAACCCGAACATAACTTTAACGAGCCCGCAACGAGATTCGTGATAACTCACTCCCACGTCCACTGAGGAATCTTGATGGACGAACGCATTCCATCGCGACGATCCACAACTTCGCCTGAGGGCATGCCAACCAACATCCTCAACGAAGGCTACCTCAGAACAGCCCACGGAGGTCCAATAACATATTCGAGATCCTTGTAGGCATCTGGCGTACTCGTCTACCCCGACGGCAGTACACAAAATTCGTAGTGCCTGAAACGGTCACGAAAGGCCAACTAAAGAATGCCAACTCCCGGATCTCCAAATAGGGTACCCTGCGCGAAGATCGATCAACAGAAAGACACTGGCTCCCAAAGCTGGTCTAAACAGATCATCAATTCGCGACAAGGGGTACATGATCTTCAACCCCAAAGGGGAGATCAAAATAATTCCTGGGACGATTAAGTCCAAATTCTGCTCCTTGAGCATGGCTGACGCTCATGATGACCCTTACACGCTGGGTAAGCCGCTCGACCGCACTTAATCCGCAAGACACGCAATAGGAGGTCGTCGATTCCCGACAACGCCTAAGCGACGTCATCTACCTGATATGGCGGTTGAGTCCCATCACGAACGCTTAGCGTCGCGTCTCCTCATTTACGACCCATGTGGGGCAAAACGCGACAGTACCGCGAACTGTGCTTCACATGCCGTCACCGATAGGTCGCCCAACTATACTCATTGGAACTCCAGCATCATGCACTCAATGGGCAGATTCATCACGGGGAGTCTGAACTCTCGACGTCATCCAGTAGCACTCTTCCGGTGTGGCCTCTACCTGGTAGCCTCCCATGTCCACTATCTCTGCTATATGGGCACACCAACAAGCGTCGTGGATAGTCCCAGGGAGCACCTCACAGGACTCTGACCTCTACCGGACCGCTACAACGCACGATGATATATCGAAGCGACTCCGGATATGGCTATGGAACCCTAGTCCATAAGCTATCGCCCACTAAGCTGCAAAAGGACGCATTCAATCCCGATCGTATGCTTCACCACTCGCTCTCGCACCTTCCAAGTGAGGAAAAATCCATCATCAATTTGATGCTTCAATGGTATTCCTTAGCTGGGAAAAGAACCTTGGGAGGGCCCCATGAGGTCCCGATATAGGATATCCCGACAACCAAACAAGGAACACGGAGTACCCTAGCCCGGGTCTCAACGCTGACCCTGCAAGGCCCCTTATCCTGAGTAGGAAGACTGAAAGAAGACATCACTCCTTAATGAGCAACACACCACATCCTCAACACTTGAAACTGGCGCATCACGCGAACTCCATGGTTAATAGCAATAACGATGTCCGGGAACGAAGCTCCATAGTCGAGACGCGATCCAACCTTAGAAATTTCAACGATCCATCAAAACGACACAACTGGGCTGGAAACTCCTTCCCAAGCCTTAGTCCCACAACAAGGAACCCAACACTGACCCTGATCAGTCGACCCAGTCGACAACTTAAGGGGAGTCCAGGGGTGGCCACGTCCACGTCCACGGATGCGAGGAGGCATGTCAGCAACCTAAGAAAACTTCTAAACCAGAGTACTCGGATAACAATCCTACGACTCATCTATACGACTCGACTTAGGCTCTGACAGGACCAGGCTCTGATACCAACTTTTGTCACGCCCCAGGGCGGCCGTCCCCGAGACGTGGCAATAATATAATATCAGCTATCATAAACAAGAGGTCAACAACGACTCCAATAAACAATACACAAGGCTAATGAAGCAATGACAACTGATAATACAACTGAAAAGCGGAAGCATAAACTATCAATAAGTCTGTAAACCGAAAATATTATTACAGACTCGAATACACAATCACTGTCCTGTGAGAGCCAAGTCTAGCCAATAAAATACAACAAGTGCCACACGCACGAATTACCAATACACAAGACTCTAGGACTGCTGACAGCCTCGCACTCGCCAATCCGCCGGACAGAACGTTTCCACGCACGCAAGACCACGCCATAGGAAAACTCCAGCTCCACGCCCAACAACGCCCCTGTAAAAGAAACAGTACGCGAGGGGTGAGCTACAAGCTCAGTGAGTGGTCGGAAACCGAACACCACTATAACAATTTATGTTAAGGCAATTTCCTTTCAAGGAAAGACATGGGTTGAAACCCAATGAATAGTAGGGTCACACGGCGGTGCAACCCGTCTCACCCACACCCTCACTCCCGAAGGGAGACTCTTGGGACTCTTGGGGAGAGACCATACCGTTTGTCAAGGAGACGCGGAATTACTGGTCTAAACAACACTATTGTGATCATCTACATAGAGATAGTTGTTATCGATATCTCTCAACATCGATACTTAACCAGACCCAACCAATATGGGAACGGGTGAACAAACCAATGGGTCACGTAGCGACGTGACTTAACACATTCATCGCCCCGACCCTGAAGGGGAGCTCCAAGAGACCCGGGGACAAACGAGGGTTAACCATAACACCACGTGTTACTGGTTAACGAGACACAACGCATCCATCTGCTACGAGGTAGAGATATACTTCGATACCTCAAGCGTCAGAAGTAACAAACCCAGAGTATACTCGATGGGTATTTGGGTCACGTGGCGACGTGACAACAACTCATCCTCACCCTAGCCCCCGGAGGGGTGACTAGGGACTTTTGAAACGAACTCAGTTGCTCTACACCCATCGTCATCCGGTAGCCCTCTCCCGGGGAGCCTCTACCTGGTAGCCTCTCCATGACCGCTATCTCTACCATATGGGCGCACCAATAGGTGTCATAAATACGTCTGGGAGCACCCCACAGGACAACTACGAACCGGGCAGCTTCAACACGGATCCGACGAAGGGGAGAACGACTTGAAGCCCGAAATATCACTTGGTAGCTCTCTCCCGTGCAGCCTCTACCTGTCGGCCTTCCACGATCAGTACATTCCCTAGATGTGTACCGCGGTACGCATCGGTAGCACCTACAAGTGGTGGCACCCTACAGGACAGCTTCTATGTCGGGTAGCTTCGACTCATGACGATGTCAGGAGGAAGCACCTTGCGTTCGCAATGCGAACCCTATGGGAAAGCCAACTACCCTTGGTACTTACACACATATATCGATGATATCGAATACTCTTGTATTCCCACACGGAGGCGTCACTCGAACGCGAGGACTATCTCTACACTCGTGTAGAAAAGCCAGGGGCATAACCCAATAGGCGGTTCAGACACACGCCTAGCACGGGTAGGCCCAAGTTAATGCCGTAGCTATCGGTTTAACAAAACCGAGGCCACGATGAATTCTTCAGAATTCGATACGAATGCATCACTCGGATGCAAGGGTGATTACATCGCTAGCGCTTTAACTAATAGGGTACGACCCGACCGCGGGTCATACCCTTGCCTATTACGGATAGGCCAAATTAGTTAACATACGCACATATATATATATATATATAGAGAGAATCATAACATGATAATATGTGCCACATGCACGATAATATATATAACTATAGGGGTACTCCCTAACATGGATTTACATCATAAACAACAAATCATACAATATGCATACAAGGTATGACCCACTTAAACATGCTTATAAGGCCATAATCATACAATCACACAAAATATATCATAGCATTCGTTGGTTATCACCAACTTGAGAGGAAAGGGTCAAGCGCGATCTCGCGCACTAATCGGTGCATACTAATTTTCTCAAGCGCACCTGAGTCTAGTAGGAACTACATCTACTTACTCAGTTTGCGTAAAGAGGGAGGGCGAGAGAGAGGGAAAGTCTCATCCTCTCCGGAAAGGCTGGTCATAGTTTTGCCCCAACAGATGGGTGCAACAACTACACCATTCCTCCAGTCTAATCATAAGGGAAAATATTAGCACGCATTCGGTTATTAACCCAAGGTTTAACATGCTGATATTACTCATATAGGGGAGGAGTATTACAATACTACCTAAGGCATGCATATTCTATACATCCATACACTCATTCGAAAATATATGCCTGAAACACAAGGGGCGCATGAAAACACATTTATTCAAACATGAGTACATACATAAGCAAGTATAGGGTAGAATAGGGGGTTCTACACAATATACGAGCTATACAACCCTAACATGCAAATATCTAGCATATTTAGGGGTTAAGATGCCCCAAGGACGTTCGGTGCACGACTACGTGCATCGAGCGCGTCCCGAAGTGTTGGATCGAACCACTCACCTAACGAGCGCACGGCTCGCGAAACGCAAGAGAGCGACGAGTTGAATCCGAAGCCTGAAATCAATCCGCCAAGGATCATCCATGGTTGCATTTGGCTATAACAAGCTGCTCAACACCACGAAGCACTCCGAACGCGTCTGAGCACCGCAAGCACGCCCTCGAGTACCCCGTGCACGCTGTCCATGCACCCTGCACGCATCAAACAACGTCAAGCACGTCCTCGAGCACCTCGTGCATGCTTCCCACGCACTCCGCACGCATCGGGCAAGGCCAAGCACGCCCTTGAGCACCTCGTGCACGCTGCCCGCACACTCCGCACGCATGCGAGCACCTTATGCATGCTTCCCGTGCACTCCGCACGCATGCGAGCACCTTATGCACACCTACACAACACATAAAACTTGAGCATGTGCTTCTCCCTCTTCAGCCCTTTCAATTCCATGCACACACAACAACAACACAAGGCAATGGAGCTCTACCCCTTCTCACCAGCTACAAAAGAGATGGCTGAACCCAACCGAGGAGAGCGGGAGGTCCATACGCGGCTCCGGCATGCCCGCACACCGCTGCTCCACCGCCAACACCCCCGACGCCCCGCACCTCCTTACAAACAACACACCTTCAAAAACATTGGAAGAGGAGACTTCATCACCACCTCCACCAACAACCAAGCACTCCTTATATGCATAAGAACCACAAAAAGAAGAGGGAAAACTCACCAAAGGAGAGGGGGGAAAGGAAAGGAAAGGGGGGCGTAGGGGCTCGCAAGCGCACCCTCGGCCACCCCAACCGCAACCACCGCAACCACCACCTCTTCCTTGCTCTTCTTCTTCAATGTGGCATTACAACAAACACATGGGGGGGCTGTTGGTCCAAAGGGGAGGGAAAAAATACAAGGGGGGATCAGCTAGGGGGGAGGAGGAGAAGGAGGAGAACCAACAACACAACAACAAAGCTAAAGCATACACACCTTCCTTCTCCATTTGGTGCTCCTTCCCCCAGCATCACCACCATTTCCTCCACCCAAAGAGGGCTGGACCAGAGGCCAAAAGAGGTGAAAAAATATGCTCAAGTCGTGGGATTTGGGGGCCTATTTATAGGCAAAGTCGGGCTGAAAGACCAAGTCGTCCTCGGACTTAAAACTCTGCGCAGCCTTCACTTAAATGGCCATAACTTCCTCAATACAGCTCAAATCGCACGATTCCAGTGGCATTGGAAAGATAAGACGATTATCTACAACTTTCATGTTTAACCCAGATCAAATAACCTCTCCAGCTATTCCAAAATCTAGGCTAAACATCTTACAGGGCTGCTGCCTGGATTTCTCAACTTCGGGGTATACTCGGAAAAATACCCATAACTTTTAATATACGAATCCAGTTGATCCAATTCCACTTCTATATGGAAGCTATCTCAAAACTGAACATCTCGTAATAATATCGGATTTTTATCTCTTCGTCTTGGATTTTAACAAAATCAAATCCAAATATCAATCCGAAAGTGTATAATTCCAAAAACGTTATCGGAATTAAACGAAAATTTTATGGGCAGTATTAAACTGTACCAAGACCCATAATATGCAGTTATATCTTCAATTAGAGTCCTCCAGTCCCAGCAGGTAGCTAAAAACCAAAATTTTAGCGATTCCGATCGAAAATAGGACTCTAAATGACACAGGCCTAACATTCTCCCCCCCTTAGGAAATTTAGTCCTCGAAATTTAAGGAAACCCAAAGGGAAGACCGAACGTAGAAGTGTCACCCATAGAGTCCATTGGCTCCCAAGTGGTCCGCGCACCAAACTGGTGCTACCACGCACTTTAGCCGAAGGAACGGTCTTGGTGCGGAGCCTCTTCTCGCATTGGTCCATGTTCTCGATCAACTGCTTCGCGAACGACAAATCCAGCGCGAGGATGAGCCGCTCGAACTAAAAGATGTGAGCAGGATCGTGGACTTAATGTCTCAGCTATGAGACAGGGATGACGTCACGGCATGAGCCCGCTGTGGGGGGGAAAAAGGCTACATGCAAGCCACCTCCCCAATCCACTCAAGGACGAGAACAGTCCGAATGGAGGGCCGACTCCCTAGCCTCGAACGTCGAAACAACGGATGCCCTTAAACCGGGACACCTTCAGAAAAACTTGATCGCCAAACCCGAAGGTAAATTCCTGGCGACGATGACCTACGTAGCCCTTCCGACGGTTCTGGGTGGTGCAGAGGCACGCACGAACCATCTCGGCTACCGCAAGGTCAATAAAATAACTTGCGGCCACTCCAACTAGCGCTCTACAACCGTCCCAACACAAGGGAGGTATAAAACCGCGCCCGTAGAGTGCCTCTTCCATTTCATCTGGGTGCTCAAATGGCAGTCGTTACACAGGCAGACCCCTTCCTAGAGGGTGGTGTCTCTCTCAACTGCCCCAAGTCGAGCACGCAGGCAAATAGCATGTCCTCCAAGGCCTAAATCGTCCTCTTGCCTGGCTATCCATCAGCAATGAAACGCTATACTTAAATGAAGGCTCGCGACAAAGCCTACCAAAGGCTGTGCAAGCACCTCAAAGTAACACACGCGTCTCGATCCGAAATAGCGCCGACCGGAGTGCCATGAAGACGAACAATCGCGAAGGCTCAAACCCGCGTCGAAGCGTCCAGAGACTCAGTTAGTTGGATAGGGAGGAAGGTGCGGACTTAGTCAATCGGTCAACGATCACCTAGACGGCGTCGCAACCCGAACATAACTTTAACGAGCCCGCAACGAGATTCGTGATAACTCACTCCCACGTCCACTGAGGAATCTTGATGGACGAACGCATTCCATCGCGACGATCCACAACTTCGCCTGAGGGCATGCCAACCAACATCCTCAACGAAGGCTACCTCAGAACAGCCCACGGAGGTCCAATAACATATTCGAGATCCTTGTAGGCATCTGGCGTACTCGTCTACCCCGACGGCAGTACACAAAATTCGTAGTGCCTGAAACGGTCACGAAAGGCCAACTAAAGAATGCCAACTCCCGGATCTCCAAATAGGGTACCCTGCGCGAAGATCGATCAACAGAAAGACACTGGCTCCCAAAGCTGGTCTAAACAGATCATCAATTCGCGACAAGGGGTACATGATCTTCAACCCCAAAGGGGAGATCAAAATAATTCCTGGGACGATTAAGTCCAAATTCTGCTCCTTGAGCATGGCTGACGCTCATGATGACCCTTACACGCTGGGTAAGCCGCTCGACCGCACTTAATCCGCAAGACACGCAATAGGAGGTCGTCGATTCCCGACAACGCCTAAGCGACGTCATCTACCTGATATGGCGGTTGAGTCCCATCACGAACGCTTAGCGTCGCGTCTCCTCATTTACGACCCATGTGGGGCAAAACGCGACAGTACCGCGAACTGTGCTTCACATGCCGTCACCGACAGGTCGCCCAACTATACTCATTGGAACTCCAGCATCATGCACTCAATGGGCAGATTCATCACGGGGAGTCTGAACTCTCGACGTCATCCAGTAGCACTCTTCCGGTGTGGCCTCTACCTGGTAGCCTCCCATGTCCACTATCTCTGCTATATGGGCACACCAACAAGCGTCGTGGATAGTCCCAGGGAGCACCTCACAGGACTCTGACCTCTACCGGACCGCTACAACGCACGATGATATATCGAAGCGACTCCGGATATGGCTATGGAACCCTAGTCCATAAGCTATCGCCCACTAAGCTGCAAAAGGACGCATTCAATCCCGATCGTATGCTTCACCACTCGCTCTCGCACCTTCCAAGTGAGGAAAAATCCATCATCAATTTGATGCTTCAATGGTATTCCTTAGCTGGGAAAAGAACCTTGGGAGGGCCCCATGAGGTCCCGATATAGGATATCCCGACAACCAAACAAGGAACACGGAGTACCCTAGCCCGGGTCTCAACGCTGACCCTGCAAGGCCCCTTATCCTGAGTAGGAAGACTGAAAGAAGACATCACTCCTTAATGAGCAACACACCACATCCTCAACACTTGAAACTGGCGCATCACGCGAACTCCATGGTTAATAGCAATAACGATGTCCGGGAACGAAGCTCCATAGTCGAGACGCGATCCAACCTTAGAAATTTCAACGATCCATCAAAACGACACAACTGGGCTGGAAACTCCTTCCCAAGCCTTAGTCCCACAACAAGGAACCCAACACTGACCCTGATCAGTCGACCCAGTCGACAACTTAAGGGGAGTCCAGGGGTGGCCACGTCCACGTCCACGGATGCGAGGAGGCATGTCAGCAACCTAAGAAAACTTCTAAACCAGAGTACTCGGATAACAATCCTACGACTCATCTATACGACTCGACTTAGGCTCTGACAGGACCAGGCTCTGATACCAACTTTTGTCACGCCCCAGGGCGGCCGTCCCCGAGACGTGGCAATAATATAATATCAGCTATCATAAACAAGAGGTCAACAACGACTCCAATAAACAATACACAAGGCTAATGAAGCAATGACAACTGATAATACAACTGAAAAGCGGAAGCATAAACTATCAATAAGTCTGTAAACCGAAAATATTATTACAGACTCGAATACACAATCACTGTCCTGTGAGAGCCAAGTCTAGCCAATAAAATACAACAAGTGCCACACGCACGAATTACCAATACACAAGACTCTAGGACTGCTGACAGCCTCGCACTCGCCAATCCGCCGGACAGAACGTTTCCACGCACGCAAGACCACGCCATAGGAAAACTCCAGCTCCACGCCCAACAACGCCCCTGTAAAAGAAACAGTACGCGAGGGGTGAGCTACAAGCTCAGTGAGTGGTCGGAAACCGAACACCACTATAACAATTTATGTTAAGGCAATTTCCTTTCAAGGAAAGACATGGGTTGAAACCCAATGAATAGTAGGGTCACACGGCGGTGCAACCCGTCTCACCCACACCCTCACTCCCGAAGGGAGACTCTTGGGACTCTTGGGGAGAGACCATACCGTTTGTCAAGGAGACGCGGAATTACTGGTCTAAACAACACTATTGTGATCATCTACATAGAGATAGTTGTTATCGATATCTCTCAACATCGATACTTAACCAGACCCAACCAATATGGGAACGGGTGAACAAACCAATGGGTCACGTAGCGACGTGACTTAACACATTCATCGCCCCGACCCTGAAGGGGAGCTCCAAAGAGACCCGGGGACAAACGAGGGTTAACCATAACACCACGTGTTACTGGTTAACGAGACACAACGCATCCATCTGCTACGAGGTAGAGATATACTTCGATACCTCAAGCGTCAGAAGTAACAAACCCAGAGTATACTCGATGGGTATTTGGGTCACGTGGCGACGTGACAACAACTCATCCTCACCCTAGCCCCCGGAGGGGTGACTAGGGACTTTTGAAACGAACTCAGTTGCTCTACACCCATCGTCATCCGGTAGCCCTCTCCCGGGGAGCCTCTACCTGGTAGCCTCTCCATGACCGCTATCTCTACCATATGGGCGCACCAATAGGTGTCATAAATACGTCTGGGAGCACCCCACAGGACAACTACGAGCCGGGCAGCTTCAACACGGATCCGACGAAGGGGAGAACGACTTGAAGCCCGAAATATCACTTGGTAGCTCTCTCCCGTGCAGCCTCTACCTGTCGGCCTTCCACGATCAGTACATTCCCTAGATGTGTACCGCGGTACGCATCGGTAGCACCTACAAGTGGTGGCACCCTACAGGACAGCTTCTATGTCGGGTAGCTTCGACTCATGACGATGTCAGGAGGAAGCACCTTGCGTTCGCAATGCGAACCCTATGGGAAAGCCAACTACCCTTGGTACTTACACACATATATCGATGATATCGAATACTCTTGTATTCCCACACGGAGGCGTCACTCGAACGCGAGGACTATCTCTACACTCGTGTAGAAAAGCCAGGGGCATAACCCAATAGGCGGTTCAGACACACGCCTAGCACGGGTAGGCCCAAGTTAATGCCGTAGCTATCGGTTTAACAAAGTCGATGCCACGATGAATTCTTCAGAATTCGATACGAATGCATCACTCGGATGCAAGGGTGATTACATCGCTAGCGCTTTAACTAATAGGGTACGACCCGACCGCGGGTCATACCCTTGCCTATTACGGATAGGCCAAATTAGTTAACATGCGCACATATATATATATATATATAGGAGAATCATAACATGATAATATGTGCCACATGCACAATAATATATATAACTATAGGGGTACTCCCTAACATGGATTTACATCATAAACAACAAATCATACAATATGCATACAAGGTATGACCCACTTAAACATGCTTATAAGGCCATAATCATACAATCACACAAAATATATCATAGCATTCGTTGGTTATCACCAACTTGAGAGGAAAGGGTCAAGCGCGATCTCGCGCACTAATCGGTGCATACTAATTTTCTCAAGCGCACCTGAGTCTAGTAGGAACTACATCTACTTACTCAGTTTGCGTAAAGAGGGAGGGCGAGAGAGAGGGAAAGTCTCATCCTCTCCGGAAAGGCTGGTCATAGTTTTGCCCCAACAGATGGGTGCAACAACTACACCATTCCTCCAGTCTAATCATAAGGGAAAATATTAGCACGCATTCGGTTATTAACCCAAGGTTTGACATGCTGGATATTACTCATATAGGGGAGGAGTATTACAATACTACCTAAGGCATGCATATTCTATACATCCATACACTCATTCGAAAATATATGCCCAAACACAAGGGGCGCATGAAAACACATTTATTCAAACATGAATACATACATAAGCAAGTATAGGGTAGAATAGGGGGTTCTACACAATATACGAGCTATACAACCCTAACATGCAAATATCTAGCATATTTAGGGGTTAAGATGCCCCAAGGACGTCGGTGCACGACTACGTGCATCGAGCGCGTCCCGAAGTGTTGGATCGAACCACTCACCTAACGAGCGCACGGCTCGCGAAACGCAAGAGAGCGACGAGTTGAATCCGAAGCCCGATCAATCCGCCAAGGATCATCCAATGGTTGCATTTGGCTATAACAAGCTGCTCAACACCACGAAGCACTCCGAACGCGTCTGAGCACCGCAAGCACGCCCTCGAGTACCCCGTGCACGCTGCCCATGCACCCTGCACGCATCAAACAACGTCAAGCACGTCCTCGAGCACCTCGTGCATGCTTCCCACGCACTCCGCACGCATCGGGCAAGGCCAAGCACGCCCTTGAGCACCTCGTGCACGCTGCCCGCACACTCCGCACGCATGCGAGCACCTTATGCATGCTTCCCGTGCACTCCGCACGCATGCGAGCACCTTATGCACACCTACACAACACATAAAACTTGAGCATGTGCTTCTCCCTCTTCAGCCCTTTCAATTCCATGCACACACAACAACAACACAAGGCAATGGAGCTCTACCCCTTCTCACCAGCTACAAAAGAGATGGCTGAACCCAACCGAGGAGAGCGGGAGGTCCATACACGGCTCCGGCATGCCCGCACACCGCTGCTCCACCGCCAACACCCCCGACGCCCCGCACCTCCTTACAAACAACACACCTTCAAAAACATTGGAAGAGGAGACTTCATCACCACCTCCACCAACAACCAAGCACTCCTTATATGCATAAGAACCACAAAAAGAAGAGGGAAAACTCACCAAAGGAGAGGGGGGAAAGGAAAGGAAAGGGGGGCGTAGGGGCTCGCAAGCGCACCCTCGGCCACCCCAACCGCAACCACCGCAACCACCACCTCTTCCTTGCTCTTCTTCTTCAATGTGGCATTACAACAAACACATGGGGGGGCTGTTGGTCCAAAGGGGAGGGAAAAAATACAAGGGGGGATCAGCTAGGGGGGAGGAGGAGAAGGAGGAGAACCAACAACACAACAACAAAGCTAAAGCATACACACCTTCCTTCTCCATTTGGTGCTCCTTCCCCCAGCATCACCACCATTTCCTCCACCCAAAGAGGGCTGGACCAGAGGCCAAAAGAGGTGAAAAAATATGCTCAAGTCGTGGGATTTGGGGGCCTATTTATAGGCAAAGTCGGGCTGAAAGACCAAGTCGTCCTCGGACTTAAAACTCTGCGCAGCCTTCACTTAAATGGCCATAACTTCCTCAATACAGCTCCAAATCGCACGATTCCAGTGGCATTGGAAAGCTAAGAAGATTATCTACAACTTTCATGTTTAACCCAGATCAAATAACCTCTCCAGCTATTCCAAAATCTAGGCTAAACATCTTACAGGGCTGCTGCCTGGATTTCTCAACTTCGGGGTATACTCGGAAAAATACCCATAACTTTTAATATACGAATCCAGTTGATCCAATTCCACTTCTATATGGAAGCTATCTCAAAACTGAACATCTCGTAATAATATCGGATTTTTATCTCTTCGTCTTGGATTTTAACAAAATCAAATCCAAATATCAATCCGAAAGTGTATAATTCCAAAAACGTTATCGGAATTAAACGAAAATTTTATGGGCAGTATTAAACTGTACCAAGACCCATAATATGCAGTTATATCTTCAATTAGAGTCCTCCAGTCCCAGCAGGTAGCTAAAAACCAAAATTTTAGCGACTCCGATCGAAAATAGGACTCTGAATGACACAGGCCTAACAGATGTAGTTCCTACTAGACTCAGGTGCGCTTGAGAAAATTAGTATGCACCGATTAGTGCGCGAGATCGCGCTTGACCCTTTCCTCTCAAGTTGGTGATAACCAACGAATGCTATGATATATTTTGTGTGATTGTATGATTATGGCCTTATAAGCATGTTTAAGTGGGTCAGACCTTGTATGCCTATTGTATGATTTGTTGTTTATGATGTAAATCCATGTTAGGGAGTACCCCTATAGTTATATATATATATTATTGTGCATGTGGCACATATTATCATGTTATGATTCTCCTTATATATATATATATATATATATGTGCGCATGTTAACTAATTTGGCCTATCCGTAATAGGCGAGGGTATGACCCGCGGTCGGGTCGTACGCTATTAGTTAAAGCGCTAGCGATGTAATCACCCTTGCATCCGAGTGATGCATTCGTATCGAATTCTGAAGAATTCATCGTGGCATCGACTTTGTTAAACCGATAGCTACGGCATAACTTGGGCCTACCCGTGCCAGGCGTGTGTCTGAACCGCCTATTAGGTTATGCCCCTGGCTTTTCTACACGAGTGTAGAGATAGTCCTCGCGTTCGAGTGACGCCTCCGTGTGGGAATACAAGAGTATTCGATATCATCGATATATGTGTGTAAGTACCAAGGGTAGTTGGCTTTCCCATAGGGTTCGCATTGCGAACGCAAGGTGCTTCCTCCTGACATCGTCATGAGTCGAAGCTACCCGACATAGAAGCTGTCCTGTAGGGTGCCACCACTTGTAGGTGCTACCGATGCGTACCGCGGTACACATCTAGGGAATGTACTGATCGTGGAAGGCCGACAGGTAGAGGCTGCACGGGAGAGAGCTACCAAGTGATATTTCGGGCTTCAAGTCGTTCTCCCCTTCGTCGGATCCGTGTTGAAGCTGCCCGGCTCGTAGTTGTCCTGTGGGGTGCTCCCAGACGCATTTATGACACCTATTGGTGCGCCCATATGGTAGAGATAGCGGTCATGGAGAGGCTACCAGGTAGAGGCTCCCCGGGAGAGGGCTACCGGATGACGATGGGTGTAGAGCAACTGAGTTCGTTTCAAAAGTCCCTAGTCACCCCTCCGGGGGCTAGGGTGAGGATGAGTTGTTGTCACGTCGCCACGTGACCCAAATACCCATCGAGTATACTCTGGGTTTGTTACTTCTGACGCTTGAGGTATCGAAGTATATCTCTACCTCGTAGCAGATGGATGCGTTGTGTCTCGTTAACCAGTAATACGTGGTGTTATGGTTAACCCTCGTTTGTCCCCGGGTCTCTTTGGAGCTCCCCTTCGGGGTCGGGGCGATGAATGTGTTAAGTCACGTCGCTACGTGACCCATTGGTTTGTTCACCTGTTCCCATATTGGTTGGGTCCGGTTAAGTATCGATGTTGAGAGATATCGATAACAACTATCTCTATGTAGATGATCACAATAGTGTTGTTTAGACCAGTAATTCCGCGTCTCCTTGACAAACGGTATGGTCTCTCCCCAAGAGTCCCAAGAGTCTCCCTTCGGGAGTGAGGGTGTGGGTGAGACGGGGTGCACCGCCGTGTGACCCTATTATCCATTGGGTTTCAACCCATGTCTTTCCTTGAAAGGAAATTGCCTTAACATTAAATTGTTATAGTGGTGTTCGGTTTCCGACCACTCACTGAGCTTGTAGCTCACCCCTCGCGTACTGTTTCTTTTACAGGGGCGTTGTTGGGCGTGGAGCTGGAGTTTTCCTGGCGTGGTCTTGCGTGCGTGGAAACGTTCTGTCCGGCGGATTGGCGAGTGCGAGGCTGTCAGCAGTCCTAGAGTCTTGTGTATTGGTAATTCGTGCGTGTGGCACTTGTTGTATTTTATTGGCTAGACTTGGCTCTCACAGGACAGTGATTGTGTATTCGAGTCTGTAATAATATTTTTGGTTTACAGACTTATTGATAGTTTATGCTTCCGCTTTTCAGTTGTATTATCAGTTATCATTGCTTCATTAGCCTTGTGTATTGTTTATTGGAGTCGTTGTTGACCTCTTGTTTATGATAGCTGATATTATATTATTGCCACGTCTCGGGGACGGCCGCCCTGGGGCGTGACAAAACCCTAATCCCAGCCTTGACCTAAACCTAAACCGGAAACCCTAAACCTTGACCTAACCCCAAACCCTAGCCCAAACCCTAACCTAAACCCAAACCCTAGCCCAAACCCTAAACCTAAGCCAAACCCTAACCCAGACCTAAACCTAAACCTACCCTAAAAACCAAAACCCTAAAAACCTAAAGCCCCTGGAAAGGGGCGGCTATCCCTAACTAGCCGCCCCCCCTAACCGCCCCCTGGCCGACTTTGGACCAGTTCCCTGGATGGGACATAAAGCAATATTAAATGCTGATCATTACGGCGGGTCATGACCTTTAGCCGCCCTTTCATGGCCGGATCAAACCAAATAGCCGACCCAAGCCACCGCTTGTCAGAGATGGGACGTTTGGCAGGTCATGATAGGGGCGGCTACCAGGAAGTAGCCGCCCTTCACCTGGTCTCTGACAGAAGAACCAGAGCATTAATGAGAGGTCCAATCGAAGCCAACCCACTCCATTACCCCCTGCCTCTCTTTTACTATAAATAGAGGAGGTCCCAAGCCTTCAACAACGGCCAACACACCCAACAAAATCCACAACAACCACCAATTCATCTTCAAACCCTTCCACCACTAGAAATCCCAAGAGAGAGAGAGAGAGAGCCCCTTTTGTGAGAGAAACACCCATTCCCTACATAAAATACCCTCTCATCCCACCCTCCATAAACCCAGGCTAAACCTAGCTTAGCCTCTGCCCAAGACCCCACCCTTTTCCTACCAAACCCCTGCCCAAATCCCCCAGACCCTGGACGGCTAACCCTACCTAGCCGCCCCAATCCAGACGGCTCAAACCCACTAGCCGCCCCACCCTTACACACCACCCACACTCCCTTTGTCCCAAGACTCCTTTAGTCAAGCCCCGGAAGCAGAATATGATTACCAGTTTTTCACCTCTGTGTACGGTATATCCGTGTCTCAGAGCGGAGACCCCACAAACTCCCCACGTAGGCGATCAAATCCAACCCAACCCTTTCCTGTTTTTAGAAAAAGCAGGTGGCGATCACAAACCCCCTTGAATCCTCTTGAGACGCTGTCGGGCGCCTCGACCAGGAACGACACCCTCACCCCTTCCGAGAAGACGATCCGACCGAGCCCGCCAGGGCACGCATCCGATCCGAACCCTCCGAAGAACCCCCACACACGCGGATTTCTCGACACCGACAGGGTTGATTTATTTAATTTACACATCATGTTAGAAAATTCGGGTTGGGTCAAGTTGGTCCAATTCGAGTTGAAAATCGGGTTGGGGTCGGGTTAGTCCAATTCGGGTTAGGTCGGGTTGGGTTCAGGTTGGTCCAATTCTGGTTGAAAATCGGGTTGGATCAGGTTAGGGTTGAGTAGTTTAGAATTCGGGTTGGGTTCGGGTTGGGGTGGTTAGGGTCAACCTGAACCCAACCCGTCCGAGTTGCAGCCCTATTCTTGAATATAAGGCAATTCTCCTAGGCATCAAATTGGTCGTCTCTCGAGGTCTGTCAAAAGTTCACATTGAGAGTGACTCTTCTATTGCTATTGCTTGGATCCATGGGAAAGGAAGGGTTTCGTAGAAAGCTTTTCGCGTGCAGTTTGAGTTAGGTATTGTCTTGAATTCCTTGAAAACTGGGCAAGCTACGCACACTTTCCGAGAAGGAAACCAGGTGGTTGATCACCTTGCGGCTTGGAGAACTTCACCAGGTCTGTCGATCATTAATTCTAATGAAACTTGGAAGGAATTGCAGTTCCTTGTTACCCATGATGCAATGGGACAGATTATTATCCAGTGCATAAACAGTAATTGTTCTGGCAACTCTAGAGGTGCTCTACCTATTCACTATAGGCTGGTACTCTGATAGGGGATCTTTAGATCCTTTATTATTTGGTTGTAATTAGTTATGGTTTGATGTACTTTTGGTAGATATGATATAACTAGTACAGAAATGCAATGAAAAAAGAAAAAAAAATTACCCAACAAAAAAAAAAGTGAGTTGAAATTATATTTTATTTTTTTTCAGTTGATTGTACAATTTTAACTACATTTTGATACAATTTTTGATAGGTAAAAAGAGTTTTTCTTCTTGTATATTAAAGAAATATATATTTATGTCTACGTTTTTAAAAGATTATCTACAAAAAGAAAATTTAACATTCTTTTGACCTAAAGTGACTTAAATATATTTGGAATGTGTTTTGAAGATTCTGCTTTATAATAATTATATTTAATTCAAAATAATTACAAATAATTACATTGTTAGGAATTGAATGAAACACATATTTATAGGAATGAGATTTTTTATTTGGTCCTACTAGTTATTTATAAAATTTACAATCCATGCTACATGAATAATATGCATTATATATGATAAGATACTACATCTGTTATGTTAAATTGAAACATCAATGTTGTGTATATTTAGAACCACATTTTGCATACAGTAAAACCGTCTCCTAGCCCGTTTAGATTCATGTTTGCATCGATTATACAATAAAATTTTCATTTAGATAAGGGTTTGAGTATCCTTTGATTTGGATAAAAGTTTTAATAATAGCTTGATTTAATATTGGGGTGGGTAAATTGGATGATTTGGGAAGGATAAGGTTGTCAATCGATCATGGGGTTTGGGTTTTTAGGATTTTGTGTGATTCGTAAAATTAGAATTTATATATGAATGTTATGATTATGTGATGAGGCCATAGGTTTAAATCCCAATTGCAACATTCCTCAAAAAAAAAAACAAGAAGAATAATAAGAAAGACAAAAGAGACCTTGATTTTTCCAATTGAGATTTTAGGGTATATTGTAATGGGTGTAGATTTTAGGGTTTATAAGTATTTTTTTAAAGGGTTTGTATAATTATTTTTTTAACATAGACTTGAAGAAATTTTGCTTATTTAGGGCTTTGATTCATTTATTATTTTATTTGATTATTTAGAGTTTTTTCCTTTAAAAACGGGTTTCTAAGTTAATGGGTTGTTTCTTGAAGAGTTTTTTTAAAAAAAGGTTTATTTTAAATACTTACAGTTCTTCTTAGGTCCAAATACAATGTGGTCTTGTAGATATTTCTCACCATTTGTGCCATGACAATATGTGATAGAAAACACCTCACTTTCAATTATATTATTATTTATAATTTTGTAAATGCCTTTAATATAAACATTTAAAATTCTTAAAATAGTTTTATATCTTTAATTATACAATGGAACTCTGCAATGACCTCATTAAGAAAACAACTTCAACCATATTACAAATGCATAATATTGGATTGCAATATTTTGGTATGTAAGTATTTTATTTTAATTTCTTGTTACATCTTAACTCATCAATAGGAGTAAGATTTGAATTATGAATCTAGTCCAACAACTTAAATCTGCCTAGCTATTGTCAAGAGGTGGTTTGGCTCAATATTACTTTGTCAATGTTGGATGTTAGTGTTATTCTTTTCATTCATATATCACTTGACCACAACTCTACAATTGACCTAATTGTTCCATATCTACTTAAAATTAAAGAACTTGTAATGTTGTATATCATCATTTCTTTTAGGGTTTTTTAGTTTTCAATCCCTGTAAACATACCTATTTAGGAATCGATCCCTCACTTCTTCATATTTTAGTTTTAGTCTCCAGATTTAAAGGATATGTTCCTTTTTAGTCCCTGGGAGGGACCTATCCCTAAATTATTTAGTTTTCTTTTTAGTTCCTGGGAGGGACTAAAAAGGAACATATCCTTTAAATCTGGGGACTGAAACCAAAATATGAAGAAGTGAGGGATTGATCCCTAAATAGGTATGTTTACAGGGACTAAAAACTAAAAAATCATTTCTTTTATTTTGAGGAAACAAACCTGATTAACAGTATATTATTGAGCAATTTGTTTCCTATAATTCAATGACAAGAAAAAAATAACAAAAACAAGCAATGCACACAATAAAACGCATTCGAGATACTAAATAAATAAAAGGGATTTTTAACTTTAAGTCCCCGGAAACTATTGAATTTAGCGATCAATCCCTCACTTCTTCATATTTTGGTTTTAGTCCCTACATTTAAATGATAATTTAGGAATAAGTCCTTCCCAGGGGTTTATTCCTAAATTATCATTTAAATGTAAGGACTAAAACCAAAATATGAAGAAGTGAGGGATCAATCGCTAAATTCGATAGTTTCCGGGGACTTAAAACTAAAACTCCCTAAATAAAAATATAAAAAATCAAACTCCTCTTGCAAAGATTGAAGAATAGGCCTCTCTTGTGCCATCAGGAATAAGTCATTTCCTACTATATATTGACATCTCCCAAAAGTTCAAAAAAGAAATATTGTCAAGGGAAGTCACATCAATGCATGTTAAGTCATTTTACATCCATAGAGGTCATATTAACTGAGAAATTATTTTATTTTTGTTATATTAACTGAAAAGGTTGGAAATGTTAAGAAAATGATAGTACATAAACTATAATGAAGGGTCAAAACAAAGTGACTTCAGATGTGGTGACTCAAATCAATATATTTATTAAAGACAAATCCACCTATCCTAATATCAATCCACCTATCCTAATATCCAAATAAATGGCTACATATGAGGGAGCAGGTGAAGATAGCCATCTTTATTATCCAAATACTTTGTTGGAAAGAGTCTTATCTCCCAACATTTAATCAGGACTATGTTAAACAAAAATTTTAGAGGGAATGTCACTATGTTAAATTGGAAATACTACATTTGCAGCTAAATGATTTCCCTATCAAAAATTTCAAACCTTATAACAACTGTTCTTGTCATATATGAGCTT
The DNA here is from genome assembly GCA_030737845.1 of Acorus calamus. Taxonomy (NCBI): domain Eukaryota; kingdom Viridiplantae; phylum Streptophyta; class Magnoliopsida; order Acorales; family Acoraceae; genus Acorus; species Acorus calamus. The sequence goes on from CM060860.1 coordinate 22,566,796, forward strand.
AAATTTCCTATCATGCCTTAAGCCAAAAGTTTTATTGACCGGGAATAATTTGATTAGTTAAGCCAGTTCAAAACATAGTAACACCTAAGAAAGTTTTGGTGTATAATTATCCAACTTAGCTAAGATATTAAAAAATATAACACCTTATTCTTGTTTTTACTCTAAATCTAACTATTCTAACCAAACAACATCAACCTATTTAGTCCTTATAATTCCTATTATAACTTGAACCAACCAAATGAAGAATGTATAGAATAATTGTTTTTTAGGTTACAATCTTATTTTGTTCTGTTCATTCCCCCAACCACATGTTTTGGCAATTGTTATTGTCTGGTAGTGTATTGATAATTATGAAGGCACTTGGTTCTATAGATTTCATGTATGCAGATACTTTCTATAGTGAAACTTCATATATGAAAACTTGAAACTATCATCCACCATGATGTAGATTGAATCTTTATCTTAAAAATCCCAAGAGACTGCATCTGCTTCCTACTAATAAAGTATTTTGTCCATGTTATCTTAAATATGAGAATGTCCATGTTGTCTTGCACTCCTCTGTGTCCCCCTGAATAGTTTCATTTCCAATATGAGTTTCATGTGTGTGATAATGTTTGGCCCCTTTGTTTTCTGAGCTTTATGTGTGTGTTAATGTTTTTTTTAAGCCTAGTTGTTATTTATGAATTTCGCATATAAATATGTAACAAGACTCTCATGTTACCTCATTTTTTGGTGATTCAGGACCTAAGACTCTGATGCTCCTTTCACAAACAAAGAATTGTTTTTGTTTCTTTCTCTATTGTTTTTATGTTGATTTTTCAGATATGGCTCGACGTAAGAGGCCTACAACTTCGTAAAAGGAAAAACAAAGGCAACCACTGAAAAAAGCCAAACAACCTACAAAGCCTTCATTGACAAAATTATTAGAAAAAAGAATTTCAAAGAATTTGAGATCCCAAACAAACAAAAAGAAAGTTCAAAAGGTAATTTAAATTATGATGAATACATCCTTTATTATTGATACTCTTATTATATTGTATAAACTCTTCGTATTTCTCATTTTTATATTTAAAAACAATTTAACATGATAAAATGAAAAATGGTCAAAATACACTGAATATGAGATGTTATCCAACCAAATTTTTTATGATTGTTCAAAAGTTAGTACCCCAAGAACGACATATCAAACCAATGGATAAAACACCATTTGAGCATTTTCTTAAGATGCCCGATCTTTTGAGTAAGAGAATCATCTTGGAGGAGAATTGTGGAGTATGGGAAAAGGAAGAAAGGGATTCAAATTAGGAAATTCAATCAACCCCTTCAAAGTCTTCGATTGTGCATTTATCCTAGGGTTGAGTAGTCATAGAGAAATTGTTGGCTTCAAAAAGTATGGTAAGTGTACAAAGTTGCAAAAAAGGTTTTTTGATAAATATCTTCCAACAACAAATTGTATTGTAAAGCACCTCCAATGACTAATGTTGTATGACGACTTGGGGGGACATTAGAAGATTTCACGAAGATGATGATTCTTCTACTATTTCCCACTGTTCTCTTTCCCCAAACAAATTTCGTGATACCTATTCATCTACTGAGATATGTTGATGAGATTGAGAGACTAGGAGACTATGCATGGGCAGATGTTGTCCATAGATTTTTGATAAAGTACGTACCTGATGCATCTGATCAGGTAAGGAGTAAAAAGAGGAGAAAGTGAAAGTGTTGGATATATCAATGGGTGTGTCATTCTCATCAATGTAAGTAATCAACTCTTAGAATATGATACATCAAACAATACTCATTCGTAATAATTAAATTCTTATTTTCACAGGTAATTTGTCTTTGAGCATTGCAATATTGTGAAACCCAAGTCCATTGCACGCGATAAAGTGCCCCGACTTTTTAAATGGGAATCAATCAAACATCATCAAAAAAATTCAACAGCTAATTGAGGGGATGAAAGACTTCCAAGTAAGTGTTTTATTAATATTAGCTTGTTTATTATTCATATTATATGTATTTTAAAGTCAATATAACTTTGAGACTTGGAAGATATTGATTTCAATGTTGTTGTTTATAGGTGATTGAAAGACTTGTGCCTCGCGATGTAGAGAATAAGTTTCTTTCAAAAAAGATTATACAAGGGACAAAAAATGGATAAAAAAAAGATAGCTTAGAATCAATTATAGCAGAAAGAGATAGACTGTTTGAGGAAAATGTGAGACTAATGAAAAAAAATGATCGATTCACATGTGGATGAAATCATTCCATAAGGCACAATCAGGTGTGAAGAGGGATGAAGATGAAGAGAATCTACTGGATATTCGATGTCATTCTCATCCAATGAAGATTTCAATGAAGATAAATATGTTGAAAATGATCAAGATGTTTGTCAACTTGACAAGAAAAATTCAACATTTGATGAACAAAAAATCAGGGATCAAGAAACCCACACTACGAAGGATGAAAGCAAAGAAAAGGGAAAAGAGATAAGAGATAAGAAAAAAAGTTTCAAGATAACTTCTCCTTATCTTTTACTTGCATCCCCCAAAAAGAAGCGTTACAAGGTATTAATACGTCTTCTTTTTTTATGTACACTACCTAAAATCTTTTATTTGATTTTTATATTTTTTCTAATATCATTTCTATCATTTCAGACTGTACCGATAAATGATTTAAATGAACTTGAGAGAAAATTGATTGGCAACTTTTTTTATTTAGAAATGAATGGGTAATGCTTTAGTGTTATAACTTACACATTTAGTTTTATCAATATGTTCTTACTTATTATATTTGGTTAAATCCAGAGCAATTGTGTTTGAGAACGAAGACACATTTTGTACGAGAAAGCAAATATTTGAATTGTTAACATGAAGATGTCTTGAGAGAGATGTAAGCTAAATGAAGTTTGTATGTGCCTTTCATATTTCAATCTTGTAACCTTATAAATAACATCAACACTTTATTTATCTTATAGGTAATGAATGTATGTGGTCATATTTCATATAAAACTTCTCTGCTTCTTCAAGATAATCAAAAGGCATTCCCATAATTGGTTTACATTGTTCATCTACATCCGGAATCCAAAGACCACTATGATTACCATACAATGATTCTAAATTCTCAACAGTTTCTTCACGTGTATCATCATCTTCACTTAACATTTTAGTTGTAATATGACAACAAAGAGAAGAAATAATTTACTTACCATCAAATAATACTCATAAACTATTTTCATCAAACAATGTTATGTGATCTGTTGTAAGGCTATTACCAAAAGGATATTCAGTGTGTTCAATAATTATGAATGATCACTCACTATAATATTCAATGTCATTATGCATGCATGTAATAAAGCTTCTTATAGTTGATAAAATTGTAATGTTCAATTATTAGTCTCACGTTTTTTTTAAAAAAAATCTTAGAAATGGAGTTGGTACACTCATTCGGTTAAGAAATATTCTTCTTGGATAAGTAAACAAATTTTCAAGTCTTGTTAACACTATAGAGTTTTCAAACAATTAGACATGTTAAAAAAATGATGTAAATCATTGAACATTTCCCCTGTTTCCTATCTCAATTAATGGATGTTCAAACCCAAACCATTAATGTTAGACCTGTGTCATTTAGAGTCCTAATTTCGATCGGAATCGCTAAAATTTTGGTTTTTAGCTACCTTCTGGGGTTTAAGGACTCTGATTGCAGATATAACTGCATATTATGGGTCCTGGTATTGTTTAGTACTGCCCATAAAATTTTCGTTTAATTCCGATAACGTTTTTGGAATTATGCAGTTTCGGATTGGTATTTGGATTTGATTTTGTTAAAATCCAAGATGAAGAGATAAAAATCCGATATTATTATGAGATGTTAAGTTTGGAGATAGCTTCCATATAGAAGTGGAATTTGATCAACTGATTCGTATATCAAAAGATATGGGTATTTTTCCATGTATACCCCGAAGTTGAGAAATCCAGGCTGCAGCCCTGTAAGATGTTTAGCCTAGATTTCGAAATAGCTGGAGGGGTTATTTGATCTAGTTGTAAACATGAAAGTTGTAGATAATCGTCTTATCTTTCAAATGCCACTGGAATCGTGCAATTCGGAGCCGTATTGAGGAAGTTATGGCCGTTTAAGTGAATGCTGTTCAGAGGTTTTAAGTCCGAGGACAGCTCGGTCATTCAGTCCGACTTTGCCTATTTAAAGGCCCCAAATGCACGACTTTGGGACTCATTTTCCCCTCTTTTGCTCTCTGGTTCAGCCCCCATTGAAGTGTGGCTTGGGTGGAAGAGAAGGAAGAGATGGTGATGGAGAAGGAGCACAATGAAGAAGAAGGTGTGTATATGTTGTTGTTGTAGTTGTTGATTCTTTCTTCTCTTCCACATCCCTTCTCTTTTCCTTCCCCTCTCTAATCAGCCAGCCCCCCATGTGTTTGTTGATATGTCCCAATGAAGAAGAAGAAGGAAGGGAGGCATAGAAGAGGTGGTGGTGGCAGTGGTGGTGATCGGGGTAGCCGAGGGTGCGCTTGTGAGCCCTACGCTCCCCTTTCCTTTCCCCCTCTCAGTTGGGTGAGTTTTTCCTCTTCTTTGGTTGGTTTTTATGGCTTTGAGGATGCTTGGGAGGGCATGCTTTGGTGGTATTTGTGTTTGGGTGCAAGTGGGGGCTTGGGGGAGGGAGTTTGGAGGCTGGGCGCGCGGGTCCGCACGCGCGAGCGCGCGCGGGGCGCTGGCACGCGCTAAGGCGCGCGCGGGGCGCTGGGAAGCGCTGGGACGCGCGTGCGCGCGCGCAGGGGCGCGCGTGCGCATGCGCGGGTTGTGCGCGCGCGGGGGCGTGTATCCGCGCGCTGTCTGCGCACGGCGGGCGCGCAGGGCGCGCGGCATGCGCGCGCGGGGCGCAGGGGCCGCGCGCGGGTGCTGCCCGGGGCCCGTTTTGGGCGTGCGGAGGGTCGGCACCTTCGGGTGGGTGTCCGGGGGGCTCGGGCACGCGTGCGTGCGTGCATGCATGCGTGCGTTCGAGCCCGTTTGCGTGCATGTCTAGCCTTAGGCATGCCTAGTTGATTTTATGTGTTTGTTTATGATTTTACTTACCCTTTTGGTACCCTTGGCTTGCAGACCTCGTCGGTTGGGATGCGCGACGACTCGGGTATCGGTGAGTGGTTTGATTCCAACCCTTCCGGGAGCGCTCGAGGCACGTAGTCGTGCTTCGCGCTTCCATGGGGCTTTAATTGCACCCTAAATATGTTAGATATCATGCATGCTAGGTAGTATAGCTCGTATATTGTGTAGAACCCCTATTCTACCTTATACTTGCCTATGTATTGTATAGAATATGGCATGACTTAGGTTATTTTGTTGAATTACTACCCGTATTATTAATTGAGCATATCCAGCATGTCTAACTTGGGTTAATAACGGGGTGTATGCGCAATAATCCCGATTTAGTACTCGAGGGTGTGGTATAGTTGTTGCACCCATCTTGTTGGGGCAAAACTATGACCAGCTTCGAGAGGGGATGAGGCATTCCCTCTCTCTCGCCCTCCCTCATTTCGCTAACCGAGTGAGTAGATGTAGTTCCTACTTGACTCGGGTTTGCTTGGAATTATTAGCATACACCTACTGTCGCGCGGATCGCGCTTAACCCTCCCCTTTGAGTTGGTGATATCCAACGCCTGCTTAAGTCGTACTTATGTGATTGAATATTTACTATGCCCTCGTATGCATGTTTAAGTAAGTTATCCCTGGGTAATTAATTGCATATTCTGTATATGCCTGTTTGGGCCGTGAGCCTTGTTTAATGGGATTAGACAAGTGTATGACCTCCTATGGGGTCGTACCATGCCTTTGACACTTAGAATAAAATGTCTTCCCCGCATCTGAGTTATGCGCCCTGGAGGGAATTCATGAGAATTCATTGCGCTTATCGGTGTTTGATAACCGATGATGACGGATCCATAGGGATCGTATTCGCGAGTGTCGAGTGTTCTTTCCTTCGTCGGCTCCGAGTAGAGACTGCCCGGCGTAGTAAAGTCCGGTGGAGATCTCCCAGATACTACTCATGACGCGTGTTGGTGTGCCCATACAGCTGAGGTAGCGGTCTTGGGAGACTAGTCCGGTAGAGGCCTGAACCCTGTGCACGAGGTAGTAGAGGCCACACCGGGAGAGACTACCGGAAGACGAGTGGAGTAGAACAATCGACCTCTTCCCCAAGAGCCTATGTCACCCGTCGGAGTGAGGGTGAGGGTATTGTTCCCAAGATCCTATGTCACCCGTCGGAGTGAGGGTGAGGGTATTGCTCCCAAGATCCTATGTCACCCATCGGGGTGAGGGTGAGGGTATTAGCGTGAGTGGGGTGGGCTCGAGTTGATACTCGACCCACCAGCTTGTGTAGTAGGTTTTCCCATGGGGTTCTCGCTGCGAACAAGTAGTGGTTCCTCCCAATATCGTCGTATGTCGTGGCCCAGATGTTGAAGCTGCCCTGACAGAGGACTCCCACTTGTAAGTACTCCCGATGCATTCGGCGGATATACTGATCATGGGAGTGTACCAGGTGAGGCTACACGAGGGTGGACCACCAGACGATATTGCGAGCATGAATTATCGTTCTCCCCTTCGCCGGATCCGTGTGGATGCTTCCTAGGTACGAGCCGCCCTGGGTGGACCCCCACATGTAGGTACCATCGACGCTGTCGACAGTGTACTGACCGTGGCCGGCTCCAGGTAGAGGCTGCCCGGGAGAGCGCTACCGGATGACGAACGGTGTAGAACAGAAAGTTTTGTCCTTCAAGTCCCTAGGCTCACCCCTGTGGGGGCTAGGGCGAGGACGAGGTATGGTTGCACCGCCGTGTGACCTTGTTAACCGTTGGGTTTCTACCCATGGTTTCCTTGATAGGTGATTGCCTTAGGATCGAATGTTGGTGTTGGTGTTTGGTTTCTGACCACTCACTGAGCTTGTAGCTCACCCCTCGCTTATGTTTTTCCCCAGTTGACGCTGAGTCGGATCCGAGAGAAGAGCTCCCCTGGCGCCATCCGAGTAGGAGACCCGCGTTCGCGTTGGATGTTTTGCGAGTCGGAGGCTATCAGCATTCCCTTTTCATTGTATGTATTATACTTGTGCTTGTGCACGGTATGTAGATTGTTGATGTCAGTTATTGTATATATTGGCTCTCACAGGACAGTTGATTATGTACTCTAGTCTGTAATATGTCTTTGAATTACAGACTTAGTCATTTGAGCTTCCGCTTTTTGTATATATTTGATGTCAGTTACTTGTGTATTGCCTTTTCTATTGGGGAGTATTTATTTGACCTCGTGTATGGATTTACTGATATCATTTATATATTTGCCACGTCTCGGAGACGGCCGCCCTGGGGCGTGACAATTAACCCAACATTATATAAATTTCACCCTTTCAAATGAAAAAAAAAATTCATTAACCTAAACAAAAAAAACTTAACTAATCAACCTAAAAAATTACAAACCCTTCAAGAACATAACATAGGAACCCTTAAAAGATAAAAATCACAAAACTTGAAAACCCTAAATCCTAAGTCATCAATGTAAATCAAGAATGGTAAAATAAAATCTTACAGTGCATGGGGGTGTCGGTGTCGGTGCCAGTGAAGGGGATGCTGGGGTTGGGACGAGGAGATGTCGGAGGGTATTCAAGGGGAGGAGGAGTTCGGGATGTCAGAAGAGAAGGTCCACCGAAAGGGAATCGAGGGAGGAAGTTTTGGGAGGAGATTTGATTTTTGGGTGTTAACAGGGGAGGAAGAGAGAAATCCCTCTCTCTCGAGGAGATTGTTTTAATGGAACTGGTTCCACTGGATTCCCTTTTTTTTAAAAACATTAATCATCCGATCAAGAGACCATCAATCGGATAGCCCGGATTAAATCCCACCCGATGTGGTCCTTCCCACACCATCCACACAACATCACTCGCAATATATATATATATATATATATATATATATATATATATATATATATATATATATATATATTGAATCGATAATATGCGGTCGTGCAGTCGCGATCGCGGGCCGTCCGATCGCGGGTCCATCGCATCCAACGGTCGACGTGAATCGCACCCGACCGTCCGATGCGATGGACCCGTGATCGACGGCCCGTGATCGCAACCGCACCGACCACACGACCGTATAATATCACGACTCATATATATATATATATATATATATATATATATATATATATATATATATATATATATATATATAACATCACTTGAAATAAATCATAAATTATATTACTTAAAATAAAATAAAACTACTTATTATATTACTCGAAATAATAATGAAATAAAAAAATCATTATATTTAGGCATATATGTATATATGCCTAAATATGTATTTTTATTTTTATATATGCTTGAACATTATAAAAACATATATAGGCATTTATATTGTCCAGTAATAGAAATATCTTCAAGGCAAATCAAATCAAATATTATAGAGTTATTGTACATATAATCAAATATATAATAAAATAAATATATTTTTGCATATATACTCCTGTTAAATTTTAATTTTGTCAAAATATCCCTGAAAAAACCCATACATTGACCTAAATGGCCTTACTAATATTGAAAGAAAAAATTTGCATAAATACCCCTCTTAAAATCCGTATTTTCAAAATTACCCCTATTATTTTTACCATTACATAAATACCCCTGAAATTTTAATAAATTGTGCAAATTTACCCCTCAATTAGTCGTTGTTAAGAGTACAAACCTAATCATGATTAGATTATTAACCCTACCAATACCATGTAAAATGACCAATTTACCCCTCACTTAAATCACACATCCTACTCAACCTTACATGAAAAGGAAAGAGAGAATGTTGAAGGAGGAAGAAAGAACTAAAGTTTGACCATCCAAACAAAGCATGGTGAGGGTATTTTGGACTATTTACTTGTGATTACGGTAGCTAATTGAGATATTCTAATCAATCATCACGAACACTAACCTCAGAGGCAAATTTGCACGATATATTAAAATTTCAGGGATATTTATGTAATTGTGAAAATAAAAATGGGTAATTCTATAAATATGTATTTTAAGAGAGGTATATATGCAAAAAAATTTAAAAAAAACCCACTTTGGTAACCTGAGGGTACAAGGGTCATTTTAACACCTATAACGAAATGAAAATTGAAAATATTAACTAAACTGGACGGAATTTGACCATAAGGGTACGGTTGCACTCACATAAAGTTTTTGAAGGATATTTTTGCATTATGAGTTTTTTCAGGGGTATTTTAATAAAATTAAAATTTAACAAGGGTATATATGCAAAAACTCTAATAAATCAATATTTTAGAAAATAATAATGGATGATCTAGACATATATTATATAATATATAATAGTGAAATGATTGATGCAACACAAGCAAATTCATCATTCTCATATATATTCATCAAACATTTGAGGTGATACCAATATTTCATACATCTGTTCATTAAAAAAAAAGATGATAAATAGATTAATAAAACTGTGAATAAAAAATATGAAAGGCATGAGATAACCATCATCCATAAAAGAAAAAAAAAATATTCACAATATTAGAATAAAAGTCCATGAGAATCACACCCATTGGGTGTGATTTTAAAATGACTTTTTATTTAAATTTCTCTCTAAAGTCCGGAATAGTCCACAAAAGTCATCACTTATGAAAGTCTGCACAAATCATGTTTAAATTGAATAATAAGTGACAAAAATGTCTACTATGATGAGTCTCTATCGAATAACGCTAGAATTTTTGTCCACAAAATAATGTCTCAATCAAATAACACTTGACTTTTTGTACATGAAATAATGTCTCAATCAAATAGCACTCGACTTTTTATCCACGAAATAATGTCTTAATGGAATAACGCTAGACTTTATATCCACGAAATAATATCTCAATCAAATAACGATAGACTTTTTATCTACGAAATAATGTCTCAATCGAATAACGCTTGACTTTTTGTCTACGAACCAATATTCTGATTGAATAACACAAGATTTACAAATTCATGTACATGGACAAATTGTCCATTAATATCCTAACCGACTACCCCACCCCCCCCCCCCCCCCCCACTTCACATGTAAACTTAAGTAAACATATGTATATAAGATTGGAGATGCTCTTACACATTCTTATTTATATTTTCATAAAACCTACAGTTCCTTACATAAAGTATATTTTATAAAAATAAAACATGCTAGAAATACAATTCATTTAATCATATATATCACTTTTAAAAATATATTCTTCCTTTATTACATAAACTAGTGTCCCTGTAATTTTTTTTCTACACGTTACGATCCCAGGGCGTTGGACACACTCAACACATGTTGTAGCATATTTACAAACATCTTGTGACTAATACAATATACGATACATTGTGTTAATATATTGTTCATTATTAATGTAATAATATATGCATCCTATCCGTATAAATGTTACTTTATATTTTTATAAAAATATATATTTCATCATCGGGTATACACTTAAAAAAAATAAAAAAAAATGAAATATGCACACATGAGCTTACATTTTCCAATTTCAAAAATTGTTTTACTTGAATTTTTTTAAATCACCAAATCAGTTTTTTATAATCACCAAATCATACTATTATGGGTTTTGGGTTCAGAAACAGTTAAACAAAGATCCCTATCACAGATGGTGAAACCACAACAGCAGCATTTGCAAAGTCAGAATTCAGAGTCCCCCAAACTTGGAACAAAACATGGGGAACCACGAAACATAAAAAAGGGATCACCTGTCTTCAAGCGTGCTTTAAAAGGATGGACTCCACAACACCTTGAGCTATTGGATGATACGATTCACGAGCCTCCATGAATAACCTTTTAGCCAATATCTTCTCTTCCTTGCCTGCACCCTGAACCAGAGCAGTGTAGAGTGGGCGAAGGTATTTCATCCTTCCCACTTCCTTCAGTGTCTTCTCCACCTCACCAAAGTAGTTTTTACACCCGCACGAGATGGACAGTTGAAGAAACGCCACCTTCACCTCCCAGTCCTTGCTTTCTGAAAGATGGTAGCGAGCATCCAAAGCTGTCACCTGAAGTTGCAGAGAATATAGATGGGTTGTTACCAATGTTTATAACTTATTTGTATAGATATTAACATTTTGTTTCTTTAAGCAAGCACCAAATATTTTGCAATTCTATGTTCATATTATGATGATTGCTCATGTGAAGCTTCAATGACCAGATATATCTCCCTAAAACTTTACATTAAAAGCTATAAAATACAGGATAATTTACAAGCCAAAGTAAAATACAGAGAGGAGCAGACTATCCAACAACAGAAGTGCGTAGAGAACAAAGGTTAGTGCTATGCCCTACTCATTCATACAAATGACTTATCATTCAAATGAGTACACACAAAAAACTATCTTGATCACCCCCAAAAAATGATAGCTTTCTTTTTTATGTGGATAATTTGAGCAATAATAAAACCATTATCAGGAGAGGATTGCATCACTTGGGTCCTAGATATATAAAAAAAAAAAAGATGGGGATCAGTGTTAAATCATGTTACGGATGGAACATAAAGGTTCTCAGGAGACTTGACAGCATTACTTCAAAATCTGAGGAGATTTGGGGTGCTAAAGCTCCCTATCAAGATACATGCCTTCGTGTGGTTGGCCTATCAAGATAGGATCCTCAGAAAACTAACCAGCTAAATGGGTTAGTGTTGCATCCAAGAAGTATCCTTCGCAATGTTGAGGTTGATACTTCAGAGCACCGGACCGCATCATGTAGCTGAGAAAGGTGAAAAAAGAACAGATGAGGAAGGCCTGGGGTTTCAATGGTGAATTGGGATCCTCCAATCAGGTGTGAGGCTTGTAGTTTATTGTGGTCTCTCACTCAAGCTGAGATCATCTTAAAGGATGCTCTCCGCACCTTGAACATTCTTGGGAGAGCATAACATGCTTAAAAATATTGTACTGGGGCTGAATTTATAAGTCATTCCAGGATGGAAAGTTAAAAAATGGGGTGAAGATATGTTAAAATAATTTCTTATTAAATATGGCGTGGTGGCACTTTTGGCTAGCGGGTAGGTCTCATAGCTTTTGAGTGATCTGGAGCTCGCTCGAGGGTTCATGCCTCTCTCACCCAAGCCAACTTTTTTTATTAAAAAAAGACAAGAAGATATGTTGCAATTTCCTTTTGTTCCATTATTTATTTTCCTTCTTTTTTGGGTTCTGATGGAAGATTACTCATCTGTTTTGTAGCTCGGAGCTTATCTCACGATTGAATACAATCTCTGGCAGTGAACTCTCACCTTATTTCTATAAAAATAAAAATAAAAATAAAGAAATAGGAAAGCAAAAAGAATGAAACCATGGGCAATTAAGTAGGTGGAAACTCTCGACAAATGTTGGTAATTCTGTTTTCTTACTGGTGGAAGCACAACTTGAAATATTATACATTGTCAAATAAGAACTCAATGAGTGTCTATAAGCAACATGCATGGGACAACATGCAACTGATTATGTTATTGGCTTACGTTCCATTCTTCATGAAGACAATAGCTATATCTCCAACATATAAAATAATTGGGTACTGATGCAGAAAGACAGAGCATGGCAATGATTAAATCGATCATGAACTACTTTTAACAGCTGCTCAGTAATATAAGACTTATGTTTCCTTTTGTTTGGGGACTATCTATTAATAAAATCGCACCTACATTTTACTCTAAAAAATATAAGCCTTATATGGCACGATATTTCTGCTGGAAACTAATCATGGTGGGCAACATTAATAAGACTATAGAGCATTACTAAAGCATTGAACCACACACCATTTCAAGATCCAGCATACCCATTGCAAAGTCCATCACAAAACAAAATGTCATTCTCAAATCTCAATCGATAAGGAAGAAGAGCAATACCTGTGAAGCTTCGGCAGTCTTGGGCAGATTCTCCAAGTAGAGCTCCCACTCCTGGCCACTCCAATAAGCCACCTCATCCTCTGTTGGCATCCTCCCCAACTTAAACTCATTGGAAAGGGACACAATCTTCGTATATATGTTAGACACAGGTTCCAAAGCATCCTGTGGGATCCCCGTCCCATATACCCATTGATCCAGATCAATATCCTTCTCTATCCCAGGCACATTTTCTTTCAAGAATTCGATGAACATCTCTGTATTGATCGACTGGAACTTGAACGTGGCAATGTACTTCTTAAGGAATTCATCAAATTTAGCCCGTCCAATCTATTCAAAGAAAAAAAATATACAATCCAAACATCCTCATTCATTCTATGATAAAAAAGCATCAAATAGAAGTCATGCAAAACTCACCTGGCGCTCAATGCGCCAAAGGAACTGGAACCCCTTCTCATATGGAATGTGCGAATAAATATCATCTGGATCAACACCCTCCTGCTTGTTCTTTAGCTTGGTGAACTCCATATTGTCCTTGAACCTCTCCACATCAGCATTCAAACCCTTCCATCCAATCCCAACGTTCAGTGCTGCCCGCTCCTCCCCTTGCACAACCTCAACAATCCTCCTCTCCGCATACGTAGTGAACCCCTAATAAATCCAATACATTAAAATTGCAAGTCTTCTATGTAGATGGAGAATTTATTCTTTTTTTTCCAAAAATATTAGGGACAATCATGTCTCGCTTTTGCAGCCCCAACACATTTTGAATTTTTTTTTTATACTTGAATGAATTAAATGCATAATTCCTTAATGGCGTATATACTCGCCAAACCAAATATATACTCTAGAGATTTCATATAATTAGGACTGCAAGAATGACTATAATTAGGACTGCAAGAATGACTGAGAGTCTCAGTGCTCTTCTTTTTTTTACCTCATTGAGCCAGAAATCCTCGTTGGTCTTGTTGGTGATTAGATTCCCGGTCCAGCTATGCGCGAGCTCATGGGCCACAACCTGTGCGCCGCTCCCATCCCCACGTATCACAGTCGGCGTCAAGAAAACCATCAATGGGTTCTCCATCCCGCCATAAGGAAAGCTCGGGGGCAGCACGAGAAGGTCAAACCTCCCCCACTCGTACGGCCCGAACAACCCCTCCCCGGCCCGCACCATCTCCTCCACGCCCGCAAACTCCTTCGCGGCCGCACCCAGCACCTCCCCCTCCGCCTCCGCGTATACCATCGTCCTCGGCCCGACCTCCCGCGACCCGAGCCTCCCCGCGGCAAGCGCGAACAGGTACGGCGGGACGGGGAACTCGGAGGAGAACTCCTCCACGCACCGCCCGGGCGCGCACCACAGGTCATCAGACACAGCACCACGCGACTCATTCGGGTTCGGCGGACGGGGGTCAGGGAAGGTCTTGGGGGCGGAGGCGACGGAGGAGAGGGGGTGGGGGAGGTTGACGAGGGCGGAGAAGCGGAGACGGGCGGCGGGGGTGTCCTGGCAGGGGAAGACGGAGCGGGCGTGTATGGACTGGCACTGGGTGTAGACGAAGGGGTGGGTTTTCGAGGCGGTCTGGGAAGGGTTGAGCCATTGGAGGGCGGAGGAGTCTGGGGAGGTCGAGTAGGTGATCAAGATGGAGTCTTGGCCTGTGAGGGTGAGGGTGAGGAGTTGGCCCTTGATGGGGTCGATGGTTGGGGAGAGGGAGAAGGGGATGGGGGTCAGGGTTTGGGGGTGTAGGACGGAGGAGATGGAGAGGGAGCGGGTGTCGAGGAGGAGGGGACCGGAGAAGGGGGTGGGGAGAGTGAGGAGGGCGGTGGCGGAGATGGTGGAGGTGGGGAAGGAGATGAAGAGGGTGAGGGAGAGGTGGGTGGCCAAGGGGTTGGTGGAGTCTGTGTAGGAGTGGGGGTCTATTGGTGCCATCTGTTGCTGCTGCTGTTGATGATGATTTTTGGTGTCTTTGTGTTGGTTGTTATTTTACGGGGTTTGGATTGCTTGGAGGGGAAGGAAGGGTTGCTGTTGGTGTCTGGGGGAGAGGGAGGAGTGGAAGTGGAGTGGTGGCAGGCAAGGAATATTGGGTAGAAATGAGAAAGTGAGTGGGAATTTATTCCCACACTAAAAAGTGAGTTAAAATTATTTTTTATTTTTTATTTTTCAGTTGATTATACAATTTTATATATATTTTGATACAAATTTTTATAGGTAAAAATAGTTTTTCATATCATATCATATATATATATATATATATATATATATATATATAAAAGAAATGTTTAACTCTACATTTTTTTAAGGATTATCTAAAGGAAAATGATTCACAAACTCTATTACAGATGCCCCATGTAAGCTCCATGAGGTGGCATTGATAACACTACTGAAAATACATTTGATTTTAATTTCATTAACCTCTTCGTATTAATGAGACAATTAGGTAAATATAAAATTCATTTATACCCTCTTAATTCATCCATCACTTAAAAAAAAATTTTTTATGGCACTTTAAAAAATCATTACAGCCTGCATGTTCATCATTTGCGACCAACTTCACCACCTCTAGATTCCTCTCGTCACCCTCTATCATATAAGATGTGGTTTGACTACCTTTCAAGCCTTCCTCTGGCCTCCACTTCCTACAACCTCCATCTCCACCGTTTTTTTGAAATTCAGATATATTTTAAATGTATCTGACAAACCAATTGCATTAGTTTATGTGATATTTTTTGCATATTTTGGTGATCTGGTGTTTTGATGTTGAAATTTGAATGTAGAATGTTGTTGTTTAACATTTAAAGTCAATTATACATTCATAATTTTATTGGACTTATATGCATTAATTTTCATAAGATAATTACATTCCAAACTAATCTGTATATTCATACATTTTTTTATACGTTAGTTACATTTATGAATGTAACTGATTTGTGATATGAATATATTGTACTAGTTAGTTACATTTACAAATGTAACTACCTTTTTTGTGCAATAGATCGATTTGGCTATCATTTTTCAATGTCTGCCAATTCAGGTATAACCTTTCTTATTGTTTATTTTTGCATATATTACAATTTGTTTATTGAATTTGGTGTTTGATATTAAATATGACAGCTTTTGATCTGGCTTTTAGTTATAATTTTTTCTTTGAATCTGGTGTTTGATGTTAAATATATTTCCCAAGGACTAAAAAGGAACAGATCCTTTAAATCTGAGAACTAAAACCAAAATACGAATAAGTGAAGGATCGATCACTAAATCATATGGTTTATGGGGACTTAAAAATAAAAACATAAATAATAAAATCCAGTTAACTGAATTATTTGTGCAATATATTTTGAAACTAAGTTATATGCACAAAATGTAACTGACTTTTATATGATCTTAATGTTTCGTCAAAATTCAGTTACATTCATCAAAAAATGGATATGGAGATTGAAAAATATGAAATCCGGATGAGGACTGAAAAGGTATTCGAACCACCTTTCATATAATAGAGAGCGATTAAAGGAATCCAGGAATGGTGACGCCGTTCGTCAAAGATGAGTAAGTCGGCCAGAGTGATTATTTTAAGTAGTGGATATGTATTAGTAAAAACAGTTAGAAAGAGGGATAGTATTGTACTTTACTTTTTTGTCCTTTTATAAATGACAACTAAGCATCCAATAAAAACTTGACAACTCATGGGGCCTATGAGTGGAGCTTATATAATAGGGCCTATATAGCAAGACTCTTATCTAAAATATTATTTTTTAACCTTTTTTTCACTTAAAATGACTTAAATATATTTGGAATAGGTGTGAGCAGTTTTTGAATATTTTTCTTTTATAATAATTATACTTGGTTACAAATAATTACTTTGTTAGAAAGTAGATGAACAACATAAAATTTACAACCCATTATTATTACTATTTATTACAATATGAAATGCTCTTAATAGAAATAACAATCATTTGATCAATATATCCCTACTAATCAGTTTAATACCATGGCAATCAATTCACACCTATTTAATCCAATGACATTCATTCTAAAATTTTCATTTAAAGAATAGAACTTTCCTTTGAAGAATTCACCCCCCATCCAATTAATAAAATTCTCTCGAATCCTTTCTTAATGAATCATTCATCATTCTCAAATCATTTCACACCGAAATACTATTATCATTAATTATTATTAAAACCTTCAAATAAAAAATTTATCATTTATCAAATCTAGAAAATACATCTTGACTTTAAAAACTAATTTATCTCTTAAAAAATTAAGATATCCCTTCCCGTAAGCAAATCCTTCCCTGACCATTCCACTTCCTCCTCAACATTTCAGATCTTTTCATCTTCTCCTCTTCAATCACCATCCCTAATCAAAGTCTATTTGGTCTATCAATATTACCTCTCTCTCTCTCTCTCTCTCTCTCTCTCTCTCTCTCTCTCTGTTTTGGCTTTTCTATTTAATCGTTCATTTATTTGTTGATATGGGTTGTGTATTTGTGTTTTTGTGTGTTTATTTTGTAAGGTATTGTGACAAAGCCATAAAAAGGCAGAGAATGCTCCATGAATCTAATGATGTGGCATTGCACCATCCCTGTTATACTCATATGATTCTTAATTTTTGTATTTTGATCTTTTATTCGCAGTTCTCTTTATTAATCATTCTTAATTTTCTTTTTTTTTCACATAGACATATATGTTATTCTTATCTTGTATAGAGAAATAATTAGAAGCGATTCTATGCAATTTGTAGTCTTTTGCATGTCCTTTTATCTTATTCTTCTTCTATGGTGGTTGAAGTAGTGTTATCTAGATAGAGAGTGGAGGCTGTCCATGCCACCAATTAAAGTACTATCTATTTTGACAATATTGTTGTTTTGGGTCATTAAAGGATGATATTGTGATAATTGTGAATTAGGATAACAAATTTGCATAATGAAAATTGTACTTGTTTCCTTGTTATACTGGAATATCTGTTTTTGAGGTTTCATAATTGGGTTTGGGTAAGCTACATGTTTTTATGGTTATTGATTGATTATCTAAAAACAAATTTATCATAACAAAAAATTGAACGTCTAAATTAAAATACTATATTATAAGAAACACTCAATAAAACCTAATAAGCATAGCAATTAAATTGATGCTAAATGGTTAAAAGAATTTAGCATCCAAACACTAACCTAAAATAATTTATAGATGGTTCAATTAACAATAAATAATTAGAAAACATAAAAATATTATAATCACTACGTATTATAAGTTACTGTGTTTAAATGGATGGCCCCCAACTTCCATATCGAAATCAAACAGTTTTATGATTTTTTTCGATCGGAGCATCTTATCTTACATGTTGAAAATGATGCATATATGTGTTTACTTGTGCACCTTCATAGCAATTTTGCATTAATAAATGCTTCATTGTTGTGCAAATGATACATATTAAGAATTAGTTTATTTTTTATTTTTTATATTGAATGTTTGGAGAGTCGAAATTTTATCATTGTGTGGGTTAACTTCATAATTTTCTTGGATCATGTTCATCATCAACCTAGAATATCTGTCTTCATTAAAATCTAAAGTATCTCCCTGTAGTTCCCTTTATCTATGGATTATTCAAAACAACATAGCATGTTGAAGCCCCCTTGATAAAAGGAATAGGCAATTAGATTACAAGTATATGTAATTCCCTTTGGAAGACTAGAATAAATGAGAATTTATTTATCAGAATTAACTAATATAAAGTGGTATAATTATTCATGTTATCCCATGGAATTAAATTATTATAGGTTATTCAACCCATTTGAATAAGTGGGTCTCAAAGATCAAATAATTTTTTCTAACTTTTATAAATTTTTACCTACATCTTATTCACATTTTATCCACAAATTTTCAATGGTCAACCAAACAACAAAAACTTTATTAATATTTCCCTATGAGAATAATTAAAAATACAACCAAATAAAAAATTATGTATTGCCATAAATCTCATAATAATTTAATTCTCTATCCAAATTGGGGCTAAGTGTACTAGGCATCATTCAACATAACCCTTTTTTTAACAATCTTAGTTACTCTCAATCCATTTTATAGTACAAAATGCAATCTTAAATACCCCATTAGCTCTCTCTACTCACTATATTAAGGTATATACCATGTTGGAAAGTTTGGCATTTTATATAAATGATACCATCCAATTCATTAAAATATATATTTCATCTTTTATATACATACCTCATGAGATATATGAATTTTTTAATTAAAAAAAGAGTGTGATTTGCGTTTTAGACTATAAAATGGAATGTGCTTAGAGTCCATTTGTTTTGGTGTAAAACCCTAGAAAATTTTATTTTTCCCTAAAAATAGTTAGGAAATGGAAAAACAATTGTGCAACTAGCTCAAAATCCTAATTTTGTCATCCGATAAGGACAAAGAATGCTATTTTCCAAAGAAAGAATGATTTAGATCTTTACAATTGTTTTTCACAATGTAATGTGATAAAAGGAAAAAAAATTGGGTATTTACTTTTATCATAGAAAATCTAAAGTGATTAGAAAAATATTCAAATTTGAATGTAAAATGCATACATCATAAGTTAAATTTTTAAAAAACATCACTATGTCTTTTATTAGAATGCATTCAATCTTTTATTCTTTCATATCCCATTTATCCACATAATCTTTTATTTTTGTATATTTTGATTATATCATAAAATTTGTAGGAGACCAAATTCATCAGAAAACAGAATAGGGAATAAGATTGTATAAATATATGAATTAAGTGAGGAATAACCCACGAGGCCACGATGATTAAAAAAGAAATATAGGGCGAGAAAGCCCATGGGCCCAAATCCCCCTACAGGTTAATCGGGCCCATCATCCCCCGTCAGGTTGGGCAAACGATATTGCCTAACCAGGTCAAATCGGACATACAATGAAGGACGGACGATTAGAGCCTGATCGACTAAGGATGGACACTTGACCACCCAACTAAGTCAAAACGGCCGAATACAAAATGCCCGATTTAAGGTATAAATCGTCCAGACCGTAATACCCGAACTGAAATGCAGGACGGCCATATATCTGCCCCTGTGAAGTAATGGTTAACAAGGGGAATATTCCCTGACACTTGAAAATGACAAGATGTCAGAAAATCGGTTACAGGGTGATAATCCATAGGTGACGCATGTTCGCAGATCCGGAGCCACATGGAGATTCCGTTTCATGATACGGTCACTCCACAAGACTAAGCTCGGCACGCTCTTTTTCTAGTATAAAAGAGGGACTTCATCTCCCTCTGAAGGTAGGCTAGCACTCTCTATCACTCTCCCCTACTTTAACTCAAGAATCCTAAGTTCTTCTTCTTCTCACGGAGAGGTTACTGACTTGAGCGTCGGAGGGGCGTTAGCCGACACCACACTGGTGTGAGTTTCAGGTGTTCGAAGGTCGAAGATGGAGAAAGACAACGAGTAGAAGAAGCTTGCCACAGATCATCGTGAAGAGGAGTATTCATCAACATCACATTGGATCTACAATCAAAGCCCGAATCGATGAAGATCCGGCCTAGGCGGGGAGGACCCGATTTCATCCCCCACAAAATCTATTAAAATAAAAAAATAATGGGAGGGATAAAAAAATGACAAACTTGACCTAGATTGCAAGATCCTTTCGCTTTGCTGAAACATGGTGGGGGTGACCCGACCTACAGATGACTCTCTAACGCTCGAATTTCAAGGTTATGTTATAGAAAGATATTTCAACTTATTTCCTATTTATAAAGCATGTCAAGGATACCTGATGGTCAAACTCCCCTCCGTGATGGGGGAGATCCCTCGATCTAACGGATTCGATTGATCTGTTTGGTATTTGGAGAATATAACCCCAAATTATATAACCCCATTCACATCCCAAACAAATCAATCGAATATGTCAATGGTCCAGATCCGAGCCTAGTAGGCTAATTGGCTCATGGGTTTGATTAATAAGGTCATGGTGTAACGACTGTGATTTTTCCTAGTCGTTTCTTCATTTGGTGCATTGGATCTTATTCCTATCAGGTTTGGAGGACTTATATATCTCCAAATTCAGAACAAAAGTTAAGATATGATTGTAATCCTTATTCTATTAGCTTTCCAATGCTTTTTAAGGATCGTGAATCAGATGAGTATCGATCAAGTTATAGGCCAAACTGTACCGAGAGGTCGGGTAGAGGAAATAGCGATGGCTCAAGGGGGAGCCGTCGGTATTGTGACGGATCCAATAGGTGCCGTCGGGTTTCTGGGTGACGGACACGATCAAAACCGTTGATTTTGATGGGAGACGGCTGCTATAGGAGCCGTCGATCTGGAAAATCATATTTTCAAAAATATAATCCATTTTTGGAAAGAACAAGTGCATTGATTGGGATTAATTTACACTAATGGTTTCTTATTTTATATAAATCATATTTTAAAATCTTGATCCATTTTTGGAAACAAACGAGTGCATTGATTTGTGATTTAATTTACAATAATGGTGTCATATTTTTGTCTCCCATGTGTATATGCATATATATACCCCCTCTTTCCTTTCTCTTTGCATTGAAACCCTAAAGTCTAAAGTCTCTCTCTCTCTTCCTCTCTCCATATTTCGGTGGGTGTGTGTAGGGATCCGAAAGGGGAGTTGTTTGGTAAGTATTCTTTTTTATTTTTCAAGGTGTTTTTTTATTGATAATGATCCTCTTGGAAGCCCTTCATATGTATTTCGGTTTTTAAAGTTTTTCAATGGAAATATTTGGTTTTTCTTAATGATTTATTAATATTTTTGTATGATTTTGGGTCCTATGAAATAATTATGAAATCATAATATTTTTATGATATTTTAAAAGTTTTAGATGATGCTATTAAGCCTTCCATGTGTATTTTTGGATTTCATTTAGATTCTTGAGTTTTCTTTTTGATTTTTATAGTTTTGATGTATTGCAAACGATTTTCGGACCCTTATCTTGTAGCCATGAAATCATGATGTTTTAAAGTATTTGACACATCTTTCATGTCAAAAGAAAGGGGATATTATATATCATGCCTAGGGTTGTTTATTAAGAATAGAAAGCATGTTTATAATCATTTAAAGTCTTGTTTTGACCCTTATATGCATAGATCCGAATCTATACATGTTTTCATAATTATTTGGAATTTTATCATATGTCCATGTTATTGTTTTCTCCAAATAATAGATCAATGGTTTTCAAGGATTTTTGGATTTTTGGTTTATTGATTTCTATTGAATGTTTTTGTGAACCCTTTGAGATCTAGGGTTTTGAATAGAAGAATATCATGTTAAGTATAATAATATGTTATCTCTTACGGTTTCAAAGGATTTTATAAAGTATATTCAGATACTTGGGTGTACCAAGTGTTTTATGTTTCCTCGATATTTTTATCGTTTTTTATAAGTTAGTGTTTCGAATTAATTTTTATTTACATGATCTTTGATCCACCTCCTAAAAGTTTTCTACTGTTTACATATTATATATTGATTTTTGACAATATGAATAGATCTAAGTTTTTAGAAGTTGAATAAGATTTAATTGATTTATATACGTGTTTTGCAAATCCTCATATATCTAGGGTTTTCAAAGAGTTTTAAATGAGTTTGATTGATTTTAAATGGCTTATGTACGCATAAATTGATCTTCGATATGTGTTCTTTAATGTTTTATGATCGTTTTAAATGACTCGCGTTTGGTTTTCAATGATAGGATTTGTTAAAGTATTTTAATAAAAATAAAAATAATAGTGTTTTTGCCTTCTGCCTTGGGACGGCTCCATGGAGAGCCGTCGGGCACGTTCTGGACGGCTCCCATAGGAGCCGTTGGTTTGTAAGGGACGGCTCCAAGAGGAGCCATCGGGTTTGCCGGACGGCTCTTAATAGAGCCTTCAGTTTTTCAGTGTGTACGAGTACCATTGGGTCTTGTACTATTTGCGTGTATTATGACCAAGCTATATCGTTTCAGGACTGGTTAGGTTGCTATAGATTATTCTGTATTGATTTGCATGTCGTTGGACCGAAGGTGAGTGAGTCTTGTTTCCTACGTAGTTTTTGAATGATTTTATCAATGACTTTTAAATGATATTTTTGTATAACCTCGAGCGTGTCATGTTATATAGGCTGATGCCTTATTAAGTATTATATTGAAAATATTTCGAAACTGTCGTATGCATATTATTGAAATGAAAATATGTGTTGATCATGCATGCATCGCATTCGTCTAGGTGACGTAGCCCATGTGGCTTAGTCTAGGTGATTACGGTTCAGGATGGACTCAAGTCTAGGTGACTTATGTCTATGTGACATGTGTCTAGATGACACAATTTCCAGAGTGAAATCCTTGCGGCTAGGTGCCGTAGATGGTTAGGTGCCATGGGATACGGGCATGCGTGTGTTGCATTCATACGCATTATATATTTTGACAAGGTTTGGAGACTATGCATTGGAAATGAGATTTCTATTAAGTTGGTTTATTGAAAATTTATTGTATCTGCAAATATCATTTTATTATATCTTGCAAATTGTTTTCTTATGATATCTTATTAAATATTATTATTTTGATATCAATTATTACTGGGACCTAAAGGTCCATTAACTGAGCATGTGGTTGCTCACCCCTCTTTTCTCAACCTTTCAGATTTAAAGACTTAGATTGGTGGATCTCGTGTAGCTGCGGACGAAGTCGTGGTGCTAGAACGTTAAACTTGCTTGGTCGAAGGGCTGATTAATTTTATTTGGCATGTAATTGGCCCATCTTCTTTGTAACCATGTCTGTGTATCAAGTTGTATATATTTTATGTTTAAGTTATATCCAGAGTAATTGAGAAGTAGTGTGGAAATCTTAGATGTTATATTATTATTAAAGGTTGAAGTTCTTTTAGTATTATTTTGTATCTCTGGATAAAGGAAAAGGAAAAGTAGAACTCTGAGATTTGAGGAATTTAATTAACGCAATCGGATTTCGCGCTTCAAAATGGAGTCATGGATTTGTGTGCGTTACACATGGACCGCGGGCATGTAGAACATTGTCATTGAGCTCAGAAAATGGCTCCTACAATAATCATATTTGACTTTTCTTGTGATCAATTTAATTATTAAAATGTGAAATTATGATTGTGATAATTAGTTATGAAACATATCTATCATTTTCTTACACTTACTAAAATTGTGTTTATTCAACTCGAAATGGAGTAATACTTTTTTTTTATATCAAAACATATATCTCATTAGATGATGTTTACTATTTAAAAAAATGAAAATTACGTAATCTGAGTTTTGAACTGTAAAAATGATTGAGTCTAACACTTTTTTTTTTTTAACATATACTTAATGTATACCAGTATTAAAAAACCCAACTAACCCAGCCAATTGAATTGGTTTACCTTTAAAATTAAAATTCAATGATATAAAAAACCGATAAAATCCAATCAATCCACCGATTGAATCGACGATTTATGAAACAACACAGATTGATTAAATCAAACGATTTTTTAAAAATTGTGATTGATTATTTAATAAAAATATTATATAGATTTTATATATTAAATGTTAAATAAAAATTTTATGTAAATTTTATAAAATATTTTATTTTTTATTTAATTTTGATAATTCATATATTTATTATATTGTAACCATGTCACTATTAAATCCAATTGATATAACGTTTGGACCAGTGACTCCTGATTGGAAGAGTTTATCGAACTATTCGATTTTTAAAATACGGTGCAACACTGGAGTAGCCCATCCGTTGGGTTGAACCGTTAAAATGGTGCGAAACAGCGGGGTCATGATATATCCCTGACTCCTGTCACGCTCGGGATCCATGTCCCCTGACCCCACCGTTGGAAAAGCGAAAACTTCAGATTTTAAAATAGGGGTAAGAAAAGAAAAAAATATATCCAGGGGAGTCTCTTTTTTGTCTTTTTTTGCTGGCGAGAGACAGACATTTCGGTCGCACTCGCTTTTACATAGAGCGGTTTGTAAGGCAAGGCAAGGTGGGTTTTGTTTCTTCTCTCTCTTCACAAAAATCCAGACATCCGAAGAGAGTGAGAGAGAATGGACGATTACACGAGGGAGATGATGGACCTGAAGACCCTCGTCACTCGAACCCTCGAAAAGAAGGGCGTCCTTGCCAAGATTAGGGTATTTTTTCCCTCTCCTTTTGCGCTCAGGATTTGATCTTTCTTTGCTTTGTCTGTTCATGAGTTTTGGAGTTACCATTGTATTTGAATGTCTCAGAATCAGTTAGGGTTTTGATGAATCTGAGATCTTTGGATGAGTGTGTGTCAGTTCCTGAGCTAAGATTGACTTGATTTGGGATTTTTTTTAAGGTCTGTCATGTCTAGTTTGGATTTCTAGGGTTCCGATTTCCATTGCTTGAGGAAATGCTGAAGAAATTTGTTTTGGTTTTACTTTAATGATGTGTGTGAAATTGACTACTCGAGACAGGATAATCATCAGTTAGAGAGGTAGAAGAGGCATCAGTTAGAAAGGTATGTCAGATAGGTAAAAAAAAACATAATGTGGCACATGTGCTCTGGGGAAGTGGGGAGAGTGTCTCCAACTCGAAGCTCCCCATGTGTGAGGGGTTTTTCTTTAATATTGCAGAGACAGATGCTATTGAACTTCTAGGGTTGGTTTGGCAAGGGGTTAAGGTTTTGGGGATAAATTGTCCTAATTTTAGGGGGATAAAAAGTCCCATCAATTTTGTCCATCTTCACATTTGTCAAAATTGTGACAAAAAATGAGGATAAATGTTGTTCCAGCCTTTAGGTGGAACTACATATCCCCATTTTCATTGTACAATTGGGACAATTGTCCATATTTTATCTCGATTATTTTTTATACCAAATGAGATAAGTTGTCTTCCCTCCCACTTATCCCCGCAATTAACCCTTATCCTCTTGCCAAATCAGCCCCTAAGCATTTTCCCATCAAAGAACACATTTAATGTGTTTTTTAACTCTTAACACACTATTGTGTTATCCGACAAGCATCCATATTGGACGACATGTGGGGTATTATCAAATAACATTAGCTAATATTGCCATTTATATAATATTTGATGGACAACTTACCTTTTATTGTAAAACATTTGTTAAGACTGATTTTATGATTCAGTTGCATATTGGTATGTGTCTGATACAGTAGTATATAAATATTTTTTGATATAGTGATATATCAGTAGTCTAAGATCATTTCTTGAGGTTTCTGTTACATGCCAGCTGATATTTAAACATTTCCCTATTGGAAGCTGTTTCATGATCTATATTTTCCTGATTCCTTCCTGTTTTTCCATCTAATATGTGCTCATTAATAATGCCTATGCATAAACCATGTGCGGAAGAATCAAGGGGACAAGGCCTTGAAAATCTTATAGCTGAATGCAAGTATTAAGAAGTGTTTTTCATTAGTTGTCTAAGAAATGATTTTTTTCTGCTTGTCCTATTGTATACATTTTACATATATTTGCATCAGTTAAAATGCTGGTTATAATATTGTCAACAAGGTCAAATTCCTTCACAGTAGTATATCCTTGTGATTGTTACATGTCCTTGCTTGAGTGAGCAAGACCCTTGGGCTGGATGCCTAGCTGCCTAGGATCCAGATAAACATATATATATGTCTTGTCTTCCCGAGTGAGCACATGCACGTGTGTGTTGAGAAAGAGATATCTTTTTTCATATAATCTTCTTATGTGAATATATATTTGTTTTCAGTTTATTTCTAATCTGTTCTTGATATTTTCCTAACTTTGCAAATTTCACAGATACATGTGTAAGTGAAATTTTATTGTTATAATGCTTATATTTCAGTGATATTGGGAGTTTCCGATCGTATCTTTTTCGGAATTCTAATTTTTGCACTGTATCTATTTGAGTATTGCTAATTTCTGTAAAATCTTACATTTATTGATAATCAGCAACCTAGTCTCATGATCACATTAAAATTTTCATAGTAGGGATATTCCTTGCATATTTTTTAGGGATATTCCTTACTTTTTTTTCCCCCTCTGTTCACGCTTACAGAAAAACTAGACATGTTCAGTTCTACATCTTTTTGCTAATCTTGGTTTTCTTGGTAGGCTGAGCTCCGAGCAAGTGTGTTTGAGGCCATAGAAGATGAGGATCGGGCTGTTGAAAATGAAGATAACGTACCCCCTGCATTACTGGGTAGCTGCAATGACCGTGCGAAGCAGTTACATGCCTCCCCATCAGGTTGATGCAATTTCCGTCTTATTTGTGTGGAAACTTGGAACACCAACCTTTTTTTTCTTCAAAACTATCACATTTTCAACCATATAAGTTCACCTGTTTCGATATCCACTTGACTTTTTCTAAACATTGGATCCCTTAATATCAGCACGTCATCGTATTGGTCTTGGTTTGATAATTTCTTTCCTTTATGATTCCTGTATTGTATAAAATTTCTGTAACAGACAATAACCACATTTAATATGTAAGTTCCAGATTTCATTCATTTCAAAGAGAAAGTGTATTATAATTTCACATTGCGTTCATTATTTTCTTTTTCTTTGTTAGTTTCACATCAAATTTAAATGTGAAGTTTACTCAAAATATAAACATAAAGGGAACCCACAGTTAATAATATTGGCAGAAAATAACCATCCAAGGATCTCATAGAAAACCTATATATAAAAACCGTGATTTTATGGAAAAGTATCTTTTTGTACGAGAATAGGTCAAATAGTGGTGGAAGTTATTGTTTTAATATCCCATTATTAATTTTTGACTTGCTAGTGTTTGAGAAGAATGGGATGCTTTGAAGATAAATATGAAAAAGAGATGGGCATGCCAATCTCCATTATGGACTTTTTAGTGATGTTGCACCATTATTGATGAGAGGAGCCATAAGATCAATGGTAGAGATTCATGCTCAATAATTTAGAAGAATGCAGCATCATGCTCTTAGACATCTCCGTAGACCTTTGATCAGTATGCAGGACATTTGAAAGGAGATTGTACATTGGTGTGAAATTTGAACTTAGAAGTCAAAAGTTAAGAGTAGGTGGAACAATGGAAACACACTTATTTTGAAAACATTTGGGGGAATATCACTACTCTCTTTCTGGGTAAGGGTGCTTTTTGGAGAAGAATTGTGCCCATCTAGCATGGGAGAAATATTTTTTTTGATGTAATGGTAGGCAATCTCCATTATAAACATCGGAGAAATATGGAAGGGGGATATCTGTATAGTGGTGTAATAGAGGAATTGATCCTGTAAGGACTCATTCCTCCTTTTTCTGTAGCTTACTTTGTATTTTGTTTTTTCGGAGTCCCTGTTTCCTTTGTTCGAGGGATTTTTTGTGGTTAAAATTGCTCCTATAAATTGACCATTTATTACGATTCACTTTGGATATGTTATGTCCTTTGAGAGCAACCACTTGAAGCATCTTATCTTCATGGAACCTGATATGTCCAGTCCTGTGTGCAACTCCATTTGTAGGCCTCATCGGTTTTCTTTTTTTTTTTTAAATATAAACTCGCTCATTGAAAATTGAAATATATACAGTTAGATAAAGTGAAGTAGACACTGAGCTACACTTTCTTTGAAAAATAGTTTTTTTTTTAAATTTGCATACACTGCGGTAGTGCAATTTACGCTGCGATGGTATAGTGTATAGGCGGCTGGGGGACTTCTTCTGGGTTGTGATGGGGCCGCAAAAAAGAATTGAGTGCATCAGTGCTCTATCTTCATTGGAGTATGCATTCTCCACACTTGTCTTGCATTCTGAACCATTCCCGAGTCAACTTGTGAATGCTTTTTAAGGTATTGATTCAAGATTTAACTGGGAAACCCTTGTGAGAGGTTGTCCTTTAAGTCAGAGTATCCTTCATCTTCAGGTCAAATTGAATCTCTTAAGCGATGTTAAGTGAGTTGCTGAGTCGTTGTCACCTCCACTTCTACATCTTCCAAGTTCCTAGGAAGTTTTGGGCACCAAATAATGACTTGTTCATGTGAGCGAATCCCGCATTGTATCTTGCTCATCAAACTGCCTTGAGTTTTTTTTTTTGAAAATTTAGGAGCAATCTTATTAATCAAGAAGCCTCCGAATAAAGGAGATGAGAAATTCCAAATAAAATTAAGGAAGAAAAGAAAAATAAAAGGGATAAGAAAGAATTACAATGAAATGGGACCAACCCCCCCCCCCCCCCCCAACACACACAGAGATTAAGAGTTATCTCTAGAACCAAAGATCGCCCATAGTGTATGACTTCACGTTTTAAACTCCCTTCCCCACCTTTTCCCATGCATCTACAAACCTTGTCCCATTTCACAAAATGAACTCTTTTACCTCCCTTCCAATAATACATCTCCCACAACACCCCTTTCCATTGTACGAGTCAAGATTATTAAGGAATTACTTACCTAGTATACATGCAAATGCAAGGAAAGAGAAGGTTGTGGGATTCAAAAATTGATATACATATTCAAGATATTCTAGAGGAGCTTCAAGGGTCGCATGTGGTGTTATCCCGGAGGGACATGATCGTTTGGAAGCCGAGTCAGGCGGAAGGTTTCTTAGTGAAATGCTGTTATTTATGGGTGTGCTTGGGGAGACCAATTAATCTGATGGCTAGAATGCATAAGGAAGGTTTGTTGGTGTAAGATTCCACTCAAAGTTAAAGCCTTTCTTTGGACTCTATATCAAGAGAAGCTCTTGACAAAAACTCTTATCGCGCAGTGGTCACCGGTGATTCACCTCCCTTTTTTGCCCGATAGTTTAGGAGGTGTGGGGGAGAATGGCGGTGGCTGGGGGAACTCGTGATTTCTTTCTCCCACAATAATTAACCAAAGGCACCTCCTAATAACATCTCCCACAACACCCCTTTCCATTGTACGAGTCAAGATTATTAAGGAATTACTTACCTAGTATACATGCAAATGCAAGGAAAGAGAAGGTTGTGGGATTCAAAAATTGATATACATATTCAAGATATTCTAGAGGAGCTTCAAGGGTCGCATGTGGTGTTATCCCGGAGGGACATGATCGTTTGGAAGCCGAGTCAGGCGGAAGGTTTCTTAGTGAAATGCTGTTATTTATGGGTGTGCTTGGGGAGACCAATTAATCTGATGGCTAGAATGCATAAGGAAGGTTTGTTGGTGTAAGATTCCACTCAAAGTTAAAGCCTTTCTTTGGACTCTATATCAAGAGAAGCTCTTGACAAAAACTCTTATCGCGCAGTGGTCACCGGTGATTCACCTCCCTTTTTTGCCCGATAGTTTAGGAGGTGTGGGGGAGAATGGCGGTGGCTGGGGGAACTCGTGATTTCTTTCTCTCTCTAGTGGATCTTTGGCTGGCGGGGAAGGGTTTGATGACACTAGTTGATCAGAGTATTTGGGTGAAGCTTCCCAGGTTTTGATTCTAGCGGTGGTTTGATCGGTTTGGTTGACATGGAATCATTCGGTTTTCCATGGAAGCATCCCCTATGCTGAGAATATTTGGGACTCAGTTTGCATTTGTCACGGATTGGGGTATCTCTTGTGTGGGGGTGCGATTGGTGGATGGGAGATTCATTATTCATGAGTAGTTCTTTGTGAGTTTTTTGAGGTACTCGGTTACACGATGTATTTTCTCCTTACTTTGGGTGTGAATCTGAGTGGGTTCTTCCTATGTTGTAATTTTCCTTTGGGCTTCCACCCCGATTTATAAAATTGAGGGTGACAAGCCTACCATTACCGTCAAAAAAAAAAATTTCATGAAATTCTAATGCTTGTGAAAAATTATGAACCAAAGTCATCAATATATATCATTAAAGTGTATGACAAATAAGAACAAGTCAAGGAGAGTCTTTTGTTTGAGTATCATGTTGGTTTTCTGCTAATATATGAAATTTGGGCAAACCCAACTTTTGTTAGTTGGCTAGCCTCCCTTCTTTGGGAAAGATATCAGGGTATCAAATCCCGGAGAGCACCAATCTTTCAAAAAAAAAAAAATAATAATAATAATAATATGAAATTTGGATCTACATGCATGATAAAATAAGTCTTTCCTGAACCAGTGATCTGGCTTCTATAGTATTTGGCAATCAACACACTACAGTTGTATGATAATCATGGGCAAAGTGTTGTTTGGTATTAGGAGTAGTCTATTACTGCGATACATGGTGATTTTATAAGTTTGGACTTGGGTATTCAACAAATGAGTTAGCTATATATAAAAGTTGGCACATCTGTGAGTATTTAATTTTTTTTTCCCTTAACATCTTTTTGGAGTTCCCTACGTGGCATAGTTTTCAATTCTTCTTTTGAGCTTTGTGATGGGTGCCTTGTGAGGAATATTTAATTGTTAATTTGGTTGATCTTTATAGTTAATAGCATAGTCTTAGTATTTTTTTTTTGTTCCTAAGATGCACGATTTTTTTCATGTGACTATTCTTGAAGGGGTTGAAAATACATTTGAAAATAGAACCTTTTCCTTACTGAATTTATAACAACTTAATTGAGTTTTCTTCATTGTCTTGCAGGAAGATTACTGACAGCTCTAGTGTGTGAATATTTGGACTGGGCTCAGCTGGGACACACCCTCAAAGTTTATTTGCCTGAATGTAATCTGGTAATCATGTAATCCTTTGAACCTGCTTGGGTCACAGTGTATATCGAGATACATTATTGTATTAATATTCTTATTGTTCATCCTTATGTACCATTTTCAGCCAAAGGACTCCTGGAAAGCTGAGTTGAGAGATTTTAGTAGCAAGAATGGGTTTGACTTGAACAGGAATGGGGAAAGTGGACCAATGCTTTTGGATGTTCTTGAAGGGTTTTTGAAGTTTGAGGTTTGTTCTAGCTGTAGTTATGTCCTTAATCACATAATCCTTGAAATGGCCCATAGTTTTTTTTTTTTTGGGTGAAGTGAATCCACCAAACTAGTTGTTTGGCATGATATATCCTTCTTCTACTATTTTTTTGAAAATTCATATTTCTCTATTTTATCTTGGCTTTTCCTATAATTTATTGTCAACTATTGATTTTTCTTGGATAAATTGGGTTCTCATTGTTGAGATTCTAACTATAGATGTTTATGACCGTAAATTCTCTATAGGGAGGTAAGTGGAGTATTCAGGACCTGATCTTGAATTTTTGTGATGTTGGTTGGAGATCTGTAAGAAAAAATTCTGCTATATAACAGTTCAGCTTGCATGATATGTGGATCCAAATGTTAAATTGGATATGAAGCAATGCACGAATAGGCTGAGAGTCTGAAATCATATGAGATGGATGTTTAACTAAATGTTAAATCACACCTGAACCATGACATGGAGATGTGTTGATGTCTAAAGCAGATGTTAGTTGCCATCACTCTAGTAACTCTGGTCCCTTCACATGTCCATACTTTCTCTTCGTTACTCTCTCTCTCTCTCTCCCTTACAGAAAGTTGAACAACTATATTAAGCAAATTTATAATAGCTACTAGAACAATTCACCTTGTCAAGAATACTCGGATTGTATGATAGGTGCCAAAGTAAACTAAAATAAAAGGAAAATGATGGGATTTTTTTGGCCTCCAATTTTTTGCTAATCATCTGTGTTAGGCTTAGCAGATCTTTTGGCATGCTCTATGCTGAAACTGCTCTCCTATTTGTCCAAGCTGTCCTCTAGTCAGTCAGACAATTTTGAGAGTACTTTTTCAGTTTTCCCATAAATTTACTTGATTGCAATTTCTTTATTGTTTAAATCTGCAGAGAAATGATAGAATGAGAGGAATAACATATCCAAAAATATGATATGTTTATTTCCCTGCACTTAATAAGTGCTACTGTTATATATTTGTTTAATAATAGGAACTGCAGCGATTATTTGTGTCTTTTGGCTTGAAAATTACTTCTTTTTGCCTTGAAAGAAGGAAAGCAAAGTGGGTTGGACTGCCACACATTGATTGTACCTATAAATGAGAAAGAGGTCTGGACAAAATTATCTTACGAATTATGGTGGATAGATTTGTGGTTGCACGATGATCAAGAAAGAAAAATGCTTTCATTACCTTAAATGTTTGTACATGCATTGAATTTTATTCTTATAATTTTAAAGTTAAAAAATTCAATTGAAATTATACAACATTGAAGGCTAAGGATAGGAAGCTGCAAATCACACTTTAGCCATGGATCATTAATAAGAAAATCAATTTGTCCCCCTTGTTTAACGATAGACTAGTTGAAGAAGACATTGAGGTCTGAAGAAAGTATACAAGGGTTGATATCTTGTTTGAGATGTCACTTTTTGCAAGTTATATATAATGCATACACAAAAACTCGAGGAATATCCTATTATTGGATTGTTCTTTACTCTTTCATATCAAGCTTCAATTACTGCTGCCCAACCTCTCAAGAACTGCTGTAGCTGCTGCCATGCCTCCCCAGAACCTTCGTGTTGTTGTCATGGACTTCGGGGCCGTTCAATTTGTTGCTGGAAAAAAATATCCAGCCCTAGATCTGTGTCCGTAGATGCACCACAGCCCCAACAACCCTGAAATTAATTTCCCTCTTTGTGAGTATTCCTAATTTGAGTGAATATTCATGATTCCAACTGATTTCATTTAATATCAAATCCCAACTGAGAAAACACCAAATTCCAACTGAGGAAACACCAAATCCCAACTGATTTATTTAATATCAGAAATATGTCAACTTGTGAAGATCCGACTTTTGGTATCACTTGTAACTAATCCAGACCAAGAGCTGAAGATGTCCAAAGCATCTTTCAGATGTGTCAAACTCTGGTTGGCTTTTGATGAACTGTGATATATCATAAACGAAGAGGAGATGGCTAATTTTTAACTTCTGAACCACTGGATGCAGTCTGCTCAAGACTACTTCAACATTAAAAGTCTATGTAAGGCCTTCAATGACAAGGCAAAATAAGGAACATGGGTCACCTTATATAAGCCCATAGGGAATTAGAAAAACCCTTGAGGTGACTCATTCAAAAGGAACAAAAATATAAGTTTTCTTTACAAGCATAAATCCAATCAATCGAACACTTGGCAAAGGCAATTTTGTCCATTGTTTGGTATCTGTAGGTCCTCTGTAATCAGTCAAAAGCCTTAATCAAATCAGCCTTAACGCATACCCAAGATCTAAATGAAAATTTCTATCAAGATTGTGCGCCAACAGAATGTTGTCTTTAATTGACCTCCTTTTGATAAAGGCTGACTGATGCTGATATGCTGTGATACATGCTGACTGGTTTAGGAATAACCAGTTGCTATTTATTAGTAAGGATTTCGGTTATAAATTTGTATATATAATTACATATTGAGATTGATATGTAATTAGGTAACTTTTGTGCACCGTCTTCAAAATTAAAGCAATAAAAGTATACTTAACCTGTGGAATCATGGAGCTGGTCTGAAAAAGTGAAGCGTGGTTTTTTTCTTCTTTTTTTGGAAGAAATGGTAAGCAATCACCCTCATTTTATAAAAGAAGGAAGAGTGCCTAACAAAAGGTTTACAAAAGCAGAGGAAAGAAAAGGCCTTGAAAGGAAACCCAGTAGAAGAAAAACAACCTTTCTCGGCACATACAACCATCTACTCCTTGCATTTGAGAAGAGCACCCCCCCCCCCCCCCCCCCACCACCCAAGTACAAAATGTACCTCACCCCTGCGCAAAATCTCCACCAGTCTTGAATGCATCTGATTACCGACTCCATATATTCTCCACATAGGGAATAGAAAATGACATTTGTAACATTCTTATCCAATTGATCAGCAGTTTTAGAAGCCTGAAGAAAATCCACCTGGGCCCGTCTTCTCAACCTTCATAGAGAAAAATGTTTTTTTTTTCTCCTCTTCAGTAACAGGTGCATGTAGAAAATCATTATTCTCAGCAGATACTTGATTAGGAAATGAAATTGGAATTTGGAACTTCTCTCTGCTGCCATTCATTGTTAAGAATGTTTTGAATATAACTCACAGCAGCTTTCTTCATTTTATCAACATCAGTTATCAAGATTTCGTCAAACATTTTAACAAGTCTGACTGAATTAACAGGTTTTCTTTAAGCTATAGCTGCATAAAAGAATTTAGAATTCTGATTGCCAGGTGCTAACTAGTTTTGTCTAATATTCTGCTTAATCAGTGCTTCTCCACAATCAAGTTCTTGAATGCACTCAGATGTGAGATTCCTTAGGGTCCATTAGGATCTCTGCTAAATATGCTGAAGACTTTATTCTTAACCCAACCTTTGTTCTTCATTAAACCGAAAACCTGACTGTTCCAGACTTTAAGAGCTTTCTTCGTTTGTTTATTTTTATTTTACATAAAAATGACATTGGATTCGATTACACCATATCATCTCATGACCAACCGTCTTTTATTCCAGTAATGGCCTAATGAGCACAGATTAAAATCAGAGATTTGATATATTGAAATAGATCTAACTCCTAAGTTTTCATCTAGTTTTCTGATGGCATCAAAATCACCACCAATCAATCAAGGGTCCTGTACATTGTGAAGACTCATCTTCATTTGATTCCACAGGTCCTGTCTGACTGAAGCACTGTTTGATGACATAGAAAACAGAAATCGAGAATTCTTCAACTGTAGCTATATGAGTGCCTCTACAGTGGAAAAACTAACTGGATTCAGAGAGAATTTACAATCTAACAATCCTACAATTGTATAAAATACATATGATTTGAAAGGTTGCATGAAAAATTGATTGAAAGCTGGTCCATTGAGAGATCTCAAAGAAAGGCCATCTATTCTTATAGGGGGTGGGGCATTGTTGTTGGGTGGAATTGAGGTTATGACATTACTTGATCATTTGCACTAGTTAGACAATTGATAGGTTGGGGTGGAGCATTTCACCTTCTGTTTTTGATGTATATGTAACGATGAAACAACAAAAGAATATCCATAATCGTTGTCAAGAGAGGATCTCGGGTTAAAACTGCAAACTCGTGTCGGAACTTGACTCGAAGACAGTTGACACTGATCTATAACATTGTAGAGGCACTCCTACATGCATACCAGGATTTGGGTGATGGTGTCCACTAATGCAACAAGAGTCCCTATTTGTCATTACCAACTTCTCCATTATTAGATCTTGATCGCGATTTGTGTCACCTTATGATTTATGAAGCAACACCTTGCCCTTTCGCCATTTCATTATGGTAGGGATCTTGCATAGATCTCGCCCAACACGAAATTATTATGCATTTACATTCTAGACTTGGATGCCTTTTCAAATTCTATTGAAGCCCATTTAAATGCTCTTAACCCTAATGGTTAAAAGTTGGTTTAGGATGGTGCGGTGTGATTAATCTGTTTCAAACCACACGGATTATGGAAATGCGGTTGAACTGACTGTTCTCTCATAGTAGTCGGCGAATCATAATTGAACTGTAACATAACCGACAGTTATTATTCTTATATGTAGGAATGACCAACTCAACACTAACCTGGGCACCTACTAACTAACGGATACAAGGGCTATTCATAGGCATGTCACCGGGTCGGATTTGGACCGAGTCATGGTGGACCTGGACCCGACCTGGGATGCCAGACCCGGGTCCTATCCAGGAGCGGAGGACCCACGACACAATTGTCCCGGATCCGATGGATCCAAGTCTGACCCGGGTCCATAGAATCAGCCCTATGTGGGCATATCTATTTTCAAATCCTGCAAAAACCTGTAGAATTAGCCCTAAAAGGCTTAAAAACCTCCATAAATTAATTAAAAAATAAACAAATAAACCAAATTAAAAATACATCATGCTTTTTGTCCAAACCTGTTTGATAGAGAGAGAGATAGGAGAATGGGAGAAGGAGAGAGAGAGAGATGAGACGGAAGAGAACAGTGGAGAATGAGAGAGAGAGAGAGAACAGTGGAGAATGAGAGAGAGAGAGAGATGAGACGGAAGAAAACAGTGGAGAATGAGAGAGAGAGAGGCCGAATGGGGTCGGGGAAATGAAATTGGGGGGGGGGGGGTGAAAATGTGTCTAGAGTTTTTTTCTCCTCCATTAGTTGTGGCAAGTGCTTTAGTTGTGGGTACTAACAAGTGACTAGTGGTTTAGTTGATTAAATGGGGTTTTTGGGCGTGGGTATTTTGTTGTGGGTGGTCTAGGGTTGGGTCATGGATCATAAACAAAAGAAAAATCAACCTATGGTTGGGTTGGGTCAATTGGCTCCATAGAATCAGGTTGAGTGGAATTGGACCCGACCTGTTTTGATGGTGGGGTTCAAGACAGGTCCATATTGGGTCTTGAGTCCTTCGGGTTGGGTATTTTACGCATTTTATCAGGTCGGGTCCGGGTCTAGATCTGACCCACAGGCCTAGTTATTCATCCAAGTGGGGCCCCTCCTATGGTCCTAGATCGGCCCACCCCCTAACACCCTATCCATTGATTATGATAGGTGAATGTCTTATCCGTCATAAGACTCCTCTATTCCCCACCGTTTGGTCCTCCTTATGTGGTACACCTGACGTTTCTCTCTTCCTTCAGTGCTTCGTCATTGTCATCAACATCTTCGAGTAGTCGTCTCTTGGTGTACCTTGGGTTCATGAAAGAAGATTGTGGGATGATCATTATTGAATACCCATAATTCACCCTACATTAGGTGGTCTCCTGTTTGGACGAAGATTTCCCTCTCCAGTCAAACCTCCTCGACCATTTTGATCTTAAGATACACTATTAATGTTCGTTTCAATTGGCTCTTTTATGAAAAATTAAAGGCTTTATGGAAATTTTTGTATAACATCACAAATTCTGTACATTGCTAGTATGTTTCAAACTGACTGTTCATGCACAATCATCATTCTTTCACAATCATTCTTTTTAATCATTCATTTGAACCATTATAAGGTTATGTTCATCACATACTAATGGATCTATATGGTATATGGATTCAGCATATCTCATTTTTCACAACTATATATTTATATTTAATATAATGTATGTTCATATATTTCCATAGTCCTTGCTGTGTCTCCATGTCCGTCTATTTGTCCTTGCTATATAGCTTAAATTCAAAGGAATAAAGAAAAGAACAGTAAAGAATATAATGGTTTACAATGCTCAAGAGACATACTTGTTAACCTTGTATAGAAACATGATACAGATTATTTACAAATACAAACTTTTTCCTAAAAAAACCCCTCCAAATAAGAGTTCCTAGGGTAATTCACATGAAAAGTTTAAAAAATTAAGAAAAAGAAAAAAGGGAAACATAATCTAAATAAGCTGAAACTTATGGCTATCTCTACCTTGATTTAAAATCAAACCAACTGGTTTGTCAAATTCAAGATGTATCCAGATTTCAAGTTAAAAAAAAAAAAACAGAAATAATGTGATGCCATTTTTCAAGATTTTCCAAAAGCTGGTTCCTTTGATTGATTTCACTTGCTCCAGTTATCAGAAGCTTACTGCATGAGCAGTGTTTATTGGGAGAAAACATGCAAGAAATATGACAATTTTTTTTTTTGGAGAGTATATATTTCAAGTGCATGTATTTAGTTTGACTTGGGAGAAACGCGTAGAATTGGGAATGCAGAAAAAAAAAACAATTTGTGGGATTCGTTTGGAGTATTTTTTGCACGTGAGCATGAAGTATATGAAGTAAGATGGCCATGTTATGAATATGACAAATATGTTGCTGTGAGGAGTGGGTTTGGAGTGTTTTTGGCACGTGAGCATGAAGTATATGAAGTAAGATGGCCATGTTATGTCCAGGAGAGATGTTTAACCATCTGATTTTCCTTTTACACTAGTTTCTAACTATTAACCACACGAATGGGGTAATTTTGTTTATACCAGTAGATGTTCAATAAGCAATGCTCTTTTACATGCTACAAAATTACAACACTACACGTACTAATTAAATATACTTGGATGTTACTAAATCCAATTTTTGTGGTACTCGACTACTCATTGATTGATTTCATTTTATTGACTTGAACTATTGTTTCTCAAATGATGCAAATCAAGTATTGTATGAAATTCTGCATCAATGAAATTTACATATGTTTCTGTCCGTTTTTGTTTCAGACCTTGTCACATACTAGATCCACAGGGAGGAGGACAATTGTTCCGGAAACAGAGATATCATCTCACATGGAGCCCAGGACTAACCGCCGTCCTTCTTCATCCTCTGTTGCTAGTGGCTTACCGCCATTAGGAAGGTGAGGGGCATTGCATGGTTACTGTATATCACAAATTTGATGAAAATATTGTTGTTTTTATCTTCTCTCTATTTTCTAACGAGAATTTTACATTTTTGGATATGTCAGACCGGTTCCTGCTTCACAGGCAACAGGTGATGCATCTCTTTCTCATTTTGGGTTACAATTTTCTAGTTATTATGTATTCCCTCTGATATGGTATTGCTTCCAGATCGAAGAATAGGTTCATCCCTGGGGGGATATCGCAAAGATGAATACACTTGGAGATATGATGACAATGAACTCTCTGAAGACGTCATTCGAGCTACCAGTGCATTGGAAAACATTCAGCTGGATAGGAAAGCAAGAAGTCTAACATCGTCTTGGCGGTATGTTTTCATTCATAAATTAATCTACATTGTTATAGCTGGTACATAATTATGCATTTACACACTATAATTGCTTTTATAGTTTTCTTTCATTTTTTGCTTTATTATCTCTTTTTGCTGCGTCTTTGTTTAGAGGATGCTGTTCCTTACTGAAATTGTCCATTTACTGTCTCTATGCTTCATAGGACAGTTGGGGGCAAAGTGAAAAGTTACACAAAATCATTTTCATTAATTACTTCACATTTGTACCCTTAAAATTGAGCAGGTGATATTAGGTTAAAATGACCTTCTTGCAGAAATGTAAGAAGTTGCACTTCTTTGGAAGAGTTTTATGTCTGGTCATCTCGTTTACTCTTTTTTCTTAAAAAAAATGATTTATTTAATATCTGTATTCCACAAATATATTTGAGTTTTTATTTAGTAGTAGTGTTCCCTAAATATATGGAGCATTTTTGTATGTAGATTGATGGTTTTAAGAGTCCTTTTGGATTGGGCATTTAAGGTCTTACGGCAGTATTGTGGATATTTCTTATATTCCTTCCCTTTCTTTTTCTTTGTACCTGTAGATTGCCAATATTAACTTCGAGCGAACTACATTTTTTCTCAGGAGAAAAAATATTCCATATCGACACAGAGCAGTGATTAAAATATTGGATGACAAATATATTTAGTAAGAAGTTTAATGATCTGATGTGATACTAGTAGAAGTATCATTGTTTAGCATTAAAATTCTTAAATGCCTCAGTAAAGTTGTCAAAGTTATTTGAAAAATGCAAGAAATAGGGATCAGATTATTAACATCGTCATTAATTATTCTTTAATAATTATTTAGCATAAAGACATTTACATCTCTAGAAACTTATCAAATATCTTACATAAATCACTACAAAATTTGGAGCTAAATATGAAGAATTCTGCAAAAAAAAAAAGAAGAAAAAGATATACTTCCCTACTTTTAACAATGCCCGCTAATCTAATTAACCATCGATGTGAAATGATGCTTTTATCCTCCCTTAATTTATTAACATCTTCCTTTTTCTTCTATTCCTCCTACCTGATCTCCCTTCCACGGAACCTCTGTATCATGCACAGACCGGTGTGATTGTGGAGGTGGAGGACCGAGATGGGGTGTGACAGAGTTAGAGTGAACAATGGGTAATGGGACAAATTAGTCATTTAAGGATTTATATATATATATTTTTATATATTTTCAGGGATTTGTGTTATTTAATCACAGTAGTTTAAAACATCTGTACATTTGCCCCAAGTTTGCAGTGACTTTTATGGAATATTGGATCTTTACAGGGAATACGTCTTTAATTCATTAGAATATAATTATACAGTTCTGTAAAGCAAAATACAATTAGGGAACCTATTAGTCGATGAGAAATATGCTAACAGAGTCCCTTAAAGAAGCAAAACAAGCAGCAAAATAAAAATAAAACAAGGCTCGCTAGCACTCAGCCCAGACCCATACAGTCCCTATATAACTCTGATATCACCGATCTCCCATGAGTCAGAACCACAGATTGGACCCCAACACAATGTTTTATCAAATTTTTAATGAAACAAGTCGTGCTTTCCCATACATTCTCAAAATACAGATTTAAATTCCACCTCATTACACGTGAGCCAGATGGCATGACAACCCATAGGAACTAGGATCTGTGAAATCTTGTCTTGATTCTTTTGTCCCCTGTTTCTTGAATTTCTTTGCAGCTTTCCGTAGATCGCTTAGATTACTAAAATTCGCATTTGTGCCTGCTGCTGTCCCCAGTTCAGTCCATAAGTTCCTTGCAATGGAATAGCCTCAAAAAATGTTGGACTGTCTCATTTTTAATGCCACAGAGAGGACAAGAAATTGAATCAACCATTGCCCATTTGCAATGATAGTTCCGTGTCATCAGCCGTTCTAGGTAGAGCATTAACACGAATCCTTGAACCTTCAGGAGAGAAGAAACTAATGAAATAATGCCATATTAGATGATGGAGGCCAAAAGGTCTCTTATATAGATACAAGATATACAAAACCCTAGAAATAGAAAAAGACAAAAAAAACCCTTACAGCCTCCGGGGCTTAGGGAATAGGCATAATAACTCCAATAAGGAGTACCTTGACACCCCATATTTCTTTACTTTTCATAGAAATTAATTGTTGATTTCTCTATTTTCTCAGCCATGTATAACAATTTTTCACTGAGAATCTGTCCTTTCCTGGGAACCTAATGGACAATCCGCCCCCTCACCTCAATCACTGAACTTCAGTAGGCGATAAGATTTAAGAACTCTTCCGCTTCTGGATTGATAAATTCTTTCTGAATACCAGCTGCCAATCCACTCTATTTTCTGTTTTCGTCATCAAACCAGACAATATTTTTCCACCTCTAACAAGAAAAGAGATGGAAATAAATCCTTTAAAGCTGATCAGTATACTAAACATCCAGCCCAAAGCAAACATTCATCCTATTCCCCACCTTCCACTCTAATGTGCAGCTTTAATGACCTCCATCAAGCTCACCACACCCAACCAATTTTGGATAATTTATGGGTCGAACATTGAGAAAGCACACCCTTAGGAATTTTAAAAAGGGACAAAAAGTAGAGAGAGGATGGTTGGTGAGGACTGCTTGGAGCAACAGTAACATCCCCCCAAGGCTTATAGATTTATTTTTCCAACCCTCCAACCTTTTCTCCCCCTCCAATCTTCGCCTAATTTTTTTCTTGTTTTTGTTGCAAGAAGATTAACTTTTGTTCTTTAAGTTACCACAGGATTCACAAGCCATTTAGTCTTCCAAAGTACTTTACACCCTATCACCCGATTTAAATACAACCTCTTCCATCAAGTCACCTGCCACTCTAACACTCTCTATCTAAACTACAGACAACCTTGCCCTCCCTTTGAGAAGTAATTTAAAAATTTCTAAGCTTAAAAGAAGCATCCACTGAAAATCACCCTGAGAAAGTGTTTTATATGAGATTTAATTCCTTTGAGAAGTACTGCTCTCTAAAGCATGGTTTTCCAATTTGGGCTATATACAGAAATGTAAAGAAGGATTTGGAATATTGTGCAGATAAGCCCCAACTTCCCACTACTGTTGCTTCCCGATTTGCCATTGTTGATGCCAAAGTTTTCTTTCTTTTTACCAGTCATGGTCATAAAGGAGCTCTCCTTCAGGAATAGAGGTTGCTGCCTCTTACCTTTTTCCTTTGAGCTTTGACTGAATGATCCTTTTGCATGACATTTTCTAAGTGCATTGTTTGGATTCCTTTTTGGAGATATATATGACTTTTTTCAACTAAAGAAGCTATCTCTGTATGATTCTCTCACTGTGATCATAACTTGGAAAAGATGAAGAGGCACTCTTTGTTGGTACCGACATTTTTTACTTCATCATGTTCACTGATCTGTTATTCTGTTATAAGTTACAACATGATTGCTAAAATTTGTTTGATATTCTGAAAAAAAGAAAAAGCGGATTGACATGTGAGCGATAGGTCGAATTAATTCTTTGACAATATCTGATTTTGTACACACTAGCGATGCACACAACTTTATATTATACTGTGTCAGTGAATTGAGTAATTGGGGCACTGCGGTAGGTAGAATTTTTTATGCTTCCAATGTAACAGATTCACTAACTCTAGAAAATGGTGTTCGGGTTTTTTGGGTGCAGACATGCGAGTGATGGAACAATGGAGGAAGATGGCAAAGCTGATCATCTGTAGGGGCTGTGACTGTATTTGTATTTTGTAGCTTTTCATTTTCTTTGGGTGCCGTTTCCATGAAAATATTCAAGAAAAAAAAAGTGAGAACCAGGTCACGTGATACTGTTTTATATTTGTTTTTTCAAGTCTTGTGGTGTTTATGTTCCATTTATCTACAGTTCGACTTCCTTGAGTGCTGGCACCGAAGTTACTATATTTTTCATTTGTTAAGTTTATAAAATGTAAACTGTTATTGCTGTAACAGTGGCCGGGAGATATCTCAGAATGGTGTTGCTCAACTTGGTCCAGGGATGGTGTTGCATCTGCATGTTAAAGGAACATACCGTGCAAAAAAGAATCTTAACCTCTGTTTGGGTAAAAGAATAGATACAGAATTGGACTAAATAAGGTTAAAAAACATGTTTGTTTGTAAGGAATACGTGATATATAATTAATAATAAGTGAGAATATGTTGATATTAGAATCTTAGTTTTCTCTTAGAATTGTGCTATTTCACTTAATTATATATTAAATTATTTGTCATCATCCTTATAAATTAGGGGCACACATTAAATCATTTTTATTCTTTTATTGTAATTTTTCATAGTTAATAAAAAATTATATTATTATATTTTTTAATATCAATAACTAAAAAAATTTAATTTAATAAAAAAATGATTTATCCACTGATGGTTATTTGATATAGTTGTTTATAATAGCTTGCCACAACCACAATCATTCAGGATGATAGTGAAAGTCAAACTCGGATTTTGCACTCTAAATGGAACCCACAGATATTTTGGACTTCAACGAATTTGATCTCATCCATTTTTGAAGTATAAGTGATGGGCGAGTGGTTATAACATCTGCGACCACCCACGTCTCCTTCCACAGACATTATCAAGTCACACGTGTCACGATTGGATCTCATTCAAATCTCTCTCTCTCTCTCTCTCTCTCTCTCTCTCATTATCGCAAATAGTACGATGTGTTATGATATTTGTTTCTCAAATTTGTCGTATTGTCGTCAAAGACAATTCATGTGTGCGGCCGTTGAGAACACCTGGACGTGGGAGCGTATACTAGGAATTCACCTCAGATACAGACATCAACCCCATGAAAGAAAGATTGTCTAGAGATACATTTAAATTTGGAGTTAAAAGACATATAGTTATGAATTTTTAAATTTAAAAAACATTTTATAATTAAAAAGTACCATTATACAATGGAAAGTTTGAGATGAAAATATATATTGTATTTTCTCATTCATTAAAAACAAATTTTATTTATCTGAAAAATTAGTTAAAGTGTGCATTAAAATCATGTATTTCTATTAATTTATTTTTAATTTAAGACTTTTATGGAATTTAGGGCTGCAACTTAGGTGGGGTTCAATCCGAATCCGACGGGTTGAACCCGATTTATATACGAGTTGGATTGTAAAAATCGAGTTCGGGTTCGCCAATTCG
Source organism: Acorus calamus (assembly GCA_030737845.1). NCBI lineage: Eukaryota > Viridiplantae > Streptophyta > Magnoliopsida > Acorales > Acoraceae > Acorus > Acorus calamus. The sequence continues at coordinate 22,611,412 of CM060860.1, forward strand.
GATTGAATCAGAAATCGGGTTGGGTTTCGGTTGGCATCATAGACAACCTGACTCGACCCAGACTTGTAGTAGACTCCCATATGATATTTGAAATGGGTTATGGGTTATTAATACTTGATTCTTTACTCTAAATCTCTACCTTTGGATCACAATATAATTTTTTTTTGTGGAGTTAGATTGTTTTAGTAAGTGATTGGAAATTTATGAAATATTTATGTAACGCCCCTGAATCTACCTTATTTCCTTAAATTTCAAAGTTCTATATTTTCATTTATCCAGACATATAATGAAATAATATTAAAATAACATTTATTTTTTTAAAGATACTACAACATCTAAGATTTTACCATACTCCCCATTAATCTGGATATAACTTATACATCAAAAGATATACAACTTGATATAAACATGATTACTAAGAGTGGGTCAATTATATGCCAAATAAAATTGGTTAAGTCATTCTACCAAGCAAGTCTAATGTTCTTGCACCCACGATGTCGTCTGCAGTTATACGGGATCCACCAATCTAAGTCTTTAATCTGAAAAAGGGAAAAATAATGAGGGGTGAGCAATCACACTGTGACGGCCCGTGCCCAAAAACGCCAACATGTGCACGTCACCTGCCTCAAAACTCAAATATTTTTTTTAAACATCGAAATATCCACCCTATATAATCACGTATGATGACAACCTTATGATAATATATAATCAACAAGATATATATATAATAACCTATATAAACTCACCCAGGAAAGTTTAAGCAGTCAACAGAGCATCTAACATACCTCATATACAATCATCCATACATACAGAGCATTTTAACATAATCATGGTTTGCTAGACTAGCCTCTACCAAAATAATCATGTACAGATCCAAACAGTAAAATATACACATCTATATATACCTATCACCAGCTGGACATGGCACCAAAATAAGACAAAGCCAATGCCCATAAACCCCACCTCTACTCTGAAAAAATATGAGAAATATAATAAAATGAGCGAAAGATGATCAATAAGTAACCTAGACATTCAACGAATAATAACACAAAAGTGAAGCTCAAATAGAATGAAATATTAGCTCAAACATATCAATAAACATGAAGCCAAATAATAAATAACAAATGAACTCACTATATGATTATCAACGGATAAAAGGAATAACATTGCTGATAAATTCACCAATGAACAGGAAATGAGTACACAAACTAACTAACAAGTCACAATTGATACTGTCAAAGAGACATCATATCACTAGGGTACACCTCAATTATTAAGGAATGAAACTCTGAAACACAATCTACTCATGAAGGAATGCACTAAAACTCTCAAACTCTCTCTAATTTGAAGAACACCAACAATGTCAAATATACTCACCGTGGCCCTCGAAACATCTACAGCGCATGGATTGACCACTTCCACGACCTGACCTCAGCCCCCCCCCCCCCCCCCCCCCGCGTCTAAGCTGTACTCCACATATACACTCCACATACACACACACAAAAACCTCGCGTGTGGCCCTCGGAACGTCCACCGTGGAAAACGTTACCTGCCCCCCGCCGTCCAGGCACGGTAGGGTTTATCTCCAAGCCCCCTACAGGACCCATACATACTCACACGTGCTAAGGAAGTGAGACCATTAGGCATCCAAGGTCACCCATCTCCAAACACACCAATATAATATATAACAAGCAACGACACTAAGCACATTATGGGTTCAACCAATAATAGGAAATATTACGAATCAATAGTGATAGAAATAATTTTGAAACTCAAATGGCATATAACCAACAACAATGAAGAATGGAACTGGAAGGAACAAACAAATAATGATTGGGTCACTTACAATAATACAACGTGGAATGGAATGAGATAAACAAATATCGATTGGGTCACTTACCTTACAATTTACAATCCAAGCTGGACTCACCATAACTTATCTCCTAAACCACACGGAGAGGAACCTACTGGTCAAAATATAATCTTCATTAGATACTAAACATATTTCCATGAAATAATACCCCATTAATCAAGCAATTCTCAAATCCACCAAGACAATATGATTTCCCCACTACAAACCCCAAATTGATACAGTAAAAACAACCCTCAAATTCTTATTTATCCAGCCTCAAACACATATTCATATCTCAATCTCAAATCACAATTTTTAATTCAAAACTAAAATAGGACAACTCAAGACGAAGAATAACGATGAAAAAATAAAAATCTTTACCCATTACATGATGAAAATACTCCACGAAACTTTTCCTAATTTTTCCAAATTTTTGCTTCTGAGTTTCCACTGATATGAGTCTCGGCTGACTCTCTCACTCGACATATAAACACAGGACCACCGACTCCCATGTTCACCTGGAATGAAATGGAGAATTCTGGGTAAATTACCAAATTGCCCTTCTTTAAAATTCCGCGCAGTCTCGATTCAAACCTTCATAACTTTTCGTAGGAAAGTCCACTTCAGATGAAACAACTTCCGTTAGAAAGATAACGAAAATATCTACAACTTCTATGTTTATGCCAAGATTAGAAGAAGCCTCTAATTATACTAAAAATAACGACGAACAGAAAACCTCGCGATTTCTTGTTCGAAGGGTAGAAATGGTAAAATAGCCATAACTTTTCTAATACAGCTCCAAATAATGCAAAATAAATTTCATATGAAAGGTAACTAAAAAATAAAGATTCATATGTTTACATCAAATCCTAAATATGTCTCTAAGGTGTTTTTCAAAAATTAAATAAAATGCAAGACTCGAAGGATAATAAAGATCGAAAGCCAATAACATAAAATTATCCTATCATGCAATCCAAACATGTAAATATTACCATAAACAGTATAAGAGGGTTCAGGTCGTTACACACGCTCAATGAATGCACTTATGGTGTCCTGTTAATAATAACTTTAAGAAAATAATAGTATAAAAATGTGAAAAACACAGAAAATAATATACCATAATAAGGAATAGTAGAAAACTTGTATGAAAATTACAATGCATCTCCTCAGAGGAATAACCACTCAAAATCCAAAATACTATGTTATATGATGCGCATGATGCAACGGACATGCATGTTGCTTTCCTTGACACGCAGCCACAAGGGCTCCATCTAGAGCCTGGTCACAGAGATGTCACGCAGACAGGGTCCCACTAAACCATGGTCAAACAGACCGGTGTCACGCAGACAGTGTCACGTAAATGAAGTCACACAAACGGTGTTATACAAAACATTGGGATGTATGCATGATCAACTACTCACACTCCAATTGCTCACACATGCATTACAATATAATATGATATCAAAAATTCATATGAGTTGTACATAACATAACCATCTCATATATATCATGATGACATGCTCATATGCTCCATACACAAAATAATAGTTGTATTCGTAAATTAGGGATTATGCAAATATGATATACGATAGTTCAGAAAACTACATAAGAGACTAGATTTACTCACCTTCGGTCCAACGACACAAAAACCAATCCCATAAATTCTATAGCAATCTAAAAAGGCCTGAAATAGCACGACTTAAATCACAAAGTGCACAAACAATACGAGGACAGATGGGCGACGACCCTCAATGGAGCCGTCCAGAACCAGATGAGCAACCCTTAGAGAAGCCATCTATGAAGCAGGTCGACAACCCCAATAAGGACCGTCTAGAGGGATGGTTGATGGCCCCTGTAAGGGCCGTCCAGAAGCAAAAATCCATATATATTTATATTTTTGAAAACTTAATACACCCTCTCATTCATACATGCACATATATATGTTAAAAAAATATTTGAAAATCAGATTCTATCCATATTTAATTGATAGAGATAAAAAGCTTATTCGACTGATAGGATTTCAAGAAAACAAAGATTGATATATAGGTGAAAGTATTGTTTACATATGAGATTTTAAAAAGGAATCAAACATCATATAGATCTAACCATATCGTTGAAAATCCATATATGAGTCATGTAAAACAATACAAAACAACAATGAAGTAACCTAATGGTTGATCATAGGTGAAGAAAACGATTGGAAAATCTTAGATTTATCAAAGTACTTGTAAATTTCAAAACCCTAACATGATTAATATGAAAAACTCTATAGATATAATGTTAGTTCTTAAAGTATAGATAAACCGATACTACATATTAAAAAATCATGGAATATAAGAGAATACAACCCTAGATCTTAAGAAAACAATAAGGATGTCCATAAAAACTTTGATTCTTCAACCTTTGATTCAAAAGTAAACACAAGGAGGCTTAACCACAAGCATAACAAGGAGAATAGATGGAGACATGGAGAGAAGGCTTACCCAACTTCCACTTTTCAGATCCCTTCCCACACCCACCAAGAAAAAAGAAAAGAAAAATAGGGACTCTAGGTTTTTAGGGTTCGAATGTGTGAAGAGAGAGAAGGGGATGCCTAAATAACTATTCTCGCACGAGGGGACAATGGAACATATCAAATCATGGTGAATCAATCACCCAAAAACGCATTAAGTAATACGAAAAATGAAAAATTCGAATTTGAAATCGCAAACAGGTCGATGGCTCCCTCTTGGTCCATCCAAAAACGGACGGCTCCTCCGGGGGTCGTCCATAACCTTTTGCCCGACACCCTATCATGATTTGGCATATAACTTAACCGATACACATCCGATTCACGATCCGAAAGATGTGTTGGAAAGAACAAGGGTTCTAACTATATATTAATTTCAAAAATTGGAGGTCTATAAGTCCTCCAAACCCGCATAAGAAAATGATCAAAAATATCAAAACGTAATTTTATGAAAAGAATGACTTAGAAAACCATGATCGTTACATACCACGGGTTGGGGTTAGAGTCTTCGGGTTGAAATTTAGGTTGGGCCGGGTTAGGGTTGAACACTTTGAACTTCAGGTTGAGTTCGGGTTAGGGTCAACTCGAACCCAACATGCCCGAGCTGTAGTCCTAGTGGAATTAAATAAGATAGATTTGGTGAATATCGAATAATATCCTTTAAATACATTTACAATAAAATTTTGATGTGATTATGAAAATGATATTATCTAGTTTAAATATATGTATTTTTTTCATTTTGCCCCTAACCTAAAATAAAAATCAATATAGATCTTCAATCATTATATAAAAAATTAAAGATAATAACAAAAGCAAAAATAAAGTTAAAAATCACTTGTGGCTAGCAATATATATAAATATCTATTTTCAAGTCTCTATCATTAAACCTTATGCTGTCTCTTACCGTATAAATTTTTTTTTAAAAAAAGAAAATCAGTATAGATTGCAATTAGGGCTATACAAGGGCTAGTCATATTATTTTCCCTAGCAATATGCTTATGCTGGGGATTTACAACCGTGCGAGCCCATAGTAATGTATTCTAGAACAACTTCATTTTGATAACGACATCTTTAGATAAAGTGGTATCTCACATCAATATATTTGATTTTACCATGATATTTAGGGTCCTTTACCTAAGCAAGTGCAACTATGTTATCACAATCAAGGCCTAGAGAAGTGGTTTGTGTGGCTGACGCGCTAGCGCGAGAAGGAAGATGTTTACGAATGTGTATCTGTTCGTCCGGACTCTCACATCTGAAGATCGCTCACATTGTTCACTGAATTTGGAGCAACCAATCTTGGCATGAATTGTTTCGATCATCTTTTGACTCTCTTGTTCTCTTTTCAACCGGCTCTTACGAGCCTTACTTGTTTTGGTGTAACTTTGTATTTCTTTTGACTAATCTGCCTTTATGGCATCTGAATAATAATAATAATAAAAACTATGTTGTCACAAGATTCAAAGGATGTGTGAGTGTGACTACTCCAAGATGTTAAAGAACCTCAACAAAATAGCTTCCATCATCATAGATAAGAGAATACACGATTGTCTCTTACTGCTACATGAAATGGCTTCACCATCAAGTAAGAAAGTGTGTGTTGATGTGCACTTGCACTCATCTAAATCACCATTCCATCACCATCAAGTAAGCACAAATATGAACACCGCTAAGAGGTAACGAAGCACATAGGTTTAAGTCCCTTTGAGGTAATGGAATATGAGCGCTCCATTATCTCTCTTCAAGTAGGGACCCATATCAAGGCTCGATTTCTCCTTTAGCAATAGGAGTGTCAATGAGCTTACAACTATTTATTTGGAATCACTCAAGGACTTTTTTTTAGAAGATGGTGTGCAATTGCTACGCCGAATATATTAATAATCGAAGTGCACAATAGTCTGAATAAGGTCTCAAAGAAGAGGGGAAAGAAAGCTTTGAAAAAATAGAAGAAGAAGAAAAATAGGCCAAGAGAAAAAGGTGGCGTGGACAGTGAAATAAACAAGAATTCTATTCCACACCCGACACCACCACAGATGTCATGAAGCCATTAACTTGTCGTGATTATCAACATTCCCCCACTCTCAGAATTCTACTAAGGTCCTTAATATGTCTCTCGAGACGAACCCAAATTTTCTAGAACAGTCCCTAAGCCCTAGTTTGGATGGGAGAATAAAAGAGTAATGGAGAAGAATAGAATATAATAATACCAAAAAAATGTTTGTTTTAAGGAATATGACAATATAGCTATGCTAGAATATGTGAGAATAAGTCGATATTGGTATTCCAGGTCCTCCTTAGAATTATGCTATTCCGCCTAATTCATTCCATTGGTATAAAATGGACTCATAATTTGTCATATCATGAGACTCATAATTCAAATCATATGCCATCACCTCAATTGAATCATGAGACTCATAATTGAAATCATTTTTCACATTTTATAAATCTTTCATCATATCTTTATTTACTTTTTATCCACAACTTATTCACTACCAACCAAACAACAGAAACTTTATTATTACATTTCTCGATGAGAATAACTAAAACCACAACCAAACAAAAAATGACATTTTTTGTATCTAATACTAGAATAGTTATCTAACTCAAAATAGCTTATGTCGCTACTCAAACGGGACCATGAATATTTACTTCAAGCATGTAACTTTTTTTTTTCACTGGGTAACTTGCTTCGCCTATATCAGTAGTAACAATTATCTCCGTGTCATTTTTGGCCATCAACATTTCAACAATATGTGTGCGCATCCGGCACTTGGAAGGTTGATCTTATGTGTGCATGACTGTGGTGGAGACCGGGCAATTTGCGGCATTGCTGGAGAGACTCGGGACGCTCGACGTGACCCAATCCGAGGATGACAAATTACATGGCAGCCGCAGCTGTCCGGGGAGTTCTTGATAAAATCCGCATATGTGTGGTGGCGCATACCATCAAGTGTGGAGGCCAAAGATCTCAATGAAGATCAAGGTGTTTGCATGGTTCTTATCCTTAGAGCATCTCCTCACGAGGTCGTATCGTGCTAGATGGGCACCCAATGACTCCATTGAATGTCCGCTATGCTTGGCTGCCCCAGAGACAGTTCAACATCTCTTATGTGGGTGTTCGGTGGCTAAGGAGTTCTAGGAGGTGATCAGGAGGTGATCGATTCACAGACGGGGTTGCAATCATCAAAATATGAACGACATGTGAGCAATGGGGAAAGCAGTGGGACGGGTGGCCAACAATAGAATGTCCGCATCATCTCACAATTGATCATATCGGTGGGTGCGTGAATATGGCGTACCAGAAATGAGGTTGTCTTTTGAGCAATACAAGTTTACCAATAGAACATGCCGAGTATGTTTCATGGGCACATGCGGGACTGGAGATGCTTTATTGCAAAAGCAGAAGAGATCTACTTCAGAGATGGTCTGATGAGGATTGTGGGTTGAGAGCGAGTAGACGTCTTCCTTCGGTTAGATACATCTTTTAACTAAGAGAAGACGTACAACATTTCCTTTTTTCGTTTTTTTTTTCTTTTGCTCTCTACTCTCCATTCTTTTGAAATTTGTAATTCAAATTCAGAAATGTAATTGGTTAGCAAATATCTACTTTTTTTTTTAAAAAAATTCATCAACATGTGAATATATTAAAAAAATTATATTTTTTCTTCTTTATACGATTTAAGAAAAATTCATGTACTTGGTGAAGAAAGTATGAGAACTACCCAAGGAAGGAATCTCGATCAAACCGTTTCGATCAACGTGTGTCCCCATCCATTCAGTCCACGCACGAACTTACCTGCTATAGCCGGTTGTTCCGGTAACCCCCAGTATCTTTTTCTCGCGCGTAGTGACCTTGGGCTTAGATTTTGTCCACATGGGATGGGCCACGTAGGATCCGACATGGCCCCACCTTGGCCCTCTCTGCGCCTCCATTTCTTCCACGTCAGCAACCCCCTCGAAAAAAATCTTCTCACACCCACCCACACAGCCAGGATTTTGTTGGGGATATCTTTTTCTCTTCTCCTCTCTTTTCTCTGGTTCCTTCAATTTTTTTGGTCTCCGATCAGTCAAAGGAAATCCTGCTACGATTACGGGGAGATAAACATACATAGATCTTGAAAATTTGATGTTTTTAAGGTTCTTTGGGGGTAGATCGAGATCGGGAGCTAGTTTTCTCGCCGGTGGAGGGTTTCGGATCCGGAGGTGCTTCTTGTGTTCCCTTTTATTTTGATGAGTTGTTGCTTAATATTGAATTTGTTCCTCATCTTTCAATTTTTTTGAAGTTTGATTTTTCCCCCTTTTTAGTTTTTTGGTTCTTTTTTGTTTAATATTGAATCGTTTTATCTGGGTTTTTTTTTTTGTTATTTGTTGTTGGAGTTATGATTTTTGATGTCTAACTGTTATCTCTCTATATGTTTATTTTGATTATATGAAATCAGGCGAAGAAGGCGAGTTTCACGAAAATCGCTCCTTTTCATTTGAAGTCCTTTAATTGGAAATCATTCTAATTGAGCTCCCAACATAGATTGGTTTCGGTTAACGGATTAAGAGAGATCGAGGAAAGATTGATTTGAAGCAGAGGAGGGGGGATGTGCAGTTTGGTCACATCAGGAACGTTGCAATCGAGTGCTTTCATCATCATCGGTCTCTTTGAATCGGGCTGATGGGGAGCATCCAACCTCACACCAACAATACTACTCTCAACAACAGTAGTATAATTGATGCTGGGAAATCCCAAGGGTGTGATGTGATCGTTGCTAATGGAATGGTTGGAGAGAGTGGTAATACTGGGCTGTCAGAGGAGGAATCGAAGAACAATGGAGGCACGAAGGAGAATGTGAGGGATGCGAGTGGGGCGATCATTGGGGTGCTCCAGACCGTCTCATATAACAGCAAGCAGCAGCAGGGGTCAGTGGTCAGTTGGGAGAGGTTCCTACCCCTCAGGTCACTCAAGGTTCTGTTGGTGGAGAATGACGACTCAACCCGCCATGTTGTTAGTGCCTTGCTTCGAAATTGCAGCTATGAAGGTTAGGTGTCATCCCTTTTAGTTTGTTAAACTTTGGGTTCTGTTGTTTGTTAATGTCTTACATATGCGCTCCTGTACTGTAATGTGAGAATGCATGCTTTAACTATACCTTGGCAAGTGCGCATCCCACTGTTTCTTCCGAATTTTCAGCATTGAAATGAATGAAAACTTTTTTGCTTCATTTCATCGCTATACCATTCTATTCTTTTCACCTACAGTGTATCTCTAGTGAATTTATTTTTCATCAATTTCTTAGTGTACATGCTAATAGAATTGGGGCTGATGAAGTGCCGGAAAGCCAGAATGGGGGGGGGGGGGAGATTTTGGATCATATTTACAACAAGATATTGGGGTGGGGTGGGGTGGGGGAGTGAGAGATACAATAGCCTTTATTCCTTTGGAAAGATGTAAAACTGTAACATGATAGTTGACCAACTACACTCATGCAACCATCCTCATGCAACTTGGAGTTCAAGGTTGAGTCGGGTTTGCATGTCCACTAAGAGCTTTCTAGAGACTTATAATAGGATGTATTGCTGGAAAGAATTTGATCCGGTTATGTTGACCAGTAATTTGTTTGAAAATGTCATATGATGCACAAACAGTGATATGATACTTTACAGATTGTTTAGAAACAGTTGTATTAGATCTTCAAAAGATCTTCTAATTGAAATAAAACACAAGCCCAGAGTTACGTCTTCTAGAGGCTAATTGCGTAATGGAAGTACGATACCTGGTTATAGATATGAGGATATGACAAATGAAGGATCAAGTGTGAGGATCCTTCAAATTTTGGAAAAAGTTGAACTGAATTGAAGGATTTTCTAGGAGCACCATATCGGATACGTGATCCTTTTAGCACATGTATGTCACCCTCGTATCATAGAATGAAAAATTGTGATGCTTAATTAATAAGGTGACAATGATTGGGGATTGTCAAGTAACATTGTAATGATCATCTTCATGGGTTCATACTCTGAGGGGGAGATCTGGATGGGTATGTACATTTATCAGTTCTTTACAACCTTTGAAGGTGAATTTTGAAATGAGTAACTAATGCAAAAGGGAAAAAATAAACATAAAAAATGGGGTGGGGCCTCATCAGACTTGATGGAGAAAGGAAAGAAGTAATAGCTGATCGCTCTATGAAATTAGGACCAATCGCTCTCAAATATTGGGGTTTCCTGACATTTCAGAAATGGTTTACAGGAAACTATTATTTCATTCATCGTTTAATTTCTTATTGTACACCCGCTTTCCTTCTGAAGACTGCCAAATGACTTATCCCATATTACAACCTTCCATTTTTTGTTTTGTTGTCTTAAAGAGTCAATTAACCATCTTCTATGATCCCCAATAATTTGACTTCCCTTATCTTTTCTGAAAGAAATGTAGGCTGTGATTCCTATTAATGATCAACTGAAGATACACAGTTCCAAGGGGGGTGAGAGATGTAATAGAAACAAAAACATAAAAAAAATCCACCATAGTGTGCGTGTGCAATTACGGTGGAAGCTGTGGTGAAGAAGGTAGAAGAGCGCTCTATCCATGGGCGCCCTCGGGTATACACCTCTATTGGAAAAGCGCCCCCAAAGAACTCGATTGACCACCACAATGTGATTACCTTAGTCTTTGATACACCTTTCGGAGAGCTTCTAAAGATTTTCGAAGTAGAACACAACTAGGGGTGGTAAACGAGCCGAACGAGCCGATCTTTGACCTGTTTAAGCTTGGCTCGTTTAGTATCAGGCTCGGCTCGGCTCTGCTCATTTATTAAACAAGTCAAGCCGAAGCTTGAACCAAGGCTCGGCTCGGGCTCGTTTAACTAAAAAAAATCTTGTTTAGCATTCGAGAAGTTCCATTTTACAAATCACAACACCTTATATATGTGAAAGTGACATAAGATCGGGCTCGGGCTCGGGCTCGGGCTCGGGCTTGGCTCGTTTACAAACCGAGCTTTAAAAATTGTTCAAGCTCAGCTCGTTTGTCTAATCGAACGAGTATGAACGAGCTTTAACTGAGTGAAGCCCGAGCTGCTCGGCTCGTTTACCAGCCACAGCCCTAAAAACAACCCCCTTGAAAGGAAATTGATTTCATGTAAGCCATATTTTGACTTTCCTTTTTGTGCATAACGGATTAATGAGTTATCTCCCTCAAAGTTTTTTTTTTAATTATTTTTTTTTGCAGTTGTATCCCAAATTTTGTGCACGTTTTTTGATACCATATGAATTTATTTACCATCATTTTTCTTGTCACACGTCGTCCTCTTTTGCATGTCACTTCTCTTGCAGTTCTGCAACTTGCACATATTTCATGAATTGTTGGTCAGAACCAGTGATCAGTGTGCAGTGCAAATTGATAGTCAGTGAAAAGTGTAAATTTATCTCTTCTGTTACAAATTGGCACAAACTGCTAGTATATTGACGACACACACGTTAAGAAGAATGATGGATTTGTAGAGTTTGATATGTAGCTGAACATCAGTGTGAAGTTGGGCCTGCTGCTCTTCGAAAATAACATTTTTGAAAATATTAGTAAAAAGTTTATTAATACTGAGAGTTTATTTTTTAATGAAATGTTGGATGCCCCTGATTAAATCAAACCACATAAATGTCCCTTGAAAAATGGAAAGAAGGGATATCCATTCAACAAATGAAGAAGCATAAAAAAGCAGAAATATATTAAACAAATAAAGAGGTTCTCAACAACTGAAAATAAGCAGACTACTTGGTTGTACAGAGCACATAAGAAACATAAATAGGAAACAAAACTGAACAGGGAAATTCTTGTTTCCAGAAACTCATTGTAAGGAATTCTCATGGTAGCGGAGCATGAAGGAATTTTATCACTAATTTATTGTGGAGTAAAGGCAGTGTTGTAATTGGCAGGAGTGGTCCACAACTCCACATCTTATGAATCTCTCCTTGCATCTCTTACCTTCAGAAGAATTGAAGGAAACAGGAAAGGTAAGAGATGATGTAGATCACAATATCCTTAGAAGTTGCACTCCACTTGAAAAGTTAATTTGTACAAACTAGTGGTCTGAACTTAAAGAGCCCTTAAAAATAAAGAAACACGCTTATGTTCTGCAAAAGACCCTCCAATCTTGTCCACATTCTTCCTGGACAGCTATAACCATGCATCAATGTACTTTGTTAATTATGGGTGTGGATATGTTTCAATAGTGTTACTATGTCGCTTCTGAACATAACTTTGCTTTAATAGCCACCATGATTGCTTTATGGGCTCTTTGAGGAACACCTGCACTGATTTCCATTACCTTAACAGGAGTGCCCATGAAGACTTATGGTATACATATTATTCCCTGACGAATCCAGATATATCTGTCGTTTGAATTATGGTTTTTAAATGTTTTGTTTATATTTTATGTTTGCATTTTCATGTGCATAATGATTATAATTTTATGTGCATGAACTGCAATTTTATTTGGAGACTGGGATCATACGCATCTTTTTTGCCTTTTGTCTATCATCCATAACTAATAAGTGTCACACATATCAATTGATCTGTGTGGAGCACCCCCATTAGACTTCTATTTCTGATTCTTTTAGTTGCCTGACTTTCCTTCTCTTCTTTTGTTATTATCATTTTGTCCATCTAAAATCTAAGCCATATAGTATCATGTCACTGCTAATCATGCAATTAGTAATATCCCATCTGTTTTCTTCCACCTTTCCTTTTTTTTCTTATCATTTATGGAAGATCTTTAGAAATTATATATGTTGTTTCAGGATCTTGGCTTCTTGCTGTCCATATGGTCGTTTGCATTTATAGAGTGTCCTCTCCTTTTAGTGCCTTCTTCTTCCATTAGGGCACATCAAATTTTTTGAGGGGAACATTTGATATGGTATTGATTTTAGAAGCCTAGTACATTACCCTCATTTGGTTTGGACATGAGAGGGTAGAAATAGAGGACAACTACAATTAAATCCAATTGGCAAATATCCACAAAATTTGTGAGAAATCCAGACTGAATCATATTTATTTAATTATAAAATTTGAAATTAATGCAGTAGGCTTGCGACCATCATCGGTGTTTTCCAAGCCGAGGGTTCGCATGCTGGGCTACAGAAACTCCCTGCCTAACGGCCCAACATCTGGGCTGCCCCTTGATGCTGTCTACCTGGACCAATAAGGGCTGCGTAATCTACATTTTAAATGGCCTGAGTCAATTGACTTGGGCATCATCCAAAAGAAGAAATATGAAATATGAAATGATATGGAAAAATCATAATCATTACAGGATTAGAGAGAGCTATTTGGGGTTGGCGCTCTGCAGTGATGAATCATGAGGTTGGTCGGTCATGTCATGAGACGGTGAATCTGAGGAATGGACTATATTGGTGGCAGATTTGATGATTTTAAAATTGTTGTTTAGATTTTGTCTTTGCTAACAAAATATAAAACTCTTACCTATTCTTGGTAAAAAGTGGTAGTAAGAGATCGATCCCACATAAAGGCTATTGAAGTAAACGCGTAAAAAATAAAAGATTATCAATTCTTGGCAAAAAGATTTAAAAACAAAATATCAATGATTGATTTAAGAAAGCGATTATAAAAGCTAAACTTGAAATCAATATATAAAAAAGACCACCAAGGATTGGAAATCCACCCCACGAGTATTGTGATGATTCTTTCTTTTGCATTTAATGGAAACAAAATATTTCAAAAGCAGTTCACTTCTACTCGATTTAAAAATAGAGTTTATAGAGCATCAACTGTATCTCATCCAAGTAGAACGATGGAGGATCTAAAAATACCCATAATTAAAAGAAATCTAAGTTGAAGAAACTATATAAACATGAAGAACAAATCAGAAAACATCAATGCACAAAGAAAAGAATCAATCACTCAAACTCATTCGGTGGAATCCTCTCCTTGATGGAAGAATTTTCTAACCTACCATGGTTAGTGAAATTCTAGAATAAAAATAAAAATATTCTATGAAAATAAAATAAATAAAGAGAGACTTTTATTGAAAACACAATAGAATATATGTCTCTAATAACAAAATAAAAACTAAAAACAAAAGTTCAACAAAAAACAAAGAACAAAGACTGAAAATAAAATTCTTCTTGGCTAAATGAAGAGATGCCTTCCTCCCTCTCTACAATTCCCTCTCTATAAGGGTTTTGAGGGTTGAATTGGTTGTAAATGCTGATTTGCAAAATATGTTGGAGATGTAATTTAATTGCAATATCTGTTGAAGATCTTGTTGATTTGTTGGAGAAGTCAAGGCTGATTTAATTGAAGATTTTGTTGATTTGGTGAATCAGATTTAAAAGTTTTCTTTATCCAATTTATAACCCGCTAAATTTAGATCCTGCCAAATTAGAATACTGCCTAATTTAAATTTATGAATATTAAAATATGGCTCCACATGAAATTTTTTTTTATTCATATGAAATGTATAAATATTATTAATTTGTGCAAAATATGTTTTGAATATAAAGAACAAGAAACTTCCCTAATGAGTATGTAGAAATGAATTAATTGCATAGGTAAATGTTCCAAAACAACTCTGCAAGCATATGAAATATGTTCTTTTGAACATCTAATATAGACTACCTTGTCATCTACCTCTTTTCTTCTTCTTCTTCTTCCTTTTTTTTTTTTTTGTTTTGTTTGAAAATTGGTGCCCCCAAGGTTTGATCCCTGACATCATTTTTGGAGAGTGTTAACTGGCTAACCCAAGCTCGGTTTTCAGCTCATCATCTACCTAACCTTTCGTTAGGCCCCTCACTTACCATGATCAAGGTAAGCAAAAGATCAAGGTGAACTGATCTAGGGATCCACAACAACAAAGGTCATCCTCAATAAGGAGCTTGCCTCCAAAAAGCTCTACCATGCTTACCCCTGCACAGTGGAGGTCCCAACATCTGACAAACTGTTCAACAGACTCCCAAATGATCTCAACTTGCATTGCAGCGCCGTGGAAAACTTCTAGATTTCTGAAAACCCATGTTGCGCACACCACTGCAGGGAGAAGGGATTGAGAAATCTTGGCTTTCATATTTCTGTCCTTTTTCTTCCTCAGGCATGTTTTGGGTGTGCCCTCATTTCATAAGAGAAAAGGGCAGAACTATATGTTACTCAAGCTCTGAAGATGGGAATCGTCCAGACATGTACACATGCCAACCGCAGTCATTGCACTTTATTATCTTTCAGACCTATTGATTGAGCTTCTTGGACCTATACATTCTGTCTTCTTTTATTCTTTGGTGACGAGAAAACCCCAAGTACACAGTATAGCCCACAAGTCGTGCACTAGATAAGGCTGGGGGATCCTTCACATCTTCTTTATAATACACAGAGCTTTTTTGGAGAATGTCAATGATATGCTTTCTTAACAGATGATTTTGAGATCGATGACTGGTCATCATTTTTCATTACCAAGATCATGCTGGTTTTATTTCTCATATGTACTGACTGTCTGCTAAAATTTTCTCAACTTTTTGAGAAACCCTCTCTTATTTCTAGGCATAATCTTGGCTTGTTATTTGGTATTGGGGTTGGGTGTTTGTGATCTGGATAGATGTTAGAGATTTGGAAACTGAGCATCAGTTTTGTGTAAATCCATAATAATATTGTATATAGTAGTGTTGTACATAATTCATATGCTTGTGCTAGATATAGTCTACTGAAAGTGTGTATATTGGGGTACACTTTCTTTGACTGGATATTACACTTTCTCAACTCTTCCTTTTCTAGGTAAAATATCCTATGGAAAATTCTGAATTTGATGGTTGTTGGCATCAAAGCACCCATTTTTGTACAATTAATAACTATTCATCATTTGCTTTGACTATCTTATAACTGCATTATAATATTTTAGGAATCTCATGATAATTATATAATGACATTGCCTTGTTGTTTCGTGAGTTCAGTATATATTTGCAATATCAACTCCTGTGTAGAGGACCTTTTATGGAGTTGTATAGGATATCCAATACCATTACAGTTATAGAATCTCGACTTCATACTTAATATCAATATTCTATACAGGTGCTCATTTTTCATTTGAATATTTTCACAGTGCTTGCTGCGGAAAATGGTTTACAAGCATGGAAAATCCTTGAGGACTTCACCAATCATGTAGATCTTGTGTTGACTGAGGTACTCATGCCTTGTTTGTCAGGCGTAGGCCTTCTTTGCAAGATAATGAGTCACAAGACATTCAGGAATATTCCTGTGATTAGTAAGTAATTTTCTTATGTTCTTTCATGGAATGTATGAGTTGTGATAGGGTATGCTTGATACTTTTAACTACTGCACCTAATTATTTTTTGGTGCAGTGATGTCCTCTCATGATTCTATGGGTCTAGTCTTTAAATGCCTGACAAAAGGTGCAGTTGACTTTTTAGTAAAGCCTATTCGAAAGAATGAGCTTAAAAATCTTTGGCAGCATGTTTGGAGAAGATGCCACAGTGTAAGTCGTAGAAAGTTTTCCTTTTTCAATATGGTTTCTTTCGAGATATTAAAGATCTCTCTTCCTTCAGTGCTATTACAAATCCAGGTATTAAGTCAATGTATTTATCTTAACTTTTCTTTTTAAGCAACACGTGCAATAAATTAGCTGGAATTCCAATATTATTAGCCAATATATTGGAAATTTCTGCATGCAAATTTAAAAATGAAAATCAACACAGCATGTCAAAGAAAATATTATGTTGGCTGACAGAAACCAATATATTGTCTGGTATCCCACTTGAATGTTCACTGACCATTATCTCTTTTGTGGTGTCTGACTTCTACATCACTGTACTGAACCACTTCTCCCCTAGATAGCGATTTAAAAAATGGTTAATTAGGTACTAATATATTTGGATCTCCTTGTTTAAATTCAGGTTTTGAATTTTCAGTATAATCCAGCTTCCAATCCTCTTTTGTAGCAACACTCCCTTATCAGCTGTGTTTTTGGGGTCACAAGTGATGTTGTCTTTTACATTTTGTGTTGGCAATAATTTATTATTCTTCCTCAGTCTAGTGGCAGTGGTAGTGAAAGTGGCATTCAAATTCGAAAGTCTCCTAAGTCAAAAAGCGCTGATGAATCTGACAATAATAGTGGCAGCAATGATGATGATGATGATGAGAGCATTGGATTGAATGTGCGGGATGGAAGTGATAATGGGAGCGGAACCCAGGTACAATGATTGGCACTTCATTTATATTTGTGACACTGCTTAGCTCCCTAATGCTTGTCTTTTCGCTTTTATATATTAATACGATGGATTTGACTTCAATGAAATTATGAGATCTGGATGATCAACTAAGAACGTTTACTGAAGAATTAGATAAAGAATGAAGTTAATGAGTGCACCTTTGTAAAATGTCAGAATCTTGAGCTTTAGAAGTAATTAAAGATGTATTAATTTATAATCATTGAGCAATAGCAGGTGGATGTGGGGATGCATGCTTTTCAGGTTTTCAAGGACATACCTCACCTCTTTGGGTGCTTTTGGAGGTTAGGTGTTAAGCACTCCACACCTGCCTAATTTTAGTAATAATTCAGGTGGTGCGATCTCACCTCTTTGTGAAGAAAAATGTGTGATTGCCATTTACCACTCAATCTTAATGACCCCTAAAAGGGTAAATTTTAAACAATAACCATGTTACTTAAGACATTTCATATTTGATTCTTAATAGAGTAACTGTAGGAGGCCTTTATTCTCATAGTGAACCATTAAACTCAATCAAAACAATCAAACAATTGAATTCTAGATTTGGTTTAACTACCGCCTCACTGACTCAAGAGGGGAATTTCATCCCATCTTATTGTCCATGTTGTTTAATCAATGGTTCTCCTACAATAACCCCACACTTGGCCTGTGAAATTTTTATGTGTAATGAGAAGCAGTGAATTTACTAATTGTAGGTCATGCAGTTTTCATCAGACTTGCTTTAAATAATCATCTGGCATCCTGGGGAGGTTATCCAGGTCATTTGATGAGTGATCAAATATCCAATTCCTCTTTATATCAAAGTGTGCTAAATCACTTCTTGGGGCATTCTTGGGAGTTGATCCAATATTTTGAGAAATGTTGATATCATAGGAACTAGAGGGGTTTCAGCAAACAAATGGGATCATATATCTTACAGATAAAAGTCTTGGAATTCTACATGGTCAAAATGTAAAACAAAAATAAATTATGATTTTCAAACATTTAAGTATGTTTTGTCTAAATTATAGTATGTTGTTTTTCTACGTGGCATGATCTGTAAAGGGAAATAAATATATATATTGTCATGACGAAAGGAAATTAAATACTAAGGAATGGGACAATTATTCCTAATTTTCAGAGTTCATGGACAAAAAGGGCTGTGGAAGTTGATAGTCCGCAAACTTTATCTGCCTGGGAGCAGTTTGATGATCCACCTGATAGCACTTGTGCCCTGGTCATCCACCCAAAGCATGAAATACTGTGCAATGAAAGGGTTCCGAAGACTGCAGATGGGGAATGCCAAAAACCAAGAGAAAATCTTGGTAAAGATGAATTTTATCTTTATTGAGTCAAGTGTTTTTAATTACTTATTTTTAGTACTTTCCAAATACAATATCTGTTTGACCTGAAACTTCATTCTGCAGATTATCCCATGGGCAAAGATTTGGAAATAGGAGTGCCTAGTAATTTATATGTGCCGGTTAGTTCAGATACAAATGAAAAAAGTCCCTTCAATGCAGAAGACGTGAATGACATAGTACCTGAAAGAGACATTAATAAAAAAAATCAGTCATCAAAGGAGAAGCTGCTGAAATTTAACTGCAAAAAACTTATCGGAGATTTAAATGATGAAGCTGTCGATCCGAGTGGTGGAACTTCAACAAATGTGAGAAATCGGATGCCAAGAGACAATGAGGCTTCAATTGTCCTTACTAAGGTATTTGAAACGGAAAATAATTCTGTATCTGATGCTAAAGAGCTACCCTCCCTTGAGCTCAGTCTGAAGAGGTTGAGATCCTTTGGAGAGAGTGCAACCGATGCTCTAGATGACCGAAATGTTTTGAAGCGCTCAGATTTGTCAGCATTCTCAAGGTGAGGAGAATATCTTGCAAAGATGTCTATTCTCTTGCTTGCATGCAAACTCCAGCTACTGAGATAATTATTTATCTCTTCATTTTGCAGATACAATACTGCCACCGCTGCCACACAGACTCCCATGGGAAATGTAGGAAAATGCTCTCTTCCACGTGATGTTGGCTCAGATGCAATGAAAGCAGAACCTATATACAACAAGATGTCTAGTACAAACACTTCTCTTCTCAACCAGCCCACCATTGGAACCAGTAAAAACCTTGACATTTGTTCCACTAATATGAATGGCTGCACGAAGACTGCAGCACCCATTGATAAGATTTCATCTCCAAAAGCAAAACATATCAACTCCTGTTCGGCCTTTCAACCCGTGCAGCATTGGAGTTCTCCTGCTCAGAAAGTATCAAAAGAGAAACCTGATGAAGTTACTGTGTCAGTTATGCTGGGACACTCAAAAGAGGCCCCTCAGCAAGTCCAAGTGCAGCACCACCATCACCACTACCATCACCATCACCACCATGTACACAATGTACAACAACAACAGCTGAAACCTGCAACAGATCAAGATGACGTCTCAATGAACAACGTGACATCAGCTGCTCCACATGGATCATCAAACATCTTCAGTGCCATGGAAGGAAATGCTGGTAATTACAGCATCAATGGAAGTGTCTCAGGTAGTAACCATATGAGCAATGACCAGAATGGAAGCTGTACAGCCATAAATGCAGGATTGATGAATACTGAGAGTGATAATGGGGTGATTGCCAACAATGTGGCCAGTGCGAATAATATCAGTGCAAGTGGTAGTGGAACGGAGCAAGACCGCGTTGCACAAAGGGAGGCCGCCCTTAACAAATTTCGGTTGAAGAGGAAAGAGAGATGCTTTGAAAAAAAGGTAACTTCCATTTCCCTGCATGCTTTGTATTCTATTCCTCACCAAGATTCCCTTTCCAAGGGGGCATAAGTAGATTAAAACGCGAAAAATTTAAGTGAATCTTCTGTCAAATAGTCGAAAATTTATATGAACTACATAGGTTAGACTTGTGGAAATTCTATTACCCTTTACCTTTAATGTAATATGTTAATGGATAATTATACATTTTATCTTGTCTTCTCTTCCCACAGGTCCGTTACCAGAGCAGGAAGAGACTTGCTGAGCAGCGGCCGCGTGTGCGTGGCCAATTCGTGCGGCAGAATGTATATGATCAGGAAAGCCATGATGGGGATGGCTAACCTTGGCATAAATGGTAGTGGTGTTCACATGGGGGGTTGGTTAGCTTCACAAGTAAAAAATTAAATGTTGTATGATCGAGAAAAGGAGTTCATATATGTGTACTAAGTAGGCCACTGTGAAAACCATATCCATGGTTACTAGATACTTGGTACCCATCAACCACGCTTTTTATCTGTGTTTTCTATGATTACTACTGCAATGGAGGTGGGTAGACACCCTTTTAATA
The DNA here is from genome assembly GCA_030737845.1 of Acorus calamus. NCBI lineage: Eukaryota > Viridiplantae > Streptophyta > Magnoliopsida > Acorales > Acoraceae > Acorus > Acorus calamus. Next base: position 22,632,317 of record CM060860.1, read on the forward strand.
GGGCAGGGAACCTTCACCAGTATCAATAATAAATGTATCTATTGTTTGTGGTTGTGTGTTTTCTTGTCATTGCTTCTTTCAACTGCTTTTTTTTTTTTGGTTCCAGCCATTGTCACAAGGTATTTTTAGTTTAATTTTCATGTTCTCTTACTTCCAAGTGGATGTGTGTAAAAGGTGTTATAAGTTAAACCCCCATGTGATAATTAAATAGTAAATAATTGCTACTATTTTTGTTCGAAGTATGCCTTCCAATATAGATTAATGTGTGATTTGATTGTTTCATTATGTGTTTGCATATAACTGAGTTAATTTTGTATGGGTTAACATCCTTGCATTGCATTTAAAAGTTTCATTGCTTACATGGAGCCATATGCATAATGCGATTTGATTGATTTGTGCTATTTTACATGTCCAAATTCAATTTAAGAAGATAACCAAGGAAATTACCAAATAAACGAGATGCAGGAACATGAGAAATCTGCATTCAAGGAAAATCTATGTTGGTTTCACCTTCATTTAAAGTTTTTTAATGAAATTAATGAAAAAATCATGTTTAATTCAACATTGTTTAATATTGTGATTGTTTTCATAGTTTCATTCTACAGAATGTGTTCATCAATCAACCAAAGACAAAAGTTGGCACATATTCCGAAAATAAAAAGATTGGCTGATGGAGTGGAGGACACTTAATGGTATGGATTATGGAAGGTGAGGATCCGTCCCTTTTGCACCTAGGTCCACCCTTAGCGAGGGTTTAACACTTTATTGATATATTTTACAAATGAAGCTTTTGTTTTGGAACTAAGAACTTATTATATAAGATCTTGTTATATAATATTACACACTCAGTTATTTTATCAATGATAATAATAATAATAATAATAATAAGGGAAAAATCCAAATAATCCCTTGTAAACATATGAAAATCCATATAACCCTATGCATTTCTTCAAAATCCAAATAACCCCCTTGCAAACACAAGCAAAATGCAATCCACCTCTTCTGTGAGTTTCTTTAACCCAAGGTTAATCAGACTTCAACCCAATGTGAGAAGTTACCATTATACTCTCCACCACTTTTATCACATGAGAAACCCTAAAATCATTACCTTCATTCGTTCTATTCTCGCTCGATGCCTCTTCTCACCCTCATCATCGCTGTAGGCCCGCCTTGCTTCTCCTCACCGTATTTTCATCACAACGAAGCTCTCCGTCATTTTCTCAGGTAAAAAGAATCACATTTTCAGTAAAAGTTCTAGTTGTGGGACAATAGGTCCGTTTGGTTCAACGGAATGTTGATTTTAAGTGTTGATTCATAAGCGCATTTATAAGTTCTAATAAGTTTTAATCAGTTCAGAAAAAAATGTTTGGTTCAGCGAAAGTAATAAACACTTATGAAAATAATTGTGTTTGGTTCACTACTGAATAGTAGAGATTATTAGAAGGGCATTTTGATCCATTTAGTAAGTGCTGAATGTAATTTGATGTTTGCTTAAAAACTTAAAGATTTGCTTACCTTTTCTATTTATTAAAAAAAGATACTTTAGTATATGTCTATTTAATAAAAAAAAGATATTGCACTTTGATTACTTAGGAGAATCAGATGGAAGCTCTATACAGATTTTTAAAAAAAAAATAACATGGGACATGTGCTTTTTATGCCACGGTAAATATGCAATCTACAACTACCATATTTGAAAACCTTGTAATCAGATATGTCTATAGCTCGAATGACTTGACAAGTCTAACCTAATTGTGATAAAGCTGCATATCATGTCATGCTACACAAAATAAATACATGAAAATATTACAACATTCTATGATAAAAAAAAACCGTAGATCATCAAACATAAGCCAACCACACAAACATAATCTAAATAGTGCTAGAGTTGCAAATCATGTCATGCTACAATAGATAAATACATGACAATGTTACAACATTCTCAAATACAAAAAAAAACTGTTTTGGAGCAGCAAATATATACATTACAATGTTGGTTTTATAATCCAACTTCTACCGTCATTTGATGGCTAGGAGTACCAGCAAAAAAAATTCAGAAACACCATCAATATGATATAAAAGCATGAGCAGCATCCAAAGATGAGTATCCCTTTGGGGCGTGGAACTACAACGGCCTTCCATGGTTGGCTTCCATTAGCTAGCAACAACAATGAGGGAAGAAACTTGTGAGACAATGGATTTAAGTAACTTAATCATGTATTAATGCGAGCTAATGATTTGATTTATTAGTTGTGATATAGTTCAACAAGGAATGGTAAATACCTTTCAAAAAATTCAAAATTATTCTAGGGTGAAATAACTCTAGACACAAATACCCAGGATTGTCCATGTTTAAGATTAATCAAATCATCAATAGGAACTCATGTACACAATGTGCATGTAACAACTCAAATATTAATAGAATCCTATAAAATGTAAAATGCGTTCAACCACATAGAATAAAAATAGATCCAACCTACAAGAAGAACAACAAACTAATGAAGTATAGGAATTGCATACTTCACTCATTTATTTTTATTATTGGTGTCATCATAGATACATACTTTTCTTTCTACCTTTGATTAATTATGTTTATGGTTAATAGTTTAGACAACAACAGTGCATTGGAGGCAATATCCCAACAAAATTAGATAAATAATACAAGGCTGCCTAGATTTCTAAAGTATGGACTTTCAGTTCATAAAGAACAACCCACGTTTTATCTTCATTGTATCATATCCCATCTACAAGGCTTCCTAGATAAATCAAATTTCATGTATTAATTGTTTATATTAATAAAAAGTTTATCTTCTAACAATTGTATCATAACAAGTTTTCTCTCTAATATGCAATCTTCATTCAACTTTGCTAAAACAAATGAGGTGTAAAACTGTTTTAGCTCAATTGTATTCTTAGGTGTCCTTCATTCAACTTGTCCTTCATTTAACTTATACAAGTGGATAGACGGGTCAAATATTTAAGAGTATATATTAAACACTTGTCCTTAGATATAGAAAAGCAATAATAAACAGTTTAGTTTTTTTAAAACTACATTTACACTGTGTGTATATAAGGCTAAATGTAATCTATAACCTCCCCAATACACATTTTAAGAGAGTTTATAACATGCCATATATGTTGGTGTATTTAATCATTCAAAACACCTATTCTTTGTTTATTTATTTGGTCATGGGCTGCTGCTTTGGCAAGAATTTTTCAGGCTTCAATAGCAGATCGGCCATAACTTTGTATAACATCTAAACTTCCAGCTCCTCTAATTCTCACAATGCAATCTCTATGCATTACTTTGGGTTGCCTATCAACAACACTTTTTAGATTTTTTGTAACTATCTATCTAGTTATAAAAGGGCTACAAACATATGTCAAATACATATTTAACACGAATGCGTTGGGTTCTAATACAGGTCAAATTTTCATTCACATGTTTTATGAGTCTCCTCTCATGTCGGGTTATCATGGTTGGTTATTGTCAAAAAACTGAAGAGATACTTTAAAAGTTAATTTTTGTATCCTAAAAAGATATTGTATAAATAGAACTTGGTATGTGCATCTAATAATCCTATTAAAGCATACATATACATAAATACTAAAGATTGGGTTTGAATTATTAATACCATATGAGAAATGCTTCTACATTTTGAAAATGAGCTTTATAAACAGAGGGAGGAATATAGAGATTGAATCTCCTTTGCAGACTGTACTGGAATTCCTAATGAAGATCAACAAACCATATCATATTTTTTTAAAGAAAAAGCAATAGATTCATCCCCATGGGACCTGGAAACATAGATATGGTACCACAAATCCATGCATTACCAATCAATAAAATCATAATCTACAGACAATCTCACTTCAAAAAATCAGGTTTTGCACTCGAAAAGCAATCAATCACCTACTTCCAAATATGATCTACCCACAATAGAAAAAAACACACATTTCAGCCGATGCTCCCTATAGATTCATTTCCATGAAACCTTAAATAGATTTTCATCGACAGATCTGAAGAAATACATGAACGGAGAAGATTTGGTGGGTTTTACCTAGATTGTTGACTGGGGAGGAGATCCAAAGAGGCTATGAAGCAAATCGGACTGTCGGACGGTTTGTTGGAGACGGTGAGAGGGAGATCGGTGTGTATCCTCGCGTTTTGTGAAGAGGAAGAAGATCGGAGTGTAGGATTAGTCGACGAACATCATGGTCTTTTCGAAGGAGATTTGTTATCCTGGGTTTAGTCGTACGTGTTTTGGGTTTTCAGCAACTCGAACAGGTTCGGTGATTAGGGTTCCTCTGTCATCCGTGTTTAGGGTTCAAAGAGGACCGTTTTCGATGCATAAAAAAGGAGAAAGAATGTTGTCTTCAGTGAAGGAGGGTTTAAATACCCTATGTAAATACCAAATTTTTACAGGGGCATTCTCGTCTTTTCACATACGGGATGAATCTCTGAATGCGTTTACCGAGTTTTTCAGTGAGGTAATGTGGGCTGAAAATTTTTGGGCTAAAATGACTGAATGAGGTTTTTAATCAGCGCTTATTTGAAGTCCAACCAAATGAGCTTAAAGGGGATTTTCAGCTTTAAGCTGAATAAGCACTGATTATAAGTGCAACCAAACTACCCCTTAAGTATGTAGTTTGTGCAATATATTGTTATCTATATGGTCTTCAAGATTATCTGTATGTAGGTCCAGCTTATCAATGTATCAATCCATATTCTAGCATGATGTATGCAGATTAACCCATTGTAATGAGCCAAGCATTTTGAGATTTTTTAGCATATCTAGTATTTTTCAATGTATGCAGAACTAATGTGGTTGAAGTATCACTATTTTTCATTATAAATCTAGCATTTCCAAAAATGTCATATGGCCCATTTTCTGTATGTAGTTTATTATCTGTATGCATGTCCAATTTTCTGATATGAAATTCAGTCCAGTGTGCATGTTTAGTTTTTAGGACTTGTATGCAATGTACCTTGCTCATATTTATCATATGCTGTATATACATACTGTTTCATATCAAACATTCAAATTTTAGTTATATACTTTCAATTTCAGGTCCGGATTCAAATAATTGAAAAGAGAGAGTACACAAAATGCATTTAGAGACAATAGTACATTAAATGATAAACTTTCATAAGCAATAGTACATTAAATGATAAATCTAATAGACAAATAGTACATTGAATGATAACAAGGTATAAATCACTTGAAACTTTGAAAAAATAGAACACAAATTACAACAACTAAATATAATAATGCTCAATCTATTCTTTAGCATATTCAACTTCTTCTCAAATGATAGCTCCAATTCCATCAGCTGATATTTAAGATCAAGTGTAGAGTGAGTTGGTTCATCAATCCAAAATCTGCAATCTTAAGGAGTCTGTAATACACAAAAAGCCATAAGTATCATAAATTCTTACACATTCAACATTTAATTAATACCATTCAAATAAATTAATAGTCACTTACCATATTGAATGGACAACAAAAAAATCTTCAACCTTTGTTATGTTCTTGACGGGAAGTGAGGACCAAACATTCGTTGGTTCATACATTTTATCAAACACAATGCATGAAATGAAATGCCTCACCATTTCAGACTCTAGCATGAAATGAAATGAAATGAAATGCCTTCTTCGTGGCAGATTCTAATGAGCTCCTTCACTGGGATGACCATACACGGCATCAAAGTGATGTGGTCGATGACAGACTGTTCAACCTCCCCTTGTTGAGGGCCTTCTTGAACTCGCTCACGACCTCGGCCGAAGATCTGACGGGGAAGGGGAGGTAGACTTCGATGATGTGGGCTCCCGCCCAGTGAAAGTACGTGTGGATGGACTTCTTGACATACGTGCAATGAAGCATGACGATGGTGTCGCCATGATCGAACTAGCCCTCGGAGAACCCCCAGGAGGATTGTTGGAGAACGACCGTGGTGGCGGTGGTGGCGTTATTAACAATGGAGACCTCTTCAACGTCATCGGTGTTGATGAGGTCCTTGATTGCGTGTCTGGACCGTGGGGCGGAGGTGGTCGAAGTAGAATTGGTTGGGTTGGCGAAGGAAGAGACGCGGCCAGGCGAACTCGGTGGAGAGGATCGGCGATGGGTAGAAGCCGAAGCTGCCGTTGTTGATCCGGGCCACCGATGGTTCATGGTGAGACATTTCATTTCATGCATTTAAATTGATTAAATGAAGGAGAAAGAAAATAACAAAAGAGGGGTAAAAATGTAATTCATATGGGGTATTTGTATTTTTCCAAGTCTGCATGGACTTATTTGAAAATTTTATCTGAGTTAGATTAACGGAATATTCTAGGAATATTCGGATTCAATTAACTTTGGGGGTTGTTTTGGATTTTGCTTGAGTTTATTGGGAGTTATTTGGATTTTGAAGAAATGTAGGTGGTTATATAGATTTTCATATGTTTTCAGGGGGTTATTTGGATTTTTTCCTAATAATAAGGGATGATATGTTAGTTTTATTTATTATCATATTAATTAGGAAAATATTCATATAACCCCCTGTAATCTTACCTATATCCACATAACCCCCTGACTTTTCAGTAAATACATATAACCTCTTGTAAACTTACTCAAAATCTAGATACCCCCTTCTGTCAGTTAATTTAACTAAAAGCTAACCAATCTTTAACCCCACATCGGATTTTACTTTTTTACCCTCATATACTTCATGTTAACTTTCCTTTTCTCTCAAATGCTTCACTAGGGTTTGGTTTTGTTTTCTTCTTGAGATTATGTGTTGTCTCCATCCGATACCGTGCTCGAAGAAAAGGAGGCTTGGATCTCGTCGACCCTCACCCCCCCTCAAGTGTCGGAAACCACTCCAAGCGTCGGAAACTTCTCCAACTCGTCAAACACTCCAACCCATCAAGCTCCCCCTATTTTGGTACACTCTAATATTTGATTTTTTTTATTTTTTTGTATGTGATTTTGATTTGATTGTTGTGATCAGTGGGTTTTGATGGATTGTTGTTGTTACGCTCTTTGATTAGTGAGTTTTGATCGATTGTTGTTGTTAAGCACATTAAATAGCTCATTGAGATTATCCTTGAAAAGCAAAGGGATACTAGCTTAATGAACAATTTTAGCAACTTTGATTAGGTAGACATTCTTCTATTAAGAAGATGATGTCAGCTTTGAACTTGAAATTTTTGGGGTGGGGATAATTGGTTTCATCTTCATGTTTGTATGTGATGTTAGATACAATTAGAAATTATCTGATGGGAGACGAGTATATATGATTATTCTTTTTTCTGAATGTTTGACTAATACTAATTATTTTTTTTCAGCAAAGATTTCAAGAAGATCTTTGCTTTTTTCTTCTAAAAAAAAGAAAAAAGATATCTGCTTTATTGGAATAATTGCTTATGTCATTTGATTTGAATACAGTTTGGGAACTACTGTTTGAGCTTTAATGTTGTATATAATGTTGGATGCAATTAGAAGTTTACAACTTGTCAGATATCACTTATATTATACAACACTAACATTGGCTAGTGGACAGATGAGAGACATGGACCTGGAGTGCAGACTAAAAACTAACCTGGACTTGGAGCTTTTTTTTTCGGTGTAGAAAGGCCTTCTAAAGAAGGCATTATATAACGTATTTACAAAAAGCATGGGACATTATATTGTGCTCTACAAAACATATACAAGATCTAAGGCTTTCAACATGTGGTTTAAGAAGGAACTTAATTAAGTCAGTTTCCAAAAATTGGGACCTTCTATCCCTTTGAGAGAAGCGAGCCATTCGGGCCAATATTTCTGGACCCCGGACTGATTCCCGCGGAACTTTGATGAAATTTACTAGTGTAAACTTGTTTGCTAAAAGTCGAATTCGAGTGAGAACATCTTGTAGGTGTGGAAAGCCTTCCCCTTGCCTCTATAATGCATGTTTAATGTTTATAGCATCTGAACAAACAGTCACTTTGGTTGCTTTCATTTGGAGTGCAGCCTGAAGACCATTGCATATGGCTTCAGCTTCCATTATAAGTGGGGATGACCAAGGCCTACTGGGCTTGGACCTTGAGTGTAGTAGGTTTGAACAGATTATATGCTATGAATTGGACTGACCAAGCATGTATAACAGAGGATTGACTTAATTGACATGTACCTAGAGTGCAGGTTGTAGACAGAGGACATGGACATGGACTTGGAGTGGTGGATGCTTTCAAAAGAGGACCTAGACTGGATCTGGAGTGCCGATAGAGGACAAGGGACTGAAGTGGACCTAGAGGGTAGATTTCAAATAGAGGACTGACTGGACTTGGAGTATAAATCTGGAGGGCAAACTTTAGATAGAGGATTGATTGAACAAGGGATTGACTGGACCTAGAGGCATACTAGTAGACTTCAGAAAAAGGACAATGGACTAAACTGGACTGTAGACTTCAGATCAAGTAGCAACAAGAAACCAAGGAACTGATCAAATAAGATGGGCTTGTAGAGGAACCAATGTTTTCAAATTGTTTTTTTCTTTTCAACATTGTAGTTCAACATTGTGGACACAGAATATGTAATATACTTTGACATCCAAAAATGAATAAAAATGTCTCATTTTCTTCAATGTGTATTACACTGTTTTGTTTAAAGTCAACAATTATGTACCAAATGCACCTTGATTAAATTGAAATCCATTGAAGCACAAGATATAGAACATTGATTTGAAGCAGTCACACCACAACACATTCCAAAATAGTTTGATTTCCATTGAAGCACAAGAACAATACATTAAACATTGAATTGAAGCTTACAAACTCACACCAAACACATTCCACATCCTCATTTTTCATACAAGAACAATAAATCAAAAACATTGAACTCAGGCACACTAAACTTTTTTGAAGCATTCTATCAAACACATTAAACGCATGAGATTCAGAGGTTCGACCATCTCTGACTACTGATATCGGATCCACAACAATGAAAGAGCTATTGTCAGACTGTTCGGTGAAGGAGGTGTTGTTAGGCCTGTGTCATTTAGAGTCCTAATTTCGATCGGAGTCGTTAAAATTTTGACTTTAGCTACCTGATGGGGTTTGAGCACTCTGATTAATCATCTAACTGCATATTATGGGTCCTGGTACCATTTAGTACGGCCCATAAAATTTTCATTTAATTCCGATAACATTTTTGGAATTATACAGTTTTGATTTGGTATTCGGATTTGATTTTATAAAAATCCAAGATGATGAGGTAAAAATCTGATATTATTGTAAGATGTTTAGTTTTGAGCTAGATTTCATATAGAAGTGGAATTAGATCAACTGGATTCATATATCAAAAGATATGGGTATTTTTCTGAGTATACCCCGAAGATGAGAAATCCATGCAGCAGCCCTGCTCGATGTTTAGCCTAGATTTCAGGAATAGCTGGAGAGGTTATTTGATCTGGGTATAACATGAAAGTTGTAGATAATCTTCTTAGCTTTCCAATGGCGTTGAAATCGTGCAATTCGGAGCTGTATTGAGGAAGTTATAGCCGTTTTAGTTAATGTTGTCCAGAGTTTTTAGTCCGAGGACGGCTTGGTCATTTCATTTCCTCTTTGGCTATAAATACCCCCCCCCCCCCCCAAATGCACGACTTTGGGCTCTCTCTTCCCCTCTTTTGCTTTTTGGTCCAGCCCCTCTTTGTGTGTTGTTTGGGTGGAGGAAGTGAAGGTGTTGGAGAGGATGGAGCACAAAAATGAGTGTGTGTATGGTGAGTTTTAGTTGTTGTTGAAGTTGTTGATTCCGTCTCTTTCTCCATCCCTTGCTTACTTCCTTTTCCCCTCTCTTATCAGCACCCCAAGTGTTTGGGTTTATGCATCAAAGAGAAAAAAAATGAGGATGAAGAAGGAACAAGTAGAGGTGGATGTGTTTGTGCTTGTTTGGCCTCCCTCTCCTCTCCTCCTCCTTTAATTCCCCCTCCCCTCTGGTTCAGCATGAAGAAGGGATGTGAAGGCTGAGATGGTGGTAGTGGTGGTGGCAGTTGATGTGGTCATGGGCGTGCTTGTGAGCCCCCACACCTCCCCCTTCCCTCCCCCTCTCCTGGTAAGCTTTTCCCTCTTCTTTCTCTAGTTTTTTGACACATTGGGTGTGTTGGTAGGTGGTGCATGCCATGTGTTTGTATTTATGTTTGTGTGGTGTGTGTGTGCTTAGTTGCTTGGGTGTAGGGGTGTTGGCGTACCCGCATGTGTGCTACCCTGTGTGTGTTGCCTGTGCCCAGCATGCCCCTGTCTGCTGCCCCAGCACTTGTGCTCAACAGCCCCAGTACTTGTGCCCAGCAGCCCCAACACGTGCCCTGTCAGCCCCAGCAACTGTGCCCTACCAGTCCCAGCACCTGTGCCAGCATGCCCAACACCTGCTGCCCTGGCATCACTAGCATTTGTGCCCCAGCAGACCCTGTCTGTGCCCGACAGTGTTCCCAGCGCGCCCAGCAACTCTGCCCAGCGCGTCCGGCAGCGTTCCCAGCGCCTATTCCCAGCGCGCCCAGCGACTTTGCCCAGCGCGTTCGGCAGCATTCCCAGCGCTTGTTCCCAGCGCGCCTAGCGACTCTGCCCAGCGCGTCCTGCGACGCTCCCAACACCTGTCCCCAGCATGCCCGGCACCTGCTCCCAGCGTGTCCAGCACCTGTTCCCAGCGTGCCCGGCGCCTGCTCCCAACGTGCCCGGCGGCATGCCCAGCACGCCCTGCTCTGCCTGCGCACCCCGGATAATGCCCCGTGCGTGTGTGCTGTCCCGCTTGCCCCGCATGCGTGCTGTTTCACGTACGTGCTGCCCCGCTTGCCCTGCTCGCGTGCTGCCACTCGACGCACATCAACCCGGGTATCGGTGAGCGGTTCGATCCAACCCTTCGGGACGCGCTCGATGCATGTAGTCGTGCATCGCGCATCCTTGGGACATCTTAACCCCCAAATATTCTAGATATTTGCATGTTAGGGTTGTATACGAGAGGGTTGTATAGCTCATATATTGCGTAGAACCCTTATTCTACCATATACTTGCATAAGTATGTATTCATGTTTGTATAATTATGTTTTCATGCGCCCCTTGTGTTTCGGGAATGTATTTTCGAATGAGTTTATGGATGTATTAGAATATGGCATGTCTTGGATAGTATTATAATACTACCCCCACTATATTAATTATATCCAGCATGTTAAACCTTGGGTTAATAACCGGATGCGTACTAATATTCCCTTACGATTAGACTGGAGGAATGGTATAGTTGTTGCACCTATCTGTTGGGGCAAAGCTATGACCAGCTTCTTGAGAGGATGAGATTTTCCCTCTCTCTTACCCTCTCTCTTTGTGCAAACTGAGTAAGTAGATGTAGTTCCTACTAGACTCAGGTTCGCTTGAGAATATTGGCATGCACCTGTTAGTGCGTGAGATCGCGTTTGACCCTTTCCTCTTAAGTTGGTGATAACCAACGAATGTTATGATATATTTTGTATGATCATATGATTAATGGCCTTATAAGCATGTTTAAGTAGGTCATACCTTGTATACATGTTGTATGATTTATTATTTATGATGTAAATACATGTTAGGGAGTACCCCTATAGCTATTTAATATATTATCGTGCATGTGTCACATATAATTATGTTATGTTTCTCCTCATATATATACATGCGTATGTTAACTAATTTGGCATATTCGTAATAGGCGAGGGTATGACCCACTGTCGGGTCATACCCTATAAGTTAAAGCGTTAGCGATGTAATCGCACCTTGCATCCGGGTGATGCATTCGTATTGAATTCAGAAGAGTTCATCGTTGCATCGGTTTTGTTAAATCGATAGCTACGACGTTTAAGTTGAGCCTACCCGTGCCTGGCGTGTGTATGAACAGCCTATTTGGGTTATGCCCTTGGCTTCTCTACACGAGTGTAGAGGTAGTCCTCGCGTCGAGTGATGCCACTGTGTGAGAATACTAGAGTATTCGATATCATCGATATATATATAAGTACCAAAGGTAGTTGGTTTTCTCATAGGGTTCGCATTGCGAACGCATGATGCTTCCTATTGACATTGTCATGAGTCGAAGCTACCCGACATAGAAGCTGTTATGTATGGTGGCACCACTAGTAGGTGCTATTGATGCGTACCGTGGTACACATCTAGCGAATGTACTGATCGTGGAAGGCCGACAGGTAGAAGCTGCGCGGGAGAGGGCTACCAAGTGATATTGCGAACTTGAAGTCGTTCTTCCCTTCGTCGGATCCGTGTCGAAGCTGCCCGGTTTGTAGTTGTCCTGTGGGGTGCTCCCAGACGCTATTTATGACATCTGCTGGTGCGCCCATATGGTAGAGATAGCAATGATGGAGAGGCTACTAGGTAGAGACTCTCCGGGAGAGGGCTACCGGATGACGATGGGTGTAGAGCAACTGAGTTCGTTACGAAAGTCCCTAGGGTCACCCCTCCAGGGGCTAGGGTGAGGATGAGTTGTGGTCACGTCATCACGTGACCCAAATACACATCGAGTATACTCTGGGTTTGTTACTCCTAACGCGTGAGGTATCGAAGTATATCTCTACCTCGTAGCAGATGACGCGTTGTGTCTTGTTAACCAGTAACATATGGTGTTATGGTTAACCCTCGTTTGTCCCCGGGTCTTCCTAGAGCTCCCCTTTGGGGGCAGAGGCGGAGAATGTGTTGAGTCACGTCGCTACGTGACCCATTCATTTGTTCATCCATTCCCATAGTTGTTGGGGCTGGTTAGGTATCAATGTTGAGAGACATCGATGGGCCATTATCTTTATGTAGATAATCTACTAGCGTTGTGTAGACCAGTAATTCCGCGTCTCCTTGACAAACAGTATGGTCTCTCCCCAAGAGTCCAAGAGTCTCCCTTCGGGAGTGAGGGTGAGGGTGAGGTGGGTTGCGCTGCCGCGTGACCCTATTTATCCATTGGGTTTCCACCCATATTTTCCTGAAAAGGAAATTGCCTTAACATTAAATTGTTGTAGTGGTGTTTGGTTTCCAACCACTCACTGAGCTTGTAGCTCACCCCTCGCGTACTGTTTCTTTTACAGGGGCGTTGTTGGGCGTGGAGCTGGAGTTTCCCTATGGCGTGGTCTTGCGTGCGTGGAAGCGTTCTGTCCGGCGGATTAGCGAGTGCGAGGCTATCAGCAGTCCTAGAGTCTTGTGTATTTGTAAATCGTGCGTGTGGTACTTGTTATATTTTATTGGCTAGACTTGGCTCTCACAGGACAGTGATTGTGTATTCGAGTCTGTAATAATATTTTTGGTTTACAGACTTATTGATAGTTTATGCTTCCACTTTTCAGTTGTGTTATCAGTTGTCATTGCTTCACTAGCCTTGTGTATTATTTATTGGAGTCATTGTTGACCTCTTGTTTATGATAGCTGATATATATTATTGCCACGTCTTGGGGACGACCGCCTTGGGGCGTGATAGGTGTTGCCAGTCGGTTCAGAGGAGGAGGGGCTGTTGTCCTGTCTGGTGAAGGAGATGTTGCCCGTCTGATCAGTGGAGGAGGTGTGGGGGTTTCTTCACCAGTGGAGGAGAGTGGATGGCAAGGCTTATATGGGGAGATGGAGCAACAACTCGAGTTCTCAACGCTCGAGGTGGCAGTGGTCGAGTTGGCCCAACGGTTGGATTGTTAGCTCTCGAGGTGGCAACGATCGAGACGCAATAGTCAGCCCTCTCGAGGTTGCAGAGGGTAAGTAATGACAGGGGTAAAATAGTCATTAAGAGGGTTTTTTAATTTTCCTTAGTTTATAGGGTGTTAAATGAATACATTGTTTTAACTCATAGTTTAAAAGATGGAATTTTCAAAGAATATTTCAAAAACGTTGACAGAATTTTAATGGGAGGGGTAATCTGGATTTTAAGTAAGTTTACAGGGGGTTATATGGATTTATTGAAAATTTAGGGGGTTATGTAGATATAGGTAAGATTATAGGGGGTTATATGGATTTTCCCCTATTAGTTATACAATAAGAATTGATTTAAAAAGTATAAAACCGACAGGTGGATTCATATTTCACATTTTGGAGACGAACACGTACAATAGATAAAATCAGGGGGCTGTTTTCATGGAAAATATTAGACTCAGTTATTTTTACAATCTAAAATTTAATTTATACATGTTTTTATTTTAAAAAAATAGTAAACATGACCTGATAAAATATATACTTTGATAAAAAGTATATATCCTCAATTTCGAGTTGAATGAACACATTTTTAATATGTGTAAGAAAATTTTTAACGAGATATACACATTGTCTAAGGATGTGTAACGAGATATTTATCTATTATACGAATCAAAAGTATTTAAGTTATCATGTTTGTTTCTTTGTATATAACATTTTCATTTTTAGTTTTACTCTTGGTTATTTATGATATTTGAATTTATATTAAAAGATAAGAATGAAAAAACACATATTTTTAATATTTTAAAAGATAATATGAGATATTTATCAAATCTATCTTTTTAATATTTATTTATCTATATTAATAATGTATTGAATGAATGATGGTAATCGTGCTACATCATCATATTTTATTATTATTATTTCTTATTAGATTTAAATTGAGATAATCATCTAATATAAGTGATAAATAGCTAATTTCTGATCAAATGTGAGTTTCAATATTTGATCTTTCTTTTCATCATACAATAGTCATTTTTGAGAAAAATATTTCATAGCCATAAGTATATATTGAAAAACTCTTTCCAACTAGCTGTTTATCACCGAAATCAGAATTATACTTGAAAAGTTATGAATTTTTAAAGAATTTTGAGAATAATTTAATTCTTGATTTTTTTTGTATATATACCCTAAAAAATCACATTATTCAAAAATGTTTAAATTACACATGAATGTCATTTTTTTTAATCCATTAGAGCCATATTGTTGGTTTAAAAGTTTCAAACGAGGTACTTTTACAATGTAAGATTGATTGAGGGGTATATATGCAAAAAATTCATTTTCAGTTGTAATGTATCTCTTTTATGTGTAATTTCATAATAAATTTTATAAAAGACTTATTTAATTACTATTAAAATTTTTATCATATCATTTATATATATATTACATGGTATATTATATATTATATATAAATGAATTGAAAAAAATGAAGGTATTTGTAGTGGGTAATTTTTTTTAATATTTTTTTATTTACACATACATTGCGTATGTGGAAAAAGATTAATATAAAATTATATAAAACTCTATTTTAAACTTTAAAATAAATTGAGTGTAACAACTCGAGCGTTGTTAGATGATTTTACTATTTTTAAAACAATAATGATTCCAGGCTCCCATTTCACAGGCCCCAAACGGGCCCCATGATGTGGCAATAAAGACATTGTCTATTATGCCTTTTATTTGATAACTATCTCAACATAAATCCCTATGATTGTGGAGTATCATTTAATTTTGAAAATCCTTTATTTATTCATCATAAATTGATTTCTGAAAATCATACAGCAATATTAATCAATGTTTGATTTTTGAAACTGATTTTGTTTATGAAGAACACATGGGAGCAGATCCGAAATTCTATTTTTGAGGTTTTGGAAGACACGAAATCATTTTTTTTATTTGGATCTCACCTCAATGTCTCTCGGATCAGGTTTGATATTATTAGATTTGTAATCGAATTGTGTTTTGTCTTTTGTTTTAAATGTTTGAACATGAATTTTTTTTCATGTATTGAATATCATTTTTCACAGTTTAATTTGTTTTTGTCTCAATATGTAAATGTAACATTCGATATTGTTACATTTTTTAATAGGTAGTTTGTTTGATAAAACTGCTACATTGTTGGAAATGGAAATAGTCATTTTTTAAATCTGTGTTATTTCTGTTACATTCGTAAATGCAACAGTCAACCGCATGCATGTGTTGATTTATATTTGTTACATTCATAAATATAACAGTCAATTATTTGTAAATTTTTTTGATAAAAATAAATAAATGTAACGGTCAACTAATTTTTTAAATCTGTGTTATTTTTTTTACATTCGTGAATGTAACAGTAGCCGTTTGAAGGATTTTGACACAAAAAACGTAAGTTTTAGTCTAATTTAGTTAAGATCTAGGTGTAATTGAAATTGAAAATTGAGTTACTAGGTAATGATTTCAAAATTCAAATTTTGATTTACTTGATGTAAATATGAAAAATTAGTAACTGATTAGAGAAAAAATGGGGATTTTGATTAATGAAAGAGATTTTTAATGAAGATTTGTCCTTTTACCTTTTGAAAAGTGAACCAGCCAACCAATGAGATAAATACACGTGTACCATGTAACAAAATTAGGTTTTCATTATTATTTTTTTCCATCTCACTCGGTCACTCTCTCCCTGCCTCTGTCGGTCTCTCGTCAACTCCACCTCCAACAACAATCACAGGTGATTTGCAGATCCTCTATCGTCTTTGAAGGTCCTCTTCAAATCTCTCTCTCTCTCTCTCTCTGGCCTCCTCGTCTTCCTCTTTGTGCAGCCATCGATTCCTTGTATCTTCCCCCAACACCCGTCTCCACCAAGAGCGATGAAGGTGGACGACAACAACGAGAAGAACCTGTTGGAGGAAGCCTTAGGCGGCGGTGGGGGAAGGGTGATACTGGTTGAGGACAGGGTCGAGACCAGCGGCTCGTTCGTCCTCCACCACCTCCTCAAGAGCTCCTTCTCGTCTGACTCACCACCGAGCGTCGTCATCTTCGTTGCCTTCTCCCGCCCCTTCTCCCACTACCACCGCATCTCCAAGAAACTCGTCAGTTCTCTCTCTCTCTCAATTCATTCCCCCCATCTCGCAAATTGAGTTGCTTTAGTTTCTTCTTCTGATTAGATTTTTTTCATCATCCTTTATGTTCATAAGCTGGTGTTCTTATGGAGAAGGTGAAGCCATTGTCTTTGATATCAGTTTTGTTTAGAATTGATGAGGAAAAGCGAGGTCTTGTGCTCAATTAGAATTTCGATTGATTAGCGTTTGGAAACAACTTTTGAATGTTTTTGCTGTTGCAGGAACCATACATTCATACTTATCCCAATTGTGCTTTTGAGTGTGTTCAAGTGGTATCGACTTTTGTCTTCTCAAAAAGCAGTCGTATCAACTTGTGAAGAAAAAAAACATTTTTTATTAGTTGTAAAAGGTGAAAAATGAGAGCCTTTGTCAGGAATCCAACGTAATCAAGCTTCCTGGGATTTTAATTTGAAAAGCCACTTTAATTGAAAAGCTCCTTTTCAACCCAGTTTCCAAATGCTAGAGATTGTGGCAGAAAATTGGGATGTTCTCTTTCTTGCATTAATATTGATGATACTCATTTGGGCAGTGAGTCAAAAAAAATAAAAAAAAATGAAAGAGAAAATCTATGCACTAAACTCAGAGTAGTACATGCTATGGTTGACAAGTTTGGAAGATACTGAAATAATATATGAGTTCAATACGAGTCATTTGATGGATTTCATTCCATGTTATTGTGCTTTTGTTACTACTAGTATGTCTATAACCAGTTGATGACATCCTGAATATCAACACCTTATTCATATTTGTGTTTAATGTAACTTTTGACTTGTTTTTTAATTTGCTCTCATCTAAATTGGAATGCCATATGCATTTTTTGAGGGATGGTTACCCTGTGCACATTTGTGATGGCATATGCATATTGCATTGACGAAATTTGGCATTGTGTGAGATATACATTACAAAGATGTAATGTAACTTGTTGTGTCTTCTGAGTAAAGAGAAAATATGCTATAAATATATTTTAGACTTCTAAAATGGTATATGTGATGACCTTCTACTACATATTTTTCACCTAATATAGATATTCTTATTTTTCAGGGTTGTAACTTATTAATTCAAAAGGAAAATAACAGGCTCTTTTTCCTTGACATGCTTAAGCTGCAATGTCCAGGTGAGAAGATTGTGTTCCATGGTCTCCATTTTGCCTTTTGTGTTCCCTTGATAACTTTCTAGTGTTTGTCCATAGTTAATAACTTTTCCCATTGATAAAATGAGGAATTTTATATCATAGATATCACTAACGATGACTGCAATTAACTGTGTCTGTGTGTATATTTTTCTGTGGTAACAGGGGATGCAAGAAATAATGACAACAATGTCCTTGTTGAGTTATTTGGAAAAATTCAAAATGCTGTAGAAATCAGTTCCTCACTGGAGTACAACAAGGGCTACATTACTATTATGATTGATGATCTCTCTCTTTTGGAAATAGATACTCACGGTTCTGTTGATGAGATCTTGAATTTTTTGTATTATTGTCATACATTGACCTCTGGACTGGTAAGGACCCGAGCTTCTTTTTTTTTGTGTCCTTTGTTGGCTTTTGCTAATTCTCCTTCAGTCCAATGAATTACTTAGTTCTTTACATTTGTATCAGGGTTGCTCACTAGTTATGCTCAATCATGAAGATATATATTCAGATGTGTTGGATCGTAGACTCCTATCACAAGTGGAATACCTAGCTGATGTTGTGATAAAAGCAGAACCATTGGCTACCGGTTTATCTGCTGATGTGCATGGACAGGTACGAAGAACTTTTATATGGATCCATGGGGTCATTTCCTTATTCTTCATACGAAACTATAGGACGAGTGAAATTTCATAGAGACCATTTCTCTTCCAAAATATACAAATGATACCATTCTTGAAAAGGACTTAAGTCACAATTGTTCCTTAAGTCACTGCAAGGGCAGGTTTCATGTGCCGGCATTTCTTAATAGTTGTCAGGGTAATTATTAGGAGAACTATTATTATCTAGTCATCTAGAGTAGCAAGTTTTTCTTTTCTTTTCTTTTGCATTCCATTACGTTGCATTGCTTTGCTTTTTACATTGATATGAAGAGCCCATTTTCAAGGAATTTGGAATATGTGTTCCTTAAATGTTATTGAGTGCTCTGCTGATCCTAATACTGTTATTTGTATTGAAACTTTGCTCTTTCCTAATAGAAGATTGTGTTAATTTGTAAGTGAACACAATGTTAGTGCATTCATGGATATGTATTGGCTCAAGTTGGCATACTAAAATATGAAAGGTCTTGTTTGCTTTTTTTCGTGATTAACCAATTCATAACGATTTTAATTTATATGATTATCTAATGTAATCCATTAAGAGGCCCACTAAAAAGATCTTCTGTTTGCTTGCAAACATGTCGTGTTTTTTGGATCATAGTTTATGTGCTCATGTAATCATTAGTCAATTGCATTGATGCATGATTTTTGGACATGTAAGTTTTTCTAACATTCACATGCATTCCATCACTTCCCTTGGCTGTTAGCCGTCCTAGGTTCTGTGTGGGTTTACATTGTGGATTATGATAAGGGCCAAGATATTTCCACCACCTCATTTCATTTACCCACAACCCTATTAAACCCATATTATATTATTTTATGTTTTTCTGATCTCACCACCTTATAAATACCTCTTAACCCCAAATCAAACCCACCACCCACCCATTTTTTCACAGAGATCTTTCTCATCTATGTTTTTTTGTTTTTTCTCTCCTCCATCACTCCCGTCGTCCAACCAAGGCGGAGAAGACGACTCCGTGATCCCCTTCCAGGACCAGGCTGAAGGCACCCCTCACGCTTCAACACCTTGAATATGTAGATCTTGTATGTCTTCACTTTCTTCTTCACGCGCTTCTTCTTCGATCTTGTCTCTGCCAGCAGACGCATCCTTCGACGGGAGGCGCTTCTCTGCCCTCGGCTTCTTCTACGCCGCCGGGGCCTTCTCGGCCTTCTTCTCCTCCGCCGCGGACTTGTCCGTCACCGGCTTCATCTCTGTTATTTCTTCTCCTCTTGCTTCTTCTTATCCACTGGTTTCTTTTCCTCTGGCTTCTTCTCCTCCGCTACAAGCGTATTGCAACATTTCGACATCATGTTAGTCGAACTAATGTAAAATGTTCGACATCGTTTCTATCGAAACTATTTAAAGGATATGTTTTGCATACTTTCCTTCCACACATCTTCGGCCAAACTTTCTTTTAGGTGATCGAATGTAAACTGTCGACATGGGATTGACTATTCGACACCAATATGTCGAATACAATTAAAGGGACTTATATTTTTCAAAATTGCAGTCGACTTCACTTCTGTCGAACTTAGCTGCAGGTGGTCGACTGGTCTCTGTCGACTGTCGAGTATGTTCAAGTTTTTATAACATGTTAAATGAAACATGAAAAAAAGACCTTCCTCACCATATAACTAATGCATAGACTTTTTTTTTCTTCCACCAAGTAGTAATCATGTCAATACCAATTTGGGAAGCATAAGATTTTTCAGAAAAAGGGCCCACCATAGCTTATCATAATATAATATGAACCCCAATTAAAGACAATTACATGAAAAACTCATAATGGTATTTAAAGAATTAAAAATGCGGCTTCGAATCTCCATTTGCATCTCATTTCATGGCTTAGATGCAGAATCCATTGCTTCAAAAGGAGAAGGCATGACTTTTTTCATGACTACCGTAGACAAGGAAGAAGAGGTGGGGATGTGTTGGGATTATTCATTCGGTTTTTTTTGGGGTGGTGGAATGTGTGGGGTTGTGGGATTGATAGATCCTCTTTGTTAGGGAGGTGGGAATGACATGGTAGTGGGATCAATACAATTTTTTTTTGGATTGTTTGGTAATTTTGGGATGTGGGTAAGATAAGAGGGGAGGTGGGAATATCTGTCCCCTTATGATAATCCTGAACTATTTAAATGAAAACATCTTTTTATCAATGTGAACATTGGATTAAGAGCGCTTTTACATGTAGTCCATGTGTGCAGTCCCAGGAACAGTCCATATCCATATACCTCTATAGCCAGCCAGCGAGGTATATGCCTCCTTACCTGGTGTTTGGATATGTGTTCTATGTGGTAGCATGTGCGGCCGCATATGCGGTTCGGTCAATAGACTGAACCACATTAGGGTATGCGGCCCAATGTGCTGGTCGCACATGGATATGCGCTCGCTTAAGCGGGCACACAGACTACACAATAAAAAAAGAAAAAAAAACAGTACCCACCCTACATGTTCTTTGAGAAAGATCAGCCGGTCCTAAAAAAATTCCTCGTCTTTTCTCTGCTTTTTCTTCGATTATCAGGTCTGCATCATGCCTTCATCAATGGCTTCTTCTTGTTCTTCTTCATCAACGGTTTCATCGTCTTCCTTGAATTTTCTTCTACCTCAAATCTACTTCATCTTCTTCCTCAGATCATCTTTGTCTTCTCTGCTTCATCATTTCGTCATTGGCTTCTTCGGTTCTTTCTCTGCTTCATCGACAACCCCCCCCCCCCCCCCCCCCCCCCCCCCCCCCCCCCAATTTATTTCTCTCTGTGTGCTTTCTCTTTGTAGATCTCCATTGAATGCCGTGTATGAACCTAAAAACATTGATTGAATGTACTTTTACTATTATGTAATGTTTATTTATCCATATTGTTTTTATCTAAGAAGAAAAGACAATAGAAAAATTGTTTTGATGACGTGGAACATCACATGACACATGTAGTAGCTTTGAAAAATGGTGAGAGGGAGTGGGACAATGTGACACTTTGTTGCATACATAACATTTGATCATGTTCTTTCTGTGGTTGCATAGAAATGTTGTACTATTTATCTTATTATCTATAATTTAGAAATCATCATCATAGTATCATACATTTTATATTAAAAAATTACAGAATTGCATATACTCCCGCACACCACAAATACTTTATGTGGTACCCCAGCCATATGCAATTCGCATTTGCAAAAACCGCTCCTTACTTGAGGCACATACCTTGTTACATTTTTCTTTTTTTACATTTTCAAAAAATGGGTCAATTCAATTCAAAATGGAGCGATATACACTTTTCATCAAAGCATGTCTAATTAGATGAGGTTTACTATTTTTAAAGTTTAAAATATGTGTGGAGTGCCCATGGGAAGCGGGGTTGTCCCTAATATTATTCTTGAATTAATTATGGTGTAGATCTCCTACCCTCCGTTTGGATTGAGGAATTGAGTTATTCTGGATAGATAACTATACCAGTATAAATAAAAATTCTACGGGAATAAGAGATTTTTTTGTTTGGTTGTGTTTTTATTATTCTCATTGGAAAACGTAAGAATAAATGTTGAGTTGTATGGTTGATAAAGAATAAAATATAAATAAAGTGTAAAAAAGTTGATTTGACCCTTTGATGTATAAGAGGTGTTGATAGATGATTTGATGTGATAAGGTGTAAAAAGTTGATTTGACATGTGAGCTCATGGGAATAGATAACCTGAGTATAGCTTATCCTAGGGGTTACTTAGAATTATTATACTCTCTTATACTCGTTTAAACTGGCTTAGTAATACCAAGTAATACTCTGCAAACAAACAGTCATTTTTCCTATCCATTCTTATACCACCCTTATCCGAGCTTAACCCGTTACCCAAACGGGAGCCTAATGTTTAAAACAATCTTTGTATCTTTAGACATCGAATGAAATTCAACATTGTGGGGCTACAAACTTCTTGTTATCTCACTCTTTATACGTAGAAGTATGGTTTAACAATTTCTAATCATAATTAATTATCAAGCTGAATGATATTCAGCTAGGCTACAACACACGGACCACTGGACTCCACCAACGGATGTATATATAGATTCTCATTTTTTAATCTGGCTGAATGGCATATCTCATTTGTAATGGATTATGAACAACTGAACTCTCAAAATCACAGCTTTATCGAGGAACAAAATTGAATTAGTATACCCATAGTAGAGTCTTGGCTTGAGGCATGGAAAACCCCTATCATTTACCAATACAGGAATTCAACAGTAATCCTTTGGGTTCTACATCTGGTTAAGGGTACTGGTCGTAAAAAGTTTGGACCATGATCGAACGTGCTTAAGGTTAATCCATAAAACCAACTTAGATCAGATAATGCTTGTTGTTTATACTAATGATTATCCATTTGGTGATTGTTATGGGAATTCTGAATTTGCCCATCTGTCTATTGCGCTTTCTACACCACTTAAGTGATCTACAAAATTATTTGCATGTACTTTACTCTTCTTATGGCAATATATTTTTCTGTTGCAGTTGACAGTATGGAACAAGGGAAATTTTGGGGAAAACAGGCATTCAAGGAACAATGTCAGTAATTTCCACTTTAAAGTGAAGGAAAATGGTGTTGATTACTTTTATCCTGGGAGTCTGACGTAAAACTTGGAATATCAGCATTCGAGTGAACGTTGAGGAGGAGTCTGCTTTTTGCAGGTGTATGTCCTCTTTACAGGTACATTGCTAATATGAATGAAAGGAATGACAGTAGTTTCATTTGTATTTTACAAGTGATGGCATATTTACTTTGCACGATCATTTATATTGTGAATTAAAATAAGTAGTTATTTTGAGTAAATTTATTTATAAAATAAAACAAATGTTTATTCATTGGGGCAACCCTTATTCTAACTTCCTTATTCAAATATCTCTTTTGAAGTTTTCTTTAGTTTCTCTGCTCAAAATTTTAAAATTATTTGGAGGAAATTCTTGGGAAGTCTTGAAGTTGTGTTCGAAGATATTTGAAGGTTTTATCTTTTTAGGGTATATACTACCCCTGGAGGTTTTATCATTCTTGAAGTTGAAGAATTTTTAGAAATTTTTTTTTTCCTTGGAGACTTCTTTGAGAAGGTTCTTGAGGAGCTCCTCAATAGTTTGATTATAGAGAAGGTTCTTGAGGAGCTCCTCAATAGTTTGAATTATCTCATTTTTTATGTTTTAAAGTTTAATTATAATTTTAACCTTTAGCTTGTTTAATTTTTCACTTTTCACGTATCAAAGACACATTTGTATTCTTTTTCAATAGAAAATGATACAGCTTTTAATGTTACTTCATCAGTTCTTTCCAAGAGAGTTTAACAAAAAAAAAATAAAAATTTAGGTGAATTTTTAGTCCGAGAATTAAGCCGTCCATCCATGTCGAATATCTAGACATTGTTTCTTTGAATGTTTCTCAAAATATATTAATTATCTTTTAATTAATATCAAATTAAATATACTTAATTTGTTTCAAAAAACAGATTAAAGAATATCTAAATAATAATCTAAGTAACTTTTAATAAATTTCAAAGATAACTTATTTGTTGAAAAAAATTAGATTGCATTTTTTTTTGTAGGATTGCATTTTTTTTTTAATTTTTTTGAGATGTGGACTGACCTGACCCGGACCCGATTACACGTGTAATATTCTTGACCCAATTTAGACCTGACCTGATGAACCCGAACATATAAATGGGTCGGGTATACCCCGCCCCGACCCGTTGGACCCGAGATCCGATTGATTTATTAATATATGCTCATATTAGTATTAGTTGATTCATAATTTTATTTTTATTTATCAATTTATTAAATTAAATCTTAACTCACTTTTGTATCCATAAGTTCATAACTCCATAACAAGTCCACAATCACAAGTCATCCACTAAAAAAAAAAAGAGAGTTAAAGCCCATTAGTTAACAACCCAGCCCACCAACAAAAATGCTCAAAAATAAAAAATGAAAATGTGCCCTAAAATCCTAAAGGCCTAACTAACAGGACTGCCGCCTCTCTTAAGTCTCTGTCTGACTCTGCGGCTCTCTCTCTAACTCTCAAGTCTCCGCGCGCCGTCAGCCATCTGCGACAGCCTCCGTTGGCCACTCCGTGCGACGTCTGCGTCTTTATCTCCGCCTCCACTCGGAACCATGTCTCAACCAATTTCAAATGACGATAATATTTTATTTCTATTTTTTTTATCAAATGAGGGTAATGTTCAATTATTTGGTTGATATTATTTGTTTGGATGATTATTATTATGTGTTTATGTAAATGGTTCATAATTGGATGATTATTTTCATTTTTCATGGGTTGATATTATATGTTTATGTAAATGGTTAACATGTGTTCTCCATTTTTTTTCTTTTTTTTAGGTCATCCCCGGTTCGGGTCCGACCCGACGGATCCGGGTCCATCTTTTCAAGGACTCGTCAGGTCCGGCCACGGGTCGGGCATACACTTGTCATGCCCCAAGCGTCCCCGAGACGTGGCAATAATAAAAGTATCAGTTATCATACAAGAGGTCAACAATGACTCCAATAAATAATACACAAGGCTAATGAAGCAATAACAACTGATAACTTAACTGAAAATGCGGAAGCATAAAAATATCAATATGTCTGTAAATCAAAAACATTATTACAGGCCTGAATACACAATCACTATCCTGTGAGAGCCAAGCTAGCCAAATAAAATACAACTGGTGCAACACGCACGATTTCAAATACACAAGACTCTAGGATTGCTGACAGCCTCGCACTTGCCAATCCGTCAGACAGAACGCTTCCATGCACGCAAGACCACACCACAAGGAAGCGCCATCTCCACTCCCAACAATGCCCCTGTAAAAGAAACAGTACGCGAGGGGTGAGCTATAAGCTCAGTGAGTGGCTAGAAACCAAACACCAACACAACAATTCAACACTAAGACAAATTCCTATCAAGGAAAGACATGGGTAGAAACCCAACGGGTAAAAGGTCACGCGGCGGCGAGACCATACCCTGACCTCGCCCTCGCCCTCACTCCCAAGAGGGAGGCTTTTGGGACTCATAGGGAGGAACAACTGTTAACCATAACACTTGGTGTTACTGCGTAACAGTTAAAGCGAGTCCATCCGCTACGAGTTAGAGATATACTTCGATACCTCAAGCGTTAGGAGTAGCATACCCAGAGTACACTCGATGGGTATAAAAGTCACGTGACGACGTGATTTCAACTCACACTCGCCCTCACCATAGCCCCCACAGGGGTGAACCTAGGGACTTAGAGGACAAAACTTGCTGTTCTACACCCTTGGTCCACCGGTAGCCCTTTCCCCGGGTAGCCTCTACGTGACATACTCCCACGATCAGTACGTCCCGAATGCATCGGTAATACCTACGGATGGGAGCCCGGTGCCAGGACAGCGTTTTCAACGCCGGGAAGTTCCTACACGGATCCAACGAAGGGGAGAACGATTCACGCTCGCAATATCGTCCGGTGGCCCACTGTCATGTAATCTCTACCTGGTATGCTCCCATGATCAGTTCCTCTGCCGAATGCATCGGGAGTACCTACAAGTGAGAGCCTTCCAACCAGGCAGCTTCAACGTCGGGGCCACGGTATACGACGATATTGGGAGGATTTACTACATGTTCGCAGCGCGAACCCTATGGAAAGTCAACTAGACAAGTTGGTGTGTCGAGTAGCAACTCGAGCCCACCACACAGTCACCAACACCCTCACCCTCACAGGGTGACATAAGACTTTTGGGATGAGGTCGACTGTTCTACACCCTTGGTCCACCGGTAGCCCTATCCCCGGGTAGCCTCTACCTGACATACTCCCACGATTAGTACGTCCCTAGATGCATCGGTAATACCTACGGATGGGAGCCCGGGGCCAGGACAGCGTTTTCAACGTCGGGAAGTTCCTACACGGATCCAACGAAAGGGAGAACGATCTACACTCGCGGATACGATCCTCTTGGATCCGTCGTCACCGGTCATCAGACGCCGATTAAGCGCAACGAATTCTCATGAATTCCCTCCAGGGCGCATAACTCAGATGCGGGGAGACATTTTATTCTAAGTGGTAATGCCATGGTATTACCCCATAAGAGGTCATACACTTGCCTAAACGCATTAGGCAATGCTCATGGCCTAATATGTATATATATGATATGCAATTAATTACACAAGGATGACCTACCTAACATACATACATGACGTCAAACAGACAAACACACTAGAAAATAACCTAACATGTGTTGGGTAGCACCAACATAGAAGGAAAAAAGGTTAAGCGCGATCCGCGCAACAATAGGTGCATGCCAATAATTCTAAGCAAGCCTGAGTCAAGTAGGAATTACTTCTACTTACTCAGTTCGTGAAATAGGGATGGCGAGAGAGAGGGAATGCCTCATCCTCTCTTGAAGCTGGTCATAATTTTGCCCCAACAAGATGGGTGCAACAATTATACCACACCCTCAAGTCCTAAATCCAATGAATATTATGTATGTACCCCGTTATTAACCCAAGTTTAAACATGCTTGATATGTCAAATAAATAGGGGTAGTATTTCCAACGAAACTACCTAAGTCATGCCATATTCTATACAATACATATGCAAGTATAAGGTAGAATATGGGGTTCTACACAATATACGAGCTATACAACCTAGCATGCATGATATCTAGCATATTTAGGGTGCAAAGATGCCCCATGGATGCGCGATGCACAACTACGTGCTTCGAGGGCATCCCAAAGGGTTGGAATCGAACCACTCACCGATACCCGGATTGACGAGCATCCCATCCGACGAGGTCTGCACGATAAGGGTACCAATAGGGGTGAGTAAAATCACATACAAACACTTAGAATTAATTAAGGATGCCTAGGTCAAAGACACGCATGCATACGGGCTCGCACGTACGCACGCACGCACGCATGCATGAGCCCCCCGGACACCCACCCAAACGTACCAACCCTCACCACGCCCAAACTAGACCCGGGGGCCTCGCGCGTAGCCCCGGGCACCCCGCGCAGACGCGCGCGCCCCCGCGCGTACGCTCGCGCGCCTGCACCCACGCCCAGCTCGCGCATGTAGATCTGCGCCCAGCCTCCCAAACCCTCCCCCAAGCCCCCCACATGCACCCAAACCCAACCACATGGCATGCACACCCCAAACACATCCATATATGCCTAAAAACCAATTTAAAGAAGGGGAACAACTCACCAAAAGAGATGGGGAGGGAAGGGGGAGGTGTGGGACCTCGCAAGCACGCCCAAGTCCACCTCGACCGCCACCACTGCTTCACCACCTCAGCCTTGGGAGACCTTCTTCTTGGCTGGTCCTTCTCTTCCAAGCACTCATTTCTCATTGATGCATATAAACAAACACATGGGGGGGGGGGGGGCTGATTTAGAGAGGGAGAGAAACAACAACAACAACAATCAACAATATAAACACACACACCTTTCTCTCTTCCACTTCTTCTTGTTGTTGCATAAACACCAACACTTGGGGGCTGAAATAGGGGAACCGTGTGGGGAAGCTTAAGGAGAAGGGAGAGGAGGCAACACCAATAACTCTTGCACACACACCTTCTCCTTCTACACTTGATCCCCCCCACCCCCCTAGACTCCCAACTCTTCTTCTTCTTAATCTCCATCATTTCCAACAAATACAAAAGAGAGGGAGAGGAGAAAGAAAGCCTCAGATGGCTTGAGAGGGAAGAGAGAGCCCCAAAGTCGTGCATTTGGGGGTATTAAATAGCAAAAAGAGGGATTAAATGACCAAGCTGTCCTCGGACTAAAAACTCAGGACAACCTTCACAAAAATGGTCATAACTTCCTCAATACAGCTCTGAATTGCATAATTCCAACGCCATTGGAAAGCCAATAAGATTATCTACAACTTTTATGTATATACACATCAAATAACCTCTCCAACTATTCTGAAATCTAGGCTAAACATCGAGCAGGGCTGCTGCCAGGATTTCTCATCCTCGGGGTATAATCAGAAAAATACCCATAACTTTTGATACACTAATCCAATTGATCCAATTCTACTTTTGTATGAAAGCTAGCTCAAAACTGAACATCTCATGATAATATTGGATTGTTAACACTTCATCTTGGATTTTAACAAAATCAAATCCGAATACCAAACAAAACTGCATAATTCAAAAAACATTATCGGAATACAATGAAAATTTTATGGGCAAACGGTACCAAAACGTCGACAGCGAGGATGCCCAAAAACTGGGACATCTTCTAGAAACATGGTCTCCAAAGTTGAGGGTAGGCTCCTGACGACTATGACCTGCGTAGCCCTTCTGACGGTTCCGGGAGGTGCAGACGCACACATGAACCATCTCGGCCACCGCAAGGTCAATTAAATAACTTATGACCGCTCCTACTAGCGCACCTCAACCGTCCCAACACAAGGGAGGTATAAAACTGTGCCCGTAGTGTCACACCCCAGGCGTCCCTGAGACATGGCAAATATGTAAAGTATCAGCTATCATACAAGAGGTCAACAAATGACTCCAATAAATAATACACATGGCTAGCAATCAATGATAACTGATAACTCATCGAAAAGTGGAAGCATACAAATACCAATAATGTTTGTAAATCAAAAATATTATTACAGACCTGAATACACAATCACTGTCCTGTGAGAGCCAAGTCTAGCCAAATGAAATACAACAAGTGACACATGCACGGTTTACAAATACACAAGACTCTAGGACTGCTGACAGCCTCGCACTCGCCAATCCGCTGGACAGAACGCTCCACGCACGTAAGACCACGCCACAAAGAAGCTCCAGCTCCACACCCAACAATGCCCCTGTAAAGGAAACAGTACGCGAGTGGTGAGTTATAAGCTCAGTGAGTGGTCAGAAACCAAACACCAAGATAATCATTCGATACTCCTCGGATGAGGAGCTCGGGCTACGCTCTCCACGAGCCACCCGCGGTCGTTTCCCCCTCGAAGCAATCGCCTTCGACCTCGTCATCTCCTCGGTTTGGAAAAGAAAAAGGAGAACCCAAACTAGGGTTTCGAAATCAAGGGAAAGAGAAAGATTGAGGTCGAAATGGAGGAAAGAAAGGCAAAGAAATCAGGGTTTTCGAGTTTGAAACCGAAGGGAAGAAGAGAAGAGGGAAGAGAAACCGTTTTAAAAACGTATGGGGAGAGAGAGGGTCTTTTCGGTTATAAGGGACCCAGTCAAGGGGCGGCTACCCGCGTGTAGTCGCCCCCTCCCGGGCGGCTAGTTACAACTAGCCGCCCCTCCCAGTTTTTCTCTTTTACTTAAAAACCCCTTTCCAAATCTTTTTAACCCTAAAATTCAAGGTTCTCCATACCAAACAGCCATGTATTGGCTTATTTCTAGACATTACTTGATCAAACACGACTCTCCCGAAGTTTTGCAACACGTCCAGTACCATTCAGATTCAAATTTCTTAAGTTCTGGTTCTTTTCCAGAGTTCTCGTCCTTCGGATGATCCAATTCACCCAAATCAACTTTTACTTGCTTTCTGTCGGCGATATCCCCTCCTTGCTGAGTTTTCCCAAGCACGGGAACGGTAGGCACGAGGAAACTAACACTGGGCTGCTCCGTGCACGATAGCTAAGAACCCCGACCGCGGGTTGGATCACTCACCATTTACTTTTCCCCGCCTTCCACCTGGATCATCCTCTCGGATAAAAATTCTAAGTCAAGACCTAGCCTCTGATGGTCTAAATCAACTCCCCGAGTAGTACTGCTCGTATTGGCACAACTCCTTGAAGGTCGGGCCGGCCAAAATAGGGGTCTCTTTCCTTATCATCGGTCGAAGTCTTTCATGCTTCGCAAAAAGACTTCGTCCGATGAGGGACAATTGTAGATACCCCAATTTTGACCGTCCAGAGAGACAGAAATACTTCAAGTAACACACGGAAATATCCCACAAGTGGACACCAATAGAGAACCAAAGGTTCGGTAAACCAGAAACCCTAACCTTGACCTAACCCTAAACCGGAAACCCTAGCCCTAAACCCTAATCCCAGCCTTGACCTAAACCTAACCCCAAACCCTAGCCCTAAACCCTAATCCCAGCCTTGACCTAAACCTAAACCGGAAACCCTAAACCTTAACCTAAACCCAAACCCTAACTCAAACCCTAAACCTAAGCCAAACCCTAACCCAGACCTAAACCAAAACCAAAACCCTAAAAACCTAAAGTCCCTGGAAAGGGGCGGCTATCCCTAACTAGCCGCCCCTCACCGCCCCCTGGCCGACTTTGGACCAGTTCCCTGGATGGGACATAAAGCAATATTAAATGCTGATCATTGCGGTGGGTCATGACCTTTAGCCGCCCTCTCTTGGCCGGATCAAACCAAGTAGCCGACCCAAGCCACCGCTTGTCAAAGATGGGACGTTTGGCAGGTCATGATAGGGGCGGTTACTAGGAAGTAGCCGCCCCATCCCGGGCGGCTAGTTAGCACTAGCCGCCCTTCACCTGTTCTCTGGCAGAAGAACCAGAGCAATAATGAGAGGTCCAATTGAAGCCAACCCACTCCATTACCCTCGGGATATTTCCCTGCCCCTCTTTTACTATAAATAGAGGGGTCCCAAGCCCAAATACAACATCAACAAATCCACAAACAACCAACACACCCAACAAAATCCACAACAATCACCAATTCATCTTCAGACCCTTCCACCACCAGAAACCCCAAGAGAGAGAGAGAGAGAGAGAGAGAGAGAGAGCCCTTTTGTGAGAGAAACACCCATTCCCCACATAAAATACCCTCTCATCCCACCCTCCATAAACCCAGGCTAAACCTAGCTTAGCCTCTGCCCAAGACCCCACCCTTTACCTACCAAACCCCTGCCTAAATTTCCCAGACCCTGGACGGCTAACCCTAGCTAGCCGCCCCCTGGCCGACGGCTAACCACAACTAGCCGCCCCCTATCCACACCCCATATCAACATCCCTTTGACCCATAACTCCTTTAGTCAAGCCCGGAAGCAGAATAGGATTACCTGTTTTTCACCTCTGTGTACGGTATATCCGTGTCTCAGAGCGGAGACCCCACAAACTCCCCACGTAGGCGATCAAACCCGACCGAAACCCTTTTCCTGTTTTTAGAAAAAAGCAGGTGGCGATCACAAAACCCCCCCTTGAATCCTCTTGAGCCGCTGTCGGGCGCCTCAACCAGGAACCACACCCTCACCCCTTCCGAGAAGACGATCCGACCGAGCCTGCCAGGGCACGCATCCGATCCGAACCCTCCGAAGAAACCCCACACACGCGGATTTTTTCGACACCGACAAATTCTGGCGATCACGGTGGGACACCCCTCGTGAAAAACAACAAAAGGTAATCCTCTTCTGCCCCCTTTTACAAGCTTGACTAAAATGCTATCAACCCTCTAGGAAGGTTAGAGTTTCTCACTCCTTGAATTAAATCCTCTTCTAGTGTGCATTATAACATCCTTTACTGCTTTCGTAAGTCGCACACAGCTGCGCAATCCTTTACTGCTTTCGTAAGTCGCACACAGCTGCGCAATCCTTTACTGCTTTCGTAAGTCGCACACAGTTGCGCAATCCTTTACTGCTTTATTTACTGCTTTCAATCTGCATTCATCCCCCCACTCTACGTCATGGAATCCCACATAGAAGAGGAGATATTAGAGGAAAGGAATCATCAAGAGGGTCAGGCCACACAGTTCTTGACCCATCTAGAGGAAAGGATGGCTAGTCTAGGGTATCAAACGGTAGAGGACATGTTTCATGACCTCGTTGACTACCGTCATGCCAAGACCTCGAGACAGGAAACCCCTGTCGAAACCCCTAAATCCACTCCCAAAGCCCCATCCACACCCAGTCACTCGGTCAACCCGAGTGTCTTTTCGTTCACCCCCCTTTCCCCCGCGAATCCAAAATTCCCAGTTGTTTCCACCCCAGGCCCCTACCAGACCACCCCAAACCCGGGACCGCTAGGCAGCCCTCCCCGGGGAGAAACACTGGACGATACCATCCGGAGAATTCTCTCCGAGACTGGTCCCTCGGCCCCCAAACACATGTCTCTACATAACCTGAGACAAATCCCGTCAGTCCACCTACCGGAGGGATTCAAAGTCCCCAAATTCTGCCGGTACAACGGTCGTGGAGACCCAGACATTCATTTAACTGCCTTTTATCTAGACGCACGCCCGTTTCTAGATAATCAACCTCTACTAGTCTTCCTCTTCCAGAAATCATTGGAAGGAGAAGCACTACAATGGTTCTCCACCCTCCCTGTAGATCACTTGTCGAATTTCTCGGCTGTAAGCGAGAAATTCTTGGGCCGCTACGGTTACCAGAGGATTAGGACCCCCTCTATTTCAGATCTAACCGTAGAGAGAATGAGGCCTAGGGAGGAATTCGAACAATACGTGTCTCGGTGGCGCACCCTTGTCCACCGAACCGGTCTGCAACTCACAGAATGTCAAGAAATTGACATGATGTTACAGAGCCTGAGTCCAGAGCTCCGTATGAGCCTTTCGTACGGAGACTGCACTACGTATCAACTTCTGATTGACCGCCACAATAGGATTTCCCGTTGTGCAGCCCCAGCAGTACAAACCCAGTCCCCACCTATCAGCCATAGGGTTGGACAACCGCCTCGTAAGGCGCAAACCCCCACGGTAGAGGGGATCATTAACCAAGTATCGGCACTCTACCCGAACGGAGCACGAGTTCCTGACCGAGGAACAGCTCCGAGACAGTACACGCCCGGATCATCCGGATATGCACCGCCTCGGCAAGCAAATCAACATTTTACCCCTCGATCAGTACCCGTCCCCGTGCCAATACGACAAAACCCCACAGTCCAAAATTTCCCACTCCAAAGCCCTATAATCCAGAGCCAAACTCAAACTCGGGCTCCCTTTTACTCTGCTCCCCCAAGAGCACAAAATCCAACCCCTAGGCAACCCATACAAAGCTCTTATAACGAGGTTAGACCTCCCGCATCCTACGACCAAAGACGAATGGGAAAGAGGGACTCTTACCCTCCCCTCCCAGAAACTTTAACTAGGATCTTTAGGGTGATGTTGGACACAAATAGTATCTCCCTCCCCGACGCCAGGCCTCACTACCCGGGGCCAGCACGGCGCGTTACTGTCAATATCATCAACAATATGGCCATACCGTAGAACAATGCATTGTTTTTCGGGACTTCGTTTATGATCTTAATGATGACAGGCGCCTTGACTGGGCCATGATCAAAGGCCATCTGAGCCAGGGAAATCCCCAAGCACCCAAGCCACTTGGCATATTGACTGACCCCTTACCAGGACACACCCAAGCCTCCACATCTAGAGCCCACGCGGTCAACATGATCAGGAGAGGGAGACAACCATCGCCAGAACCAAGCAGCTCGGAAGATGCTACTGATGGCAGCCTATCCGAAGAGTCCGAGGAGGAAGAGCAGAACGAGCCCTTCCAGCTGAACCTCGACGACCATGACCTCGCCATACTCTATGGCGAAGAAGAAGACGCACTCCTCGCCCTCCCCGCAGTCATCAACCTCGAGTCCGACGAAAGCGGACTAGAAAACCCGGGAGAAGACGAAGAAGAAGAGCCATTCGAGGAGATCCCCGAAGGAGCTAGCGAAGGACCCGAAGGAGGGGAATGTACGTCGGATGATCTGCATCCAGACGATAACGGGTCCTCCAAGAGTACCGACACTGTCAATGGCCCCCGCCGCCCAATGACCATTTCGTTCACTGACCAAGACCTCCCAGATCTCCGACTGCGAGTCTACCCCCTACACATCCGCGGACGACTTCAGATGTTGTGGCTGAACAACATCTTTATAGACCCAGGATCGGGCATGAACATAATGACATGCTCCACTTACCAGAAGATACCCGGACTAGGCCGTCCTCCCGTCCAACCGGCCCACCATACTATCCAAGCTTTCAACCATACCGGGAAGACTCTCCGTGGCCCCGGAACATTCGAGCTATCCGTCGGACCTCTCATCTGCGAAGTAGCCTGCTTCGTGGCCGATATCGACACGAGGTACCCATTGATGCTAGGGCGACCGTGGTTAGACAGCATCCAAGCTATCTGTTCCCCCCGGCACCAATGCCTTCGACTGCCCTTCTTAAATCATGTACTAACAATTTGGGGAGAAGCACGCCTCCAATACGAGAACGAGAACAATTGGGCTATACACAATATGTTCACCTTAGCCCTCCGACCAGGGAATGAGAATGAAGGCGGTAGCCCACCTGGGTCCCCTTATGACAACAACTCTCCCTCAGAAGAAGCGGCCAGGACCCAGCGTCCACCAAGCGATCTTACGGAGCCCAACTCGATCACCTTCCTCCCCCATGAAGTCGCAAAAGCCGCCATACTCGGGGGAAGGGAATTCCGGCACATTCTCATTGACACGGGATCGGAAACTAACGTCCTTACATATTCCGCCTACCAAAAGCTAGAAGGCCGGGTTCCCAGATTGGAGCCCTCAGACGAATACATTTATGCCTTCGACAGCACACGCAAGAACGCCTGCGGACTAGTCACGCTCCCACTAAAGATCGGCCCAGTCTCCACCATCGTTAACTGCATGGTGATGAACATTCAATCGCCCCACCCTCTGATTGTTGGGAGGACATGGCTCAACAGCATCGAAGCCGTCTCATCCACCCGACACCAATGTCTTCGCTTCCCGTACCGCGGGAAAGTAATATCCATATGGGGAGAGGCGCGCTCTAATAATACTTAGGCCCGAAATTGGAGTGTCTGTGCCATGCGCATCCGGCTAGAGGTGCTCGCATGTTGGCAACCAGGCGCCACAGACGAAGAACTGCTCCATCAAGGGAGGCCCCTGAAGAGACTTAGGGAGGGAGAATTTGGGAACAGGGGACCCCCACCAGACATCAGCCGGCCATCAAAAAGAAGCCGACCCGAGGAGGCAATACAAATTCAAGAACCAGGTACCGATCCTCCCGGGTAACTTTTCAACACCTTGTACATATTTATTTACAGCTTTTCCAAAAAAATCAAAAGATCAAAATATTTGTTTACTAGCTTTCACTTTCACACCCTGTACATATTTGTTTACAGCTTTTTCTAAAAATCAAAAAGATCAAAATATTTGTTTACTAGCTTTCACTTTCACACCCTGTACATATTTGTTTACAGCTTTTTCTAAAAATCAAAAAGATCAAAATATTTGTTTACTAGCTTTCACTTTCACATCCTGTACCTATTTGTTTACAGCCTTTCCTAAAAAAATAAAACAAAAGACCAAAATATTTGTTTACTAGCTTTCACTTTCACACCCTGTACATATTTATTTACAGCTTTTCCAAAAAAATCAAAAGATCAAAATATTTGTTTACTAGCTTTCGCTTTCAACTCCTATACATATTTGTTTACCTGCTTCCAAAAAAACCAAAAATCCAAAAAAATATACATGCTAATCAGCTTTCATTTCTCAACCTTGGACATACTTGTTTCCAGCTTTACCCCCACGTCTTTCTTCAAAACAAAAAAATATTTTCTAACTGTCTTTACATCATTTCCAAAAACAACAAAAATATTTACAAACTACATTTCCACACTCTTCTTCACGACGAAAATGATTTTCAAATCTGCGCTTCCACACCTTTCTTCAAAGCAAAATATTTTACAAAGCCGTACTTCCATGATTTCCGCCGAAAAACATTCTTATGAACTGTCTTTCCATACTTTCCTTATAAAAACCGTTTTCCAAACTTTATCTCCACTCTTTTCTTTCCAAAAACATATCTTTTCGCCAACACAGGCCCCTTTTCAAAAACATAAGTATACATTTGTCTTTACTACGCCTCGAACTACTAGACGAGAAGAGATTAAGAGCAGCAGACCATGCCCAGGCCTACCAAAGAAGGGTGGCAAGGGCATTTGAAAAGAAGGTGATAAAAAGAAAATTCGAAATCGGGGAATTAGTACTTAAGCAAATCATGCCATCAAGACAGCCTCACCCGAGAGGAAAGTTGCAACCCACATGGGAGGGACCCTATGTGATCACCCATGCCTATTCCGGGAATGCCTACCGCCTGGTAGATGCCGAAGGAGTCGAGGTTCCAGGTTCGTGGAATGCACTTTGTCTAAAGAAATTCCATGCATGAAAAGCTTTCAACACTTAAGAACTATTATTCTTCCTTCCTGCGATTTCCAGCGTTTAATACTTGATGATAGAATTGTAAGACTCTCAAAGATAAACTCGTATCTATTTGAACACGTTCCCGCCAAATCATGTCATTCCCTTCACACACGTATAACTGGACTAGATTTGCCTGATAGAAGAAAAATTGCCTACCCCGTAGACTGGGACAATTTAAAAACTCCCCAAAGCAAAATGTCCCTTATTTCTGCCCCGCTCGTATTAACCCTAGGTCAAAATGAGGAGTTACCCGGACCTAGCATCTGTCCCAAAAATTGGCTCTGGCACTATATAAACACTTTTAGAGGGGAAGCATGAAAAGAATCGGGGTGAAAAACAGAAGAGCCCCCCCCTCAACTCGAATCAAAACACAAAACAAAACAAAAAGAAAAAAAGAGAAAGTCAGGCAAGGAGAGGCCAAACACCCAACTGAACGGGTTAAACTCTCTATTTAGCAGGCTTTCACGCCTTTACGCACGGTATACGCTAAACAACGGCTATACCAGTACAGATCCAAACAACGGACTGTACCTTTCCACCCAAAAATAAAGAAGTGGTAAAAAGAAGAAAGCCAGAGGGACCTAGGGAGTAAGACATGTGCTAGACTGGGACAATTCTAAAATATTGCCCAAAAGGAAGATATTACTCTTTACCTCATTCACCCTCTCCCCTTTTTATTTTTTTTGCAATGGGAGTTCAAAATTGAGCTATGTCCACTGGGAAAAGCGAAATTTTGACCAAGGGTAGATCACGTCCAGGTTTACACCTACACACACACTCAAGCTAATTTGCCTATCCAAAGGAAGCTTATTTGACTTGACTCTTGGTACACTCATGGATTTTTCAGCATGTTTAGAATAATACGATTAAGCATTTGAAAACCATGAACCTAGGAAAATCGACGCCTAAGGCTTATACCTCTTAAATACAATCCTGGTTTGGACATAAGTGACCACAAGGGCTCCTCCACGGGGACTTGATGGCGTATTTTACTTATGAAAATCAAGAACATTGCCCTCTCACCTAAAAAGTCATTGAAGAACTAAAATGCCCCCTTACGCCACTTATACTTACGCATAAGCTTGCATTTTCCTTTTCAAAACACCTTGGCATCTGATTTTCTGGAAACATTAAAGTTAACCCCCCGAATATTAGAATTATCCCCACTCATATGAGAATTGTCCCCACAAAATTCAGAATTATCCCCACTCATGTGAGAGTTGTCCCCACTCACCTCATGCCCTTCCGCACATGCGTGAGAAGAAATTGTCCCCAACTCCTACACATAAGTTCTTCTTCACTCACGCACTTGGAATCCCTTCCTTGCGCACTAAAGCCTGGTCTCCCACACTTTACTTTCTCGCATTTATATTTCCATTCCGCCTTAAGATGGATTGTAGCCCTTGACAATTCAAGCAAGAAGGGCTCGAAGTCAGTGCAGGGGCACAATCTGGACAGATTTAATACTTGGTCCATGGAAAGAATGTTTTTTTTAGGTATTGAAGAATAAAACGGCCACAAAGACTTCAGCAGCAGCAGCAGACAGGAGCAGTAGGCCCAAAATGCCCCAGGCAGGGGGAGGCTAATCTCGACTAGCTGCCCCTCACTGGGCGGCTAGTTTGTACTAGCCGCCCCTCCCCCTGGTCTCAGGTAAGTTTGCCCCAGGCAGGGGGCGGCTAAACCTAACTAGCCGCCCCTCACTGGGCGGCTAGTTTACACTAGCCGCCCCTTGCCTGCACCCCTGTCAGTCATGTCAGCCCATATAATCAACTCTTCAGCACTTCTTTACCTATTACAAATCAAATTCTTTCCAAAACCTGCATGTACACATTTCATACACATATTCATACGCAAAACCTGTATAGATACCAACAAATTATATATCAAAACCTACATCCATCCATGAATCAAACCTATGAAACCAAGATTCATCTACACAAACATACATATCCATGAACCATCCATGCTAAACTACTCTAAACACATACATATAAAGGAGAATGATTAAATTGTCCCACCCAAAACCACAAGCATAGACCGTTTTTCTAAAACCTAAAAAGGGCATAAAAAGGGAATCTTCCTTCAAAGCGCTCCAAAATCCAAAAGTCTTGAGCTATATCTCACCGAAATATCACCTAAAACCAAAACAAAAGAAGAAAAGCATGAATTCATCGCATATATACTATTCTTCTACTTAAAACCAAGACACAAAAGCTATACCTCGGCGTATCGTCATCCGCTGGAGGCTGAGTAGGAGGAACGTCCTGACTTGGCTGAGAAGGGAGCGGTGGATGAGGAGAAGACTGAACCTCTGGAACATCAGGAGCAGCAGGAGTCTCTCGAACCGAAGACGCGGCCCTCGCGTATATCCCACGACTCCGAGACGCCGAAGGACGAGAGGCACGGCTAAAGGTGGCCCCGGTAGCCAAGGAAGCCGAGAGAGAATGGTCAGGCTCAAGTGGAAGAAGATCAAGGTCCGCCTCGGTCATAGAGCCCCCTCCGACCAACTTCCCCCTCATGGTGGCCTCCCAGAGACGGACCTGCTGCATGTCTCTGTCTCTCCTCTCCAATCTCTGTCGGAGGCGACTCTCTGTCCCTCTGGCCCGAT
Source organism: Acorus calamus (assembly GCA_030737845.1). Classification (NCBI taxonomy): domain Eukaryota; kingdom Viridiplantae; phylum Streptophyta; class Magnoliopsida; order Acorales; family Acoraceae; genus Acorus; species Acorus calamus. The sequence continues at coordinate 22,671,679 of CM060860.1, forward strand.
CCTCAGCAACCCTCAACCTCTCCTCCAACTCCCGCGCCCTCGCTTCCGACGCCCTGAGTGCCTCTCTGTCCCTATCCCCGGCCGCCTGGAGAGAACGAACCAGGTCTCCCATCAAACCTCCGGGAACACCCGCCGAAGCCTCCAACTCCGACACCCTCATCTGGAGGGAGTCCCTCTCACGGCCTAGGGTAATGAACCCCTCCTCCCTCGAGGCTATCATGGACCTCAGCCGGTCCGCCTCCTCCTCAGCCCGAGAAGCCCTGCCCCTCGCCTGGCCCAACTCCATCCTTGTGGCCGCCAACTCGCTTCGGGCCACATCCAATTCCCTCGTCAGTTCGAGCTCCTGCTCGGAAACCACGGAAGGAGGAGGGACGGAAGAAGAAGAAGCGCCATCGGCCCTCGCTCTCGACAGAGCATCCACCTGAGCCTCGAGGACCCGGACCTGGTCCTGCAAGCGTCCTCTCTGTGCCCGCAACGCCTCTATCTGCCTGGCCCGCGCTTGGAGATGCTCATTGGCGGTCTTGAGCCTCTTCTCCATCTCATTCAACTCAACCTACAAAAAGAAACACCATTCAGAAGATGCTCAAAGCAAAGGAGAACGAGGAATAAAAGAGATTTTTCAACTTACATAAGCGTCCGGGATCTCCTCCTCCATCGTCCCGAGGATATCCGCATACTCCCGACGATACCAAGCTAGGTATTCGTCACTCGAAGTCACCTCAGGACGACGCTCTACCAAGACGCCTCGACCCATCCATCCCGCCACGTACGTCGCGTAATTCCTCGGGAGATTCGTGTCCCGAGGAATCCCGGCCACCGGAATCGAAGGGCGCCGCGGAAGAGGATCGGGCACCCACTGATGGTACCCAAGCTGACGGACGACCCGGCTGATCGCATGGAACACGACCTCATTGAAGTAGATCAGCCAGATGTCTCGCGCCAGGGCCTCAGGAACCTCCTCCGAGTAAGGCCTCCACGTCATCTAAAAAAGCATCGAAAGATAGGAAGAGCGCTTAGTCAAAAGAAAACCAAGTACAAGCCAAAGAAATTCAAAGAAAACTCATACCTCTTCCTCCGACAAGACGCGGAAGGCCTCTCGGAATTGGGCGAGGCGGTGCAAACGGGAAGATCCCCGGGGTTCCCATCTCATGGCCCAAGGGAGGGCATGATCGAACGGAGCCAAAGTCGGGCGATCAATGGCGAAGTGCTCGTACCCGAAGATCTAACAAAGCAAGAGGGAATTTATCATGACCAAAGTAAAGCTAAACCAAGAAGAAGACACTCATCACTTACACATACCTGAAGGAATGGCGCGAAGCCACCAAGGTTCTTTCCTCCAGCCCTCTTGACTTTCTTCGAGAGCTCCGCAAACAAGTGGGCAAGCATCGCCGCTCCCCAAGCATAGCGCCCCATGCCCTCCAAGTCCCGCATCAGTAGAAGGGAATGAGAGGAGACCTTATCAGAGGCCGTCGAGAAAAGGACCCGGCCAAAGAAGTAGAGGAAGAACGCTCTCAACTCCCTCCGTGCCCTCTGTGGGCACGCAGCCGCCTCTCTCGCCTCGATCATCGCCCGCCGCCTCTCGAAGCTAGCTGCAGCTTCGCCCTTCTGGCGCTCTGTAAAGGAACCGAGGCCGTACTGCCCCGAAAGCCGCCCCAAAGGGATCCGGTTCAGCGTCCGCTCCCGCTCCACGAACTCCCATTCCCGATCAACTCTCGGAAAAGCCCCCTGTAGTCAGCTAGGGTGGCCGCGATCACCGCCTCCCCCAGAACCGGAAGGCCGGTGATCCGATAGACGTCCTCGAGCGTCGGCATGACAGCACCGGTAGGGAGGATGAACGTGCAACTCTCCGGATCCCATCTCTCCGCCAAGGCCTCCACATATGGACGGTGGACGTGGAATGGCTCGATCAGAAGAAGGAACGGAAGCCCGCTCCATCCACCAAACTCCGCTCCTCCTGCCCCAAGGCGTCGTACCATCTCTTCGTCCCGTGCCATAAAGCCCGGATACGATTCGGCCTCTACAAAACAAGCGAAGGGAACATGGGTTAGTTTAAAAGCGAGCGAGAGGTAAGAGTCCAAATCTACGAAATCATTTTAAACCATGCTTAGCGAAATCAAGACTCCCACATGCTAAAAGAATGAAAGTAAGAAACTACACTCCTCATATGATCACGCATGCTAGACAAATATCAAACACATCCCACCGTGGTCACCACTCACACACTTTCTTACAAGCCTATCAAACACACCTAAGCAATACAGCCATATGGAACTCGAACCCATGAAATGCATGCATACACCCCTCATGCTCTACCACGATCAAACACGTACGAAATCACACACATAGAAAAGTATCGCATGCAAGCATATTAGCTATATCATTTCTCTCTCCTTTACATGCATATACAAACATGGATATATATATATAGAAATTGCCCCCTCCCTATAAAAACAAACCCATGACAGCATGCTTACACATCCCACCGTGATTAAACTTATACACAAGCATGCCTATTTAAAAAAAACACACATATACGAGTATAATACACACATACAACCTGTTCATACCACCAACACATGCATATACACCAAAATAAAAGGCAAAGACTAAAGATTAGGAACATACCACGGCCCGTGTGGACCCAGGGCGTCCACCTCGGCCTCATCGGGATCGTCCATCCCGTCGTCATCCTCCTCCTCATCCTCCTCAAACACGGCCTCCTCGGCCTCAACCCCAACACCCACACCGGCCTCAGCGGCCCCAGTGCCCATACCCTCGGCCTCCCCGGCCCCGTCCCTAGCCTCTCCTATCCCCTCCACCCTCCCCACGCCGGAGATAAACTCCGCAAAGGCCCCCATAGCCCTACTCTCCTCCTCCTCAGCCCTGGCCTCTGTGGCCTCCCTATCCAACATCCCGACGAGGGCATCCAACGACGCCCTCACCTCCTCGCTAACTCCCTCGACCCCTACCCCCTCGGTTGCACCCTCAATCGATTCTCCAACCCCCGGAACCACCTCCTCGGCCACCACCGGTCGATCCCCACGCCTCCTCTTGCGTATATAGCCTATCACACTCCCCCCTACCTCCGGGACAGCCCCCGAAGGCAAATCCCCGACCTCACCCACGCCAATATCCACCGGCGGCACCTCCGTCGTACCCATACCCTCCCCCACGGCCTCGACCTCCGGCCTATCGCTCTCCGATGATGAAGAGCTCGGGCTACGCTCTCCACGAGCCACCCGCGGTCGTTTCCCCCTCGAAGCAATCGCCTTCGACCTCGTCATCTCCTCGGTTTGGAAAAGAAAAAGGAGAACCCAAACTAGGGTTTCGAAATCAAGGGAAAGAGAAAGATTGAGGTCGAAATGGAGGAAAGAAAGGCAAAGAAATCAGGGTTTTCGAGTTTGAAACCGAAGGGAAGAAGAGAAGAGGGAAGAGAAACCGTTTTAAAAACGTATGGGGAGAGAGAGGGTCTTTTCGGTTATAAGGGACCCAGTCAAGGGGCGGCTACCCGCGAGTAGCCGCCCCCTCTCGGGCGGCTAGTTACAACTAGCCGCCCCTCCCAGTTTTTCTCTTTTACTTAAAAACCCCTTTCCAAATCTTTTTAACCCTAAAATTCAAGGTTCTCCATACCAAACAGCCATCTTCGCGGTATACTCGGAAAAATACCCATAACTTTTGATATACGAATCCAGTTGATCCAATTCTACTTATATATGGACACGCTATCTCCCGAAGTTTTGCAACTAAACATCTCGTACCATAATATTGGAAATTTTTAGCTCTTTATCTTTTCCAGAATTTTAACAAAATCAAATCCGATGATACCCAATCCCCAAAACTGCATAATTCTAAAAACTTTATCGGAATTAAATGAAAATTTTATGTCGGCAGTACTAAACAATACCAGGACCCATAATATGCTGAGTTATATTTCAATCAGAGTCCTCACGGGAACCCCCTTGGTAGGCTAAAAAGAAAAATTTTAGCGACGCTGGGCTGATCGTGCACGAATTAGGACTCTAAATGACACCCCGACCGCGGGTTGGATCACTAACACCATTAGAGTGCCTTTTCCCCGCCTTCCATCTGGATGCTCGAATGACAGTCGTCTCACAGGCAAACCCCTACCCAAAAGGTGGTGCCTCATCCAACTGCCCCAAGTCAAGCATGCAGGCAAAAAGCATGTCCACCAAGGTCTAAATTGTCCTCTTGCCTGGCTGTCCGTCGGTGATGAAACGCTATACTTAAATGAAGGCTCGCATAAAAGCCTGCCAAAGGTTGCGCAAACACATCAAAGTAACCCACGCGTCTCGATCTGAAATAGCGCCAACCGGAGTGCCATGAAGACGTCGCGAAGGTTCATACTCGCGTCGAACAGTCCAGAGACTCAGTTAGTCAGATAGGGAGGGAAGTGCCGACTTAGTCAGTCTGTCAATGATCACCCAAACGGCGTCGTGACCAGAACGTGACTTTAGCGAGCCCGCAACGAAATCCACGATAACTCACTCCCATGTCCACTGAGGATCTCGATGGATGAATGCATTCCAACGTGACGATCCTCAACTTCGCCTGAGGGCATGCCGACCAACGACCTCAATGAAGGCTACCTCAAAACAGCCCACGGAGGCCCAATAAAACTTTTGAGATCCTTGTAGGCATCTGGCGCATTCGTCTATCCCGACGGCAGTACACAAAATTCATAGTGCCCGAAACGGTCACGAAATGCCACCTACGGAATGCCCAACTCTCGGATCTCGAATTAGGGTACCCTGCGAGAAGATTGATCAACAGAAAGACACCGGCTCTCAGAGCTGGTCAAAACAGATCATCAATTTGTGGCAAGTGGTACTTGATCTTCAACCCCCACGGGGAGATCAAAATAATTCCTGGGACGATTAAGTCCAAATTCTGCTCATCGGGCACGGCTGGTGCTCATGATCTCACAAACATGCTGGGTAAGCTGCTCGACTGCACTTAATCTGTAAGACACGCAACAGGAGTTTGTTGATTCCTGACAACGCCTACGCGATGTCATCTATCTGATATGGTGGTTGAGTCCCATCACGAACGCTTAGCGTCGTGTCTCCTCATTTATGACCCATGTGGGGGCAAAACGCGACAGTACCGTAAACTGTGCTTCACATGCCGCCACCAACAGGTCGTCCCAGTGTAACCATTGGAACTCCAGCATCATGCACTCAATGGGTAGATTCATCACGGGGAGTCCAAACTCTCGACATCATCCAATAGCACAACGCTAGTGTGGCTCCTACCTGGTAGCCTCCAGTAGACAACTTAAGGGGGTCCAGGGGTGGCCACGTCCACGGATGCGAGGAGGCATGTCAGCAACCTAAGAAAACTTCTAAACCAGAGTACTCGGATAACAATCATACGACTCATCTATACGACTCGACTTAGGCTCCGACAGGACCAAGCTCTGATACCAACTTTTATCACGTCCCAAGAGTCCCCGAGACATGGCAATAATAAAAGTATCAGTTATCATACAAGAGGTCAACAATGACTCCAATAAATAATAAACAAGGCTAATGAAGTAATGACAACTGAGAACTTAACTGAAAATGCGGAAGCATAAAAATATCAATATGTCTGTAAATCAAAAACATTATTACAGACCTGAAAACACAATCACCATCCTGTGAGAGCCAAGTATAGCCAAATAAGATACAACTGGTGCAGCACGCATCATTTCAAATACACAAGACTCCAAGACTGCTGACAGCCTCGCAATCGCAAATCCGTCGGACATGACACTTCCACGCACGCAAGACCACACCACAAGAAAGCTCCAGCTCCACGCCCAACAACGCCCCTGTAAAAGAAACAATACGTGAGGGGTGAGCTACAAGCTCAGTGAGTGACTAGAAAACCAAACACTAATACAACAATTCGCGGCGGCGAGACCATACCCTGACCTCGCCCACACTCCCATGAGGGAGGCTTTTGGGACTCACAGGGAGGAACAACTGTTAACCATAACACTTGGTGTTACTGCGTAACAGTTAAAGCGAGTCCATCCGCTACGAGTTAGAGATATACTTCGATACCTCAAGCGTTAGGAGTAGCATACCCAGAGTACACTCGATGGGTATAAAAGTCACGTGATGACATGACTTCAACTCACAATCGCCCTCACCATAGCCCCCACAGCGGGGAACCTAGGGACTTAGAGGACAAAACTTGCTGCTCTACACCCTAGGTCCACCGATAGCCCTATCCCCGAGTAGCCTCTACCTGACATACTCCCACGATCAGTACGTCCCGAATGCATCGGTAATACCTACGGATGGGAGCCCGGTGCTAGGACAACATTTTCAACGCGGGGAAGTTCCTACACGGATCCAACGAAGGGGAGAAAGATTCACGGTCACAATATCATCCGGTGGCCCACTGTCATGTAGTCTCTACCTGGTATGCTCCCATGATCAGTACCCCTGCCGAATGCATCGGGAGTACCTACAAGTGAGAGCCTTCTGACCAGGCAGCTTCAACGTCGGGGTCACGGTATACGATGATATTGGGAGGAACCACTACATGTTCGCAGCGCGAACCCTATGGAAAGTCAACTACACAAGCTAGTGGGTCGAGTAGCAACTCGAGCCTACCACACCCTCACCAACACCCTCACCCTCACCCTCACAGGGTGACATAGGACTTTTGGGATGAGGTCGATTGTTCTACGCCCTTGGTCCACCGGTAGCCCTTTCCCCGAGTAGCCTCTACCTGACATACTCCCACAATCAGTACGTCCCTAGATGCATCGGTAATACCTACGGATGGGAGCCCAGTGCTAGGATAGCGTTTTCGACGTCGGAAAGTTCCTACACGGATCCAACGAAGGGGAAAACGATCGACACTCACAGATACGATCCTCTTGGATCCGTCGTCACCGGTCATCAGACGCCGATTATGCGCAACGAATTCTCATGAATTCCCTTCAGGGTGCATAACTCAGATGCGGGGGAGACATTTTATTCTAAGTGGCAACGCCATGGTATGACCCCATAAGAGGTCATACACTTGCCTAAACGCATTAGACAATGCTCATGGCCTAATAGGCATATATATGATATGCAATTAATTACACAAGGATGGCCTACCTAACATACATACATGACGTCAAACAGACAAACACACAAGAAAATAACCTAACACGCATTGGATAACACAAACATAGAAGGAAAAAGGGTTAAGCGCGATCCGCGCAACAATAGGTGCGTGCCAATAATTCTAAGCAAGCCTGAGTCAAGTAGGAATTACATCTACTTACTCTGTTCGTGAAAAGAGGGAGGGTGAGAGAGAGGGAATGCATCATCCTCTCTTGAAGCTGGTCATAGTTTTGCCCCAACAAGATGGGTGCAACAACTATACCACACCCTCAAGTTCTAAATCCAAGGAATATTATGCATGTACCCCGTTATTAACCCAAGTTTAAACATGCTTGATATGTCAAAAAATAGGGGTAGTATTTCCAACGAAACTACCTAAGTCATGCCATATTCTATACAATACATAGGCAAGTATAAGGTAGAATAGGGGGTTCTACACAATATACGAGCTATATAACCTAGCATGCATGATATCTAGCATATTTAGGGTGCAAAGATGCCCCATGGATGCGCGATGCACGACTACGTGCTTCGAGAGCATCCCGAAGGGTTGGAATCGAACCGCTCACCGATACCCGGATTGACGCGCATCCCATCCGACGAGGTCTGCAAAGTAAGGGTACCAATAGGGGTGAGTAAAATCACATACAAACACTTAAAATTAATTAAGGATGCCTAAGTCAAAGACACGTGCATGCATACGGGCTCGCACGCATGCAAGCACGTACGCACGCACACACATACGCACGCACGCATGCACACACGCATGCACGAGCCCCCCGGACACCCACACAAACGTACCTACCCTCAGCACGCCCAAACCAGACCCGGGGACCTCGCGCGTGCCCCGGGAATCCCCGGGCACCCCGCGCACGCATGCCGGGCGCGCCGCGCGCACCGCACCCAGACGCGCGCGCACCTCGCGCAAACACGCGCGCACTCGCGCACGCCCTTGCACGTACGCCAGCGCGCCTGCACCCGCGTGCGCGCTCGCGCGTGCAGACCCGCGCCCAGCCTCCCAAACTCTCCCCCAAGCCCCCCACATGCACCCAAACCCAACTACATGGCATGCACACCCCAAACACATCCATATATGCCTAAAAACCAATTTAAAGAAGGGGAAAAACTCACCAAAAGAGAGAGGGAGGGAAGGGGGAGGTGTGGGACCTCGCAAGCACGCCCATGTCCACCTCGACCGCCACCACCGCTTCACCACCTCAGCCTTGGGAGACCTTTTTCTTGGCTGGTCATTCTCTTCCAAGCACTCCTTTCTTATTGATGCATATAAACAAACAAATGGGGGAGGAGGCTGATTTAGAGAGGGAGAGAAACAACAAAAACAACAATCAACAACATAAACACTCACACCTTTCTCTCTTCCACTTCTTCTTGTTGTTGCATAAACACCAACACTTGGGGGCTGAAATAGGGGAACCATGTGGGGAAGCTTAAGGAGGAGAAGGGAGAGGTGGCAACACCAATAACTCATGCACACACACCTTCTCCTTCCACACTTGATCCTCCCCCCCCCCCCCAGACTCCCAACTCTTCTTCTTCTTAATCTCCATCATTTCCAACAAATACAAAAGAGCGGGAGTGGAGAAAGAAAGCCTCGGATGGCTTGAGAGGGAAGAGAGAGCCCCAAAGTCGTGCATTTGGGGGGTATTAAATAGCAAAAAGAGGGATTGAATGACTAAGCTATCCTCGGACTAAAAACTCAGGACAGCCTTCACTAAAATGGCCATAACTTCCTCAATACAGCTCTGAATTGCACAATTTTAACGCATTAGAAAGCCAAGAAGATTATCTACAACTTTCATGTTTATACCCAGATCAAATAACCTCTCCAGCTATTCTGAAATCTAGGCTAAACATCGAGCAGGCTGCTGCCAGGATTTCTCATCCTCGGGGTATAATCGGAAAAATACCCATAACTTTTGATACACGAATCCAATTGATCCAATTCTATTTTTGTATGAAATCTAGCTCAAAATTGAACATCTCATGATAATATCGAATTTTTACCTCTTCATCTTGGATTTTAACAAAATAAAATTCGAATACCAATCAAAACTGCATAATTTCAAAAACGTTATCGGAATACAATGGAAATTTTGTGGGCTGTATAAACAGTACCAGAACCCATAATATGCAGTTAGATTTTCAATCAGAGTCCTCAAACTCCAACAGGTAGCTAAAAACTAAAATTTTAGCTACTCTGATCGAAATTAGGACTCTAAATGACATTGACCTAACAACACTAGATGTGCCATAGTCGACAAATTCCAAGACCTCCAAGCCTTGCCTGCACCGGTCATGCCTCGATCTATAATAACATAATTAAATTTAGATAAGTAATTTGTTACAAATCAAATTATGTTTGCCCCATGAATTATGTTAGTTACAAATTATAGTTACTGATACTTTTTTATTTTTTGGTATACAAAGGCCCTGAACAGGGTCACAGCCCCGAGTACAACAACGACACACTACTACTACTAGTTGAAGCATATGTGTGTTGCACATGAATTTTTTTTGAACTATTATCTCTCATTTTTACTTTTTTTTTCTTCTATTTGAATCATTTATATATATTTGTACATTCTTGTTAGTGTTAGATTATGATCTTTGAAATTTAAAGTATTCATTAATTATAATTATAGTATATGTATATGAGGTGTTACTTTGAAAATTATATGCATATAAAGAGAAATTTAATTTTTATCTACCGAGTCATCCACAAAATATGTAAAATATTAAAAATCTTAAAAATAAAATAAATGGCTTTAGGTAAACATGAAAGGCTTTTGATGATAGAGAACAAGCCGTGAAAAAAGGAAATCTATATAGAATCAATAGATATACTTTAAGAATATGAAGCAATAATGAAGTGAATTCCATGAAATAGATAAATATTAGTAATTTTTAAAATAGACATATATCATAGTCGAACAGATTTACAAAATTGTATGATGGATCTGAACTTGCAACAAAAAATATTAAATGTTGTAATACTAAAAACATGGAAACCATAAGTGAAATGTATGGATGAAACCACCTGCTTTTGTCCTCTTGTAATCATCTTTTTATATGTCTACAAGTATTTATATCAAGCAATCTGTTTGTTTTCATAATAACTTTGATATGCAGTGTTAAAACGCTTCTAGAAGTGATAATATTCTAAAAATCATGGTATTCTATTGCAGTTTTATTTATATCCTAACTTATGAAACCACTAAAATTTTTGCCTTTCTATGTATTTTTGCCAATGAAATAACTGTTCTTTCTATGTATGCCTAGGAGCAAGGGAACTATTTACACTTTGATATCTTCTCCAGCCTCATAGTCAACCTAACCAGACTGGGGAAACCACTGCAATCAAAGGCGGGCAAAGCTATTCCCACTACCCGAGTTACTATTTCCCACTACCTAAAATTACGAAACTGCCATTATTTATTTTATTTTTTGATTTCCCTTTCCCACTACCCAGTTCGACAGCGTCCAGTCAAATTGTTCTTCACTGGGACAACAGAGGTCCGTCGAATTGTCTGAATAAGTGTCGACAAAGGCCCAGTCGAAGTGTGTTTCACTAGAACGACAGAGACCCGTCGATCTGTCTGAGCAAGTGTCGACATAGATGTGTCGAACCCTTCAAAACAACAACTTTCTTCTAAGAATCAATCAATTATACAAACATTTAAGTCCTTGTGAAAAACAAAAATATCATTTAAATTATTTAAGTCTTTTTGAAAATCATTCATATATATATATATATATATATATAAAATATCAAACAAATAGTTAATTGAATCAAATAAACAGTAAACCTTTCATATAGACAAAAATCATTTTTTCTTTTCAAAACAAGTGGAGTCTTTTATAAACAAACTCCACTTGTTTAAAAAAGAAAATAATGTTTTTTTTATATGAAATGTTTACTGTTTATTTGGTTCAAATAATTCTTTGTTTTGTTTTTTATACTTAAATAAACATATATGTGAATGATTTTTAAAAAGACTTAAATAATTTAAATGACATTTTGTTTTGGACAAAACTATTCCCACTACCCGAGTTACTTTTCCCACTACCCAAAATTACGAAAATGCCATTATTTATTTTATTTTTTGTTTCCCTTTCCCACTATCTAGTTCGACAGTGTCCAGTTGAATTGTTCTTCACTGAGACGACAGAGGTCCGTCGAACTTTCTGAATAAGTGTCGACAGAGGCCCAGCCGAAGTGTGTTTCACTATGACGACAGAGATATGTCGATCTGTCTGAGCAAGTGGCGACATGGATGTGTCGAACCCTTCAAAACAACAATTTTCTTCTAAGAATCAATCAATTATACAATCATTTAAGTCCTTATGAAAAATAAAAATGTCATTTAAGTTATTTAAGTCTTTTTGAAAATATATATATATATATATATATATATATATATATATATATATAGTATAAGAAACAAAAATATCAAAAAAATAGTTATTTGGATCAAATAAACAGTAAATATTTCATATAGACAAAAAACATTATTTTCTTTTCTAAACAAGTGGAGTCTTTTCTAAACAAACTCCACTTGTTTAGAAAAGAAAATAATATTTTTTTAATATGAAATGTTTACTGTTTATTTGGTCCAAATGACTCTTTGTTTGATGTTTTTGTTTCTTATACTTAAATAAATATATATGTGAATGATTTTCAAAAAGACTTAAATAACTTAAATGACATTTTGTTTTTCATAAGGACTTAAATGATTGTATAAGTGATTGATTCTTACAAGAAAGTTGTTGTTTTGAAGGGTTCGACACATCCATGTCGACATTTGCTCAGATAGATCGATGGATTTCTGTCGTCCTAGTGAAACACACTTCGACTATGCCTCTGTCGACACTTATTCAGACAGTTCGACAGACCTCTGTCGTCCCAGTGAAGAACACTTCGACTGGACGCTGTCGAACTAGATAGTGGGAAAAGGATTGAAAAAATAAAATAAATAATGGTATTTTCATAATTTAGGGTAGTGGGAAAATTAAGTTGGGTAGTAGGTCTATCCGTGCCCATCAAAGGCTTACACAACCCAAAATCTGAAAGCTTCATATATCCATAAAAATCAAGTAATAAATTTATTTATAACATTTATTTCTCCCATTTTGAATGAGACTAAATGTAAGATAAAAAGTAATGAGCAAAAGCAAAAAGGGGGCATCCTCGGCGCGGCTTCGACTTTTGACGACCATATCATCGATATAGACTTCCATCGTCCAACTGATTAGGTAATTGAGCACTTTGTTGACCAAGCGCTGGAAAGTGGCGCCTACATTTTTCAGTCCGAACGGTGTTACCCTGTAATAGTACAGTCTGCGCTCTGAGATAAACGCAGTTTTCTCTTGATTGCGCGAGTGGATGGGGATTTGGTTATAGCCCAAGTATGCATCCAAGAAGGATAGACACTCATAACCCGTTGTAGCGTCTACGAGCTGATCTATCTTCGGGAGCGAGTAGCCATCTTTGGGGCACGTTTTGTTGAGGTTGACGAAGTCAATCCACACATGCCATTTTCTGCCTTTCTTTTCCACCAAGACGACGTTGGATATCCACTTGGGGTAGCGGGCTTCTCGGATAAACCCGGCCACGAGGAGCCGGTCTATCTCGTCAGAGATCACCTTGTTCCGCTCGGGTGCGAATCGTCATTGTTTCTGTTTCACCGTGTTACGCCTCGGAACGGCCCTCCCGGGACCATAACAAACCTACAATATCATGGTTCATACATAAGAGGTCAACAATGACCCCGATAATAATGAAACAATAATTGCATAAATAACAAGGAGACAGGAAAACGATAAGTAACAAAAACAATAATGCGGAAGCGTAAAATATAATTAAGTCTGTAAATCAAAAACATTATTACAGACTCGAATACACCATTACCGTCCCGTGAGAGCCCAAGTCTAGTCCAAATACAACCACATGTGCGACACGCACAATTACTAATACATACACAAACATATCGGATTACTGATAGCCCCGCACTTGGCAACCAAAAGTTGGGACACTCCACGCACGAACTACGCTACTGGGATGCTTCAGCTCCATGCCTCACTGTCCCTGGTGGAAAACAACACACAAGGGGTGAGCTATAAGCTCAGTGAGTGGCAAGAATCCAACTCAAGAATAATAATATAACACTAACACATTTTTCATTTCAAAGAAAGACATGGATGGGAGAACACCGACAGATATATATGTCACATAGAGACGTGACGACACATCACCCTCACCCTCACCCTGAAGGGGGGGAAACTGTTGGGACTTTTGGGAAACAACTAATCCGTTAACACTAACGAGTTGTAACACAAACTAATACCACGCTACAAAGATTCTCCACATCTAGATAAATACATACCAATCCCTCGCATCATCCAGTAGCCCTCTCCCGGGTAATCCTCATGCTAACGGCCATCCATGGTCAGTACTCAAGCCTCGTACGATGGTGGCATCATACTCTGGGCATTCCCAACGATACGGCATCACCCGTGGTCGGTACTCGAGCCTCATATGGTAGTCACATCATACTCTGGGCATTTCCAACGATACGGATTCCCCCATGGTCGGTACGCAAGCCTCGTATGTTAGTGACATCATATTGTGGACATTCCCAACGATACGACATCACCCGTGGTCGGTACTCGAGCCTCGTATGGTAGTCACATCATACTCTGGGTATTCCCAACGATACGGATTCACCTATGGTCGGTACTCAAGCCTCATATGTTAGTGACATCATACTCTTGGCATTTCTGACGATATGGCATCAGCGGTGGTCGGTACTCCTAGCCTCGTATGATAGCCACATCATACTCTGGGCATTCCTAACGATATTGTGGCACAATGCAGGACAGATTCAACACCGGGTAGCTTCGATGCACGATGATGTAGGGATACAGTACTCCACGTTCATAATATCATCCGGTAGCCCTCTCCCTGGCGGCCTTCTGATGGCACGGCGACACCACGCAGGGTAGCTCTAACGCTGGGTAACTTTGACGCACGATAATATGGGAAAGAAGCACTTCATGCTTGCAATACGATCGCACGATGATGTAGGGAAACAATACTCCACGCTCGCAATATCATCCGATAGCCCTCTCCCAGGTAGCCCTCTCCCCGGCGGCCTTCCGATGGCACGGTGGCACCACGCAGGGTAGCTCCAATGCTGGGTACCTTCGACGCACGATGATATGGGGAGGAAGCACTTCATGCTTGCAATACGATCGCATGATGATGTAGGGAAACAGTACTCCACGCTCGCAATATCATCCGGCAGCCCTCTCCCAGGTAGCCCTCTCCCTGGCGGCCTTCCGATGGCACGGTGGCGCCACGCAGGGTAGCTCAAACGCTGGGTAGCTTCAACGCACGATGATATGGGGAGGGGGTACTCCATGCTCGCAAGACGATCCTCCCAGATTAACTACTATCATCTAACAAATACCATTGCTAATGAATTCTTATGAATTCCCACACGAATGCATCGCTCGGACGCGGAGAAATAAGTCCTTGCACTCAATCATGATAAGACATGATCCTAAAGGCGGGTCATGCACGCGTCTAACATAGATAGGCCTGACATTCTATCATCATAGCTATCAGATAACAAACACCAATACAATAATGAATTCTCATGAATTCCCATAGAGTTGCATCACTCGGATGCAAGTAAGATAGCTACTACATTTGCACACTAAAACATGTATGATCCTGACAACAACAGATCATAGATATACCTATCACAGATAAGGCCAAACAATTAAACATACACACAATTATCACATGAGAGTTCCAATCACAACAAGAGTGCATAGACCACATGTCCAACTAGCATTCGAGAATTAACCACACTAAGCATCTATCAACACGAAGGCAATACTACGAAAGGACATCTATAGCATATCATATCCAACATTCTCATGAATTCCCATGAATTCCCATAGAGTTGCATCACTCGGATGCAGGCAAGATAGCTACAACATTTGCATACTAAAACATGTATGATCCTGACAGCAACAGATCATAGATATGTATACCACAGACAAGGCCAAATAATTAAACACACACACAATTATCAACAACAAGGTGCATGGACCACATGTCCAAAGAACCTAGCATTCAAGAGTTAGCCACACTAAGCATCTACCAACACAAAGGCAATAATACTATGTAAAAATCAAGATTGAGTATTGTAATAAAGCCCTATGGATACGCGATGCACAATCACATGCATCGAACGTTTTTCAAAAGGGGGAGGATCGAACCACTCACCAAAAACCCATTCATTGCGAGTTTCGCCAATGAAAGCTGCAAGACACAACCAATGATTATCAAATCAAACATGAAGTTTCCTGGCACCTATATATAAGCCTACTTCATGAAGACACCAACTCTTAGTATTGCACATAACATGAAAATTAACTTATTGAAGAAATCAAGAAAAACTGCTACATCTGCAGCAATTAACCCTAGTTATTTGATCTCCACAGCACCAAATACTCATCCAAAAATTCCAAAATAAGTCATGCACATTCTCTGATAAGTGAGGATCATAATCCAGGAGGATATCATATCTTGATTCAATCTTGAAATGCCCGAAATAATTTCAGAAACAGGTCTATTTTTACGCGAATCTGGACAGGCCATGAACATCAGGCTATAACTTTCAATACAGGTAACAAAATGACACCAAATTTGATATATAGCATCTACACATAGGGATGATCAAATCTCATGAAGACATAACCTTCATAACATGCCTCTAGGTACAAATTTCATATAGATCTTCACAAGACAGAAAATCTGACTCACTATGACATAAAACTCCCAATAATAAGGAAAGGGGAAAAACACATACAACAACACTTATGCATCCTTACTGACCATCCAAAGCATTACATGACAACACTCACACTTTTTTAAGGCATAAACACAAACACCTACATGGCACAAAGGGGAGGTGAAGATACCTTGAAAAGAAGAGAAGAGGATGCACATAAGAGCTCCCACCATCACCATCACATGCTACCAGGTCTGCACACACTTCTCCTCACAACAAACACACATACATTCAGCCATAATTTTTCAGCACAAATGGACACACAAACAACACCAATTAAAGATGAAATATTAAGGAAGAACTTGGATTTCACTCACCTCCATTGAGCCAATCCCAAACCTTCACTTCTCTTGGCTTCTCTTCACCCAAACCCCCTTGAAGCAGCCATGATAGGCCCCAAATTCAAAGCAGCAGCAGCAAAGAAAAGAGAGAGCTAAACAGCTAACAAAGAAAGAAAAGAAAAGAAAAACAGGGGATTCATCAAAACCTCTTCAATCTCTTCCTCTCCTCCCCTCTCTCTCTCTCTCCCTCTCACTCTCAAACTAACTCTGCTGGAACCCCAAAAATACTAGCAGAAACCCTCTTTTTATTCCCCCCAAAACAACACACATTTAGTGGGGTAGAAAGGACAAAATCGTCCCTCTCCAGAAATTCTGGACGGATTCCACTAAAACAGCAATAACTTCTACAATATAGCTCCGAATGGCACAATTCAAACCGTTGGAAAGCTAAGACGATTATCTACAACTTTTATGTTTATGCCATGATCCAATAACACCTCTAGCTATTCCAAAATATGAGTTAAACACCGAACATGGCTGCTGCCAGATTTCTCTCATCCCCAGGGTATAATTGGAAAAACACTCATAACTTTTGCTATACGAATCTAGATGATCTAATTCTACTTTTGTACAGAAGCTAACTCAAAATTGAACGTCCCATATCAAAATCATATTTAAACTATATCATCTGGGCATTTAACAAAATTAAATCCAAATAACAATTGAAACTGCATAACTTCTAAAAAGACGTCAGAATGCGACGAAAATTTATTGGTAGGCCAATGCTAGTATCAGGAGAAAAGATATGCAGTCAAATTTTGAAAATGAATGCCCAAACTATTAAAATAAATACAAACCCAATATTTAAAAGCCAAAGAGTGACACAGACTTAACACACTTAACACACCAGGACTGCGTTAGGAAGCACATTCAACTCATGAATTGCAACGACAGGATCTATTCCAGGCATGTCGTTGTGAGTCTAGGCGAACACATCCCAGTTATCCTGTAAAAAAGAGATGATAGCTTTCTTTTCTTCGTCAGGGAGGAGACTCCCCACCTGAATGGTTTTCTCGGGGTCGTCCTCATCCAAAGGGACAATACTGACCGGCTCAAGAGTGGGTGGTTCGGGTTCGGACTCGATTAGCACTTGAGCCCACTTCGATGGACGGTCTATTAATTTCTATGAATCTGGGGACGGCTGTCCACAGTCTGGCACCCGGGCTGCTAGGGCGTAGCACTTTCGGGCCACCACTTGATCTTCGTGGATGTCGATGGTCAAACGCCCGTCCTTAGTGAGACACTACATGACTTGATGAAGAGTGGACGGAACTCCCTCCATTTGATGGATCCACTCGTAACCCATGATAGCGTTGTATGCCGAGGGAGAATCAATGACGATGAACTCGATGTTGAGAGTACGGTCGGCTGCCATCACCGGAAGGGTTACCAACTGGGCTCACCCTCCAACCATCGAATCCTATCAGTGGAGGGTTGGAACGCTTGATGTCTTCCACATCCAGCCCCATCCTACAGTAAGCATCTAAGAACAGGATACCTGTTCGAGATCATCGGCCCCTTAGTGGATCATAACCCTCTGCACCTAGCAACTGCAAATGTATACGGTAATAATCAGGGGGTCAACATGTGGCAAGGATACATGTTCGAGATCATCGGCCCCGAAGCAGATTGAGTTGATGGTGACCTTGCTTCAGGGATTGGTTCTATGATGGTGCGCTTTCGTGACCCCGGTTATTCTCTCGAGCTTGGTTCCACCTCGCCTGGGGTGGGTCGCCCATGGATGACCGCGACGATCCTGGTCGGGGGTTCTCCTGGCTTGGGGGCGTCTTCCCTTCCATCGCCGTCTGGTTTGGCTAGATTAGGCTGTCGTGCCACGTAATGCGCAAGGCTTCAGTCTCGGATCAGGTTCTCAACCTCCCATGGAGGCTCCTACATTCCTCGGTGGTGTGGCCTATCTCGTTATGGAATTCGCATTTGCGGGTTTGATCACGATTCTCGACCAGGGTTCTGATCGGGAAAGGGGCTTTGAAATATCCCTTACCCTTGTTGTCGCACCAAAGTTGTCATATTGACACGGTGAGTGGAGTTGTTACAAAGCCTTTCCCTCTCTGAGGACGAGAACTGTCTGATTTTTTGTCATCCTTTCGTGACAACGTGGAAGACTGCTTCTTGGAGGGATGGTTCTCCTTTTGAGGGGGACCAACCGTGATGGTGGTAGTTGCCTTGCGAGCGGTGAAGGAGACGTTGTCCTCCAGGCGAATGGACCCCTTTGCGTGGGAGAGTACGTCTGCCATGTTGGTAGGAGGTTTGCAGATGAGGGACTTGTAAAGATGTCCGGTGGGGATCAGTCCTCCCTGAAATGCCACAGCTATAGTTTGAGGATTGCATGATTTGATCTCGTCATCTCCACGCTAAAGCGCGTGAGATAGTCTCAGAGACACTCGCCCTCTGCCTGCTTCATCCCAAACAAACTTGCCACATCCTTCATGGGTTTATAATAGCATATGTAGTGGCTAATGAATGCCTTGCAGAGGCCGCAGAAGTCGGAAATGGATCCTGCTGGTAGCTTACGGAACCAGGTCAAGGTCTGTCCTCTGAGACTTGGAGGAAATACCTTGCATAGCAAGACATCATCTCCTGCATCGAGGGACATGCGTTGTTGATAATGAAAAATATGCTCGATGGGATCAGATTTTTCCTCAAACAATTTGAATTTCAAAGGGGTGAACTTATCTGGTTTGGGCGCGTGGACGATCTCGTCCACAAACGGAGAGTTGTTGATTAGCTGTGCCGTTTGCATGACGATATCCGCCGAGGTCTGAGGCTTCAAGTTGTTGAGGATGCGACGATCCACTTCTCTCATCATGTTGTCTTGTCTGTCCTACCAGACCTGATCTGCTTCACGAGGTCGCTTGGAGTGCACGATGGCGTTAGACGAGACTACCGGTTGTTCCGGATGATCATTTCCAGGAGGGTCGATGCGCCAGTTGGTTCATTGGGGATCATTAGGCGCAGGTGGCACGGGATCGTCACTGGTTCAGGGGCTTCACGTTATCCCATTTGGCCCGGAGGTGCTCGTTCCCCTCTCGGGCCACCTGGGTCGTGCAGACCAACTCCTCGATCCGCTTCTCAGCACGCTCTGCTCAAGTGAGAGCTTCGTCACAGATCCGTTGCAAAACGATGACCTTTGGGCTAGGTTCGTCGCCCTCGGTCACGCCAGGAAGGGACGACGGGTTGGCTGCTGACGTGCTGCTGGCACCGACGTTGGCGGAGGAGTTTTCTTAGGAGGCATAACGATGAGCTAGGCTTTTCGTTCGGTTCTCACAGACAACGCCAAACTGGAGGGGCAAAAATTTAACTTACCGGGTTCGGGTTAACGGATTTGACCACTCTCGTTCTCCTCCGCCTGGTTCAGTCATCGTCCACCGGAAAGCACTCCTTGAACGCCATGGACATAGGGAGGTGGGAACCTGCCGAAAACCCTTCAACGCTCAAGTCAGTTAAGGTGGTCGAGGAATGGTAGTTTCAAGAAGAATTGTGCGGAACTTTTTTGTGAGAAGTTACCCCATATTTATAGAGGATTTCGGATGGTATTAGGATTTCTAATCGACCCCTTTCCATCAGACGGATGAGAATTCATCAGTCGTTAGTTAGTGGACAATAGATATACTCATAGGATTTGATCAATTATAAGTTGACATGTATATCCATATTTAATTGGGATTTCCTGGATTTAGTCAATGATGACTTGATACTATGATATATTTTTATTGAATGTTGATAATTGCCAATCAATAAAATATATTTAGGGGGATCAAAGAAAAATATAGGGTTTTTGCATGTATACCATTAAAAAATATGGTATTTATTTTTATACCATTAAATTTTTTTTAATGTAAAAATATGCCCCTCTTTTATCATTTTAACTAAAATGAACCTTAACTATAGTTAGTTTTTTTAACCAAAAAGTAAAAATGACAAAAATAACCTTAACATAGAATATTTTTTTTTCACAATGTAAATAATTAAGCATAATAACCTAATGAATTTTATGTTATTTCTAAATCAATCGTGGGTCATTTAATCTTATCCCTTCTTTCCTTTTCTTCTAATCAAAATCTAATTTTTTTAAAAAATTGTGTTTTATAATATATATTATTAATTGTTCTCAAAATAATTTTATTTTACTTTTATTAATGTATGTATTAATAATTATTATATCTTCGCTAATAAATAGTTTGTATGATTAATTTTTATGTTTTTTGAGTTTAGATGAAATTTATCATTTTCATGTTAAAATTAATATTTTTTATTTTTATAAATATTATATTTGGTAAGGTTAAATATGAAAAATAAATAAATAAGGGTAATAGTCTTTTCTTCAAAATTTTAACGGTTTTAATGAAAATTTGGATGGAAGTTGACTAGGATGGTAAATATGCATAAATTCAGCATATTTCAATGATATAAAAATAAGCAGGTTATTTTGAGTGGTATAAAATTAAATAACATGTTTTTGGATGGTATACATACAAAAAATCCAAAAATATAATTGGATATGTACTGACTTAGAAGGTGGTCGTCGGATTTAGGCAGGTTAACAGCCTTAGCTCGATCGGGTCTAGCCCGGGCACGTCGTGGACTTTCCGGATCCGGTCCACGCTTGTAGGCTCTGAAATTTTGGCGCCCACAATATATATATATATAATAAAGTCAACAATATACAAATTTTAAAATGCATCCTAAATTATATACATAGTGTGACTTTTCCATGATGTAGATTATCAGTATATATTAAATCTATAAAAAATACATACTATATATATATAATTTTAGTATTTAATATATAAATTTTTTTTAATAAAAATTAATATATATAGAGGTTAATCTGGTAACATGTACATTATATATAATATATATTAGGATTTTATAATAATTTCATTACATTGATTAAAACATAAACTTCATGTATAAATTTATTTAGAAATATTACGATGCATATATATGTCATATAATTTGAATATATTAAATTTTTCTTGAATTGTCTCTCCCTTCCAAATTTGAATATATTAACTTTTTTTATTAATAATTAAATATAATATAAGTACATATATTATATAAAATTCAGTACGCATATATTAATTTTAGACATATAATGCAATTGATTTTCGAGAATATTAAAATGTAAATATGAATAAATGTATAAAGTTTTAGATATAGATTGATATAAATTAAAGAAACATGGATCAATCAGAATCCAGAATAGTGGGTTTCAAAAGCCCATGGATAACCCATAGGTTGGAGGCCAATGTTTTTCTTCCCTTCGCTACTGGTAGGATTTGAAACCGGGTGCCTCTATTTGCACCCCTCAAAATGGGGTGCACACCCCTTTTTTTATACACCCAACAAAAAATAATGAAACCCTTTAAACCCCCTTTTTTTGAATCCGCACACAATACTGTCAACATAAATATCAAATATCGCACTGATAGGTCGGAATGACAGTGTACTAGTTTTCTGAACCCCGCGACACAATAATGTCGACTAAATACCAAATGTCGACACTGATAGTGTCGCGAATGTCTAAATGCTACGAATTTAATTTTTTGAACCCTACGACACAATCACTGTCACATAAATATCAAATGTCGACACTGATGTGTCGCGAATGATCCAAATGGGGTGTGCACATGATCCGATTATAAACGGATCTTTTGTGCATTACCCATTTATGAGGGGTGTGCACCCCATTTTGAGTGGTGCAAATAGAGACACCCTTTGAAACCGGCACTCATCGGACCACCGCACTAAGCGGGTCGGGACAGACTACTTAATCCTAACGATCTGTCCTTTTCGTTCATACGACAGATGAATTGACAAATTTAATAGTTGGTCCAACTTGACTCTCAGTCAGTGATTCAATTACCCAAAAAAATAAAAGAGTTCAGTCAAAGGAGGCTATGGGTGAGAGTGAGACGTGCATAAAAAATGGAGTTGGTTATCGGTGAGAGTGAAACATGTGAATAAAAACTGATAAATATTTATAAAAGATAAATGATCAATTTTGATTTTTTGAAATACAAGATATGATAACATGTAATTTGAAATACGAGTCTTTTTATATTAATTTTTTGAATAATTTGATAAAATAACACAATTTCAAATGATTAGATAAAAAAAATTCACAAATTCAAAAAAGACTTGAAATATCAATAATAATTTATTTTCATATATTCCAACATAGTTATACCTATTTAATTTCTAACAAATAATTTTTTTTTGTTGATATTTTTTTCTTCTTTTTCTCTTGGGCTAAAAAAATTAACTAATCGATACTGAGGCAACTGGAAGATCAAGACCATTGATTCCAGAAGGAGGCTATAAGATTTTATTGGCCATGCTCAGAGATTTTTACCATTCACATCATTGATGATTTACGAAAGAAATCGCCAATCAGAGCAAGCAGTTAAATTGGATTATAATAATCTGTGACCTTTTACTAAATTTAAGAGGTCTTGAGGCCTATAAATAAGACTAAAGAAAAGTCATTAAATTTTAGTTTATTATCTCTAATTTCTTGGAGAACCTCATAAGTTTTCACAACTTTTTGAGCATCTCCAAGGGGGCCGAATAATTCGACTCCTACGTTCAATCCGACGAGCGGGGGAGCAGGGGCAATATTTTGGAGTGGTTTATATTAAATATTAATATAGTATGATTTTTTGTTCTTATATTTGATTTAATGATTTTATATGTCAAATAATGTGTTGTTCAAAAGACACTTATTTTTTTACAACCCATTCACTGTGATATTGTAGTATATATTGCATGTCATAGTGTAGGGTTTTATCATAATGTATGAAATAAAAAAAATTATTTATTTATAATGAAAAAAATATACTAGTGTATCTCAGTTTATATATCACTTCACATAACATGTACTTCATAGGAGAGTACATAATTTAAAAAAAAACGGTGTAGATTATAAATGGAGAAGCATAAGGGTCTAGACATATCATTTTTCTTTTTTTTCAGCTCCAATTTCAGTCCTGTATGCGTCGATAGAAAATCACCGGAGTATATATTCGCAATAACGAGGTATATATTTTGATAGAAATTTTACACATTTTCTATAAATGTATTCATGTAATTTGTTAGAGTATATGTTTCATTTTTTTTATAAAAGCATGTATCTCATTAGATAGAATATATATTATTTTTAAAAAATTTAAAACATGTGTAGATTGAAATTATGTGAAAAAAGACTATATGTAACATTATCTCAATATATAACAAAAAAACGAAAACAAAAAACAAAACAAAATCTTGGCCGGGCTCTAGCCAACCTTTAGGTCCGCCTCTGCATGGGAGGAAAAACTGCTCCAACCGGCTCCTCATCGCTCAACATTTCGGGTGGATGAGCAGGGAAGCTCAACAAATGAGGGAGATGATTAGGAGCTCCCAGAGGTGGCCCCCACTTCCAAAAAAATTAAAAATAATAATTTTTCTCATTTGAATTTTGATGGGTCCCACAAAAAATTAAAAACATAAAAAATTGCTTTGTATGTATATCTGTAAGGGCTATATCTTAAAAGATCTTTCTATATCTATTTAACACCATCTTCATTTATATAATTTTACACTCTCAACCTACAAGTTTTGTTGTTCCAAAATTAAGGTTTTTTCTCTCTAAATTTTACATTTGATATGAATTTCTCGTTTGTTATTATTTTATTTTTTAGGTATTATTTTTATTAATTTATTTTAATTGTTTTTGTGCATTTGGATCCTCGTAGTAATGCATTTTACAACGATCTTCTTAACAATGAATAATCTTTTGATCTGTCTGTGAATATTTCACTCAACCCTTCAGGTCATCTCAAATTCGTGTTAAAGAAGAATCCTTAAAAAAAGAAAAACACATGAGCATAAAAAATTTCAGTTGAAGAGGACATGATGCTTATATCCACATGGCTCAATATTAGCATAGATGCAATGCATGAAACTGAGCAAAAGAATCACACATATTGATAATGAGTTCATTCCTATTATCAACAATACAAACAATTTAAATTAGAGCATACTGCCAATTCTAGGATGCATTGTTGTGGGTAAGTTTCATTGCAATTTTATGCAAATTGAAGAAAGACAACAAAGCTGTATCAATGAACAAGACAAGGTATCTATATTTTTAAAATTCATATGTTTATACTCATTATTTTTCAATTTATAATTAAGTTATTTTATATATTTTTTGAAAATTAGGTCTATCAAGCAATGGAAATGTATCTAAGTTTTCAACATTCAACATTTCAATTTTTCAGATCGTTGGAATGAATTGAAAAATTCATTGAAGTGGTGCACCAAAAGTTTCAAGAAGAAGTCTAAAAATTCAAGAAATGCTAGTTTTGCAACGTCTTGTCCTTCAACTCCAGATTCAGTAAATTTAGGAGAAGATAATGCTAGTCTAGTTGTTGATGATACTGTTGTTGGTTTGGAGAGACCACTAGGCAAAAGGGCTGCAAAGGAGCGATTGAAATTTGAAAAAAGCAAACAAACAACTGAGAACATGGATGGAATACCCATCATGAAGTTGTTTGAAGAGTATAAGGAAGAGCAAAAAAATAACCATTGAGGAGAGAAAAGAGCAGTTTGACAAATTATATGCTCAAGAGAAGGATGTGAGTTATATTGAGAAAGAAAAACTTCGATTGAAAGAAATAAAAGTGAAGAGAGAATAATGGCGGTTGATACTTCTAACATGCATTTATTGCATGCAGATTATTACATGGCCCTCCATGTGCAAATAATTGCAAAAAGGATGCACCAATCATTCTGTAGTAGTTTTAATTATGTTGTACTGTACATGAAAAAATGACAATCTATCTTATTATTACAAGGCCCTCCAGATGCAAATACAACAGTTGATAACATAAATTACAAATGCAATAAATATTAGGAAATACTTTCTAAATACTTATTAGGAAATATTTTCTAATCTCCACTATGTAGATTCCACATGTGCTCAACAAGATATGACTGAAGTTGAGAATGAGTTTGTCTGTCTCTGACGCGATGATGGGTTTGAATAAATTCAAGTAATTCAGGTGTACGCTCATGAGACACTAGCACAGATGGTATTTCATCAATTGAATCATAGTTGAAGTCGAATTGGTCCGCATGTCGCTCATCCTCCAAGATCATATTATGCATTATTATGCACTCTGTCATAATACCTTTGAGTGTTTCTTAATCCAAAGACGTGGTGGTCCATGTATGATCGCAAAACGTGCTTGAAGCACCCCAAATGCTCGCTCGACATCCTTCTGCGTTGACTCTTGAGCTACAACAAATTGTTTTCTCTTATTTCCTTGTGGAGATGGAATTGTTTTTACAAACATTGACCATGAGAGGGTATATACCATCAGCGAGATAATAACCCATTGTGTACTCGTGACCATTAATTGAATACCTGATGAGAGGAATACATCCTTCAGTTAGTTCAACAAAAACATAAGATCGGTCTAACAAGTTAATGTCATTAAGAGATCCAGGTAACCTGAAGAAGGCATGCTATATCCAAAGATCATATGAAGCTATTGCTTTCAAAATAATTGTTTGTTCATGAACATGACCAATATACATCTCATGCCACACAGTTGGACAATTTTTTCATTTCCAATGCATACATTCAATGCTCCCCAACATCCCAGGAAAGCCACGTTGGTCGCCAAGCGCTAACAATATAGCAATATCGGCATTGTTTGTTGGCTTCAAATACTCATCGCCAAACATTGCAACAACTGCTTTAACAAACCTTTTAAGACCGGTGCTTTCATCGATCCTCACATAGTCATCTACAAAATCTGCTAATACTCATAAGCAAGCATCCTCAGAGTGGCAATAATCTTTTGAAGTGTAGATAAACCGACAATTCTACAAGCATCCCTTCTTTGAACAAAATAAGGATCGTTGTTTTTCCACTGCAGATTGAATGCAAAAAAAAAAGAGATTGATTCATTCGAAACCTCCTCTGGAATAGATGTGGAGGATATATATACTGGCATTTCAACAAAATAGTCACGATAAAGTCTTTCGTGACATTGAACTCTACCACGTTGAATGACAGCGTGGCTCAGAACAAAACCAAGACGATGCGATGTACCTCTCTCGTTAACCTGTTGTTGTTCTTCGATTGCCACCATTGCTAATAGCATTCCATATTTGTCAGTATCTTGTTTGTCTTTGAGAACCATATGGAGAAAGTGGTTACGAGCCATATATACTATTTGGAGAATGTAGAAGATAACTGAGTTGGGATGGATGAATGAAAGATTATATAAATTTATTTATAATCTAATATTAAAATATACCCATTAAAATGCGACCGTTAAGATATAGTCGTCCAAATAAGACCTTTACAATATAGCTGTTAAAATATGACCATTACAATATGGCTGTTAAAATATGATTATTAAAAAAGAGTAGCTAAAATATGACCTTTAAAAAAGAGCCATTAAAATATGACCGTTACGATATAGAAAATAAAAATATTATCATTAAGTTATTTTTTATGACTTTAAATTTTAAATATAATTAATTTGAATTAAAAAATATTAATAAAAATCATTGTAGGAGTCATTTAAGGAGTATGGTTGGAGTGGGCAATGTAATCAAGGCTCCTTACCGGGTACATGTGTCATGCTCAACCAAATGAAGGAGGCATTGGTGGAGGATGGTTGGAGATGCTCTTATATGTTTAATTTAATTTAAATGTATAATGAATGTTTGGGATCACCTTTTTCTTAAGCCCCATTTGGAATTGACTTCCAAACGATAGATTTTTTTAAAATCTATTCCGCTTATGAAAAGTGTTGAAATTTAATGAATAAAAACTCAAACAACGCTTAAAACACCGTGTTTGTGAAAAATTGTTTTAATATGCAATTTGACATTTACATCACAGAATCCGCTCACGCATGGATCTAAATAGTTCCTTATAAAATTCTCTTGGTACTTATTAATAGGATTCATATTCTTCTGAGAGAGAAATTCTCCCAGCGTTTCCTTTTCTTATTTTCCATATTCATTTATTTAAGGATGTTTCAATTTTTTTTTTGAGGAACAGATAAACTTTTTTTTATTAATATGTAATTTCTTTTCTCCTCTCTCACTTTTTGTTGTTGCATGCAATCCTTATTTTCATCTATGCTTCACAAATGACTCATATCATTTTTATTTGTTTGTGTAAGTCAATATACATGCACAATTCATTAGAGTATTATATTTTCTCATAATATGAATAATTAATATCCTCATAAAATGAATAATTAATCACTTTAAAAAAATTAAATCATGTTCTTTAATCTGTGATCACTTGCAACGGAGGAGGAGGTTCCGCAAGGGTACAACAGGGTCTCAATCAATGCTTTCTTTGTTGAAGAAGGAGCTCCGGGAAGGGCACCTATCATTTGATGGATCTCCCTACGTGGTACCTTTCAACAGAGCCACCCATTGGAGCTGGGAGGATTTGATGTCAACAATTCCCCGGATTAAGGAGTTATACATAGTGATGAGGCTTACTTTACCAGGGTCTGATAGTAGATTTTGGAAATTTGTTTGGCGTCTTCCAATTCTTCCTCGTATGAAAACTTTCTTGTGGAAATTGATTTGGAATAGACTGCCTACGAGGACATTACTAAGCTCACGGGGAGTATATATAGAATTAGCTTGTCCCATTTGTGTCGAGGCTGACGAGACAGCACAACATTTATTCATGGAATTTTTACAGCAAAGTGTTGGAGGTTGGTTCCTAGTCAATGTTGGCCTTCTAGCAAGATTTGGTCATCCTCAAGCTGGATAGAGGTGTTCAATAAAAACTCATGGATGATGATGTCAGATTGGAAAATAAGGATAGTGGTTTTTATCCTTATTTGCTGGCAGGTTTGCCTCATGAGAAATGAATGTATTTTTCAAGGAGCTCAACCTCAGGAGGTTCAAGTGGTAAGTAGGGCCTTATCATATATGGAGAAGTGTATAGTGAATTTAGAAAAAAACCAACCTGGAAAGTTTATAAGGTACTCATTTCAACCACAGTCAAGTGGGTAAATGAAGTTCCTACATGTCATGGGGTTTCCAATTTTGAATTAATTATTGTAGCAGATGGAAGTTCAGATATTTATTCAAGGGCAGTAGGTGCGGCTTTCGTCATCTGCCAAAATGACCCACTCAAGATAGTGGCAGTGGGATTTGCTGCTTGGCCATGGGCATCCCCATTGTGTATGGGGGAGGCTGAAGCTATAAATATGAGCATGTAGGCGGCAGTCTCATTGGGCCTTAAGAAGGTTTGCATTTGTACATACTCTGAATGTAACGTTCCAGGCTTACATAGCAAGAAATTGTCCGCTTTGCTCCTAAATGGGCTCACGACTTTAAAACGCGTCTTAGCGTGTAAGAGCTGTGCTCACATATAAACACAGACTATCTCCTCCCATTAGGCGATGTGAGACTAAACACCAAACCCACACCCTCACCCAATCCATGGGCTTCTTCGGACTATTGGACTTCCCCCTCAATGGGCCGGGCGTGTCACAATCACCCCCCCAATGGGCCACACGTCCTCGTGTGGGGCCACGCCCACCATCACGAAATGGATAGGCTTTGATACCAATTGTAATGCCCCAGGCTTACACAACAAGAAATTGTCCGCTTTGCCCCTAAATGGGCTCATGGCTTTATCATGCGTTTTGGTGTGTAAGAGCTGTGCTCACATATGAGTACATACTATCTCCTCCCATTAGACGATGTGGAACTAAACACCAAACCCTCGCCCAATCTATGAGCTTCTTAGGACTATTGGACTTCCCCCTCAACGGGCCGGGCGTCACACTGAAATAATGATCCGTATTTTACATGGTTCAGGTATGGGACCTCCTCCACTTATACATCTATTGGAGAGTATATTTATATACAAAGAGCAGATGGAGATGATTCACTTCATAAAAGTAAATTGAATGGTGGTACAAGCTCCAAAAGGTTAGTTCAATATGTTCGACATGCCCAACAATCTTGTTTTGTTTGCGATTTGGAGAATCCACTAATTAGAAGTTTAATACACTCTGTTTTTATACTTTATGAGTGTTTTGTACAAAGTCAGTATGAGGATGGACAAATGGACTCTTCTTGTATAATTTCTTTTGATAGTTGCCAATAAATACTAGCCTATATGGCTTTGATATATATATATATATATATATATATATATATATATATATATATATATATATATATATAGTGAAAGTGCGGACGTGAGCACGCGATCGCGGGCTGTCCGATCGCGGGTCCATCGCATCCAACGGTCGACGTGATTCTCACCCGACCGTCCGATGCGATGGACCTGTGATCGACGGCCCGTGATCACGTGCGCACCGACCGCACGCCAGCACCTCCCTATATATATATATGCAGAATTGATAAGGTGCGGATGGTGTGGGAATAGTCCCACCGTGCGGGATTGAATCTGGGTCGTCCGATCGATGGTCTCTCGATCGGACGGCCTATGTTTTCAAAAAAAAATTTAAAAAAAGGGAACCGATGGTTCCACTGAAAAAAGAGAGTTCGAGAGAGAGAGACTCTCTTCTTGTCTTTTTTTTTTAGAGCAACTCTCTTCCTCCCTTGTTAACACCCCAAAATAAATCTCCCCACTTATCCCCTTCATTGGCACCCGCATCCCCTTCCGGCATTCCCTTCACCAGCACCGTCATCCCCTTCACTGTAAGTTTTTATTTTACCCATCTTGATCTACATTGATGACTTAGGGTTTAGGGTTTTGTTCTTTTAAGGATTTTCAAGTTTTGTATTTTTTTTCTTTTAAGGGTTCCTATGTTATATTCTTGAAAGGTTTGTAATTTTTTGGGTTGATTAGTTAGGGGTTTTTTTTGGGGGTTAATAAATATTTTTTTTCATTTGAAGGGGTGAAATTTATGTAATGTTGGGTTAATGGGTTTGTGTTTGAGCATCCTATTAACTGAGAACAAAAACTTTCCATTATGGAGCATTCAAAACTCCCTCCATTAAAGTTTGAAAAACCAATACACATAGAGAGAGAGAGAGATGTTTGACTCACAATCACTGATATCAAAGGGGGGGGGGGGGGTCCATTGGGCACTATTTGGATTGATGTCCAAGGCTCAAGAAGCATCAAATCCTCAAGATTGACGTACTGTTTTCCATAAGTATGCCTTTCTTTCTCTTATACATGTTTTTTTTTTTTTAAAAGGATTCTTCATAGTTGGCTTTTTTATGTTTGAAATGTAGAGTATGTGGTGGGTGTAAGTTTTGTGGTGTTTATTAGTTGTTATGAGATTTTTCTTTTGGGGGGGGGGGGGGGGGGGGGGGGGGGGAGAGGGGAAGGGTGACTGTGTTTTCATGGAGGGCTTGGGTCTTTGGAGTTGTGATGTTCAATTCAGTGTAAGTTTTGAAGCGGGAGTTTGTGTGGCTTTTTAGTGTAATTGATTCTGTTTTTTCTTAATTCAACATATATGATGTGTATCAAAATCCAGAACCAATGTGATGAAACATTTTTTGTTGACACTCATTTATGTAATGGTGTTATGGATGGTTTTCATTTCAGTTTTTCATGAATTATTTGATTATTTATGCAATGGAAGCTGTAAAGTTGATAAAATCATAATGAAATTAATTGGTTTCTTTATGCATTTGGTTAATTGACACACACCAATGTTTAGAAGACATGAATA
Organism: Acorus calamus; assembly: GCA_030737845.1. Classification (NCBI taxonomy): domain Eukaryota; kingdom Viridiplantae; phylum Streptophyta; class Magnoliopsida; order Acorales; family Acoraceae; genus Acorus; species Acorus calamus. The sequence goes on from CM060860.1 coordinate 22,702,755, forward strand.
ATTCTCTATTTCTCTAAGTAGCTAACATGAACCCGATATGTTTGAGAAAGCTTCCGCAACTCAGGAAGGCTTGATTGAAGAATACAAAAATGATTTATTATTTCAATCCAATATCTCGGTCTGGTCATGTAATTCTTTCTATTATCCACCATGGCTGCATCTTTTTTGTCCCTTGTTAATTTTTAATGCAAAGTGATGGTGTTATTTTGTCTATACCATTTTCATTGCATGTTCTACTGAAGAATAAATTGGCGTGTTTTTTATTTACATGAATTCACTGGTCAATAGCACTTTCTTTATGTTGCCTCTTTCTAAATGTTGAGCAGTTTTGTCTTAACCTTTTCTTGTATTTCAATGTTTGCCCATAATTTCATTTTCACTGGGTACCTTTGTGTTTTTTCCTTGATGAAGTCCTTCATATTCTAATCATAAGTATCATTATTCTTTTATTCCTCTGTATTTGTAGATTGCAGTTGCTTTTGCTGTCGCAGCCATCCCGGAAGGCCTTCCTACTGTTGTTACGACGTGAGTTCTGGTTTGGCCAATATATGTAACATCATCACTTTGTTTAAAAAAATGGGACTTTAATCTGATATGTTGAAATAAAATGGTGGGTAGTGTGTTTTTTTATTTTATTTTTTTATTTATAGAACCTCTAGTTCAAGCACCTGATTGTTTAATGCATCCTTTTTTTTTCATCTGTTTCACTCTTGACTTCAATGTGGTAATAAATTTTCTGAGACAACTTGTTCTTCTATATTTATTTAATTCTTAAAGCTTTGTTAATTTGTTTGTATGTCCTTATTCTCTGAATTCCTATGCCTGTGGTGAGAGCCAGTTAGATTTTGAAACTTCTTTTCATTTGTGATTAATGTATGCTTTCAATATTGATAACTTATCATATAGATAGGACCTTGTGCTTGTAATTGAAATAAAATGTCATACTTTCTCCTATATGAAAAATATCTCTGACTTTTCACAATTTTTTCAGTGACATTAACATAATTATGAGTAATTATCAAAAAAAAAAAGAGTGTAACTTATAAATATCTTTTGAGTCTTGCAACTTTTTACATAATATTTTGTTCATCTGTGTGTAGTGAAGGAATTGTAGCTTCCCCATCTGTGGCATTTTGTATGAATTTTTATACATCACTGTCTGAGATGCTCTGTTGGACTTGTGCATCAATAATTGTTATACTTTTTTTAAAATTGGTTATAAGTGATATGCACTGGCATGATCAAGCTTTGCACTTGAAAACATACTTTAGGTGAGCCATCAGTTATAACTCTTGCAAACTCCACTCCATCGCCACCTATTAATATGCACTCATGTAGGTAAATAACATACTAATACTGTTAATATTATCTATGAGTTGACAATTGGATTTTGTCCAAGGCCAATTATACTAATGGATATTTAAATATCTCCTTATAAGATTTTATGATGTGGGCTCTAAATGCTAATTGTATATGTTTTTCTATGTTAAATGATTGCATGTATTCTCAACATAATTGGCTTAAAAATTCAAATGGATTTTGCCTTTGCCTATATTCTTTTTCTTTTCCATTCCTGATGTAGGTGATTGGCCCGTGGGAGAAAAAGAATGACTCGTCATTTCTTTTATTTTGAGGAAACAAACCTGATGAACAATACATTATTGAGCAATCTGCCTCCTATGATTCAATCATAGCACTTACAAATAAGAAAAAAAAGAACAGATTCAAGCAATGTACACAATAAAATGCATTCGAGATAGTAAATAAATAAAAAAAACTGGGTGAATAACCAATGCAGGCCACCTTAGCTCATTAGAAAATGCATCTCACATATTAGGGAATAACTATTTAGCTTTGTGGATTGGGAAATTGTTCATTGTGGAAGCTTATTAGCAAGATGTGGGTCCTATGGAGAGGCCTAGGAAACGGCTGTGCTTTTCAGTCAAATCCTACGTTAAACTGAGTGTGTGTTAATGTTTTTTTTTAAGCCAAGTTGTTCTTTATGAATATCGCATATAAATATGTAACAAGACTCTCATGTTCCCTCATTTTTTGGTAATTTAGCACCTAAGACTCTGATGCTCTATCCACAAAGACATTCTTTTTTTGATTTCTTTCTCTTATTGTTTTTATGTTGTTTTTCAGATATGGTTCGATATAAGAGGCCTGCAAATTTGGACAAGGAAAAACAAGTGCAACCACTGAAAAAAGCCAAACAATCCACAAAGCCTTCAACAATAAATTATTAGAAAAAAGAAGTCCGAAGAATTTGAGATCCCTCACAAAGAAAAAGATCATACAAAAAGTAATTTAAATTATGATGAATACATTGTTTATTATTGATACACTTATTATAATGCATAAACTCGTGGTATTTTTTATTTTTATATTTATAAACAATTTGACAGGATAAAGTGAAAAATTATCAAAATACATTGAACATGAGATGTTATCTAAACAAATTTCTCAAGATTGTTCAAAAGTTAGAACTCAAAGAATGACATATCAAGGCAATGGATAAAACACCGTTTGGGCATTTTCTTAAGATGCCCAATCTTTTATGTGAGAGAACCATCTTGGAGGAAAATTGTGGAGTATGGGAGAAAGGAAGAAAAAGATTTAAACTAGGAAATTTAATCATTCCCTTCAAAGTCTCCGATTGTGCATTAATCCTAGGTTTGAGTAGTCATGGAGAAATTGTTGACTTCAAAAAGGATGGTGAGTGTACAGAGTTGTAAAAAGGTTTTTTGATAAATCTCTTCCAACAACAAATTGTATTGTAAGGCATCTCTAACGACTAATGTTGTATGACGACTCAGGGGGGTCATTAGAAGATTTCACGAAGATGATGGTTCTTTTATTATTTTCCACTGTTCTTTTTCCCCAAACAAATTTTGTGTTACCTATACAGTTGATGAGATTGAGAGACTGGAAGACTATGCATGGGCAGATGCTGTGCATAGATTTTTGATAAAGCACATACCTGATGCGTCTAATCGGGTAAGGAGTAAAAAAGAAGAGAAACTGAAAGCGCTGGATATATCAATGGGTGTGTCATTCTCATCAATGTAAGTTATCAACTCTTAGAATAATTATAATTGATAATACTCATTTATAATAATTAACTTCTGATTTTGAAAGGTATTTGTCTATGAGCATAGCAATATTGTAAAATCCAAGGCCATTGCACGTGATAAAGTGCCCTGACTTTTTAAATGGAAATCAATCAAACATCATTGAAAAAATATCAACGGCTATGCTAATGATGGGATGAAAGACTTCCAAGTAAGTGTTTCATTAATATTAGTTTGTTTATTATTCATATTATATGTATTTTAAAGTCAATACAACTTTGAGACTAGTAAGATATTGATTTCAATCTTGCTGTTTATTGGTGATTGAAAGTCTTGTACCTTTTGATGTGGAGAATACGTTTCTTTCAAAAAAGGTTATACAAGGGACAACAACTGAATAAAAAAATATAGCTAGGAATCCATTATAGCAGAAAGAGATAGACTGTTTGAGGAAAATGTGAGACTGATGAAAGAAAATGATTGACTCACATGTGAGAATTCCCGGTTGACAGAAGAAATTCATATGTGGATGAAATCATTCCATAATGCACAGTCGGGTGTGAAGAGAGATAAAGATGAAGATGAATCTACTGGACTCCTCCTCCAATGAAGATTTCAATAAAGATAAATATGTAGAAATGATCAAGATGTTTGTCAAATTGATAAGGACAATTCAACATTGGATGAACAGAAAATCAGGGAGCAAGAAACTCACATTGCAAAGGATGAAAGCAAAGAAAAGGAAAAAGGAAAAAGAGATAAGAAAAAAAGTTCCAAGATAACTTCTCCTTATCTTTTACTTGCATCCCCTAAAAAGAAGCGTCACAAGGTATTAATACATATTACCATTACTTTCTCTGATGTAAACTAGCTAACATCTTTTATTTGATTTTTATATCTTTTCTAATATCATTTATGTCATTTCAGACTGTACCGATGGATGATTTAAATGAACTTGACAGAAAATTGATAGGCAACTTTTTGAATTTAGAAATGAATGGGTAATGCTTTAGTGCTATAACTCATATTTAGTTTAATCAATATGTTCTTACTTGTTATATTTGGTTTCATCTAGAGGAATTGTGTTTAAGAACGAAGACAAATTTTGTACGAGGAAGCAAATATTTGAATTGTTAACAGGAAGATGTCTTGAGGGAGATGCAAGTTAAATGAAATTTGTATGTGCCTTTCATATTTCAATCTTGTAACCTTATAAATAACATTAACACTTTCTTTATCTTATAGGTAATCAATGTTTGTGGTTATATTTTTCAAGAGCGGAGTCGAACTGAAGATGGAGAACTAAAAACTATATTTGTGTCATCATTGTTTCATGCATGTATGAAGTCTTTTGGTAATATTCACTGAAAATATTATTAGACCTCAATTCTTATTTATATAATTTTGGTATAACAACATTGGTTTTTAAAAGGAGAAATGAAGAAAGCGGAGAACCATTTGAGTGCTTTGAGGGAGATGAATTCCACTACCATTGGTCTAGTATTCATTCTCCTTTTAACAAATTTTCATTGGCATCTATTGGTTATTATATGAAAAAGGGCTATTTTTAACTTAAATAAGTTTAAAAAAGCATGCAACAATGACTTATTTTAAGTTAAAAACTACAATATGGTGTTTATAAGTTTTTAATAAACAAATTGTACAAGTCAGATATGGATTTCCTTTTTTATTAATAAAACGGGAAAAATCCATATAATATGCCTGATATCACATAACCCCTGAAAACATACCATAAATCCAAAAAACCCTTTATGTTAATTAACTTAACCATATGTTAACCCCCACATGTAATTGTCAATTTGACCCCCGTGTATAAACATTAAACCCTTCCTTCCCTGTTCTCACCCCACCCCCCACATGGATCCAAAGGAGATCAACACATACAAAGATGGGCAACCAACAACAGAAGAAAGAGTTCACGGACTCTTCATCACGGCTCTCTTTGCAGGTTAGCACACAACTCCATTGATCACCTCAATGGGCACATGCCTCCTCCGCGAAAGGCAATAGCTATCAAATGTAGTGGAAGATCATAAGTTGTTGATGAAAAAGCATAGGGACAAGATTGATCACAACGTGTTATCAGAGATGGACACCTTATATCGATGCATCAAAGAGGCATTGAGGTTTTACCCCCATTGATAACACTGTTACGAAGGTCGTACAACACACCCCGGCGTGAACTCCTTTGAACAACATACCACCCCCCATCCCAAGTCCCCTTGCTGTGTGTAGCTCCCTCTCTTCTTTTGCCTCCATTGAATGCCAACATTCATCAGTTGGTGTGGGTAAAGGTTATAAGGAGGGATACATTTTTTTGGATTTGTGGATGTTTACGCCGGGGGGGGGGGGGGGGGGCAGTGTTAAAAGAATATAACAATTTTTATCATGGTTTAGATATTGGAATATGCTTCAAATATTCCAACTCTATGAATAGATTTTTAACTCGAGGGATTTTTTTATTTTATTGATGTGTTTATAAGGGGGTTATATGGATATATGAAAAGTCAGGGGGTTATGTAGATATTGGATAGATTACAGGGTGTTACATGAATTTTTGCCTAATAAAAAATAGGATAAAATCTTATTTTAACTCCCTGAAATCTTTTAAAATTAGAAAAAATCTCTGTAACATAAAATGAAAGATCATCATAGATCCCCAAAGTGTATATAGTTAACAAATTTAGTCTTCTGATCAAAAGTGTATCAAAATAAGTCCTTAGAATCCTAAAATCGGATTCAATCCCTACAAACTTTATAAAATCAGATTTAGTCATTTTATAAGACGAAATACCCCCATTATTTTTCAACGTCCCCATCTCCTAAAATGTCATCCTTAAATGTAAAAAATAGTGGTTGAACCTCATTTGATCCACATAATCGAGTTTTTTATTTCAACATTTTCACCTCTTCGATCTCATTATAAAGACTGAATAAAAAAATTTACTTCTTAATCAATTTCATTATAAAATCAGATAAAACAATTTAAAAACCAAATCAAAATTCCATAATACATTTTCAACTCAAAATTACTAGCAACAAAAAGGCATAAGGAATTGATTAGAAAATTATAATTTTTTTAATAAAATTTAAATAAATTAGTATATATTTTTAAATAATCACATAGACTTTTTATGATTTTAAAAAGACTTCAGTGGACTAAGATGAATTTTAAATTTTACAGAGACCTTTCGATTCATAAGTTTTTAAGGAATTGTATCGATTTTTTTCAAGAAAGAAAATAAATTTTAAACGGGATAATAGTAATCTACCATGCATGGTTAGGATTAACCATACATCTAGTTAGTTTTGATTTTAATAGGAACTAAAATAAATATTGTTTAATAAGATAAACACCTGAGAAGATTTATCAATTTTACATAGGCCTCGTTTGGTTGCGCGGTTGGGGCAGATTCTGCTTTTTGAAAAGCTGAAAAGCTTAAATCGTGCAGCCAAACAGGGCGGATTAATTTAGAATCGGAAGCTGAATTTCTTTTAATTTTTCCTCGAAATCTGTGTTTTGAAAAGCTCAGAAACTGTTAAGTTTGTGTCATTTTGGAATTTATAATATGGGTATTAGTATTATTTTGGGTAATTGGAAATGTTTATTTTATTTTATTTTTTTGGGTTTTCAGTTCTGATTGGTATCTGAACTTTAATTTTTTACTGATTGGTGGTGGATTAGCTATAGATAATCATAACCCTCTTGGTGTGATAGGGACACCTTGGGTAAGCTTAAGATGTCTCATCTCCCCATTGGTTATTTGTTTTTTTTTTTTTTGAATGGATGGGTGAGATTAGCTTAAATTCACCCCCCCTTATTAGCTACACCACTATATAAACTCTTCTTTGACCTTATCTCACTCAAACCCTCATTTTTCTACCACTCTTTCTCTCTCTTTGAGGCTGTCTCAGCTGGCCTTGTTGGGTGAGTTTGGTAGGGGTGGTGGTGAAAATTTTGGTGGATCTTTGTTGGGGAAAATGTGTGGGTTATTCAGGTATGTGGAATAGCTTGTGTATACTTGTATTATGTTATTCACCCTCCCTAATCCTTTCTCCCTCTCTCTGTTTGCCCTGTTTTGTGTGGACCAGCTGGGTTTAGGATGAGGAGAAAGCTATTATGGTGATGGGAGTCTTGTGTAATACTTAGAGAGGTAAGGCAGATCTGTCTTCTTGAAAACCCTGTAATACTAGTACCTAGAGGCATATTCAGATGTTTGGGTCCTCATGTTCCATGATCATTCTTATGTCCAGATTCTATATATGAAATTTGGGGTTATAATGTTATCTGTGTTGGAAGTTATAGGCTGTTTTATAAGGATTGCCCAGATTCGCGTAGGAATGACCAACTTCTAAAGTTATTTTTTTCAAGCATTTCGAGGCTTAATTAGACTCAGATGTCTTCATGGATTATGATCCTCACATGTGAATGAATGTGTGTAAATTATTTTAGAATTTGTGGACGTGTACCTGGTGTTGGGGTGAAGAAAGTTCATGGGTGTTTGGGGGTTGATGAGCCAGTTTTAGCATGTTTGAGTTTTATGTTTTTATGCATGCTGTGAGCAATATCTGGAGCTGGTGTCTTAATGAAATATGCTTGTATGTGTATAAGGAGATACCATATTTAATTTGAGTACCATTGGCTGTAGGATCTAGAAGTTATTGTACTTCTTGCAAGTTGTGCTGTCATGGGAGTGCATCGTGCTCTTCCCCACCTCCGCTCTACTCATTGTCCCACATCGACTCCTCGTGGATTGAGCGAGTGATGGTTTAGTATTAGTGAATGGTCCGACCCATGCAATAGAAGTTATAATAGCTTGCTTGTTAGGTACTATGGTATATTTTATGCAATGGAATGATCCTATAGAGAACCTATTTGGGTTATATTGCTTGTATATGATGATGGATGTGCTTTGTAGGATTAAATACTATGTTGTAGGATCATTTGCACATACTTATTGATATACTCCTTCGAGCTAACTATAATTTTTGCCTCTACTTGTCTTTACATCATGTTTGCATGTTTAGTGAGTGTGGATAAGGATTTGCCCCAAACAACCTTTCCCCGCGTCCTCGTGATGCACCTATTGGGAATTCTATGGATTCCAACTAGCTAGTTATCAAGTATAGTATATGTTGATCAATGTGATCCCCGCGAGTGTGGAGCGTATCACCCCGACGTCATCGTGCGTTGAAGCTATCCAGCGTCGGAGTTACCCTGTGAGGTGCCTCCCCTTGACTGGTACCGTCGTGGGCAGGCTGCCAGTGTGACAACTGAAACTTTTAGACCGCAGTTAAACTAATTTTTAGTCATATTTCTGATATTCTAAATTTTTATAATTTGGCATGGTTGGAATCCTTGTGTTGTTAGCTTTCCAACGCTTTTTATAGATCATGAATCGGACTTGTATCGATCAAGTTATGAGCCAAACTGTGCCGAGAGGTCGGGCAGAGGAAATAGCGACGGATCCAATAGAGCCGTCGGTGTTGTGACGGATTCAACAAGTGTCGTCAGATTTCTGGGTGACGGACGTGATCAAAGCCGTCAATGGTGTTGGGAGATGGCTGCAATAGGAGCCGTCGATATGGAAAATCATATTTTTGAAATATGATCCATTTTTGGAAAGAAATAAGTGTCTCATTGGAAATAATCTAATTAATGGTTTCTTTTTTAGATAAATCATATTTTTTAAAATTTGGTCCGTTTGTGGAAACAAACAAGTAAATTGATTTGGGATTTAATTTAAAATAATAGTTTTATATTTTTGTCTCCCATGTGTATATGCCTATATATACCCCCACTTTTCCTCTCTCTTTGCATTAAAACCTAAAAACCTAGAAATTTTCAAACCCTAAAACCCAAGTCTTCTTCTTCTTCTCTTGTTTTCGGCGTCGTTGTTGAGGAGCTCGGGAAGGGGTTCAAATAAAGGATCCTTGTGAGTATTACCCTCTGATTATAAAGAGTTTTGATTAATAAAAATTCTCTTTAGAACTTCTTTCCATATGATTTCGTTTTTTGGCTTTTCAAACAAAAAGAATATGTTTTTCTTCTTGATCCTTGAAGGTTTTATATAATTTTGAGTCTTGTATTATACCAATGATTTGTCGATATTTTTGTGATGTTTTATAGAGTTTTATATGATGCTATTAGTCCACACATGTGTATTTTTGGATTTGTTGATCTCTTGTTTTTTCATCTTGAGTTTTATAGTTTTGATGATTTAAGAGTCATTTTCGGGTTGATTGTATACATGGGCATTTATCATGTTTTTGTCTATGATAGAGTCGTTTCTGGAAAAAATGTATTTCACAAACAGAAATAGGTTTTGAAAATACCTTTCCATCGAATCATAAATCGTCCAATTCAGAATTACGGATTGAAAGTTATGATTTTTCAAAGATTTCTATATCGCTCATATATACGTTTTATAAATCCTTAGAGGGTCTAAGATAAAGATAATAGGATATCATGTTAGGTACAATGACATGGTATTTCTCATGGTTTTCAAAGGATTTTGTAAAGTATACTTAGATCCTTGGGCGTACCAAGAGTTTTAGTGTTTTATCGATACTTTACCGTTTTCCTATAAGCTAGGGTTTCGAATGAATTATTCTTATATACAATTTTTGATCTATTTCCTAAATGTTTTGTATTGGTTACATATTATATATTGATTTTGATAATATGAATAGATCTAAGTTTTGAGGAAATTTTCAAATAAGATTTTATTACTTTTAATGACATGTTTTGCGAATCCTTAAACCTAGGGTTTTTACTCGGGTTTTCTTTCACATGACTCATCTTAATATACATTCCTTGCTATTTTCAAAGGATTTTATCGAGTATGTTCAGATCTTGGGTATACCAAGTGTTTTAACATTTTATCGATATTTTTCCGTTTTCTATGGATTAGGGTTTCGAACCGATTTTTTTTATTCATACGATCGTGATCTATCTCCTAAAGCATTTTACTTTTGTTTTATCTATTCTATATATATGTGTGTGTATATATATATATATATATTGATTTTTGTTTATGATGGATTTAGGATTTTTGAAGATGTTTTAAACGAATTTTTGATTTATTCAATCGGATTATTGTACGCGTGATTGGATTTTTACAATATGATTTTCTTACTGTTTTATATTGTTTTAAACGACCCACATAGGGTTTTCAATAATAGAATGTGTTAGGATGTTAGGGTTTTCAATAATAGAATGTGTTAGGATGTTTTAACAAAAAAAAAAAAAAAAAAATAATTATAATAAAATAATATAGGGTTTTTCTTCTGTTCCGGGACGGCTCTATTGAGAGCCGTCGGGTATTCTTCGGGAGCCGTCGGTTTTGCCATGGACAGGCTCCTATAGGAGCCGTCTGGTTGCTTCTGGACGGCTCTTCCTAGAGCCGTCGGTTTTTGTAAGTACGGGTACCATTAGGTCTCGTACTATTTGCGCATATTGTGACCTAATCGTACTATTTCAGAACTGGTTAGATTGTTGTACGATTTCTTGCTTGGTTTGCGTGTCGTTGGACCGAAGGTGAGTGGGTCTAGTCTCTAGTAGCTTTTGAAAAACTACCTATATTTATCATATTTGCATCATGCTTATGTTATGAATACGACTGTTATCTTGAGTATAGAATTGCATGAGCATGACATCATGTTTTGAGACGTTATTTTGCGTATGAACTGTATAATGATTATTATTCTTGCATGCAAATATGTGAATTGTAGAGGTCATCTTGCATGAATATCATTCGTCTGCGTGACATCGTCTGCGTGACGAGGGTCTGCGTAACTCAGTCCAGTAGGACCGTGTCTGCATGACACCCGTCTGCGTGACGATTGGTTTGCGTGATCAAGCTCTAGTTGGAGCACTTTTGGCTGCGTGCCATACGGGTATGCGTGTTCGTTGCATCATGCACATCATATAGATAGTATGAGATGGTAATTATTTTCTCTAAAGAAATGCATTCCATTTTATCGAGATATTTGTGAAAATTTATATTTTTGTTGGTTCGGATATTTTGAAATTTACTCTGAAGGTTTTAATATTGTTGTTATTATTATTATTATTATTATTATTATTATTATTATTATTATTATTATTATTATTATTATTATTATTATTATTATTATTATTATTATTGGGACGCTAAGGTCCATTCACTGAGCGTGTGGTAGCTCACCCCTCCTTTTCCCAACCTTTCAGAGTAGCCATTGGCGATCGTCGTTCGTGGTGGGCGTTGGCGATCTAATTCTCATTTATTCCGTTGCATTCGTAGGTGCTTGAATAAGCCTTCTTCTTGGCATGTAGTGGACGTCCTTAGCTTTATCAGCAAAACCAGGGAATCTTTAGTTATTAGTAAATAAAGTACTCGTATGTAATCATTCGTTGAGAATGAATTATTGAGATCCTGGATTTGGTTTATGTATGTTTTAAAAACTTATGTGTTTTAAATAAATATGTTAATTTATTTCATTGAAAAAGTTTTAGGCTGACGTGACGCACCGTATCGCATGCCTTAATAGAGGATAATGGATACGGGGGCGTTACAGCCAGGAAGAGGGCTACTTGGGAGAGGGCTACCGGATGACGTTGGGTGACTGTGGAGTATTTGTTGATAACTTGTTGTGTATTCATTTAAGTGTTGATTATGTATTATCTTCATTGTGTGGTGGTTGGCTATTCACTGAGCTTTTAGCTCATCCCTCTTTTTCCTTTGTTTCTCTCCAGTGGAGGTAGAGCAGGTCACGAAGGCGGAACTCCCGTGAGGTGTTTCTTGGCTGCCTATGTTACGTCCGTCTTTTGAGGTTAGCGAGTGACGTCGTCAGCAGTCTTGTTGTTTGTATGTATTCCTTTTGGTGCATGAGCACATGTTGTATGTATTCCCTTGTTGATCAGACTTGGCAATTTATTCCCTTGTATGTATTCCTTTTGGTGCATGAGCACATGTTGTATGTATTCCTTTTGGTGCATAGCAATTTATTCCCTTGTTGATCAGGACAGTAATTGTATACCCTCTGTCTGTAATGATATTTTTTATTACAAACTTGTTTATATTATGCTTCTGCTTCTCAGCCTAGTCTTTGCTCTATCAGTTCTTATATGTGGATATCTTGTTAGCCTCCGGTATGATATTATGATATTGCTATTATTGTTACAAACCAGGGACGGTTGCTCCGGGGCGTAACAGAAACATTTTTTTTGTCGGAATCGATTTTTTGAATTGAAAAACAATTTTCTCAGCCAAACATAAACTTCTTTCAAATATTATTTCTTGAATTAAAAAAAAACATCATAAGAAAAGTCAATGTTAAAATCATCTTAAAAAACAACTTTATTTTGAATGCTAATTTTTAATCTCTGTTTCCAAATGACCCTCAAAATTTTCTTAATAAGATAAATATTGAGAAGATTTATCAGACATGTTCGAATTTTCATGAATTTTTTGGGAGCTACATCGATTTTCCCTAAAAAATATGGAATCTTCCAAACATATTGAATCTTGTTGCGAGGCTAATCCGAGACACGTCCGACTTCATTCACGTTTCAGGTCAATCCCTCATCAACACCGTCCAATATCGAACGGACGATCCAAGAGCGATGGGTGACGTGCAAGTACGGACCCAAAACCCATCACAACCGTACACGTGTCCAACAACTCGCACCATAAAACGGCACGTTTTAGGGGAAATGAAAGAGGGGGAACCCATCGAAAACTCCACCCAGAAAAAAAAAACCCGTCAACGTCGACGATCTCGTTAGGGTTTCAGCAGATCCGAAACATCGTCTCTAATGGCGGGAGGAGGTTTTCGTGTCCTTCACCTTGTTCGTCCGTTCCTAGCGATACTGCCGGAGGTGCAGAGCGCGGATCGGAAGGTGCCGTTCAGGGAGAAGGTCATATACACGGTGATCTCGCTCTTCATCTTCCTGGTCTGTAGTCAGCTCCCCCTCTATGGGATCCACTCGACGACCGGGGCCGATCCCTTCTACTGGATGAGGGTTATCATGGCGTCGAATCGGGGGACGGTGATGGAGCTCGGGATCACGCCGATCGTGACATCGGGACTCGTCATGCAACTCCTCGCGGGGTCCAAGATCATCGAGGTTGATAACAGCGTTCGCGAGGACCGGGCCCTCCTGTGAGTTGTGATCTAGATCTTTTTTTTTGTGATTGGTGAATTTTATGTTGGATTGGTAGATCTGACAATTGTTTTTTAATTTTTTTTTTAATTTTTTGTACTTGGAATTTTGGTGGGGTTTGTTGAGGGGGTATTTTTTTGTGGGTCTGTGAATATGATGGCTGTTATTTTGAGGAAATGGTGTTGATCAAAATTGTGGTTGGTCGGTGCTGTATAATTGCAAATGATTGGGCGTTCGATATTGTTTTTTAATGTGTAATAGATCGTAACTTGTTTTTGTGTGCCTGTTTGACTTCATTTATGTGCCATGGAGAGAGGAAACTGCCTGCCTGAAAGTGAATTTGTACCTTTTGATTAATATCCCATCATCGTTTAGTGTAATTTGATGTTGTGTTTTCTCTGACCGTGGTCCTTTTTCTGGACAATGCGGTATATGTGTAGGCAGGAACAAAATTTTGAGAGGTGTGGATTGGTAAAAGGAATTGGCTTATGACCTGTGATAACATAGTGTGTTTTGTTGGAGAATATTTATATTAGAAGGTGGATGCTGACCAAAGAGAGTGTGTGTCTTGAGGGCATCTTTAAGAAAACAGAAGAGATGAGAGACATTCTCTGGGGCATTAAGCTAAAAACCGAGTGATGAAAATGTGTACGACATGCAGATGCCTAGTCTATGATGTACTGTCTCTCCCTATTTAGTTATTAGCTCCTACACTGCCACATTATATTTCCCCCATGAGCTAAGGCAACCCATGAATTCATTTCAGGTTTTTCTCCCCCATATAAGTTCCTTTGAAGAACTTCTCATTTCTTGTCATCCTCCAATTTCAAGAGACTAGGTGCCACAGCATATACTATGCATTCATTATTGATAGCACGTGTGAGCTATTACTCATTCAATTGTAATACTATATGTATCTACTTATTCTCATTATTGATAGCACTTGTGAGCCACTGCATGTGCTGGGGGTCACTCATCATTATCCAAACATCTGGATGTAAACACTCATCTCGCTTGCAAACATGTGAATATGGCTATATTAAGTATTGATATTTTTTCATTGATTTGATTTTTTTTTTCTACTAGAAATGGTGCGCAGAAGTTGCTGGGTATCCTGATTGCCATTGGTGAGGCTGTCGCATATGTTCTGTCTGGGATGTATGGCAGCGTTAGCCAACTTGGGACAGGGAATGCCATCCTCATAATTCTTCAGCTGTGCTTTGCTGGCATCATTGTAATTTGCTTAGATGAGCTTCTCCAAAAAGGATATGGTCTTGGATCCGGTATTTCTCTGTTTATCGCCACCAACATCTGGTAAGTTAATGTTAGCTATTCTATTATTCCTTCATGTAACTGCATATTCATGTTGATGGATCCCTTATGTAGTTGTGATCTGCAGTGAAAATATCATCTGGAAGGCTTTCAGTCCAACAACCATCAACAGTGGACGGGGAGCAGAATTTGAAGGTGCTGTCATTGCCTTGTTCCATTTATTAATAACCAGAAAAGACAAGATTCGTGCCCTTCGTGAAGCCTTCTACCGGCAGAATCTTCCAAATGTGACGAATCTTCTATCTACGGTGTTGGTCTTCCTCATTGTGATATATTTCCAAGGATTCCGTATCGTGCTGCCTGTGAGGTCAAAGAACGCTCGTGGGCAGCAGGGATCCTACCCCATCAAGCTATTCTACACCTCCAACATGCCCATCATTTTGCAGTCTGCACTAGTTTCCAACTTGTACTTTATTTCCCAGGTGTGAGAGGTTTACTATGGACAAGTTTTGGGATCATTGATTTTTGTCGTGCATATGTGATTTGCCATACTTAGCCTTGCTGCATTGTTTGCTGCAGTTGCTGTACAGGAGGTACAGTGGAAATTTCCTTGTCAATCTGCTGGGTATATGGAAGGAATCTGAATATGGAGGTCAGTCGATCCCTGTTGGTGGGATTGCATACTACATTACTGCTCCATCAAGGTGATTATGATATGTCTCTGTCTTATCGTTCCCCATCTTCTGCATGTTCTTATGTCAGCATACCTCTTTAATAGACCAGAGCCATATTTTGGCTTCTTCAAAATATTTTTTATTTGTGGCATGTTTATATTTCTTTTTTATTTTTAAGATAAATATTCAACTAGTGCTTATCATCTTTGCATTGGGACCACATCTGACAGCCTGGCGGATATGGCAGCGAATCCCTTCCATGCACTGTTCTATCTAGTTTTTATGCTCGCTGCCTGTGCTTTATTCTCAAAGACTTGGATTGAAGTGTCTGGTTCTTCTGCAAGAGACGTGGCTAAGCAGTTGAAGGTACATTACTGGTTGCTATAGGTTTTGAGTAAAAAATTATGGTTGCTAGTTTAATGGTTGCTATACTCATATTAGTTGATATCATGATGTGTGAATCATAGTCCTGAAATGGACAGATAGAACCACATGATATGTGAATCATATTCCTAAACCTTGTCACTTCAACAACATCGAGCTTATTTAGAAATATTATTGGGAGATCAAATATTATTTTTTGATGACGAGGGATCAGAATTAGGTGGAAATTCTGGAGGCTCAGGATCTGTTGGGTTAGCTACATGAGGTACATTAGAATATATATTGTGACTATGAGGTGGCCTGGAAAAGAAGAAATTATGTTCAGTTAAATCATTCTATTACATCTTATCTTCTGCTCCCAAGGAGAGGATAGTCTGTTTCTAGGCCTTGATGGAAATTTGTTGAAGGGCATTGGAGGGTGAAAGCTCCTTTGAAGGGGCAGTGCGTCATCTGGATTATGCATCTTGGTAAGTTGTTGACAGAAAAAAGGTTAGTTTTGCCCCCAGGGAGAAATACAGCCTATGTTTTGTATGGGGTTCTGAGTTGGAGGATGTTGCTCATTGTTTCATCACTTGCACCCTTAACAGAGTTATTTGGTATGGAATGAGGGAGGCCTTGAGAAATACTGTCAGTGAGGGAAGTTTTGTAGTTGAATGAGGGTTTGAGTTACTTTATCGGGTTCATCTTGTGCATGCTTATTGGGTTTGTGTTATTTCTTGTAATGTCTGCCATTTCTTTTACGTCTTTGGTAAACAGATCACACTACCTTTGCAGTTTTTCAATGAAAAGTAGCATATGCATGCATCTTTCTTCTCAAAAAAGTGGACTGCACCTTTCTTCCCCCTAAAAGGACCAAATATCTTTTAACACTCCTGGTGTTCTAACTCACAGTATTGGCTCTTTGTCTAGAACCATGGTTTGCTCCAACCTTGTGGGCTTACCCAGTGCATAGGGTATGTCCGATTTTGTTATCTGAGGGTTCTGGACATTGAGGTTTTTCCCAAGTTATTTTCTCTATCCGAGGATTTCCAAACATTGAGGTGAGGTTTTCCTAGCTAATCTTCGTTAAAAAAATGCTGTCGATGTTCTTCCTTTCAGGACCAACTGTAATATCTGACACTCTAGTAAGTGGACAAGCATGTGTTCCATTATTGTATAAACGGACACTGCATATAGTTTTCAAAATCTCTTAAATCTCCTGAGGCTTAAATGTGGTGTGTTAATGATGAGAGGTATACAGTAGTGGACTTGTTTCCAAACTGTGGACATGGCTTGTACTAGTCATAAGCTTTCATGTGAACTGAATTGATGGCATCCCAATTGTGGTTCTGATTAGCTATTGAACTCTAAATATCAGGCTTTGACATCTTATTATATAATGATTCACATTTTCAAGTATTCATTTTCTTTTTTGTTTGTTAAGTTTATTTCATTTATCCTCTTTCCATTTTAATATTGGAGTGCTTTTTGGTGGAAATAGCTTGATGTGTGCTAGCTTTCTGATTAAAAAGGATTTAAAAATTTGAATGGAATCATTTTTAAAATGAACTATTTCCTTTTCTGTGTAGGTGCTGCTGTAAATGATATTTTTCTACACTCAATTTTTTAATATTGTTTCTATCATTTTCTTTTCTGTGTTTTTGCAGGAACAACAAATGGTGATGCCTGGTCATCGGGAATCGAATCTACAGAAGGAGCTCAACCGCTACATACCGACTGCGGCAGCATTTGGGGGCATGTGCATCGGTGCTTTAACAGTACTGGCTGATTTCATGGGTGCCATTGGCTCTGGAACTGGGATCCTGCTCGCAGTAACAATCATATATCAGTATTTTGAGACATTTGAAAAGGAAAGAGCCAGCGAGCTTGGCTTCTTTGGCCTGTGATTGGGTGAGTCTCTTTATGAGATTGATTGACTATTGGTGCCAATGGGTGCTGCAGAATTTTTCCATAATGGTGAGACAAGATGTAACTCAAATGACCCTTTTCATGAACATCAGATGCTGGAGTTTAGATAGGGGTAGTGTTTTGTCTTTTTGGTTAATTTATCTTTTCTGCGGAACTTGATACACAATGGACATCATATGTTCTTGTAGTGTAGTGCACAGCTACAGCTGCCTGGGAGAGAAGTATTGTTCCCATGGTTTTGAATATTTGAAGTTTAATAAAATTTAAAATTTTCATTGGTTTTTTTATTGGGATTTTTATTTTCAAGTCCCTGTAATGCTTAAGATCGATCCCCCATTTTTCATATTTCTTTTCAAGTCCCTTTATTCAAACATCTATTTGGTTTTTAGTTTTCCGTCAAATGTCCGTTCATACACCGTTAATTTGTGAAGTGTGATTTATTTTTAAGTTCCTATAAACTGTTATTTAGTGATTAGTCCTTCCCTTCTTTATATTTTACATGGACTTAACACTAAATAACATAGTTTACAGGGACTTAAAAATAAAATTGCATTTCACAAATTAACGGTGTATGGACAGACGTTTGATGGAGGGACTAAAAATTAAATAGACTGTTGGGGACTTAAAAAGAAATATGAAGACGTGAGAGACCGATTTTTAAATAGGCATATTTACATGGATTTAAAACTAAAAATCCCTTTTAAGTTTATGTTGGAATCACTGAGTTTTTTTACCTGAAAAAATAAGGTCTCGAGAAAATTGAAATCATGTTTGAATTTGCATTTAGGAATCTTTAGCTTTTTAAAGGTGTAATATGTCCAAATGTGGATCCCCCTTAGAGGGGGACTAGCGTTTTTGGATATCATGAAGCCATTAAATATCATGTTTAAAGTAAAGTTAGATATTCATACATAATTCAATTGAAATGGAAAATATATATGTTGGATAGGTTGATAAGAACAGGGGAATTCTTACACTTAACGCAGTTTTTGGCAGTATGTTTCATCAGCAGGTATGCTGGCGGTTGCAATCGGGCACACAAATGATTTTTTTCCTTCTGCATTGATACCCTTGTAAACCGTTGTTATATATGTTTTTTCTCGTGTTTCTCAACTCCGTGAAAAAAAATCAATTTTTTGAAAATTTTATATATTATTTTAGAGTCTATACATTATGATAATGTATTATATATTATCATAGGGGTTTTTTTTTTGAAAAAAAAGATAGATGTTATCATGATTTCATTAAAGATTGCAAAATACAACTTTAAAAGATGTGAAAGGAAATAGATAAAATAGTAAAATAAAATAAGGAAAGATGGGAAAGAAAGCAATCATCTTGATAGCGCGTTACTGGTTAGAAGAGCTATTTAATTCAAACTACAATGCTTAGGCATCCATTGCAAAAATTAACCTCGCGCCTGCGACATAGCATCCCCAGTCTCAAATGTATCCACAAAAAAACTCCCTCATATTCTCCCAGTAAACTGACTCCTCTAAACAACGCTGTGTTTTTCATTAACTAGATCGCCCATGCACCCGCCAAGATGATCGATTGGGAAATGAATGTCGCAATTCTTCTATCTCTAATGCTTTGCAGCTCCTTTCCCACTGACCAAAGTTCCTCCACTGTGAGAAAACTAGTGGACATAGATGACGTGCGATCTGGCATTGACAAAAGATGTTGCGTCGTCTCAGATTCCTCCTAGCAAAGAACACACGTCCCGAATGCGTCACGTGTTCACTCAATTCTAGCGAACAGGCTACTCGACCCGACCCAAAAGATCACGACCAAGTCCTTCATCCAAGGAGGACAACTTGCATGACCTGGTCCTTCACTTGAGAAGGACAGTTTAGACAATATGATTCCTGGACCGAGGAGGACAGCATGAACGGCTTGATTACTCACCTGAGGAGGACAGCCCGAACGACTTGATTACTCACTCGAGGAGGACAACTCGAATGACCATGTCCCTCACTCAATGAGGACAGCTTGTATGACCAGGTCCCTCAAAAGGTCTGTTTGAGACTAGCCACACAGTCATATCCTTTACAAAACAATATCATTAAAGCATTATTGAAACCAACCGAACGGGCATAGGCTCAGGTCTAGGCCTAGCTGCATAATGAAAGGACCATTACAACCAAATCATGACTGTGGCGGGACCGGGATCACTCTATCCAGCATAGTTGGCTGGGCGCGTCTTGCACCCAACAAACAGACTACAACAATCATAGGTGACATTGATAAGGGGAAAAAAGGGACCAAATTTCAAGGTTAAGAAAAAAAATCCAGATGTAGACAAAAAAAAAGGTTGTTGATCAAGGGGAATTTGGGCAATCCACCATATATTAAAAATTATTAATTTATATTATACTAATTTAGATTAAAAAATATTTTATATAATCAGTGTACATATTATTAAATGATAGTTAATATAAAAATATATATATAATATTTATTTTGACTTGATTTTTTTATCATTCATTTATATTAGACCCGTCAACGGGTAGGGTCTAGGCTGGATCATGGTGAACCCGGACCCGATCTGTGATAGGACCCGGTCCAACCCAGGACTTGACAAGTCCTTGAGAATTAAGACTCGGACTCGGGAATGACATATAAAAGAAGAACATAATTGCAAAAAAAATTATAAATTAAAAATCTGGCATAATTTTCAAAACATATGACATATAGCATAAAATATATTAACCTAAACACTAAAAAGATTTAAAATAAATTAACACAAACACATAAATCAAATCTATTTTTTAAGGTCTTACAAGTTACAAGAGACCCAAAATAAATCTTACAACAAATTAACCAAATTATACAAGCACTTTAATAAGTTAACCAAAGTTATACAAGCACATTGCATCACTAAATTTACTACATATTAAACAACTAAGTTTTTGTAAGTTGCAATATCAACACAAAAAAAAAAGACAAATCGTTTAGATGATAGAAGTTTAATGTTGTGCTTGCATAATGTCCAGAACCATATGGGCTTATATATATAAAACAATCGGGTCTTGGGCCTATAGGATCAAGTTGGGGTGGACCTGGTTACGATCCGATTTTATGTTCGAGTCGAGTCTAAATCAGGTCAGATAAATTGCACGTGTAATCGGGTTCAGTCTCAAATTCGACCCGTTGACATGCCTAATTTGGATAAACAAAACCACATTTTAAATTCTTTTAAATGTTGTCTCATATAAATTTATTAAAATCTTTTATCATCCTAAACAATTATTTCTTCTCCTACTCTTATCTTAATATTTAAATATGTAACATATTTTATAAATTTTATATAATATCATATTCTCTAAAAAAAAAATTAAAATTAATTAGAAAAAATCTATATTACATATATCATCGAATCTAATTTTAAAAAATTATAATTTTAATGCACATCTAAATAATTTTTTAAAAAGATTTCAAAATCTGGTTTTATAATGAAAATACACATTTTTTTTATATAGTACGAGGCTTCTCAATAGACATAAGTGCGTTCTTAGTATTTGAGTCATAAAAAAGAATGTTTTATTTTATAGTTTTTCAATGACTTATTTCAATACTATTTTCAGTGATTCCATTAACTAAAATAGAATATTCATAGGATATACTCTTTGTGCTAATGGAATATTAACTCAAGTACTAAAACCGTTACCCAAGATAAAGGATAAGACCTAAAGGGATCTGTTGATTTTACATAGATTTTTATTTTTATTTTCATAAGTTTTCAAAAAGTTATATTAATTTTTTCTGAAATAATTTCAAAGAAAAAATAAATATCAGTTTAAAGAAAAAGTCATTTTTCCTGATTTATTGACATTTATCGATCAGTTGAAAAAAGGGAGTGAAATATATATGTAAAATACGGTTTAGAGCGTTCAAGTACTACATGAATAAAGTAAATGAAATAATGGATTGTTAAACAAGTTTTTTTTAAAACCGACTTTTTAAAAAATGATTCTCTCTACACTTCTAACAGATTATCAGATATTTTTCCAAGAAAATTGCATGTATAGATTTACATCACACTGTTGGCGAAAGTCGGTTTGTTTTGTTTTAAACCACAAAACGGACTTATCGGTTTGTTTTTAAATTCTAAATCGGTTTGTTTAGATACTTAAAGTCGGTTTCATTTGAGCTAATCCCCTCATGTTACCACCACGTCGGTCATTCCCACATTATATATATATGTCGCCCAAAATGCCTCATGCATGCATTCACGTAATTTTTTTTCTTCTTGTTTTTTTCATAAGCTAGCCAAAACAAAGGACAAAAGAATGTCAAACTCTCTATTTTTAAAGATTGCTGCATGGGTGAAGAGGATCAACAAAGTTCATCCACAGGAGCAGCTATCGTGGCCGCCGTGGTCTCAAATGAAGGAGGAGGAGGAGAAGAAGAAGAGTTCATTTTTGCACGTGTTGAGCAAAAAGCAGAAGGAGAAGGGGCTGTGGGAGAGGCCGATCTTGATGGGTGCGAAATGTCGGCCTCTCCATATGTATTAAGTAGTGAAGGTGATTGTGATGCGCTTCAATGGGACCTCTTGTTTTGATGCTCTCTCTCTTTTTTTATTTTTCTTTTTTGTTGGACAGATGACTAAAGTAATATATAATATGAGTGAGTTAATTATCTAGTATGAGTGACTAAACATATCAAAAATAAAATTATTCATCAATGATAGAAAACAGTTCATTTTACATGTCTTTAATTTGCACGCATCAATTGTTTCATGTACTCCTTTTTTTTTTCTCAAACTTTCATTATGTTGAAGATTTGATTTTTGTTAAGGGGTTGTTCGAAACCTTGTTTGAAAAATATAATTATAAAGTAAAAATATAATTATAAAGTAGCTTAGGCCTGTTTGGATCCAAATATCCCAATATCCCATTGAAGATAGGTTATGAGTTGATGATAAATTATAGACTGGAATAATTCTGTCTCTAATCCATTAATTTTATTGTAAATTTTATTTTTAAAAAAATTCGTTGCGCCATGCTTGTTACATTTTGGGGACCTCCTCATTTGGGCGTTCTAGATGACTGTCTTGGTTAGCCATATTTAGAGCTGATCATACTTAATCATATATGATATCATGATTTTCTCATAGACCTTGTCAACAATAAGCAATGAGCACATGGAGAAAATTAGCATCCTCAACGTCAAAGTATTATTCTCTGTGCACTTTAAAATTTTAGAAGATATTTTGAAAAATTGCCCTTTAATAATTGAGTGCTGTTACACTCAGTTTACATCTCAAACCCTTTCTCAGACTTCACGTCACCCTGCCCACGTGGATTTTTTTTTTTAAAATGCCATGTCAACTCTCCAAAAAACCAGTAAAAAATTCTCTCTCAAAAGTTCCAGCCCATTTTTGGGATCCATTACTCTGTCATTCCTCATTTTTAGATCCATTAAAATCATTTCATTTACAGGTTCTCTCTCTCTCTCTCTCAAACTCTGCATCAACCACCACAAACCAGTCATGGAAGAGGGTGATAGAGAGGTACCACAAGGAGCTCGACCCTGCCGTCCCCACCGTCGTCCGTTTTGATGCTTGCCGACATACAATCTCAGATCCCCTCAACCCCGCAGTTCGATCCGACGGCGTTGAGTATAATCAGACTACCATCCATCGATGAGCTCTTGTTGCAGATGTTGGTCACAACCTGTTTGATGAAATGCATGAGTGGAATTGTCGGTGTTTATGATACATTTGTTTGTTGTAGGTGGATGCGCAGGCGGCGCTGATTGGGGAGATGGAGAACCTGTTGAACATGACGGAGACGTTGGTGGTGGAGAAGGAGGAGAGGATGACGTGGTCTCTATTGGAGCTCCCCGTCTGGGGGTCTCCGAGAGACCTTGTCGCTGCTCTAGCTAATGCTCTAGCTAATG
The DNA here is from genome assembly GCA_030737845.1 of Acorus calamus. NCBI lineage: Eukaryota > Viridiplantae > Streptophyta > Magnoliopsida > Acorales > Acoraceae > Acorus > Acorus calamus. Next base: position 22,726,139 of record CM060860.1, read on the forward strand.
GTGGTGAAGACGATGATTCAGATTGATTGAAATTATGAAGGGGCTTTTGTAGATGTGTTGCTATTTTTATGACAAGTGAAGTTAAAATTTTTTTATCTGTGATTGTGATCAGTGTTTACTTTTTTTTACGTGTTGACGTTCTTGTTGTTTGAATTTGCATATGATACGTGGGTTCTGTCATTCCATTGGATCTTTTTTGTTATTAGAGGACAATAAACATTAATAAGTATGTATCTGATATAAGTAGGTATATACTTGTACAAGGAGATATATAACTCATTGGATGACAAATAAAGTATTTGAGACTTGGACTATAAAAAGAAGTTGACTTATTATTTTTAATCTGGCGTTGACATTTCTTCAAGTTCTGTAAGGTGATATTTTACGTTCTGAATTTGATTATTTGTATTAAACGTGATTAAGTATTTAACAAGTTTTTAATGGCACATACAATATTTAATTGAGCATATACCTCGATATGTTTATAAACATTTTGAAGTGATTGGGATCACAACCACACTAGCTAGACGAGGAAATTATATCATTTACTTGTTTAGATTTTACAATATTCATCACCCATGAATCCAGTGGTAATCATAGCACGCATATATTTTGGCATTTTGTCTCCCTTGGTTTGGGTTGGGTTGTTTCTCCTTTCTCCAAGTTTCACCGCACGCTATATCAATTCGATCCAATTGATTTAATATTAAAATATGTGAATTATGAAACCATATGACAAAAAATATAAAACATGGAAGAAATTTATTTCATATTAAAATATTTTATTTATGAAACCAATATTAGACGAATAATCCGTAAAGTTGTATATACTAGCCTAATGTAAGTATATAGCAGTAAAATAATGTATATGTTTATATAGTACGAATGTTAATTTTCAACATACCATATTTGGACGAATTTTTGAATCAACAATGTTTATTTTCAAAGATATAAGGTAAGATTAAAAACAATTGAAACATCAACTCATTGAATAAAAGACAACGATTTATGAATAAAACAACGATTCATCATCCATAAATCCAACAAAAATGAAAACGAATATTAAGCATCCTGTAAGCAATCCAATGCGGAGCAAAGACATCAGGAACATGGGGCCACAAGTTTTACTTTCGGGTGCTTTGGTCACTACAGAATATGTGGTAGGGGTATATACCACATTATAAAATAATACTTTCTTTTGATCCACATTATGACCCCCTATTTTCTCTCTTCCTCTTTTTAGTTGGGAAAGAAGAGGATGGTGGAACAACATTGATTGGCACATGCATGTGCAGGAGGACTCTTTCGAGTTTCTTCATAAATTCCTCCAGTGAAGTGGCCCAAAATAATAACAACAACAATAAGACCCCCCAAAAAAATCACAGGTTATGTTTCAAGGCCATCACAAACCACCTTCATCCACGACCTCGCCTCCGGGTCCACCTCCACGCACGCCATCGCGCCATCGCAACGTGGAACGCCACCACCACCTCCTTCTTCACCCTCACCTCCCCAAGCAACCCCGGGTCCACCACCTCTGACAACGGCCCCTCCTCATTGAGGCGGCGGAGGAAGGAGAGGCCGGCGATCTCGGAGGGGAGGTAGCCAGGGAGGTTCTTGGAGGAGAGGGAGAGGGAGACGACACGGAGGGAGACGGAGAAGTTGGAGCAGGAGATGTTGGACCAGTGGCAGGGGTCGCCGGAGGAGGAGTCCCAGTTGGAGAGAGGGTCAGAAATGGCAAATTTGAAGGCGAGGAGGCTCAGGCCATCAGAGGTGTGGGCGGTGGCAATGGCGGTGAAGGAGACGATGAAGATGAAGTGGTGGTTCTTCATTATCATCGTCTGGTCTGCATTGATTTTTTTGGAGGTTTTGATTTGGGCTCTTTATTTGTTGGGTTGATTTGGGTTTTATTTGAATTTCAAAATTTGAACCACTCAACCGAGCCCGCCTAAAGAAACGAATAAAGAAAGAAAAAAATGCCACGTCACTAAGTCTCGTCACGTCGGATCCTACGTGGAGTCTGAGAATATGATCGAGAACCCGGACTGAGTATAATATTTTCCTTAATAATTATACAAAGCATGTTTATCTAAAACGTTTTAGACCAAATGGACAAAAAAAAATGTTTCTAAAAGTTTTAAAATATACATCAAAAAAGTTCTTCTAAAATTTCTAAAATATATATAAAAAAAATCCTTCTAAAAGTTTAAAATATATATTAAAAAAATCCTTCACTAGTACTATCAAGTCTTGGTATGACTTATCATATTTTAAATTTATTTTTTAATAGTAAATTTGATTTTTTTTTCATATGCATGTAAAATTTTAGTGCAAAAAAAAAAAAGAAAAGAAAAAGAAACTGCGAGTGTGGTTATTTTGTTATGAAGTACATGAAGGACCTCATCGACAATCAAAGCATTCCTACTCAACAACAGGTAAGGTCAATATTTATTCTTGTACACATTGTTTTGGTTAATGTAATAAAATTTATCGACTAATAATATACTCGGTACATTTTAAAGGAATATTCACCTATACCGAAGATCAAATAAATGAACTGCGGCTTAACTAGATCAGTGTAATTCAAGAACAATTGTATTTGATGCTTACATAGTACGTTCAAATTTTGAGATATTATAATCTCCTTTTGATTTCAACAACATTTTGTTCTTTTACTTAATTATTATTGAATCTCACAAGTCAATTATTTAATTTTTAGAAAATTTCTTTTATGTTATCCATGTACTTGCTATTTTTTACATTACATTATATTGTGAGGATCCATTTGATTTTGATAATTATGTTTGTCATTTCAGGTGATTCTAAAATTATCTACTTTGCGGCTCGATCGGGTTAATCTCCTTTTGTATGTAGAACATTGCGATGCGAAGGTCATTGACCGAAGTTTTTTTTTGTTGTTGTGACAGGAAGAACAAGTTACATTTATTGGTTTTTTTTTACTTATATATAAAACAGTTGTATGAGTGAAACAATTGTATAAAGTTTGATCCGTATGAGAGGAATGGAAATTATTCTTTTATTGAGCTGCTTGTTTTGTTGTGTGAATTGAATTGTAAGACCAGGTACAATCAGTATCTAAAATTGTATAATGATTGAATTGTTATTTTTTTTATAATTTAAAGATCATAGATTGTTTAGAAAGCATGATTTTAAGTAATGTAAAGATCACATATTATTTATAAAATGTGATTTTAAATAATATAAAGATCACGGTTCTTATATAAACTGCGATCTTTTGGATATTACATATCACGTTTTATTATATAAGCGTGATCATTTCCTTTATAATGATCACGATTTTGTCAAAAAACGTGACCATTTATCACTTTTGATCACGCTTCAAAACCATGATGAAAAATATGATATAAACAATCACACCCTCGTAGATCACATTTTCAAACCGTGATCAAAAGTCTTTAATCACAGTTTTAAACTGTGATCAATGTCAAAAATTGTAGTAATGCTTCTAAACGTTCTAAAATATATATAAAAAAAATCCTCTAAAATTTAGTAACACTAACTTTTCAATTAATGCTAATTCTTAATAAGATGGTCAGAAATGCCAAAATGATGTGCGCACAATTCATTTTTTTTCTGCTTTGATAAAGTTTATCAGTTGAATACCAACTGTTTTCATCATGACCATGAAGATACCGTACTACAAGCCAAATTGTGACTAATCAACACTTGCAAAAATGAAAGATTGCAACTAACGATCTAGCTAGTCGTTATAGGGTGTGTTTGGTTACGCGACTGCAAAATTGATTCTGTCAGAATCTGAGCTGTAGGAAACTCATCCCCCCCCCCGACCCCCACCTTATGGAAATATCAGTTTTTGTACACTATTTACCTAAAATCTATCTGTAGAAAGTTGCTACAGTAAAACTATATTGATGACATGATCGCAGAAGTAGCTTCCTGCAAACACAAATGCTTTCTAGCATATATATCTTTCCTATTTCTATATCCAATAAACATTCATCAATGAGTGCAAGAAAATTTATATGAAAATCCCTCATAATTCGGGAGCTATTGATGCCCTTCCCACCTATTCTGAGTCGATGAATAGTCTCCTGCAAGGGCACCCTCAATGTTATATCTCCATATGGTGATGCGAGTTTCTGTTTCCATTCATTTATCACTCGAGTGACAACCTCCATTTTAATCATCCAGTCCTTTCCAATGTTATCCCACATTGATGCATTATTTCCTGTAAAAGTAGTTTCTCCTTCCCCTCCCTTACTGATTTCCATGAGCATTATTAATGCGTTTTGGTTGGGAGATCCATCATCTGAATACAGATCATCCTGATTTAAATCTTGACCAATTTCACTTTCTTCTTTGATGAACTCATCTCTGCTGCCATTGAAATGATGAACATCCAGTCTTTTGTTTTTATCATTGCAAATACAGATTCTCGTATGGTGTTTGATGAAACATTCAGCCAGGAAAAACTCTTCATTATCTTGTCCGACTATCTATTTCAATGTCTTCTTCCACTCAACTTCAAACTCTACAAAAACAATTATTTTTAGTCATATCCTGAAACTAGGATATCAAAATATTACTATCAAACTGTAAAAAAAATTAGAAAAGAACAACCAGATGACTCTTCTAGCCTTCCATTTTTTTTAGTATACAAAAAAAAAAAACATATGGCGGATTTAGAAATATACTAACTAGAATATTTTCATTGAAAATCAAGAGAGTAATAAGGGATATATAAAAAATTCTACTATAATTATTAAGTAGATATGTTAATCTTTGTCAATTTAAGATATCAAGGGGGATTTCTCTTGTCATCTCTAGGCAGGTAAGATTCAAGCTCTAGACCTACGAGGAGCAACCCATGGCTCTAGCCAAAGAATCAATCCCGTGTGGGTTTAATGTGACAGTTTTGATTCATAGAGATAATTCAAAATTGATGTTTTCATTGATTTAAAGCACATCTTGCACATACGGATATAGTGGGAGCCATATTCCTAATATTATGACAAGCCTCAACATATTTCTGACATAAACACAAATCTTGCAAATCATATTTGCATCCCTTTTTAACATACATTATAGGCGCTAAAGAAAGGACATCTACAGCAAAGAAAATATTGATTTGAGAATTACTAGTGCTCTCTTTCTCCTGCTGTTCAGATCTCGATCTCCTTGGCAATATGACCCGTATAGGATGTAAGGAGCTCCCATGCTATGCACTTTTTCATCTTTGGAATGTTTGCTTCATTGCTGTAACTCAGTCATTAAGATTGCCTACAAATTTAGTTAGTCAGGGAAGATACAACTCAATCTGATAAAAAGCTTGAGACAAAAATACTATACGTGAAATACTATGCATGAAGAAGTAGCAATTCATTTTATACTAACACAAGGCAAGTTAATATACTCATGCAACACAACATGTAGTTATACTCTACTACATGCCTATCTCTCTAGCAGTTATATATGACCATAACAGTTTTTAATACATTTTTTAAATCTTAAATCCTTGGAAGGCAAGTTAATATACTCATGCAACACAACATGTAGTTATACTCTGCTACATGCCTATCTCTCTAGCAGTTATATAAGACCATAACAGTTTTTAATACATTTTTTAAATCTTAAATCCTTGGAAGGCAAGTTAATATACTCATGCAACACAACATGTAGTTATACTCTACTACATGCCTATCTCTCTAGCAGTTATATAAAACCATTACAGTTTTTAATACATTTTTTAAATCTTAAATCCTTGGAATGCTAAATAGAAAAAATATTATTAAACACAATGCCTGATTTTCCTACAACCTTAGAATGGTTAAAGAAATGATAAAAGTTTCTCAGCATAACTATGAAGTACATCTTTGCTTCTCAAAAATATTATTTGATTTGGTAGATCCCGTATTCACCATGAATGGTTCCTACAGGATAATATAATTAGGCGGATTCACAATAATATATCAAAAGGAAAATAAGTTTGTACGGCCATGTGGGCCACATGTTAAGATTATGTCTGTAGGTTTAGATGGAAAAAGATATATTTGCAGGCTCAGATGGAAAAGAGTAATAATTATTAAGAAAAGCAACAAGAAATAATGTTCGATTCATTTATGAATAGAAAATGAGAGAAAAATGAGATTAAAAAAAGGTCTGGATAGTTTCTTTAGGGTCAAATATTTATTTTCAATTACATTTGGAACTGTCATTCTTCTCTCATATAATCCGGGTTCTATCCTTCCACTTCTCATTCAAAAAATATTGAAAAATAAAGAGAAAACTTAAGTTGTAGGCCTGCCATGATAGAATGTCCTGTCATTTATTACTTTTTTCCCTTAAACTTATATAATGAGAACTAGGAAGACATAATGTGAACTTGAGGTTTCTTAGTATTAAATTTGTGAGACTTTATGATGCTTCTTTCTTATTTTCATAAAGAAACTTACATTTTTCAAATTTTGATATTCATAGTACCTACTGACTCTTGCATTGTTTACATTATTTTCTGGTTCCTAAGCTTTTGGACGCGCATCGTCAAGTAATTATAAAAGGATTCTAATTTCAAAACACACTTGTTTGGATCGACTTTCAAGTATTTTATTATTAAGAATTATTCTATTCTTCCATGTATCAAAGTGATGCACAGTGGTACTTTTTCACATGATAGTATGTTCGAGTTCGGTATGAGTATTTAATTCAATAGTTATTTAGATTTGTTATGATAAACATAAAATGTGTATGTTGCAATCAAAGAATTTATTTAAAAAAAAATAATTTTTTAGAAATTTTTAAGGACTATTATATAAAAAAAAATTCTCATCACAGAGATATGACATAGAGTGCTTCAAAGAAATTTAAGAGACATAAGAATCGTGAATCAATGAATATATACGCTGGATTAGATAATGAAGAAAGACTGTTATATATTCAAAGAGTAGAAGAACATTGAAAAAGGAGGAGGTCAATGAACAATGGAAACACAGAAAAACAATTAGAGAGTACACATCTTAGTACAAATAGAGAACATAGAACAAGTAGTCTGCTTAGAGCGCAACTAAATTCATATGAATATGAAGGTGAGTGAAATATCTAAATCTCTAATTACAAACACAGATAAAAACATATAGTCAGTTCATCTTTCAAGCTAGGTATAGGCAAATAAAAATTTTAATTTCTAATGCTACAATCAATTTTTTAGGTCAGCAAGTACATGAACTAGTATCTTCAACTTTGTATCAATTGGGGAGCTATATCCATTGCATCCATTGTGGCGCCAAAAAATTTCAATATGAACCATCAACATTCGGTTGCTACAATGATGAAATAGAACTAGCTGAAATGGATGTTCAGCAAGATCTACATGAGCTAATCACATCCAATTCAGTGGAAGCAATCCACTTTAGATGAAACATAAGAGCCTACAATAGTGTTTTCTCATTCACATCTTTCGGAGTACATCTAGACAAAGATCTTGCAACATCAAGACAAGGTGTCTACACTTTTCATGTGCATGGCCAAATATATCACAACCTACCATCATTGATCCCTAAAGAGGACACGCCGACCTACTTTCAGTTGTACTTCTATGACACAAATAATGAAGTACACAACAGAATGCAGGTGCTACCAGGTGTTGAATTGAATGAGGTTGTGATCATGAAACTGATGAAAATTCTCAAAGGAAACCCTTATGCTCAGATCTTACGTTGCCTAAAGGACTTCACTTCATTGGATAATTTCAATATTCATATCACAAAAGATGTAAGGCTAGACTGACGAGTTTACAACTTACCCTCAGCAAATCAAGTTGCAGCCGTATGGATTGAAGGAAATAATCCAAATGTGCCATTTGAGAGAAATATAATAGTTCATGCTCATTCTGGACAAAAGCATACAATCAAACATTACTTTGGATGTTATGATCCATTACAATATCCTTTATTATTCCCTAAAGGAGGGGCTGGATGGCATCTAAATATTAAAAAAAGGGCTTCTCAGATGATTCACAAGACAATAGAAGATCGCAAAGACATGACTCATGAGGTACATCAGGCGTAACAGCAACTCAAAACATATTGGATCAAGAATGGCACGGTAATATTATATGTATATAATTTTTTAACAAGATTTATTATTGGCAATGCAACTCATAAATAAAACTTCTATGTAGAATTCTCTCATGAGAGGATTGGAAGGGTCTCATGTCGACAATACTATTCTTATAAGCTACAAATTTGTGATGTCGGACAGTCTATTCTTTTCTTAGTGGGAAGGTTGCTCCAACAACATGTTGTGGATATGTACATAAAACTTGAAACAACAAGGCTTGATTATTACCAGAGACAACAGCTAAAAATTAGAGCAGAGTTTTATCAAGGAATAGTTGATAGCATCACAACAGGGCAAACTAGAGGAAGTGAAATTGGTCAAATGATAGTCCTACCTGCTTCTTTTGTTGGAGTACCACGAGACATGTGTAGGAGATATCTCGATGCCATGGCATTGGTCCAATGGTTTGGGAAACTAGATTTGTTCATTACTCTGACGTGTAACCCAGACTGGAAAGAAGTGAAGGAGAATTTAAAAGAAGGATAAGTACCCCAAGATAGACCTGATTTAACTTCAAGGGTATTTCGTGCAAAGCTGCAGGATCTAAAGGACCAACTCTTCAAAAAAGAAGTATATGGTAAAGTGGCAGTACATGTTCAAAAAAGAAGTATATGGTATGTTGGTCATATTAAAGCTTGGATATAAGATTAATACTCCCGATGATTATGACAGATTCATATATGTTGAGATCCTTAATCAAATAAAATTTAGAATCCTACATCAAATGGTTGTCAAACATATGATGCATGGACCTTGTGGTAATCTTAGCAAGAACAACCCATACATGGTAGATGGACAATGCAAGAATCGATACCCAAGATCTTTTTGTTCAAAGATATTGCAAGGACAAGATGCATATCCAATTTATAGAAGAACAGATGATAATCAACAAGTGAGGGTGCGCAATAAGATGCTGGATAATAGATGGGTGGTTCCATATAATCCTTATTTGTTGACCAAATACGATTGCCATATTAATGTTGAGATCTGCTGAAGTTTAAAAGCAGTAAAATATTTGTATAAGTATATTTACAAATGACATAATAAGGTTGCCATCCATATTGCACCTGGTGAAGGCGAGAGCACATTTGATGAGATCCAGCAATTTCAGGATGCTAGATGGGTGTTAGCACAAGAGGCGATATGGAGAATTTTTTAGTTTAACCTGAACGACATATATCCAACGGTCATAAATTTACAGCTTCATCTCCCAAATAGGCAATCAGGAGACTCAAAATCTTCAGTCTGTAATCCATAGGGACAACATTGATAAAACAATGCTCACAGAATTCTTCCAAAAATGTTCAACTGATGATGAAGCGCTTGGTCTATTGTATTAAGAGTTCCCAAAGCATTATGTGTGGAATAAACAAAGAAAATGTTGGACTAAAAGGAAAAAAAGGAGAGGTCACTAGCCGTGTTAATTGAGCAAATCCCATAGAAGTAGAAAGATATTATTTAAGATTATTATTAAATCATGTAAGAGGCCTCAATTCGTTTAGCAACTTGTTAACTGTTGAGGGAGTGTCATGCTCGTCATTCAAAGAATCTGCACAAATGAGAGGTCTCTTGGAATCAGATAATAGTATGCGGGAATGTTAAATGAGGCAATAGTGGACCAAATGCCACATGCTCTTCGTACATTGTTTGCCATCATCTTGGTTCACCGTGAACCATGTACTGTAAGAGAGCTATGGAATGCGTACTTCGAACACATGTCTGAAGACTTTCAAAAAATACAGGGGGAATTCAATTGAATTATTATTGAAAAATATGGGAAAAAGAATCACATATTATATATGATTTGCCTGAGGGGCCTTCAGATCTTACGAGTGGCCCATTTTCCTATTCAACAGAAATTGCAGAAGAAATGGCAGTGAAAACCCTACCAGAAGATTCTATTGCATCATCCAATTTGAATGTGGAACAAAGAGCTGCACATACAGTCTTTCGCGGACATTCAGGAGTTTTCTTCATTGATGGCCTGGTGGCATTGGGAAAATATATCTTTATCGTGCAATACTTACAAATGTGAGAAAGGAAGGCATGATAGCCCTTGCCACAGCAACATCGGGTGTCACAGCCGCAATAATGCCTGGTGGAAGAACAACACATTCGCATTTTAAAATTCCAATCTTAACCACACCTACAAGCTCTTATAGTATATCAAAACAGAGTGGGACAGCAAAGCTCATTCGAAAAGCGAAACTCATTATATGGGATGAGGCACCAATGGCAAAGTGTTACGCTATTGAATCTTTAGATAAGAGCTTAAGAGATATTATGGACATTCAAACTCCAATCGGTGGAAAATGATCATTTTTGGTGGTGATTTTTAGGCAAGTGCTACCAGTGGTGCGTCGCGGTACAAGAACTGATACTGTTAATGCAAGTTTGGTATGCTCTTATCTTTGGGATGACATAGAAAAGTTATGTTTGGAGAAAAATATGAGGGCAAGGACGGATATACATTTAAGTGATTATCTTCTAAAAGTAGGAAATGGAACAGAAGGAACAATTGATAATGATATGGTTCTACTTCCACATGAAATGGTCATTAGGCATGACAATGATGAGGATACTGAAATTTTTTTAATAGCCAATGTATTCCCATCTGTAGAAAAAAATTTCAATCGTCTAAATACATGATGGAATGGGAAATTCTTACTACAAAAAATGAACATATTGATGCGTTAAACGAAAAGTTGATAGATATGTTTCCTGGGATTAGCAAAACATATTACAGCTATGATGAAGCAATAGATGATACAAATAACTACTACCAACATGAATTCTTGAACAACTTGATGTCTAATGGACTTCCCCCTCATAAATTGGTCCTCAAGCCAAATTGTCCAATCACGCTTCTAAGAAACTTAGACCCATCGAATGGTTTATGCAATGGCACAAGAATGATATATCAAAATTATGCCAGGAATGTTATCCAAGCTGAAATATCAACTCGACAACATGATGGCAATCAAGTGTTTCTCTTACGGATTCCACTATCACCAGTTGAAAATGTAGGGTATCTATTCAAGTTTAGAAGAAAACAATTCTCAATTCATTTATGTTTCGCGATGACCATAAATAAAGCACAAGGTCAAACAACACCACATGTCGGGTATATATCTACTTGAATGTGTGTTCTCTCATGGCCAGCTATATGTTGCTTTGTCTAAAGGGGTTTATATGTCTACAACAAAAATCCTTGTCAAAGCAGAACAACCAAGATACGTACAAGGAACATATACACGGGAAATGTGGTTTACAAAGAGGTGTTCCTCAGAAATAGGTAAAAAAAAAAATTTATTTACATGAAATATAATATAAGAAACAGACCATGAAAATATTGGAAAATGTTACTTAATGAAGTGGTATAACTGTGTCAATATTAAATTTGCTATTAATTTCTTCATTATTGACATAAATTTATTCCATTCTTCTATGTCATACCTAACAAAATTTAAATTTAAACATGCAGACAAGGGGCTGATAAAGATGATGTATGCTCATGATGATCTTATGGATCAACCTATGCCTATAAATGCTTTTAAAAAGTTTGACAAGCTATTGAATGTTAAAGTCCGAGTTATGCGGCGCGGATTGATTGAAAAATACAACAATGAGAAAGGCTAAGGGGAGAGATGGAAAGTCATTGTCATTGATGCTGAGGTTAGTATTGTGTATATGGTTACATTGGGTATTTAATTTGAAAAAATAATCTTTACCAATGCACATTTACAGGGCACAAGAATACAAGCTGTAATCTTCAATGAGGCAATCTCCAAATTCAAGGAATTGCTCTTGAAGGATAGGACTTACAACATTTCAAACGGATTAGTCAAACCAGTTCATCCTCAATATGCTTCGGTTCACAATATGGAGTTATCCTTGACGACTCACACCCGCATCATGGAATCTGCAAATGGTTTGACTTTAACAGATTCAATATATAATTTTGTACCGCTAGAAAAAATCATTCAAGGTAGAAATGAGGATCATCAATTTGGCATGTATACTTAAACCAAAATTTTAATTTATATTATATTTTTTATCACATGCATTCATGCTAATAATGGTTGCCTGAATATTTCATACATACACTATAGCTTTCGTATTGAATGTGAGGACTGCATTTAGAATGGGCAAGAATCGTCCATCAACAGAAGTTAGAGAGATAATCATTAAAGATATAGAGTACGATCAAACCTCATTTTATTATTCTATATTAAATCTACCTATAAGATAGGTAAATAATGTTTGTAAACATTTTGCTGGTAATAGGTCACAATCTGTTCTACTAATGTTATGGGGTGACCTTTTCAAAAATTGTAACGACTATGGTTTTCCTAGTAGTTTTTTTATTTTGTGCATTGAGTTATATTCCTATAGGGTTTTGGAGGATTTATATATCTCCAATTTCAGAAGTTAAGGTATGGTTGGAATCGTTATTCTGTTAGCTTTCTAATGCTTTTTACGGATGATGAATCGGATGAGTATCGATCAAGTTATGGGTCAAACTGTGCTAAGAGGTCAGGCAGAGGAATAGTGACGGCTCTTGGGGGAGCCGTCGATTTTCAGACGGATCCAATAGGAGCTGTCGATCTAGTAATGGTTTGAAATTGTAATATTTTCAGTTTTATAAAGGTTTAATGTGTATTATTGATTGATATGTTTGGGATATTGATTGATATGTTTGGGATACGGTCAGTTTTGATTTCTCCATGTGTATAAGGCTTATATATACCCTGTTTCTCTCTCTACTTTGCATTGAAAACCCTAAAGCCTCGCTTTCTTCTCTTGTTTTCGGCACCATTGTTGAAGAGCTCGAGAAGGGGTTCGAACATAGGGTTCTTGTGAGTATTATTCTCAGTTTATGAAGAGTTTTGATTTATAATGATTCCCTTTAGATGTCATTGTTATATGATTTCGTTTTTAGGTCTTTCCAACAAAAAGATTGGATTTTCTTCTTGGTTTTCTAAAGTCTTTATATATTATACCAATGATATGTCGATGATTTCATGATGTTTTTATATGTTTTTGATGATGTATTGAATGACATATGTACTTCGGATTTCATTGATCGCTTGAGTCTTCTTCTTGAGTATTTAATAGTTTTGATGGATTTCATATGATTTTTAGATCCTTATGTTATAGTATGAAATCATGATGTTTTCAAAGTATTTTACAAATATTTCATGTCAAAAGGGAGAGGATATGTATATATCATGTCTAGGGTTGTTTATTTAGGGTAGAAAGCATGTTTGTAATTGTTTAAAGACTTGTTTTGATCCTTATGTGCATAGATCCGAACCTATACATATTTTTATGATTTTTAAGAGTTTTTATCATAGATCCATGTAGTTGTTTCTTCATATAATAGATCTGTGATTTTCGAGGATTTTTGTAATATGGTTTAATGTTTTTAATATATGTTTTTTTTATGAAACCTTTCAGATCTAGGGTTTTGAATATAAGAATATCATGCTACATATAAGAATATGTTATCTCTTGTGGTTTTCAAAGGATTTTATAAAGTATATTAAGATCCTTGGGTGTACCAAGTGTTTTATGTTTCGTCGATGTTTTTATCATTTTTCCATTAGCTAGGGCTTCAAATGGATTTTTCTTTATACGATCTTCGATCTATCTCGTAAATGTTTTGTATCATTTTTCCTATTATATATTTATTTTATACCTATGTTAAAAATATGATTTTCAAAGATGTTTTAAATGAGTTTTTAGATTGATTTTAATTGGATTTCTCATACGCATGATTTGATTTTCGAGATGAACTCTTTACTGTTTTACACCTTTTAAACGACTCATGTATGATTTTTCAATGATAGAATGTATTAGGATATTTTTAAGAAAAAGATATTGGGCTTTCTTGCTTTCTGCCTCGGGACGGTTTTGTTAAGAGCCGTCTGGGCATGTTTCTGGACGGCTCCCAGAGGAACCGTCGATTTTGTCATGGACGGCCCCTATAGGAGCCGTCGGGTTTGCCTCAGACGGCTCTTGGGAGAGCCGTCCGGTTTTCTATGAATACGGGTACCACCGGGTCCCGTAGGGTTTGCTCATTTTGTGATTGATTCGTATCATTTCAGGATTGATTAGGTTGCATTAAACCTTCTGGAGTTGTTTCGTGTCATTGGACCTAAGGTGAGTGAGTCTAGTCTCTATGTAGATTTCAAAACTACTTATATTTATATCATATTCGCATCATGCGTATGTTATGAATACAACTGTTATTTTGAGTATGGAATACATGAGCATAACATCACGTTTTGAGACAATATATTATGTGTGAACTGTATGTTGGAGACTATGTTATTCTTGCATGCAAACTATGGGTTGATGAATTCATCATGCATGCATATCATCTGTCTGCGTGACCCCTATCGGTGCGTCGGAATCTCCGATGTCGGTGTGTCGGAAAGGATCCGGCGGTGCGCGGGTGCGTGTGCGTGTGTGGGGGTTCTTCAGGGATTCGGATCGGATGCGTGCCCTGGCGGGCTCGGTCGGATCATTTTATCAGAAGGGTGAGGTGTCGTTCCTGGTTGAGGCACCCGACAGCAGCTCAAGAGGATTCCAGGGTTTGTGTGATCGCCACCTGCTTTTTCTAAAAGCAGGAAAAGGTTGGGTTGGATTTGATCGCCTACGTGGGGAGTTTGTGGGGTCTCCGCTCTGAGACACGGATATACCGTACACAAAGGTGAAAAGCAGGTAATCCTATTCTGCTTCCGGGGCTTGACTGAAGGAGTCTTGGGACATAGGGGTGCAAATGGGGTGTGGATAGGGGGCGGCTAGTGGGATCCAGCCGTCGGGTATGGGGCGGCTACTAGAGTTTAGCCATCCGGGGCCTAATCTGATTTGGGCAGAACTTCGGTAGGAAATGGGTTTGGATAGAGGCTAAGCTAGGTTTAGCCCGGGTTTCTAGAGGGTGGGATGAGAGGGTGTTTTATGTGGGGAATGGGTATTTCTCTCACAAAAGGGGATCTCTCTCTCTCTCTCTCGGGATTTCTAGTGGGGAAAGGGAATGAATGATGTGTGTTTTGATTGTGGATTAGAAATGTGATTTGTGGATGTTGTTTAAAGGTTTAGGACCTCCTCTATTTATAGTAAAAAAGAGGCAGGAGAATACCCAGGGGGTAAAAGGGTGGCTTGACTAATAGTGTGTGTGATTAGACCCTTCATTAATTCTCTGGTTCTTCTGTCAGGACCAGGTGAAGGGCGGCTAGTGCTAACTAGCCGCCCAGGATGGGGCGGCTATTTCCTGGTAGCCGCCCCTGTCATGACCTGCCAAACGTCCTATCTCTGACAAGCGGTGGCTTGGGTCGGTTACTTGGGTTGATCCGGCCAAGATAGAGCGGCTAAAGGTCACAACCGCCGCAATGATCAGCATTTAATGCTGCTTTATGTCCCATCTAGGGAAGCGGTTCAAGGTCGGCCAGGGGGGCGGCTAGTGCTAACTAGCCGCCTGGTATGGGGCGGCTAGTTAGGTCTAGCCGCCCCTTGCTAGGGACTCAGAGTTTTTGGAGCTTCTTTTAGGTGGGGTTCTAGTTTGGGCCAGGGTCTGGCTCGGGTTAGGTTTTAGGATTAGTGTTAGGGTTTAGGTCAGGGTTTGGGGCTATGGTTAGGGTTTAGGTTTAGGTTGGGGCTAGGGTTAGGGTTTCTGGTTTTAGGTCGGGGCTAGGGTTAGGGTTTCCGGTTTCCTGAACTTTTGGTTCTTCATTAGATGTCCAAATGTGGGATATTTCCGGGTGTTACTTGAAGTATTTCTGTCTTTCTGGATGGTCAAAATTGGGGTATCTACAATTATCCCTCATCGGACGGAGTCTTCGTGCGAAGCAGGAAAGACTTCGACCGATGATAAGAAAAGAGACCCCTATTTTGGCCGGCCCGACCTTCAAGAAGTTATGCCAACACGAACAGTACTATTCAGGGAGTTGATTTAGACCGTCAGAGGCTAAGTCTTGACTTAGAATTTTTAACCGAAAGGATGATCCAGGTGGAAGGCGGAGAAAAGTAAATGGTGAGTGATTCAACCCGCGGTCGGGGTTCTTAGCTATCGTGCACGGAGTAGCCCAGCGTCAGTTTCCTCGTGCCTACCGTCCCGTGCTTGGGAAAACTCAGCAAGGAGGGGATATCGCCGACATAAAGCAAGTAAAAGTTGATTTTGTGAATTGGATCATCTGAAGGATATAAACTCTGGAAAAGAACCAGAACTGAAGAAATTCAAATTTGAATGGTACTGAAAGTGCGGCAAAACTTTGGGAAAGTCGTGTTTGATCAAGTAGTGTCTGGAAATAAGCCAATACATGGTTGTTTGGTATGGAAAACCTTGGAATTTAGGGCTGAAAAGAGATTGGAAAGAGGTTTCAAGTGAAAACTGAAAAACTGGGAGGGGTGGCTAGTGGTAACTAGCCGCCCCATAACTGGGTCCCTTATAACCGAAAAGACCCTCTCTCTCTCTCCATACGTTTCAAAACGGTTTCTCTCCCTCCATTACTCCTTCTTCTTCGTTTTAAACAGTGAAACCTTGATTTCTTTGCCCTTTCTTCCTCCATTTCGACCTAGATCCGTCTTTCTCTCTTCATTTTGAAACCCTAGTTTTGGGTTCTCCTTTTTCTTTTCAATCCGAGGAAGATGACGAGGTCGAAGGCGATTTCTTCGAGGGGGAAACAACCACTGGTGGCTCGTGGAGAGCGTAGCCTGAGCTCTTCATCCTCGGATAGTGATAGGCTAGTGGTAGAGGCCGTGGGAGAAGTTATGGGTGTGGCGGAGGTGCCGCTGGCGGACATCGGCGCGGGTGAGGTTGGAGACTTGCCTTTGGGGGCTGCCCCGGAGGTTGGGAGTAGTATGATAGGATATACACTCAAGAGGAGGCGTGGGGATCGACCGGCGGTGGCCGAGGAGGTGGTTTTGGGGGTCGGAAGACCGGTTGAGGGTGCAACCGAGGGAGTGGGGGCCGAGGGAGTTAGTGAAGATGTGAGGGCATCATTGGATGCCCTTGTTGGGATGCTGGATAGGGAGGCCACAGAGGCCAGGGCTGAGGAGGAAGAAAGCAGGGCTATGGGAGCCTTTGCGGAGTTTATCTCCGGTGCGGGGAGAGGGGAGGGGACTGGAGAGGTTAGGGATGAGGCCGGGGAGGCCGAGGGTGTGGGTACCGGGGCTGCAGAGGCCGGTGTTGGCGTTGAGGCTGAGGCCGAGGAGGCCGTGTTTGAGGAGGATGAGGAGGGGGGGGGATGACGACGGGATGGACGATCCCGACGAGGCCGAGGTGGGTGCTCCTGGATCGACACAGGCCGTGGTATGTTCCTAACCTTTTAGTTTTAGCCTTTTTATTTTTTTTATTTTGGTGTATATGCATGTGTTTTGGTGGTATGAACAGGTCGTATATGTGTATTTTTAATAAGCATGCTTGGTGTATAAGGTAATCATGGTGGGATAGCATGCTGATATAGGTTTGTTTCTAGGAAAGGGGATAATTTTTCATGTATATATATCCGTGTTTGTTCTATTTTTAGAAGGAAGTGAATGGCATGGTTAGTATGCTTGCATGCGATACCTTTTTATATAATTCTTAAGGCGTGTCTTCGTATGTGTTTGATTGTGGTAGAGCATGAGAGGTTGTATGCATGCATTTCATGGGTTCAAGTACTTTCTATATGTTTGGGTGTGTTTAGGGAAGATATATAAGCATGATAGGCCGTGATGCAAGAAAGAGCGTAAATGGTGACCACGGTGGGATGTTGACATATTTTTGTTTGTATGCGTGGTCATATGAGGAGTGTTTTGTGAATAATGGGAGGTGAACTTTACGTGAATGCTTTTGTATTTGATATGAGAATTTTACTTTGCTAAGCATGATCTCTAAATGATTTTTAGGTTTTAGATTCTTACCTCTCGGTTGCTCTTTAAACTAACCCATCTCTTCTTCGTTTATTTGTAGCGGCCGAATCGTATCCGGGCTTTATGGCACGGGACGAGGAGGTGGTACGATGCCTTGGGGCAGGAGGAGAGGAGCTTAGTGGATGGGGCGGGTTTCCGTTCCTTCTTTCTGATTGAGCCGTTCCACGTCCATCGCCCATATGTGGAGGCATTGGCGGAGAGATGGGACCCAGAGAGTTGTACGTTCATCCTCCCTACTGGCGCCGTTACCGACCCTTGAGGACGTCCATCGGATCACCAGTCTTCCGGTCTTGAGGGAAGAAGTGATTGCGGCCACCCTTGTGGAGTATAGGGGGCTATTTCGAGAATTGATCGGGGAATGGGAGTTCGTGGAGCGGGAGCGGACGCTAAACCGGATCCCTTTGGGGAGGCTTTTGGGGCAGTATGGCCTCGGTTCCTTTACAGAGCGTCAGAAGGGCAAAGCTGCAGCTAGCTTCGAGAGGAGGCGGGCGATGATCGAGGCGAGAGAGGCGGCCGCGTGCCCACAGAGGGCACGGAGGGAGTTGAGGGCGTTCTTCCTTTACTTCTTCGGTCGAGTCCTCTTTTCGACGGCTTCTAATAAGGTCTCCTCGCATTCTCTTTTGCTGATGAGGGACCTGGAGGGTATGGGATGTTATGCCTGGGGAGCGGCGATGCTCGCCCATCTCTTTGCGGAGCTCTCAAAGAAAGTTAAGAGGGCCGGGGGAAAGAATCTTGGCGGCTTCACGCCATTTCTTCTGGTTTTGTCTTTTTCTTGGTTTAGCTCACTTTGATCATGATGATTTTCTTCTTGCTTTGCTAGATCTTCGGGTATGAGCACTTCGCCATCGATCGCCCGACTTTGGCACCGTTTGATCATGCGCTCCCTTGGGCCATGAGATGGGAACCCCAGGGATCCTCTCGCTTGTACCGCCTCGCCCAATTCTGAGAGGCCTTCCGCGTCTTGTCGGAGGAAGAGGCATATTTTTTTTTTCTTCGAATTTCTTTGGCTTGTATTTGGTTTTCTTTTGGCTAAGCGCTCTTCCTATCTTTTGATGCTTTTAGATGACGTGGAGGCCTTATCCAGAGGAGGTTCCTGAGGCCCTGGCGCGAGACGTCTGGTTGATCTATTTCAACGAGGTCGTGTTTCACGCGATCAGCCGGGTCGTCCACCAGCTTGGCTATCATCAGTGGGTGCCCGATCCTCTGCCGCGGCGCCCCTCGATTCTGGTGGCTGGGATTCCTAGGGACACGAACCTCCTGAGGAATTATGCTACATATGTGGCGGGATGGATGGGTCGAGGCATCTTGGTGGAGCGTCGTCCTGAGGTTACTTCGAGTGACGAATACCTGGCTTGGTATCGTCAGGAGTACGCGGGTATCCTCGGGACGATGGAGGAGGAGATCCCGGACGCTTACGTAAGTTCCCTTTTTCTCTTCCTTGTTCTCCTTTGCTTGAACATCTTTTGAATAGTGCTTCCTTTTGCAGGTTGAGTTGAATGGGATGGAGAAGAAGCTTAAGACCGCCAATGAGCACCTTCAAGCGCGGGCCAGGCAGATAGAGGCGTTGCGGGTACAATGGAGACACTTGCAGGACCAGGTCCGGGTCATCGAGGTTCAGGTGGATGCTCTATCAAGAGTGAGAGCCGATGGTGCTTCTTCTTCTTCTGCCCCTCCTCCTTCCATGGTTTCCGAGCGAGAGCTCGAGCTAACGAGGGAGTTAGACGCGGCCCAGAGCGAGTTGACGGCAACACGGATGGAGCTGGGCCAAGCGAGGGGTAGGTCTTCTCGGGCTGAGGAGGAGACGGACCGGCTGAGGTCCATGATGGCTTCGAGAGAGGAGGGGCTCATCACACTAGGCCGCGAGAGGGATTCCCTCCAAATGAGGGTGTCGGTGTTGGGGGCTTTAGCGGGTGTTCCTGGAGGTTTGATGGGAGACTTGGTTCGTTCTCTATAGGTGGCCGGGGACAGGGATCGAGAGGCGCTCAGGGTATCAGAAGCGAGGGCACGGGAGTTGGAGGAGAGGTTGAGGGCTACTGAGGATCGGGCTAGAGGGATAGAGAGTCACCTTCGACAGAGGTTGGAGAGGAGAGACAGAGATATGCAACAGGTTCATCTCTGGGAGGCAACTATGAGGGGGAAATTGGTTGGAGGGGGCTCTATGACCGAGGCGGACCTCGACCTTCTTCCGCTTGAGCCTGACCATTCTCTCTCGGCTTCCTTGGCTACTGGGGCCACCTTCAGCCGTGCTTCTCGTCCTTCGGCATCTAGGAGTCGTGGGATATATGCGAGGGCTGCGTCCTCAGTTCGAGAGACTCCTGCCGTTCCTGATGCTCCAGAGGCTCAGTCCTCTCCTCAGCCACCGCTCCCTTCTCAGCCAAGTCAGGATGTTCCTCCTACTCAGCCTCCAGCGGGTGACGATACACCGAGGTATAGCTTCTTTGCGTCTTGGTTTTAGGTTGAAGAATAGTATATATGCAAGGAATTCATGCTTTTCTTCTTTTCTTTTTGACTTTAGGTGATGTTTTGGTGATGCATAGCTCAAGACACGTAGAGGGAAGCTTTGGACGGATACTTATCTATTTTATTTTAGTTCTAAGTGGGTTTATCTTTCTTTTTCCTGAACAATTTTTTCCTTTCTTCCTTTGGTATATGAACAAACATGGGTATTTGGTTTAGTTTTATTTGGTTTATTGGTTTTAGTTTGGTCGCGAATGGTTTTTTTTAAGTTTGTATTGGTGGATGAAAGGATGAATGAGTACATGGTTTGGTTTTGTTTATGTTAACGGATGGATAGGTGTTTTTAAAATGTGGTGACTTTTAAATGCGTTGGTGTGTGTCTTGTGAACGTTTACGTATATGAAATGCGTGTATGCAAGTTTTGGAAAGAACTAATTTCAATAGGTAAAGAAGTGTTGAAGAGTTGATTGGACATGGTCTGACATAACTGAAATAGGTGCAGGCTGGGGACGGCTAGTTTACCAGTGAGGGGTGGCTAGTTAGGTTTGGCCACCCCCTGCCTGGGGCATGCTTATTTGAAACCAAGGGCTGGAGCGGCTAGTGTAAATTAGCCGTCCAGTAAGAGGCGGCTAGTCGAGTTTAGTTGCCCCCTGCCTGGGACAATTCTTCTGGTTTTGCTGCTCCTGCCTGCTGCTACTGAAAGCCTTTGTGACCGCTACGACTCTCGAGACCTATAAAAACATCATTTCCATGGACCAAGTGTTAAATCTGTCCGGAATGCGCCCCTGCACCGACTTTCGAGCCTTTCTTGCTTGAATTGTTAAGGGCTACAATCTATCTTAAGGTAAAATGAAAATCGAATGCGAGAAAGGAAAGTGCGGGAAACCATGCTTTAGTACGCAAGGGAGGGATTCCAAGAGCGTGAGCGAAGAAAACTCTTAGGTACGTGTGAGTAGTGGGACAATTTCTTCTCAAGCATGTGCGGAAGGGCGTAGAATGAGTGTAGATGGGGGTAATCTTATCATTGGTACGGGGAGTCAATTTTAGTATTTCAAGAAAATCGAATGCCTAGGTGTTTTGGAAAAGGAAAATGCGAACTTATGCGTAAGTATTGTGGCATAAGTGGGCATTTTAATTTTTCAATGGCTTTTTACGTGAGAGGGCAATGTTTTTGACTTTCTAAAGTAAAAGATACCATCAAGTCCCCGTGGAGGAGCCCTTGTGGTCACCTATGTCCAAACCAGGGTTGTATTTGAAAGGCATAGGCTTTAGGTGTCGGTTTTCTAGGTTCATGGTTCTCAAATGCTTGATTGTATTATTCTAAACATGCTGAAAAATCCATGAGTGTACCAGGAGTCAAGTTAAATAAGCTTCCTTTGGATAGGCAAGTTTCTAAGTGAACTCATGTGAGTGTGTGTAGTTGTAAACTTGGAAACGATCTACCTTTTGTTGAAATTTCGCCTTTCCCGGTAGACATAGTTCAATTTTGAATCCCATTGCGAAAATAAAAGGGGAAGGGGAGAATGGGGTAAGAGAAATGTCTTCCTTTCAGGCAATATTTTAGAATTGTCCCAGTCTAGCATATGTCCTACTTTCTAAGTCCCTCTGGCTTTCTTCTTTTTATCACTTCTTTATTTTGGGTGGAAAGTACAGTCCATTGTTTGGACCTTGTACTGGTATAGCCGTTTGTTTGGCATATACTTGTGCGTAAAGGCATGAAAGCCTGCTAAAATAGAGAGTTTAACCCGTTCACTTGGGTGTTATTTTTCTTTTGTTGGCCTCTCATTGCCTGATTTTTTTTTGATTTGAGGGGGGGGCTCTTCTGTTTTTCACCCCGATTCTTTTCATGCTTCCCCTCTAGAAGTGTTTGTATAGGGTCAGAGCCAGTTTTGGGACATATGCCAGGTCTAGGTAACTCCTCATTTTGACCTAGGGTTAATACGAGTGGGGCGGAAATAAGGGAGGTTTGCTTTGGGGGTTTTAAATTGTCCCAGTCTACAGGGTAAGCAATTTCTCTTCTATCAGGTAAATCTAGTCCAGTCATACGTGTGTGAAGGAAGCGGCATGATTTGGCAGAGATGTGTTCAAATAGATACGAGTTTATCTTTGAGTTTTATAATTCTATCATCAAGTACTAAACGCTGGAAATTGCAGGAAGAAAGAATAATAGTTCTCAAGTATTGAAAGCTATTCATGCATGTAATTTCTTTAGGTAAAGTGCATTCCACGAACCTGAAACCTCGACTCATTCGGCATCTACCAGGCGGTAGGAATTCCCGGAATAGGCATGGGTGATCACATAGGGTCTCTCCCATGTGGGTTGCAACTTCCCTCTTAGGTGAGACTGTCTTGATGGCATGATTTGCTTAAGTACTAATTCCCTGATTTTAAATTTTCTTTTTATTACCTTCTTTTCAAATGCCCTTGCCACCCTTCTTTGGTAGGCCTGGGCATGGTCTGCCACTCTTAATCTTTTCTCGTCTTTTCCTTTTCTCTTTTTTGGTATTTTTTTTAATAATATTTTCTGTTTCGAAAGTGTGGAAACAGATGCATGCTTATGGTTTTGAAAAGGCCTGCGTTGGCGAATAGATTTTTTTTTTTTTGGAAAAAGAATGGAGATAAAGTTTGGAAAACGGTCTTGTTTTTTGAAGGAAAGCATGGAAAGTCAGTTCGTAAAATGTTTTTGGCAGAAATCATGGAAGTACGGCTTTGTAAAACATTTAGTTTTGAAGAAGCGCAGATTGGGAAAACATTTTCGTTTTGAAGAAGAGTGGAAATGCAGTTTAAATATTTTCGTTGGTTCGGTAAACAAGTAAAGAAAGTTTGGGGAAGTGCTTTATTTTGTTTGGAAGTATGGAAATACGATTTTTGTAAAACTTTTGTTTTGAAGAAGCGTGTGGAAAACATGTTTTTAGAAAAACATTTTTTTTTGTTTTTTAAAGAAGAGTGGAAATAAAGCTGGAAACAAGTATGTTCAGAGTTGGGGAATGAAAGCTGAATAGCATGTATTTTTGAATTTTTTTATTTCCTTTAGGAAAGGAGGTAAACAAATATGTATAGGGTGATGAAAACGAAAGCTGGTAAACAAATATTTTTATCTTTTGATGTTTTTTTGGAAAAAGCTGTAAACAAATATGTACAGGGTGTTGAAAGCGAAAGCTGGTAAATATTTTTTTATTTTTGATTTTTTTTTGGGAAGAAGGCTGTAAACAAATATGTACAGGATGTTGAAAGCTCACCCTGGGGGATAGGTACCTGGTTCTTGGATTCGTATTGTTTCCTCGAGTCAACTTCGTTTGGGCGGCCGGCTGATGTCCGGTGGGGGTATGAAAATGTGAGTAACCTGACGGAATTGTTTTAGCAGGACTATGGCTAGTTCTCTGTATGGCTTCAGCTTTGGGTCTCTAGTCTGATATTTTTTAAGAGTTTGGTGGATCACTAAGAGGGAGTCCTCAATAATGTCTAAACTTTTAGCTCCTAGGGCTAGGGCTGCCTTCAAACCTACTATCAGGGCCTCATATTCGGTAATATTGTTGGTGGCTATAAACATAGCTGAAACGCTCGTGGGATAATTACGCCTTCGGGGGAGATTAGTGCTATCCCTATTCCCTTTCCCTTTTGGTTGACCACTCCGTCGAAGTATTACGTCCATGTCTCTTTATTTTTTTCTTCAATAAGTGCAAATATTTCTTCGTTCGGGAAGTCAGTTTTTACTGGTTCGTAATCAAGGAGGGGTAGTTGAGCGAGGTGGTCAGCAATAGCTTGTCCTTTGATGGATTTTTGAGTGGCGTGCGTGATGTCAAACTCATGTAACTGTACTTGCCATTGGGCTAAGCGTCCAGTTAATACAGCTTTCTCGAATAGGAACCTTACTGGGCCTATTTTGGCATAGTATTTGACTTTGTGGGCAAGAAAGTAATGTTGCAACTTTTGGGAAGCCCATACAATGCTAGACAAGTTTTTTCTGTAGGAGGGTAGGCTTTTTCGTATTCAATCAGGGTTTTACTCAGGTAGTAAATGGTCTTTTCCTTTCTTCCCATGTCATCGTGTTGTGCAAGCACTGCACCAATGGTAAATGTCTTGTTGTAGCTATATAGAGGAGTAGGGGTCGTTCGGGCAGTGGAGCCGAAAGGACTGGGGGATTAAGAAGGTACTCTTTTAAATTATCAAAGGCCCTTTGGCATTCACTATCCCAATTAAACCTGACTCCCCGTTTTAGTAGTTTGTAAAGGGGGTGACATCTTTCAGCATGTTGCGAAATAAATCTCCTAATAAATTGCAACCTTCCTACGAGCCCCCTTAATTCTTTTAGGTTCTTAGGTGGGGGCATTTGGGCGATGTCTTTTGCCTTGGTCGGATCTATTTCTATCCCCCGTTTACTCTGTCACGCCCCAGGGCAGCCGTCCCCGAGACGTGGCAAATATATAAATGATATCAGTAATCCATACACGAGGTCAAATAAATACTCCACAATAGAAAAGGCAATACACAAGTAACTGACATCAAATATATACAAAAAGCGGAAGCTCAAATGACTAAGTCTGTAATTCAAAGACATATTACAGACTAGAGTACACAATCAACTGTCCTGTGAGAGCCAATATATACAATAACAGACATCAACAGTCTACATACCGTGCACAAGCACAAGTATAAAACATACAATGAAAAGGGAATGCTGATAGCCTCCGACTCGCAAGACATCCAACGCGAACGCGTCTCCTACACGTATTGCGCCAGGGGAACTCTTCTCTTGGATCCGACTCAGCGTCATCTGGAGGAAAACTTGCTCAGTGAGTGGTCAGAAACCAAACACCAACATAACATTCGATCCTAAGGCAATCTCCTATCAGGGAAACCATGGGTAGAAACCCAACGGTTAGCAAGGTCACACGGCGGTGCAACCATACCTTGTCCTCGCCCTAGCCCCCACAGGGGTGAGCCTAGGGACTTGAAGGACAAAACTTGCTGTTCTACACCGTTCGTCATCCGGTAGCGCTCTCCCGGGCAGCCTCTACCTGGAGCCGGCCACGGTCAGTACACTGTCGACAGCGTCGATGGTACCTACAGGTGGAGGTCCACCCAGGGCGGCTCGTACCTAGGAAGCATCCACATGGATCCGGCGAAGGGGAGAACGATAATTCATGCTCGCAATATCGTCCGATGGTCCACCCTCATGTAGCCTCACCTGGTACACTCCATGATCAGTACATCCGCCGAATGCATCGGGAGTACCTACAAGTGGGAGTCCTCTGTCAGGGCAGCTTCAACGTCGGGGCCCCGATACGACGATATTGAGAGGACCCATTACATGCTCGCACGCGAACCCTACGGGAAAACCATCTATACAAGCTGATGGCTCGAGTATCAACTCGAGCCCACCCCACTCACGCCAATACCCTCACCCTCACCCCGATGGGTGACATAGGATCTTGGGAGCAATACCCTCACCCTCACCCCGACGGGTGACATAGGATCTTGGGAAATTACACGAACTGGCAGATCGAACCAACGCCGACCCACCACACCCTCACCCTCACCCCCTCCTCAGGGTGACATAGGCTCTTGGGGAAGAGGTCGATTGTTCTACACTGCTCGTCCTCCGGTAGTCTCTCCCGGTGTGGCCCATACTACCTGGCAGCCTCCCGGCACCTCATAGGCTTCAGGCCTCTACCGGACTAGCCTCCCACGATCATTACCTCAGCTGTATGGGCACACCAACACGCGTCATGAGTAGTATCAGGGAGGTCTCCACCGGACTTTACTACGCCGGGCAGTCTCTACTCGGAACCGACGAAGGTAAGAACACCCGACACTCGCGAATACGATCCCTATGGATCCGTCATCATCGGTTATCAAACACCGATAGGCGCAATGAATTCTCATGAATTCCCTCCAGGGCGCATAACTCAGATGCGGGGAAGACTTTTAATTCTAAATGTCGAAGCCATGGTATGACCCCACAAGAGGTCATACACTTGTCTAACACATTAGACAGGAATCATGGCCATATCGGCATATATTATATATATGCAATTAATTACCCAGGGATAACTTACTTAAACATGCATATGAGGCATAATAAACAAACAATCACAAAGGTATGACTAAAGCAGGCGTTGGGTATCACCAACTCAAAGGGGAGGGTTAAGCGCGATCCGCGCGACAATAGGTGCATGCCAATAATTCCAAGCAAACCGAGTCAAGCAGGAACTACATCTACTCACTCGGTTCGCGAAAAGAGGGAGGGCGAGAGAGAGGGAATGCCTCATCCCCTCTCGAAGCTGGTCATAGTTTTGCCCAACAAGATGGGTGCAACAACTATACCACACCCTCGAGTACTAAATCAGGACTATTACGCATACACCCCGTTATTAACCCAAGTTAAACATGCTAGATGTGTCCGAATAATAATAAGGGTAGTAATTCAAACAAAATACCTAAGTCATGCCATATTCTATACAATACATAGGCATGTATAAGGTAGAATAGGGGTTCTACACAATATACGAGCTATACTACCTAGCATGCATGATATCTAACATATTTAGGGTGCGATTAAAGCCCCATGGAAGCGCGAAGCATGACTACATGCCTCGAGCGCTCCCGGAAGGGTTGGAATCAAACCACTCACCGATTCCCGAGTCGTCGCGCATCCCAACCGACGAGGTCTGCAAGGCAAGGGGTACCAAAAGGGTGAGTAAAATCACATACAAACATTTAAAATCAATTTGGGATGCCTTAGACATAGACATCCACGCATACGGGCTCGAACGCACGCATGCATGCACGCACGCACGCGTGCCCGAGCCCCCCGGACACCCGCCCGAGGGCGCCAACCCTCAGCACGGCCAAACCGGCCCCGGCAGCCCCACACGCACCCCGAGGAGCCCCGGGCATCCCTGCGCGCGCACGCCGCGCGCCCTCCGTGCGCTGACACGCGCGCGCTGACGCGCGCACCTCGCGCGACCCTCCGCGCGCACCCGTGCCGCGCGCGCCCCCGCGCGCACCTGCGCGACCCTCCGCGCGCACCCCCGTGCGCTACCGCGCGCTCCCGCGCGTACGCGCACGCGCCCGCCAGCGCCACCCTGCGCGCGCACGCGCGCGAACGGCCCCGCGCGCGCGCCCAGCACTCCCCAGCCCTCCCCAAGCCTCCCACATGCACCCAAACACAACCACCAGCCATGCATGCCCTCTCAACATACCCCCAAAGCCATAAAACCAAATTAAAGAAGTGGAGAACTTACCAATCCTAAGAGGGGGAGGGAAAGGGGAGAGGTTGGGGCCCTCGAGCATACCCACGACCCTCTCGACCACCACTACCACTACCACCACCTCTCTTTGGCTTCTCTTCTTCACCTGGCTTCACCTTGGCATTTTATCAACCACATGGGGGCTGATTAGAGAGGAGAGGGAAGAGCAAAGATGGAAAAGTGAAAGAATCAACAACAACAACCACCACCACAACTCACCTTCTTCAACTTCTTCTTCTTCTTGTTGTTGCATAAACACAAGCACCTCATCTTCACCTCTTTCATGGCTGACCCAACATAAAAAGGGGGAACAAAGGGAGAGCTTGAAAGATAGAGATCAAGCAACAAACATAGCACCTTCTCTTGTACTTCCTCTTCACTTTGATCTCCTTCAACTTCATCTCCTCCTTCACACACACAAAGAGGGGAAAAAGAGAGACCAAATAGAGGGAGAGAGAGCTCCATGAGAGGGTGAGAGAGGGCTGAAGTCGTAACACTTAGAGGGGATTTAATAGGCAAGGTCGGAGTGAATGACCAAGCCGTCCTCGGACTAAAACCTCTGCGCAGCCTTCACTTAAATGGCCATAACTTTCACAATACATCTCCAAATTGCACGATTCTAGTGGCATTTGAAATATAAGACGATTATCTACAACTTTTATGTTTACACCCAGATCAAATAACCTCTCCCGCTATTCCGAAATCTAGGCTAAACATCTTACAGGGCTGCTGCCTGGATTTCTCAACTTCGGGGCATACATGGAAAAATACCCATAACTTTTAATATACGAATCCAGTTGATCCAATTCCACTTCTATATGGAAGCTATCCCTAAAATTAACATCTTGTAATAATATCGGATTTTTACCTCATCATCTTGGATTTTTTAAAATCAAATCCGAATACCAATCCGAAACTGCATAATTCCAAAAACGTTATCGGAATTAAACGAAAATTTTATGGGCAGTACTAAACAATACCAGGACCCATAATATGCAGTTATATCTTCAATCAGAGTTCTCAAACCCCCGAAGGTAGCTAAAAATCAAAATTTTAGCGACTCCGATCGAAATTAGGACTCTAAATGACACAGGTCTAACATTCTCCCCCCCTTAGGAAATTTAGTCCTCGAAATTTAAGGAAACCCAAAGGGAAGACCGAACGTAGAAGTGTCGCCCATAGAGTCCCTTGGCTCCCGAGTGGTCCGGACACTAAACTGGTGCTACCACGCACTTTAACCGAAGGAACGGTCTTGGTGCGGAGCCTCTTCTCACATTGGTCCATGGTCTCGATCAACTGCTCCCCGAACGACAAATCCTGCTCGAGGATGAGCGGCTCGAACGGAATGACATGAGCATGATCGTGGACATAATGTCTCAGCTATGAGATATTGGATGACGTCACAGGCACGAGTCAGCCACGGGGGCAAGGCTTCATGACAGCCACCTCCCCTAATCCACTCAAGGACGAAAACCGGTCCGATGGAAGGCCGACTCAACACGCCCCGAACGTCGAAACAGAGGATGCCCTTAAACCGGGACACCTCAAGCCCACATGGTCGCCCTACCCCGAAGGTAGGCTCCTGGCGACAATGACCTGCGTAGCCCTTCCAACGGTTCTAGGTGGTGCAGAGGCACGCACGAACCATCTCGGCCATCGCAAGGTCAATAAAATGACTTATGGCCCCTCCAACAGGCGCTCTACAACCGTCCCAGCACAGGGGAGGTGTAAAACTGTGCCTGTAGAGTGCCCCTTTTCCATTTCATCTGGATGCTCGAATGGCAGTCGTCTCACAGGCAGACCCCTACCCAAAGGGTGGTGCCTCATCCAACTGCCCCAAGTCGAGCACGCAGGCAATTAGCATGTCCTCCAAGGCCTAAATCGTCCTGTTGCCTGGCTGTCCGTCAGCAATGAAACGCTATACTTAAATGAAGGCTCGCGACAAAGCCGACCAAAGGCTTTGCAAGCACCTCAAAGTAACACACGCGTCTCGATCCGAAATAGAGCCGACCGGAGTGCCATGAAGACGGACTATCGCGAAGGCTCTAACCCGCGTCGAAGCGTCCAGAGACTCAGTCAGTTGGATAGGGAGGAAAGTGCGGACCTAGTCAATCGGTCAATGATCACCCAGACGGCATCGTGACCCGAACGTGACTTTAGCGAGCCCACAACGAAATCCATGATAACTCACTCCCACATCCACTGAGGATTCTCGACGGACAAACGCATTCCAACGCGACGATCAACAACTTCGCCTGAGGGCATGCCAATTAACATCCTCAACGAAGGCTACCTCAGAACAGCCCACGGAGGCTCAATAAACATTTGAGATCATTGTAGGCATCTGGCGCATTCGTCTACCCCGACGGCAGTACTCAAAATTCGTAGTGCCTGAAACGGTCACGAAAGGCCAACTAAAGAATGCCCAACTTCCGGATCTCCAATTTAGGGTACCTTGCGCGAAGATCGATCAACATAAAGACACTGGCTCCCAGAGCTGGTCAAAATAGATCATCAATTCGCGGCAAGGGTACTTGATCCTCAACCCCTATGGGGAGATCAAAATAATTCCTGGGACGATTAAGTCCAAATCTGCTCCTCGAGCATGGCTGACGCTCATGATGACCCTTACATGCTGGGTAAGCCGCTCGACCGCACTTAATCCACAAGACACGCAATAGGAGGTCGTCGATTCCCGACAACGCCTAAGCGACGTCATCTGCCTGATATGGCGGTCGTCCCATCACGAACGCTTAGCGTCGCGTCTCCTCATTTACGACCCATGTGGGGGCAAAACGCGACAGTACCGCAAACTGTGCGTCACATGCCGCCACCAAAAGGTCGCCCAACTATAACAATTGGAACTCCATCATCATGCACTCAATGGGCAGATTCATCACGGGGAGTCCAAGCTCTCGACGTCATCCAGTAGCACTCTTCCGGTGTGGCCCCTACCTGGTAGCCTCCCATGTGCACTAGCTCTGCTATATGGGCACACCAACAACGAGCGGCAACGGCGGCGGAACACTAGCGGCGAGCGGCAACGGCAACAGCGGAACCCTAGCGAGGAGAGTTGGAACCCTGGCGGCGACCCTCAAGTGGTGGTAAGATCAACTTTGCGGTCATTGGCTGTCCTCAGCCCTGCCGATGCCCGATGGCACCGGCCAGTACATCATCTCCCCCCGAGGGTAAGTCTACAATCGATGATGCACTGATTGTGGATGTTCTACCCAAAAAACCTCCACCCCCTCAGGGAGGTACTATAGATAGTATCTTCAAAGCATTCAACATGAAATCTAAGCAAGTACAACAAGTTACATCAACCAAACCCCCCTCTTCCACCAGCACAATAAAAAACCCCTTGCCTCCGCAACTTGCTCCACTGCATTTTCTGCCCCCACCCATGGAAACTACCCTTCTTTCCCGAGGTGGAAGCAACGATATTCCTGTTCGAGGTCAGCCTATTCAAAGGAAGCAAAGAAAACCGCTGTATGTGCCTCCTCCATCGACTTCTCAGGCGATTCAGTCATGGGGATCTCTATTTACATCAGGGAACCCTCCAGCAAAGATTGGCTCGCTCCGATACATTGAACCAAGTAAAGATGGCTGCCCTGAACCCAAGGGACTATGAAAAGAACGTCATGCTTTGGGACCAGGCGGTGGTTGGTTATGTAATCGGAAAGATCCCTGTTTACACTCCTTTCTTACAATTCTTGAGGCGTCTATGGAAGCCCAAAGGGGAGATTCAACTTCTGCTTCAAGGAAATGGCTTTTTCACCGTTAAGTTTGATCTCCTCGAGGACGCCACAACTGTACTGGAAGGAGGTCCATGGACCGTGGATCACCGGCCATTCATCTTGCGCAAGTGGACTCCAAATGTCCGCATGGAGCAGGGGAGACTAAGCAGTATTCCAGTATGGATTCGCTTACCTAACCTCCCTCTTCATCTGTGGGAGGAGGAATGCCTCAATCGCATTGGAAGCATCATTGGGGTTCCCCTGTATGCTGACTCAGCCACACTAAAATGCAGTAGAGCCTCGTATGCTCGCATTTGCGTCGAGGTTCAAGCAACCACGACACTCCCGGACTCAGTACTGGTAGACATTGCACCTGGCCTTAGAGAATCCTTTAAGATAGATTATGATTGGAAACCTACTGCTTGCAGACACTGCCATACTTTTGGTCATGACGATGCTTGTTGCATCTTAAAACCGCCAGTTGAAAAAAATTCAGGTCCAATTGTCAAGGTGGACAAGGCAATCACAAAGTCATCTCACTCAAAAGGAAAAGAAAAAATTGGTGAACAATGGCAATGGCAAGAGGTTCAGAAGATTCCAATGAGCAAGTTCTTGGCGGATGCAATAAAATCTGATACATGTCTGCCAGGCCAAAACAAGAGGGGGATCTCCTCAACAAACCGATTTTCATCTCTACAGGAATTAGAAGCATCAGAGGCATTGAACACCCAGTCCGAAGAGATCGAAGTCAATCCAACAAGGGGCTCTATCCCAGATTCAGAACACTCTGCTGAGAAGACACAGGGACCTGCACCCAACTCAGCTTTGGATCCGGAGGATCATGACTCAACGGGCGAAATCAAATGTCAAACCAAGGCTGACAACTCATTAGCCTCCAAGGGTGCAAACAAGGAACTAATAGCAGAAAATATAGTTATTGACTTATCACCCTCAGAAGTGGAGGACAAAGGCAGGACTCCTACAAACTCAGTCAGTGTGAAAGAGGTATCTTCGAGTTCATCCGACTTAGCTGTTCAAATTCATTTGGTTGGCGTTGAAGGGGAACCTCCAATCCAGCAAGGTTCACGAAATGGCAAGCTTAGCTCTATAGTCATTCCGCCAAAAAATAAAAAGAGGGAAAAGAAGCATGCAGTTCTTGCTGGTGTGCAGGATACAACTGTATCGCTAGAAGACAGCAATACACAAAGAAAATCTACTCGCAGCCACACCCCGAAGGGAGGGGCTAACTCTTCTCAAATTTTTTAAATGTCCAGTCTATTCTGGAATGTTCGAGGCCTTAACAACATGGATAAGCAGCTTGATGTCAAGCAAATAATTAACAGGGAAAAGGTATCTTTCTTCAGTCTATTAGATACCAAGCTTGATGATTCGTCCCAAAGAAGATTTTGCACTTTTATATGTCCTCTCTACTCCTTTTTCTTCTCCCCCTTGGGAAAAATTGCGATCTTTTGGTTGCAGGAAGACATGGATGTCGCCATAATCGATTGCACAGAGCAATATATTCACTGCCAGGTTACACCCAAAAGCCCTGTTATTGCAACGACATACTACATAACTGCAGTTTATGCATCCAATACATTCTCTGAACGGCTCTCCTTATGGAACTCATTGATACGATTATCTGGGTCGATGCAAGCCTCAAGCTGGTGCATTGGTGGGGATTTCAATGAAGTGCGTTACAACTCAGAAAAATTGGGAGGGCGACCTATTCACTCCCGGAGAGTTCGAAAGTTCAACAACTGCATTCTATCATGTTCACTGGAAGATTTGAAATCGACCGGCCACACACTGTCTTGGAATAATCAGCAAGAAAATAGAATTTGCTGTCGACTGGACAGAATCATGGCAAACCCAACTTTTTTTGCAGCTTTCCCCTATGCAGTGGTGCATTATCTTCCGTCGGGACCATCAGATCATGCGGCATTGCGTCTTCAACATTGCCCCCCAATTCCAACTGGTCCACAACCTTTCCGGTATTTTGAAATGTGGGAGACTCACCCGCAGTTTGCCCAGGTCGTGGAAGAGGCATGGCAACAAACAGTTAATGGATCCCCTCTGTTTCAGTTGGTAAATAGACTGTCCAATGTTAAAGCAGCACTCAAGGTATGGAATAAGAATGTTTTCGGGAACATTCAAAATCATATCCGCAACAGCCGTGAAATTCTAGAAAGTGCACAACTAATTCTACATGGGGATCCTCTAAACTCTGAGCTAATCAAGGCAGAAACAACAGCTCGGATGCAGTACCAATCAGTTCTCAAGACTGAAGAAGGTTTCCTCAGGCAGAAGTCCCGCCAACAATGGCTCCAGCTTGGTGATAAAAATTCAAAATATTTCTATGCATCGATCAAAGCTCGGTCATCCAGGAACACAATTAGTTGTCTAAGGACCACTGGTGGGGATCTTTGCACAGATCCGACATTCATCAAGGACTCCATTGTCTCTTACTTTACAGAGTTGTTGAATCGGGAGTCTGGAAGGCAAGTATCGCCTCTCTGCTTCCCTAGAAACATCTCCATGTCACAGAATGACATGCTGACAGAGAATATAACTGTGGAAGAGGTCAAGCTAGCCGTGTTCAGTCTTAAGGCGCTGAGTTCCCCTGGGCCGGATGGGTTCCCTGCCCGATTCTATCAGCGCTTTTGGCTTCAAATCAGTGATGATCTCCTCCTTGCAATTCAACACTTCTTTGAGCACGGTTATCTTCTTCGTCAAATAAGCAATTCTTTCATATCTCTCATTCCAAAAACTGCTAATGCTGAGTCACTAGATGGATATCGGCCTATTTCACTGTGCAACACCTTATATAAAATCATCACAAAGATAATGGCTACCCGTCTACAGAAATCTCTTCCCAGCATCATTAGTCCTCATCAAACAGCGTTTGTCAAGGGCCGCAGTACCCATCACAACATACTCCTTGCCCACGAATTAGTCCACTTGCTTGGTAAAAAAGGCAAACCAAGGGCATGTATCAAGATAGACCTCCGTAAAGCTTTCGATAGTGTGAGGTGGCCATATCTGGAGGAAGTCCTTAGAGGATTTCACTTCTCAGAAAAATGGATTAAATGGTGTATGCAATGTGTGTCATCACCGAAATATTCTGTTCTCATAAATGGCTCTCCTCAGGGTTATTTTACCTCCTCATGTGGACTGCGTCAAGGAGATCCACTATCACCTCTCCTCTTTACGCTTGTAATGGAGTCTTTTTCTGTCTCCATCAACAAACTATGTGAAGAGGGTCATATTGGATCATATATCAATGGCCCGCTCAATGTAACACATCTAAGTTTTGCGGATGATCTGTTGTTGTTTGTTGATGAGTCTCCCCGCACAGCCATGGCTCTACAGCGTCTGTTCACCAGCTTTCACAGTCTCTCGGGACTCGAGCTAAATTTAGCCAAAAGTCAGATTTTCTCGAGCTGTTCAAACTCTTATCTTAATGAATGTCTCGGCATTAGGCTCATGCATCTTCCAGTATGCTATCTTGGTGTGCCGCTGTTTTCGGGATCACTAACACATAGCCTCTGCCAGCCATTATTGGACAAAATCAATCACCGGATTCAATCATGGACAGGTAAATTCTTATCTATTGCTGGTCGGGTGGAATTAATTAAATCTGTTCTTGGCTCCTTCCATATTTTTTGGTCGGCTGCCTTTGCTCTTCCCATAAGAACGATTAGGGAGATAGAGAAGTTGATTCGCAACTTTCTTTGGCACGGTTGCTCACACACCAAGAAGCTACATCATGTCAATTGGCTTACTGTTTGCAAACCAGAAGATGAGGGGGGTCTGGGCATTAAGCGACTAGCTGACTGGAGCTCGGGTTCACATGATGTAAGGTTTTGGGATCTAGTGAGCAATAGAAACTCCCTATGGTCGAATTGGGTCAAGCTACGTTATCTACGCCGATCTGATATATGGAATCACTCCCCACCACAGAATTGCTCCAGTTCATGGAAACAAATCATCAAGTCCAGGAGG
The DNA here is from genome assembly GCA_030737845.1 of Acorus calamus. Lineage (NCBI taxonomy): Eukaryota > Viridiplantae > Streptophyta > Magnoliopsida > Acorales > Acoraceae > Acorus > Acorus calamus. Next base: position 22,761,627 of record CM060860.1, read on the forward strand.
TGGATTATTGGAAGGGTTCGATATATTATATTTGAGGGGAAAACCATCAATCTTTGGAAGGATCCGTGGCTCAATGGTCGCAGCCTAGCGGAAGCAATTGGGAGGGAACTATTCATATGGGCTCCTCCTCAAACCACAAAACTGAGCGCCCTCATACAAAATAGAAAATGGACCAAGCCCAACCGATGGACAGCTGCATTGGACACAGTTTGGGATGAAATACAAAATCTGGAGATAGGAGGATTAGGTGAAGATCTGCTTATCTGGCCGCTTAGTCGATCTGGTACTCTTACATATAAGGATGCATGGAAGGCACATCGCACCTCCTTGAGTGAACCTATGTGGGCGAATTGGCTATGGCACTCCACTCAATCCAAACGACACTGTTTTTGCTCTTGGCAATTCTTCCAAGATAAACTGCCTACACTAGAAAGGCTTCACCGTAAGGGATTGGTACAGCAATTGCAATGTCCCCTCTGTTCATCAGCTATTGAGAGTTCGGACCATCTGGCACTCCAATGCTCCTATTCTAGGTTCATCTGGATTGAACTTTTCCGTGCTCTCAGAATTCGACACCGACCTCCAAGATCCATCATACTATTCCCAGACTGGTTGAAATCCTTACCACTCATTCCGGTGACCAAAGCCATTGTGCTGTCTATTGTATCCAACACTTTCTGGGCTATATGGCAAGAGCGCAACTCCCGTATTTTCAGAAGGAAATCCTTGCACAAAACCACAATTTTAAGGCGCATCAAAGGTGACATCAAATTGCAGCTTAATTCCACCATCTTCAAACTCAAACTCTCCACAGAGCTTATACAAATTGCAGAAGAATTTGGTGTCCATTTATAGAACCTGAATGTGACTCCAAAATCGTCAAGTGGGAGCCCCCCCAAACAGGTTGGGTAAAATCAAACTCTGATGGATCCCTTATGGATGATCGAGGTGGTTATGGCGCTCTTCTCCGCGATGATTCAGCCACTTTCTTGATAGGATCTGCTGGTCGTTCACCCCTGTCATCCATAAACCTCCTGGAACTTAGAGGTATAGTATCGGGTTTAATACTAGGACTCCATCTTGGTAGATCAAGGATTTGCTTCGAATCCGACTCAACAACAGCGGTGGCATGGGCCAAAGGGAAGGGCACTCTCCCATGGACAGCCTTGCGGCTTATGCAAACTCTTCATCAAGGGCTTGCCAAATTACAGGAATGGAGTTTCCAACATATATATAGAGAAGGGAATTGTCCAGCAGATATTCTTGCGTCTCGGCAACAAACAATGGGTGAGCAAATCCTTTTCCCTCCTCAGATTTGGCCAGAGCTTGAAGATGCGTTAAAGAATGACAAGGAGGGCACTCTCCATATTCGCAGATAAATGTCTATAAGAACAATGGCATTTTTTGAATATAGGTGCTTCTGCACAGCGTATGTAATTGCCTCTAACGAACATGTTTCTTTAATAAGTAGGAAGTGAAGGAGAACAGGATGCACGGTGGCCTGGACCATTGTTCCCTCTGTTTAATCGACGCAACCTTCTAATTAAAGTTTGCATGCTCTGTTTTGTTTTTATATGTACAAATTCTCAAATATAGTAATACAAAATTCTCAATTACCAAAAAAAAAAAAAAACAAGCGCCGTGGATAGTCCCAGGGAGCACCTCACAGGACTCTTGCCTCTACCGGGTAGCTACTATGCACGATGATATATCGAAGCGACTCCGAATGGCTATGGAACCCTAGTCCATAAGCTATCGCCCACTAAGCTGCAACAAGATGCACTCAATCCCGATCATATGCATCACCACCCGCCATCGCACCTTCCAAGTGAGGAAAAATCCATCATCAATTTGATGCTTCGAAGGTATTCCTTGACTGGGAAAAGAACCTCGGCAGGGCCTCATGAGGTCCCGATATAGGATATCCCGACAACCAAACAAGGAACACGGAGTACCCTAGCCCGGGTCTCAACGCTGACCCTGCAAGGCCCCTTATCCTGAGTAGGAAGGCTAGAAGAAGACATCACCCCTTAATGAATATTACCCCACATCCTCAACACTTGAAACCGGTGCCGCACGCAACTCTATGGTATACCCCCGATAAACGGAATGGAGGAGAATACGGTCTCCAACCGGTACATGGGGTATCTCTGGCACCACTGGTGGATCTGCCGCTAAGGGTATCTACGGGATCACCACGCGGGCCGCCCGCAACTCCTGGATCTCTCCCGCCTGCTCAGCCAACGCTCCAGTCTATGCCTCCAGTGCTCTAGTCTGAGTGTCCAGAAGATCCGCCATCTCAGCGTTAGCTCGCGCCCACGCTGGAGGCATCCTGCGCAAGTCCTGGCCCAACAGCCGAGAACTCTCCAGTAGAGTCCTCACCTCCGATAGGTTCGTAAACCTCCAAAGCCCGAGGGTGACCACGTCCACGCGCCCGTCTCCGAGGAGGCATATCAGCAACTAAGGAACCAGCACTAGGATCAGAATACTCGTCTCGAAATCCTAGGACTCATCTCAAATAAAACAATTGGCTCTGACAGGACATGGCTCTGATACCAACTTTTGTCACGCCCCAGGGCGGCCGTCCGCGAGACGTGGCAAATATATAAATGATATCAGTAATCCATCCACGAGGTCAAATAAATACTCCACAATAGAAAAGGCAATACACAAGTAACTGACATCAAATATATACAAAAAGCGGCAGCTCAAATGACTAAGTCTGTAATTCAAAGATATATTACAGACTAGAGTACACAATCAACTGTCCTGTGAGAGCCAATATATACAATAACAGACATCAACAGTCTACATACCGTGCACAAGCACAAGTATAAAACATACAATGAAAAGGGAATGCTGATAGCCTCCGACTCGCAAGACATCCAACGCGAACGCGTCTCCTACTCGTATTGCGCCAGGGGAACTCTTCTCTTGGATCCGACTCAGCGTCATCTGGAGAAAAAACATAGGCGAGGGGTGAGCTACAAGCTCAGTGAGTGGTCAGAAACCAAACACCAACATAACATTCGATCCTAAGGCAATCTCCTATCAGGGAAACCATGGGTAGAAACCCAACGGTTAGCAAGGTCACACGGCGGTGCAACCATACCTCGTCCTCGCCCTAGCCCCCACAGGGGTGAGCCTAGGGACTTGAAGGACAAAACTTGCTGTTCTACACCGTTCGTCATCCGGTAGCGCTCTCCCGGGCAGCCTCTACCTGGAGCCGGCCACGGTCTGTACACTGTCGACAGCGTCGATGATACCTACAGGTGGGGGTCCACCCAGGGCGGCTCGTACCTAGGAAGCATCCACATGGATCCGGCGAAGGGGAGAACGATAATTCATGCTCGCAATATCGTCCGATGGTCCACCCTCGTGTAGCCTCACCTGGTACACTCCCATGATCAGTACATCCACCGAATGCATCGGGAGTACCTACAAGTGGGAGTCCTCTGTCAGGGCAGCTTCAACGTCAGGGCCCCGATACGACGATATTGGGAGGACCCATTACATGCTCGCACGCGAACCCTACGGGAAAACCATCTATACAAGCTGATGGCTCGAGTATCAACTCGAGCCCACCCCACTCACGCCAATACCCTCACCCTCACCCCGATGGGTGACATAGGATCTTGGGAGCAATACCCTCACCCTCACCCCGACGGGTGACATAGGATCTTGGGAAATTACACGAACTGGCAGATCGAACCAACGCCGACCCACCACACCCTCACCCTCACCCCCTCCTCGGGGTGACATAGGCTCTTGGGGAAGAGGTCGATTATTCTACACCGCTCGTCCTCCGGTAGTCTCTCCCGGTGTGGCCCATACTACCTGGCAACCTCCCGGCACCTCACAGGGTTCAGGCCTCTACCGGACTAGCCTCCCACGATCATTACCTCAGCTGTATGGGCACACCAACATGCGTCATGAGTAGTATCAGGGAGGTCTCCACCGGACTTTACTACGCCGGGCAGTCTCTACTCGGAACCGACGAAGGTAAGAACACCCGACACTCGCGAATACGATCCCTATGGATCCGTCATCATCGGTTATCAAACACCGATAGGCGCAATGAATTCTCATGAATTCCCTCCAGGGCGCATAACTCAGATGCGGGGAAGACTTTTAATTCTAAATGTCAAAGCCATGGTATGACCCCACAAGAGGTCATACACTTGTCTAACACATTAGACAGGAATCATGGCCATATCGGCATATATTATATATATGCAATTAATTACCCAGGGATAACTTACTTAAACATGCATACGAGGCATAATAAACAAACAATCACAAAGGTATGACTTAAGCAGGCGTTGGGTATCACCAACTCAAAGGGGAGGGTTAAGCGCGATCCGCGCGATAATAGGTGCATGCCAATAATTCCAAGCAAACCCGAGTCAAGCAGGAACTACATCTACTCACTCGGTTCGCGAAAAAAGGGAGGGCGAGAGAGAGGGAATGCCTCATCCCCTCTCGAAGCTGGTCATAGTTTTGCCCCAACAAGATGGGTGCAACAACTATACCACACCCTCGAGTACTAAATCAGGACTATTACGCATACACCCCGTTATTAACCCAAGTTAAACATGCTAGATGTGTCCGAATAATAATAAGGGTAGTAATTCAAACAAAATACCTAAGTCATGCCATATTCTATACAATACATAGGCAAGTATAAGGTAGAATAGGGGTTCTACACAATATACGAGCTATACTACCTAGCATGCATGATATCTAACATATTTAGGGTGCGATTAAAGCCCCATGGAAGCGCGAAGCACGACAACATGCCTCGAGCGCTCTCGGAAGGGTTGGAATCAAACCACTCACCGATACCCGAGTCGTTGCGCATCCCAACCGACGAGGTCTGCAAGGCAAGGGGTACCAAAAGGGTGAGTAAAATCACATACAAACATTTAAAATCAATTTGGGATGCCTTAGACATAGACATCCACGCATACGGGCTCGAACGCACGCATGCATGCACGCACGCACGCGTGCCCGAGCCCCCCGGACACCCGCCCGAGGGTGCCGACCCTCAGCACGGCCAAACCGGCCCCGGCAGCCCCACACGCACCCCGGGGAGCCCCGGGCGCAGCCCCGGGCATCCCCGCGCGGGCACGCCGCGCGCCCTCCGTGCGCTGACACGCGCGTGCTCACGCGCGCCCCCGCGCTCACCTCGCGCGACCCTCCGCGCGCACCCCCGTGCGCTACCGCGCACTCCCGCGCGTACGCGCCCGCCAGCGCCACCCTGCGCGCCTGCCTGCGCGCGCATGCGCGCGGACGGCCCCGCGCGCGCGCCCAGCACTCCCCAGCCCTCCCCAAGCCTCCCACATGCACCCAAACACAACCACCAGCCATGCATGCCCTCTCAACACACCCCCAAAGCCATAAAACCAAATTAAAGAAGTGGAGAACTTACCAATCCTAAGAGGGGGAGGGAAAGGGGAGAGGTTGGGGCCCTCGAGCATACCCACGACCCTCTCGACCACCACTACCACTACCACCACCTCTCTTTGGCTTCTCTTCTTCACCTGGCTTCACCTTGGCATTTTATCAACCACATGGGGGCTGATTAGAGTGGAGAGGGAAGAGCAAAGATGGGAAAGTGAAAGAATCAACAACAACAACAACCACCACAACTCACCTTCTTCAACTTCTTCTTCTTCTTGTTGTTGCATAAACACAAGCACCTCATCTTCACCTCTTTCATGGCTGACCCAACATAAAAAGGGGGAACAAAGGGAGAGCTTGAAAGATAGAGATCAAGCAACAACCATAGCACCTTCTCTTGTACTTCCTCTTCACTTTGTCTCCTTCAACTTCATCTCCTCCTTCACACACACAAAGAGAGGAAAAAGAGAGACCAAATAGAGGGGAGAGAGCTCCATGAGAGGGTGAGAGAGGGCTGAAGTCGTAACACTTAGAGGGGATTTAATAGGCAAGGTCGGAGTGAATGACCAAGCCGTCCTCGGACTAAAACCTCTGCGCAGCCTTCACTTAAACGGCCATAACTTTCCCAATACAGCTCCAAATGGCACGATTCGAGTGGCATTTCAAAGATAAGACGATTATCTACAACTTTTATGTTTACACCCAGATCTAGGCTAAACATCTTATAGGGCTGCTGCCTGGATTTCTCAACTTCGGGGCATACATGGAAAAATACCCATAACTTTTAATATACGAATCCAGTTGATCCAATTCCACTTCTATATGGAAGCTATCCCCAAACTTAACATCTCGTAATAATATCGAATTTTTACCTCATCATCTTAGATTTTAATAAAATCAAATCCGAATACCAATCCGAAACTGCATAATTCCAAAAACGTTATCGGAATTAAACGAAAATTTTATGGGCAGTACTAAACAATACCAGGACCCATAATATGCAGTTATATCTTCAATCAGAGTTCTCAAACCCCCGAAGGTAGCTAAAAATCAAAATTTTAGCCACTCCGATCGAAATTAGGACTCTAAATGACACAGGTCTAACATACTCACCATGAATCCCAAGAGTTTCCCAGAGGAGACCCCAAAGAGACATTTCTTTGGATTCATTTTAAGTGAAAACTCCCCGCATCTCTGTATCACTTGCCTAAGTATGTCTGCGTGTCCTATTCGAGTTTTAGATTTAACTAAGATGTCATCCACGTATACTTCTACTAGTCTGTGAATCATATCATGGAATATTGAGGTCATGGCCCTTTGATATGTAGCACCCGCATTCTTGAGCCCGAAAGGCATCACTATATAGCAGTAAGTTCCCCAGGGTGTGGTAAAGGAAGTTTTTTCTTGGTCCTTTTCTGCCAGCCGGATCTGGTTGTATCCAGAAAAGCCATCCATGAACGAGAGCATCTCATACCCTGCCGTGTTGCCGACAAGGAGGTCAATATGTGGGAGTGGGAAGTCATCCTTTGGGCACGCTCGATTGAGGTCCCTGAAGTCGATGCATATCCGGATCTTTCCATCCTTCTTGGACACTGGAACGATATTTGCTACCCACTTTGGGTATAAGACTACCCGGATAAATTTAGCCTGGTGGAGTTTGTCCACCTCGTCTTTGATTTTTAAAGCCACCTCGGGATGAAGGCGCATCAGTTTTTGTTTTACTGGCTTTGCATTTGGTTCTAAGATTAAGTGATGTTCAACTAACGAGGTATCAAGTCCAGGCATGTCCTTATAAGACCATGCAAAGACGTCTTTATACTCATGTAATATTTTAACCAAGCCCTCTCTCTCATCGTGTTTTAGTCCTTTGCTAATTGAAATGATTTTGGGGTCAGCCTTTGTCCCTAGGTTTAGCTCCTCTATCTTCTCATTTGCTTCTTCCGCCTTTTCATCGAAACTTTGAAGGCTCTGCTTAAATTCCTTAGATAGGTCCTCTTTTTCTTCATCATCCTCATCACAGATTTTGAAGACTCCTAGACCATCGTCTAGGTTCTAGGTCTGGTTCTTCTATAACTGCTATTGATTCAAATTTTTCTAAGCCTGATATGGCCCTGCTATACCCTTCTAAGTTGCTAATGATCTGGTCAGGTATTTGACTCCTAGTAGGTTTGACTGTTTTGGACGAGGTACTAGGGTTGAGACTTTTAGCTTTACTGGCTAGACGCTGTAGTTTATTCAGGAGATCAGAGTCATCGCTGAAAGGGTGCCATGTCGGGGTGAAGTCATCCTTGTCGAACAGGGATCCTAGGGTTTTGTTTTCCATCCCCTTTTCTTTTTTTTCTTTTTCTTTTTTGTTGTTTTTTTTTGTTTGTTTTTTTTTTAACAGAAAAGTCACTTATTATTTACAACCTACTGGATTGGTGGAAGTGTTTCAACCGACTTTTCTCCAGCAGCTGGCGCTCCTTTGTTGCGATGCTTGAGCACTGCGAGAAAAGGAGGCTGGGCAGCTGGAGTTTTATCGTCTGGCGGTGAGTGTGTGTTTAGGTGTTCATGAGGGTGTGGGAACAGCCATTCTAGGGAGCCAGAGAGATAGTCTGGCTCTCTTTCTCGGATAGGGTCCAAGGGGTAGGGGCATACGGCCTCTTTGGCGGGTTCTACGATTATTTCCCTTAGGAAATGTTCGTATAACCTCCAATTGTATTTTTCCTTTAATTTAGGTTTGTGCTTGGATGAGCCGATCCCCCTCTTATCTGGCCATGCTGGGAGTTCGATGGGGTCCAAGATCCCATTTTTTTGTCCCAAGGTTCCCCCAGGAAGATAACCCATGGTCCCCATTATATGCCAGCCAGGGTTCTTAAGTCTAGGGTGGCTTGCCTCTGTGGTAACGGAGAGAGTGTTCCGGGGATTTAGCCAATCGGCTGGGAAATCTAAGATGTGGATGGAGGCTTCTATGGGTTTTGAGTTATTGGTTTTTACAGCGATGGTTTCATTATTGGCGAACCTTGATTTAGGTCTTTTGATCGCATCCCCTTGTATTTTGATTATCCGACCTCCCAAGGGGAATTTCAAACATTGGTGTAGGGGAGAGGAGACCCCTTTTATGGATGCTAGCCATTTGTGTCCTAGGATCATATTATAATCTGAATCCATTTCTAGGACATAAGCTTTAGCGCTAGTTTCTAGCGGCCCTACTTTTAATCGGAAGTCTTTAAAGCCTATAACTGGATGAGCCGTTTTGTCATAGGCAAATATACGGGTGTCTGTTTCGAAGAGGGTAGTTATGCGTCCGTCAATGTGCTCGAAGGTTTTTAGCGATATGAGGTTTACCCCTGCTCCGGTGTCAATTAGAACTTTATCCACCGAGTATCCTTCGAAGTCAATCGTTATGCATAGGGTTGAGGTGTTAACGACCTTATCATGAATCTCTTCTTTAGGTCTAAAGGTTATGATGGGCCGTAGTCCTGCGGTGCCTAGAGCTATTGGTACGCCTAGGGTAGAGATTTGTGGGTTGACTTTGATTCTTTCTAGGAACATTCTTAGAGCTTGCTGGTGGTGTTCTAAGGTTTTGATTAGCTCTAAAATGGAAATTTTCGCTGGGATTTTTCAGAGTTGGTCTAGGATGTCGATCTTATCTCTGGCACGGGGCTCCTCAGTCTCTGTTTCAGGCAGGGGGTGTCTATAAGAGGGTAAAGCGTTGAAAATTCTGCCTGCTCTAGTAGTATGATGGTTCAGTGCGTCAATAGTAGTTCGGGGGTTTTGTTTTGATGGGTATAGGCTTTTGTTAATTGGTGAGGGGGATAGTGGTTGGAGTTTTTTGGGGAGGGAGAGCTTTGCGGGTCTGGGGAGAATGGGGGAGGGGACTGGTAGGATGGGGGAAGAGGCTGGTAGGATTAAGCCACCCGGGATGATTCTGGGTGACTCTTCATGGTCAGCGGCTTCTATGGTGTAGACACTTTCATAGATTAGGCTCTCTGGTTCTTCCAAGGGAGCCTTCGTGGCTGGCCTTGGGTCTTGAGTTGTGGTTTCTACAGGGCTGGGGGTTTCTGGGGCTGGCTTGACTTCTAGTGATTTTGTAACTAGGTTGTTTTTGAGTCCCCTGATGGTGGCCCAGTCTAAGCGCCTCTCTTCATCAAGGTTGTAGACAATGTCTCAAAAGAGGAGCATTGTTCGATGGTGTGGCCGTAATGTCGATGATACAGACAAAAACGGGTGGGGTCGGCACCGATAGGCGAAGGTCTAGCCATGGGTAAGGAAATGCCATTGACCTTTAATAAGGCTCTGAAGATGCTCCCTAGGGTTTCTGGAAGGGGAGGATAGTTGTCTCTTCTGTTTGACCATCTTGGGCCGTAGAAGGAGAAAGGTGCAGTCTTATCACGGGGGTTGCGCGCGGGTTCTCTATGGGTTATGCCTTGCGTTCTTGGGGGGTAGGATAGAAGGGTCTCCTGGTTTGGTCCTGGTTTTGGATTGAGGGGGCCTAAATTGGGGAATCATGGGTTGCGGGGTTTTGTTGTATCGGCACGGGGACAGGTACTGATCGAGTAGAGAAATTCTGGTGGATTGGCTGAGGCGACGCATATCCGGATGGACCAAACGTGTACTGTTTCAGAGCTGTTCCTCGATCAGGAACTCGTGCTCCGTTCGGGTAGAGTGCCGATACTTGGGTAATAATCCCCTCTACCGTGGGGGTTTGTGCCTTACGAGGCGGTTGTCCAACCCTATGGCTGATAGGTGGGGACTGGGTTTGGACTACTGGGGCTGCACAATGGGAAATCCTGTTGTGGCAGTCAATTAGAAGCTGATACGTAGTACAGTCTCCGTACGAAAGGCTCGTACGAAGCTCTGGACTCAGGCTCTGTAACATCATGTCAATTTCTTAAAATTCTGTGAGTTGCAGGCCGGTTCGGTGGACAAGTGTGCGCCACCGAGACACGTATTGTTCAAATTCCTCCCTAGCCCTCATTCTCTCTATGGTTAAATCCGAAATAGAGGGGGTTCTGATCATCTGGTAACCGTATCAGCCTAAAAACTTCTCGCTTACAGTAGAGAAGTTCGACAAGTGATCTACAGGGAGGGTGGAGAACCATTGTAGTGCTTCTCCTTCAATGATTTCTGGAAGAGGAAGACTAGCAGAGGTTGATTATCTAGAAAGGGGCGGGCGTCTAGACAAAAAGCAGTTAAATGGATGTCTGGGTCTCCACGACCGTTATACCGGCGGAATTTGGGGATTTTGAATCCTTCCGGTAGGTGGACTGACGGGATTTGTCTCAGGTTATGTAGAGACATGTGCTTGGGGGTTGAGGGACCAGTCTCAGAGAGGATTCTCTGTATGGTTTCATCCAGTGTTTCTCCCCTTGGAGGGCTGCCTAGCGGTCCTGGGTTTGGGGTGGCCTGGTAAGGGCCTGGGGTGGAAACGGTTGGGAATATTGGATTCGTGGGGGAAAGAGGGGTGAACGAAAAAATGCTCGGATTGACTGAGTGGCTGGGTGTGGACGGGGTTTTGGGAATGGTCTTAGGGGTTCCGACAGGGGCCTCCTGTCTCAAGGTTTTGACCTAACGGTAGTCGGCGAGGTCATGAAACATGTCCTCTAAGGATTGGTATCCTAGACTGGCCATCTTTTCCTCTAGATGGGTCAGGAATTGCGTGGCTTGACCCTCTTGGTGGATTCTTTCCTCTAGTATCTCCTCCTCTATGTGGGATTCCATGACATGTGAAATGGTTCAAGGGAATGAATGCAGATATAAAGCAGTAAATAAAGCGGTAAAGGATTGCGCAGCGGTGTACGGCTTACAAAGCAGTAAAGGATTGAGCATCGGTGTGCGGCTTACAAAGCAGTAAAGGATGCTGTGATGCGAAGTAGAGAAGGATCTGATTCGAGGGGTGAGAAACTCTAACCTTCCTAGAGGGTTGATAGCATTCTAGTCAAGCTTGTAAAAGGGGGGCAGAAGAGGATTACCTTTTGTTATTTTTCACGAGGGAGGTCCCACCGTGATTGCTTGATTTGTCAGTACTGTTATATATGTGTCACTTTTTAGCCTATGGGTAACCTTTGGGTCAATTCTGACCATTTTCGAAATTTTCTTTTTCGATCGGAGCCGCTAAAATTTTGGCTTTTAGCTATCTGCGTGAGCTAGAGTACTCCTATTGGAAATCTGACTGCATATTATGGGTCCTGGTACCATTCTGTACTACCCATAAAATTTTCGTTGAATTCCGGTAACGTTTGGAAAATTATGCAGTTTCGAACCGTATCCAGGTTTTCTTCGTTACTGGTTTAGTGGGAGGAATAGTGTTAGATATTTTGGTGGTTAGGGTGACCTTAGGTAACCTCACCTCCCCTTTCTTAATGGCTAAGCAACCATTGATATTTGTTGGATGTTAGTGGGTGAGTTTAAGATTAACCCCACCTCCCCCTTTAGTTTTCACTTCCCATCACCCCCCCCCCTTTAGTGTTTACGAGGACTTCTTGGACCTCTCTCTCTCTCACACACACACTCTCTCCCTCTCTCATTTTCTGGTTTTCAATGTGTGTGTGTGTGTGAGTTTTGGTTGAAGAAGAAGAAGGAGAAGGAACACAAGAAGGTTTGTGTGTATGATTGTTGTTGTTGTTGTTGTTTATTCCTTCTCCCCTTCTCTTCTCTCATGTCTCCCCCCCTGTTTTTATCATCCATTAGAAGGCTGAGGGTGGCTAAGGAGGTGGTGGTGCTGGTGGAAGCGGTTGTGGTGGTCTCGGTGCGTCAAGGGCACCGAGGGACCTTCCTTTCCCTTCCCCCTTCTTTGGTGAGCTCCCCTTCCCCTTTTTATTGGTTTTTCTTGCTTGAGGGGCTGGTGGGGAGGTTATGCATGCTAAGTACTTGGGTTTGGGTGAGTGTGTAGGCTGGGAAGGAGTCGGAAGAGGCCTGGGCGCGCGTGCGGGCTTATCCGCGCGCGTGCGTGCGCCGGCAGGCGCAGGCGGACGCGCAGGGGCGCGCGCGCGCGTACGCGCAGGCGTACGCGGGTGTGCGCGCAGAGTCAGCGGGGCGCACGCGTGCGCGCGATCGTGCGCATACGGGCGCGGGAGGTCCGCCGGCGCGCGCGAGCGGGCGCGTGCGGGCGCGGAGGGCGATCTGGGCGCGCGGGAAGTGCGACAGGGGGCGCGGGGCGCGCGTGCGCGTGCGTGCGTGCGCATGCTGGGCCGCGCACAGGGGGTGCAAGGGGGGGTCTTGGCTGCGCGGCTGGGCACGGGGCAGTGTGCCGGCGGGTACGGGTGCGCGTGCGCGTGTGCATGCACATGCGTACGCGTGCGGGGCCACGCGTGTGGCTGCCCGGGGGGTTCGGATGGGTGTCGAGGACTCGGATGTGCGTGCGTACGCGCGTATTCGTGCATATTCGAGTCTTGGGTACTTCTAATTAATTTTATGTGTTTATGGGGTCTTACTCACCATTAGTTGGGATGCCTTGTCTTGCAGATCTTGGCGAGCGATCGCGCGACGACGCGGTTTACGGTGAGTGGATCAATCCAACCCAGTTCGGAGGCGTTCGATGCACGTTGGAGTGCATCGCCCTCCCCTGGGGTACCATAACTGCATATAACTCGTCGAATATTGCGTAAATGTTCATATAGATGCCTGTTTTGCTAGGACTGCACCCATGTCATGATCGGATGTTGCATGTTAGGTATTATGCATCCATGTATGAGGAATAAAAGCCGTCTATGCTAGATAACGTGTCTCCTTATTTGAATAACCCTGATTTATGCATGTGCCCACCTAATCTAATCTAATTAATCACATAAAGAGGCATAGGTAGAAGCATGCCGTAGGTAATAATCATGTCTTGTATATTAATTAACTTGAGGCACTTCCATGATTAGTCTTTATTTCTTGTAAGAATTAAAATACATGCTTAAGCCATATTTTTCTCGCCTAATGAGATCAGGTAAGTGTATGACCACCTAGGGGGGGTCATGCTATGTCATGGACACTTAGAATGAAATATCTTCCCCGCATCTGAGTTATGCGCCCTGGAGGGAATTCATGAGAATTCGTTGCGCTTATCGGTGGTTGTTAACCGATGACGACGGATCCTAAGGGATCGTATTCACAGGGGTCGAGTGTTCTTCCCTCGTCGGCTCCGAGTAGAGACTACCCGGCGTAGCAGAGTCTGGTGAGGAGCCCTCCCAGATACTACTCATGACGCGTGTTGGCGTGCCCATACGGCTGAGGTAGTGATCGTGGGAGGCTAGTCCAGTAGAGGCCTGAACCCTGTGAGGTGCCGGGAGGCTGCTAGGTAGTATGGGCCACACCGGGAGAGACTACCGGAAGACGAGTGGTGTAGAACAATCGACCTTCTTTCCTAGGGAGCCTATGTCACCCCGAGGAGGGGGTGAGGGTGGGGGGACTCGATGATTGTTGAAGTTATATGAATTGTGGTACTTGAATTGTTCCATTCATTGAGCGTGTGGCTCACCCCTCACATATGTTTTCTCCAGTTGTCGCTGATCCAGATCCGAAGGAGGAGCTCCCTGAGACGCGATTCCAGTAGGAGACAGCGTTCACGTTAGATATCTCGCGCGTGAGAGGCTTTCAGCATCCCCCGTTTTCTTGTATGTATCTCTACTTGTGCTTGGGCACTGTGTATGGGTTGGTGTTGTCTTTTGTTGTATATATATATTGGCTCTCACAGGACAATATGATTGGGTACTCTAGTCTGTTAATATATCTTTGAAATACAGACCTAGTCGTCTTCGCTTCCGCTATTTTTGTATGTGTATGATGTCAGTCACTTGGTTTCGTTTTATTTCCTTTGACATACTGGTGTATTTATTGACTTCCTGTATGGATTACTGATATCATATATATACTTGCCACGTCTCGGGGACGGCCACCCTGGGTCGTGACAAGTACATCGGAATCTCCGATGTCGGTGTGTCGGAAAGGATCCGGCGGTGCGCGGGTGCGTGCGTGTGTGGGGGTTCTTCGGGGATTCGGATCAGATGCGTGCCCTGGCGGGCTCGGTCGGATCGTCTTCTCGGAAGGGTGAGGTGTCATTCCTAGTTGAGGCGCCCGACAGCGGCTCAAGAGGATTCCAGGGTTTGTGTGATTGCCACCTGCTTTTTCTAAAAGAAGGAAAATGTTGGGTTGGATTTGATCGCCTATGTGGGGAGTTTGTGGGGTCTCCGCTCTGAGACACGGATATACCGTGCACAGAGGTGAAAAATATGTAATCCTATTATGCTTCTGGAGCTTGAATAAAGGAGTCTTGGGACATAAGGGTGCAAATGGGGTGTGGATAAGGGGCGGCTAGTGGGATGAGAGGGTGTGGGGCGGCTACTAGAGTTTAGCCGTCAGGTATGGGGCGGCTACTAGAGTTTAGCCGTCAGGTATGGGGCGGCTACTAGAGTTTAGCCGTCCGGAGCCTGGTCTGGTTTGGGCAGAACTTCGGTAGGAAATGGGTTTGGACAGAGGCTAAGCTAGGTTTAGCCCGGGTTTCTGGAGGGTGGGATGAGAGGGTGTTTTATGTGGGGAATGGGTATTTCTCTCACAAAAGGGGCTCTCTCTCTCTCTCTCTTGGGATTTCTAGTGGGGAAAGGGAATGAATGATGTGTGTTTTGATTGTGGATTGGAATGTGATTTTTGGATGTTGTTTAAAGGTTTGGGACCTCCTCTATTTATAGTAAAAAAGAGGCAGGGGAATACCCAGGGGTAAAAGTGTGGCTTGGCTAATAGTGTGTGTGATTAGACCCTTCATTAATTCTCTGGTTCTTCTGTCAGGACCAGGTGAAGGGCGGCTAGTGCTAACTAGCCGCCCAGGATGGGGTGGCTATTTCCTGGTAGCCGCCCCTATCATGACCTGCCAAACGTCCCATCTCTAACAAGCGGTGGCTTGGGTCGATTACTTGGGTTGATCCGGCCAAGATAGGGCGGCTAAAGGTCACAACCCGCCGCAATGATCAGCATTTAATGCTGCTTTATGTCTCATCCAGGGAAGCGGTTCAAGGTCGGCCAGGGGGGCGGCTAGTGCTAACTAGCCACCTGGTATGGGGTG
The DNA here is from genome assembly GCA_030737845.1 of Acorus calamus. Taxonomy (NCBI): domain Eukaryota; kingdom Viridiplantae; phylum Streptophyta; class Magnoliopsida; order Acorales; family Acoraceae; genus Acorus; species Acorus calamus. The sequence continues at coordinate 22,777,054 of CM060860.1, forward strand.
GCTAGTTAGGTCTAGCCGCCCCTTGCCAGGGACTCAGGGTTTTTGGGGTTTTTTTTAGCTTCTTTTAGGTGGGGTTCTGGTTTGGGCCAGGGTCTGGCTAGGGTTAGGTTTTAGGATTAAGATTAGGGTTTAGGTCAGGGTTTGGTGCTAGGGTTAGGGTTTAGGTTTAGGTTGGGGCTAGAGTTAGGGTTTAGGTCAGGGTTTGGGGCTAGGGGTTAGGGTTTTCGGTTTCCTGAACTTTTGGTTCTTCATTAGATGTCCAAATGTGGGATATTTTCGGGTGTTACTTGAAGTATTTCTGTCTTTTTGGACGGTCAAAATTGGTCTATCTACAACCCCGTCTATGCGACATCGTCTGCGTGACCATAGTCTAGTGGGACTCTATCTACGTGATACCGGTCTGTGTCACCAGGCTCTAGATGGAGCACCTCTTTGGTTGCGTGTCGTACGGGCATGTGTCCATTGCATACATATGCATCATATGGTTTTGAAGTTTCTGTTAAGTTATGTTTTGATATATCATTTTTTTGGAATATCATCATAGGTCCATTCACTGAGCATGTGGTTGCTCATCCCTCCTTATTTCTTCTTTTCAAATTAAAGGCTTAGAATGGTGGATCTCATATAGCTGTTGACGAGATCATGTTTTCTAGAAGGCTAGACTTTGCATAGAAGGTATTGGTCATTTCTTTGGCATGTAGAGAACTCGAATGTATGATAGTATGGAAATATTTAGAATTCAGTTATTCTCGATGTATATTAGCTAATTGAGAATTTGTATTGGATCTTAGCCTTGAAAATTGATGATTAAAATATGGTGAAGTATTCTTATGTTTCTGGATAAAAAATAGAACTTTGATATTTGAGGAATTAAGTTAACGCATTCAGATTCTACGCTACAAAAATGGAGTCGTGGATTCTGGGAAACTTATGAGTCAAGGGTAAAATTTATGAAGGGAAACTTATGAGTCAAGGGTAAAATTTATGAAGGTAATTCGATTAAGATTTTCTTTTTTCAATAAGTTTGGTCTGCTCCAGGTATTTAAAGGTATTGTATGATATCTTGGATACCTTAGAATCAAACAAAGCTGGAAAAAAAAACAGGTATTTCAAGCTTTGTTTGATTTGTTTGACAATGTGTATTTTAAGGTATTTTAAGATTACAGACTTTTTGATGTTTATTTTATCTGCTCGGCTTTTCAAAATGTTGAATATGGGAGGTGCCACTAAATTAGTTTATCTGATTTAAAAAACAAAGCTGTATTTTATTAGATTTTCCCCTAAGATTAACTGCGCTTGTTAACACGATAGACACATTTTCGAGTGATGTCAATTTTTTTATGTCTATATGCTGAATTGGATTTAAGATGTCGTTTTTTTCTCTCTAAATGGCTTGTAACAATCAAGCGATTCATCTCAACTACTAATGCTATCAGAGTTGCATATAAGAAAAGTGGACTGTACGTGCGATACACCAGACAACTAAATGTGTGGGAGTTTATATAACTACCAAAAATTGGTTAATTTGTAGTAAATGAAAAAAGTTTCAACTTTTTATAATATATTTAACAAATTTTATGTAAACTTTAGTGTCATTGTGAAGGGACCAAACTATAGGTTATTTTTTGTTGGAGTATTTTTAGTTAGAATGTCTCATGTGGGGATGTGACATACACATGTAGGGACTTCACATGTGTGTGAAGAATACCATTAAATATAGAGAAGAGGATATCCACAAGTCTTTAAAAATTGGTGTCACTCCTTGTATTAAAGAGGATGCCCTTTTCTTTTTCCCACAATTGCCATGTGATCCACATAATTGTTTTCTAGAATTACCCCTTCTAAGACATACATATTTGTTTGTCTACTATAGATGATGATTTTGTGTTTTCAGTTTATCAAATCATCTAATCACTAATACCTTGTCTTCTTCCTTTATACTTCAAATTGTCCATGTGTGTTATTTGTCACAACCCATATATGCAATTACAATTTAAAGATTGGAGAAAATAAGTTCAATGAGCTATCCCACTTCACAAATGGAACTTTACAAAGAGGCTTCTTTTAACAAAATGTTTGTGGGAATCACAGTGATGATTTCTGAAACTTGCCAAATGTGAGAAAAGGGGATGGCAGAGTGTAATGTCATTGCGTCGGGCCTTGCCAAATGTGATTTTAAACTATGCATGCCTCGTTAATTGAAAGCATGACCGGATAATATATCATGTGCAAAATGAGTGTGATGCCTTTATCTTAACATATACTTCTCTAATATAACCGTACTACTATCCATTCATGTAAATTAAATTAATTTTTGAGTTAGCATAACAAAAAAAAAATTCATCCGTCAGGTGAATATTTCCTCAATTCAATTACAGCTACAACAATAGAAAAAAAAACCCAAAAATTAAACAAGCAATGGAGCTACGAGCACGGTATGATCTAGGGCTTCTTTTATTAATTATATTCAACTTTAGTTGGTCGGATTACTCTAGATAAACAACTAACATAAAATTACAATTTCCTATATGTGAAAAATCCTAGCGAACAGAAAATAATTCTCTCACCGACAAAGGCAGTTCAAGACTCCACAGAAATGACAATTGATCAAATATTCCGAGAAGGGACATCTATGATCCAGGTATATATGAATTATACCACACTCTCAAACACACACAGAATAATTACTTTTACACTCTAAATTTACATACTTCTTCACAATGATTAACATACAAAAATCATATGAAACTGTAGACAACCTTCTGCTCCTCCAAAGGAAAGATCCTCAGCATTGAAAATAAAAGACAACCACATTACACTACACGCAAAAAGTGTTTTAGTAAGGTGAAAATGAAAGAAGGCGCAGTGGAATGCTACAAATGTAAAAAATTGGATGTCGAATACAAATAGAGGTACATATTACAAAGATAATGGGTGGCCTAATCGTATGACAACATGTTACTTATGACAAACATTTTTATTTTAGGTGCCTCCTCAAGCTTATTGTGACAGATGAAATACAAAGTGTTCTAATTACCCTTTTCGATGAATCGGAGATCTTATTTGGTTGTCCCGTGTCACAATATATAAACATGGATGAGGAGGTAAAATGATATTTTATGTTCATTTAATGTTAAATATTATAATATAATGATTTTTCAACATCCTAATACAGAAAGAGATGCAATCCAAGTTCAACAGGAATTTGATCTCATGCATTGGGAAGAAATATCTGTTCTACACAAAGGAAAATAAAATTACAACAAATGACAAAGCAATGGGACATTGGATTGCTCAATATGTAGAGCATATCGATGAGGTGGAAGATGGGGACATCAAGAAGAACGATGGAGGCCGCAACAAAAGAAAAAAAATAGAATGAAGTTTCCACTTTGAAGCTTAACCGTGGAAAAATTGCTTGGATTTTGGATTATTTTACTTGATTGACTAAATAAAAAGGACTGCTTCAACCTTACTCTTCATCTATGAAGGTTTTTCGTTATTAGGATTTAATGCATCATTGTATCGCCAAAACAAATTAATACTTCTTTATGTTATGTTAACTTTGAATGATATTAAATGCAAGGGAATTGCATTCTTAATTGCTTGGGTGTCTTACCAATAATTTGTATGAATCAGGTCGATAGATGAAGTCAGACCACAAGAAGGGATTTTAAATATAACCAAAGTAAGGTTCATATAAATGAAATTGCTTGTGTTCTTCATTATTTTGCAGAATCTGGTGTTTTCCAAGGATACTGAGCTGATCAGCCATGATTCTCTCATGGACATGTTTCATTTTCTTTCCAATTGCAATTACTTAGTGATGCATGGTTGGTTGATGGTTCAAATATTCCGTGTTGTCTTGTTTTACATCCATATATATTGTTCTAATCTAAGATCTTATTTAATATTAGTGGATTTTTATATTACTAACACTTTCAGAGACTATGCTACAGCTTTGGTTTTGAACTACACTATACTTTACACATCCATCTATTCCCTAGAAAAATTTTTAGAATTGTCTTATTGACTAGAAACTTCTCCTTATGATCTTTGTATATGTCCTGCACAAGTCAAATTGCTCTCGATTTCAATAGTAAAAGATTTGTGTAGGCTCCCTTAATTTAACAGATAAAGTTACATGCTTAAATTGATATGTTCCTTTTCTATTATTGTTAAACAAGAATGTAATTTTTCAGGATTTATATATTATAGCATTTTCGTTCTATTGTTTTTCCCAATAGTAAAGTATAAATAAATTCATGATCACGTATCAGAGTTACATGTTTAAATATAAAATCTTCCTCTCCTAATTATTTTAATTTCATTTCTCTAAACCATAAAACACTTTCATTCTTGGCCTGATATTATTAGAAACATCATCATCGGTCTCTTCTTAAGTACAACAACTCTAAATGTTTCAATAATGAATATTGATATCATATTACATTATGCATCATCTATAGTGTATTTCATGTGCTCTTCGACCAACATATCCCTCATGAAATTAATATATGTACAACGCAAATGTGTTTCACACTTCACACATTCACAAGTAATATTGAAGTTGGTACAAATAACACATTCTTCTGCAAAATAAAATACTAAAACATTAGAGAGACAAAGGTGTGCGAGTTGAATGGATGAACCCATGCACTGAACCTAAGTAATGTTGGGAAAAATAATCCCGACTGCCATGATTCGTCGATCGAGGTATAGATCACATAACAAAAAAATTTATTAAACCCCATTGTATGAAAACCCTACGAGGCGGAATTAGGATTTACCTTTAGAACTCAGATCAGAGTTCTGCCGAAGAGGAAGATCGGATCTGGAAGACTAGGACGGATCGCTCGATTGGAACCTTCGGATCTTATGTCGAATGTGGTCTCCTTCTTACTTCGAACTGCAGCCGTGAATCCCTTCGCTCTCTTTCTCTCCTTTTCTAACATTTTCTGGATCCAGAGATCCTAAAGGATTTCTAGGCTTAGGGTTTTGATTTGGGCTGAAGTCTTATATCTCTGAGAGAGAGAGAAAGCCACATATTTATAGGCTAGGGCAGGGACCTAAAGGGCAAATCAGTAATTGGCTCCTATGGGATTGGGTATCATAACTCAACCTTGAATTAAAAATAATTATTACTGACAATTTTATTTCACAACATCTTATTTTCTTTGAGATCTTCCGCTTACCTTTTTTGACATGTCGGATAGTTAAATCCACCAGCCAGGTTAGACATGACCAAAACTTATAAGCATCCTCAAGGGAGTATCATCAATCTCCTATAGGAGACGTGGATTCCATCAATAGTAAATATTCATCATACAAGTGTTATTGACACCCAACTCACCGAGTCTATTGATCCTTTGGAGAATCTCACTCTTTAATGAATCAAAATGACAAATAACAAATGCACATGTTTAAGAACCATTTTAGGATTAAGAGCATAAGCAATCATAATAAACATGGGGTGTAAATTGTTTTATCTAGTCAGTACAAAAATAATTACCCCAATTTGGTTCATTCAATACACACAAGGTGTACTAGCACAATCACCCAAAAACCTATGAACTGGTCTTTCATAGTTAAGATAGACTACGTAAGATGAATTGCACTACAACTTTTATCCAATGGATTATCCAAGTCCATCTAGACTTGTGAACCTCAACTTATAATTCATAGGGAATCGATAATCTGATCTTCCGTGTATAAGCCGAACTCTACATACCAGATTATCTACAGTGTAAATTAAAGGACTAAAATAAAATAAGCACTATTTCAAACAATATAATGCAAGCATTTACCAATAATAATTCTCATCAAAATGCTAAGACCATCTTAATAATAAAGTTTATTACATAAGTCATGGTTTTTAGGACACTACTCTAACAAGTAATCTAATCCATGTGCAATGCACATGTACACCAGCTAGTGTGTGTGTATACATATTTTACCCAAAGAAGAACCAAGTAAATATGAGGAATCTAGAAAAACATAAAGTTTGAATGGGACCAAATCATCATTTCATCAATATCACTGCAAATCCAATAGAAATATTAGATAAATGTGTGATTCAAATGTAAAATGAAAAACAAAGAAAAAAAGGAGTAGCAATTATAAAACATGACAATATGCAAAGTAAGGAGTAAAAGGAAATCCAAGATACTTGTTATAATGTATACAAAGAATTAAAGGAAATTATGAAATATAAATAAATCAAGAAAGCGACCTGGTACAAAGCATGACAAAGTTCTTCCCTAGGTGCATGTAATTGTTACTCCAATGAAAAGTGGACAACATTAGAGTATCCCACTCCTATGTTCAAATAGAATAACAAACATCTGCAAAAATACTTAAATATTAGGATGATTTGAATATGTAGACAAAGAAAATATATATATGGTTCAAAGCTAAAAACATTAGAAAAGAACTGAGAGATCTAACCTTCATGTCTGAAGATGAATTGCTTCCTCCTCTAAATCATCCACCTTAAACCCAAAAAATCAAAGAAAAAACAATTAATAACCATCGATATATAATAAAAAAGTATGAAAATGAGAAGTATAAAACTGCAAGCTTTGTCCCAATAAATTCAAAAGCTATATATGTGACTAAAGAAGCTGGACCCTCTGCCACAACAACAGTATAGAATTGTTTGCTTTTATAAATAAACATGTGAAACGTCCATTGCATTGATAATACATGATATTAGAATAGTCAGACATTTATATAGAACAAGATGAACTATAATCATCGGTAAATAAAATGAAAAACATAAACGTTAAAGTAATGGGATAAAACTAAATAAGTCTATTCTACCTCATCCCTCCCAATAGAATGATTATCCATGATGGATCCAAACAGGGCATTAGGGTTTGTTCCGTGGTGTTTATAAAATTACATTTAAGTGTAGCCATTTTTTAAAACAAATCTGGCATCTAATAACAATTAAAATCTAGATAAACTCCTATTATACATGGATTTAAACTTAAAATCCAGATCCTATATATGGAGAAAAATGTAATTACATTACATCACATTGTTATGGTTGATCATAATTTAGGAACACCTGTTCTTACCCCAAATCCTCAAAACCTCTCTCTATATCTCCTTTGTTTCCCCAAAATGAATGACTCCTCTTCTTCTCGATCAAATCGATTGAGCGAGGGAGAAAGGGAGGTTGATCTCATTGAATAATCATTGACTACCCGATGAGCTTCCAAGATATGAAGGCCAGCACCATTGCCATCGAGGAAGGATTCTACGGCGAATGGGAGGCACCAAAACAAGAGCGATCCGTCACAGGAGGTGGTGACGAGAATCTTCCAGATGAACAATGCTGTCTCCATCCTCCAGCGGCTCGTCAACACCCTCAGCACACCGAAAGACACCACCAATCTTTGTGAATGCCTTTGAGTCTCTCTTTGTATTTCACGTACGATCGATCTTCATTGGGAGAACGGTTCGATTTTGATGTGAATTTGATAAAGATTGTGATACTTGTGTTTGTGGGTTGTTAGGGGTTGGATGTTACTTCAGATGAGGACGGTAAATGTCATTGTTTTATGGTGGATGATATTGTGTTGGTTTTGAATGTGAGAGGATGAGATGAATGAGGTTTTCAATTATGGATTTTTGGATTTTAGACACATTTTGACAGAGAAATAGTGAACAATTTTGAGAGGATGCATTTGTCCCTCAAATAAAGGAGGAGATGATTACTATTTGATGTTTAATGGGGAATGGCTATAAAATGGATGAGCAACTTTTTCATTGGATTGTTACTCCTTTTGTTTAATTCATTATTCATGGATAAGTAGATGACGAGTAGATGTATTGTACAATAAAGATTCAAGATTCGGCCAGTAATGACAATTAGATGCATTTTTATGCTGCTTTTGTTCAAGAAGAAATACTTTTTGGGACATTACCACGTGATTATTTTTAGTAGAAGCCTTTTTATTTTTAATAGAAGTTTTTTTTCTTATGTTTTGTGCTTGGTGAAATGGAATGATCTTATAGAAGCATGTTTAAACTTGGGTTAATAATGGGGTATATGCATAATATTCATTTGATTTAGGACTTGAGGGTGTGGTATAGTTGTTAGACCCATCTTGTTGGGGCAAAACTATGACCAGCTGCAGGAGAGAATGAGGCCTTCCCTCTCTCTCACCCTCCCTCTTTTCACGAACTAAATAAGTAGATGTAGTTCCTACTTGACTAAGGCTTGCTTAAAATTATTGGCATGCACCTATTGTTGCGCGGATCGCGCTTAACCCTTCCCTTCTAGGTTGGTACTATCCAACGCATGTTAGGTTGTACCTTGTGTGTTTGACTGTTTGATGTCATGTATGCATGTTTAAATAGGCCATCCTTGGGTAATTAATTGCATATCATATATATGCTTATTAGGCCATGAGCCTTGCCTAATGCGTTTAGGCAAGTGTTTGACCTCTTATAGGGTCATACCATGGCATTGACACTTAGAATAAAATGTCTTCCCCGCATCTGAGTTATGCGCCCTGGAGGGAATTCGTGAGAATTCGTTGCACTTATCGGTGTGTGATAATCGATGGACGACGGATCCAAGAGGATCGTATCCGTGAGTGTAGATTGTTTTCTCCCATTCGTTGGATCCGTGTAGGAACTTCCCGGCGTTGGAAACGTTGTCCTAACACAGGGCTCCCATCCGTAGGTATTACCGATGCATTTGGGGACGTATTGATCATGAGAGTATGCTAGGTAGAGGCTACCCGGGGAAAGGGCTACCGGTGGACCAAGGGTGTAGAACAGTCGACCTCATCCCAAAAGTCCTATGTCACCCTGTGAGGGTGAGGGTGTTGGTGAGGGTTATGTGGGCTCGAGTTGATACTCGACCCACCAGCTTGGGTAGTTGACTTTCCCATAGGGTTTGCATTGCGAACATGGAGTGGTTCCTCCCAATATCGTCATATACCGAATCCCGACATTGAAGCTATCCTGACAGTAGGCTCCCACTTGTAGGTACTCCCAATGCATTCGGTAGAGGTACTGATCATGGGAGTATACCAGGTAGAGGCTACATGACAGTGGGCCATCGAACGATATTGCGAGCGTGATCGTTCTCCCCTTCGCCGGATCCGTGTTGAAGCTGCCTAGGTTCGAGCAGCCCTGGGTGGACCCCCACCTATAGTTACCATTGACGCGCTCGACAGTGTACTGACCAAGGGAGGCTCCAAGTAGAGGTTGCCCGGGGGAGTGCTACTGGATGATGAACGGTGTAAAACAACAAGTTTTGTTCTCTAAGTCCCTAGGTTCACCCCTGTGGGGCTAGGGTGAGGGCGAGTGTGAGTTTAAGTCACGTCGTCATGTGACTTTTATACCCATCGAGTATACTATGGGTATGATACTCCTAACGTTTGAGGTATCGAATTATACTATGGACTCGTTGTAACTGTTACGAAGTAACACCAAGTGTTATGGTTAACAGTTGTTCCTCGTTGTGAGTCCCAAAAGCCTCTCTCTTAGGAGTCAGGGCGAGGTAAGGATATGGTCGCGCCGCCGTGTGACCTTGTTACCCGTTGGGTTTCTAACCATGCTTTTCCTTGATAGCAATTTGCCTTGGTGTTGAATTGTTGTGTTGGTGTTTGGTTTCTAGCCACTCATTGAGCTTGTAGCTCACCCCTCGCGTACTATTTCTTTTAAAGGGGCGTTGTTGGGCGTGGAGATGGAGCTTCCTTGTGGCGTGGTCTTGCATGCGTGGAGCGTTCCGTCCGGTGGATTGGCGAGAGCAAGGCTGTCAGTAGTCTCTTATGTAGTTTTCAAACTACCTATATGGTATATCATTTCGCATCATGGTTACTTTAAAATATACAACTGATATTCAGGGTATGGAGTATTAGAGCATGTCACCATTGTCGGTATGTAAAACTGGGGGTTTCTGCGAACTTGGTCCTGGTCCGTCTCGCGACTGATCAGGTCACCGCTCGGAGAGTCGTTCCTGAGCCGCCCGACTGCTTCTCAGAAAAGACGGGGTTTGTGTGATCGCCACCTGCTTTCTCAAAAAGCAGGAAAAGTTGGTGTTGGATTTGATCGCCTCGTGGGTGGGAGTTTGGGGGGTCTCCTCTCTGGGATACGGATATACCGTACACAGAGGTGAAAAACAGGTAAACCTATTCTGCTTCGGGGGCTTGACTAGAGGAGATATGGGACTAAAAAGGGGTTAGGAAGGGGTCGGCTAATGGGAATTATCCGCCTGGTAGGGGACAGTTGGTTAGGACTAGCCGCCTGGTATCTGGTTCTGGATTTTCTTTATTTGGGCAGAACCTAGGTAGGGAAGTGTTTTGGCTTTGGCTAGGGTGGTGGTAATGAGGATTGAAAGTGGTGTTTGGTGATTTCCTCTTCTAGATTTGGGCAGCACCTAGGTAAGAATTTGGATTTGTTTGGCTAAGGCTAAGAGTGGTTTAGGACAATGGTTTAGAGGGGGGTTTATGGAGAGTGGAATTTGGTGGGGAATGACTTTCTTTTCTCTCTCAACTAGGGTTCTCTCCCTCTCTCTCTCTCTCTCTCTTTCTCTTTCTCTAACACGCACTTTGAAAATGAAAAATGGCCACCCTTTGTTTCTCACCCCTACCCCTTCTTTTATAGTAGAAAAGGGTGCATGGGATTATTCTTTGGGTAATAGCATGGGTTGGATAATAGAGTGGTTTAAGCAAACTTCACCCCTAAGGAATCCAGATATTTGTTGTGAAAAATTGTCCAGACATGGGGCGGCTACTCGTAACTAGCCGCCCCATGAGGGGCGGCTACTTTCAAGATGCCACCCCCATGATGACCTGCCAGTCAGCATTAAATGCTGCTTTATGTCCCATCAGGAGAAGCGGTTTGGGGTCGGTCAAGGGGCGGCTACTCGTAACTAGCCGCCTCGTTAGGGGCGGCTACTTTTAAGATGCCACCTTTTCTCTGCGTCCGATGGCTACTTGAAAGTAGCCACCTTTCGACAGTTTTATCTTTTTTCTTTTATTTTCATATCTATTCAACTTTGGGTAGTTTTCTATTTGATCCAAATGTGGTCATTTAAAATGTTACTTGAAGTAATTTTCTTCTCTTTGGACGGTCAAAATTGGGGTATCTACAATTGCCCCTCATCGAATAGAGTCTTTGTGCGAAGCAGGAAAGACTTCGACCGATGATAAGGAAAGAGACCCCTATTTTGACCAACCCGACCTTCAAGAAGTCTTGATCTCATGACCAATACAATTCAGAGAGTTGATTTAGACTATCAGAGGCTAGGTCTTGACAAGAATTTTCAACCAAAAGGAATGATCCAGGTGGAAGGCGGAAAAAAGTAAAATGGTGAGTGATCCAACCCGCGATCGGGGTTCTTAGCTATCGTGCACGTAGCAGCCCAGCGTCAGTTTCCTCATGCCTACCGTTCCCGTGCTTGGGAAAACTCAACAAGGAGGGGATATCGCCGACAGAAAGCAAGTAAAGGTATTGAGTTGGTGAATTGGATCATCCAAAGGATAAAAATTCTGAAAAAGAACCAGAACTGAGGAAATTCGAGCTGAATGGTACTGGTAATGTGATAGGACTTCAAGTGAGTCGTGTTTTAATCAAGTAGAATTTTGAAATTAACCAAGACATGGCTGTGGTTGTAGAAAACTTTAGAATTTAAGTTTGTTTGAGATACTAGCAGGGAGTGCATGCATTTTTGATAGAACAAGATGCCCTGCATGTATATCATGGTGGGATTTAAACAAGCATGTTTTATATTTCTGAGTGTAAATGTGAGCATGGATTCTTAGAAAGGATTGTTTTCGCATGCGTGTTCTGTCACGGCGGAATTTGAAACAACATGAGTTTAAAAGTTTGCATGTATTGTCATGTTGGGATTGCATGCATGTGACGTGATTTGTTAGGAGCATAGCATCTAAGTTAAAAGGACAACTTTACATGTATTTTACCATGGTGGTATTTGAATTTAGCACATGTGTGTTGTGACATGTATGGAGGTAGAATATGTTGTGTGATGTCAAGAAAAGAGAGGTTGAAGTAGTTTTCTTGAGAAGCATAGAGGAGCAATTTGTAAATGAGCATGGGTGACAATTTTTGATAGCCAAATATTAAGATGGATGCCAAATCAGGCATTGATGTGAGAAAGGGGGCAAATTTTGATCATCCTAATCAAGACATGCTGCTAATTTGAGGGAGAACACCTTGTGATTCACTCATGTCTAGCCCAGGGCATTTGAAAGTGGTTTAACTTGAGGGGTGAGTTTCCAAGTGGAGTAGTTTTCAAATATTTGATCACGTTACTCTAAACATGCTGAAAACTCCATGAATGTGCCAAGAATCAAACATAATAAATATCCCTCAGATATGCAAGATTTTAAATAGACTCATGTGAAAGTGTGTGCTATTGTAAATGTAAGGAAAGGTTCACCCTTGGTTGAAATTTTGCCTAGCCAACAGACTTGGTTTAATTGAATCATGGTGGGAAAAGAGTGGGTGAATGGGGATGAGAGTAATATCTTCTTTGAATCACTTTAAAATTGCCCTAGTCCTAGCATAAATCTTACTTTCTAGGTCCCTCTGGCTTTCTTCTTTTTTCCACTCCTTTTTTTTTGGGTGGAAAGTACAGTCCTTTGTTTGGACCCTGTACTAGTATAGCCGTTTGTTCGGCATATACTTGTGCGTAAAGGCGTGAAAGTCTGCTAAAATAGAGAGTTTAACCCGTTCACTTGGGTGTTATTTTTCTTTTGTTGGCCTCTCATTGCCTGATTTTTTTTATTTTTTATTTGAGGCGGGGGGCTCTTCTGTTTTTCACACCGATTCTTTTCATGCTTCCCCTCTAGAAGTGTGTGTATAGTACCAAAGCCAATTTTGGACGTATGCTAGGTCTAGGGTATATTTCTTGTAAATCTTAGTTGACACGAAGCAAGAGAAAAACAAGGGAAAGATAATCCCCAAAAAAAAAGAAAAAAAATTAAAATTAACAATTGCCCCAGTCCATGGGGCAGGCAATTTTCCCTTTTATCAGGTGAACCAAGCCTTAAATCATACTCGTGTAGTGGAGGTGGCATGATTGGCGGATATGAGTCTAAGTAAAATGTAGGTTATCTTCAGGATTTTTAAATATTGTTATCAAGCACTAAACGCTGGAATTCACAGTAAGGAAGAGTAAAATTTCTCAAATATTAAAAATTATGCATAGAATTTCTTCAGGTAAAGTGCATTCCACCGACCTGAAATCTCACCCCCGTTGGCATTTACCAAGTGGTAAGCATTCTTAGAATAGACATGAGTGATCACATAAGGTCCCTCTCATATTGGTTGCAATTTTCCTTGGATGAAGTTGTCTTGATGGCATAATTTTCTTGGGCACCATCTCCCTAATTTCCTTCCCCTTTTTCTTGTACCCCCCTTTTTTGGTTTATATATTTTTTAAAATTTGAAAATGAAGGGCATAACTAAAATAAACTAGAGACTTTTTTTGTTTTTGTTTTGATGAAAGCTTTTAAATGCATGCATAATAGCTGAAATAAATAAACTTTGTAAAGGAAATTTCTTTTTTTGTTTTTTTTTTTTTTAGCTTTTAACATATTCGATTTTTTTTTTGGATTTTGAATTTATAGAAAACAGTAAACAAACAACATGCTATAAGGGAAAATAGTGTACAGTGCTGGAGGATGGCCTCCAGAAAATGATGGTGCAGGATGAGTCCTCTATGGAGGCTCAAATTGAAGCAATTTCAAAGGAACATTGCTTGAATGATGTCGAAAGCGCGAGTGGCACTTGATCTGCCATAGATCCTCAGCAGAAAGAGAACGATCCCTCATAGAGGGGTCAGTCAACAAAGATGTGGATATGGAAAAACAGGTCGCGGAGGCGACTACTGACTAAACAGGTGCAAGGGAGCACAGTTCAGCATAATGCTGAGGCCCTAATGATGGTGGGGGTAAAGATTACTCAATTGGTGTAATTAGGGGCATATGGATCAGATCAGAAATGATTGATTTGGATATGGCGGGGGAATCCGGAGGGAGCTCCTCTAACATATGGGGTGGCAAGTCGAGTGGATCTGGCAATTGGGATGGTTCGACTGCTCCCTCAAATTGTGCATTTTTAAATATAAGTGGTTCTGATTCGATGATACGCACAATTGATTGAACCGGATCGAGGTCAATCTCAGAATGTGATGAGTCAGAATCCGAGTCATCTGAGATGGTCAAGATGGGTTCAATAGGCCATGATATGATTGGATCTTGAGCAGTTATAGACAATGGATATTCAACCTCAGTCAGGTCTAAGGGTTGGATGATGGATTCAGGTTGTGTGGGAGTAGGGTAAGAGAGTTCCAATAGTTCTCCATCCAAAAATTGTTCATAATCGTCAGAGTCCTGCTTGGGACATTCTATAGATTCTATGATTTCAGGTGCCAGAGACTCATAGGTTGATGGGGGTGGAATAGCAGCGTATTGCCTTTGGAGCGGTTGCCGGGGAATAAAGGTTTGTGTTTCTCGTGGAACAGGGGCATAGGCAGTGGGAACTTTGGCTCTATCACTATAGGCCTGACTAGGCTCTGTCTGGGAGAAATGGTTCGATGGTCGGATTGGACCTCCCTCCATGGGATGAATTGAGACGGACTCGGGTATTTGTTCTGGGTATGGGGGGAGGGGTTTGATAAGGTTTTGGATTATAGGGTGTTGTTGTAACGGTACAGAAGCGGGTACTGATCGAGGAGATAAGGTATTAGAATAAGTAGCTTGCTGAGGCAGCATATATCCAGAAGGACCTGGTGTATACTGTCTCGGTGCTGGTCCTTGATCAAGAATCCGTGCTTCGTTCGGGTAGAGTGCCGAAACTTGTCTTGTAATCCCCTCTACCATGGGGGTTGTCAAGGGATTTTTCCTAAAGAGTCTTGACCAGTTGTTGGAAGTGAATGAGGTAGGGGGTCCAGTACAGCGTTGGATCCGGTTGTGTCTATCTATTAGGAGTTGATATGTGGTGCAATCTCCGTACGAAAGACTCGTACGAAGTTCTGGGGTCAGGTTTAGTAACATCATATCAATTTCTTGACACTCTGTTAATTGCAGGCCAGTTTGGTGTACAAGGCTGCGCCACCTAGACACATAGGATTCAAAGTCCTCCCCATGCTCCATTCGTTCAGCTGTGAGGTCTGAGATAGAAGAGATCCTAGTTCTTTGATAACCATAGCGACTCAAGAATTTGTCACTCACGGCTGAAAAATTGGACAAATGGTCTACCGACAGGGTAGAAAACCATTGGATAGCCTCTCCTTCTAAGGATTTTTGGAATAGGTATACAAGGAGAGCTTCATTATCCAAGAAGGGACGAGAGTCCAGATAAAAAGCTTTTAGGTGGACATCCGGGTCTCCGCGGCCATTGTACCGGTGATATTTTGGAATTTTAAAATTTGCCGGGAGACTGATGGAAGGGATTTGTTGTAGGTGGTGTAAGGACCTATGGTTGGGGGTGGTTTTTTTCTACCCTCCGGATGGTGTCATCGAGAGTTTCGGCCTTGGGTAAATAGGTTAGCGGTCTCAGGTAGGAGGTGGCCTGGTAAGGGCATGGGGCAGAAATGGTCGGAAATATTGGATTCGTAGGGGAAGTCGGGGCAAATGAAAAGGTGGGGGAAGAAAAAGGGTTTGGTCTTGGGTTAACCGAGAAACCGGGTGTTGGTGGGGTATTGGGGGTGGGATGAGCCTTGGAGGTCTTGGCAGGGGTTTCCTGCCTCAAGGTCTTGGTCTGGCGATAGTCGGAGAGGTCATTGAACATGTCCTCTACCGATTGGTACCCTAAAGCAGCCATCCTCTCCTCTAGGTGGCTAAGGAGTTGTGTACTTTTGTCTCCCTGGTTGTCTTTCTCCTCTACTGTTTTCCCATGGGTGTAGATTTCCATGGTGTGAATATGGAATGGCCTAGGTATGAATGAATGCAGATTTAAAGCAGTAAATAAAGCAGTAAAGAAAGCAGCAAAGAATGCGCAACCGTGTGCGGCTTAAAGCAGTAAAGGATGCGATTAAAGCAGTAAAGGGTGCGCAGCTGTGTGCGACTTAAAGTAGTAAAAGATGCGATTAAAGCAGTAAAGTGTGCGCAGCTGTGCGCGACTTAAAGCAGTAAAAGATGCGATTAAAGCAGTAAAGTGTGCGCAGCTGTGTGCGACTTAAAGCAGTAAAAGATGCAATTAAAGCAGTAAAGGGTGCGCAGCTGTGTGTGGCTTAAAGCAATAAAGTGTGTTGTGATGCGTAGTAGAGGAGGATTTGACTTGAGGGGCTGGAAAGTTCTAGCTTTCCTAAAGAGGTGATGGCTTTCTAGTCAAGTTATGGAATGAAGCAGAAGAAGATTACCTTTTGTTGTTTTTCACAAGGGAGTCCCACCGTGATCGCCAATTTGTCGGTATGTAAAACTGGGGGTTTCTGCGAACTTGGTCCTGGTCCGTCTCGCGACTGATCAGGTCACCGCTCGGAGAGTCGTTCTTGAGCCGCCCGACTGCTTCTCAGAAAAGACGGGGTTTGTGTGATCGCCACCTGCTTTCTCAAAAAGCAGGAAAAGTTGGTGTTGGATTTGATCGCCTCGCGGGTGGGAGTTTGTGGGATCTCCTCTCTGGGATACGGATATACCGTACACAGAGGTGAAAAACAGGTAAACCTATTCTGCTTCGGGGGCTTGACTAGAGGAGATATGGGACTAAAAAAGAGGTTAGGAAGGGGTCGGCTAATGGGAATTAGCCGCCTGGTAGGGGACGGTTGGTTAGGACTAGCCGCCTGGTATCTGGTTCTGGATTTTCTGGATTTGGGCAGAACCTAGGTAGGGAAGTGTTTTGGCTTTGGCTAGGGTGGTGGTAATGAGGATTGAAAGTGGTGTTTGGTGATTTCCTCTTCTAGATTTGGGCAGCACCTAGGTAAGAATTTGGATTTGTTTGGCTAAGGCTAAGAGTGGTTTAGGACAATGGTTTAGAGGGGGGTTTATGGAGAGTGGAATTTGGTGGGGAATGACTTTCTTTTCTCTCTCAACTAGGGTTCTCTCCCTCTCTCTCTCTCTCTCTCTTTCTCTTTCTCTAACACACACTTTGAAAATGAAAAATGGCCACCCTTTGTTTATCACCCCTACCTCTCCTTTTATAGTAGAAAAGGGTGCATGGGATTATTCTTTGGGTAATAGCATGGGTTGGATAATAGAGTGGTTTAAGCAAACTTCACCCCTAAGGAATCCAGAAATTTGTTGTGAAAAATTGTCCAGAAATGGGGCGGCTACTCGTAACTAGCCGCCCCATGAGGGGCGGCTACTTTCAAGATGCCACCCCCATGATGACCTGCCAGTCAGCATTAAATGCTGCTTTATGTCCCATCAGGAGAAGCGGTTTGGGGTCGGTCAAGGGGCGGCTACTCGTAACTAGCCTCCCCGTGAGGGGCGGCTACTTTTAAGATGCCACCTTTTCTCTGCGTCCGACGGCTACTTGAAAGTAGCCGCCTGAGGAGGGGCGGCTACTTTTAAGTAGCCACCTTTCGACAGCTTTATCTTTTTCCTTTTATTTCATATCTATTCAACTTTGGGTAGTTTTCTATTTGATCCAAATGTAGTCATTTAAAATGTTACTTGCAGTAATTTTCTTCGCTTTGGACGGTCAAAATTGGGGTATCTACAACCATCATTAGTTTGAGGTGTTCATTATATATACATAACTTATATGTTTCGTAGACTATATTATTTTTATCTCATGCGTGTATTGGATAATAAGTTGATCGTGCATGCATATCATCCATCTGCGTGACACCTATCTGCGTGACGACCGGTCTATGTGTCCTTGTCAAGTGGGACCCTTTCTGCGTGACATCGGTCTGCGTGACCAGGCTTCAAATGAAGCATTTTCAGCTGCGTTCCATACGGGCATGCGTGTCTATTGCATCATACGCATCATGTAGTATCGGGATTGTGAATTTTATGATTATTCCTCCATAAGAGATGCATTATTATTTTTACAAGTTTAGTACGACTTACACACGTTTTCCTTATTATGATATATTATGCTCTGCGTGACTCATATTCTATAACTTTGTTATTTTCAAAGTTATTATTTTGATATATATTATTATTAATGGGACGCCATAAGTCCATTCACTGAGCGTGTGATTATTCACCCCTTAATTTGTCCAATCTTTCAGATTAAAGGCTTAGAGTGGTGGATCTCATGTAGCTGTGGACCAGATCATATTTTCTAGAAGGCTAGACTTTGCATTGAAGGTATTGCTCATTTATTTGGCTTGCAGAGGACCCGAATATATGATAGTATGGTGATATTTAGAATTCAGTTGTTTCTGATGTATATCCAGTATTTTGAGAATTTGTTTTGGATTTTAGCTTTAATAATTGATGTATAAATTGGTGATGTTTTCATATGTTCTTTGGAATGAAAAAAAATTGAACCTGAGATTTGGAGAAATAAGGTTAACACACTCGGATTCTACGCTTCAAAACAGAGTTGTGGATTCGGGGACGTTACATAATGGTATCAGAGTATGTCCATTATGCGATAGTGGGTGTGGGTGGCCCCACACGAGGACGTGTGGTCTATTAGGGGGTGATTGTAACAACTGTGACTTTTAATCGGGTCAGGCAGTGCCTGACAAATCATATAGGTGCCGCCGGGCACCTGGGTGACGGATCCATGAGGAGCCGTCGGGAAATTGAGCGACGGGCTCAATAAGAGTCGTCGATCTAGAAAATTTTCGAATTCGAAAGTTGACCATTTTTGGAAGGAACATTGGCATTCATTGTGATTATTCGGGATTTAATTGGGTCGTATTTTGTCCCCACGTGCGTGCGAGGCTATTAAGTCTTTTTCTCTCTCTCCTTTGGCATAGAAACCCTAGAATTTCAAACCCTAAATATATATCTTCTCGTTCTCAACCACATTCTTCAGGAGCTTGGGAAGGGTTCGGTCTGGGGTTTTTGGTGAGTCTTTCAACGAGTTTTAAAGAGTTTTTTTTATTGTAGTGAGTCCCTTTGGGTTGTTGTTTTCATATGATTTCGTTTTAAGGTTTTCCCACTAAAGAGAAAAGGATTTTTCTTGAAATTCTTTGATGTTATCGTACGATTTTGGGTCCTTATGTCTTACCCATGATATGATGATGATTTCATGATGTTTTACAAATTTTAGTTATAAAATTAGGTCTTACATGTATATACTCCGAGTTTAAAATATTTTCTTAGTTTTCCTATTTGATTTAGATGATCTTAAAATGATTTAAACTAGTTTTCGGATCTGGTGTTATATAGTTAGGATACCATGATATTTTTAAATGTTTTATGAGCATTTCTTGTAAAATAAATATGGTGTGTATTACATATATCATGTTTAGGTTTATTGTTTTAAGAAAAATCATGTTTTATCCTTTAAGCCTTGTTTTAACCTCATAAGCATAGATTCGAACCAAAGATGTATTTCATGATCTTGAAGATTTAAACGTAAGTCCACGTTAGTATTTGCATCTATGATAGATCTAGGGTTTTCGGAAAAAAAATATTCTTATTTTGAAGTCTTGATTTGGTTTTAATCGGATGTTCGTACGTATGATTTGATTCGATATCAATTCTTTTTGGTTTAACAAACGTTTTAAAATGACACATGTTTTGAAGATTTAATGAAAATTTTAAAAAAAATAATTAGGTTTTTGTGCTTCTGTCCCGAGACAGCCCCTGTAGGAGCCGTTGGGCATGTTCGGGACGGCTCCCAGAGGAGCCGTCGGTCTGTTAAGGGACGACCCCCGTAGGAGCCATCGGGTTTGTTTCGAACGGCCCCTATGGGAGCCGTCAGGTTGGTCACAAACAGTCCCTATGGGAGCCATCGGGTTTTGTTTCTTCGGATACCCTCAGGTTCCATATTGTTTGAACGGATTGTGATTAGTTGTATCGCTTACAGGTCGGGTTAGGTTGCCTTAGACCTACTAGAGTTGTTTCGGATTGTGGTTGGACCTAAGGTGAGTGGGTCTCGTCTCTTACGTAGTTTTTGAAGGATTTTTATGAATGATTTTAAATGCTATTTTATGTACAACTTGAGCATGTCGCATTACATAGGCTGATGCCTTACTATGTATCGTATTGAAAATGTTATTATATTTGAAACTATCGCATGCATAGTTTTGAAATAAAATATGTGTTGATCATGCATGCATCGCATTCGTCTAGGTGACGTAGCCTAGGTGGCTAGGTCTAGGTGACCACGGTTTAGAATGGACCCAAGTCTAGGTGACTTATGTCTAGGTGACATGTGTCTAGGTGACACGATTTCCTGTGCGAAATCCTTACGGCTAGGTGCTGTAGATGTCTAGGTCCCAAGAATACGGGCATGCGTGTCCATTGCATTCATACGCATCATGTGTTTGACAGTTATTTGAGATCATGCATTTTGAAAGGTGGTTTGTTTTAGTTATGGTTTATTAGAAATTATTATGTTGACAAATATCATACTGTTATATATTACAAATTGTTTCTTATGATATTTTATTAAAGATCATTATTTTGATATCAATTATTATTGGGACCTAAAAGGTCCATTCACTAAGCGTGTGATTGTTCACCCCTCTTTCCCCAACTTTCAGGGTAGTCGTTGGTGATCGTTGATCTCGGTGGTAGAGATCGTTGCTCACATTTATTTCCGTTGTATTTAGGTGGTTGAATAAGCCTTCCTTTGGCATGTAGTTTCATTAGTCCCTTTCAGCAAAAACAGTTGAATGTTGCATTAAGTTTATTTCGTATGTAATCATCCGTGTTTAGGATGAATTATGTTTAAATCCTGGTTATATTTTTAATTGGCATGATTTTAAATAAATCCCTTGCATTTTAAATACCTCGAGTATTGTGGAAAGTGAGAGGTAACGAACCGTATCAAAGCTTCAAAATGGGAGTCTTGGGTACGGGGGCGTTACAGTGATTGTGACGCCCGACCCGTTGAGGGGGAGGCCCAACAATCCTAAGAGGCCCATGGATTGGGTGAGAGTGAGGGTGTTTGAGACATCGCCTAATGGGAGGAGACAGTCTATGCTTATATGTGAGTACAGCTCTTACACAGCAAGAAATTGTCCACTTCGTGGATTCGGGGGCGTTACAGAATGGTATCAGAGCCTGTCCATTACGCGATGGTGGGTGTGGGTGCCCCACACGAGGAAGTGTGGCCTATTAGGAGGGGTGATTGTGACGCCCGACCCATTGAGGGGTAGGACCAACAGTCCCAAGAGGCCCATGGATTGGGTAAGGGTGAGGGTATTTAGTTCCACATCGCCTAATGGGAGGAGATAGTATGTGCTTATATGTGAGTGCATCTCATACACACAAAGACGTGTTTTAAAGACGTAAGCCTATTCAGGGGCAAAGTGGACAATTTCTTGCTGTGTAAGCCTAGGGCGTTTCAGAATCTCTTTGCGCCCCCTCTCCGCGCGCCATCTATGGCCTTCCGCACATCCTCTATGGAGATGTCCGCACCCTCCGCAGAGCCTTCCACGCGTCCTCTGCGGAGCCTTCCGCACTCCTCCGTGAGCCCTTCGCGAGAGCCATATACCCACACTGTTATATATGTGTCACTTTTTGGCCTATGGGTAACCTTTGGGTCAGTTCTGGCCATTTTTGAAATTTTCTTTTTCGATCGGAACCGCTGAAATTTTGGTTTTTAGCTATCTGCGTGAGCTAGAGAAATAGGATTGAAAATCTGACTGCATATTATGGGTCCTGGTACCATTTTATACCAACCATAAAAATTTCATTGAATTCCAGTAACGTTTGGAAAATTATGCAGTTCTGAACCGTATCCGGGTTTTCTTCGAACTGATTTGGTAGGTGGAATAGTAAATAGATATTTGTGTGGTTATGGTGACCCTTGGGTAAGCTTACCCCCCTTTTTCTTAACCACTAAGTAATTGAGGGTTATTTGGGTTGTGAGTGGGTGAGGTTAGGCTTAACCCTACCCCTCTTTTTTTCACTTCCACTCACCCCCCCCCCCCAAAAGTGAGTTTTGGGGGGGGGGGGGGGGGGGCTCTCTCACTTCACTCGTAAACATCTCTCCCTCTCTTTCTCTTCCTCTTCAGCTGCTGTGGGTGTGTGTGAGAGTGTGAGTGTTGGTTTTAGAAGAAGAAGTAGAAGAAGGAGCACAAACAAGGTTTGTGAGCCATTGTTGTTAATCTTTCCCTTCCTCTCAAGCTCCCTCTCTTATTCCCCCCCCCCCCCCGTGGTTTCCCCTGTTTTCCAGTAGATTGGAGGTTGAGGAGAGGCTGAGAAGGTGGTGGTAGTGGTGGTGGCGGTAGAGGTGGTTGCGAGTGCTTAGAGGGCACCGAATCTCCCCCTTTCACTCCCCCTCTCTTGGTATGCTCTCCCCCTCCTTATTTTTCTGGTTTTCTGAGCTTGGGTAGTGATAGGGGACCTTGCACACCATATGCATATGTTTGGGTGTGTGTGGGGTGAGGGAGGAAGGTGTTAGAGCTTTGGGCGCGCGCGCGGTGTCGGTGTCGAGAAATTGGTCTCTGGCGCGTGTGTGGGGGTTCTTCGGAGGGTTCGGATCGGATGCGTGCCCTGGCGGGCTCGGCCGGATCGTCTCCTCGGAAGGGGTGAGGGTGTGGTTCCTGGTCGAGGCGCCCGACAGCGGCTCAAGAGGATTCAAAGGGGGGGGTTTGTGATCGCCACCTGCTTTTTCTAAAAACAGGAAAGGGTTTGGGTTTGATCGCCTACGTGGGGAGTTTGTGGGGTCTCCACTCTGAGACACGGATATACCGTACACAGAGGTGAAAAACAGGTAATCCTATTCTGCTCCCAGGCTTGACTAAAGGAGTTATGGGACAAAGGGGTGTGAGTATGGGGTGTGTATAGGGGAGGGGGCGGCTAGTTGGATCTAGCCGTCTGGTCAGGGGCGGCTACTAGGGTTTAGCCGTCCCAGGTCTGGTTTGATTTGGGCAGAGGTTTGGTAGGAAATGGGTTTGGTTTTGGGCAGAGGCTAAGCTAGGTTTAGCCCGGGGTTTTGGAGGGTGAGATGAGAGGGTGTTTTATGTGGGGAATGGGTGTTTCTCTTACAAAAGGGCTCTCTCTCTTTCTCTCTTGGGATTTCTAGTGTGAAAAGGGAATGTGAATTGTGGGATGTTGGTGTGGAATGGTTGTTTGTGGATTTGTTGATGTTATATTTGGGCTTGGGACCCCTCTATTTATAGTAAAAGAGGGGCAGGGAAATATCCCGAGGGTAATGGAGTGGGTTGGCTTCGATTGGACCTCTCATTAATGCTCTGGTTCTTCTGCCAGAGAACAGGTGAAGGACGGCTAGTGCTAACTAGCCGCCCGGGATGGGGCGGCTACTTCCTGGTAGCCGCCCCTATCATGACCTGCCAAACGTCCCATCTCTGACAAGCGGTGGCTTGGGTCGGCTACTTGGTTTGATCCGGCCAAGAGAGGGCGGCTAAAGGTCATGACCCGCCGCAATGATCAGCATTTAATATTGCTTTATGTCCCATCCAGGGAACTGGTCCAAAGTCGGCCAGGGGGCGGTTAGGGGGGGCGGCTAGTTAGGGATAGCCGCCCCTTTCCAGGGACTTTAGGTTTTTAGGGTTTGGTTTTGTTTTAGGTCTGGGTTAGAGTTAGGGTTTGGCTTAGGTTTAGGGTTTGGGCTAGGGTTTGGTTTTAGGTTAGGGTTTTGGGCTAGGGTTTTAGGTCAAGGTTTAAGGTTCCGGTTTAGGGCTAGGGTTTGGGGTTAGGTTTAGGTTTAGGCTGGGATTAGGGTTTAGGGCTAGGGTTTGGGGTTAGGTCAAGGTTTAGGGTTCCGGTTTAGGTTTAGGTCAAGGCTGGGATTAGGGTTTAGGGCAAGGCTAGGGTTAGGGTTTCTGGTTTACCGAACCTTCGGTTCTCTTATTTGTGTCCACTTGTGGGAGATTTCCGTGTGTTACTTGAAGTATTTCTGTCTCTCTGGACGGTCAAAATTGGGGTATCTACACGCGGGTCTGTCCGCGCGCGTGCGCGCGCTATCGGGCGCTGGCTGGCGCAGGCGGATGCGCAGGGGGAGCGGGTCTGCGCGGACGCACGAGAAGGCGCGTGCGGGCGCGCGGGGACCCGCGGGCGTGCACGAACGGGCGCGCGCGCGCAGCTAGGTTCCTGCGCGCGCGGATGGGATCCTGGGCGCGCGGCCAGCACGTCTGCGCGCTCGGCCGGGCTCGGGGGCACGTGCACGCGTGCGTGCACGTGTGCAAGTGTGCGGGGGCCACGCGTGTGGCTGCCCGAGGGCCCGGGTAGGTGTCGGGGTGCTCGGATAGGCGTGCGTACACGCGTACTCGCATGCGTGCAGGCCCGTATGCATGCATATCTGAGTCTTTGGCATTCTTGTTAATTTCAAGTGTTGTTATGTAGTTTACTGACCATTTTTGTTACCCTTGCCTGGCAGATCTTGGCGAGTGGTCGCGCGATGACCCGGGTTGCGGTGAGTGGGTCAATCCAACCCAGTTGGGAGGCGTTCGATGTACGTTGGAGTGCATCGCCCTCCCCTGGGGTACCATAACTGCGTATAACATGAGATATACTGTAGATATATGCATGATATTGTCTGTTAGGCTAGGAATGCACCCATGTTATGATTAGATGTTGTATGCTAGGTTTTATACATCCATGTATCATGCATAGGAGCCATGCATGCCTAGACACATGTCAAATGTTAGTATAAACCCGACTTGTGCATGTCCCCACCTAGTTTAATTTAATTAAACGGATAAGGAGGTATAGGTGTAAGCATGCCTTAGAAAATATTACGTCTTGTAATTATGTTAAGATGCTTCCATGATTAATCTTTACTACTTATAAGAATTAAATGCATGCTTAGGCCATAATTTTCTTGCCTAATGGGATTAGGTAAGTGTATGACCACCTATGGGGTCATGCTTATTCATGGACACTTAGAATGAAATATCTTCCCCGCATCTGAGTTATGCGCCCTGGAGGGAATTCATGAGAATTCGATGCGCTTATCGGTGTTCGATAACCGATGACGACGGATCCTTAGAGATCGTATTCGCGGGTGTCGAGTGTTCTTCCCTTCGACGGCCCCGAGTAGAGACTGCCCAGCGTAGTAAAGTCCGGTGGGGGCGCTCCAGACACTACTCGTGACGCGTGTTGGAGTGCCCATACGGCTGAGGTAGCGGTCCTGGGGAGGCTAGTCCGGTAGAGGCCTGAACCCCGTGAGGCGCTCCTAGGAACTATCCACGACGCATGTTGGGGAGCCCATATTGCAGAGATAGGGACCTGGGAGGCTATCAGGTAGTAGGGGCCACACCGGGAGAGACTACCGGAGGACGAACGGTGTAGGACAATCGACCTTGTCCCCAAGAGCCTATGTCACCCCGAGGAGGGGGTGAGGGTGAGGGTGAGGGTGTGGTGGGTCGGCGTTGGTCCGACCTGCCAGTTTGTGCAATTTCCCAAGATCCTATGTCGCCCGCGAGGGTGAGGGTGAGGGTATTGCTCCCAAGATCCTAGGTCACCCTTCGGGGTGATGGTGAGGGACTTGTATGATTGTTTGAAGTTATATGAGTTATGTTACATGAATTGTTCCATTCACTAAGCGTGTGGCTCACCCCTCGCATATGTTTTCTCCAGTTGTCGCTGATCCGGATCCGAAGGAGGAGCTCCCTGAGACGCGATTCGAGTAGGGGACCAGCGTTCACGTTAGATATCTTGCGAGTGAGAGGCTTTCAGCATCCCCCGTTTTCTTGTATGTATTCTACTTGTGCTTGGGCACAGTTTGTGGATTGATGTTGTCTTTCGTTGTATATTGGCTCTCACAGGACAGTTTGATTGAGTACTCTAGTCTGTAAATATGTCTTTGAATTACAGACTTAGTCGTTTTTGCTTCCGCTATTGTTGTATGTATTTGATGTCAGTTATTTGGTTTTGCTTTATTGCCTTTGACATTGTGGAGTATTTATTGACCTCGTGTATGGATTACTGATATCATGTATATACTTGCCACGTCTCGGGGATGGCCGCCCTGGGATGTGACACACACGCCCTCCGCGGGAGCCATTTGTGTGTCCTCCACGTGAGCCAGACTCGCCCTCTGCAAGAGCTATCCGTGCGTGCCATCTGCAAGGTGTTTATTGGGATGTTGGAATTTTTTAAATATTTTTGTGCAAACTTTAAGGGTTTTATTCTTCAAAGTTTAAGTGGGGTGTTAAAGAGTCGTTATTATGATATTATTGTTTTTCTAGTTTTCCTATTAATGTATTTTAGGGTTTCCTTTGTGTTGTCACGCCCCAGGGCGGCTGTCCCCGATGTCGATGTGGATTTTTGACGGTGAAAGGGTCGTGATCCGGTTCTCTCGAACTTGGTTCCGGTTTGCACGCGACGTACCGAATCGTCATTCGAAAGATCGTCCAAGTTCGCTCTACTGCTCCCAAGGACACTGTTGTGATCACCACTTGCTTTTACTCAAAAGCAAGAAAAGATAATGATCGCCTCGCGGGGGATTGTGGATTCTCTTCACGTTGACGCAACCGGCCACACAACGCGCTAAAGCTCAGGTACCTCGCACAAAATGATTAAGATCCGATTAGAAAAATGGTGTAGTAAATTATTCTAAAATAAAAATAAATTGATATATTAAATATGAATACTAGAACGTACCGCGTTGGTTTGTTTGGGGAGGGGACTAGTAATGATTTTACTAACCCCTCCCCAAAAGATTTACCCCTTTAAAATACAATGAAAAATAGGTTGGGATTGATGGACTAAACTAAATGATGTAGATGAGATTAACTAGTAAATGAAAAAAAAAGACAAGATAACAAAAGAAAGCCCTGTTTTGTGTTAGAGCTTCCACAACTCCTTTTTCTTTCTCCTCACAGCCCGAGCACCTCTTTTTTTATTAAAACAGCCCAAGGTCCCTCCTCTTCTCTATGTGTTAATCAAAACACACCATAGAAAGAAATAAACAAAACTCTCTTGGGCAAGCAACCCCTTTGTCCCCAAATAAAACAACCAAACTCACTCTCTCTGTTTTTTTTTTCTCCTCTCCAAACAACCCGGACACCTCTCTCTCAAGTAAAAAATAAAACTTTTTTCTTCAATTCCCCTTCTTCCATCATCTAATACTCACTCTCCCTCCCTCTTTTATAGCCTCTTGAAAACAACTAACCCCTCTTGTTTTCCTCTCCTTCTCCACGTATGAAAATCATCCGAATGACCACCCCCCATCACTTCTCCTTTTGTTCATGTACTTCCAATAGACCACAACCACACATTCCTTTCCTTAGCCCCTAAGAAAACATTTTAAAATGAACATCTCATCCCCTCTCAAATCAAACCGATGCTTTGTTTGATTTTCCACCTTAGGCATGGCCATTTTTGTGTATGTGTAAGCGATGCATGGGGAGATGTTGCATGCATGGATGGTGATGTAAAGGTTGGGTAGATGATGATGTGCATGGTTGATGACTTGTGAGTGTGCATGAGAGGCATGAGTGTGATACATGAGTGTGTGTGATGCATATATTTATATGGATGCATGGCATTGGATTATACACTAGTGAAATCATAGCAAGTAGAAAAATAATGTATTTGGAACAAGCATTGAACTGATTCAGATATCACTTGGAATATGTAAATTGGATCCTAAACCGGTCAAAATAAGGTATCTACAATTGCCCCTCCTCGGACGGTGTTTTGAGTGAAACAAGAAGCACTGTACGAGGATAAGAAGAGAGACTTTATTTTGACCGGCCCATCCGACATGGGTTTTGGTCTCATGACTGATAACAACTAAGAAATGAACTTAGGACAAGGTCTACAAAAACTCATCAACAAAATGATCCTGAGGGAGAAAGACATTTAAACTAATGCGATGAGTGATCCAACCCTCGATTGGGGTTCCTAGCCTTCGTGTGTTGTAGTCTGGCATTGGATTCCCTGTGCCTACCGTGCATGGCAACTCAGCGAACAGGGGGATATCACAAATGCGAAAAAAACAAAGGAAATTTTGATTGATAATTTGAAAGGATCATTGGGTAATGAATAAAGGGAGACAAGGCCAAAGAAAATTATCTTGGATGGTATGAGTAACAAGACAAAAGCACAAGGGAGTGGAATAATTACTTATACCAGGTAGGTTTCAGAATCAGACAAATACTCAAGCCAAATAAGAATTAAAGCTTATAAAGGCACAGAAGAGATAGGCAAATTATGCAAGTTATCCTAAATGCATGCATGCTGGGTTGATTTTTGAAAACATTTTTTTTAATGTATGTTAGTGGTTTTGACAACTTGTTGGTGACCAAGGTTTGGGTCAAGAGTCTTGGAAAGGGTCCATCGTCTCATATTTAGGCCATCAACAACCATACAACGCTCGCATTCACAAATTGGTAAATCATTGCTTTTGCTGGAGGGGCGCTCACCAGTCAACAAGCAAATGCAAACTAGGTTTTTGAAAAAAAAATATTGTAAGTTAGTTAGAGTCAATAAGAGATATGTCTGCACAACTCAAAATATACAAGGTGATCATGTAACAGGCATGGAGAAGACACAAATAGCTTGCAGTTCTTAATACATTTCATGGCATGATGTGAGTGTGTGCTCAAGTGACATGTGTCATGGTAGGATAAGAAACAAGCAATTTAGCATGTAAGAGCATGTTGTATGAAAAAATTAATTTAACCATGAAAGACTTCTATTCTGGTATATTCATCCTAGTCTGTTTGAAATTTTCAAATCTACTTAGACAAGTGCAAGATTTCTGTCCATCGGATTAGGCAGCCTTTAAAATGACTCACGTGGTGTGTGATGGTGTCAGCTTAGGAGATTGTTCACTATAGGATGGATCAACCGCTTTGCCAAATTTCTAGTTTAATTGGCTCTTCCAAGGGAGAATTAGAATGAATGGGGGTGAGAGTAATGTCTTCTTAGAACCATAAAAACTGACTTAGTCCTAGCACATATCTTGAGTCACTCGGTCCCTCTAGCTTTCTTCTTTACTGTTTTTTTTTTGTAAAGGACGTAGACCCGCATTGGACATAGACCCGCATTGGACATCTACTTTTTTCTTTTTCTTTTTTTGAAATGGCTACCTTGCCGTGTTTGTCAGGGGTATTTCTGTTTTTTTTTTTTACCCTCCCTTTCCCTTTTTTATTTTTGAAAGCATCAATAGTGCTAGAGCCAGCTTCTTTGGGATATGTACCAGGACTAAGACATATTTATGGGTCGCAGTCAACACGAATAGAAATTTCAAATAAAAGAAGGAAGATACAATTGCCCCAGTCTAATGGTGTGGGCAGCCTTTCTTTCCTGTGGTGGACTAAATCCTAAGTCAATCATATGTGTGGATAGTGAGGTGCTGATGTGAGCCAAGTCAAAGACAACAAATCCTATGGACATGATCCATTAAAAGTCCAAGTAAAATATGAAACAATCAAATAAGCGGAGTAAAGGCTAACAAGAAATGACAGTCATGCTCAAACTAATTATTCCTTGGAGATTTAAAAATTGCCCCAGTCCAGTGTTGGACTGGGGGTGCTCTCATACTAGAAGATGAATTTCTCAATCCAAGTGTTGGACTGAATGTGTCTTTGAAAACCCTTTGTTTTTTTTTTTTTTAGATTTTTTTGAGATTTTGACATATTTGACTTTTTATTATTATTTTCATTTAAAGAAAGTAGTAAATAGACAACATGCTATATACAATAAACATGGAAGATGGAAGATACTATACAGTGTTGGAGGGCGGTCTCCAGAAAATGATGGTGCAAGATGAGTCCTTCACGGAGGCTCAAATTGAAGTAGCTTCAAAGGAATGACACTTGAATCGTCTGGTATAACATTGATGGCGCATCCATTCTTCTCCATTTTGAACGTGTGTGGCGCCTTCTGGACCATTGATCCTCAACGCCTATCAAAAGACGTCGAAAATGCGAGTGGCGCCTGATCTGTTATAGATTCTCAGTAGAAAGAAAATGTTCCTTCATAGAGGGGTCAGTCAACAAAGATGCAAATATGGAAAAACAAGCCTCTGGGGAGACTATTGACTAAACAGATGCAAGGGGAAGTAGGTAAACATGATGCTGAGGCCCTGATGATGGTGGAAGTAATGACTCATCAATTGGTGCAATCAGGGGCTTATGGATCAGATATAATTCGGATATTAAGGGAATGATTAATTTGGATATGGCGGGGGATATTGCTTTGGATATTGTAACGCCCCACATTTACCTAACCGTTTATCAGACGGTAAATGGGTCGCTATTAAATTTAATCCAATTACAAGACCAAAATTTGCAGCTCTTTTTTTTTATATGATACCAATATAATATAAATATAATAAATCCAATAATAATAAAATAAATAATACCAACGGTTTTAAATCGCCAATGACTTTACAATATATCAGAGTTTTTGCAGAGACAAGATACTGAAAAGAAAATACATAACAAACCACCCCTGTGGGAGCCATCTAAACTAAACAAACATAAATAATCGATCGCAACTATAATTTACTCTCGTACCGCTACCTCGGAGCAATTTCTGAAAGACGCAAAAAGTTCAAACTTCATCTTAATCCTCAGAATACGCAATGCCTGGTTATGAAACAACCAGCCCATATCGAATAGGGTGAGTGATTAACTTAGTGAATAAGCCCACTTACAAATTACCTCACGTGACAGTATATATAAAAATAAAGTTTTATGAAAATTAGAACTTTATTTAATAAATCTTTTATTTTATTAAATCAATTTAAAATCATAAACTTTTTTTTAAAAAATATTTTAATGCGCACGTGGCCCAATCCTTAGCCCACATCAGAAAAATCATGAGAATTAAAAAAATATCATCATATATATATATAGTTATATATATAAAAAAATAAGAATTTTCTTAAAAAAAACAAATTAAATTCGTGAGCTTAATAAAATATAATTTTAATGCAATCACGTGGCCCAATCCTTGGTCCATGTCAGAGAAATCATGCAACTTAAATGATATGACCGGGTAAGGTTCTCAGTCGGAAGAACCGTTCCCCAAAACAGGTGTGCCAAGCCCCAAGCGACTAAATCGCTCAAAAAGCTCCCTCGAGGAGACGTCGGATCTAGAAGACGCTGATGGGTCGCCGCTGCCATCATTACAAAAACATTAGCACAGGATGCCCCGGTTGCTGCAGACTCCAAACAAAGGAATCCGCTGCTGCAAGGAATGCTTTACCACACCCCTCACCGATCTTGGGACTCTTCGAATCCTAGACCTTCCTCCCCAAAGGCGAAATACTACGGGGGGATTTATTCCAGAAAATATGTCATGATATGCATCTTCATAAAATCTCCTAGGACTAGGTTGTCTCCACTAGTCCTAAATTTTTCCAAAAGTCTCAAAATGAAAATCTTTAATATAATCCAAATATTATTTCCAAAACATAAGCATCGGAAAATGTATTATGTTAACTCTTGAAACATGAATAGCATAATTCATGCTATTTTAAATGGCATAATGAAGGAATTAAATCATGTAACTTTATTCAATAAAATATGCAATTTGATCAATATGAAAAATATCCAAATCATACAAAATTATCATAATATAAATGCATGGATATCACAAAATATCACACAAATATAATTAACACGTGAAATTCAACGATATAGAGAAAAAATCACATAAAATAAATCAATAGGCCTACTCACCTCGAATGGACCCTAGGTCCGGAGAATGAAGCCCGCAACAAAAATTACAACCTAGATGAATCAAATAGATTATTAATTAAGACCCCATAATTCAACCATAGGCCCAAGACCCAATTACCTATCCATATTTATTAGGCATAAATTTTTATACCAATAATCTAAATCCATCTCCATATATCAACCTAAGAATATGATCTAAACCTATTTACCATATAACAAGACATTAAATGACAAAAACCAGAAAAGACAAAATCAGAAAACACAAAGCACAAAAGACAAAATAGAAAAGACAAAAATCCAGAAATTCAAAATAATAATAAAATAACGAAAATTCATAAAATAATATGAAAATACATTTTTTTCAATAAAAATAAACTATTAGTCAATAAACATTGAAAATAAATAAAACTTATTAAGTATAGGTATAAAACATAACCCTAATATTATTAAAAACTTATATTTTAGAAATCTAAACATAGATCTAATCTTTAAAAAAAATGATAAATCGAAACTCTAAGTTTATAAATACTCAAAAATTCAAAAATCTAACATAGATCTAACAATAATAATTAATATATCAAAACCCAAGTTTTTATAAAAATTTAGAAATCCAATAACATGAACATATATTTATCAAAACTCTAATTTTA
The DNA here is from genome assembly GCA_030737845.1 of Acorus calamus. Taxonomy (NCBI): domain Eukaryota; kingdom Viridiplantae; phylum Streptophyta; class Magnoliopsida; order Acorales; family Acoraceae; genus Acorus; species Acorus calamus. The sequence continues at coordinate 22,809,379 of CM060860.1, forward strand.
TTAAAAACTCAAAATCTTATAACATAAAAATAAATTTAATCTTTAAAAGAAATAATAAATCAAAACTCTATTTTTATTAAAAGCTTAAAAATTCAAACACCTAAACATGGATCTAATTAATAATAGGAAAATCAAAAGATAAAAAGAAAAAGATTAAATACTTTTTTCCCTCTAAATCTCTCTCTCTCTCTCTCTCTCTCTCTGCAGAATAGACACGGCCCCTTCTTTTTCTTTCACCCAACATATAACATATATATACTTAGATACCTAAATCTAATGAAAATGACAAAACAACCCCCATATTGTTTCATATTTACACATAGGTCCCTATCCAAATTACAAATAGATCCCTATCCGAATTACAAATAGGTCCCTAACGCATATTACAAGAAATTTACAATTCAAAACTGGGTCCCTCAAAATCAATAACAATGAAATCTCAAACTTAATCTTTTGAGCTCTAATGTTAATGAAATTGTAACCATTTAAGATCTTGAAGATCTTAAAAAGAAAAATATATAAAAATTTCAACATAATAATTAGTATTTAAAATTGTAAATTGAAATGGGCCACAAGGATACACTAAATGGGCCAAAAGTTAAAAACAGAACACACAAAACACATTAATTTTAATTCAAATATCCTATTTATATATTTAAATCAAATATATAAATAAGAGAAAATGCGCAGGCGTTACATACTTCCCCCCTTTAGGAATTTAGTCCTCTAAATTCAAAGGATAACACAAAATAAAAGATATATGGCATCCAATGATAACAATCATACAACCAACAGTTGTAAGAGTAGTCTTACAATTCTAACTCATAACAACATCAATACAATCATTTTACTAGTAGGGTTACACATCCGTATAATACCTAACAAGCACAATAATATATAAAATGGTATAAGAATCCAACTTATACCCTACAAACAATCAAACAAATGTATATCCATACAATAATTGTATAAGTCAGCTTACAGGTCTGACTCATACCCAACAAACTCAATAATGTGAAAATAGTATAAGATTCTAATTTATACCCCACAAACAATATTCAATCGAATGCACAAACAAAACTATCAATGATTTGCATTGAAGTTCCAACAAATATCAATACCAACATACTATCATGCAACAGAATAACCATATAAATCAGATCCACAATTCTTCCGCTGCGCCACTCTGATAGTGACCCAAATCACAGGTGGATGAATTTATACATCAAAAACAATGACAACAATCAGTTATAATAATTAAATATATAGGCCAAATCCACCCATGCTTCACATCATAGGTGTTATAACTCATACAACATAAGCAATGACAAATAATACAATAAAAATATACAAGTCAAGCTCACCCATGTCCCATATCATGGGTGATTCAATTTGTATGGAACAAGCAAAGACATTACAAGCAACCAAATGCATAAGTCAGGCCCACCTATGTCCCATACCATATGTGGTTCAACTAATACAATGCAAACATTGACAATAACAAAAACAATCACATCAAACAATTTCATACATAATTGTACAAGTTAGGCTCATTTATGTCCCATACCATAAATGATCCAACTTGTACTATCAACATAGGGAAATAATAATGACAACAAGATGAAACTAAAGATATTTACAATCTTTAGAATTTATATATATAAAAAAATCATCTACTGACATGGACATTCACGAATTAATTAACCCATTTGTGACACTATACAAAACGTGAAAAACATCCAATGAATACATGGCCATATTGAACAACTTGAAAAATATCGGTTGTTAAGGTATGCCCCACATTAAACTAACCATTTATAAGACGGTAAATGAGTCGCTACTAAACTAAATCCAATTACAAGACCAAAATTTACAGCTCTTTTTTTTTCTTTTTTTTTTTAAACAATACTAATATAATAAAAATTGAAAGTAATAAAACATAAAAACAATATCCAAAAGTTACAAACCACTAACGGTCTTACAAAATATCAGAGTCTGACATAAACAAAATACTAGAATGAAAAAACATACTAAACCACCCCTGTGGGAGCCATCTAAACTAAACAAACATAAATAGTCGATCGCAACTATAATTTACACTCGAACCGCTACCTCGGAGCAATTTCTGAACGACGCGAATAGTCCAAACTTCATTTTAATCCTCAGAATACGCAATACCTGGTTATGAAACAACCAGCCCATATCGAATAAGGTGAGTGATTAACTCAGTGAATAAGCCCATTGACAAATTACCTCACGTGACGGTATATATAAAAATAAAATGTTATGAAAATCAATTTCATTTAATAAATCTTTTATTTTATCAAATCAATTTAAAATCATGAACTTTTAAAAAAATATATTTTAATGTACACATGGCCCAATCCTTGGCCCACATCAGAGAAAATCATGAGAGTTAAATGATAAAATCATATATAAATATATATATATATATAAATATTTAAAAAAAGAATTTTCTTTAATAAATCAATTTAAATTCATGAGCTTAACAAAAAATATATTTTAATGCAATCACGTGGCCCAATCCTTTGTCCACGTAATAGAAATCATGCAGCTTAAATGATATGACCGGATAGGGTTCTCAATTGGAAGAACCGTTTCCCAAAACAGGTGCGCCAAGCCCCAAGCGACTAAATCGCTCAAGAAGCTCCCTTGAGGAGACGTCGGATCTAGAAGACCCTGATGGATCGCCTCTGCCATCACTATGAGAACACCAGCACAGAATGCCCCGGTTGCTGCAGACTCCAAACAAAGGAATCCGCCGCTGCACGGAATGCTTTACCACACCCCTCACCGATCTTAGGACACTTCGAGTCATAGACCTTCCTCCCCAAAGGCGAAATACTACGGGGGGATTTATTCCAGAAAATATGTCATGATATGCATCTAGATAAAATCTCATAGGACTAGGTTGTCTCCACTAGTCCTAAATTTTTACAAAAGTCTCGAAATGAAAATCTTTAATCCAAATGTTATTTCAAAAACATCAACATAAAAAATCTATTATGTTAATTCTTGAAACACGAATAGCATAATTCATGCTATTTTAAATGACAAGACGAAGGAATTAAATCATGCAACTTTATTCAGTAAGAAATGCAATTTCATCAATATGTAAAATATCAAAATCATGCAAAATAATCATAATATAAATGCGTAGATATCACATAATATCATACAAATATAATGAACACGTGAAATTCAACGATGTAGAGAAAAACTCACATAAAATAAATCAATATGCCTACTCACCTCGAATGGACCCTAGGTCCGGAGAATGAAGCCCACAACAAAAATTATAACTTAAATAAATCAAATAAATTATTAATTAAAACCTATGATTCAAACCTAGGCCAAAGACCTAGTTACCTATCCATAATTATTAGGTATAAATTTTCATACCCAACAATCAAAACTCATCCATATATACCAAAACCTAAGAAAAAGATCAAAAACTTATTTACAATAAAACCAGACACTAAAAGAAGAAACGAGAAAAGACAAAATAGAAAAAATAAAAATCCATAAATTCAAAATAATAATAAAATAACGAAAATTGATAAAATAATATAAAACATCTTTTTTTTAAATAAAAAAAACTATTAATTAGTAAAATTTAAAAATAAATAAATCTTATTAAGTATATGCATAAATCATAACCCTAGTATTATTAAAAACTTATATTTTAGAAATCTGATCATAAATCTAATCTTTAAAATAAATAATAAATCAAAATCCTAAGTTTATGAAGACTCAAAAATCTAAATATCTAATATAGATCTAATAAAAATAATAATAGATCAAAACCCTTGTTTTTATAAAATCATAAGAATCTAACAACATAAACATATACATATTAAAACTTTAACTTGATCAAAAACTAAAAATCCTATAACATAAAAATATATTTAATCCTTAAAATAAATAATGAATCATAACTTTATTTTTATTAAAATCTTAAAAATCAAAACACCTAAACATTGATCTAATAAATAATAGGAAAATCAAAGGATACAAAGAAAAAGATTAAATACCTTTTTTTTCTTCTCTCTCTAACCCTCCTTCTCTCTCTCTCTCTCTCTCTCTCTCTCTGCCGAATACACATGACCAGAAATTTTTTTCTTTCTTTCACGCCAACTTATATCACCCATAAATCTAATGTCTAAACCTAACGAAAATTACAAAACGACCCCCTAATTATTTCTTATTTACAACTAGGTCCCTATCCAAATTACAGATTGATCCTATAATATATAATAAAATTTCAAGATTCAAAACTAGGTCCCTGAAAATCAATAACAACGAAAATTCAAAATTTAATCTTTTGAGATCAAAAGTTTATAAAATTGTAACCATTGAAGATCTTAAAAATCTTCGAAAGAAAATATATAAAATCTTTAACATTAACAAATAGTGTTTAAAATTATAAATTGAAATGGGCCTATAAAGATACACTAAATGGGTCAAAACTTAAAAACACACAAAATACACAAATTTCAATTTAAATATCATATTTATATATTTAAATTAAATATATAAATAAGGTAAAATTCACAGGTGTTACATACTTCCCCCCTTTAGGAATTTAGTCATCTAAATTCAGGGGAGAGCACAAAAATATATATATCATCCAATGATAACAACCATCCAATCAATAGTTGTAAGAGTAGTCTTACATTTCTAACTCTTAACAACATCAATACAATCATTTTACTAGTAGGGTTACACGTCCGTGTAACACCTAACAAGCACAATAATATAAAAAAATGGTATAAGAATTCAACTTATACCCCACAAACAATCAAACAAATATACATTCATACAATAATTGTATAAGTAAGCTTACAGATGTGACTCATACTCAACAAACTCAATAATGTGAAAAATGGTATAAGATTCTAACTTATACCCCACGAACAATATTCAATCAAATGCACAAGGAAAACTATCAATGATTTGCATTGAAGTTCCAACAAATATCAATACAGACATACTATCATACAACAAAATAACCATATAAATCAAATCTACAATTCTTCCGCTGCGCCACTCTGCTAGTGACCCAAATCACAATGAATGAACTTATACATCAGAAACAATGACAACAATCATCACTGATCATTTACAACAATAACTGTATAGGTCAAATACATCCATGCTTCACATCATAAGTATTATAACTCATACAACATAAGCAATGGTAAACAATACAACAAAAATATACAAGTCATGCTCACCCATGTCCCATACCATGGGTAATTCAAATTATACGGAACAAACAAATAGATTACAAGCAACCAAATGCGCGCGCATATGTCAGGCCCACCTATGTCCCATACCATAGGTGGTCCAACTAATACAATGCAAACATTGACAATAACAAAAACAATCACATCAAACAATTTCATACATAACTGTACAAGTTAGGCTCATCTACGTCCCATACCATAAATGATCCAACTTGTACCATCAACATAGGGGCAATAATAATGACAATAAGATGAAACTAAAGATATTTACAATCTTTTTAATTTATATATATAAGAAAATCATCTACTGACATGAACATTCACGGATTGATTAAACCATCCGTGATGCTATACAAAATGTGAAAAACATCCTAATAAAATTGTGAATACATAGCTACACTTAACAACTTGAAAATATCGGTTGTTAAGGTATGCCTCTCATGTGTGCATGCTTCGATGTATATTTAGAATGAGCGATCATCCACCATATAGTGCTCTTACATAGAGTAGCATCTAATAAGAATTCAAATCCTATATGCATCAATCCTAATTGACTCAACTCATCCTAGACGTCAAAGGAATGACTCTGTACTGGCTTATCTCGAGGCTCTTACAAAAAAATAATTTATAATGAACCAAAATAACTACGCTCACTAAGATAGGGTATCGAAAAAAAAATCAGGTGGGATATCTTAAGATCCAATAATGCAATCGAAACTCTTAAAGATAAAGCTTGATCTATACGCGTTCTAAATGCATATGAATCTGAATTTACAAGATGCAACTGTAATATCGATATCATAGCATAATGTAGAAAAATATTTAACACATTAAAATATTGTATATAAAATAAAACCTTCATGATAAACAAGTATAAATAATGTTTTAAAAGAATTTAAAGCTCATTCAATTTAATATAAATAGCATAATAAATTTGTAGGCCATGTAAGATATATATAGAGTTACATTGTAATAAAATTAATGTAACAAATATGTAGAGAGTTTAATTAAGACAGATCTAGTAATATCATTATTATTGAATTATTAATATTTGAATACATCGATATGATTTACTTAAATTTGACTTAAAAAATTAAAATATAATTACAATTTATGTAAATCTCATTTGAAATCTTTCATTTAAATAAATAAATAAAATAAGTAACAGGTAAATTTATCGCAACGTAAAAACATATATTTATATAAAAATATGGGTCACTTCTCATTTAATAAGAAATTAATAGATTTAGGCTCAAGGGTAACCAAAATAATCAATTTTTTTTATTATATATATAGACTAATATAATCTCTTTAGGATGATCAAACTTAAGCCCTAAACTTCATAGGCTAACTAAGCTTAGGCTAATAGAAAATGAAGAATAAGATCACTAGAAAACACGATGTCACGATCAGGAGAAGACAGTGCAATTCATCTGGAAATATTCAGGAAATTCAGAAGCAGTAGGAGTTACATTAATTTAGGCCTCCAAGTCGATAGTAGTATCCACAATGATGGCTAGATATCCCTCACATTGTTCGTCTAGCAATCTCCTAGCATGAGGAGCAAAGACGAATCCGATCGGATATGATCCACCCAAAACCCCCCAAGCGGAACATTTGTCAGCCGGGAACACGAAAGGTCACAACTTTTGAAAAATAATCAACACTTGTGTGGAAAGCTAACAACAAATTCATGCCAAAGATAACATTGAAACCAAGAATATCAAGAATGAAGAGATTAGTAAGCATCTAATGCTCATTGATTTGTACCAAGCAAGTGGGAAAACAAACCTTGGTGACAACTTGTTCACCAACAACAATGGTTATGTGAAGTGTAGACATCGAGATTGTAAACTTCTTTACTAAGAGTTTTGTAAATCCAATAAAGTGAATGAATGTGCGGAACCCTAAAAAGAACATACAGTGAATGACCAGAATAGAGACAACACTACAATCCCTTATTGTCATAAGAAAATCCTAAATGAAATAACAAACATCACAAATAATAAAACGGTTTTTTTTTCAAGACCCAAACCCTAACCTAGGCTCCGACAGGACATGGCTCTGATACCATCTGTAACGCCCCACATTTACCTAACCGCTTATAAGACGGTAAATGAGTCGCTACTAAACTAAATCCAATTACAAGACCAAAATTTACAGCTCTTTTTTTTCTTTTTTTTTAAAAAAACAATACTAATATAATAAAAATTGAAATTGATAAAACATAAAAACAATATCCAAAAGTTACAAACCACTAACGGTCTTACAAAATATCAGAGTCTGACATAAACAAAATACTAGAATAAAAAAACATACTAAACCACCCATGTGGGAGCCATCTAAACTAAACAAACATAAATAGTCGATCGCAACTATAATTTACTCTCGAACTGCTACCTCAGAGCAATTTCTGAAAGACGTGAAAAGTCCAAACTTCATCTTAATCCTCAGAATATGCAATACCTGGTTATGAAACAACCAGCCCATATCGAATAGGGTGAGTGATTAACTCAGTGAATAAGCCCATTGACAAATTACCTCACGTGACAGTATATATAAAAATAAAATTTTATGAAAATCAATTTCATTTAATAAATCTTTTATTTTATCAAATCAATTTAAAATCATGAACTTTTAAAAAAAAATATTTTAATGTACACATGGCCTAATCCTTGGCCCACATCAGAGAAAATCATGAGAGATAAATGATAAAATCATATAAATATATATATATATATATAAAAACAAGAATTTTCTTTAATAAATCAATTTAAATTCATGAGCTTAATAAAAAAATAGATTTATGTGGCCCAATCCTTTGTCCACGTAATAGAAATCATGCAGCTTAAATGATATGACCGGATAGGGTTCTCAATTGGAAGAACCGTTTCCCAAAACAGGTGCGCCAAGCCCCAAGCGACTAAATTGCTCAAAAAGCTCCCTTGAGGAGACGTTGGATCTAGAAGACCCTGATGGATCGCCGCTGCCATCACTACGAGAACACCAGCACAGAATGCCCCGGTTGCTGCAGACTCCAAACAAAGGAATCCGCCGCTGCACGGGATGCTTTACCACACCCCTCACCGATCTTAAGACTCTTCGAGTCCTAGACCTTCCTCCCCAAAGGCGAAATACTACGAGGGGATTTATTCCAGAAAATATGTCATGATATGCATCTAGATAAAATCTCATAGGACTAGGTTGTCTCCACTAGTCCTAAATTTTTACAAAAGTCTCGAAATGAAAATCTTTAATCCAAATGTTATTTCAAAAACATCAACATAAAAAATCTATTATGTTAATTCTTGAAACATGAATAGCATAATTCATGCTATTTTAAATGACAAAACGAAGGAATTAAATCATGCAACTTTATTCAGTAAGAAATGCCATTTCATCAATATGTAAAATATCAAAATCATGCAAAATAATCATAATATAAATGCGTAGATATCACATAATATCATACAAATATAATGAACACGTGAAATTCAACGATGTAGAGAAAAACTCACATAAAATAAATCAATATGCCTACTCACCTTGAATGGACCCTAGGTCCGGAGAATGAAGCCCACAACAAAAATTATAACTTAGATAAATCAAATAAATTATTAATTAAAACCTATGATTCAAACCTAGGCCAAAGACCTAGTTACCTATTCATAATTATTAGGTATAAATTTTAATACCCAACAATCAAAACTCATCCATATATACCACAACCTAAGAAAAAGATCAAAAACTTATTTACAATAAAACCAGACACTAAAAGACGAAACCAGAAAAGACAAAATAGAAAAGATAAAAATCCCGAAATTCAAAATAATAATAAAATAACAAAAATTGATAAAATAATGTAAAATATCCTTTTTTTTAAAATAAAAAATAAACTATTAATTAGTAAAATTAGAAAATAAATAAATCTTATTAAGTATATGCATAAATCATAACCCTAGTATTATTAAAAACTTATATTTTAGAAATCTGATCATAAATCTAATCTTTAAAATAAATAATAAATCGAAATCCTAAATTTATGAAGACTCAAAAATCTAAATATCTAATATAGATCTAATAAAAATAATAATAGATCAAAACCCTTGTTTTTATAAAATCATAAGAATCTAACAACATAAACATATACATATTAAAACTTTAACTTGATCAAAAACTAAAAATCCCATAACATAAAAATATATTTAATCCTTAAAATAAATAATAAATCATAACTTTATTTTTATTAAAATCTTAAAAATCAAAACACCTAAACATTGATCTAATAAATAATAGGAAAATCAAAGGATACAAAGAAAAAGATTAAATACCTTTTTTTTCTTCTCTCTCTAACCCTCCTTCTCTCTCTCTCTCTCTCTCTCTCTCTCTCTGCCGAATACACACGGCCACAAATTTTTTTCTTTCTTTCACGCCAACTTATATCACCCATAAATCTAATGTCTAAACCTAACGAAAATTACAAAACGACCCCCTAATTATTTCTGATTTACAACTAGGTCCCTATCCAAATTACAAATTGATCCCTATAATATATAATAAAATTTCAAGATTCAAAACTTGGTCCCTGAAAATCAATAACAATGAAAATTCAAAATTTAATCTTTTGAGATCAAAAGTTTATAAAATTGTAACCATTTAAGATCTTAAAAATCTTCTAAAGAAAATATATAAAATATTTAACATTAACAAATAGTGTTTAAAATTATAAATTGAAATGGGCCCATAAAGATATACTAAATGGGTCAAAACTTAAAAACACACAAAATATACAAATTTCAATTCAAATATCATATTTATATATTTAAATTAAATATATAAATAAGGTAAAATTCACAGGTGTTACAGCAGGCGTTACAGATATGACGGGGAAAATTGCTATGGATATGACGGGAAATTCTGATTTGGATATGGCGGGGAAGTCAGGAGGAGACAGCTCCTTCGACAAATGGAATGGCAAGTCGAGTGAATCTGACAATTGGGATAGCTCGACTGCTTCCTTGAATTGTGCATTCCTAAAGATGAGAGGCTTTAATTTGAGGACATGCACAATTGGTTCAATCGGGTCCGGGCCAACCTCAGAAACTGATGGATCAAGATCTAAGTCATCTGAGATGACCGGAATTGGTTCAACAAGCTTTGATTTGATTGGATCTTGAGCAGGTGGAGTCAAAGGGCATTCAAACTCAGCAGGGTGGAAGGATTGGATGGTGGGTTCATGTGGTGTTGGGGTAGGGTAAAGGAGTTCTAGTAGTTCTCCATCACAAAGCTCTTCATCATCATCATAATCCCATTTGGGACACTCATCAGATTCTGTGATTTCGACTATTGGGGACTCATAGGTTGGGTTTGGGTTTTGGTAGGTGAGTTCTAACAGTTCTCCATCACAAAACCCTTCATCATTGTAGTCCCATATGGGATACTCTGTAAATTCTGTGATTTCAACTATTGGAGGCTCATAGGCTAGGATTGGATCGAATGGAAGTTCTGGTTGGGGTTGTGGTTGATGGTAGGAAAAGAGGGGTTCAGGTTGAGCAATTGGGTATGCATAGGGTTGGTGGGGTGAATGTTCATAGGCTGGGCTTGGGGGGATTGAGTCAAATGGGATTTCTGGTTGGGGTTTGGGTTGATGGTAAGTAAAGATAGGTTCAGGTTCGGTGGCTAGGTATGCATATGGTTGATGGGGTGAATGATTTGGCTGAGAATCCCTAATCTAATCTTGGGGTCCCTCTCACGTACACGCCCTTGGAGCCATCTCGGGAGAGGACTTCCATCGGACGGCCTGATAATTGGAGAGGGCATCTCAACAACCTCAACATGCTCTTGGACTGGATATTGCTTCTTCATTCGGATGATAGGAGGGAGCCGGGAATGAATATCTTTGGATTGCAACAACGTGATCAAATAATTGATCAAACGTGTTACAGTCACAAAGACTCAATGCCCTTTTGATGTCCCCACAGGAATTCATGATGACCATGTCAACTTGTTGGGATTCAGGCAAAGAGATTCCAGATCAAGCGGCCATATCCCTCCATCGATTGGCAAATTGAACGAAGTCCTCTCCTGGTTGCATCTTTTCAGCAACAAGGTCTGCTGGGGAGGGTGCATGCCTAGCTTGAAAACTAAACCGATTAACAAAATTTTGGACTATATTGGGGAAAGATTTGAGATCATTTCAAGAAAGGGAGATAAACCATTGTAAAGCGATCCCTTCTAATGACAATGGAAACAGATAGATGCGCATGGCATCATCGTCTAGGAAGGGACGAGCATCCAGATAAATTGCATTGATATGATGACGCGGATCACCTTGACCACTATACTTCCTAAAATTGGGAGCTTGAAAATTCAGATGAAGTTTGATGGCATCAAACTGGCAGTGGTTTCTCCAGTGGGAATCAGTAGGCACAGGGGACATGATCTCAGAAACTTTCTGCCTTATGATTTCCTCTAGGGTTTGATTAACCCTTGAGGAATGCGGGCTGATGAATGGGGCATGGCAGGTGGGAATCCTGGATTGATAGGGAGATGATGGGACAGACTCATGTCTAGGGTTCTGATTTCTGTGATTCTGATCAAATTGGAACACATCATGGAAATAAGACATTTTTTTAGATTTTTCAATTTATAAATAAAGAAACAAATATATACACAACAAAATTAACTCAGCATAAAACAGATATATACAACTCTAAGCAATTGAATCAACATGCAAGACTTGGAAGATTACCAGATTTTTTTTTGTTTTCAAATTTTTATGATTTTTTTGTTTTGTTTTGTTTTTTTATTAAACAGAAATCAAGTTAAATATATATATTTGAAAAGAAAGGACCAATGTGACTTCAAAACCGAACTGTTCAACCCCCTTTTATGTCAAACTTGCTTTATGTTTTTTTTATATATTATCATTATTATTATGACAAAACAGCAACCACTTCGGACGAAAAAAGGACTTGGAAGATTTAACACAGTGAAGAAAAAAAGAAGAAGAAAAATAAAGACAAATGCATGCCACTGTTCACATTTCAAATCCTCTCATCATCATTTTTTTTCAAGACACACCACCCAAAACATGCACCTTTGATTGTTTGAAGTTTTTTTTTTTTAAGGAAAATTTTACATGTAATTAAAAAAAATAAGAACTACACTGTTTTTAATTGGATCTTAATCAAAATGTACGAGGATACCTATATTGAGCTCCACAAAAGAGGTCCCACAATGATCGCCAGACTGTCGATGTGGATTTTTTACCGCAATAAGGTCGTTGATCCGGTTCTTTTGAACTTGGTTTCGGTCCGCACGCGACGTACCGAATCACCGTTCAAAAGATCGTCCAAGTTCATTCGACCGCTCCCAAGGACGCTGTTGTGATCGCCACTTACTTTTCCTCAAAAGCAAGAAAAGATAATGGTCGTCTCACAGGGGATTGTGGATTCTTTCATGTTGACGTTGCCGGCCACGCAACAAGGTGAAGCTCAGGTACCTCGCACAAAATGATCAAGATCCAGTCAGAAAAAAATGTAGTAAATTATTATAAAAATATAAAAATAAAATAAATTAAAATGTGGATCTTAGAACGTACCGCGTTGGTTTGTTTGGGGAGGGGACTAATAATGATTTTACTAACCCCTCCCCAAAAGATTTACCCCTTTAAAATGCAATGAAAAATGGGTTGGATTTGGTGCACTAACTAAATGATGTAAATGAGATTTAAATGAAATAAATAAAAATCAAGCACTCCCTGTTTTTATTCTTTTGAGCTCTTACATCAACTTCTTCTATCTCTCTCTTTCACTCACTGTTCTCTCTCGTTTACTCTCTCTTGTCTTCACTCACACTTAGCTTCTCTCTCTTTCTCTCACAACTAATCTATCTCACTCACTCTCTCTATGTCTCACACACACTTTTTTTAAAAAACAGCCCAGACTCCCTTTTGAATAAAAACCAAAACCAAAACCCCTCCTCTGAATAACCAATCAAGCTCCTCTTCTTTTCCTTCCTCCTCCTTTAGTAACAGCCAAGTATCCCCTTTTATAGCCTCTTGAAAACCATATGGCCATTGTTTTCCATCTCTTCTCCCTGTACTAAAACCATCCGAATGACCACCCCTTGTCACTTCTTCCTTTTGTTCATGTACTTCCAATAAACCACAACCACACATCCCTTTCCTTAACCCCTAAGAAAACATTTTAAAACACCCTCCCATATCTTCTCAAATCAAACATCTAATGCTCCCCTCTATGTGTGTACGTGTAAGTGATGCATGGGGAGATGTTGCATGCATGGATGGTGATGTATGTATTATATTATGTGAGTGGGTTGTAAAGGTTGGGTAGATGATGATGTGCATGGTTGATGACTTGTGAGTGTGCATGAGAGGCATGAAAGAGTGTGTATGTATGTGATGAGTAGTACCTGGGAGCACCTTGCAAGACAACTACAACGTGGATCCGATGAAGGGGAGAACGATTTCATGCTCACAAAGCGAACCACCTAGATCAACTACTCTCGATAATCACATACCGCTGACATCGAATACGCTTGAACTCCTACAGAGATGTGTCGCTCGGACGCGAGGAGTTACCTCTGCTATCGCACAGAAATAAGTCCAAGGCATAACCCAACAGACGGTTCATACACTAGCCTAGCACAGGTGTGCCCAGCTTAATACCATAACCATCGGTTAGAAACACCGATACAGCAATGAATTCTCTTGAATTCCATTCAAATACATGTCACGGATGTAGAGTAGCGATTACATCGCTCGCGCTCTAACCAATAAGGTACAACTCGACAGTGGGTCATACCCATGCCTATTACAGATAGGCCCAATTAGTCTAGCATGTGCATAATTATAATAGAATAATTCTATCGCAGTTATGTACATGAACCACATGCACAATAACATAATAACTAACTATGGGGGTTTTCTGTTAGGCCTGTGTCATTTAGAGTCCTATTTTCGATCGGAGTCGCTAAAATTTTGGTTTTTAGCTACCTGCTGGGACTGGAGGACTCTGATTGAAGATATAACTGCATATTAAGGGTCTTGGTACAGTTTAATACTGCCCATAAAATTTTGTTTAATTCCGATAACGTTTTTGGAATTATGCAGTTTTGGATTGGGTATTTGGATTTGATTTTGTTAAAATCCAAGATGAAGAGGTAAAAATCCGATATTATTACGAGATGTTCAGTTTTGAGATAGCTTCATATAGAAGTGGAATTGGATCAACTGGATTCGTATATCAAAAGTTATGGGTATTTTCCGAGTATACCCCGAAGTTGAGAAATCCAGGCAGCAGCCCTGTAAGATGTTTAGCCTAGATTTTGAAATAGCTGGAGAGGTTATTTGATCTGGGTATAAACATGAAAGTTGTAGATAATCGTCTTATCTTTCCAATGCTGCTGGATTCATGCAATTTGGAGCTGTATTGGGGAAGTTATGGCCGTTTAAGTGAAGCCTGTCCAGAATTTATGGGTCAGGGGCGATTTTGCCATTTGATCAGTTTTGGCTATAAACCCCCCCCCCCCCCCCCCCAAATGTTACGACTTGGGGTCTCTTCCCTCTTCCCTCTGTTGCTCTCTAGTCCAGCCCCTTTTGGGTGTGGTTTTGTGTGATTGGAGCATGGTTTGGAGGAGAATCTAATGGAGGAAGTGAAGGTGAGTGTACATATATGTGTATTTGTTGTTGTTCCACTCCTTTCTCCATCTCCTCCTCTCTCTCAAATTTCCTCACATGGTCCAACCCTTTGTGTGTGGTCAGCCCACCATATGTTTGTGGAAATGCCTATGTGAGGGAGAAGAAGGAGTGCTTGGTTGTTGGTGGATGTGGTGATGAAGTCTCCTCTTCCAATGTCTTTGAAGGTGTGTTGTAAGGAGGTGCGGGGCGTCGGGGGTGTTGGCGGTGGAGCAGCGGTGTGCGGGCATGCCAGAGCCGCGTATGGACCTCCCGCTCTCCTCGGTTGGGTTCAGCCACGTCTGTTGTGGCTGGTGAGAAGGGGTAGAGCTCCATTGCCTTGTGTTGATTGTGTGTGCATGGAAATTGAAAGGGCTGAAGAGGGAGAAGCACATGCTCAAGTTGTATGTGTTGTGTAGGTGTGCATGCCACATGTTTGTGGATATGTGGGTGTAGAGTTGACACATCGGTGCACTCGTGATCACATGCGGGGCTGCGGGTGCGCGCTCGGAGTGCTCGCATGCGTGCACGGGGTGCTCGAGGGCGTGCATGACCTTGCCCGATGCGTGCGGAGTGTGCGGGCAGCGTGCACGAGGTGCTCGAGGGCGTGCTTGACCTTGCCCGATGCGTGCGGAGTGTGCGGGCAGCGTGCACGAGGTGCTCGAGGGCGTGCTTGGCCTTGCCCGATGCGTGCGGAGTGTGCGGGCAACGTGCACGAGGTGCTCGAGGGCGTGCTTGGCCTTGCCCGATGCGTGCGGAGTGTGCAGGCAGCGTGCACGAGGTGCTCGAGGGCGTGCTTGGCCTTGCCCGATGCGTGCGGAGTGCGTGGGCAGCGTGCACGAGGTGCTCGAGGGCGTGCTCGACGTTGTTCCATGCGTGCGGAGTACATGGGCAGCGTGCACGGGGTACTCGAGGGCGTGCTTACGGTGCACAGACGCGTTCGGAGTGTGCTTCGTGGTGTCGAGCAGCTTGTTATAGCCAAATGCAACCATTGGATGATCCTTGGCGGATTGGTACCAGGCTTCGGGTTCAATTCGTCGCTCTCTTGCGTTTCGCGAGCCGTGCGCTCGTTAGGTGAGTGGTTTGATTCCAACCCTTCCGGGAGCGCTCGATGCACGTAGTCGTGCTTCGCGCTTCCATGGGGCTTTAATTGCACCCTAAATATGCTAGATATCATGCATGCTAGGTTGTATAGCTCGTATATTGTGTGGAACCCCTATTCTACCTTATACTTGCTTATGTATTGTATAGAATATGGCATGACTTAGATAATCTTGTTTGAAATGCTACCCCTACATATCTAGCATGTCTAACTCGGGTTAATAACGGGTGTATCGTAATATTCCTCTGATTTAGGACTTGAGGGTGTGGTATGATTGTCGCACCCATCTGTCGGGGCAAAACTAGGACCAGCTCGAGAGAGGATGAGGCATTCCCTCTCTCTCGCCCTCCCTCTTTTCGCGAGCCGAGTGAGTAGATACGGTTCCTACTTGACTCAGGCTTGCTTGAAATTATTGGCATGCACCTATTGCTGCGCGAATCGTGCTTTAACCCTTCTTCCCTAGGTTGGTGTCATCCAATGTATGTTAGGTTGTAGTTTGTGTGATTGAATGTTTATTATGCCTTGTATTCATGTTTAAGTAAGATTTACTTGCTTAGTTAATTGCATATTGTATATATGCCGATATGGCCATGATTCTTGTCTAATGTGTTAGACAAGTGTATGACCTCCTATGGGGTCATACCATGGCTTTGACACTTAGAATAAAATGTCTTCCCCGCATCTGAGTTATGCGCCCAGGATGGAATTCATGAGAATTCATTGCGCTTATCGGTGTTTGGTAACCGATGATGACGGATCCATGAGGATCAAAACCGCGTATGTCAAGTGCTCTCCCCTTCGTCGCTTCCGTGTCGAAGCTACCCGAGTTTAGTTGTCCTGCTAGGCTCTCCCAGACACTATTCATGACGCCGGGTGGTGCGCCCATACGGTAGAGGTAGAGGTCATGGGAGGATACCAGGTCGAGGCTACTCGGCAGAGGGCTACCGGATGACGAAAGGCGTAGACCAGTTGACCCCTTTTCCCCAATAGTCCTATGTCACCCCGAGGAGGGGGTGAGGGTGAGGGTGAGGGTGTGGTGGGACGGCGTTGGTTCGATCTGCCAGTTGTGCAATTTTCCAAGATCCTATGTCGCCCGTCGGGGTGAGGGTGAGGGTATTGCTCCCAAGATCCTAGGTCACCCTTCGGAGGTGAGGGTGTTAGTATGAGTGTGGTGGGCTCGAGTTGATACTCGACCCACCAGCTTAGAGTAATTGGCTTTTTATAGGGTTCGCGCTGCGAACAAGTAGTGGTTCCTCCCAATATCGCCGTATGTCGTGGCCCTAACGTTGGGGCTGCTTGGTCAGAAGGCTCCCACTTGTAGGTACTCCCGATGCATTCGGCAGATGTACTGATCATGGGAGCATACCAGTTAGAGATTGCATGGCGGTGGGCAACCAAATGATATTGCGAGCGTGAATAGTTCTCCCCTTCGTCGGATCTATGTTGAAGCTGCCTAGGTTGAGCCACCCTGGGTGGAGCCCCCACCTGTAGGTACCATCGATGCGCTCGACAGTGTACTGACCGTGGCCAGCTCCAGGTAGAGGCTGCCCGGGAGAGTGCTACCGGATGACGAACGGTGTAGAACAGCAAGTTTTGTCCTTCAAATCCCTAGGTTCACCCCTGTGGGGACTAGGGTGAGGGCGAATGTGAGTTGTACCCATCGAGTATACTCTGGGTATACCTCCAAACGCTTGAGGTGTCGAATTATATTTCTACCTCGTAAGCGGATGGACTCTTGTAATTGTTACGCGGTAACACCAAGTGGTTAACGACTATTCCTCCCTGTGAGTCCCAAAAGCCTCCACCCTTGGGAGTGAGGGCGAGGGCGGGGTATTGTCGCACCGCCGCGTGACCTTGTTAACCGTTGGGTTTCTACCCATGGTTTCCTTGATAGGCGATTGCCTTGTATCGAATTATTATGTTGGTGTTTGGTTTCTGACCACTCACTGAGCTTATAGCTCACCCCTCGCGTACTGTTTTCCTTTACAGGGGCGTTGTTGGGCGTGGAGCTGGAGCTTCCTTGTGGCGTGGTCTTGCGTGCGTGGAGCGTTCTGTCCGGCGGATTGGCGAGTGCGAGGCTGTCAGCAGTCCTAGAGTCTTGTGTAATTGTAAATCGTGCATGTGGCACTTGTTGTATTTCTTTTGGCTAGACTTGGCTCTCACAGGACAGTGATTGTGTATTCAAGTCTGTAATAATGTTTTTGATTTACAGACTTATTGATATTTTTATGCTTCCGCCTTTCATTTGAGTTATCAGTTATCATTGATTGTTAGCCTTGTGTATTATTTATTGGAGTCATCTGTTGACCTCTTGTATGATAGCTGATACTTTATATATTTGCCTGATACTTTATAATAGAATAATTCTATCGCAGTTATGTACATGAACCACATGCACAATAACATAATAACTAACTATGGGGGTTTTCCCTAACTTGGATAAAAAGCATAAACAACATATCATGTAACATGCATACCAGGTATGGCCTAATTAACATGCAAACGGGGGCATTAATCATGCAAGCACGCAAGATACAACCTAATATACGTTTGATAACACCAACTTAAAAAGGAAGTGTTAAGCACGATCTCGAGCACTAACAGGTGCATACCAATAATCCCAAAGCGAACATGAGTCAAGTAGGAACCACATCTACTTACTCAATTCTCTCATGAGGGAGGTGAGAGAGAGAGAAAGCTTCATCATCTCCGGAAGCTGGTCATAGCTTTGCCCCAACGATATGGGTGCAACAACTACACCACACCCTCAAGTCATTATGAAAAGGGAATAATTGGCATGTAACCAACATTTACCAATGCTTACTAATATAGGGGTAGTATTCAAATAAGAACTACCTAAGGCATACCATATTCTATGCACGAGATACATGCCCATACAAGCAGGGCGCATGCAAACATGATCATTCATACATGAATACAATACATAAGCAAGTACATGATAGAATAGAGGATTCTATACAATATACGAGCTATACATGCCTAGCATGCAATATCTATCATAATATGGGTGCCAAAATGTCCCAAGGATGCACGATGAACGACTACATGCATCGAGCGCTTCCCGAAGGATTGGATCGAACCACTCATCACAATTCGGATCATTGCGCGTTGAGTCAACAAGAAGGGCAACAGGGCGCGCAAGGCTGCACGAGTGCAGGGCAAAAGGGGCAGCATGCACGCATGTGGGACAAGCAGGACAGCATGCACGCGGGCAGCATGCCCGCACGGGGAAGCACGCACACACGGAGCAGCACCTGGGATGCACAGGCAGAGCAAGGCGCGTTGGGCACAGGCGCAAGGCACGTCGTAGGGCACGCTGGGCGTGCTGGGCATGGGTGCTAGTGCTGGAAGGGAAGCAGGCAGGGCATGCTAGGCTCTGGGCATCACACACGGGGGGCAGCATGCACGTGGGCACGCTAACACCCCAAGCAACCATGCACACACGCACCATCAAATATAAACACAAATACATGGCATGCACCACTTCCCAACACACCCAATGTGCTGAAAACCAGAAAAAGAAGAGGGGAAAGCTTACCAAGAGAGGGGGGAGGGAAGGGGGAGGTGTGGGAGCTCACAAGCGTGCCCACGACCACCTCGACCACCACCACCACCACTACCACCACCTCAATCTTAGCTGCTCTTCTTCTTGCTGAACCAGAGGAGAGGGGGAACAGGGGAAACCATGAGAGGCTAGGGGAGGAGGAGAGGGAAGAGGCAACAACAATACATGCACACCTTGATCGCCTTCTTCTTGCACCTCTTCTTCTTCTATCTCCCACTTCTTCTCCACCAAAACACACAAAAAAGGGGCCTGAAACCAAGGGAAAGAGAAGGAGAGAGTTCAGCTCGGATGGAGAGAGAGAGGGAGAGAAAAAGGTGATTTTGTCACCTCCAAAGGGGGTGGTATGGTTAAGCTTAAAGTTACCCACACCCAACCACAATTTTTTACTTTATTGGGAAGCGTGAAGTGAAACATCACTTCACTCGAAATATATTACTTACTGAAACCTAGTAACGGCCAAACCCGGATACAATTCGGAACTGCATATTTTCTAAAACGTTACCGAAATTCAATGAAGTTTTTATGGGTATGACAAAACAACATCAGAACCCATAATATGCAATTATATTTTCAATTAGAGTAATTCACGCAGATAGCTAAAAATCTAAAATTTTAGCGACTCCGATCGAGAAAAAAAAATCAAGGCTCCAAATGACACTAGCTTAACCAAAATTGCTCCAAATGACACGGGCACAACATGTGCATCTATAAATATAGCATTTGGCTCATTCAATACAATAAGAAGAATTTTTTTCTTTATTCCAACTAAAATATTGAAAGTTAGAACTTAAAATGCAATATGAAGAAGGGAGAGATTGATCATAAATAACATAGTTTATAAAGACTTAAAAGTAAAAATCCTAAGGGCAGTTTTGGTATTTTCAAAAAAATCAATTTGACAAACTAACATTACATGGAATATCTTTCAAATATTCAATTGAACGTTTGGCCCAAACATGGACTAATAACGATAAATGCATTTGAAGTAAGAGACTAAAAATGAAATATGAAAAAGTGAGGGATTGATCTTTAAATAACATAGTTTTCAAGGATTTAAAAATAAAATCCCATAAAAAACTTAATTTTTATATTTTTTAATGAGAATAAATAAATTTATAACCAAACAAAAAAATCTGTTTTTGTAAATAAAAGAATAATTAGTTATTTATTCTGAAATAATATATGTCACAATCCTAATGAGATTATCAATAAAAAATATTTTCTAACATACATTTAATATACCACCGCCCGGATGGAGACAAGCAAATCGCCCAGACGCACATGTTTAACACCAGAGAAGATTAGCGCAAACACTTTAACTAGACAATTGCAGATAGATCCCTGAATATCTCGTATTTATAAGCTAAAACACTTTAGCCTTTTTTGGTTTGCAAATAGATCCATTCGGACATATAGATAATTTCACAAAATGAAGAGGTGATTTCTGTAATTCAAGGGCAAGGGACGCCTGTCATCGCCTGCTGTTACACACTTTACACGTGCCCTGTTTATTTTTTTTTTATTTTTTAAAACTATTTCACTATTCTTGACAAGTTATCTCGTCGCACGATTTGTCTCGCCGATTTTCCTCTTCTGTTGGTGTCAACTCGCTCTTTACGATTTGTCTCGCCGATTTTCCTCTTCTGTTGGTGTTGATTGAAGGTAGGCTCTGTTCAGAAATGCGGCATGTGCGACCGCATATACGGTTCGATAAGACTACTGAACCGTGTAGGCTAATATGTGGGCCTATGCGGACAAGGCCCGCATATGCGGGGATATGCGACATATGCGCCCGCATAAACGGGCGCATGAAAAAAAGGAAATTTTACATTTATACCCCCCTAAAAAGTTAATTATATTTATACCCTTTAAAAATTATATTTATACCTCTATGTTCGTCTGAAATTGCATCTATGCCCATGTGTGGCTGTGTCTGAAATTTTAATGGTTCAATATGATTACATTTCTTTAAATTTACCTTGTTATCTCTTGTTTATAAATCAACACTATATAATTATTATTTATTAATAAAAAATTACGTAACCGCATATACTCCTTCATGCCGCCTATACTCTGTGCGGTACTCTACCCGCACGTAAACCGCATACCGCATTTCATAACACTAAAGGTAGGTTTGAGAATTTAATTTTTTTTCCTTCCAGTTTTTAGGTCGGTTTGGAATCCCTGAAGAGATGATTAATCTTTTTTTAAAATTTGAAATGGCTTCGTTGGGGTCAAATTTTCTTGTGTTCTTTTTTTTTCGTTCAAGGATCATTAATAGGGTTTCTTATTTTTCCTTTCATGATGCATGGGATGAGAAGGTCCTTCTTTGAAGGTTAGCAAAAGGTAGTTTTGTACATGCATTTTTAATGTTTGTTGAAATGTGCAAATAATGTTTTTGTTGAATAAGTATTGTTCTTCCATAGTTTTTCTTTTTTTTTTTGCTATTTTAGGGTTCAATTTGTATATAAAATAACATATACATTTATTGTTCTGGTTTCTTGGATTCATATTTGAACTAGGATTTCATTAGCTATTTTTTTCACGGTTTCTGTGTTTGCTGGAAAGGTGAGGTTCTTGCAAGAAAGGTTTCAAAAACAAAATGATCCACCTAGAGAAATATATAAAAATAAGTACTGAAGAAATTGAAAATAAAACACCATAATATGGTTTCAATGATATCTTAATCTTGACAAAATTCTTGAACGGCTTAGATCAAATAAATTTGATTAAAGTCTTGACAATATTGGATCGTTGAAAATCATGGCACAATTATTTATGACAGAACTAGAATTCAATATCATCAATGCTATTTATAAAATTGTCTGCGCTACATCAGTTGATAGTTTGTTTCATTCATTTCTATAAATTTATTTTTGTTAGTCACTTAAATTTATTTCCGATCATACATACATTGATTACGCCTTAGTCTCGTTTAAGATATTTCATAACACTTGTTATGATGAAATTTCTTGAACTGTCCATGCCTTGAACAGTTAAACATATTTCATCTAGCACAGTATTATAAAGGGTTTTTTGCATATATACCCATGTTAGGTTCCTTGATTACAGAAATACCCCTGTTAGGTTCGTGTTTGCATTAATACCCCTATTAAAACAAATAAATAGTGCTTACGTACCCCTGTGGTTAGTCTCCGTCGGGTTTAGTTAAAAAATGATCGTTTTCTCCGTTAAGTATAGAGAAAAGTCAGTATTACCCTCCAAACAGAAGGCTTGTTGGTTGAACCCATCTTCTTCTTCTTCTTTCTCCATTTTTTCCTTCTTCTATTTCTTCTTGTCTTCTTCGGTGAAACTCCCCCCTTCTTGTTGGCTGAATCCTTCTCTTCTTCTTCTTCTTTCTCCATTTTTTCCTTCTTCTATTTCTTCTTCTCTTTGATGAAACCCATGGAACACATAGATCTTCTTGAAGAACTTCTCCTCAGGAAATCTTTGATTTGTAGATGAAGGATTCGATATGGGGTTGATTTTGCTTTGATTTGGAATGACTTGTAGTGGATTGGTTGGCTAAAAGGGTTTCTAGGGTTAGGGTTTGGTGAAAGAAATGTGGGGAAGGGGAGGGTTTTCGTGGGGATGGTGAGGGGGTAATCAGGTTGGGTATTGGGGTTTAGTTGGGGGTAGATAGGTAAAATACTAATGTGTGGTGAGTAGATTAACCATGGTCGACCTCTGTTTGCTAACGGTGAGTAACAGAGGGGTACATAAGCACTATTTATTGTTTTAATAGGGGTATTAATGCAAACTCGAACCTAAAAGGGGTATTTCTGCAATCAAGGAACATAACAGGGGTATATATGCAAATATCCCTATTATAAAATACCTTCAATTGTCCATATTGAACAGTTTGAGAATGCATAATTTTTGTATGATGCTTAATTAGCTCATGCTTTGTTCTATTTGTGAAAAATTCTGATGGTATCTATTTATGTTCTCCAAGCATATATTGGATTGATTTGCGGTTTTCTGTTATAGAATAACAGGACTTTGAATCTATCTATATCGCGTGCCCAGAGAACTATAAAGGGATACTGTCAAATTTTTTCCAGATTAGAGCAAAGTGAGGACTATTAAGTATAATACAAAAAAATGCATTCTTGAATGGGTAGGACCATTACCCTTTAGAGGAGTTTGGAAATGTATGACTCATCATACATCCCATATTTATATTTTTATTATTGTTCTAGTTTCCTAGATTCATATTTGAACTAGAATTTCCTTAGCTATTTTTTTCATGGTTTCTATGTTTGTTGGAAAGGTGAGGTTCTCGCAAGGAAGGTTTCAAAAGAAAAATGATCGACCTAGAGAAATATATAAAAATAAGAACTGAAAAAATTGAAAATAAAACATCATAACAAAATTGTTGAACAGCAAATAAATTTAATTAGAGTCTTGACAATATTGCATTGTTGAAGATCGTGGCACAATTATGAAATACCTAGAATTGTCCATATTTGACAGTTTGAGAATGCATAATTTTTGTATAAAGCTTAATTAGGTCATGCTTTGTTCTATTTGTGAAAAATTGTGGTGGTATTCTTTTATGTTCTCTAAGCACATATTGGATTGATTTGTGATTTTCCATGATAGAATAACAGGACTTCGAATC
Organism: Acorus calamus; assembly: GCA_030737845.1. Lineage (NCBI taxonomy): Eukaryota > Viridiplantae > Streptophyta > Magnoliopsida > Acorales > Acoraceae > Acorus > Acorus calamus. The sequence continues at coordinate 22,833,661 of CM060860.1, forward strand.
TATCTATATCATGTGCCTGGAGAACTATAAAAGGATGCTGTGGGGATTTCTCTAGATTAGAGCAAAGTGAGGGCTATTAAGTGTAATGCAAAAAAATGCATTGCTGAATGGGTACCATTACCCTTTAAAGGAGTTTGGAGATGTTTCTCTAAATCCATAACTTAGAACAAATAAATTTAAAGAAATTGAAAATAAAACATCATAACTTAGTTTCAATAATATCTTAATCCTAACAAAATTCCTGAATAACTTAAAACAAATAAACTTGATTAGAGTCTTGACAACATTGGGTTGTTGAAAATCGTGGCACAATTATTTATCACAAAACTAGAATTCGATATTAGCCAAGTAATTGAGGATATATAGAGCCTAATAGGCATTGATATTAGACTAATAGGCGGTTAACAGAGTGATGAACTAAACTAGCTATAGACTCAAATATGTAAATTCATTTACAAAAAGATGACTCAGAACAATGGCTAAACTCTAGCTCGAGACAAATGTTCTTCCTCTAAAAGGTTAAGCAATTAACATATACGATTTTACCCACTACAAGAAAGTGAGATGATGACAGTTCTACTATTACAATAAAACAATTTATAAGTCGATCCCTGAAATACTTTAACTGCCATTACACGTGCCTTTTTTGTTTTGCAGATAGATCCATTCGGACACATTGATAATTTTACAAAATGAAGAGGCTATTTCTATAATTCAGTGGTAAGGGACTCATGTCATCGCCTGCCGTTGCACACTTACACGTGCCTGTTTGTTTGTTTGTTTTATTTATTTATTTATTTTAACTATTCCGTTGTTCTTGACAATTGATATCGGTGTCAAAAATCAAATTTCTCTTTCAATTGAAGGTTTCTGTACTTTCTTACTTTGTTTATCAAACTACTCACGTTTATTAATATTCTGCTATAATAAAGCATAACTGATTTTGTTAAGAATTTCATAGTACAATATTTTATGTGTTAATCATGTTTAGATAGCAAATCAAATATAATATTCATAACCAAACTTTCAACATTATTTTTTTCAAAATTTACAATTCATCTATTTGTACATTACACAGGCTATCGTATTTATTTCTTCTAAGTTTATGTATTTTCTAATCAAGGTTGTCACTTTTCTTCTTATATACATATATACATGTTTATAATCTTCACAAATTATCTTCAATGTCGCTACCATGCAAAATTTACATGTAGATATACACACTATTGTAAAAATAGCGTGTGAATATGTTTTTGAAGAACTTCATTATGTGAAGCCTTCTTGTATCCTGGAGTTAAAACTCGTTAAAGTTTTACAAGTATCTCAAAAATCAAATTTCTCTTTCAATTGAACGTTTCCGTACTTTCATTCTTTTTTTTTTATCAAACTATTTATGTTTAAATAATGTTTTGCTACAATAAAGCATAACTGATTTTGTTACAAATTCCACAGTACCATACTTTATGTACTAATCATGTTTAGATAGCAAATCAAATATCCATAACCAAACTTTCAAACATTACTTTTTTTAGAATTTGCAACTCATCTATTCATAACAATGTAAAATGTCATATTTTACTCTTCCTGCAGATACTATCATATGCCTATAATCTTCAGAAATTATTTAGCTTCTTTGCCACTACTAAATTTATATACAAAATTTCCACAATTCAATCCTTTATATATTAATCACTTCTTCAGGTACGTTTAAGGGTGCGTTTGAATGTGAGATTGAAACTCTGAGATTCTTAAAATCTTATGTTTCAAACTCAGTTTTTTAAAAACTATGTTTTATTATATTTTCAACCGTAAGATTTTTTGGCCTAAAAAGAAAGATTGTGGTTTGAAAAGCTAAAAGCTGAAAATGTATTTGAATATGAGTTTCAAAATTTTTAGTTCTTCAAACGTAGAATTTACCAAAACTCATATCCAAACGGACCCTAAAATTAAATTAAATTAAATTAAATTCATACTCGCTTGCATAGTTCTACTGGTATAATGAGACTCCATAATTCAGTATTTTATATATTGATCATATTTACGTATCAAATCATATTATCAGGTAATGTGTTCTGTAATTCAAGGGCAAGGGACTCATGTTTATAGGCTCTCATTACACATGCCCCTTTTTTCTACTGCTCTTCACGATATTTGATGTACATTGTTTGGTATGCAAGAATTTTTCTTTACTGTTAACAAACATAAATAATATATAATAAATCAACATAAAAAAATATAAATATATCTTATTTTATGATATGTAAATATTAAAGTTACAAAAATCTGTACATCTAATTTTTTTAACTTGACGAAATTGATTATTTTTTAAACTTTAAGCATTATTTATCTTAAATCTGTTTTGCAATAAACTATTACAATAAAACTATTTAATTGCAAGATTACAAAAACAACTTCATGTAGAATGTAGATTGAATTCTAAAACTAGAAAAACAACTTCACGCATTACAATATTGGGAGTAATTTAGTTTTATACATATTACCAAATGTAGATTTGGAATTCTAAAAATAATATCACTTTAATATTGTGTTTGATGTGAAAAATTAGTATTTACGTATATTTGTAAAAATAGCAATACTATAAAAATTTATATTAAAAATATATTTTTATATATAAAATATAATTTGTTAAAACGCGCGTTAGCGCGTATGAATTGACTAGTATAAATTGATGAACCAGTCATTTCAATATCCAATGCAAAAATTATTTTTATTGCTTTTAGTGGATGAATGCAAGAGCTTTGATACAACCAGAAAAATCATTAAAATGTATATATTACCTTAAACAAAGAATATATAATATCTTTGAACGATTTTTAGCCCGATTTTTGGGGGCGATATTTTTATTCATGCAAATAAAATAGATATAATTTATATTCGATAAAAATTAAATCATTACATTTTTATTCCCATAATTTTCTAACATTTGGTACTTAAGATTTTGGGATATATGCATATGACCCCCACAACCTTATGAAAATCCAAATAACCTCCCAGAACCCAACCAAAATGTAAATTAACCCCTTGAATTAAATAACCCCTAACATAATTGGAATATTCCTATTCCTAGAATATTCTATTACCTTAACCTAGGCAATATAAAATAATACTAATAAGTCCCCGTATACTAGAAAAAATACAAATAAACCCCTTTGAATTATGATTTTACCCCTCCTGTTTTAATGAACTCATCTTCTTCATTCACGCCTCCCCACCCACCCGTGTGAACCCATCTTCTATGTTCACTCCTCCCCACCCGTGAGAGACGACGGCCCTCTCGATCCCAGAACCTCACTCTGACCACCCTTGCATGTTTGATTGTCTCCTCCATCGACTCCAGCGGTGGCATCCCTGCCTCCCAAGCCTATGTTGGCATCCTCCTCCTCTTTCTCTCCCTCCTACGCTCCATTTTCCGGTCCCTCAAATGGTAACTGAAAAAAATTGACTTGTGTTGAGAATTAGGATAAATGATAGATTTGTTGTGTTCGAGCAAGTGCCGATGATGACAACGACCTTGTCCTCCGTACAGGGGTGCAACTCGGACGGGTTGGGTCGAGTTCGGGTCGGGTTCGACTTTAACCCGCATTGCAGAAAGTCCAACCCGAACCCGAACTCGAACCCGGCCTCAACCCGAAGGGTTCAACCCGAACCCGAACCCGACCTCAACTCGCGGGTTCGGGTCAGGTTCGGGTTGAATTCGGGCTCAAGTCGGGTTCGGCCGGGTTTGGATCAGGTTCGGGTCGGGTCGGGTTTAACACCTAAAATATCATACAAAATATTTAATAAACAACAAAACAAACTCTAATTAATTATTAATTAAACCTTATATACAAATAATTAAAAGTGAATATCTATAATAATTAACCCAAACACAACAAACATAGTGATACTCTAATTTGTGTAATTGTTTATTGTGTTTTAGGAATTTAGGGCCCGTTTGGGGTGTGACATAAGGTTATTTGCCCTTGATAGCTATACTGGGATAGATAACAATCCATGCTGAATAGGTAAATTTTTGTTTGGTTGTCTTTTCTGTTATTCTCATTGGGAAACGTAAAATTGATCTTTTTGTTGTTTGGTTCACCTTGAATAAAATAAGGATAAGTGGTAGATAAGAGATGGATAAGAGTTTATGACTTTTTAAATGACAATTATACCCCTGCATAAATTATTTGTGTTTGGGAATAAGTATAAGAGATGTGAGTGTGATATGATAGATGTGACAGTTTTTGGAATGTGTGCAGAGAGTGTTAGATTAGATAAATATTTTAAAATGACAGAGAAGGGTATTTTTATCCATTGGCATAGATAAGCCCTGATAAGCAATTCTACCATTTTCATAGAATAGTTATCAGGCATTATCCTAGCTTATCCAGACATAACTATCAAGGTTTATTCTTGTCAAACAAACAGCTGTTTGGAGCTTATTCTACTGTATTCTCCCCTATCCAGCCTTTATTCTTCACCCCAAACGGGGGGTTAGGGTTTTAGATATAGGTATGTTGTTATGGCAGCATAACATTTGTTAACCTGGGGGATCGGGTTCGGGTTGAGCCCGCGGGTTGAACCCCCAACCCGAACCCGACCCAAATTGGGTTCGGGTTGGTTCGGGTTCGGGTCGGGTTGAACCCGACAGAGAAAAACCCCAACCCAAACCCGCCCATGAACTGGATTGGGTCGGGTTCAACCCGCCCAAGTTGCACCCCTATCCATCATCGAAAAAATCCATATATGTCTCTTGAGAAAATATTTATGTGAGTATGTGTGCATGTGTGCGTGGGAGTGGGAGAGAGAGAGAAAGGGGGAATTGATAAAAATAGAAAGAGTGATATTTTTGTTTGAAAAGAAGAAGAGATAAGAATGAAAGGAGGGGTTTTTGGTGTTGGATGTTCCTCAATGCCCTCAAGTGGATGCTAAGAATACTTGGCACTACTAGGGATGACAGTGGGATTGTCTCAATTAAGTACCCGACCCGACCCAACTCGACCCCATCCCGGTCGGGTCGGGTCAGGTTCGGGTTTCGGGACGAGTGTGAGAGGTATAAAATGAAACCCGGCGGGTTTGGGACGGGGAGCAGGTTCACTTAGAAGAACCCGCCCCGGTTGTAAATTAATATTAATATAAATATATATTTAATATAATAATTACATATTTTGTCAATGTCTTTTGATATTCCAAAAAATCAAAATAAAAAGCATTCACTTATTCACTTGGTTGATGAAACTTTTTTGAAATTTGAATTTGAATAATGAATAATAATGAACAAATCAACGTTGGTTTTCCATAAAAGGGGAAAAAATAAAATAAAATAAAATAATGAATAATGAGTAATTAATTACCTAAACCTACCTATTGACCAGCCAAGAGCCCAAGATGGCAAAACCAAGACCCTAACCCTCCCCCTCCCACTATTTCACATTTTCCACCCTTCATTAATTTATTCCCTCACCACTCACCACTAACCGTTGGTCCACCAATTTTATTTGAGATGTAATTTATGTTTAAAGAGATATGAAAAGAGCTTATGTCATGTTGTTGTTTTTAGTGGATGAATGCTTATATTTTTTTTATTGCTTATTTTATAGGTTAAATATTATATTAAAACATGCTTTCATATTTTTTCCAAACCCGTTCTAGTCCAACCCGACCTGACCTAAATGGGACGGGGCGTGGTGGGTTCAGGTTTTTACGTGCTTATTGGGACGGGAAAGTAAAACCTGTCACGGTTTGGGACGGGTTTGGGACATATTTGTCGTGTCAAAACTTGGTCGCTCTCTCTACCACCAATCGTAAAATTTACTAATCAAGAAATGGTGTCGTAGGGCTCCAGAGAATGCAATCAGTCTCCCCTTCAACCACCTTGACATCGAGCAGATCATGGAGAAGGTTAGAGAAGAGACCGATCTCCTCCTCGCCCATACACCCCCGAAAAACGCACGTCCCATTGGCCACCACCCGTCCTCGCATCCCAGAAGCTATGCTCGCCCCCATCCTTATTAATATATATTGTTGGGATTTAAGAGATCAATCATTGATGATCCCAAATCAAATATATATATTATTTGGATATGGAGGGTTCGATGGGCCAGATCCACGTTCAATAGGCTATCCGAGTCATGGACCTCGCTAATCGGGTCTTATCTACCGGCCGTAGAGCAGAGTTAACGGGCTTAGGTTCTGACCCTTACACAAGTGTTATTTGGTTTTGAAAAAAAATTATCTTGGATTTTTATATGGTTGTGTGTGGGGGTTATATGTAGTAAACTAAAAAAATTATGTTATTTCAGGTCATTCCTGCAGATGTCCCGTTCGGTAAGCGTACAAGAATACCCCTTCTTATTTTTCTTTGTTGATTATGATTATGACAAAGCCTGGACAAGGAGTCTCCAGATGGACGGTTTTAATGGAACAACGTGTCTTCAATGGACGGTGTGGATTTTGCGTTAGACTTGGAGAATCCGTGTGGGTCCCAATGAGTAATTCCATTCCATTTTGGCCCAAAAAAATTGCTGTCATTGTTTCTTACATCATAATAACAAAAAGAAAAAAAAAAGAACCAATGACATATTGAGAGTAGAGAAAGGAAGGGAAAACAAGAAGGGGAAGAGACAGGAGGCACTACAAAGCCCCTCTTTTTTTGGCTTCAGTTTTTGCTCTCTTTTTGGTTTGATTCGATAAAGAACGAAAGAGGAGGAAAGGAAGGATGAGTTGGTTTCCATGTTCAGGGAAATCAAACAAGAAGAGCAAGCAGAAGCCCATTGATGATCAGATCTTCCTCTCCACAGGTATCCCCTCCAAAAAAAATATAATTTTTATGCCTTTTTTTGTGGAAAAGATTCAATTTTGATAGATTATTTCATCTGGGTTTGTGTTTTTTTATTCATCCCTATCATTGAATGATTTGCTACCGGCTTCTCTTTTTTTTCATGTTAATCTCGAATCTGCTGATGTTGTGTTTTGGATTTTTGGGTATCTGGGTTTTATTTGTGTTGGCTCAAAATCGGATTTTTGTGGGTTTTATGAGGAACCCATTTGATGTTTTGGGTTTTTTTTTCTTATATGGGTCTATTTTATTTTATATTTTTGGTGAATACTATATGGGTCTGTTCTTTTTGAGCTGGAAATGGAGGAATTTTGAAAATAATATCATATAAAGACGAATGATTGGTTCTTAGGGCAGGCAGTTTTTGTTTTGTTTAGACATGGGTTTTCTTCATGATTCATGAAATTTTTATTTGGTTGATTATTGTGGCTGACTGGATGATGTGATTGAGATGTGTTTCAGAATTTGGGCTTGGACAAAGCTGATGTCCGCTTGGCGAGTGGTCTGAATTGTTGTGGTTCAACTATGTAAGGTCGTCATCCTTTAGAACATCTCCAATGGGGTTCTCTATTTTAGATACCTTTAAAAAGTGCTTTTAGGACATCACTCCAAATACCACTCCAATCCAACATCTCTATATGCATATCTATTTTGTTTAAAATTATATTTTCTCTCAAAATTTAATTTATATATATAATTAGGGGAAGAAATTTTGGTAAATATATGCATGTAAATATTCATTGCAATAAATCAATATTAGTAGACAACATACAAATATTAATGAATGATGATATATAAAAATTATTGTTTTTAAAATAAGTTAAACATATTTGATATTGGTCGATACCATTTTTGTAAGAATTGGTTTCCCATAACTCTTGTTATACTAATTTAAAAAACCAACATATTAAGATAAAGGTGAATCTCCATAACTGGAGACTCAATGAAGAGTTCAAATTTGGAGATCAAAATGGGATCTCTAAAACAGAGATCCCAGAGTATGGTTAGAGCTCAGCCGTGCTCTACAATAAAGATGCATAGCATGGTTGGAGATAATCTTAGCCCCTGTTTGGGTGACAACACAAGCTATTCCATGATAGAAAGCTATTATATTATATTATAGATAAAGAATAAACCATTTTTTTGTTGGGTTGTGTTTTTGGTTATTTTTATTGGGAAACGTGATCATAAAGTTTTTGTTATTCAAATTGTGAATAAAAAGTGAATAAGATGTGGATAATGAATTATAAAATGTGAAAAAAATGATTTGACATTTGAGCATTCTGATTTATAAGAGGTGATGACAAGTGATTAGACATGTGGGCCCCTCATACCAGTGTAATAGATTGGTTAGAATAACACAATTCTAGAAAGGCTTGGAATACCAAGACCAACTTATTACCATCCATTTTGGCATAGCTTAATTTTTGGGCTTATTCACCCCTATTCCACTATATTCCCCACCTATTCCACTACTCAAACAGGGGCTTATGGATATGGTATATGTGATAAAAAAAAGGGCACTGAAGTTTATTATGTTCAGTTTAGTTGGTGTCATTTTTTCCCTTCTCTTATTAGTATATTTTCCTTTTATATTCACTTTGAGTTTTTGTGAATGTAAGTAATTGTGAGGCTCTGCCATGATAAGCATGGTTTCATTATCTTAATTTAATCATTTGTTATATCGTAGCATGGTGTTTGATTAATGTTTTTATCTTTTTTTTTTTTTTTCTTATTTTACGAAATAAGTTCCATTATTTTTTTTGTGAAAATTTCCATCATGTGTTTGGTTTAATTGATGGAGGATTAATCACTAAGCTCCATTTTCCAATGACATCTCTTCACATTGATATAACTTGTGGTTATCCGATATGAACTCATGTATTCACGAAGTCAATTACTGAGACATCATTTACTGACAAAGTCAATTTCCCTTTCTGTACTTTTCTTTTGAAGCAAATTATGCTTTCTGTATTGTAGGATTTTTCTGAAGATTTTTCAAATTTATGGTTGAGATATATAGAAATTTCATATTACTCATATGCTGCTTCTCTTCTTTTTAACATTTTCCAATTGGGTGAATTTTGTTTACTGAAAGCTGTAAGTCACTATTGAAATTGAACCCTAGCCTAAGCTAAGTTCAAGGACTCTCCTTGTGAAAGAAGTGAGATTTCGATATGATTTGACGGCTCTAGTTGTAAGCTCACTGATACGCTTTCTCTTCTTTGTTAACTTTATTACATGTTTGATTCTTTTCAGATTTTATTTATTTTCCTTCATAATGAGGACATAGAATTTATAAGATTTTTTTTCTTATTAGTAATCCACATCACAGTGTAATGCATAATTTATGGGAAAAAAGCATTTAGTTCTTTTATTGTTTATTGGAACTTTGGTTCTGTTGAATGGATAGTTTCAGGTGGATAACATGAATATCAATACCCATATCTTTCTATATTTCTTTTTATTGGATTTAACACTGGCAAAGATATTCATACCTACACATGAATGTATACTCAATATATATAGAAATTTGGGTATGTGTTTTTCATTCTTGATTTGCTTATTTCTTTCAAATAGGCTTCATTGTTAATTCTAGTTATTTATAATTATTTTCAGAGAAGTTGAAGGTAAATCCATCGTTAGGTGCGAAGGAGCCTGCATTGGGTGTGAAGAAGGAACCTTCATCAGATGTGAAAAAGGAGCCTCCTGTACATTCAAAGGATAACTCCAAGAATGGACCCAATCAGATAAGTGCTCAGACGTTTGCTTTTCGTGATTTGGCAGCAGCGACCAAGAATTTTAGAGCTGATTGTCTTCTGGGAGAGGGAGGATTCGGCCGAGTATATAAAGGTCGATTAGAGAGCATCAACAAGGTTGGAGGATATGTTTCTCAACACTAGTATCTTTCTTTCTCACTTTTCCTATCTATTACATTCATATTAACTTGGATAATAGTTTTTGCAAAAAAATGGTATTTACGGTATTTGTAATTAGTAAAACATGTACTCCATTATGACTCAGGTCGTGGCAATAAAGCAACTGGATCGCAATGGGTTGCAAGGAAATAGAGAATTCCTTGTTGAGGTGTTGATGTTAAGCTTGCTTCACCACCATAATCTCGTGAATTTACTTGGTTATTGTGCTGATGGGGATCAAAGGCTTTTGGTTTATGAATACATGCCATTAGGCTCTTTGGAAGATCATCTATATGGTATGCTGCTTTTTGATGCGCTTCTTGTCATTTATTCGATTATGTTTTGTCATCTCTTTGCTGCTCTACACCTGGGTGAGTTTATGTCATTGCATTTATATCTATGGAGCATAGACATGGTCATGGGACACACACATAATATGATATGGACATGGTGACACGGTAAAACTTAAAAAACTAGGTCATGCAAATGGCAGGGACACAACAATAAATGAATAAAAAAATAGCATATGTGTTATGATTATCATGGTTTGAAACAATGAGCACACATCCATGAACTATGTAAAAAAAATGATATACAATGATTCTCAACTATCAACTTAATTAAAATTTTAACAACATTTGGCTTCATGTATGAACCTTACAAAAATTTATTTTTAAACATTATCTCATGCTCCATAAATGTTGTGTGTTCACACCATGTCCATCATGTATCCAATGGATGGTCAAAATTCAGTTATTTTTTAAATTTTGAACACGTATGATACATGTCTGACACATGACTACGTGTGGCATGTCATATCCCGTGTCTGATATGTGTATTACTGTTAATTGAAGTATTCATGCTTTCTAGAATTTCATACCCAATCCCTCTTTTGACTAGTGTCATCTCCTATACTTTTCTTTGGCAGACCTTCGGCCTGATAAGATGCGACTTGACTGGAATACAAGAATGAAAATAGCTGCTGGTGCAGCCAAGGGTCTAGAATATCTCCACAATAAAGCCAATCCTCCCGTTATCTACCGTGATCTGAAGTGCTCCAACATTTTGCTTGGGGAAGGATACCATCCCAAACTATCCGATTTCGGCTTGGCAAAACTTGGTCCAGTTGGAGACAAGACTCATGTATCCACTAGGGTTATGGGTACATACGGTTATTGTGCACCAGAATATGCAATGACTGGACAGCTAACGCTTAAATCAGATGTCTATAGCTTCGGAGTTGTTCTTCTTGAGATCATCACAGGCAGGAGGGCAATCGATAACTCTAGAGTCGCTGGGGAGCACAATCTTGTTGCTTGGGTATGACCAATCATTTTTTGTTCGAGTATATTGTTTTACTTGCACTGTCTTTTTGACCCATTTTGTTGGTACAAGGGTCATGTCGGGCTACAAAGTCCCTTACATACAATTAGTCAAACCACAACAAGTACTAGGAAGACTGAGTCATCAGGGACCTTGAAAATGTGGAGCATAAACCCACAAAACCAGCCTAGATGGTTGTACACGCGTTTTTTCAGTCTTGCAGATGCAAAACTCAAACCTGGGTCTCCCTTAAGGGGGACATGTCCCATAAAGGAACTATGTATAACCCATTTTGATTGATGTTTATGCAGGCACGACCATTGTTCAAAGATCGGAGAAAGTTCTCTCAGATGGCCGATCCACTGCTTCAGGGACAGTACCCTGTGAGAGGACTTTACCAAGCACTCGCTGTGGCTGCGATGTGTGTCCAAGAACAACCTTCGATGCGGCCTGTCATTGCAGATGTGGTGACGGCACTCTCTTACCTTGCATCACAAAAGTACGACACAGATGCGCAGGGAAACACTCGTTTGGCACCTGGGACTCCTCCACGGACAAAGAGGGATGTCAACAAGAACCAGAGTGGGGGCTCAGACAAAGATCAATATGGAGGCTCTAATTGAATTATGACCTTCATGTTCATCTCGCATCGTCGCATCGACATGGTAAAAACAAATACAAACTCTCAAAACCTTTTGTTTAACCTCTTTGGTTATACATTTGGTTCATTTAGTTGCCAAATTTTGTTCTTCCCTTTCATCCTACAGATCAGATAGTGAATCCTGCTTGATCCATATTTAAGGTTTTAGGAGAAATGATTGGTTTATTTATTTTTCTTTCATTTTCTGGTGTACATGGCGAGTTATATTGGGGTCCCTGTATCTAAATGGCTTGTGAACTTGTTATAATTATGCTCCATCCTTTGGTTATAAATTGTTTCATCTATAGAGTTTGATCTTCAGTTTATACTCCCGCCAAAAACAACATGAAATCTTAGCTTATGTGTGTGTTACAGGAAAATGTTTAAACCATCGGATGTTAAATTTTGGCCTATGGACATAACCGGTGCAGCTCTTGTGGTCATTGGAGTTCAGGATTACAATTTCACTAGAACTCTGGATGTAATTTCTTTGGACTGTCCAAATTTTATTATAAATTTTAAATCTTACATGAGGGGAATGGATATGTGATGTATGTCACCACCTGGATTTTTTGTATTTTTTTTTATTTGATGATGCTAATTTGCTATCTGTCATACAAAAACTTGTGGTCTTTTTTGTATAGGAGGGACTGATTTGCGGTTTATCATTGTATGGGATATTTTATGTAAATTTATTTTAATGTCTTTTTTATTATTTTATTTGCATGTTACTCCTCTATGGACTTGTTGGAAAGTGGGGATTGGCAGTTGCTTCCCACGTGGGAAGCAATTATAAAATATCAGTGACTCTTTTATAAAAGTTTACTTAAGCACTGGTGTATATATATTTTTAAAGTAAATTTTGGACATTTTCATTATAAATGAATTCAGAACGGACAATGTACAAATAAGGTGAGAGGAGAGTAAAGGAGAAAGATGCATAACCAAAAGAACCCACATGCGCTCGACGATGAGTAGAAAAGGTTTCTACTTGATTCCTTGAAACAACCACCACCTCTTTGTCTCTGCCCTGCACGCTCAGGGATGGCAACGGGGCGGGTTGGATGGGTTTGGTCATTCTTAATTTTAAACTCGCTGATAAAATTGTTTCAAACCCGTGGCGGATTTTATTATTCCGTTTCAAATCCGTGACGGGTTTTATTATGTCATCATAAACCCGTTCCAACGGTTTTAAAGAATCCAAATCCGTCTCATCCTATCCTATTTAGAAATGTACGAATTTAAAAATCCTAATTTTTTAAATATTTTTAATATTTTTTATTCTTTCTTATATTAAAAATTAAATAATTAGTTTTATTCGTTATATTATATAATATTACTTAATGCATATTTAAATATTTTATAAATAATAACAATATATGATATGCTAGTTTAATTTATCTATCATATTATTTGGAATGATATAAATGATTTAAACGGAGTATAACAGGGCGGGGCGGGTTTTACACTTGAATCACAAACTCGTTCCATATCTTCGTCGGGTTGGGACGGGTCGGGTTTGAGTTTGACATTTAAAAGACCAAACCAATCCCAATAGGGTGGGGTCGGGGCGGGTTTCCCGTTTATCCCGTCCCACTGTCATCCCTACGCTCAGTTCCTTTTTCGTCTAACTGAATACCGACAAAACCTGTGAGCCCCATACTCTGACGCTCTGCCTTGTCATCTCTCCAAAGTTCTCAAAATATAATTTGGCATCCCTGGAGACCACTTCAAGCACAAGTTAATATCATTTTTTCCTATTTACAAAATAAAATTTAAGCCTTTTTTTCTGTAATATTGAGCTGAAATGTGATTCTAAACTGCTTGACAAAATAATGTTCAAATATCATTTGGCATCATATAAGTTAAAAATGTCAAAAAAAAATCTTTAAACACGAGTTTAACTAATCCACCTAATATCCACGGGTAATAAAATAAAAGAGAAATTAATTGCAAATGTTTATCAACCTCTATTTTTTAACTCCCTGGACTTTTATAGTTGGTGGTCACATCTTTTGTTCATTCTCTGCTTTTCTATTGTTTATCCCATGAATTATCTCTTTGTAAATTGCCATGCAGTGTGTCTGCTATCCATTCCCCATGTATGTTTATTAGGTTAATCTTGTAATTGTTGTGTCATCCAAGTATACTATTAAATCTCGAACATTATTAATCTCATCTATATTGTTATCTACTGATTTGGATGGAAGAACCTTTAATAATATAATGTTTAGTATAGGAGTGTTTTTATATGCTAAAAAACGTGGAGGGATAAAAAATATCGGATCAAAAAAATTGTCAGAATTAATGTCCCCTAAAATAAATAAAAACTGCATTACATAAGCATTAACAAAAAAAGCCAGTGTATCAATCATTACTCTCTCTTTTACAATCATTACTCTCTCTTTTATATTACCATACGTTCCATTGGCATAAAAACATGTTAGTCAAAGATAAAAGTGATTACATAATAGAATAATAGTTGATTATATTATAATATTACTTTGTAGTATACTTGGTCAAAAATAATCTTCACCCACTTTCAAAGGGTCCCTTGTGTTAGAGAAAAGTGTGTGAAGTTTTATTAGTTTGGAGTGTCATTATCCCATAACCAACTCACTAAGCCCAGCAACCAAAAAATCCATAGGTTTATTTTGAAAACCACTAATCCCACCAACCCAGTTCACCGATGATAGTCGCTATGTCGAATGTCGATGAGTTTTTTCGAAGTCAACGGATATCATGACATCCCAAACAAAAGCCTATCGAGCGGCTCAAGAAATCCAATGAATTCTAAATAGGGCAATTAGTACTTCTAGTCCCTGAAATTTAAAAAATTGTAGAAATAGCTCCGCCTGTTAAATATTAGCAAAAATTAGCCCTAATGAGAAATTATACTGAAAACAGATTAATCTAGTGTTTATTTTAAAAAAAAAAACCGAGATCACAGGAGGGGGAAAATACACAGGAGACGGCATGTATATGTGCCGTTTTCAAGAAATGGCATATATACATGCCGTCTCCTGTGCATTTTTCCCTCCTGGGATCTCAGTTTTCTTAAAAAAATAAACACTTACAGGAGACAACATGTATATATACCGTCTCTAATTTATAATTTTATCATTGAATGTTTGCTTTATATTAAATCGAACCTCCTTTGCACAGACGGTGGAGAATGTATTTGTTTTGTCATTTCTTGTAAAAGATGGTCGTGAGAATGCATAAATCATAGCCATACAGTATATGGACCGCTGAGATCAAATGGAACGAAAAGAAGAAAATTGATCGATTGGGAGCACTGTAACTTCAAACGGCCATAACTTTTGAACTGTAGATCAGAATCGCTATTATAATATGTCCACACGTTCGTATCGACGAACCCTACATGAGTAATAGCAAAGCTATTACATGAGTAGTAGCAAAACTACTACGCCATTTTTCGGAGCGTTCTGAAATCGTCTTGGAGGTCAAATCGATGGTTGAAAGTTATTTTTATTATTTTTAGGTTGTTTTGAGTTTGTTAGGAGCCTACGAATTCGTTACTTAGATCGAATTATTTCTGTACATGAATAATGAGTAGTTGACAATTCACCAGAAAATGATCCAGTCTTTGAAAAATGTTCACCCAGAAAGTTGAGAAGGGTTGACTCCTAAATCAGTGATGTAATGAAATATAATGATTGAACATATATGAAAATTATATATGAATTTCAGTTAAGTTGTTAAAGCAGGATTTATTTGTATTTGTTTGAAAAAAGGAAAAAAAATTCCAAGTTGGAGACGGTATGTATATATGCCATTTTTGTAAGACCCCAGACCTATATTTAGACTTATGTTATTATTTTATATGTTTGGATGGATGGATAGCACAATGATATGTGTTATTTCATATTATTATTCATTTGGAGTGTATTAGACTCATATGTGGTTGGCTTATATCCTAAGTTCTAAGTTTGGCATGATATGGATTTAATTTTGTTAATGCCTAAGATGATGTAATTTAAATATGATTTTATTATGGGGCATTCAATTTTGAGTTATCTTTCATATAAAAGTAAAATTAGATCATCTGGATTCCTGTAGCAAAAGTTATCAGTGTTTTTCTAATTATACCCCGGGGATGAGAAAAACCTGGCAGCAGCTCTGTTTTGTGTTATTTGTATAATTAGGAATAATTAGAGGCGTTTTTAGAGATTTCTTAAACATGAAAGTTGTATAATCGTCTTGGCTTTCCAACGGAGTTTGAATTATACAATTCGGAGCTAGATTGTAAAAGTTATGGCTATTCTAGTCAAGGTTGCGCAGAATTTTTGAAAGAGGGCAATTTGGTAATTTGGGTGGATTCATTAATTCCATTGTATAGGTGCAATCAGTGGTGTATATGGTGTGAGAGAGTGAGAGAGAGTCAGCTGAGATTCATTTTTTTCAAGAGAAAAACAGAGGAGGAGGAGAGAAGAGGAGGAGGAGATGAGAAGAGATTGAAAAGGGATTTGGTGAGATCATTTGATTTTTTCTTTTGTGGTTTGTTATAATTTATTGATTTGGATTCTTATTTGGGGGAGTTTATATTCATTTTATTTTAGGATTTTAATTGTTGATTTGGGGAAGAAGAAGAAGGGATGATAGTGTTGGGAGACTTGGGATGTGTTTAAAGAGGTAAGACAGATTTTCTGTCTTGTGAAGATTCATATGCATTTGATATTTAGAAATATATTTTGAGGATGGTGTCTTCATATGACAGGATCATCTATGTGTGTAGATCTTATGTATGAAAGTTGGTGTAATTATATTACCTATGGCATAAGTTATGATCTATTTTGTATGGATTGTTCAGATTCGAGTAGAACTGACCAGTTTCTGGAATTAATTTATTTCAGACATTTAGAGATTGAATTGGATTATAATGTCTTCATAGATTATGATCCTAACATGTCAATGCATATGTATGATTTATTTCAAAAATTTTGGATGAGTATTTGGTGCTGTGAAGATCAAAGTGTAGGGTTATATTACTGCCCATATTTCTGTAGTGCTGCCCAGATTTATAGTGGTTGCCCAGATTTGTTTGTGGTGAAGGTGTGATATTTTCTTGCTGATTTATAGGTGATTCAATTGCATGATGGCCTATGGATTAGTGGCTTGATGGTGTAGAATAATTGGTTTGATTGTTGGAGTTATAGGGTGTATTTTGCACTTGTTGGCTAGATCTTGGGATATGTTCTGGATTATTTTTTTTATGCATGAATGTTTTATTACTTGGCTGAGTTGATGATGTTTGTTTGTCAGAGGGGTCTCCTCAATGTGAGGAGGGTGGTGATCTTGTGTTTAGGCTTGTGGTGGGAATGGCTATACTCCCAAGAGTCCAGTAGCGATGGTGTTACCGTTGGACTGTCCGATGCGCGTGATTATTCACGGGATGGAATGATTGTATCTGTGAGTAGATCTAACTTGACATCTGATAATATAGTTTCATATATAGTCATGTTTATGGTATGATATTAATAATGTATGCATGACTATGGTGACATCCTTAAATGATAACATGACATGGTTAAGTAGATTATAATTGAGATTGCATGATTATTTGTCATATATATATTTATATTACATCCTCACATGCTGATACATTAATTAAACCTGAAATATGTAGTTAAAGGTAGGATTTGATATTATTATATACATATTTTTATATCGTGAATGCATGCTCGTGATCCATCCTTGTTAATGACTACATATTATATTCTATATATATCCTTGTTAATAGCCATTTAGCTTTGATAATGGCTTTCTAGCCTTGTTAATGGCTGATATATATATTATCAGCATGATTTATAGATCTTTGCCTAAAGATCTGGTTAGAGACATCATTTAGGGGTAAGGGGATCTGATCGTATGGGTCAGATCTGGTTGCTTATTGTGGTGACATCGTAGGTCCTCGACCGATCTGTGTCGAGCCTGTTTAGGGTGGGTTGATTATGGTAGTTCTTGCAAGTCGTGAGTGCAAACCTGCAGTTGAGGTGATAGTAAACTCTGGGTGTTCTTCACGAGGGAGCATTTTCAAGGTTCATCCTGGACGCCCACAGTATCCGATGGTTCAAATTGGCTACACGTCAGAGTGGTTGGATAACGGAGAGCCTTAGCCAAGATACTGGGTTTGACGATTTACTTTTGCATTTAGATGCTTCGTGTGAGTCAGTTGAGGTGAGGGTAAACTCTGGGTGTCCTTCACGAGGGAGCATTTTCAAGGTTCATCCTGGACGTCCATGGTATCCGATGATTCAAATCGGTTACGCGTCAGAGTGGTTGGATGACAGAGA
This sequence comes from Acorus calamus, assembly GCA_030737845.1. NCBI lineage: Eukaryota > Viridiplantae > Streptophyta > Magnoliopsida > Acorales > Acoraceae > Acorus > Acorus calamus. Next base: position 22,851,700 of record CM060860.1, read on the forward strand.
GTCTTAGCCAAGATATTGGGTTTATCGGCCCTGTTCGCAAAGTGATGGAGTCTAGGGTGGGATCCATTGATGCGGTTTGTAATGTAGTCAAGCTTTGGTGGACTTCACGAGGGAGCATTTTCAAGGTTCATCCTGGACGTCCATGGTATCCGATGATTCAAATCGGTTACGCGTCAGAGTGGTTGGATGACAGAGAGTCTTAGCCAAGATATTGGGTTTATCGGCCCTGTTCGCAAAGTGATGGAGTCTAGGGTGGGATCCATTGATGCGGTTTGTAATGTAGTCAAGCTTTGGTGGACTTGACGGGTGGAGTGATACTCCCTGTATTGGCCAAGCCAATGCATTTGCAGAAATGGTCGCTTAAGAGAAGTCACTGCGCGACAGGAGGAACTGTGAGGCATTTGTGTGTAGTGGCGTTGCAGTCACTAGGATATATATATATATATATATATATATATATATATATATATATATATATATATGTATTTATAGCGTTGCTAACATGGGATGGATCCCCTGTGGTATGGGACGCAGACGGATCTGTTTTTATGCTGGGGACATAGCGAGGTTAATGTTATAGTGTTGCTAACATGAGATGGATCCCCTGTGGTATGGGATGCAGACGGATATGTCCTTATGCTGGTGACATGATTAGGTTAATGTGAGTTGGCCTCCTGTGGTGATGTTACCTAAGGCTGGTCGGCTTATACTTAATAGTTATTTATGGAGATTTTGTGGACGTGTTGGAACTGTACTTTGAGGTATCTTATAGTTATATTCATTCACTAGGCCTTCATCGGCTTACTCCCTCTATTGTTATGGGTTTCATCCAGGTGTTGCGCAGGATCGTTAAGTTGAGTGTTGTGAAGGTGTTGTGGGCCTCTCGGCGATTTGGTGAGCATGTTAGATTTGTGTTGTTTGTTTGTACCTGGTGTTTCATTATTGTTGGTATATATTTGACTGTACTTGTAATTATGACTTGTGTTCACACGGGACGGTGATTGTGTATTCCTTTGGTGCCCCAATTATCTGTTCCATGACCTTGTAATATCCATTTATTTATTCATAAACTCTTCCGCTGTCATTTATTCTGATTCAATCATTTATTCATTGTGATTTATTCTGATTATGATATACTCAGTATCGTTCACGTGTCACCCCTTGGGGACAGCCGCTCTGGGGGCGTGACAGTGTTCAGGAGACGACATATATACATGCTATCTCCTGTCCATTTTTCACCTCCTGGGATCTCGATTTTTTTTAAAACGTAAACACTGGCATCTCCTGTATAATCTCTCACGGGGCTAGTTTTTGCTAATATTCGACGGGCGGGCTATTTTTGTAAATATTCAATTTTCAGGGGTTCAAAGCGCTAATTACCCTTCTAAATATACGTATACACAAAGCACCAGTTATCAAACCTCATTCAGATCAAAGCATGTTGTTTGAACTTGTCGATAGTAGCCCTATCGGTTGTCTAAGGTTGGTCGACGATCCTCCTGTCGAATGAAACCTGAACATAATAGATATCTTCGTTCGACATAAACCATGTCGAACGCTTCCCTTCACTGTCATTTGTCTCCCTATTGAGAGGCATGGAACTCATTTCCCTAAAGGGTCAATGAAATACAAAATCTTAGATTTCTATCAAGAATCAATACTAGATGAGGTGTACCTTTTAAAAGATTTAAAACACGTGTAGACTTAAATTGGGACTAGAAACAATATCGTACGTAACAATATTCAACAAGAGTAGGTACAAGAAAAAAACAAACAAGTGATCCATTCCTGTGTTCGGGGGCAATGGTATAGACAAGAAGTTGATCCCTAGTCAGTGGTGTTAGAGAAAAGTGAAGGTGTACAACTCCAGACACTGAGATGCACTTACATGGGTAGTGCTTCCTGATAGTCATTTTCTGTATAGACATGCAGGCCAATCTTTCCAACTTTTTACAAGAGTGAGATATCTGAGTTTGCATTATAAAAGAGCAGTAGACACTATCTTTTGAATATAAAAGGTACGAATCAAAAAGAGTTCATCCACTATAAATGGGGTTCGGAACCTCTGTTCAGAAATAACAGAGGCTCTCTGTTCTGCCCAGTAAACAGACGACGCGTGGCGGGGTGGGGGCATGTGAGAGCACGTGACGACGTCTGAGATTGCTAAAGGCTTTAAAAGAAGAGGAAAAAAGACTGTGGGGAGGGGGGGGGGGGAAGCCTCAAAAAAGATAGATCGGCGCATTGGAGAAGGGATCACGAGGTCAAAGCTCTCAAAATGCGTCCCATATGCGATTGAGAGTCCTCAAACATTTGCACAAGGAATGAGAGGCCACATAGTTGGGAACTACGATAGTAGTCAAGGAATGACTTCAATGACTCAATTGCTTCAGGTAAATCTCAAAAAAAAAATTCTAGTGCACGGAACAATGAGATTTCATTTTTTTTCTAGTTGATGGAACATCAAGATTTCATATATACTTCAATGACTCAATCCATTGTATTGTAGGCAGAGGAATCTCTTTTTTATTATACTCAAATGAGTGAAGCATCAAATTTTTCTGAAAAATGGAGGAGGAGGACAGATTTTTGAGGGTTTGATTGGTAGATGTACTGAACATTTTATTTTTAGTTTGATTCATGCGGGTTTTTCTAGTTGATGGAATTTAAATTTCATATATACTTCAATTACTCAATCCATTGTATCGCAGGCACAGGAATCCCTTTTTTGTCCTACTCAAATGAGTGAAGCATCAAATTTTTCTGAAGAATGGAGGAGGATCACAGATTTTTGAGGGTTTGATTGCTAGATGTACTGAACATTTTAAATGTTATGGGTTTGATCGTAGGTTTGGATGTGTAATATTATAGGTTTTATTTGCTAGGCATGTAATGTTAAATGTACTGTTGGGTGTGTAATATTATAACAATTTATAATGTATACAAATAGTTTTTTATTAAAAATTTGGATTGTTTTTATTATTACTGTCATTAATAAATATTTATTTAATTGTAATATAAAAAATTAAAAAATATTTATACGAAAATGTGACCTTTTCCTACAAAGAGGGAAAGGTCAAAAAAATTTTTTTGTTAAATTTATATACCTTTAGCTGCGACATTATTTCATAGCAAAATGCAATCTTTTGCTACGAAATGTTGTTTCGTAGCAAAAGATGTCTGTTTGCGACGAAATAATTTTCGTAGCAAATGGTTTCCATAGTTGCAGATGTGACCTTTTGCTGCGACAGTATTTTCGTCGCAAAAGAGGAACTATTGCTGCGAAAAGCGTTCCGATTCAAAAGGATACTTTTTGCGACGAAAATTTACCTTTTGCTACATTAATACTTTCGTAGTAAAAAGGTAGTCTCTTGCTACGAATAAATAATTTCGCAGCAAAATGTTTTCCCATACGAGGCAGTTACAACGAAAATAGCTACGAAATGTTTTCATCGACAAAGGCTTTTTGCTTGAAAATGCAGTTTTTTGCAACGAAATAATTCGCAGCTAATGCCCTGTTTTCTTGTAGTGTGGGTAATTTTAAATGTTATGGGTTTTATTGAGTGGTCTCATTGTAATGTTAAATGTTATGTGTTTTATCGTGTGATCATCTTAGAACTTTATTTTTAGATGTTATAGGACATGTTTTATATGTTTTTGTGGAAGATGAGGAGTTAGCTGCCTTGTTACTAGACTGAGTTTGAATACATCATCTGCCTTGTTTGAATAAATGGTTTATTGGACACTCTGTGATTCATGGATATATCACCAGGTTTTGAATTTCATTCAAATGCAACATATTTGAAAGTATGGGTATATTTTTTCATTGAAATGATGACATTTCATTGTGGCTAGGTATATGTTTTCATTGAAACAGATTTGAAAGCATGCTAGATGGTATATATATAAAGTTGCACCACCAGGTACTTTTGCTATTCTCCCATTATTCTATGCTTCCCAAAATCAAACCCTCATTCTGCTTTACATCAACGTTTCCTCATCATAATATACAAAAGCCAAAAAAGAAAAAAATAGCATGTCAGAGTTGCTGAATTATACACATAAACACTCAAATCTCTTAAGGGCACACCTACCACTTTTCACAGGATTAGTTCTGTGTACACACATTAGTATATTTGCTACATCAATTGGTGGAAAAGTATAGTCTAAAGAGACCCCTATAGATCCACACCATCTGCTTGAGCTTTTGTGCTTTTCACATAGCTCATATCATACAAAAATTGCAGAAGTACAATGTTTCATTCATCTCTCAAACTCTAAATTCATAAAACACAAACACATATACATAACCTATCATGGGATACAAAAGGTACATTATTACTTGGATGCACATACACATAAAGAACCTTATTCACATGCATTCCTATATAAACAGATAATTTGTGATCGATCATTCCAACAGCATTGCAGCTAGGCCCAATATCTCCTCTCACACCACATTTCACTTGCAGGGGTTGTAAAGTATGTTAATTATTGATATCATAAGAGTCTGAACCATTTATATCTTAAACATGGAGCAGAATGCATATAAAAGAGAACATGGGCAAGATTGAAGGTAACAAAACAACATCAAAATTAGAAGAATAACATCAATGGACACATAAAAATAATCTACTTTCATGTTCATTTTAACCATGAGAGAATATGAAAATTATGATACACGAAAAATAAGATCAATGAAGGCATGAAACAAGTATCAAAACAGTACCAGTAGCAAAAGCAATATTAGATGTAGTACAAACAAGCTACATGAAACAAGTTTGTGGACTGAATCATATACCAGTAAAGAAAATGAACAATAAAATCAATGGAGAAACAATAAGAGAACAGAAACCCAACACAATAAAACAAAATAGAAGACCAAGTAAACAAATGTTCGACACGGATTCCTCCTCTTCCACTTACAAAGATAAAAATGAGATCTACAAATCAATACCAAACAGATTTACAACTCCAAAAAAAAGGAAAATCTACCAGATCTACAAACCCAGATCAAATCTACAAACTCATATGAAATCTACAAATGAAACCCAAAAAAATCACAAAAAAGTATCTGTTTACTGGGCAGAACAAAGAGCCTCTGTTATTTCCGAACAGCCGAACCCCTATAAATGGGGCTCTAAAAAGAAAAGGAAAGAGTAAAAAAAAAAAGTGTGCAATAGAATAATTATGAATGTTATTCTCGTACGTTATACAAAATGGAAGAACCGCCGAAAGTAAGTTATAGGGATTTTTTAAAACTTTTATGGCTAGGCCCTGTCAGGTTTATTATTTGAACTAAAGTTCTAAAGGATATGAATTTATGAACTCCTGACTCCGTAAGGGTAGTTAGGAAGAAATCTTAAGTTGAATTTGGATCTATAATTTAAAATGGAGATTTTTAAAATTTTGCGTTCAAACTCAATCTTTGAAAAATATTGTTTATTAATTTTGTTAGCTTTCAATCACTGGATTTTGGGATCTGAAAAAATAAAATAGTGATTTAAAAAATTAAACGCCGAAAATATGCTTGTATTTACATTTGAAAATCTTTCACTTCTGAAACACAGAAGTAGACCAAACACAGACATAAATAGGGCATTGATTTCTCTGGATTTATAATATAAATATACCCAGTGTATGAATTTTAATCAATCATATATAGATATACAAAAAAAAAAGAATTGAAATATAGTGAATTTTATTAAGAAAATTGAACTTCTTCGTGCATTTAATTATTTCTAGGTTTTCAAATTAGAGTAATTTTATAATTAGAGGTATTTAAACATCTCACATTCACATATTTAGATATAGATTTGAGATTTTGCTCATAGCTCATCCTTGATGTTCAAAATAATTGAAAATCACTCATTTGATGATTTGTAGGCATTGATACACTCAGTCATTCATGCAGTTCCAACCGAGTATATCAAGTATCTAATTAAGTATATACTCAATCAGGCAAATATATACTTGATTATGGAAAATGAAAGAAAATATGCATACAATTCACCCTAGTATGTGCATTTTTTGTTGCCCGTACTTCATTAGATAAATAAAAAAATTAAAAAAAATTAAAACACGTTGGGATTTTAAAAATGGCTGTGAAATGATTATCCCTCAACAACCAAAAAGCAAAGAGGGCTGTATGTGCCCAGGTAGAACGGAACATCTCATAATCTCTACAGTCTCAATAGGTCATTAACCATGGCTGCTTTAAGAAAGTTAACAAAGTTGTGTGCTTTTTTATTTTTATTGTGTAATTCACTAGGCAAATTTATACATTAAATAAGTTCAGAATATGTCAAATTGTTGATCACCGCAGGAAATTCTGTCCTCCATATTTAGTGTGCGAGTGAGAAAAAGAGATACCGTATTCAAAGGTTGTTAGAGAATACTATTGATTCATGCTTTTATCCTCCTTTTTTTAGCCTCCATTTAGGTTGTGATATAAGCTATTCTAATATATAAAACTATACCAATATAATAAACCATTTTTTATGTGGTTGTGTTTTTAGTTATTCTCACTTAGAAATATAATAATTAAATTTTGTTTGTATGGTTGACCATGGATAATTTAGGATAAAATATGAAGAAGATTTGATAACGATTAATAAAAGATAAAAAAATAATTTGACACGTGAACCCCTTCAATTATAAGAGGTGATACAGCTGACTTGACATATGGGCCCTCTTACATCAATGAAATAAATTGGAAGAAAAAACACAATTCTAAGAGAATCTGAAATACAAATACTAGTTTATTCCTACCAGGGCATAGCTATACAGACATGTTTTTTGCAAACAAACAAGATTTGGGAATTTATTCACATCTATTTCACCATATTCTAAATCTATTCTTCTATTTTAAACTATGAAAGTTTGCTTGGGTCTATTCTTCTATCAAAATACTCATTTGATAGAATACATATAAAGTTGATGAGGTATTTAATTATTTCTAGGTTTTCAAATTAGAGTAATTTTATAATTAGAGGTATTTAAACATCTCACATTCACATATTTAGATATAGATTTGAGATTTTGCTCATAGCTCATTCTTGATGTTCAAAATAATTGAAAATCACTCATTTGATGATTTGTGGGCATTGATACACTCAGTCATTCATGCAGTCTAACAGAGCCTTCTATCTAATGGTTAGTACTATGAGTCCGAGATGACCCAAGTGTAAAATTATATGAAATTGTTATGTTCAACTTTGTTTGCAATGACCTGCTAGTGTTAGTGCTATGTTCAATTTTGATTTTTGTACATGAAGTGAGTATATATTTTGTATTTTTCGTAATATAATATATACCACCTTACACAATTTCATGTACTGTGTTAGTGCAATAACTGCTGCAAACAGAATGTAAAAAAAGGGTCGAGTACTAGCACCCAAAATTATAATAGTTACGGTATGGTGTATTGTATACTACTCTACTACACTTTTACAGCCATTGTTATTACCACATCATAAGTATATGAAATGAGCTGCTCTAATATATAATATACTCTACTATTTCGTTTGTATTCTCACCAAAAAAAAAAAATCTTTAAAAAAAAACGTAAAATGGATACATTGAATTTACTAAAATATATAATTAATCAGTCAATTATATACTTAAAAAAAATAAAAAGGTGAACAATTTATAAAAAATGACCTAGTTTTTTTATAAAAAGATTTCCATCTTTTTTCATAGCGCTTTACTGGGGGAAAAATAGTTCTCATCTCAAACAACAGAGTTAGGTGACACGCATTTGTCATCAGATCTCCCCCTACTTGACCTTTTGGCTTTAATGACCAACTTTTTCTCTTGGTGCGCCTTTGAAAATCAGCTTATACTTTCCAGATTTTGACCATTCAAAAACCACTGTGCAACAAAAGGCATAATGCTTTGTTAGTCTGGAAAACAAAAGCATAAGTATAATACAGTCATATAGATTGAACTGTCAAACACTTCCAATAAATTCTGAAGCATCTTCTTTTAAACATTCTTACAAAACTCTGAAGAAATCCAAAATATAAAGAAAGGCCAACTTGAATACAAATACTAATGCTTTCCTATCAATACCTTAAACAATAATAACTAATACAACTTTTCTATTATTTATTATATGATCTGTTCTGAGAAATGGTAAGCAATGAACATATAAATATTCCGGACCCTACAAGATTGCAGCTCTTCTCTATATTGCATTTTGATACAACGCGAGTATCCGGAGCCATCACCATAATAATTTAAGGGCGGATGTATAAACAATTAAAGAATATGCCCCCGAGGAGTGCAGAATGAACATGGTATATCTTATTTATACCATCCCTCCAGTTTTGCATCAACTGCACCAAAGGCATTCTACTTTTCTGAGTTTTCATTACCGTTCATCTCTTTCTCAAGGTCTGATGGGGCTTGTACAACATCATTGTTAGGCTTGCTGTCGCTCGGTTCCTCTGTGTTGCTTGTTTTACCCTGTGGTGACTGAAGGGGAAAAAAAAATCAAGTTATAAACTGATGGAACCAGATTAAAAAACATATAAATGAACACTTAGCCTCTCCAGCGAAAGAGAGGTTATAGGTAACTATGGTTACGCTCCTTTTTTGTTTCCAGCTACCTACCACCTGGGATCATCAATGCTAAAACACAATGTTTTAACAGTTTTTTGGCGGTGTGGGAAATGTGATGATCTAAAACTCTCGATTACCATCAGATGTATGTTTTTGTGGCAGACGCTTTATTATTTATATAATATTCCATAAATTTACATATGTATAAAACACTTAACAGCTAAGGCCACAATTCCCAAGAGAAGGCCAGACCAAGATGCAATTAGATGGCAAATGCTGAGACAGCTGTGTTCCATATTTACAGCTTATTCCCCCCAACAGCCCACAGAAGCCCATATTTATTTAGCTACATTTTAAATACAAATTTCTAGCATCATTGAACAGTGTGTACCTTGTTCCGCCAACCAAGTCCAAATGGTCTGGAGAGAAGACCAACTTTCCTTGAAGGGAATTCTTGCATGGGCTCCTGATTACCTCCAGATCTACAGGGTACAATATAAAATCAAGTCACTGTCTGCACCTCTCAAATCTGAATAAGCATGTATGATTACTCAAAACTCATTCGTAAAACAGAGGGAAGCAACCTCTCAGAAGTGGACGGGCATGGATAATTACTCAAACTGATCAGAAAAAAGAAGAAAGTAGTGCTTGCAGATATAGTAAATGGAGGGGGAATGTAGATATTATGTGGGTAGACTTCAGAAAATGAACTGTCCTAAAAACTCTGCATACAGGATAGCAACTAAAGTTTAAAGCGGTTGCCAATTGTCACATGTGGCCAATGATCCTAGCCACCTCATCTAACAAAAACTCATGTAATTGTGTTCCAATTTGTTTTGAAGTGGAAACAACATCGGGTGGTAAAAGGCAAGAAGCCTCATAAGAAGGATCATCATAGAAAAAAAAAACTGCTCATTTCCATAAGAAAAATGGTACATAAATTTGATATTAAGATCAGTAAATTGAAACAATATATATGATTCTGGACAAATTGAGAGGTAGCCAACAAACATTATTTCAGTGCTTGCCAGTCGCAATCAAGATATCCAAATGCTGATGGGGTCCATAAATGAAAAATACCATTGCAATAAGATATGGAAACATGATTACCATACACTATTGCACAATTCTAAGATAAGCATTGGTATTAATCTCTCTCTCATATTCCTAATTTCCATTAAATTTGTATACTATTCGTTCTAAAATTAGTTTTGAATACATAGTAAAGATAAATGTAGTCCATATCATCCTTGTCTGCTTCATTTACTACAATATGGACACCTAAGGGTCTATTCAAGTAAATAAACTGTAAAACAATGCAAACTGCATGGTTATCAAATGATCCTTAATAAGCTTGCAACTAGTCATAATCCTCAACAGACAAATGTAGCAAATGGTAATGTGTTTCCATTTAGTTATTTGGTGATGAAAATTGCCTCAGATATGGAACACCTATATAACACGCAACTTCTATCCTCCTCTAAACTCCTTTCATGTCCAGGGAAGCCAAAGATTTGCTTCAAAGTTGCATGAGCATAAACTATGAAACAAATAAGGTACGTGTGCACATCTATCCTTGGCCGATGCATGAAAAGCCCATCTACTAACCTTCTATAAATTTGGCATCAGACCATTTATTGTAAAAAATTCTCCTTCTTAGGAGTGTTGACAACAGGTTGAGAGCCTGTTGCAGGTCATAATGGATCATATTTAAAAGAAAAAAAATATTTTACTACAAAAGATGCAACTATTGTAATTTCTCAATGACATTGGTCACAGAAAATGATACTCATATATAGTAAACACATTACAAGGAACAAGTTCAACCAAAAGATGACATCAATATAGAATATTTGAGATCAACATACAAAATTGCATACCAACTCATTCCTCATGAGCCAATTTTTGGGGTTTTGTCAAAGACTGGGAAAAGAACTTGGTTGGGGTACGGGTTGTAAGACTACACAAGACAGATTGGAGGTGCTGGATTGAAGCAAGTTGTCATGGTTCTTGCTAGATAGGAGACGGGGTTGGATGGAAGTAGGGTCAAATCCATAAGCAGCTTTAGACTTTGTTTAGGTGTGGCTGCATAGATCATTCATCTACTGTGATCCAAATTTTTTTTTGTTATTTATCTTTATTGGTTCTAATATAGTTGTGGATGGCAGAGTTCCCACCGCTTTTCAATAATAAAAAAAACAAAAAAAAGAACAAAAAAATAAAATAAAAGACATAATTGGATGGCATATTTTCCAATTCAAAGGCTATGCAGAGAGTAACAATCCCAGCTTAAGATTTGAATGATGTACCTAGGAGATGGGGATGGAGGCTGCAATGCTTTAACCTGACCAGACTGATACTGCAAGGTAGCTTCCAGCATTGTTTCCGCCATAACTGCCCTCTTCTCCATTTGTGCAAGTGTACTCATGGCCTCCTCGTATTTTTCCTGTATACGGTTGTAAGAAATAGGTAAGAACAAAAAAGAGAAGAGAATAATAATATCTGAAGTATCCTGGTCTTATGTGAGTAAACAATGACAAAGCGTAACTCATTTGATTTATCACTGATGTCAACAAGTTGAAGTTGGGTTAGCAGCGCGGGCTCATCATACAAATATTTGCATGTGGTAGCGGTTGCATGAATTTCCACTCATCTAGCAGTCCAAAGTTAGAAAGTTTTTTCAGTATCTTAAACTTGCAAATTGCATCCCTAAAAGGGTCATATTCCCCAGGCAAACCACAAAATAAATTTTAAAAAAACTTCTAATCTTTTTTTTTTTAATTTGGAAAAACATGGTAGGCACCGCCTCATTTTATGAAATAGAAGAGAGTGCCCAAAGCATCTCTCTGTCTCATGAGAGCAATATCAATACCGAGATAAAAAAGAATCTCACGAGAATCTAAGGATGATGTTCCCTTTTTAGTTATAAGAATTTTCATTTATTTAGTAGACCAAGTAACCATGCCTAGATCTTGCAAGCCGCAAGACCTGCAACATGCACTCATTGCCCACAAATCCCAACCAATGAATCCTTTTTTAACATGCTCTTGATAGAATGTATTATACCCATTGTATGTTAAAGGAAAGCTTTGATTAAGTGGTAATAAGGGAGATGTTCTAAATTTTGTATCTATCTCATTATTATTTCCTGCAAATTCTCCGTGTGTTCATAGGTATTTATTGATTGTAATGTGCAAAAAAAGTTGAACACACATAGGTTATGTGAGGATTGTGAGTCCTGAGTGATATTCCAAAGAAGTAACTCCATAGTTTTAAGGTTAAAAGAGTTCTTCTATTTTGTGGTATTGTCACATAACATCCAAAGATAAAGATTGTACATTCAAACTTGTTTTGTTATTCTGTGACCACGAGTTGTAAGTCATCGAGTATGCAATATTAAAAAATTGTCAGTTACTGAGTTCATATATTACATAATTCATAGAAGAAATAAATGGGATATAGTACCCGGAGATGAAAAATAACAAAGAAAAACAGAAAACTAAAAGCTCAGGGGAACATTCTGTAGATGAGCAATCTACAAACTTGGTGGCCTAATATGGTTTAATCAAGGATTACTCAGCCACTTTTTAAAACAATAAAAATAGGGTTTTTTATTTTTAACTCCCCGCAAACCATCGTATTTAGCGATTGCTCTCTCACTTCTTTGTATTTGGGTTTTACTCCCCAGATTTAAAGGAGAATTCCTTTTTACTCCCTATCAGGGACTAAAAAGAAAATTAAATAATTTACAGATAGGTCCCTCACGGGGAGTAAAAAGGAATTATCTTTTAAATCCGGGGAGTAAAAACCAAATACGAAGAAGTGAGGGAGTGATCGCTAAATACGATGGTTTGCGGGGAGTTAAAAATAAAAAACCATAAAAAATAATAGTTAAAATTTTAGACAGCAAAATAATAACAGCATAACATCAAAATAAAATTGACAATACCAACATAATCGGGATAACATACAAAAATTAATAACAAGCATAAGTAAGGTAGTCTAATGCTTATTAATCAACTAAATGAGTATAAAAAATCCAACAAATTCAGCCAATTGGAAACCTAGAGGCCAACAATAATAATACAGAATTACAGACAAAATAGAATATAGTCTTATGACTCTTAGTGCATGTTTGGCAACCAAAGCTAAAAGTAGCTTTTTAGCTTTAGTTGTCAGGTCAACTCAAATACATCATCATTTAAAAACTAAAAGCTGTTATCAAACATGTCAACTTAAGTACATCATCATTACTAGATTTTATCTCTAAATTATACCTCGAAATCTTTATTTCATAAAGCAGTCATCATCATTACACTCTCAAATCATCATCATTGCACTCTCAAAAAGTGTGCATAAAGCTGCAAAAACTAAAAACTGTTTTTCAAACTGTGTTTTCAAACGCTACCTTATAATGAAAATTCCTAGGCCGGTGCTGCCTAGGCCCACAACCGCCTAGGTGGGGGATTAATCGTCACCTAGAAGGGATTTTTAGAACACTGGTTCCTCAACAACTTTAGTTAATAATCCCAGAATTTGAGTTCTCTAGCGATCCCAATTAGCAGTAGCAAATCCATAAAAAATTTTGCCTCAATTTCATTCTAGTTTCCAAGCATTTGAACCCAAAAAATAGCTATACAAGCTTAAAAGCAATAACATTAATAGAGGAAAAACAACCTGAAGCACATGAGCAGCATATTTTTGAGCAGCTGCATCTTGCTCGGCAAATAGACGAGCATCTTCTGTTACCTTCTGCTCTTGTTCCACCCGCATCAAAACCTTCAGAAACAATTACATTTTTTTATGCCATGAGAACACAGAAAACGACATCAGTGAAAGTAAATGGAACACACAAAAGATAAGAAACATATTCTGAATAAACAGCAGGAGAATCTGAAGCATGGATACCTGAAGCATTGCATGTTCTTGCTCCTGTTTGTCTGCCAGTGCTTGCCGCAACTCAGCTACTTCATGCTCAAGCTGCTCAACCTACAGATGAGGCAATAGTTCTGTGACTACAATATCAAAGATAACTAAAATAGGAAAAGGTTAAGAAGTAGCACAGACAGAAGAAAAAGATGAAGAAGGTAGGATCACTTATTTCTGTCGCAGAAGTTTCCTATATAATTGTACAACTCTAAAAGAACAAAACTAAAATAGTGGAACATCAACAAGAAAACCTTAGCAGAAAACCATACCTTGAGAAGTAAAAAGTTTAAGAAAAAGGAACTTTATATACTAGTTATTTAATACAAGATAATGAACATATCCAACGGAAGTTTTGAATTATTTCCAGAATACATGAAGGGAAACTATCACTGACTAAATATAGTGTAATATAACACATATCTGATGCATATCACAGTTTAAGAAATCCAATATTATACTACAAGTTGGATTGAGTCTTATTGAAAAGGATGCTGATTATAAGGAACAAAAAACATTTGTATTAGACATAAACTGAACACTGATTTACAATTAACATTTGACAATCCATAAAACACAAAATAACAAGAAACATTGAAGAAATGCAAGAAAATCGGTTTCTACCTATTTTTGGATTGAACTACAAAAGGAAGAGAGGACATGACTAAATGCTCAAAAAATTGTAGTTTTAAGTCATGATTAAATGCTCATTAAGTTTTCAATTTAAATAATTTCAAAATAAAATATCAAGTCTTAAACAGAACAAGAGAAGAAATAAAGAACCCTAATCTATCCTATTGCTCTCTCTTTTGAAAAGTTTCTCCTTCTCCATTCTCATACACTCACATTTCTCTCCACCAAGGAGACATTCTTACTCATTCCCCATGCCTTCCTTTTAGTTGGTTCACGTCAAATTATGTGTTGGCAAATGTCCATGACAAAAAATAAATGTAATCTTTCAAAGGTCATAAGTGGGTTAAAAGGACCATGTTTCTTTACCCATCGTCCCTCTTTCTTCTCCACCAAGCACACACATTGAACATCGAATAAATAGGTTTTGTCTCTATTTCCTTCTTTAATTTTTTATAAGTCAATAAAATGTTGAACTGGTTGGCTATTGACTACCAATAAAAAAAAATATTTCACTGACTTGAGCTTCATTAAACAACAATAATCAAATGATACATTTTTTAAAAATAAATGTTCATTTTTCAAGGAATATTTTTAACACGGACAATCATCACAAATTTTGATTTTATTTTATATAATATTATATCATCTAAAGAGGTATACAAACTTTTATAAAAAATGAAGCATACGATCCAATGAATCTCTAATGGAGTTATATATCTCGTCATAGAGACCAAGGTATATATGATTGAGGACAAGGCTGTAAACGGAATTGTGTAATAATGTATTTTTTCAGTAAACGTAAAAAAGTTCAAGATCTATTTAAAAAAAAAAAGGTGTTCCCCTGGATTGACCCTGACCTCCTACATGGAGATGGGAGATGATAGACAACTGATCAGAGAGCTTGGTTCATAAATATTTAATTTTTAAAAGGTACAAAAATATATGAAACCAATAAAAATAAATGTTGATTGCATCTTTTAAGCTATTCAAAAAATAAAAAAAGAGAATGTATTAGTCTCATTTGCAATTCAAATAAGATAGAAAAAAGAGAAATTTTGACAAGCAAACACAAAAGATGTAAATTTAACTAAACAAATAAAAAAATATAAATCTATTTAATTATTTTTTAAAAATCATATAACTATTTTAACCATGCTATATATCCACATATCAAACAAGAGCTAAAAAAAACTAAGAATAAGATAATGATGTAGTACATTTAGAAATATAAATATGTATAAAATTTTTGAATCAACAATCAAAACTGTCTAATAAATACCTTAATTAAAATTTGTTAATATTGTACCATTTGCATCACATATATTATTTAATTTAACTAGTAAAAAAAAACAAACATACATAATGGGTTTTCAAAAGCAAACATCCACAAATCAACAATACAAAAAAAAAATTTGAAGGCGGGACTCTTGTTTTGTTGTGGGGTGAGTGGGGAGTATTTTGTAAATATTATTTGTTTTGGGGTCCTTTTGAAAAGAAGATGAAGTTGGGAATTTGTGAGTCATGGACCATTTTATTATACTTTACAGGTGGCAGCTTCTTAGTGGGTGCTATAGGGAGGACCATGTAGCATCACTAGAGACCATCCAAACCCCCCAACCCAACTCTATATTGATTTTTTTTTTGTTCATTACCCTATGTAAAACACCCAACCCAATCCATTCCAAGAGACCTTAGACTGCCCAAACTAGATTACCCACTGCTAGGCTAGGCCTAAAGCCCACTTAATACCCACGAGTCCACTTGGACCACCATCCAATAAAGTGAAGAAAAAAAAAGAGAATCCTAAATCCCTAATGTTAGTGTGAGATCCACTACCGCTAGTGCCCCCTTTTCATTCTCTTCTCACGGCTAATCCTCTACGGCTCATCCTGATGCCACCCGCCATCACCGCCATTCTTCCCTCTCTCATTCTCCCTGAACGCCCGGCGCCGACGCTCGACATCGACCCCAACCCATCTCCCCCAACACCAACCCCATCTCTCTCTCCCTCTTCCCCCGACATCCGAAGGCCGCCGCTGCCGCCATTGCCCGCCTCAAGCCCGCAAGGCCACACCCGGGTCCGCTAAGCCTGAGTGCGTTGAATAAGAAGATTGGTGAGTGCGCCGCCTCCACCACTGCAAAAGGAACGGCACCACCGCCGCTGGAGGATTTGACAATGTTGTTGTTAAGGGTGCAACTTTGATCAGTTAAACCAAATCTGAACCGATCCAAACAGATTTTTTTAGGTTTGGGTCAATAGTGTTTTGGTTTGGTTTGGTTTGGGTATGGATTAAAAAATTAATGAACCGATTTAATTTGGTTTGGGTTTGGTTTCACTTAAAAATAAATCGAAAAAACAAAACCGAACCAGAACTAAATTTAAACCAATCATTATATATATTAAATATATTCATTAAACTCATTATTTCATACTAAAAATTCTAATAATAGAACTCATTAATCTATAGATTTTACATCATCCCCTCTTGACACATCCTAACTATCCATTGTATTCTACTTTCCATCCACCTTTCATCATTCCTCGTAGTTGTAAACCAACCAAAAAACAAAACCTAGCCGTCTTTACTTTTTCAAAAACCTAGACCTTTCAATACACACTACACAAAACGATGCAGAAGAGTCGTGGAGCCTAATCGTCCTCCCCGATTTCCATTTTCACATGAAGCAATTTGCACGGCAATACTTTCCATCTTCAATTTCTATGGTAAGTTTTGATACAAACTTCTTTTGTTTCAATCTGATACAAACTTCTTTTGTTTCAATCTGGTCATGTAGAAGAGAGTGTGAGTGTGTGTGTGTGTGTATAACATACATACATTCAGTGTTCAGGAATGCGGGATGCGGTTTGCGTGCGGATGTGGTACTGCACAGAGTATATGCGGTATGCGAGAGTATATGCGGTTCTATAATTTTTTATTAATAAAAATATAATTTTATTATGATAACATGGTGATACCTATAATACAATGAAAAAGCATAAATTAGATATATATAAATCTCTTTAATCATAAGTATTTAAAAGATAACCAATCTATTAAGTGTAAACAATGTAAACATAATCCAACAACATTACCAAACATACTCTAAAAAAAAAAATAGTTTACAGGACATTTAAATATAACAAATTAGCAAACAATTAAACATGAATCATGTGTAATGTATTATAAAAAAAATGAACCCATGTGTCACTTTCACACTATTAATATAATATAAAAAAAATATAAAGCCCGTGTGTCAAAGAGACTGTGTACAATGTGTGTGTGTGAGAGAGAGAGACGGAGTGTGAGAGACCGACTGAGAGTAAAAAAAAAAAACATAAACCCATGTGTGAGAGATTAAAACAAGATGGCAATGACAAACTAACAGAGAGAGACAGGGAATAGAGAAATTGAGAGATAGACTGCAGTGCAGATTTGAAGATGATGAAGACGAAGTGAAGGAAGAACTGCTAAAAGTTATGTCGCGGTGATGGTCGGTGGTCGCTTCGGTGAAGGTCGGTCGAAGGAGGAGCAGATCACTGCTGTGGAGGTCAGTGGTCGAAGGGGAGGAGCAGGTCGATTTGTTAGGGCCGGGGCTGTTTCGAAGGAGAAGAAGACCCCTGTTTTTTTTTCCGTTTGAATTTTTTTGAATTGATGCGCCCGCTTAAGCGGGTGCATACCGTACGTCGGCCCGCTTATGCGGGCCTTATCCGCATATCGGCGCTTTTCGGCTAACGCAGTTCGGTAGACATACCGAACCGCGTGTGTATGCGGCCGCACAGACCGCATATGAGAACACTGCATACATTTGAATCAACTGGTCCCAGTTGTGAATGGTATGCCCCACTTGATTGAGAATTGTGTCGGCATTATTTGTACCCTCAACACACCTGATGTTTTTAGAACAATGTGTGGTGTCTTTAAAACTATTTTCGGATCTTTTAGCCTTGTTTGTGTAGAGTTTTAACAATTCAGTTCGATTCAGTTTAATTTGTTTAGGCAAATAATTTCCATTTGATTTACAGTTTTACCTGTTCAGTTCCAATTTCGGTATGGTTCAATATGGTTTCTCAATAAACCGAACCAAACCGACCGATTTGCACCCCTATTGTTGGGGCTGCTCTAGTAGGCGTAGGAGGGGAGAGGATTTGATGATGCTGCTTCTTTTTCTTGTTGTTTACCCGAGTCTAGTGGACCCAAGCCAGGTCAGATCCAGGTCTACCAGACCCGGTTCAATCCTGACCCGTTGATAAGCCTAGTATCATATGGTGGGGTTGAGTTTGCTTCACATGCAGAGGTCTCTCTTAATTTGGGTATGGAGGATGAGGTACAATAGAGAAGATTTACGACTGAATTTGGCTTTTCTATCGGTTCATTTTACAAGATCCTTCTTGAGGAGAAGCAGGTCCCTCTCATATGAGGGTTGGAAAGTAAAGCGACCACTAAAAGTATAGGAGATGCTAATGTGTTTCCAAAAAAAAAAGAAAGGGGACAAAAGCAAGAACAAAAAATTCATATTAATGATTCATTGAGTTTGCTTCACATGCAGAGATCTCTCTTAATTCGGGTATGGAGGATGAGGTACAATAGAGAAGATTTATAATTGAATTTGGCTTTTATATCGGTTCATTTTACAAGATTCTTCTCAAGGAGAAGTAGGTTCATCTCAGATGAGGGTTGGAAAGTAATGCGACCACTAAAAGTATAGTAGATGCTAATGTGTTTCCAAAAAAAGAAGAAAGGGGACAAAAGCAAGAACAAAAAATTCATGTCTATATGGGCTTACAAGTTATAGGGAACAAAAGGCTGTCTAGCCACAAGGATTCTATGAAGAACAATTGGTCATCAGTCATTTGTTTGTTAAAGAATTGATGCTTCCATACTTTGAAGGCTAAGAGAGTTGCTATACCGAGGGAAGGGATGTTCTTAGCTAAGTGAGAAGAGCCTTTTTTGTATTGTGTTCTGCTAAATGGGACATTCCTCTTGTCCACTCCAGTAATCCTACCTTTTCTTCTTTCTTACTCTTTTGATTTCTTCATTTGCATCCCCGGTATTCCATTAGTTTATTATTAAAAAAAAAAGGAATTATGTATAATATCAGAATATAGGTATATAGCCCAAAGATATTTATCTGGCCGACTTCAGAGAATCACGCATGAACCTTTTGAAAAACAAGAACGGTGTAACTAAATCCATGACAGTATTTCTTGAAAGATGATTTATACATACCCTAGCACTCAATTGCCGTCTATTGTCCTGCTTGACCATTTCCATAAGTGCTGTTTCCAGTTCCTCAGCTCTGACAAAAGATAAAATATATGAAAATTTAACCCAAACTGAAGGACTAGAATAAATTAAAAGCTACCTAGCAGAGCAATCAAGATAGATACTAGCATCAGTCATATCGTTCTACCAAAACTGGAAAGGAAGAGATGAGGGTCATAAAGTTGTCCTTAATACATTTTCCCACGACTTGATTAAGATAGATATTTGAAACATCCTCTTTTTTTTTTTTTTGAGAAAGATGTAGGAAAACCATCTCAAGAAATTAAAAACCTACATATTGAATATAAGTGGGTACAAATCACAAGTGCCAAATGAAAATGAAAACATAAACATACACAGGATTGCAGATGAGGAATCTACTGGACAGTGCTCCTAACAGCAGGTATGGATAAAAAAAACTATACCAGAAACCCCCCATTTCATCAGCATTCTAGATGCCCTTACAGAGTTGACAGCCCAATCTTTCATCAATTCTTTAATCTTCCCACATATTTTCAAAATATGGAATTATATTCTTGAAAACCACTTCATTCATGTCAATCAGATCACCCAACACTTGGCTGGCAAGTCCCCAGTGGTCATAGAATAACGGTTCAGAGCTTAGCGGTGTTACCGATAGGTCCTGGGTTCGAGTCTTGGCGCCGACTTACCCACTTATTTGCTAGTGATTATTCGAAAGAATTTTCCGTGGGACCGGGGCAAACAGACGGAGGTAGTCTTCCCAGCTCGACCATAAGGTCAGTCACAAGGGGGTCCCTCCGATATCAAAATAAAAAAAAAACACTCGGCTAGCATGAGACAGAGTACCCTTGGCTTAATATTTCTGTCCCCTCTCAGTTTTAGGTTATTTCCAACCTCTCATAGCTGCTCCAGATTGGTGAAATTATCATCAGCAATTACCCCAATTTAATCCACAAACATCTCAAGAACAAGCAGCCACAAAACAGGTGCAATGCCATTTTCTTCTTCAATTGCACAAAATAGACAAAGAAAGTGTGGATTCATATGTAGCGCAATTGGCTCAATAGGACTTGTTAAAAGCTTATTTGTACAAGAGCCACAAAACCTTGAATTAATAAAGGGACTTTCATCCCCTAAATTTCTTCTTTTGAGAAATGTCCCCCAAATTCTCGATGTTTAGAGACAGTGGGCACATGGATCACATTATTTCTTTTCAATCAAGAGTAACAACTCTAACAGAAAACCGTCTCTTGGACATGGGGACTGAATCAGACACTTCCCCTTGAAGATCAATGGTCTGTAGTCTGCAGCAGCAATAGGTATTCTGAGATTTCAAAATCCTAAAGATTTCTTCTCCAAATCAGATGTTAAAACCTCCTATTGCTGACCATAACCAGGTTTCCAGGAATCCTACACCAGCCCCAATTTATTAACAGAAATTTCATAAATCCTTAGGAACCTGGCTTTGAGCGATTTTCTTCAAACCAACACTCCTAGAAACGCAGCTTCCAACCATCCCCCACACCCATCCTACGGCAGGGCTTAGCGTGGGATCCATACACATTACAGACTACACCTTTCCAGATTTTGGACAAATTGTGGACTGAAGAGGGAACTAGTTTAGAGAAATATGAGGTTATACAATATCTGTCATTAATGTTTGACACCCTATCAGACTGGAATTTTCTTCTGATTTGATCAATCTTTTGTAGCACTCCTTTAGGAAACCTGAGAAGGGAAAGATAAATAGGGTAGGATGGTTAAAACTGCTTGTAGCAGGACTAATTTGCCACCAAAAATTAAAAATCTATTCTATCCAGCAAACCTTTTCTCGAAACCTACCAATTAGAGGTGCCCATTGTTAGCTAGTGGAGGACCCAAGATGAAAAAGAAAACTAAGATACTCAGTGGGGAAGGATGAATACCCACCAGTTTACCGGATACCATTCTGAAACCCCCATCTAGTTTTCTTTTACAAATAACTTCCCATTTTACCACATGGACTTTTTCTATTCCCTCCTCGGCCCCACTCCATAAGAAGCTTCTCTTCATTGACTCGATTTGTTAAGCACTAAACAAGGAATTTTGATAATGGACAAGTAAAAAATCGGCAAATTAGAGAATATTGCATTAAGCAGTACCAATTTGCCCACCAAAACATCTATTATTCAAACCCATCAGCCTTTTTTAAAATTTTCAATAAGTAGAACCCAATCCTAGTTTCTCATATGCCCAAGGTGTAGGGGAAGACTAGGTAGGTGACAGAGAAGGATGGATAGAGCAACCCATCACCTCAACAGGATAAATCTCCATATCAAATAAATTGATTTCCGTCACTGCACTCTTAAGATATTCATCCAATTGGCTCATTAAAGACGTCCATTTCAAATTTTGAATAGAACCATCACTCCAGCAAAACATTCCCAATCATGTGCCATAACAAAAAAAATGATGACAAAAATAAGCTTTATAATGGACCACAGACAAGTCCTCAATATGGATCTCATGAAATTCCATCAGGAAACGTGGAATTTCCTGGTGCTGCAATGAATATCACTTCAAATATTAGAAGTTTTACTGGAAAAAAATCTGAAGAAAAATGGGGACAGGAGCATCAAAGCCAAAGTGACGTAATTACTGGTTCCTTCAAGATGCTGGACCATTGGGATGATAAGAAATGAGGTGGTTTCAGAAGTTTTTTGCATGGGGCTCCTCAGTGAGTCTGGAAAATGGCAGAATGTTGATTGTGGATCATAAAGTAATCCAAATTTTTTATTGTAGCTTCTTGGGTTGTTTCATTGGCTGATTTGGTTTGTTTATGATTCTGGTTGTTTGCTTTTAGTTATGGAGGGGCTGTTTGGATAGTGGAATAGGGGGGAGAATAGCAGGGAATAGGGGGAGATTAAGTCTAGAAACCTGTTTATTTGAAAGGAGTAGATGGGTATAGCTATGCCAAAATAGGTGAAAAATAAGTTGGTATTTGTATTTCAAGTTCCCCCTCCAATTGTGTTATTCCACCCAATCTATTCCACTAGTATAAGGGGCTCACATGTCAAACAACTGTCACCACCTCTTATAAATCAGGGGATCATATGTCAAACAACTGTCACCACCTCTTATAAATCAGGGGGTCACATGTCAAATACACTCTACCACCTCTTATATATCATGGGGCACATATGTCAAATCATTTTTTCACCTTTTATAAATCCTTACCCGTATCTTATTCACATTTTATCCATAATTTATCCATGATCAACTTTTTTTTATGATGGGCCATTGATAGAAGGCTCATCTACTATTTTGACCCCTCGTTTTCTTTCATTACCTGTTGTCGTACCCCAATTTATCAATAAATAAAATTTGGTGGTAGGGTTCCCACCTTCTCTCAAAAAATGAAACTCCAGCAAGGTCAATGGATCACATCCTTCACAACTAAAACCATATTTAGAACCCAACCAACATTCAATCCTCAAACAGGAACATTTTTAGGAATTAATGGCACATCAATAATGAAATTCAAAGACAAGCAGAAACATTATTGTCTAATGGTGTGTGATTGTGCACAAATATAGATGGAAAATGAAATAAACTGAAGGAATTTAGGTTAAAGGGAAAATGATGGAAAGTAAATCTTCCCTTGGACCAATTTAATGTTGTTTGTGCATGTGATAAAAGTGAAATAATTTTCCCACTTTCCCTCACCTTCACTCCTTATGGGGAGGGGGAAATTTTCCAATTTTTTTCTAATAAGACAAAACTTGCAAGGAAAGTGAAGGAAAGTTTCTTCTTTCTCATTTTTGACACATACACTGGTCTTTTGAGTGGTTAAAGTGAATATAACTTTCCCTCACTTTCCTTCATTTTCCATCATGCACAAACACATCCTAACATATGCAGCTTGTGATAGTGAGTCATTCCCTTTCTAATCATTAACTCCTCAAGTAGAAACACTAAAATGGCTCCATTTCCAATAAATGCTAGACTTTGTTGGAAAAAAAGGAAAATATGTATTCAGCAAGGAAGCTAAATTGAAGTGAAATTTTGCTCTGACTGGGGAATTCCACACCAGACACTCAGCTCATATGGAGAACTCATCATTGTCCTTAAAGATTCATTTAGAATACCCAGGTGGATAATGAAGTTCTCACACAAAGGATGCAGACAAATCAAAGAAAAAAAATTGCTCTCAATGTTTCTATAAAAAAATCAACAAAGCACCAAGGAAGAGTAAGCATATTAGCATACCATGATGGGAATCCTTTGGTGCATAGACAGACAGATGGATGTAGAAGAAAAAAAAAAGAGAATTTCAAATTCATTAATAATCAAATTTCCAAAGATCAATAGACCTCATCATCAGCAAATGAAAACTCTCTGGAATTAGTGTTTTTTTTTTTTTGTTTGAAGAAGAAGAAGAAGAAGAAAGTTGCGAGGATACTTAATTTATCCAAAACTTTTGAATGGACATTTTACATTTATAAATCACAGTTACACTCTAGAGAAACACATTGGGGTATTGCAAAGATGCTTAAAATTCTATAATGACCTAGAAAGTGCTCTACCGTCACACATTGTTCCCATTTACAAAGATGATTTGAATGTTGTAAACATTTTTTATATCCTATAGTATTTCAAGCTTTCATGTTGTCATGTGTTATTTGAATATTAGGTTTCCCTGATAATTTTTTATGTTTTCCTCTTTTGAGAGAGAGAGAGAGAAGATAACAAAAAAAAGTTATATAAAAATGTTATCCAAAGGAGTATTCATTGTCTGCCTTCTGAGGTCATCATGTTAAACACTTGATACCTGTTCCATACCAAAACAAAACTGCTGAACACAAGCCTTCCAGAGTTCCATTGGATCATGTAACACTAATGAATCTAAATTCTTTTCTCAAAAAAAAAATTGTCATTTAACCATGAGCAGCTATAATAAAGGTGTCCACTTATCCAAAGAAATAATTTTGTATAAATGTCATCCTTGAAAAGAACATGTTGAGGGTTCAAACCTGAGGATAGAAGATCTTTTCTCCTCCAGAAGTTTGCATAACTCAACCTTCAGCCATACCACCTGGTAAAATAGATTTATCCTTTAAAACTCGAAGGACAACAATCTTAATAGGGGGCAACATTAAAGAATAAAGGGCAAACAACACATCAAAATAAAAGTATATTTATCTTTAAACTTTAATAAAACCATCACAAGTAAAACCAAGAAATTTTATGTGCTTAAAAATATGCCTAAGTATAAAAAAGTGTAAATGGATGACCTTCACAAGTCATATCAATTACAGATGTATGAAAATTCTTTTTACAATGATTATCTTGCAACCAAATCACACCATTGAACACAGGCCGAATCAGTAAAATTAGAAAATAAATAACTAACATGAATAGACACTGAAAAAAACCACAGTTAAAAATCATAACAATGAATTCTCTTTTGAAAAATAAGAATTACATCTATTAATTATAAATGTCGTTACAATGAGAATTAGCTTTGCAGTTTATACTTTGTCTAACTCATAAAAAATGTAAATTTAAATTATTCACTGAGAAAATGCATAGCCCATTCCTCCATATGCTAATGTTCATGTATGCCAACTAAAATTAATCGTCTCATTTATTATCATGAACTTATCAAGTCTTCAAGTACATCTGCATTTTCCTCTGATCTTTTTTTTTTTATAACAGGAAGGAACTCTACCAACCAACTTCATTGATAAGGTGGACATCTGATCTACTTGACTGTTAACAATCATATTACATTATGCAATCCAATCAACTCTTCAAAACTAGTTCTTTGAACGTGTGAAGAGAAAGTTCTAGATGCCTTACTAGGAAAGAATGGCAGACTTTGGTTGTCATGGAAAATAATGGACAAAATTATTTAGTTCAGCAAAAAAAAAAAAAAAAAAATTCAGTGAGTTTATTATCCATTATTGAACAATAGAATCTGCCTTATTCTCACATGCACACAGTTTAAAGACTGATGATCATGTCATAGATTATGTTCTCAGTTAAAGAAGCATGCAATTATCCATTTAAAGAATATCACAACCTAAGAAAAAAAAATTGATATCACAGAACTCCCAACGTCCAAGAAATATTTGACGACTTACCACAGATTTCCATTCGATAAACTTAAATACACACAGCACCAAGAAATGAGAAGAACCCCAGATATAGCACACAGCACCAAGAAATATCTTATAAAATCTCATCCACTTATCTTTGACTAGAGAAAAGAACAAAGCAGATTAAAAACATTACCTGCTCTTTCAGATCAGGAACAGAGTCAGCATCACCATCTCCAGTCATATTGTTCAAAAACTCATCTATATTGTTTGTCCTAGAAACATGCTGCTCACCATTTGCATGAACATCTCCTAATCCTTCCGTTGGATTTGTGTCTACCAATATTGACTGAGGGTCATGTTTAAAACTATAAAGCTTACATGCAAGACCCTGCGAATCCTTCCAGGCACGGACCCCTCTGGATCTTTCCTCCATCGCAGCTATTACTGAAGGCCTGTGTTTGTTCCTCAATTCCTGCAATTTTGCTTCGTTTACAGCCTGGTAACCCATACAAGCTGTCAAGACAAGTTGGCTGCTGTCAAAAGTTGAGCCAGCAAGAGACTGCAATAAAGTAACAGCATCTCCAGCATCCTTTGTAGTCACCAATGCGGGGCCTACAGTACAGAAGAAAGCCAATGTTGCAGCGCGCTTTTTAATGTGCAATCACTGTTCCAGACAATCTATAACAAAGTTAATTACCCAGTACCATATAACTCCATTACAGCAAGTGCTGAGCGAAAAAGCATAACACGATTTCCATCAAATAGAAGCACATCCCACACCCGCAGAACTGCATTTTTAAAAGTTTATCAAAAACAACACACATTTACAAAATGATCATCAAACACTTGTAAAGTGGTCGAAAAGGAAGAAATTATTGATTGATAAATTGATTATTGGCCAAAATGCTTTTTTTTTAGAAGAAGAAAAATTTGGCGCTATCTTATTAGTAAAAGAAGCCCCCTAACAAAGGGCCAAGCTATCTTATTGGCCCAAATGCAAATTGAGATGCAATTGTTTATATGCTGCAACAGAAAATAAAACCTGACCACTTTCCCATGGAAGCATATTCACGAAAATGGACAGGAACCAAGGTCCAGTAACCCATGCCACCTGCACTCCCAAGTAGTCCAGATGATTAACTGCACCCAAATAGCAAAACTATAAGAACTTATTCATATGAGTGTAAAAGCAAACAGAAGAACTCCTGAACAATTAAATTATTATGCACGCCTCTAAGGGGATGTAACATTAGTGATCGAATCCCGAAGAGTAGTCGTAAAATAATTACACAATAGAAATAATGATACTATTGCATTTTGTTTGTATTTGCATGCATACATACACACACAGACATATATATGTATATGTATATACATACATACATATATGTACATGTATATGTATATACATACATATATGTACACATATACACAATGAAACGAAAAGAGGTTGAAACTTTAGGAACAGCACCTCCAGGATTTCCTGAAAAACTGTTTAATCAAGAATTCAGAAGTGCCTAGAATATCACTCAGTTAAAATGTTGGAAACCCATTTGAACAAATATTACCAAACAATGGAAAAATGAAGCCTTTGGGAACTTTTCCACATTTATGAAAAACAAAAATATGGTGATCTTAACAGACTTAAAAATATCGCCTGGCTATTATGGCTATCCATTGCCATTAGAAGATTTGGAAATCATCATTGCAGAGTGAAGTAGAGATATGACTTCATTATCCCTTGTTAAATCACAAGAAATTATTCGATAACAAGATGTGCACCCAATCTAACCTTCAAATAAATAATATACAAACCTAATTTGGGGAATCTCTGGTGCACCAGCTCCTCAAAAACAAGTTGGTCCACCTGTGGCAACATGTCAGATAACATTGTCAAAAAATAGCAATTAGAAATCTGCACACCCTTATTTCATCTGTCTCCTGTATTGCATGCCTCCTTAATACGATATGAATCTCACATGAAATTCATGGGGATACATTATATGAAAAGGCAACAAAAATTCACCTGAGACTCAATCATTTCCTCTGAATAATAGCCATCAAAGTAGTCATCAATAATAGCCATCAAAGTCCTGGAGCAATAAAGACATTTAAATGATTGTCTATGCAGTAGCTACTACGAACAAAATGTTTTAAACTACCATCACATCCTGTTGGACATAACGTTCATCCTTCAAATGATTCAAAGCAAATGCCTATATTTGACCAGTGTGGACCTACCAAAATGCATTTTCCTCTGGCATCAACAATAGCAATAAGCCTGCGAAGAAATTCATTGCCTGCGTGAACACATAATTTGAAGAAAACACCGGCAGCATATCAGAATTGCGAGACATTATATTTATCCAACTTAGTTTCATAAGGTAACATTAAAGATTTCAAAAATATGTCATATCTAAATATTTCATTGCATCGTAAGAGGATAATTGAGCATTTATTTATCATACTCTATCATGTAAGTGACAGGAAAATGAGATATGGTGGGAGTTGGGTTAGCATGATAGAAAGATCAATACAATCAAATTTTATATGATACCGGAGGTGGCAGAAATGCTCTAAATTGCACAGTTCCTATAGGCCTACTTCGAAAGTCACTATATGGCATTTATTTCACAATATAAAACCATATAGTGATCTAGACTCCCTTTTTTTTTTCTTTTTTTTTCTTTTTTTTTGAGGAGGAAATTGGAGCATCTTAAACAAAGAGGAGACAAGAGATCTCCCAAGAACCCTAAAAGGGAAAGAAAGGAAAAAAGAAAGATGGAAGCCCCACCAAATCGAGGCATACCCCATAGTAATCCATAGTAATCTAGACATTAGAAAAATCGGGGCACACCTCTCTCTCCTGCTCACTTGTCGACATCCTCCTCGGACTCCACATTCTGTTTCTGATTTGCCATTCTGTTCCTGATTTGTCACATTCTGTTCCTGATTTGCCTCCATCTGACTCTGATGTGCCTATTGCTTTTCGCAAAGGTCGTCGGAGTTGTGTCACTGCTCATCCTCTTGCCCAGTTTGTTTCTTATCAGGGGCTTTCCGATTCCTATAGAGCTTATCTGGCTGCTACATCGTCTATTCGTATTCCTCGTACTGTTACCGAGGCATTACAGGATTCTCTATGGACCGCCGCTATGACCGCTGAGATGGATGCCCTGCAGAAAAATCATACGTGGGAGTTGATTGATCTTCCACCAGGGGAGAGGACCGTTGGTTGTCGATGGGTCTTCACAGTAAAATACAAGGCTGATGGGGCTGTTGAGCGATATAAGACACGCCTTGTTGCAAAAGGCTTTACTCAGACTCCAGGGAATGATTTTCATGCTACATTTGCTCCTGTTGCCAAGCTGACAATTGTTCGACTTCTTGTCTCTCTTGCTGCTTGCCACAACTGGCATCTTCATCAGATGGATGTGAAGAATGCTTTTCTTCACGGCGACTTGACAGAGAAAATTTATTATATGGATCCGCCGCCTGGTTTTCGTCTTCAGGGGGAGTATTCCTGAAAGGTGTGCCTTCTTCTCAAATCTCTATATGAACTGAAGCAGTCACTGAGAGCATGGTTTCAGAGATTCA
This sequence comes from Acorus calamus, assembly GCA_030737845.1. Classification (NCBI taxonomy): domain Eukaryota; kingdom Viridiplantae; phylum Streptophyta; class Magnoliopsida; order Acorales; family Acoraceae; genus Acorus; species Acorus calamus. The sequence continues at coordinate 22,880,744 of CM060860.1, forward strand.
GCGTAATCATTCTCTCTCTTGGATTTACTCGTTGTCATGCTGATCATATTTGCTTCATTCGTCGGAGTAATGGACGGTGCACCATTGTTTTAGTTTACGTTGATGATATTATTATCACAGGAGATGATGCTCATTACATTGTCAGAGTGAAGACTGAGCTTGGACAGGCATTTGATGTGAAGGATCTAGGTCTTCTTCGGTATTTTTGGGGATTGAGATTGCTCGCTCACGCCATGGTATTTCGCTCTCCCAGCGAAAATACACTCTTGACCTACTTGAGGACACCGGTATGCTTGGATGTCGCCCTGCCACTTCTCCCATGGACCAGAACCATCGCCTTCATGTTGAATCAGGCGACCTTCTGCCAGATCCTTCTTTGTATCAGCGTCTAGTGGGTCGTTTGATCTACTTGACAAACACTAGACCTGATTTGACTTTCGCTGTCAGCGTAGTGAGTCAATTCATGCATGCCCCACGGACTTCTCACCTAGATGTTGTTTACAGGATTCTTCGATACTTGAAGTCATGCCTAGATCTTGGCTTATTCTATGCTACTAGTGCTCAGCCTACCATTTCTTGCCACACTGATGCAGATTATGCTGGTTCGCTCACTGATCGACGATCCACTTCTGGTTTCTGTACTTTCCATGGGGGCAACCTTATTTCCTGGAAAAGTAAGAAACAGAGTGTTATCTCTCGTTCTTCTGCTGAGGCAGAATATCGTGCCATGGCCCAAGGCACATGTGAGATTATTTGGTTGCGCTCTCTTCTGACAGAGTTGGGATTCCCTGTAGCTGGTTCATCTACTTTGTTTTGTGATAACCGATCTGCCATTATGCTTGCCTCAGACTCAGTTCTTCATGAGCGGACCAAACACATTGAGGTTGATATTCACTTTCTTCGAAAGAAAGTACAGTCTGGCGCCATTGACACAGTTTTTGTCTCTTCCAATGAGCAGCTTGCCGATATGTTCACCAAGTCTGTCGGTCCCTCTATTCTTCATTCTAGTTTGACCAAGTTGGGCTTGATTGATATCTTCGCTCCAACTTGAGGGGGAGTATTGGAGTCATGGAATAGGCCTATTGTCGGGCCTATTCCCTCCGGCTCGGGGGTTGGGGGGCAACGATTGGGCGTACGGGGGTTCGGGGGCAGCGCCCCGACTCGAATTTTTTGTAATGGATATTTTGGTCATTTTCCTATTCTAGGGCTTGTACATCTTGTAACTATAAAAGGGACCTTTCGGTCACCATTACACAATACAATATTATTATTCCATCTATTTCTTCTGTTTGATCCAAGAGAATCAGAACGAATAGATTGAACTAGAAGATCCAAGGGCCAACTGTCCTTTGGTGACAGATATCTTGTGTGACCACCTCAAGATGTATCCTAATTAGGCTACAGGACTTGTATCCAGCGCCAAATACATGTAAGAGGATTCAGATGCAGCCAACTTTGTTGGTTTCCATCTTTTAGATGAGCTTTAGTTTCCTTTTAGACACACCTCTTTTTGTACATGTATAAAGGAGATCATACTTGGGGGAGGGGGGATTTTCTGTTTTTTTTATTTTCGCTTTTTCTGTAGCGTAACCTAAAAAAATATGTTATGTTCCTTTACTTGTCTCTTATGGCATGGGATTTTTTTGTTTTTGTTTTTCACTTTTTCTGTAACTTAAAAGGATATGTTCTCTTCCTTTTATGGTGTCTTAGGGCATGCAGGGTGCACATATCCAGAATTTCATCATTGTCACTCATCATGGACAGGTTTTTCATTGTGGCACAGGTGCCAGCTTCATTTTGTTACTCTGTTTTTTGTTTCATCTTTTTTTTCTTATATTTGGAAGCATCCTTGTTTCCCTTCTTTCCTAGAGGTTTGGCTTTTGGTCCACCTCTTTAAAAGTGTACTAAATGCTTTTTAGGAATTAAATCACAGGTGGTGTGCTCCCACCATTTGTTAGAAAAAAATCTTAAGTAGATAAGCCATTTCTTTTTCTTGGATGAAGAAGAAGAAGAAAAATATTATATTGTTCGAATACATAAATATGCTGACATACAGAAATTCTTGAGTAATCCACAGAAGTGGTGGTGCATCAGGTCAGAGATTTCATTATACAATATACCAAAAATATCTCTCAATAGATCAAGAAGTCCCTTTTTTTTAGTTTCTGACACACTGAATTTCACATACACCATCAGTTAGACGCCTCCAGTAACATTGATTGTATTTGGTTGGCATAGAGGGCTAACAATACTTCTCATACGAAGTATAAAAAAATTATCAGATGTTTGATATGAAGATGCAATAAACTTTTATCGCTTTAATTTTGATGTCTCACATAATTAACATTTGTTTGACTTTCAAAGAATAAGAAAAACCAAATAGGATACAACTTCATACATTGACCAGAATGAACTTTATGGGTTTTAGCTCTTAATGTGTGCCTACAACTTCAAATCTCCACCTGTAACCATTTAAAAGAGCAGCATGACTGAAAGCTTCAAAAACCTGTAGTACTACCTGGCAATACCCAACAGATGGATTGTGTCGAGCATATGCTGTAAGCAAGCGCCTCAAAGCATTTCTTCCATCTTCATCTAAAGCAGGATGTCCTGGAAAAGTTCGAGGCAAATCCTACAATAAATCATGATAATCACATATATCAGTGTTAAATTAAAGTTATATAAAAAAAATGAATACAAAAAAAATTACGAGCATTGATGATAATAAAGTTCATGAATCTGTAACCTTCTCAATCTGCCCTTTCCATTTCTCAGTTGCCCCTTTCAGATTAGTGTTTGATATATTACTAGAGTCATTTGAAGGGGAAACATCTAGCTCCTCCTTATCATCATGATCCTTGGCTGCAAGCAAATCCTGGTAATAATTCTCCACTCGACGGGCTCTCACACCAACAAATGCTTGCCAAAGCTGAAAAGGAACAAGCACAAGATTTCCAATTCAGTAAGAATTTCACGTGAGCTAGCAAATAGCTGTACAAGAGTAAAGAAACTAAGCATAGCATGGGAAGGGCTTCAAGAACAAGATCCAGAAATCAATGACAAATACCATAAAAAATACAAGATCTTCTAGAATTGTGAATGGAAATGAATAATTACCCAAGGGAAAAAAAATGCTTCAGAAAACTAGCTACATAGGTGGTATACAAAATCAGCAATGCATAACTACTCAAATACCTCTCCTCGGAGAGCCATTGGCACTCCTCCACGAACCAGGCACTCCAACTCTTCTTTCCAAGGAAAGAATAACTCAGGAGAGACCAGCTGGCTAGAATGATCAACTCTCCTCGGAGAGCCATCACTCGAAGCTGCATCTTGGACCAGATCTGACCTCTCTACATCATAGAATTCCTCCTCTGAATCCTCCTCCACAGACCCTCTTGTGGGTTTACCCTCCTCAATCAGAGCAAGATGGTCACCATTCCGGGCATCCCGTTCAGCTTTTGGATTTTGTCCTTTCTTATTGACATGAAGGCTCATCATGCTCTCAATCGCAGCAAGGGAGGGCCTAATTTGAGCCCATATTTGGATATTGTGATTCCTACTTTTCTTTGACTCCGTCTTGCTTTCCAAATCATCCTGTTCCGAGATGACCGTTTCCAGACCAGAGACCACGCTACTGTCTTCCTCCAATGAAAGGCCATCTATGGGCAACTCAGCTGACTCTGCTTGCCTTTCCAAGAAGTCCTTCCATTTGTCAGACCGCTCCTCCTCCTCTTCCTAAATCCACAGTTCATAAAACACATTCAACTTTTAACACAAAAAATCGGATAGATACATGTAACGTATAATTTGCAAAAGTAAATTCAGTTTTCTATGCAATAAAAGAATTTGAGAAATGATAGTGGCATGCCTTGTATATGTTCGCATACTCCTTGTATCTCTGCAAGTGTTGAGGCCGCACCGCAAACCCATATGCATCCCTGTTAACTCAAAACAAAATCAACTTGCTCATCCATTGCTTTAATTTGGCACCAAATAAGGAAAAAGGCAATAATTTTCATACTTTTCAAACATAACCCAATTAAAAAAAAAAATCAGACACCCAGTATTAAAGAGCATCCCAATTCATTCAAACAAAATCAACTTGCTTGTGAATTCATTTTTTTTAATTTCTTATCTAGTGGGGGAGGGGGGGGGGGAATAAAACACTTCATAGACTCTACTGATCAAGAATGACCCGTTCTCACTAAAATGCAGCACAATCAAAAACCACTTTATTGAAATTCTCACTGAACACACTCATGAGATTCGACATTCCCCCAGTTCAACATTTTACCTGAAATCAACATCCATAGAAAGATCGTGCTTTCAATCCAGACCACGATGGAATCTGACTCTAATGTCCATGGCAAGGAGACAATGACCGGCCAAGATCAGATCTGGCGGGTCCCAATAAACCCTAGAATGATCCGTGATCAAATCAATAACCCCCCAACTTCACAGATCCCGCATTATGAGATCGAACCGTTAAAACAAAAAAAAAAAACCCAAAAAATGAAGAAACAACGCCAGAAGAGACGAAGAGCGAATGAAAACAAGAGAAACCCTAGATCCCGGCGATCGCGGGAGGAGGTGTCGATGATGGGATGTACACGTGTCAGGATCACAGATCTCTTCGTAATTCTTGATGAATACGAGGTCTATAGTAAGTCACACTCTATATAAAGATAAAACATTTGTTACCTCTTGTGTTCGAAGGTGATGAGAGACAGGTTCTTCGCCTTCATTTTCTCTCGCACTCTTTCGCTCTCACTCTCTCTCTCTCTTGAGACCCAATTTTTTCGGCTCTCGATCTACAAAGAAAGAGAGGAGCAAATGAGAGGTGAAACCCTTCTTAGCGGCGTCTTCGTCTCGATTTTCTGCAACCGAATTGTGAGTTCTGAAACCAGTCTCTCTTAAATCTTTGAAGTGAACACGAGTTTGACGAGAAGTGGAAGACGCTCTAGGTCTGCTGTCATGCCGGATCGCCTCACATTAACTTGAATTGCGGATAAATTTAATTAAGGGAATTTATCTTTTAAAACAATTGATCTTTTAAAACACCAGGGGACTTTTTTTTTTTTTTTTTTTTTTTTTTGACATTTGAGCCGTCAATTAAAACTCAAGTCATATATAATTTTTTATTTTAAAATAATAAATATCATCTAGATATATGTTTTAATTAAAATATATATATAATTTTATTTTAAGTTAAATGAATTTCTTTAAAAAAATTTAATAATATATTTATATATCTAATAACGTAAATGTTTTGTTAGATTTTTAATAAAATATATAAAATTGTATTTTAATTGATAAAAATGATGGAATGTCACATGCTTTATGTCTAACATTATCCTTCTATTAAACTTGACTGTCGGAACTGTGGACCGACATTAGTTGATAAGGCAGTATAGTGTATTGAATATTGCGATATCTACGTGTCTTTAAAAGTAAATTGATGTGATGTGGGAGACATCATGAAATGGCGATTTTGTTTTTTAGTGTACGGTTTCTTTTATGATGATGTCGGCACGTGTTTCTCTTCATAATTATGGACCCCAGTGAGGGGTTTAAATTATTTGCCGATTTAATAATAATTATAACGATATCACATTCGGAAGTTGCGTAGATCTCGAAGTGAAAAAGGTTTACGACATTTTCCATGCAAGCTCATGTGGTTTTAGCGTATTTTTTGCGTGAAAAAGTGACTTTTATATATCTTCTTATTATTGAGTATTGACATGGGGAACCCACCGAACGCGGTTTTCTTTGAAATTTGAAAGAAAGCGTTGCGTTAAACACTTTTAGGCTCCGTTTGGATCCACGCCCGGGGCCGCTGCGTCGGCGAAAGCGAGGTCTAACGCGAGAATCGTTTTTTTGAGGCGTCGGGGAGGCGAGGAAAATTTAGCTTGAAACGCTGAATAAAAGAATCAAACGCGGAAACTCAGTTTTTCGTTTGGTTGGGCGTCGGCGTCCGCCACCACCAACGCGGGTGGAACGCGGATCCAAACGGAGCCTTAGTCTCCACTTTGGAACATGGGTTAAGTGAGAATAAGAACGGTATAAAAATGATATAAGAATAAATAAAAATAATAATTATTTATTTATAAAGTATAACTTAATATTACAAAGTCAATTTAAACGAGTATAAAAGAATCTAACAATTCTAAATAACATTTATGATAAGTTATACTCAATTTATCTATTCTCATAGATAAGTGGGACTCACCTATAAATATAAAAAAAAAACTCAGCACATCAAATCACCTATCAACACCTCTTATACATCAATAGGGTCCACATGTCAAATCAACTTTTTACACCTTATTTATATTTTGTTCTTCATCAACCAAACAACTCAACATTTATTCTTACATTTTCCAATGAAAATAAAAAAAACAGAACAAAAAAAAAAATCTCTTATTCATGTAGAATTGTTATCTATATTGACATATTTATCTATTCAGAATAACTCAATTTTTCAATCTAAACGGGACCTTAAATGTCATGTCTTTAACCTTGTTTGGATGGAGAATTAAATTATTCTTATGTTTATAACTATTTTATTATAAATAAAAATAAAATAATTTTTTATTTGATTATGTTTTGAATTATTTTCATTAATAAACCTAATAGTAAAGTTTTCTATTTAAATAAAATATGAATAAGGTATGGATAAGTATTTATAAATGGTGAAAAATGATAATATTTGATTTACAAAAGATGGTAACAGTTGATTTGACAGTGGGTCAATATATTCTTTTGGGTTGAATTACTCGGAATAACTTAATTCCAGAGTTGGTTGGAATCCATATATCAGTTAATTCTAGCATTCGAATTCTCATTTATTCTAGCCTTCCAAACACTCATTTTGAGATTATTCCATCTTATCTCAATTTATTCCAGCCTCTATTCTGTATCCAAACATGGGCAAAACTTTTACCAAAAATAAAAAAAAATGCACTATTACACGTAGTTTTTTTTACAGTCCAAAATATAATCCTATATATTTTATTAAAAATTCAGTGAAGTAAATATCTCATTAATTAATATTTTCTTACATTTATTAAAAATGAATTCATTTAATTTAAAATAAAGCGATATATAATTTTTATTAAAGCATGTACTTTATTAGATGTTGTTTACAATTTGGTGTGGTCTGAGTTTTAGTTGAGAAAATTAAGTGACTGAGTCTAATATATATATATATATATATATATATATATATATATATATATATAGAGTCGTGATATTATACGGTCATGCGGTCGCGATTCACGGGCCGTCGATCACGGGTCCATCGCATCGGACGGTCGGGTGCGATTCACGTCGACCGTTGGATGCGATGGACCCGCGATCGGACGACGCACGTCGAATCCGCACGACCGCACCGACCGCATATTATCGGAAATATATATATATATATATATATATATATATATATATATATATATATATATATATATATATATATATATGCCGACGATTAGGTGCGGTGTGCGGTCGGTACGGTGTGCGACGTGGGTCGTCCGATCGCGGGTCCATCGCATCCAACGGTCGACGTGAATCACACCCGACCGTCCGATGCGATGGACCCGTGATCGACGGCCCGTGATCGCGCACTGCACCGACCGCACACCGCACGTAATAGTGTGTGTGTGTGTGTATATATATATATATGCGGCCGGTGCGGTCGTGCGGATTCGACGTGCGTCGTCCGATCGCGGGTCCATCGCATCCAACGGGCGACGTGAATCGCACCCGACCGTCCGATGCGATGGACCCGTGATCGACGGCCCGTGAATCGTGACCGCATGACCGTATAATATCACGACTATATATATATATATGAGGCCGGTTATTAGACGGACGCCCGCAAATCATATTTTTGTGGACGTCCGTCTAGACCATCTGATCAATTTTCGATCGGATGGCTCAAAAAAATTTAGACTGTGACCACTGCCGACTCTCTATGACCGACCATCCGCGACCATGACCGTCCACCCACGACCAACGGCGTCCACTCCCCGGCCACCATCGGCGACCACCCACAACCCCGTCGATCACACGCATCCCCGACGACCATCTTCTGCGACTGTCACCCGCGACCTTCGTCGACCGCCCGCAACCACCGACGTCCACCCCCGACCACCCGCAACCGACGGAGACCCCGATTCTAGGTTGAGAGCTCTCTCTCTCTCTCTCTATGATTAGGATTTCTATCCAAATAAATTTATTTTGATGGTCGGTGTTCACTATTTTTTGGGGTTTACTTGTTCTAATCTACTTATTTTGTGAATTTGAAGATGTATTATTTTTAATTTTATATATTTATTTATTAATTTGGATTTGCATTGGTAAAAAAAGTAGTGTGATTAAATATGTGTTTATTCTTACCCAGATAAGAAGATGGTCTTGATTTTGATTTATATTTTTTATTTGACTTCTGTTTTTAACATTTATGCAGTTCTCTGCCTTTCAAATTGTGATTTTGAAGAAATTTTTTCCAATAATAATTTTTTTTGTGAATTTTAAGAATTTTTATTTTTATTTTTTGGATTTGCATTGTTGAAGAAAGTAGTTCATTATTGAAATGTATAATTATTTGTTCTTACCTATACGAGAAAAAAGTTGCAGATTTCCTTAAATACTTTGTGACTAATCTTTATAGGACAAAAGCCCTAAAATTGAAACAGACATACTACTACTGATGAAGGCTGTTGATGATATTGAGCAAAAAATGTTGATGATGTAGCTATTTTTGGTAGCTGATGATGTTGTTTGTTGATGGTTATGTTAATTGTTGTTGCTGTTTGTGGAAGCTGGCCTCAGATTTTGAATGTTGATGTTGCTTAGAAGTTTTTGTCTTCATGTTCATGTAAATAAATGAATGAAAACATGTTGCTGTTATTGTTTGAAGCACGGCAATTTTGTTTATGGATTCGTAATGTGATCTTAGTTATCTGTTTTGGGGTTTAAGTTACAAAGGTGAGTTTTTTTATATATTGATCTATCTTTTGTGTTTGGTCTATTATTGTTTCTCATTAGCATAGCTAGATTGGGCACTGAACTGAATTGAACAGAGCTATTTAATTTATTTTTTTGGGTTTTGTTTTATTCTTAGGCTAGACAGTCTATATATTTCTTGGATTTTAATTGATGTGTTTTTTTCATTAGATTATATGTGGGTGCTCAATTGTCAATTGGCTTTTAGTGATGGTTGTTATTGGCTGTTGAAGTGTTGAAGTCTATTAAGCAGTTCTGTTTTCATGCAATCTATTGTTAAACTGTTATTGGATGTAGAAGTATTGAAGTGATAATTTTAAAATTATGAAGCTGTTAAGTGTTGGCTGTTGAAGTTTTTGATAAATTTTTATTGGTTAATGACATTGCTTGACAGGTTATCTTAAACGGGTCAAGTTCTTGGCCCTCATGTTTTTTATTAAAAAAATTGCAAATTCACCAAACCCAAAATTAGTTCTGACCCTCTGCAGCATATCATTAACAATGTGACAATCTATGATAATGGATTTTTCTTTATTTCAAGTGTTTTCAGGTGTTCTCAAGGGATCATGCATTCAAACCGAGTTTATGTGAGTGTTGTGAGTATATGTGGTATTGTGACTTTATGTATGTGAGTTTTGTTGTGAGCAGTGGTTGGACATAAAGAACATCAGACTTCAATGCAGCAAGTCATACAACTATCAAATATTATTTCCTATGCATATGTGAAAGATGCACCTACAAAGAATAATACCACCCAGAAATACCACCCAAAAATATGCACCTACATCCATCAAATATTTCCCTTGGCTATCAAACAAATGAAAATGGGAAACCTTTAAAATATAGATATAGCAGTGAAACATAAAACTTGGCAATTGACTATTACCAAAACAAAAAACCATCTGTTTAAAAACAACAACCACTAACAATTTAACACATAATTACAACATCAACCACCTGTTTAACAACAACCACCACTAACAATTTAACACAAAATTACAACATCCCCTAATTAGGGATTCCTCTGTAGATTCATGAGTACCAACTTTTTCTACGTTTGTAGAAGTCTCGAAAGGACTAACTCTTTATCTTGAAGTCTCCAAGGCCTTCAAAACCTCCTGTGCCTTCAGGAGCTGAATAAAAATTTGAATGAAGGTTTCCCACTTCAAGAAGGATTTAAATTTGAGTGAAAAACATTACAACATCAACAGCTTGTTTAAAAAAAAGGACAAAAATTAAGGAAGCCAAAGTCCCTTGAGAACACATGAGAACTCCAAATCAATTTTAAAAAAAAAGGAAGCCAAAGTCACCACATCAATAGCCAACACCACTCACATAAACTCACAACAATACTCACATAAATTCACATAACAACAGTTTGACATTCCATAGTAAATATATCAAATTTAAAAGAGAAGCTCAATAGTAATGCACATGGTGATTAGAGAGATTTCAAAATGATAGGCCATAACACAGATAATGATATGCAACAAGTCAATTTCATCTAGTTTTTTTATTATTATTCTTGATGGTCAGAAAGCTATAACATATGGGGGCTTGCTCTGCTACAACCCTTGATAAAAAAAACCCCAATCAAGATACACCCTAGATGAAAACCCCCCTATTATCACAAACGCTAGATGAAATTTCCCAAATCATGAAAAACCCTAGATGAAAAACCCCAAATCATCATAAACCCTAGATGAAAAACCTCCATTCATCACAAACCATAGATGATAAAACCCTAGTCATCACAAACCCATGAGATCATGAAATTAAAAACCCTTATTTTACCAGATCAAAAATAAAAAACACAAATGATAGGATATAGATAGGAATTTGATTTTTAGCAATCCTTTGATTGGGGATTAGCCACCAACAATCCTTTGATTGGGGATTAGCCACCAACAAACTTGAATTTTAATATCAGAAAATCATATATAATAGATTACAACCAATGTCTTTATATAGGATTACAAACAATTGTTATTATAACTACCTAGCAATCATGCTCCTAAATTAGTGACAACCAACTCCCATTACACAATAACTTAATAACATATTACATAACCAACTAGTAGCAGTTTTCTAACATTCACCCCTCCTTGAAGCAAGGCTTGTCCTCAAGCCACAAAAGAATCAGACATCGGTGCAGGTTCAATTTCTTCCATGTCAACTTCAGTAGCTCCATCTAAGAGAGAAAGGCGAGGTTTTTGACAAACATGACCAGGTTTATAAGTTTCATCACAATTAAAACAAAGGCCCTTCTCACGTCGTTCCTTATGTTCAGCCCAAGAAAGGCGTTTAACATTGGAAGGTAAAGCAGGTAATTGTGCAGTAGGTTTTGAAGTAGATGGCATAGACGAGAAAAAAGGAGATCCTGAATTTGAAGAACGAGAAGGAGACCTTGTCGCATTATGAATTGTTGTTGCAGTAATGGCATCCTCCTGACAAAGTGCTAATTCAAAAGCTTCAATAAGACCCACCGGACGAAGTAGATGAACACCAGCCCGTATATCAGCACGGAGGCCAGACAAAAAAATACTAACTTGATGCGATTCAAGCATTCCAGGAACTAAATTGACCAATTTCTCGAACTCAGTAATGAACTCACGAACAGTGCCGGTTTGAGACAATTTGGACAATGAACTGCAAGGATCAATATGTTGATGAGAGCCAAAACGAGCACAAATTGCTCGAGAAAATTGTTGCCAAGTTAACAACCCAATAGATTGTTTAAGCCAACGATACCAAGGAATAGCATCCCCTTGAAGGTGGACAGATGCTAATGGAACCATTTGCGCATCTGTAACACCATTAAGTTCCTGATATTGCTCAGCTTGAAACAACCACCCTTCAGGATCAATACCATCAAATATGGGGAAATCAATTCGGAGAGTTTTTCTTTGAAAAATTGGACCAACCTCCTCGTCATGATGATGACGATCACGGTTAGGCTGTGGTCGTTCAGGATTTACCTGGTTTGCTGGCCGATCTTGAAGTAGAGCCTGAATATTCTGAAGAATAGTATGATGAGTCTAACGATCACGCAATAATTCTTGAATATTGGTAGACATCTCATCCATTCGAGTAGTAAGAACAGCAACCTGTTCTTCAAGTTCCTTGATTGTCATCACAACCTGGAACCTGCTCTGATACCAAATGATAGGATATAGATAGGAATTTGATTTTTAGCAATCCTTTGATTGGGGATTAGCCACCAACAAACTTGAATTTTAATATCAGAAAATCATATATAATAGATTACAACCAATGTCTTTATATAAGATTACAAACAATTGTTATTATAACTACCTAGCAATCATGCTCCTAAATTAGTGACAACCAACTCCCATTACACAATAACTTAATAACATATTACATAACCAACTAGTAGCAGTTTTCCAACAACAAATCATAGAGAGAGAGAGAGAGAGAGAGAGAGGAGAACCTGGAATCAGGGTTTCTGTGAGTCACCGGTGGTCATTGGGGGTCGCGGGTGGTCAACGGGGGTTCGCGGGTGGTTGCGGTAGCCACAGAGGGTCAAGGGTTTGGTTTTCATTTGGTAGAGGAGAGAGAGAGTCGAGAGAGATGGGGGTCACTGACTAACAAAAATTTAGTTTTTTGGGTTTTTTTACCGTCCAATCACATCTGATCGGATGGATGAGATCAAACAAAGTAGATTAAGTGGTGGACCTTATTTACATTTTGTTTTTTTGGGACCGTCCGATCTTACGCGATCGGGCGGTCAGGACGGACGTCCGTATGTGATCCGACCTCTATATAAGAGGGGTGATTACGTGCGGCGAACGGCGGGTGCGGCAGCGATCACGGGCCGTCAATCACGGGTTCATCGCATCCGACGGTCGATGTGAATCGCATTCGACCGTCGGATGCGATGGACCCGTGATCGATGACCTGTGATTGCTGCCGCACCCGCCGTTCGCCGTATGTAATCACCCCTCATATATATATATATATATATATATATATATATATATATATATATATATATATATTCGATAATATGCGGTCGCGATCGCGGACCGTCCGATCGCGGGTCCATCGCATCCAACGGTCGACGTGAATCGCACCCGACCGTCCGATGCGATGGACCCATGATCGCGACCGCACGACCGTATAATATCACGACTATATATATATATATATATATATATATATATATATATATATATATATAGTCGTGATATTATACGGTCGTGCAGTCGGTGCGGTCGCGATCACGGGTCCATCGCATCGGACGGTCGGGTGCGATTCACGTCGACCGTTGGATGCGATGGACCCGCGATCGCGACCGCACGACCGCATATTATCGAAAATATATATATATATATATATATATATATATATATATATATATATATATATATATATATATATATATATATATATATATATAACCGATTAGGTGCGGCGGAACGGCGGGTGCGGCAGCGACGTGGGCCGTTGATCACGGGTCCATCGCATCGGACGGTCGGGTGCGATTCACATCGACCGTCAGATGCGATGGACCCGCGATCGAACGGCCCATGTCGCTGCCGCACCGCCGTTCTGCCGCACCCAATCACTTGACTATATATATATATATATATCATGTCTAAGACAGTGCAATGTTTGGATGTGAGGTTGATTGAAATGCCAAAAAATGAGGTGGGACTACAAAAACTGAAAATCCGTTTGATTCAGCTTTTGAGAATTCAGATTTTGAAGCACAAAATATCCCCCAAATGCAAATACTAGCAGAACCCGATCTACTGATCTACATAGCTAGTTAATAGGGTGATTTCAAAGGAGTGTTTATAATGAGCTCTCTTTTTCTAAAAACCATTAACACTTATTTGAATGCAGGCCGTGCGAACCCGTAAGGTTGATCTAGCTTTGAGTTTGATAGTAGAAAGATTATATAAAAAAATACCTGATTAATATAAGAATAGATGTCAATTGCAATAAATTAGGCAATAAAATGTTTACTTGGTAAGGACTTAGAAATGCTTGGATGCCAAATTGTTTGGATATAAACATGGACAAATGACTCGAGTGGTAAAAATGGTGTCTGATATCAATTTGTGTTGATTAATTTCCTCATTTAAACATTTGACAAGATTGTTCAACAATCTGTTCTTGAAACTTGAGATTTGGCCCATGACTGAATTATTTGACCGATGATTTATAAACCGCTGAGCAGTATTTAAAATGTGATGAGATTTAAAAGGGTGAATTAGACATGTATTTCCATGCAATGGGAGTCATGTTTTTATACCTGTAAGTCCGAGCTCGTCCCTTCTCTTCTGATTGCCTCCACATCCAAACATCAACCGTCTTCATTTATTTTTGAATTTTAAACCCTTTTTCATTGTGGGTTGTTGATGTGTTGCTTTGAATAATGTGCTTCTGTTGTGCAAATGGATAGAGATGTGTGATCTACTGAGTATTAATCTAATTTGGTGCTAACACAGGGATCTGTTTCTTGTAAATTTTATTTTTTCTTCTTATTAAGTTTCTAGATTACATTAGATTATCTAAATTAAACGTCAATTGATTTTTAATACTAAACAAAATAGGATTTCAATACTAAACAAAATAATCTTTAATATCTAAAAAAAAAACTTGTTTGAGATTTTTCAACCAAACATCAAAATAACATTCAACACTTACAAAATGGACCAAAATAACATTCTAATAAGCTCATATATTAAGTGGTCAACCAAATACACTTATCTAAATAACTGCATAATATTTTCCACTGAACCGAACACTTTTTTCTGCACTTTTAAAGATTATCAGCATAACCTCTTTCTGCACTTATTAATCAGTATTTAAAATCTGCATTCCACCGCTGTCAAATGCCCCCTAATACTTTTTTTTTTGATAAATTTTTTTTATTTCTTGATTGAGGGGTACACCTCTACTAACATGTTAAAAGATGGTTTGATATTCCATATGTAATACTTATAACATCAAAAGATTGTTTATGGTTGTCGGTGTTTAAGTAAGCTTTGTGG
This sequence comes from Acorus calamus, assembly GCA_030737845.1. Taxonomy (NCBI): domain Eukaryota; kingdom Viridiplantae; phylum Streptophyta; class Magnoliopsida; order Acorales; family Acoraceae; genus Acorus; species Acorus calamus. The sequence goes on from CM060860.1 coordinate 22,895,776, forward strand.
ATTTGGTCTCATCCTATTATTCATTGTTGTTCATAATCAAGCACATATTTCTGAGTGATCATTTGAAAGTAGATTGGACCATACGTATATGCTCCATCTCCATCACATGTGTGGCATCCTCCCTATAATATCTCAAAGGCCTAATTTGGCAAAGGGATAAATTTTTAAGAAAAATTAGCCTAATTTATAGGGATAAAAAAACTACTATTTTTATCTATATTTGCATTTGGTAATGTTTTTTATTATCCTCATTTTTATGTTCTTATCCGCAATCTTGTATATGGGATAATTTTAAATTTTTTGAAAAAATATCAAATCTGCCCTTCCTATCATGATGTATTATTATTGTTTGGAGGAACACATTCTTTCCATCTTTTTTTTTAATGGTAGTCATAATTGTTATCCCAATTTTACAAAATAGAGATAAAAAATTGGGACAAAGTTTGTTCCACCTTTTACCCAGAACAAACTATCCTGATTTTTTATCTCAAACTGTGGGCAATTGTCCATGCTTTATCCTCATATTTTTTTTATGCCATATGTAATAGCAAGTGATCTAACCCAATTTTTTCCTTATCCCCATGCCAAATTAGGCCAAATGGTACAGTTGGTACTTAATAATATAATGTTCATTCAGTTATATCACTTATCTAAATTGAATATCCAGAAATATATCCATATCCGATATCTGACAGATATTCAAAAGAAATATCCGTATCCATCCGAAAATCTAGATTCGGATAATTGTTTGAATATTTTAAATGTATAAGAAAGTGATTCAAATAAAAATCCAATATCCAAAAGTAAAAAAAAATATATCTAATACTGAAATATATAAAAAATATCTAATAATTATGTAGTATAAAACAGAAAATATAAGTAAACACACAAAACATTACATGTTTTTTTTATAAAAAAAAAACTCATACGAATACTAAGTTTTAAATATATTAATATAATAAATAATGTTATAATATTATTTCAGATACAAATATTTTTTAGATCGGATATCATCATATTCATATTCAATCCAAAATATTTCAAATATGGATTTTCGGATATCAGATAATTTTTAAAAATTTTGATCGAATACGAATGTTTTTCAGATAATTGATAGGCTTACGCATGGGTCCCCCATACGTTGACGACTCCCTAAATCCCAAAAATAGTTAGTTCATTATCTATTTATTGGGAATTCTTGTTTAGTTTTTTAATTATTTTATTTATACATAAATATTTTTTTTCCATTTTTTACTTTTGACTTTTTGTTTTGTATGTTCTTCTTTTACTGGGAATCTATTCTAATTATTTTTTTATTTACAAAAAATAAAATCTTACTAGGTCATGTGTTATATTTAAAATTTTGTTTTTATTTGTTTGTATTTTTAATTGTTTTTAATTTTTGGATTTAACTTATATATTATTTTTATAATTTGATTGTTTGTTATTTAATTATCTGTTTCCCCTTTTATGATATTTATTTTTGCAGAATAAATTGTGTAAAATTTAAAAGGAATTTAAAAATAGTTTAAAAATATTTTGACTGTAATCACAGGAACATGAGTTAGCCTAGGGCATAATCTCTCTATGGTAATCTCAGGGCTACCCTGCATTATAAGCTTATGTGGTTCAAAAAATTGACCCTACAAATGCTCTATTGTACTCCTCTACTGGCCTTAGAAATGAAAGATATGAAAACAAAGTAGGGCGTTATTATATTCAATTCTTTTTTACAGTCCAAAATATCATCATATATGTATCATTAAATATCCAGTGAAACATATGCATCGTTAGACGAGGTACATATATCGTTAATTTTTTTTACATTTATTAAAAATAAGTTTATTTAATTTGAAATAGAGAGATATACACTTTTTATCAAAACTTATACATTGATAAATGATGTTTACAATTTAAAAAAAAATAAAACATATATGGTTTGCGTTTTAGACTGTAAAAAAGACTGATTGGATCAACATTTGGTCAAAAGCTCGAAAATTCAAAACCCTTAACCCAAACCTGTAAGGCCAAAGCCCAGCTCACTAACGCATCAAGCCCGGACTTCATACTAATGCCGAAGCCCAATCCATGGGCTAGTCCAAACTAAGCCCATAAGTTGACCCCACGGGTTAGACCTGTGGACGGTCCAAGGTGGGGAGGGGAGAGTGGACCCCCCCCCCCCCACTCCTATAAAAAGGGTGTTGTTATACTAGCCTCCGTTTGGATGCGGAATAGGAGACTACATAACATTGAATAAAGCGGAATATGGCAATTTGGATGTTTGAGTGTATTGGACATTCAAGGATAACGTATGCCTGGATAAACTGGTATAAAGTGGTATATGGATTCCGGCCAATCCTTATAATTAAAGTTATTCTATGTTATTCTACCCAAATAATATGTGGGCCTACTGTCAAATCAATCGTCATCACTGCTTATAAATCACCTGTCAAATCAACTATCATCCTTTTTCTCCTTTTATAAATTTTTATCCACAATTTATTCACATTTTATCCAAATAATTTTTTTTATTATTACGTTTTCCAATGAGAATAATTCAAAACATAACCAAACACAAAATCACTTATTCCACTATTATATTCACTTATGTTGGTATAACTGTATATCCCAAAATAAGTCTTATTCTGTATCCAAACGGAGGCTTAGTTTTTTTTTTTTACAGTCCAAAATGCAGTCTTATATACCTCTTTAGAAACCTAGGGAAACATATATACATTATCTAATGATGCATATACCTTGTTAATTTTTTTCTTACACTTATTGAAAACGGTTTCATTTCGTTCCAAATAAAGCGATATGTAATGCCCCCGAATCCACGACTCCGTTTTGAAGCGTAGAATCCGAGTGTGTTAACCTTATTTTCTTGAATCTCATAGTTCTATATATATACATATATTTTTATCCAAAGATATAATAAAATAATACTAAAATAAATTTTATTCTTCAAAGATACTAAAACATCTAAGATTTTAACAATACTCCCAATGTGTCTGGATATAATTTATACATAAGAAGATATACAACTTGACATAAACATAGTTACTAGGAAGATGAGCCAACTACATGTCAAATAAAAATTTTCAATTCCTTCGACCAAGCAAGTCTAACGTTCTCGCACCCACGATCTCAGCTACACAAGATTCACCAATCTAAGTCTTTAAATTTGAAAGGTTGAGAAAAGAGGGGCGAGCAACCACACGCTCAGTTAATGGACTTATAACGTCCCATTAATAATAATATATATCAAAATAATAACTTTGAAAATAACAGAGTTATAAAAATCTGAGTCACGCAGAACATGATATAGCATAATAAGGAAAACACATGTAAGTCGTACTAAACTTGTAAAATAATAATGCATCTCTTTGGAGGAATAATCATAAAATTCACAAGCACGATACCACATGATGCATATGATGCAACGGACACGCATGCCCGTATGGTACGTAGCCGAAAGATGCTCCATTTAGAGCCTGATCACGCAGACCAGTGTCACGCAGACAATGTTCCGTAGACAGGGTCCCACTGGACTAGGTCACACAGATCGGCCGTCACGTAGACAATATCACGCAGACTGATGATATGCATGCATGATCAATTCATCAACCCATAATTTGCATGCAAGAATAACATAGTCTCCAACATATAGTTCATACATAAAATAATGTCTCAAAACGTGATGTCATGCTCATGTATTCTATACTCAAAATAACAGTTGTATTCATAACATAGGCATGATGTGAATATGATATAAATATAAGAAGTTTCAAAATCTACATAGAGACTAGACCCGCTCACCTTAGGTCTAACGACATGAAACAACTCCATAAGGTTTAAGGCAACCTAACCAGTCCTGAAACGATAGGAATTGATCATAAAATGCGCAAACAGTACGGGACCTAATAGAACTCATACACACAGAAAAATTGACGGCTCTGTTAAGAGCCGTCCGAGGCAAACCTGACGGCTCCTTTGGGACTGTCTCTTACAAATCGACGGCTCCTCTGGGAGCCATCCAGAACGTGCTCGACGGCTCTCAATGGAGCTGTGCTGAGGTAGAAGGCATGAAACCGTAATTTTTTATTAAAATATCCTAACATGTTCTATCATTGGAAAACATACACGAGTCATTTAAAACGGCGTAAAACTGAAAATAACTCATCCGAAAATCAAATCATGCGAACGAGAAATCCAATTAAAATCAATCCAAAAACTCTATTTATTTTTTGTTAAAATAACCAAATACCTTTTATCATTTACATACATATGTGAGTCGTGTAAAACAATGTAAATCAGTAAAGAATATCAAAGATCATTCGTGTATAAGAAATCCAATTAAAAATCCAGTCTATTAAGATTTGCAAAACACGTATATAAAACCTATTAAATCTTATTCAAAACTTCTCAAAAACTTAGATCTATTCATATTATAAAAAGTCAATATATAATATGTAAACGATGCAAAACATTAGCAGATAGGTAAAAAAAATAGTATATAAGAATAATCCATTCGAAACCCTAGCTTATGGAAAATGGTAAAAATATCGATGAAACGTTAAAACACTTGGTACACCTAAGGATCTAAATATACTTTATAAAATCTTTTGAAAACCGTAAGAGATAACATGTTATTACAGCTAGTATGATATTCTTCTATTCAAAACTCTAATTTAAAAAGATTCATAAAAAAACATATATAAAAACCATTAAACCATATTACAAAAATCCTCAAAAACAATAGATCTATTATATGTAGAAACAACTAACATGGATTTATGATAAAAACTCTTTAAAATCATAAAAACATGTATAGGTTCGGATCTATGCATAAAGGGTCAAAACAAGACTTTAAACGATTATAAACATGCTTTCTACCCTCAATAAACAACCCTAGACATGATATATACATATCCCATTACATTTGACATGAAAGATTTGAAAAATACCTTGAAAACACCATGATTTCATGGCTATAACATAAAGATCCCAAAATCATATGAGATACATCAAAACTTTGAAAGACTTAAAAAGAAAACTCAAGAAATCATTGAAATATGAAAAACATATGTGAGATCATCCTATGCTGAAACATCAAAGAAATAACATATATATAAGATCAGAAATACTTACCCAACCCCCTTCCTCAAGATCTCAACAATGGAACTCTAAAACAAGAGAAAGAAAGAGAGAGGCCTTTAGCCCCCGTTTGGGAAACGGAATAAGCGAGAATAAGGGTGGTATAAGAATGGATAGGGAAAATGGTTGTTTGTTTGCAGGGTATAACTTGGTATTACTAAGCCAGTTTAAACGAGTATAAGAGAGTATAACAATTCTAAGTAACCACTAGGTTAAGCTATACTCACTTTCTCTATTCTCATGGGTCCACATGTCAAATTAACTTTTTACATCTTGTCACATCAAATTACCTATCAATACCTCTTATACATCAAAAGGCTCACATGTAAAATCAATTTTTTTACACTTTATTTATATTTTATTCTTTATCAATCAAACAACTCAACCTTTATTCTTACGTTTTTCAATGAGAATAAAAAAACATAACCAAACAGAAAACCTCTTATTCATATTGTTAGGTCTGTGTCATTTGGAGTCCTAATTTCGATCGGAGTCGCTAAAATTTTGACTTTTAGCTACCTGCTGGGGTTTGAGGACTCTGATTGAAATTCTAATTGCATATTATGGGTCCTGATACCATTTTGTATTGCCCATAAAAATTTTATTTAATTCCGATAAAGTTTTTGGAATTATGCAGTTTTGATTTGGTATTCGGATTTGATTTTGTTAAAATCAAAGATGAAGAGGTAAAAATTCGATATTATCAGGAGATGTTCAAATTTGAGCTAGTTTTCATATAAAAGTGGAATTGGATCAACTGGATTCATATATCAAAAGATATGAGTATTTTTCCAAGTGTACCCCGAAGATGAGAAATCCAGGCAGCAGCCCTATTCGATGTTTAACCTAGATTTCGGAATAGCTGGAGAGGTTATTTGATCTGGGTATAAACATGAAAGTTGTAGATAACTTCTTGGATTTCCACTGGCATTAGAATCGTACAATTCAGAGCTATATTGTAGAAGTTATGGTCGTTCTAGTGAAGGCTATCCAGAGTTTTTAGTCCGAGGACGACTTGGTCATTTCATTTCCTCTTTGGCTATAAATACCCCCCCCCCCACCAAATCTCACGACTTTGGGCCTCTCTTTCCCTCTTTTGCTCTCTGGTCCAGCCCCTTTGTGTGTGTGTTGGTGCTTGATTTGGGTGGAGGAAGTGAAGGTGATGGAGAAGAAAAGCTCTTATGGAGGAGATCAAGGTGTGTATGTTTTGTTGAGTTGTTGTTGCCTCTTTCCTTTCTCCATCTCCTCTCTCTTAAGCTCCCTCACATGGTTCTCTTTTCAGCCCCCACATGTTTGTTTTTATGCCACAATGAAGAAGAAGATGCACAAGAGAAGCACATGAGGCGTGTGTGTGCATGTAGTGATTGTGGTTGTTGATTTCCCATCTCTTAGGCTCCCTTTCATGATCCCTTTTGCTCCTGATTTTTCAGCCAAGGAAGGCTGAAGAGAGGTTGAGGAGGTGATGGTGTTGAGTGGTGGTTGCGGTGGCTTTGGTGCGCCAAGAGCCCCGAATACCCCTTTTGTTCCTTCCCCTTCATTGGTAAGCTCTCCTCCCTTATCTTTGTTTAAATTATTGCTAGGGCTGTTAGGGTGGTCATGCATGCTATGTTGTGGGTTGGAGTGTGTGTGAGGGCAGGGGAGGGGTTGGGAGAGGGCTAGGCGCGTGCGGGGCTGTCCCCACGCGTGCACGCGCAGATGCGTGCATAAAGGAGTGCTGGCGCGGACAGGATGCGCGGCAGCGCACCGGGGGTGTGGGGGCACGTGCGCGTGTGCGCATACGTGCGGGGGCCACGTGTGTGGCTGCTCGAGGGCTCGGGAAGGTATCGGGGTGCTTGGATATGCGTGCATACATGCGTACTTGCATGCGTGCGAGCCCGTATGCGTGCATATATGAGTCTTGACATTTCTAGTCAATTTTAAGTAATTTTATATGTTTGTATGTGGGTATACTCATCGTTTTGATACCCTTACCTTGCAGACCTCGTCGGATGGAATACGCGTCGATCCGGGTATCGATGAGTGGTTCGATCCAACACTTCGGGACGCGCTCGATGCACGTAGTCGTGCATTGCGCATCCTTGGGGCATCTTAACCCCTAAATATGCTAGATATTTGCATGTTAGGGTTGTATAGCTCGTATATTGCGTAGAACCCCTATTCTACCCTATACTTGCATAGGTATGTATTCATGTTTGAATAACTGTGTTTTCATGTGCCCCTTGTGTTTCGGGCATATATTTTCGAATGAGTTTATGGATGTATAGAATATACATGCCTTAGGTAGTATGGTAATACTCCCTCCCCTATATGAATAATATCCAGCATGTTAAACCTTGGGTTAATAACCAGATGTGTAACTAAAATTCTCTTACGATTAGACTGGAGGATGTGGTATAGTTGTTGCACTCATCTGTTGGAGCAAAGCTATGACCAATTTTCAGAGAGGATGAGACTTTCCCTCTCTCTCGCCCTCCCTCTTTGCGTAAACTGAGTAAGTGGATGTAGTTCCTACTAGACTCAGGTTCGTTTGAGAATATTGGCATGCACCTGTTAGTGCGCGAGATCGCGCTTGACCCTTTACTCTTAAGTTGGTGATAACCAACGAATGTTAGGATATATTTTTGTGCGATTGTATGATTAATGGCTTTATAAGCATGTTTTGTGTCGTATGGATGGACTTGTTGTGATTTCTAAGGTTGGATCGCGTCTCAATTATGGAGCTTCGTTCCTAGACATCGGTATTGCTGGTAACCATGGAGTTTGTGAACGGCACCGGATTCAGTTTTGAGGATGTGGTGTTTTATCATTAATGAGTGATGTCTTCTTCCGTTTTCCTGCTCGGGATGAAGGGGTCTTGCAAAGTCATCATTGAGACCCGGGCTAGGGTGCTTCGTGTTCCTTGTTTGGTTGTCGGGATGTCCTATTTCGGGACCTCATGGTGCCTCTCAAGAGGTTCTTTTCCCCGACCAGGGAATATCTTTCAAACATCTTTTGATGACTGCCTTTCCCTCTCACTTGGAAGGTGCTATAACGAATGGTGATGCGTACGATCGGGATTGAGTGCGTCCTTTTGCATCTTAGTGGGCGATAGCTTATGGACTAGGGTTCCATAGCCACATCTGGAGTCGCTTTGATATATCATCGCGTGTTGTAGCTACCCGGTAGAGGCCAGAGTCCTATGAGGTGCTCCCAGGTACTATCCACGACGCTTGTTGGTGTGCCCATATAGCAGAGATAGTGGACGTGGGAGGCTACTAGGTAGAGGCCACACCGGAAGAGTACTACTGGATGACGTCGAGAGCTTGGACTCCCCGTGATGAATCTGCCCATTGAGTGCAGCATGCTGGAGTTCCAATGAGTATAGTTGGGCGACCTTTGGGTGGCGGCGTGTGAAGCACAGTTCGTGGTACTGTCGCGTTTTGCCCCTACATGGGTCGTAAATGAGGAGACGCGATGTTAGCGTTCATGATGGGACTCAACCGCCATATCAAATAGATTACGTCGCATAGGCGTTGTCGGGGTTCGACAATCTCATGTTGCGTGTTTTGCGGATTAAGTGCGGTTGAGCGGCTTACCCAGCGTGTAAGTGTCATTATGAGCGCCAGCCATGCTCGAGGAGCAGAATTTGGACTTAATCGTTTCAAGAATTATTTTGATCTCCCCGTAGGGGTTGAAGATCAAGTACTCATTGCCGTGAATTGATGATCTGTTTTGACCAGCTCTGGGAGCCAGTGTCTTTCTGTTGATCGACTTTCACGCAGGTACCCTAATTGAAGATCCGGGAGTTGGACATTCTGTAGATGGCCTTTCGTGACCGTTTTAGGCACTACGAATTTTAAGTACTGCCGTCGGGGTAGACGAATGCGCCAGATACCTACAATGATCTCAAAAGTTTTATTGGACCTCCGTGGGCTGTTCTGAGGTAGCATTCGTTGAGGTTGTTGGTCGGCATGCCCTCAGGCGAAGTTGTGGATCGTCGCATTGGAATGCGTTCATCCATCGAGATTCCTTAGTGGACGTGCGAGTGATTATCATGGTTTTCGTTGCGGGCTCGCTAAAGTCACGTTCGGGTCACGATGCCGTCTGGGTGATCACTGACCGACTGACTAAGTCCGCACTTCCCTCCTTATCTGGCTAACTAAGTCTCTGGACGCTTCGATGTGGGTTTGAGCCTTCGCGATTGTTGGTCCTCATGGAACTCCGGTTGGCGCTATTTCAGATCGAGACGCGTGTATTACTTTGAGGTGTTTGCACAGCCTTTGATAGGCTTTGGCGCGAGCCTTCATTTAAGTATAGCGTTTCATTGCTGACGGACAGCCAGGCAAGAAGACGATTTAAACCTTGGAGGACATGCTAAGTACCTGTATGCTCGATTGTGGGGTTTGCCTGCGAATCGACTGCTGTTCGAGCATCCAGATGGAATTGAAAAAGCCACTCTACATGCACATTTTTATACCTCCCTTGTGTTGGGATGGTTGAGGTGCACTAGTTGGAGGGGCCATAAGTTATTTAATTAACCTTGTGATGGCCGAGATGGTTCGTGCGTGCCTCTGCACCACCCAGAACCGTCGGAAGGGCTACGCAGGTCATAGTCGTCAGGAGCCTACCTTCGGGTTCGATGACCATGTTATCATGAGGTGTCCCGGTTTAAGGGGATCCTCTGCTTTGACGTTCGGGGCTAGTTGAATCGGCCTTCCATTGGACCGTTCTCGTCCTTGAGTGGATTAGGGGTGGTGGTTGTCATGAAGCCTTGCCCCCCTGTAGCTAGCTCAAGCCCGTGACGTCATCCCTATCTCATAGTTGAGCCATTATGTCCACGATCATGCTCATGTCATTCCGTTCGAGCCGCTCATCCTCGAGCAGGATTTATCGTTCGTGGAGCAGTTGATCGAGACCATGGACCAATGTGAGAAGAAGCTCCGCACCAAGACCGTTCCTTCGATTAAAGTGCGTTGGTAGCGCCAGTTGGTGTCGAACCACTCGGGAGCCAAGGGACTCTATGCGTGACACCTTTACGTTCGGTCTTCCCTTTGGGTTTCCTTAAATTTGGAGGACTAAATTTCCAAAGGGGGGAAAAATGTTAGGCCTGTGTCATTTGGAGTCCTAATTTCGATCGGAGTCGCTAAAATTTTAGCTTTTAGCTATCTGCTGGGGTTTGAGGACTCTGATTGAAATTTTAACTGCATATTATGAGTCCTGGTACCATTTTATACTGCCCATAAAATTTTTATTTAATTCCGATAACGTTTTTGGAATTATACAGTTTTGATTTGGTATTCGGATTTGATTTTGTTAAAATCCAAGATGATGAGGTAAAAATCTGATATTATCATGAGATGTTTAATTTTGAGCTAGCTTTCATACAAAAGTGGAATTGGATCAATTGGATTCATATATCAAAAGATATGAGTATTTTTCCGAGTATACCCCGAAGATGAGAAATCCAGGCAGCAGCCCTATTCGATGTTTAGCCTAGATTTCGGAATAGCTGGAGAGGTTATTTGATCTGGGTATAAACATGAAAGTTGTAGATAATATTTTTAGCTTTCCAATGGCATTAAAATCGTGCAATTCAAAGCTATATTGTGGAAGTTATGGCCGTTCTAGTGAAGGCTGTCCAGAGTTTTTAGTCCGAGGATGGCTTGTCATTTCATTTCCTCTTTGGCTATAAATACCCCCCCCCCCTAAATCCCACGACTTTGGGCCTCTCTTTCCCTCTTTTTCTCTCTGGTTCAGCCCCTTTGTGTGTGTGTTGATGCTTGATTTGGGTGGAGGAAGTGAAGGTGATGAAGAAGAAGAGCTCTTGTGGAGGAGATCAAGGTGTGTATGTTTTGTTGAGTTACTGTTGCCTCTTTCCTTTCTCCATCTCCTCTCTCTTAAGCTCCCTCACATGGTTATCCTTTTCAGCCCCCATGTGTTTGTGTTTATGCCACGATGAAGAAGAAGATGCACAAGAGAAGCACATGAGGTGTGTGTGCATATAGTAGTTGTGGTTGTTGATTTCCCTTCTCTTAGGCTCCCTCTCATGCTCCCTTTTGCCCTTGATTCTTCAGCCGAGGAAGGCTGAAGAGAGGCTGAGGAGGTGGTGGTGTTGAGGTGGTGGTTGCGGTGGCTTTGGTGCGCTAAGAGCACCGAATACCCCTTTTGTTCCTTCCCCTCCATTGGTAAGCTCTTCTCCTCCGTTATCTTTGTTTTAAGGTTGCTAGGGCTGTTTGGGTGTTCATGCATGCTATGTTGTGGGTTGGGGTGTGTGTGAGGGCAGGGGAGGGGTTGGAAGAGGGTTGGGCATGCGCGGGGGGCTGTCCCCGCGCGTGCGCGAGCAGATGCGCGCATAGAGGAGTGCTGGCGTGCGCTGGCGCACGAGCGTGCGTGCGGGGCGCTGTCGCGGGCGCATGGTGCGCGGGTGGGCAGGACACGCGGTAGTGCACCAGGGGGGTGTGGGGGCACGTGCGCGTGTGCACATGCGTGCGGGGGGCCACGCGTGTGGCTGCCCGAGGGCTCGAGTAGGTGTCGGGGTGCTTGGATATGCGTGCGTACGTGCGTACTTGCATGCGTGCGAGCCCGTATGCGTGCATATCTGAGTCTTTGACATTTTTAGTCAACTTTAAGTAATTTTATCTGTTTGTATGTGGTTATACTCATCATTTTGATACCCTTACCTTGCAGACCTCGTCGGATGGAATGCGCGTCGATCCGGGTATCGATGAGTGGTTCGATCCAACACTTCGGGACGCGCTCGATGCACGCAGTCGTGCATTGCGCATCCTTGGGGCATCTTAACCCCTAAATATGCTAGATATTTGCATGTTAGGGTTGTATAGCTCGTATATTGCGTAGAACCCCTATTCTACCCTATACTTGCATAGGTATGTATTCATGTTTGAATAACTGTGTTTTCATGTGCCCCTTGTGTTTCGGGCATGTATTTTCGAATGAGTTTATGGATGTATAGAATATACATGTCTTAGGTAGTATGGTAATACTCCCTCCCCTATATGAATAATATCCAGTATGTTAAACCTTGGGTTAATAACCGGATGTGTAACTAATATTTCCTTACAATTAGACTGGAGGATGTGGTATCGTTGCACCCATCTGTTGGGGCAAAGCTATGACCAATTTCCGGAGAGGATGAGACTTTCCCTCTCTCTCGCCCTCCCTCTTTGCGTAAACTGAGTAAGCGGATGTAGTTACTACTTGACTCAGGTTCATTTGAGAATATTGGCATGCACGTGATAGTGCGCGAGATCGCGCTTGACCCTTTCCTCTTAAGTTGGTGATAACCAACGAATGTTAGGATATATTTTTGTGTGATTGTATGATTAATGACCTTATAAGCATGTTTAAGTAGGCCATACCTTGTATGCATGTTGTATGATTTGTTGTTTATGATGCAAATCTATGTTAGGAAGTACCCCTTATAGTTATTTAATATATTATTATGCATGTGGCACATATAACTACGTTATGATTCTCCTTATATATATATATGTGCATGTTAGCTAATTTGGCCTATCCGTAATAGGTGAGGGTATGACCGCTGTTGGGTCGTACCCTATTAGTTAAAGCGCTAGCGGTGTAATCGCTCCTAGCATCCAAGTGATGCATTCGTATTGAATTCAGAAGAATTCATCGTTGCATCGGTTTTGTTAAACCGATAGCTACAGCATTTAAATTGGGCCTACCCGTGCTAGGCGTGTATATGAACCGCCTATTGGGTTATGCCCTTGGCCTTTCTATATGAGTGTAGAGATAGTCCTCGCGTCTGAGTGACACCTCCATATTGGAATGTAAGAGTATTCGATATCATCGATATATATATATGTACCAAAGGTAGTTGGCTTTTCCATGGGGTTCGCATTGCGAACGCAGGATGCTTCCTCTTAACATAGTCATGAGTCAAAGCTACCTGACATAGAAGTTGTCCTGTATGGTGCCACCACTTGTAGGTGCTACCGATGCGTACCGCGGTACACATCTAGTGAATGTACTGATCGTGGAAGGCCGACAGGTAGAGGTTGCGCGGGAGAGGGCTACCAAGTGATATTGCGGGCTTGAAGTCGTTCTCCCCTTCGTCGGATCCGTGTCGAAATTGTCCGGTTCGTAGTTGTCCTGTGGGGTGCTCCCAGACGCTATTTATGACACCTATTGGTGCGCCCATATGGTAGAGATAGCGGTCATGGAGAGGCTACCAGGTAGAGGCTCCCCGGGAGAGGGATACCGGATGACGATGGGTGTAGAGCAACTGAGTTCGTTCCAAAAGTCCCTAGGGTCACCCCTCCGGGGGCTAGGGTGAGGATGAGTTGTTGTCACGTCATCACGTGACCCAAATATCCATTGAGTATACTCTGGGTATGTTACTCCTAACGCTTGAGGTATCGAAGTATATCTCTACCTCGTTGTGTCTTATTAACCAGTAACACAAGGTGTTATGGTGTTTGGTTTCCAACCACTCACTGACCTTGTAGCTCACCCCTCGGGTACTGTTTCTTTTACAGGGGCGTTGTTGGGCGTGGAGCTGGAGTTTCCCTATGGCGTGGTCTTGCGTGCGTGGAAGCGTTCTGTCCGGTGGATTGGCGAGTGCGAGGCTGTCAGCAGTCTTATAGTCTTGTGTATTTGTAAATCGTGCGTGTGGCACTTGTTGTATTTTATTGGCTAAACTTGGCTCTCATAGGACAGTGATTGTGTATTCGAGTCTGTAATAATATTTTTGGTTTACAGACTTATTGATAGTTTATGCTTTCGCTTTTCAGTTGTGTTATTAGTTGTCATTTCTTCATTAGCCTTGTGTATTATTTATTGGAGTAATTGTTGACCTCTTGTTTATGATAGCTGATATTATAATATTGCCACGTCTCGGGGACGGCCGCCCTGGGGCGTGACACCTATATATTTGTTATCTATACTAGCATAGTTATCTATCCAGAATAACTCAATTCCGCAATCCAGAGTAACATAAATAGGGGTCTGGTTGTGAAACTGGTTGACCTAAGAGTCAATCTGCAAATAATTAGAATTGGCCAAATTTGTCCTTATAGTCACATTTTTTTAGTGCGTGTAGATAATATGACAATTAAAATGAAATAACTTCTATAAAAGAGAAATGATAGAATGGTTTCAAACCACACAATCAATTTTGATTTGAAATATTACATTTATATTGGTGTTACAATGCATGAATAAAGGAAGTAGTTACAACGGATTTTAAGATATGATCAACTGGTCGGTAAATGAGTCCCATGGAAGATCTTTGCTTCTTTGCCTGGATTTGAGGAATCTATCGAAGTCCCTGAAGACTTAGTTGGATCATCACACCCCTGCAAACTAATGGGGCATTGATGCAACATAAATTTGTTGGTTAGTTGCGCGAACTGTTGAGAAGAGAGACCTTCAGTGAATATATTCGCCACTTGATCGACATTGTGAATATATCGGACCTGAAGCTCCTTACAGACCACTTTTTCACAACCTCTAGATGCTTCATTTGGAATGACATACTAGATTGGACGCTAAAGTGATTGAGCTTACATGGGAACAACAAATCAACACCAATCAATCAAATAAATCACATTAAAACCTTCTAAAATCTGAAATATTTGAGTTTGATATTGTTTCCAAATCGACGGATCTTATTGGATCCGTCAGAAAATCGATGACTTTTCCTGGAGCCGTCGCTATTCCTCTGCCCGACCTCTCGGCGTACACAATTTGACCCATAACTTGATCGATACTCATCCGATTCACGATCCGTAAAAAGTATTGGAAAGATATCAGAAATAATGATTCCAACCATATATTAACTTCTGAAATTGGAGGTACATAAGTCCTCCACAAAAATCAAGAAACGATTAGGAAAACCATAGTCGTTACACGATATTCACTTTTTATCAAAATATATATATCATTAGATGATATTTATTATTTAAAAAAATAAAAATATTTGTGGTCTAAATTTTAGAGTGTAAAATGACCGAAGTTAACATTTTCCCTACCAAAATATTCATTATTGTATTCCCTCATATCCTTATTCAATCATTCGCCTTTTAGTTTGTTTTCTTTTTATTTCTCCTCATAGGGTCTAATATTTAGTCTAATAAATATGGCACACCTACACACATTCATATTCTAAATTAAAACAAGGAAAATGATATTCTAGCAATAGCCTCGATTGCTGCTCCAATTACAGTTTACATCGGTATTTTTTTAAAATTATACACTTTCCAATTGAAATATGTATTGTTATATGAAATTAAATATATACTGAAATACATTAAAGTATTTTTTTCATATTGAACAAATGATAAATATTTTATGGCGTACAATACTATAGAACCCTATACATTATGATAACGCAGTATATACTACATTATTATAGTGTATCAGGCTACAAAATGGTTTGACTGTATCAGCGCTTTTTAAATTCATTAGGAAATGGATAATGTTACATAGAACCATTTTTCGAACCTCTAATCCAGTTTATACATGTTTTAAATTATTTAAACTCATATAATGCGATACATGTTTTTATAAAAAAATAAAGCATATACTTCAATGAATTGCATGGATACATTTATAGAAAATATAAAAAAAAAATATTGAAATATATACCTCGTTAATGTAACTATATGCACTGATTTTTCTATCTACACATATGAGATTGGAGGAAAAAAAAACCATGTCATACCACTCATCTTTTTCCTTCATTGATGCAAGTTCATCTAAACATATTATAGATGTATTTATTTTTTAATGTCACTCGAAGTCTTAACTTGAGATCAGTTAACGTCATATTTTTATTACTAGTGAAATGCAAAAATGTGTGTGTTTGGAAGTCATGGTAAGCTAAATGAATGAAACCAAATGATTATACAATTTTATCGCACTCTTAGACATAAGTATGCAAATTGAAACACATTTGTTTAAAATATGAATTTTTTTTCTTAAATTTTAAAATTTATCACACAAATAGTTCTCCTATAGTTTTAAGAATACCTTGATGACTACCATTGTACCAATAGCTGTTGCGACACGAGCAACATTGGGTAACGGGGTTCCTCTATTGGAGTTAACCTGACAAATATTATCAAAGTCTATTTTGGATGAAAAAAATTGAAGCATTATCACTCTACCTCCAATGTAGTAGCCTGATAGGTAAGTAACATCTAGGAAAATAAACTATAGATTAAATGCAGCCTAATTTCTTAGATCAGGGACCTATGCAATTATATATATCTCTCAAAAACTAACAGGGAGACACAAATAAGGGTTTGTTTGTGAAACTGGTAGACCGACTCGTTTGTAACATAAATAGGGTCTGGTTGTGAAACTGGTTGACCTAAGAGTCAATCTGCAAATAATTAGAATTGGCCAAATTTGTCCTTATAGTCACATTTTTTTAGTGTGTGTAGATAATATGACAATTAAAATGAAATAATTTCTATAAAAGAGAAATGATAGAATGGTTTCAAACCACACAATCAATTTTGATTTGAAATATTACATTTATATTGGTGTTATAATGCATGAATAAAGGAAGTAGTTACAACGGATTTTAAGATATGATCAACTGGTCGGTAAATGAGTCCCATGGAAGATCTTTGCTTCTTTGCCTGGATTTGAGGAATCTATCGAAGTCCCTGAAGACTTAGTTGGATCATCACACCCCTGCAAACTAATGGGGCATTGATGCAACATAAATTTGTTGGTTAGTTGCGCGAACTGTTGAGAAGAGAGACCTTTAGTGAATATATTCGCCACTTGATCGACATTGTGAATATATCGGACCTGAAGCTCCTTACAGACCACTTTTTCACAACCTCTAGATGCTTCATTTGGAATGACATACTAGATTGGACGCTAAAGTGATTGAGCTTACATTGTCACACCAAATCAATGGTGTAGTCAGGGACACTCGTAAGCACAGAATAAGGAGCGCCGCCATGAAATCCCTGCCGTGGCGTAAGCCAATTGCCGATACTCCACTTCTGACTGGACCTTGATATCATGCGATGTTTCTTTGTGCTCCAGAAGATCGGACAGCTCTTAAGATAGATGCAGTTACCTCCGGTGGAATGCCGATCATCGGGATCGCCGGCATAGTCGGCATCAGAATAAGCTTGAAGATGAAGTGACTCGGGCTTGTAAAATAGACCGTGATCATGTGTTTTCTTCAAGTATCGGAGTATGTGTTTGACAGCGGACCAATGGGTGTAGTTGACCGATGCATGAAGTGACACACTTGATTAACCTCAAAAGAGATATCTGGACGAGTAATTGTTAAATATTAAAGAGCACCAATAACCAGTGTTCCGGTATGTGCTCTGTGCGGCCGCATATGTGGCCGCATCAGTATGCCTACCGAGCCGTGTAGGTCAAAATGCGGCGATATGCGGGCAACTCCCGCATAAGCGGGTTGAAACCGGTTATGCGCTTGCTTAAGCGGGCAGTTTAGTAAATTCAAACATTTAAAATTAAAAAAAATAAAAACAAAAAAGGGGGGTCTTCGACCAGCCGACCGACCCTAATAGATCAACCTGCTTGGCTGCTCCTCCCCTTCGACCACCATCGCAGGCCACAACGACATCTCCTTCTTCGATCGTCGACCTCCCCTTCTTCGACCACCGCAGGAGGCAGCGAACTTCTCTTCCTTCGACCACGATATTTTGTTCTAGGTAAAAGGTGGAATCCGTTTTATCTCTATTTTTAATCTTATTTTGTAAAACATGGACAACATTTATGACTGCCCTTTAAAAAAAAACAAGAACAAAAATTTCATAAAATCAAAATCAGCAATATTAATGCCCCTTTAATAGAAATGGTAGACTTTGCATTTTTAAATTTTTTTTAAAGTGATCCCATATTTTACATCATGTAATTCAAATATAAAGTTAAAGAAAAAAACGCAAAAAAATGAGGATAATAAAATGCATTACCAAATGAAAAATATGGATAAAAATAGTGGTATTTTTAACCTCATTAATTAGACTAACTTATTATAAATATTTATCCATTTACCAAACTAGGTCTTACTATACATATTTTTATTTTTTAAAATGATGTATTTTTATAAAGGGAAAAATCCATATAACCTCCTGTAATCTGTCCAAAATCCATATAACCCCCTTACTTCTGCAAAAGGCCATATAACCCCCTACAAACTCAATGAAAATCCAGATACCCCCTTCCGTCAGTTAACTTAACCAAAAGCCTACTAACCTTTAACCACACATAGGAAGTTACCATTTTACCCCATTTGAAATATCTAAACTTTTCCATTCTCTTTCCAACCAGGGTTTAATATTTGCTTCCATTTGCGATTTTTGCTTTCGAAGAAGAAGCCCTGTTTGCAAAACTTCTCACATTGTCTGATCCCGTGCTTGAAGAAGAAGAAACCCCTTGAATCTTGCCGACCCATCCCCCTGCAAGCGTCCCCTACTGATTTAAGCAATCAAGCCTTAAATTTTCTCTCTCATATTTTTGACATCATCAAATTGGGTTACAAATCAAACCTTTTATAACTTGTAGACATTCAAGACTTAAATTATACAAAACTATATTTTAATATCTAGATTCTTTCCTCATGTAATTTTTCTAAGGAAGGTAACTGCAATTACAACAAAGTGTCAACAAATCTTATGGAAACTACAACCAAAGGAAGTAAGAATCTATGCATCAGCCATCCGTCCTAATCAACTAAAAACAAAGTAAAACCCCTGCCAACCTTTGTAGTATCAATGAAATACTCAATTCAACACCTGTCCCATAAATAAGTTTGGATTAAGTTGTATTAAAATAGTATTGAAGCTTCCCTAGTTTCTAATTGACTCACAATCCACACTAAAGCACTCCTGAGGCCCAGAGCATAAATGTTACTTCCAATCTTCCATCAAGACTGGCAATGAGAGAACCCCAAACTCGAATGTTAGAAGGATCCTCGTCTCTATTTCTTCACAATCTAATTCCTTGATATGAAGATAACTTTGTTCCTAGTGGCCATACTTGTGAACATATTGCATGTGTTCCCAACCATTCAATTAATTTCCTTGCCCAGAGCTTTTGCAAAATCCTTCAAAAGTTACTAAATATCCTCTCTGCTCATTAGTCTTCTTCAGTTCTTCCCGTCAGACCCAACATCCTCTGGATGGCAGATGATTGAGTTGGCTGGACTTGGAGTGCAGAATGCAAATATGGTCAGTGACTAATACTTGGTTCAAGCATTATATCGAACACTACAAATGCATGCATAACACAAGAGATCTCACCATTGTCTACATCTTTGGACTGAATCACGACGGTGATGTACAATATGGGTGAGAATGAGAAGAGTGGAGAAGCTGTTTTGAATGGGCATCTGTTATATATGAGAGGTCTGTGTTGACAATGGTTACATGGAGATGGCAATGGTCTGTAGAAGTGATGATGCCCAACGTTCAGGGAGCTCTCGAGGTGAAGGTGTGGCAACGGTTGGGGCCTTGGGGGGGAGGGGGGGGGGGGGGAGGGCAGCGATTGAGATGCAATGGTGGGGGGAGCTATCAAGGTAGTTGTAGACGAAGGTGAAGGACTCGGGTTCAAGACGGTGGATTAATACACAGGGAGGGGTATAATAGTCATTTAGAGGGATTGTTTTGAATTATTCTCATATTATAAGAGGTAAATATCATACTGTTTTCAAACCAAGTTTAGTTAACGGAATATTCGAGGAATATTCCAATTCCATCGATAAAATTTTAACTCAAGGGGGTTATCTGGATTTTCATTGAGTTTGTAGGGGGTTATATGGATTTTTGCTGAAGTCAGGGGGTTATATGTATTTCAGGCAAATTGCAAGGGGTTATATGAATATTTCTCTTTTATAAAAGGATAAATGCATTTAACCCCCTCAAAGTTTGTTGATATTCAAATAGCCCTCTCATTTTTCTAAAAATCCATATAACCCCCTCTAATTTACTAGTTAATCTCTATACCCCATGTCGTTACTCTTATGTAATTACTTAATGGTTATTTAACTCTAAACAATGAAATGACAAAAAAAATCCCTACTATTAACAAAAAATGCCATGCCTCCTCCTCTGTTCCTGACGGAGAGGGTGCGGCCATGGACAATATACGTGCAGCGACGTTGATATAGTTGATCGCTGGATCGGATATGAATTGCAGAGGAGAAGAAAAAGAAGAAGATGGGTTGGCGAAGAATCCATAGAACTCCCTAGACCCTAATCTCATCTTCGTTGTGGTGGTCATAGTTAAGTTATGGAAAATGATACACTCAGTCGCATTCACCAACCAACACTCAGATATCACATGTTTTTATTTTTTTTAAATAGTAAACATCATCTAAGGAGGTAGATGCTTTAATAAAAAATGTATATCATTATATTTTGAGTTGAATGAACCCATTTTTATCAAGTGTAAGAAAAATTTTAGTGAAATATATACATCATCTAATGAGGTATATGCTTAACTGAATCTATAATGAGATATATAGGTCTGTGTTTTAGATTGAGAAAAAAACTGAGTGTAGCAGCACTCTTAAGTTATTTATGGTGGTTGCAGAGGATGTCCTAGGAGCAATTTTACGATATGTTTGAGTAGTCTGAAGCTTAGCCTGAATGATGTTGAAGAAGAGTCTTGGAAGGAACTAGATGTCAATAGTATGTATCCCAATTCACAATAAATACATGAACCATTCTCATACATGTCCAAACATCTATAACCATCACGTTTTCCTCCACAGCCAAAGATTGACGAGGACTCAAGCCAAACCTTGAAATCCGATTGTTCACTCATAGTTATCACGAAAACCTCATCCGCCTCATCCGCTCATGCGTCTCCCACTATCAGATCATCTGGTGCCACCAAACAAACCCCCACCTCCTCAATCTTAGCCTCTCCCATTCTTCCCTCTTCACCAACTCCCTCATCCACGCCTCTCCCAACAGCCTCCTCCACCTATTCGATGAAATGTCCCACCAAAACACCTTCTTCCACAACACCCTCGTCGACTTCTTCATCACCTATGGTGACCCCCATGCACGGTTTGCCTTCATCGTCATGCCCTCCAAGGACTCCTACAATGTTATCATCTCGAGACTCATGCACGCCGGCCATGCAGACCTCGCACAGACATTCTTCGATGCGATGCCCCTGCAATGATGTCTTGGTATGGACACCCGTCATTAAGGGGTGTGTCTGCTATAGGATGCCCAAAGATGCTTTGAAGCTCATCAACACTCTCAACTGTGTTCCCAGTGGTCATAGTAGAACGGTTCAGGATTTAGCGGTGTTATCGATAGGTCATGTGTTCGACTCTTGGCGTTGACTTACCACCTGTTTATTAGCGATTATTCGAAAGAATTTTTCATAAGATCGGGGCAAACAGGCAGAGGTAACCTTCCCAACTTGACCATAAGGTCAGCATGGGGGGTCCCTCCGATATCAAAAAAGAAAACCACTCTCAACGGCAAAAAAAAATTAGACCGTTGAGATGAAGAAAGTAGAGATTTGGTGCAAGAGTTTAAAAAAGGGCATTTTTGCTATGTGCAAGGGGTCTTTTTTGTATTTTGTTAAAATTTTAGGGGGTTATATGCATATACATTTTTAGTATAATGTTAAGTAACATAATATTTCGTGAATATTCCTCATAAATTGATGAAAAATTGACTCACGGGGGTATTTTCTTTAACAGAAAACTTTTAGAGAGTTCTATGGATTTTTAGAAGAAAAAAAAGTGGAGAATATGAATATTAGCTAACTTTGAGGGGTTATATACATTTTTCTCTTTCATAAAATGTGAAATATATGAATTCAATGATATAGTTTATTAAAAATATAAAAAAATTCTAATAAGATAAATACCTCGATACACTGAGTGAACTCGATACGATGAGTGAAGGGAGTTAACGAGCAATATAAGTCTGCATTTATGACTATAAAAAAAAGTGTAACATAGCTCTTTTCACATAGGTGAGGAGTAATCGACGCATAGGGAGCAATATTATGATAAATTGTTTGGGCTTGTGTGTTAGTTCTCAGGTTTTGGTATAATACTTGAATAAAAAAATTAACTAAATTGATTATATTATGTTTGTATGCAAATTTGGTCAGTGCCATCGATTTGTAAATGCGTGTGCAAATTTGGACTCGGATTTTTCTAGAGAATATTGCTTGATTTTTTTTTATCTATTATGGTTTTCCATATAAAAAATCATTTGTGCTTCTTTGTGTTTGGTTGGTCATTATTTTTTGAATTGAGTAAGGTGCATGCTAGATCCTATCAAGCATAACATTGCTTGGTCAAACAATTAGATCTAAAAATTCAAAATAAATTTTCATCTAGATTAAAATTTTGAATCAAACACATTCTTCCCCAAAGTCTATCTTCACCTTGTCGGTAGTGGATTTCGCAAGGGGGGATGCTCCAAAAGTTTTGGCATGTGTTGGGGTACTTCGGGGTTGGATCCGGTGTGTGCCCTGCGGGCCTGGTTGGATCGTCTCTCAGAAGGGGGAGGGGGTGTGGCTGGTTTGGTTCCTTGCTGAGGTGCCCCACAACTCCTCAAGAGGATTCAGGGTGGTTGTGATCGCCACCTGCTTTCTCAAAAAGTAGAAAAAGTTGGGTGTTGCTTTTGATCGCCTTCGTGGGGGGATTGTGGATTCTCCGCTCTAAGACATGGCCAGCCATAAATAAACGTGAAAAACAGGGAATCATTTTCTGCTCTGGGAACTTGACAAAGGGAAGTTTAAAAGACAGGGGGGTGGGTGAGGGTCGGCTAGTGCAAATTAGACGTCTAAAGGAGGACGGCCAGTTGTGATTAGTCGCCTAGGTCCTGGTTCAATTTGGGCAGAACCTGGGTAGGAAAAGGATTAGGGTTTGGCTAAGGTTAAACTGGGTTTAACCTGGGTCTTGGAGAGGGTTTTGTGGAGAGTGAATTTTGGTGGGAATGAGTTTTCTACTCTCAAGTGGAGCTCTCTCTCTCTCTCTCTCTCTCTCAAGGCTTCAAGTGGTGTACGGGAGTGAGTTTGATTTGAATGAATGATTGTTGAGGGTTATTGATAAGTTAAAGAAGTGATTGGACCCCCCCCCCCTATTTATGGTATAAATGGGGCAGGGGAGTGTCCACTGGACAATAGATCAAATTGTATATGACTCTTGTTAGATCTTTGTATTTTTTACAATGTCCAGGTGGGGCGGCTACTTGTAACTAGCCATCCAATGAGGGGCAGCTACTTTCAATATGCCACCCCCATGATGACCTGTCAAACGTTCCATCTCTGACAAGCGGTGGTTTAAGACAACTATTAGGACTAAACCGTCTGAGAAGGGACGGCAAAAGGGAACAAACCGCTACAATCATCAGCATTAAATGTTGCTTTATGTCACATCCAAAGGAAGCGATTGGGGGCAGTTTAAGGGACGGCTAGTTGAATCTAGCCGCCTAGTGAGGGGCGGCTACTTTCAACTAGCCGCCTGATTTCTGACCTTTTAATTTTTCAAGTGTTTGTGACCAGGGTTGTTTAAAAGATGTTTTCTATTAGATTTTTAAATGTGGTCATTTCCTATACTACTTGAAGTATTTTTACTTCTTTGGATGGTCAAAATTGGGGTATCTACACACCTTAGAGAAGAAGGTTAACCACCGGATTTAAAAAGTTTCAAAGATTTATATTAAGGCATCATTTGGCATCGCATTGGGGCGAGCGATGGAGTGGGTGAACATGGGTGGACACAAACGCGCACACAAACACTTTTTTCATTTCTGCGTCAGCAACCTAATCAATATTTGTCATATCTCATTTCTCACTTTTTTTTCTTGTGCTTTCTACCTCCGCGAAACAATGCTTTGCCCACCCCAGTCCCCCTCCCCTGTGTCTTGGCACCGCGGACACTCGTGGACACCCCCACCGCAGTGCGGTAATGCCAAACGATGCCTAAAGGGTGTTCATTTACTTACCATCTACCACCAATCTATAAGATTTGATCTTTCTAAAATTTATAGTTTCAACCAATATATGGATAAAAAAAACCCCAATCCCACAAGGGAACAAATCGATATCATTTTCATGATGGATATGATAACCCAACTAAGTCTTCAGAGTTTACAACAGACTCCTCAAATAAAAGCAAAGAAGAAGAGATCTTCCACGGGACTCATTCACCAACCAGTTGATCATATCTTGAAATCTGTTGTAACTACTTCCTTTATTCATGCATTGTAACACTAATATAAATGTACTATTTCAAATCATAATTGATTGTGTGGTTTGAAACCATTCTATCATTTCTCTTTTATACAAGTTATTTCACGGTATCAGCCAAACGTCCACCGACAGTGAATTTTCTTTTTCACTTCCTGTTTACTCTCTAGCCTATCTCAATGGATAATTCTACACTTAACCTCGTTGGATTTTTAAAAATTAGTCTCGATCGGACTAGCCACCCTTTATGGTTAGCCCAAGTTTCTCTCATCCTAAACATGAAGGGCCTCATGAGAATAGTTGATGGAATAGTCAAGTGTCCATCACAGTTCAAGTTAAATGCCGACGTGTAGCGACCACCGACCCCAATCCAGACTATAAAGATGGCAACAGAAGGATCAACTCGTGTTGAGCTAGATCAACAACTCTCTCATGCCTTCCGTTCTCTCCACCATCGCACGATCCAAGTCATCGCACGAGACATGGGTGTCTCTTGAGAAGCGCTACATGTTTCAATCCCACAATCGCATCATGCACCTGCGTAATGAATTATTCAACACCAAATGTGATTATTTGTCTGTCATTAATTTTGTGGATAAAATTACCCACATTGTCGACAACCTTGCCTTGGCTGGAAATCCGGTTGATGACGACGACCTCATATCCATCATTATGAACGTCGGTCTGGTGTTCGAAGCTACTATGAGTCCCACACAGGCTCGTGATACTCTAATTTCGAGACGATCTGATGGCACTCCTTATTGGTGTGAAAATGCAGATGAAGGAACAATCATCACCAGCTCTTGATGCCTCTCCAACAGCTCTTTATGCTCCAAAACAATCCACATCCTCAGGATGGGGTTTTACCAACAGAAGCCACGGCTCCTCCTGCAGGCATGGTCGTTGTCGCACAACTCACTTTGTCTCACCCTCTGCTCCACCTCCATCCACTAGTGTTTCGGTGTGTCAAATTTGCAACCGCCCTCGGCACACGGTGATTGATTGTTATCATCGAATGAATCGGGCTTATGAAGGTCGTATACCTGCCGCTATGATCTCTATTGTTCTTGTCAATGACAATACTTGGATCACCGACATTAGCACTTCCACTCATGTTACCAATGATCTTGCAAATCTCAAAGTCCATGGATACCTATCGTGGGAATGATAAAGTTGATGTGGGCAATGGTGCAGGTTTACCCATTTCATATATTGGCTCTTCTAAACTTTCTTTTGATTCCTTGTCTTTTCAACTCACTAATGTTCTCCATTGTCCAACTGTTTCCGCCAACCTTCTATCTATTAATCAATTTACATATGATAACAATTATTTTTTTATCTTTTTCCATGATTGTTTTTATGTAAAGGACCTAAAGACAGGGAAGATGTTTTTCCATGGATCGAGTGAAAATGGCATGTATCCATTCAACATTCACAACCAAATTTCAATCAACAAGGATCATCCTTTTGCTTCCATTGGTGTTCGTGTTGCTGCGCAAGTGTGGCATTCTAGACTTGGTCATCCAGCTTTTAGCAAAATTTCTACGCTCCTCTCCAATAATAGTTTGCCTATTAAATGGTCAAACTCTAAATCTTTTTGTCATTCATGTCCTTACGAAAGAGTAAGAAGCTTCATTTTTATTTTACAATATTTATTGCTAATAATTAATTGGATTCAATACATTCAGATGTTTGGTGTTCACCACTTGCTTTAAATTGAGGTTCTAAATATTATGTCTTGTTTGTAGATGACTTTTCAAGATATTATTGGATCTTTCCAATGTGTTTTAAGCATGAAATTTTTTATATTTTTGTTAAATTTAAATTTCTTATTGAAAACATATTCTCTTCCAGAATTAAAGCCTTTCAATCTGACGGGGGTGGCGAATATACCTGTTAAGACTGTATCACTTTTTTAAAGGTCAAATATCGTGTTTTATTTATTTGTGAAAAGTTTGGGCGCTTAAGTCAAAATTCTGACTGCATATTTATTCTTCTGGTACTGGCATTGGCCTACCTGTAAATTTTCATCGCTTTTTTATTTCGTTTTATGAATTATGCAATTCCGATTGGTATGCAGGTTTTTCGTTAATGAGTTTTGGTAGGTGAGAATTATTCAAAGCTTGTTGTGTAACTTTTCTTTTGGGGGGTGTGTGTGTGGTGACTTTAGACAAGTCTCACCCCCTCCCCATCATTCTCATTCAAATGCCCCCACTAGTGGTGAGAATAAGCCTACTCTCACCCCCCCCTCCCCCCCTTACCCCCCAAAGTCAACCATCTCAACCTAAAATCCTCAAATCTCTCTCTCCCTCTCATTGTTTTCACTCTCTCGAGCTCCTCTCGTTGGGTGGGTTGGTTGGGCTAGTGAAAGAAGAAGAGAGGGAGAGAAAGTAGAGAAGGTGAAGGTGAGAGGCTTGTGTATTCCCTTGTGTTGCTTGACCTCCCCTTCCCCATTTATTACTCTCTAATACCCCCGCCATGGCCCCCTCTCTTGTGTGTCCAGCCATGAAGGAGGAGTGGTAGTGTTGGAAGAGAAGGTGGTGTGTGTTTGTGCTTGTGAAGCCCCCATTCACCTCTTCTCCTCCTCCTCCAAGAGGTACTCTCTCTCCCTCTCTTTTTATGTCTTGTATGTATTTGTGTTTGTGGTTGTACGAGTATGTGTTATTGAATGTGGGTGCTGTTGAGAGAGTATTGTTATGTGGAATTGCTACTGCACATAAGGTATTTGTGTTTATGCATGAATGGTGGTGGTTTTGTATTGGGTAAGGCAGATTTCTGTCTTGTGAATATCCTTATGCAACTAGTATCTAGAGGCATTTTATGAGTATTCTCTCTTCATGTGATATTATTATCCATATGTCTAGATGCTATATATGAAATTTGGTATCATAATGTTACATGTATTGTAAGTTATAAGCTGAATTGTAAAGATTGTCCAGATTTGCATAAGAATTAACTAGTTTCTGAAACTATTTTATTTCGGGCATGTAGAGGTTAAATCAAGTTATGATATCTTCATATATTATAATCCCAACATGTCAGAGAGCGTATATAATTTATTACAGATTTTTCGGATGTGTATTTGGTGTTGTAGAGATCAAATAGTAGAGTTGTTCGCTGCAGATGCACCAGTTTTACATGGTTGTGTCAATGAGTCATTTATGCATGTTGTAGAAAATATTAGAGTTGGTGTCTTCATGAAGTAGGCTTATTTATGTGTCAGAAAGCTTCATATCTGATTTGAGCACCATTGGTTGTAGGGTTTAGAAATTATGACTCTTGTTCATGTGATTCTATTGCCATGGGAGTGCGTCACGCACTGCTCTATGCACTGTCTTGTGCCAGAGATCGTGTTTATGCTTCATTTACTTAAATTTTTTTTATCACATGGTTTATCTATATGTCGTTGTGTCTTGCAGACCTCGTAGACTGGATGCGCGACAATCCAAGTATCTATGAGTGGTTCGATCCACCCCTTTTGAGAAACGCTCGATGCATGTAGTTGTGCATCACGTATCCATGGGGCTTTATAGCTATACTCAATCTTGATTTCTAAATTATATTGCTATATTAAATCCATACTATGCTAGACAACTTGCATGTTTAGTTTATATGTGAATGTATCAAGTGTATGATCCTATGCTTGCTAGTATTATTTTTAGTGTCTTGTATATTATGAAATATGGATTATGGCATGCCATAGATAATCATTTGTAGAATTGTGTTCACATTAGTAAATACTTAGTATGGTTGTATTATATTTAGCTAATGATATGGCTTTTATGCTAGCTTATTAGTCGGTCTATGTTGGATTGTATAGTGTGTGTATACATGGTTCAATAATGGGTTATTTGTACATGTGGTCCATGTATCTCTTTTATGATAGAATATCTCTGTAATAATTGTGTGTATGTTTATTTGGTCAGGCATAATTGTGTTAGACATACATGTGATTCGTTGTATGGATCATATTTGTTTTACTATGCAAATGTAGTAGTTTATCTACCTTGCATCTATGCGATACTCTCATATGAGAATTCAGAAGAATTCATTTATTGTATCGGTATTCGTTAACCGATAGTTATGATAGTATGCTTGGCCTATATGTAATAGGTGTGTGGATTACTCGCTTTTAGGGTCATGCCTTCTCATTGTTGAGTGCTAAAACTTAACTAATTTTCCTGCGTCCGAGTGATGCATATGTATGGCAATTCAAGAGAATTCATTAGCATTGTTAATTGCTAGATCATTGTAGTTGATCTTGAGGATCATATTACGAGCGCGGAATGCTTCTCCCCTACCTCGTATCTGCATTGAAGTTACCCGGTGTTGGAGCTATCTTGGATTATGCCTCCACATCGTAGAATGCCTAATATGTATTTCGATACCATTTTGACATTGGACCTACCGTGAATGACTGCTAGGAAGAGGGATACCTGGGAGAGGGCTAACAGAAGGTTAAGGGAGTTAGCGGGTTATTTTATGTTTCCAATAGTCTCATGTCACCCCTAGGGGTGAGGGTGAGTTAGAGTCACGTTGTCACATGGCATTTATATTAATCGGGAATGCCCAAAGTATAATACATCTACATAATGATGTGAGGCATCTAGCGTAGTTATACCTTGATGCAGATTGACTTGTAATGTTGTATTATCTAGTAATGTTATGTGTTATGATTAAATGTGCAATTCCTTCTTAAGAGTCCTAAGAGTTCCCCTCCAAGTCGAGGGTGAGGGTTAGGTGAGGTCATGTCTTCGTGTGACATTTATCTCTGTTGAGTTTTTCCCATATTTCTTTTCCTTGGAAGGAAAATGCAATAATATTATATTATTATTGTAGAGCTTGGATTCTTTCCACTTACTGAGCTTGTAGCTCACCCTTCGTGTATTGTTTATCCACCAGAGACTGGGTTGGCGAAGAGCTGGAGCATCCCTTTGCCGTGGTTCATGCGTGGAGCATTCCACATTTTGGTTGGCGAGTGTGATGCTGTCAGCAATCCTATTTTCTTGTGTATGTATTAGTAATCGTGTATGTTGCACATATGGTTGTATTTGGACTAGACTTGGACTCTCACAAGACAGTGATTGTGTATTCGGGTCTGTAATAATATTTTTGATTTACAGACTTATTTCTATTTTATGTTTCACATTTTTAGTTAGCTATCGCTTCCCTGTTGTCTTGTTATTTATGTGATCATGTTGGTCATTGTTTCATTTTCAATTGGAGTCATTATTGACCTCTTATGTATGACTCCTGATATTATATGATTGGTATGATCCCGGGGACGGCCACTTCGGGGTGTAACAATACCAAACTTGTTTTTCAATAATTCTTAGCTAATCATGACACTTTTTTCGCTCTTCTTGTCCAGCTCATCCTAAGCAAAATGGTTTGGCTGAACGGAAACATCGGCATATTGGCAAAACCGGTCTCACGTTACTGGCTCATGCCCACATGCCTCTCACTTATTAGGTTGATGCCTTTAATGCAGCTGTGTATTTAATCAATCGTCTCCCTAGTTGAGTCATCCACCATTCCACACCTTATAAAAAATTGTTCCTTCGGAATCCCACATACGACTCGCTTCGGGTTTTTGGTTGTGTGTGTTTTCTTTATCTTCGCCCATATAACACCAATAAATTGCTATTTTGATTCAAGAAGTGTGTGTTTATCGATTATTCCCTCAATCATCAAGGTTATTGATGTCTTGATCTTACTACAGGTCATGTTTATCTCTCTCGTCATGTTATATTTGATGAACAATCATTTTCATTTTTGTGAAGAACCTACATCATCATCTTCACCAAACCTTACTCCCGACTCATTTATTCTATTATTTGGTCTTAATCAACAGCCTCCTCAACCCATTGTCACTAATGAAGCATTTCTTGACTCTCCACTACCCAATGCCCCATCTCTAGAACATCCTCCAATGACCACTACCCAACCACTCTCCTTCTCAGATTCCCCACTACCCAATCCTTCCTCACTTCTACATCCTGATCCATTGCCTCACAAAATGATTACCTGTAGCAAAGATGGAATTTCTAAACCCAATACAAAATATGCTTTGCAAGTATCTATTACTAATGAACTGAGCCTACTTGTTTCAGTTAGGCAGTGAAACATGAAGTGTGGAGGACTGCTATGGGAGCTGAATTCAATGCCTTACAACTCAATGGGACATGGTCATTGGTGACCCCATAGTCTGGTATGAATATCTTACCAAATAAATGGGTTTTTTAAATTAAATGGCAGGCAAATGGATCTATTGAATGGTACAAAGCTTGACTTGTTGTCAATGGCTTTCATCAACAAGGACTTTATTTCAATGAAACTTTTAGTCCAGTCATGAAACATTCCACCATCCGTACAGTTATTGCCTTGGCAGTCCATCTCCATTGGCCGATTCGTCAACTCAACATTCAAAATGTGTTCTTACATGGGTTCTTAACGGAGGAGGTGTACATGCGACAACCCATCGGTTTCACTGATCCCAATTTTCCTACTCATGTTTACAAACTATATAAATCCCTCTATGGTTTAAAGCAAGCACCCCGGGTGTGGTTTAAATGTTTTTCTAATTATTTGAAGGATCTTGGATTTCATGAATCCAAAAGTGTACTCCTTATTCAGTTTCCACTACGAAGAGATTGTTATTATTTTGCTCGTCTATGTTGATTATATCTTGATAAGTGGAAATAATGCATCTTATATAGTCAGATTCATTACGAAGCTTGACCGACTATTCTCAATGAAGGATTTGGGTCCATTGAATTTTTTTCTTGACATTGAGGCAACATATACCAATGGTGGTTTTTATTTGTCTCAAACAAAGTACGTCATAGACTTGCTGCATCGTACTAAATTTTAAGATGTCAAGCCTGTATCTACTCCGGTCTCTACAGGCAAGAAGCTGAGTGCACATGATGGAGAATTTAATTGTGATGCCACTGACTATCAAAGTGTTGTTGGCAGTGTTCTGATATATAGTATGTGATTTGCATGCGGTTAGGGTACCACACAGAGTATATTGCTATGCGGGAGTATATGCGGTTTTATAATTTTTATTAATAAAAAATAATTTTATGATATAAACAAGAGATAACAAAATAAATTTTAAGAAATATAACCTCTCAATCTCACGCCAATAATCCAAATTAGAATAGTGTAAATGGTATTCAATCAATTTAGTTCTACAAAAAAAAAAAATCTGAACCAGTATAAATATAAATAATAAAATTATATTCAAAATATCTAAATATATGCATTGTGAATACAAGATATAAGCATTGTAAATTCAACAAAACACGTAAAGCAAAATGTGGGCCTTGCCTACATGGATACCACCTCACAACATGTGATTGATGGCTGCCGTTCCTCTCACCACCTATTCTGACTTTCACCCACCCTCCCAATGACAAATATACCCTCCTCCCTCCTTCCCCATTCCCCTTCCACTCCAACCCCAAAACTGTCATTTCTCACCCTCACCATCTTCATCAAACTTTTGATTTATGAAACCTTTGATTCATCAAACCCCAAGAGCCGGCTCTGTCTTCAACCAACCAATGTATGAAGAAGAAGAAGATGATCAAATGAAGATGAACCCCAACAGTGGCCCCGACCTAGTAAGAAGAAGATGATTGAAGTTTTGGTCTGTTCTCACTTTTTTTTTCTTCTCAGAATACGGATAATTGTTCATATTTTATCCTTTTTATGTCATATGAGATAACATGTTATTTAATTTAATTATTTCTTTATCCCAACCACCTTATTTCAATGCTAATTCAGGCCTAAAATAGGTGTAACATTTTCCATGTGGAGCAACATATACAACAATTTTTCACTCCTGAAAATGAAAGGGGTCATTAATTTTGTCCCTGTCATTTAAAGCCGTTCCCTCCACCACCCATTCCCCATTCCCCTCATCGTCGTCGTCACGGATCGTCCGCGCTTTTTGTAGTCCGCCTAAAGTTGTACCTAACAGATGCAACATTGGCCCGGATAGCGTTATCCAAGGAGTGGACCGTCGTTTCATGGGCTGTGCGAGGGGGATCGGCGAGCTCGCGCGGGTCGCGGAGGGTTGGAGATTCGTTTCCGCCGCGTCGTCTGGTGGGGAGAAGAAGAACAGGAGGAGGGTCTCGTCTGGTGTTCCGCTGGATCCGGTTATGGGGTTTGAGGGAATCAATGGCGGTGACCAGAAGCAGAAGCAGAGATTATTGACGCTGCCGACGGTGCTAACGCTGGGACGCGTGGCGTCTGTGCCGCTCCTTGTATGCAGTAGGTCAATGCCCTTTATCATCTCTCATTATATATGTGTGTGTGTGTGTTGATTTGTTTGTTTGTTGAGTATTTTATTGATTGATTTGATGGGTATTTGTAGATTGGTACTTGGGTCTTGGATGAATCTGTTGGTTCTTCCTTTGTTGGGTGTAAATCACTGTTTCTCGCCTTTTGTTGATCTGGGTATACCTGATCTTGCTAAAAGAAGACCCCTTTCTGTATCAATTATACAACTTTTGTTGATTGTGTATGATGAGATGGTGTTTCTATGGTTATTATTTGATGGATTTGCCTCTATCATGGAAGTCTGTGAGGGCATGAGATTATTCAGTTGTTTATTTATTTATTTTTGAGAGTGCATTGTTAGGTTCTGAACACAAAGATCTCTTGGTTGCAAACATCCTCATCAACCATTGAGCTAGAAGTCAAAACCTTTCGATTTTTGTGCTTGTATGAATTCTGCAGGAGTGTGCTTTTGATGTTTAAGGATAAAGGTGATTTGTGGAACTATAGGCTTCTACTCTGCTAGCTCTTATAGAAGAAGGGGAAAAATGATTCATTCACTTTCATATAGTGATTGTTACATGTATAAGTATAGGCTGAGGCCATTGGTTCTCAAGAAGTGATCATAGTCTTTAATTTAGTTTGAGGGATTAGGAGATGGATATGAATCGAATAATTTTGAGACATGTAGTTATACTAGAGATTAGCTCTGGGGGAATATTTTTGGTTGGTTTCAGGGAAACATGCATAATATGGAGAGCTTTCTTTTTTTCTTTTCAACTAAGTATGGAGAGGTTTCTTTATTGTATAGATGGTGG
Organism: Acorus calamus; assembly: GCA_030737845.1. Lineage (NCBI taxonomy): Eukaryota > Viridiplantae > Streptophyta > Magnoliopsida > Acorales > Acoraceae > Acorus > Acorus calamus. The sequence goes on from CM060860.1 coordinate 22,929,231, forward strand.
GATATGGTACTACATTTGTGCATATTTGTGATAATTTCCATATAAAATTGGTAGTTCAAATGAACTTGAAGAAATTCAATAAATTTGTGTGCCCATAACTCTTCTTAAGGACAATACGGCATGTGTACAATGCTGAACATCATTAGACTACAGTTAGTTTGAGATCTCTTGGAGCTTCATGTACATTCTATTAGGTTGGTTGAAATTCTTATATGTTGAGATGTCAGTGCTCTGCCAACTTTGAACTTTATTATAGTTTAGTGACTGAGTTTATGTTGACAAGAAAGGACAACAATGCATCTCAAATCAAGGAAATTTTGTGCTTTGTAATTCAATGGGCAGGTTTAGTTATTGTGGCATAATTGCCTTTGTGGTTTTTTTGATGTGTTTAGGTGATATTCTGCTGCATTTCAAGGTACCTAATTTTGATCTGGATTTGCTTTGGTACTGGGATGCATAAATCCAGAAACCTATTTTTTTAAACTTATTTTATGGCTGGAATGGTACAAGGCAAAAGGTCGTAGATGCATTACGTAACAACCTACAGATTGCTTCGGAAAAAAAATGTAGAGTGGGAGCAACTTTTTTCTTTACCAAAACTTTGAATAATAAAATACAAGGATGGTGGTAATGAATATGAACAATGTGCTATTGGGTGAGGGGCTGGTGTCCAAGATGTTTAAAGATCAGATTGGGAAATCTGTTGAGGTCTAAATCGACGACATGATAGTGAAGTGCGAGCGCTTCCATGATTACCTTGAGCATCTTAGAGCAGCCTTCAACATGCTAAGATAGTACTGTTTGAAGCTTAATGCATCTAAGTGCTCTTTTGGGGTCTCCTCGGGCAAATTTCTGGGATACTTGACCATCTACCGAGGCATTATTCGAGGTGAACCCTGAACAGATATGAACATCCCTTGAGATGGAGCCCTCAAAGACGAGGAAGGACTGTCGGGTTATTGGAATTTTCAATTCCAGGAGGAGCTCTGCCTTATTCATTGGTTGAGGGGATCCACACCCTTCAGTAATGAAATAGAGTATATTGTAGTTTTGTATTTCTACATGGAAACTATGAGTTTTCTTCTATTCACCATACTTGATGCTTGCCAACTATTCAGATATGTAGAGCAAAATAAAGTTAATTTTATTTCATTAATTTTGTATGTGATTGAGCTTGACTGTCCTTATCGGTCATTGTAAAGTTAATACATAACGAAATGAACATGTTGTTACATTTTCTAGCTTTTTACATGAATGGATGGTGGGGAACAACTGCTACAACCGGCATCTTTATTGCTGCAGCAATCACTGATTGGCTCGATGGATATCTTGCGAGGAAGGTAGATCTTGGTTGATGAATTCGATGGATTTAATATGTTTTTTGATCAGTAATTATTATTTAATTCTATCTGTGTTAGATTCTGAATCTTGATAGCGAATATCTTCTATGTTAATTAGATGGGCCTTGGCAGTGCCTTCGGTGCATTTCTAGATCCCGTGGCTGATAAGGTTCGATTTTTTTTCTTTGCCATGCTCACATTTTCAGTTCACTTAGATTAGTTTAACAATCTTCTTAATTTTTTTTTCTACACAAACTGAATTAATTCATCATACTCTTTTAACAGTTTTCCCATTCTAATTTGAATGTTTATTAAATGCAGCTCATGGTTGCAGCAACATTGGTTTTATTATGTACCAGGCCCTTGGAACTCGAGATGTTTGCAAACTTACCTTGGCTGTTGCCTGTGCCCTCGATAGCTATCATTGGCAGAGAGGTAAATTCCATAACTATTTTATTATTTTTGCTCTAAGCTGCATATATTTCCAAAAAAATTTTATCTTTCAAAATTTCCATTTTGGAATGGTCTGAACTAATGAACTATTTTGTTGTGATAAATGACAATTTTACTTGACATGGAATACTTTTTCCAAATAGTTCTAGAACTTTGTGAAATGTAGATATTGGGAAATTTTGTTATACGACAGCAACAGTAGATGAGAGTTATCATAGTCCCTGCCTAATGTAGAATTGGTTTAATGTGGGTTTTAAATAAGTTATTACACCTAGTGTCTTGGGAATACTCTTGGAGATAATTATATGCTGAACAGTGACACAATAACATGGACATTTTTTGTAAAATTGGGCTCGGACACAATGACAAATAAAACAACTGCATTTATAATAAATTTATGTATTATACACATCCGTATAAAAAAAATTGAGAAACAACAAGAAGCAATCCATAACTACAAAAAGTTGATATATAGATCAAACTTCAACTGTAAGAATTTTATTAAGAATCCAAGATGCAGGCAGCTATCATTTAATATCATAACTCATTACCTGTCATATAATAAACAAAAACAAACTTCCAATATAAATCAACAAGTTGTAAACTCATAGATATCATAACTTATAATTCATCATCAATAGTCACCATGTCTATCAGAAGATTCCAGAGCAAAGAATAATGCAACTCCAAATAGGAGTATAGGACTGCATTTTTTTTTTGAAGGAGTTTATGGGTGAAAGAGGGGGACAATAACACAAAGTTCTTCCACAAATGTGCTAATCACCAGAGAGGGTTTAATCTTATTTCCAAAAAAGAGGCCTTGTGGCTCTTCGAGGAGGTGGAAGTGGGCTTGGTTTGATAAAGATCCCTGGACCTCGTCTTCGAAAGCTGGAAGGCCAATTTTTGAAGAGGAGATCCAGGATGCAGTCTTTGGTCGGTCTGGATGGGAGAAGTCTCGGGTTCTGGACAACTTAGGCTTGAGGTTCCTCCAAATTTTTGGGACATGGTAAAAGGCGACACAGTCCATATGTTCGATGAGTTCCACTGTGGTTTTCATGAGATTGGTTGCCTAAACTCCTCCTTTGTCCCAAAGGTTGGGGCTGCAGATATGTCAGACTATCAACCTATTTGCTTAGTTAATGGATGCTATAAAATGGTTCTATATTGAAGACAGTGATTGGGCAATCCCGCCTTGGTTTCATAGTTGATCAGGAGACAAGTTGTGAACTTAGGACAGAAGAAAGGGCGTCATTTCAAGTCAGACTTCATGAAAGTCTATGACAACGTCGAGTGGGACTTCCTCCTCCTCATCCTAAGACTTCATATTTTCGAACCCCCTTGGCTATGCATGCTTTCCCAATGCTTCGGGTCAACAAAGTGTTAGTGTTACTGAATGGCATGGTGTGGGGTTACTTCTCAATAAACAGAGGACTTCATTAGGGTGACCTCTGTCACCATTACTGTTCATTGTGGGGACCAATGCATTGAGTCAGATGATGAAATCAGCGGAAGAGATAAGCTGGATCGCCAGGTTATCCTACAGGGAGGCTAGGCTGAATATCTCCCGTGGTCAGTACACAGACAACACATTTACTCCTATGTGAGGCAAGGGAAGAGGAATTTTTCGGGGCTCAGTTTATTCTGAATTGTTTTGAGTTGATGTTGGGTTTGCGCATTAATTTTAATAAAAGCTCGATGCTTGGAATTCATATGGAAGAACATGAACTTCAAAGCCTTGTGGGATTGATTGGTTGCAGAACAGAGGCTTTTATCGGTGAGAGAAACGTTAATCAACATATTTGAAAGGAAGCTCCGAGGTTGGAAGGAAAGGCTGCCGAGTCAAGGAGAGAAGCTTACTCTCCTCCAGGCAGTAATCTCTCACCTGTGCTCTGCCTCTATTTTATTTCTCCGTCCCAAAAGGCGTCTGAACACAATAGAGGTTACCAGAAGGAGATTTCTATGGAATGACATTAATCTAGACTCCAATAAAGCTCACTTTTGAGCTGGGAAAAAAGTCTGCACCAGGAAGAAACTAGACATGGGCATTCTCTCTCTCTCTCGAATATATGAACATGGCTCTGTTCTGTTAGTTGTTGTGGAGGACACTCCTAGATTATGACTCATGTAGCATGAGGTCATTAGTGATTGGTATGATCTCATTACGTGAGCGGTATTCACTTCCTGGACCCAAGCTACAACATTCCAAAACATTTGAAGGACATCCTCGGCCTGGCTAACTCTTTCATCAACAAAGTTATGTTGGAAACAGAGAAAGGGTTCACTTCTTGAAGGATGTTTGGTGTGAATGAGCTTCCTCTGATCCTCAAGTATCGGTGAGTAAAGAGGGTTCGGTGTAGAGGGCCACAATTGTTGGGAGGTTCCAAAAGAAGAAATCTGACCGATTACGAACATGAATTCTTTCAACTCATGGAGTTACTTCAGCAAAAAAAGGTAAGAACTCAAGTCATGCACCAGGTGAGATGGATCCCGAACCCCAAGGACGGTTTTTCTGTTGGGGGGGTTTGTGTGTTACTATTGGTGGAGATAGGACCTCCCATATATGCAGGGATGAAAGCAAAGGCTTTTTGAAATTTGAGGGATTAAAGTACCATTCATGGTTCAAGGCTTCTTATGGTTCATGTATCAAGAAAGACTTATTTTGTTTATGTGAGATGGCAAGGCTTCTCTGGTTGCCCTTGGTGGCGACCACATGTTTTTTTTTTTGAGAAAAATATAGGAGAACCTTATATCAAGAAACCCCTGAAAAAGTAGATGAGGGATCTCCTTACATCATACAATTAAAAAGAAAGAAAAAGTACAAAATAAATTAAACCCTCAATGAAATATTAACTCCCCCCCACCCCCTCCAAAATCGAAACCCATCAAAGAGCTAGGAATAAGCTCCTCCAATATGAATTTTACCTGAAGCATTGAGGAAATGACGGCCCAAGTGTTTTCCCAATACACTATTTTAATTGAAAAACTCTTTCGTTACGTGTCAACCAAATGAACCAACATGTAGCATGAGGAATCAAACATTGGAACTTAGCATAATTACTTCTATCACCCTTCTTCCTATGATCCTTGAACCACCGTCACATGGTTTCCATATCCGAAAAAGAAAAGGAAGACTCTAATGCCTCCCCAATCTTCGTCCAGATTTATGAGCTAAAGGAACAGTTGAAGAATAGGTGATTACTTGATTCTTCCTCAACTTCATATAAACTGCACAATGTATCCCCATCATGAGACCACTTAGCACGATTAAGTTTGGTCAGAATTTTATTGTTGGACAGTAGCGAGATAAAACCTTTAATCTTCAGCGGAGAAAGTGAGCCCCAAATCAGGGATTCGAATTTGGCGAGAGAAGGCGTGGATTTGGGTCCTTATGAAGCCAGCAATATAGAGAACAAACAGAGAATCCATTCCTAGGAGACACCTTCCAACTCATAGAATCTTCCTTTTCTAAATTTGGTGATACCAACCGAAGACGCTCTAGGAGGAAAACAAGTTCATCTGTCTCTTCGTCACTAAGATCTCGTCGGAGCCATGGCATCCACACAATAGAGTTAACTTCACAAGTGAACGAATCGCAAATGAGATCATCTTCATCTAGTGCCACCTGAAAAAGATTAGGGAATAATTGTGCCGGCGATGCCCCATTCAGTCAATCATCCTTCCAAAAGCGTATTTTTACTCCATTTCCGGGAACAAGTTGAATGGCCTCTTTTAACTTCTCCACACCTTCCAAAATATCCTTTTATACAAAGGATATATACGATGAATGCCTTGGTAGAATGGAAAGCCTTGTGCATCCAGAATAATATTTTTCACAAATCACTCTACTACACAATGCCTCCGGATCTGCAATCTATCTCCGTAACCATTTCCCTAAAAGGGCCATATTCGTTTTGTGAAGATCTAGACACCCATGCCCCCATCCTTCTTGGAGTGACATCAAACCCCAACTTGCTAGGTGAATTTTTCAACATCCTTAGTACCATTCCATAAAAAATTGTGATGAATTTTCTCCATCTTCCCAAGTATCCCGCATGGAACTTTGAAGATTGAGAAGAAATATAGAGGGAGACTTGTAAGGACAGCTTTAGGAGCGCCCTTCTATATCCCCCCCCCCCCCCCAAAAAAAAAAAATTGAGGAGACGACCCTTCTAGCCATCAAGCTTCTTGTCAAAAACGCCTTATGAGAGGATCCAAATTAGATTTCTGAAGACACCGGGTATGAAGAGGAAGTCCCAAATATTTAATTGGAAATTTCGAAGCATTGAAACCCCTCCTTGAAGCCAATGAATGTACCTCTTCGAAAGGGACGATGATCCCCACCAAAGTACTTTTAAAGAAGTTTACCTTGAGATCTGAAACCATTTCAAAGCATTTGATAATGAATTTGAAACATTCCAAATTACTTTCTCTCGCATCACATGGATGAATAGTGTCATCTGCATATTGAATATGAGAAACCCAAGATCCACCCTTGGTAACCTCTAGACCATGGATCCAACCACCTCTCACCCCCTTATGGATCATTCTGCTTAGAACATTTGCCACAAGGATGAAGCGGAATGGGGAGAGAGGGTCCCCTTGACGAAGACCCCTCCTTGCATCAAAATAACCAATAGCCTTTCCATTAACTAAGGTTGATATGCGGACTGTAGCAATACATTCCTTAAGCTAATCCTCTAAAGTTTTCCAAAGTAAGTCCCAACGAATTGAATCATAGGTTTTTTGAAGTCTCATTTGCATAGAAAGCCCTCCCGCTTTCCTTTATGAGCTCTGGAAACACATTCTAGAGCAATAAGAAACCCATCAAGAAGAGAATGACCTTTGATAAACTTTGATTGACTAAGATCCACAAGATCCTTGGTCACTGTTTTAAAGCGGTTTGCTAGGATTTTGGTAATGATTTTGTAAGTCCATTTAGAAGACTAATTGGCTGGAAGTCTCCGATTTGCTCCACTCCACTTTTTTGAGGAATTAGAGCAATGAATGTGGCATTAAGGCAAGCACAACTTTGTCGGCGCGCATGGAACTCATTTAGCATATCAAACGCATCACTATTGACGATGTTTCAAAAGGTTTGGAAGAATCTTAAAGTGAATCCGTCCGGTCCAGGAGCCTTGTCTTTATCCATCTACAGCACAACATCTTTAATGTCCACCTCTATGAAAGTGGCATCAAGAACATCACGTTCGACCGAAGTTAACTGAGGCAAATCGTCATCATGCCAATTCGGAAGCCAAGATTTTTCTTTCTTGAAGAAAGATTCGAAGTGCTGTTCGATATTTGCTTCAACATCTTCCATCTTATTGAATCGTCTGCCATTGTGGATGATTGATGTGATTTGATTCGTCCTTCTTCCTGCACTGGCTGATTTGTGGAAGAATTTCGTATTACCATCACCTGCTTTTAGCCACACCTCTCTGTATTCTGATATTCTTTGGGATCTGATTCGTCTTTCTTCTTTAGCATGTTTTGATACTAACATCCCTTCTCTAATCTCTACAACATCTTTGGGAGGTAGGAAAAAAGTTAAGGAACATGGGGGACAGAAGCTAGAAAGCTAAACTTTCACAATCAATTATCCTAGCTGATGTTTGGGAAATTGGGTTGATGCGTAAAAATGATATTCAATGGTGCTAACCCTTATCAACATCTGGGAAGCGTTGAGGAGCCTCATTTGAGATGGGCTTGTTCTGTGTGAGAGTCAGTAGAGTTGTTATTGGTAATGGGAAACTAGTCATTGAATAGGGAGAGCATGAGTGTATATCCAACATCGATACTATTGTATGAATGTCTGAACTTTTTTTTCTTTCTTCCCTTACATTCTCCATACTCTCACTATGTCGACATTTGTACTATATTTTCCTTAATACAACATGGTAGTATGTCTACCCTTCTCAAAAAATTGATTCAACAAACATGTAATCCACAAAAGTATCATTTAATATATAAGGAAAGGCACTATTATTCAACCACTGTCAAATGTTGTCATTTTAAGATGAGAAAGACTAATACTTTACAAAAAAAAAGGACTAAATTTAAATTTCACTGGGATGAAAATGTGTTTTTAAATGTTCAAATGATGTGGTTCTAATTTCTACACGGTCACTACATTAAAACTTGGACTAGTAGAAGACATAAGGAAAGAGGATAGAGAGGAGAAGGGAAGAAGGTGAAGATTTGCATAAAACAACACGTATCTTTTCATAAATAAAAAATCCGAAGTATTTTATATTTACTACCCGTTATAATTGCATGATCTTTTTAGGGAAAAAAGTGATTGGAGACGAATACAATCAGTAGCCCATAAAAATTTATATCATGCTCTAATGGTGGTGGTCATTTTTATTGAAATGGTTAGGCTATTGCTTTCTTATGCCTGGTATTCCTAATGTAAATTTAAAGTATTTCTTCCATTGTTGGTTGGCATCCTTGCATGACTAAGAAATTAAGATGTAAGAGCACTTTCATAATAGGACCAAGTCAAATGTTGAAATTCATCTTCATAACCTTTGTTCCATCATAAAATTTTCTGTGTATTTACAAATTCCTAACAGTATATCATCCTTGTTTCTCATTATCCTTTTCTAGATTTTTTTAAAATTTCCTTACCTCTCAATCTTTAACCCCCTCAGTATTCTATACTGCATTGCTGTCTCAGTTTTCTAACAGTGGATTATCATCAAGGGTATCCTATTCATACACACATTTAAAGTTGTTTAGAAAGATACATGTTTAACACAGAATTACGCTGAAGTTGTTTAATACATAGAAAAGTTGTGTAGAACAGTGAGGGTTAAGTAGTGTAGAGCAGCGGAGATTTTTAATGCCTGATAAATCTATGTTAATAATTGCTGCATGACTTTGGTATTTCATGTATCGTCAGAGCTCAATATGTTGATCTCTTTGTTTTCCGAATGACTTGGAAATGTAAAAAAAAAAATCTTCCCTTCTAAAATTTGCCTTAGTCATGTGGTGTTGTGTATACTGATATTTCATTATTTTCTATATCTTCCAGTGACTGAAAAGAGGTTTTCACCTTATTTATTTTTCTCTCCTCTCTATCCATTGATCGAATGTAGCTGTTGATCTAATATAGCTGATTGGTAACATTTTTTTTCCAGATAACAATGTCAGCAGTTAGAGAATGGGCTGCATCCCAAAACAGCAAACTCCTCGAGGTTCCATTTCCCCCCTCTTCATATGCCTCCATCACTTTAATAAAAACATTCATAATGACGGATGGCTGACCTCTGCTCGCAGGCTGTTGCTGTAAGCAATTTAGGGAAATGGAAAACAGCAACACAAATGACAGCACTCACCATTCTCCTGGTCTCTAGAGACAGCAGGTTCATCCCTAATCTTCCCAACCAAAAATACTATCATCAATAATATTTTCTTGATAAACCTTTGATTTGCTTCTTTCTCTTGAATCAGTCTCGCAGGTTCCAATTTTGTGGTTGCTTCTGGTGTTGGTTTGCTTTATGTGTCAGCTGGTCTTACAGTTTTGTCCTTGGCCGCATACATGAAGAAAATTTGGGTAGTTTTGTTGAAGTAACCACGTTTGATTTAAAGTGGATCATAAAGGATATTTCCAGAGATTTATTTGGATATTTATAAGCTTCTTTTATACAATATGGAAGCAAGGGGAGGATAGCAGCTTTCAGGGGAAAAGAAGCATGGTTAGAACTCGGTGTCTGCTACTTCTCCCATTTGTACAACACCTGCACCAAAGACGGGAACTAGGTTTTTTTTTTGTAGTTAAGTAGGATACATGGACACGGTTAAAACTCGAGATTGCAGATTGGTGTTTATTCATAACTTCTGCAAGTGGATTTGGATATAGTTTCGCAGATCGATGTCGGGGAATGATAGATAACTGTGGCAGGAGGATCTATTGGTATATTGATTCATTGGTTTTGGCTGCCATTTTATGAACTTCGTTGAAATTTTGTTTACCTGGATAGTTCAAATGTAAACTTGGCTTGTATCAAGGATGTTGGTTATTTAACAATGTTCATTTAAAACACACAATGTTTGAAATTTGCTATATTAGCAAATTGGTTGATTCATGAATGTTGCATGTAAGGACCTCTTCAATTCTATTTTTTTGTTTCTAATTGTCTGTGAGCACTTTTTTTTGGGGGGGGGAAGTGATTTTTGGAGACATTAATAAACCTCGAATCTCAGTGTAATATAAAGGATTTAATTATTATTCATTCAAGCATAATGAAAAAAATAACTAAACTTAACCGATAAAGTAAAACTTAAAACATCATCATGATTTGACAATAATTTATCCTAAGTGACTTTTATTAAACTTGCAATTCCTACAATTTTGTTGATAGAGTTAAGGTTCATTACCTGTCATGATGTCAAAAGAAAGACATTTATCATAATTTGTGACGTAGCCCCAAGAGGCTTATGATTGGGTGATAGTGAAATGTTTAGTCTCACATCGTTTCATGGGAGGAGATAGTCTGTTTATATACTAAAATGCTTTTTAAAGTAGTGAGTCCACTTAGGGGGCAAAGAGAAAAATTTCTTGCTATGTAGGCCTGTGAATGTTACTAAGTTCACTTAGGGACAAAACAGACAATTTTGTGCTATGCAATGGATTTTGAATAGATGTATAAATAAAAATATTTTTCTTTCCGCCTTTATATTTGGATAGCGGAATAGGTGGAGAATGGGGATGAATAAGCTTAAAGATCTGTTTATTTTGCAATGTGTAAGTGGGTATAACTATGCAACAACAAGTGAGAATTTATAGGTATCTCATGGAATTGTGCTATTTTACCGATTTATTCTATTAGTATAAAGGGGGCTCACATGTCAAATTACCTGTTATCAACTCCTATAAATTAGGTGCTCACATGTCACCATTTTTTCACCCTCTATAAATCATTATCCATATTTTATTTGTTTTTTATCCACAATTTCTCCATGGTTAACCAAATAACAAAAACTTCATTGTGGCGTTTTTCAATAAAAATAACTAAAAACACAATTAAATAATAAATAATTTATTCCTTTATCAATACTAAAATAATTATCTATAATGAAATATATTACATCGCTATCCAATCAGGAAGTGTTTGGAAAAGGGTTTTGGGACTTTTGAGAGCGTGCCATCGGGACTTTTGAGAGCGTGCCATCTTAACATATATTGTGTGTTAAAATGTATCAATGTTTTTTCTTTTCTTTATATTGTGTGTCATTTTGTCAAACTTCATAGATTTTCAATTTCATTAAAATATATTATGTTTTTTCTTTACATGTTATCAAAATGTGACTATATAAATCTCACGACCAAAATATTGATAATTTTAATGATAACTTTGATATCTAAATGCTTTAAACTAGCTATTCAAATGGCAACCTATTAGGCTGATAACTCTGGTCCAAAGAGAATTTCTGTTAATGAGAAATCCAATCACGATAGAATGAATGATTCCTATTTAAATGAAAGGAAAAGTGACTCAACTCTTTTTGTTTTTAATCAACAAAAAATGCCTTGTCAATGCGAGAGGCGGAGCGGGAGCGGCAGCGGGAGCGCGAAGGTGGTGGCCGTTGCCAAAAGATTCATGGCTATAGGCGGAGGGCGAGCGAGAGGAAGAGAAGTAGGTGACGGAGAGGCAGCAGGAGGGTGGGTGCGGGTGGTGCGGAGAGCGGATAAGAGAAGAAGATCCTCGGAGGGGTCTTTGCCAGCTCAAACCACAAGACGGAGGGTGGTGGAGCGGGATGGCTGGACAACGGCGAGAGAAGGGGGAAGACGGAGGTTCAGAGGTGAGGTGCTTGACCGAAATGACAAGAGCAGAAGAGGGCAGGACGGTGGACGACCGTTGAGGTGCTTCAGATGCATGGGGAATGGTCATTACGCATCGGATTGCAGGGAACCACCGCGTTGTTGGACTTGCCACAAGTTTGGTCACCGGAGCTCTGTTTGTAAAGCTACTGGGGTGGTGGAGAATCAAGTGATCAGCCCTCTTGTGCAGTCATGTTGCCCATCTGAGGGTGATATGGTAGACCTTGAGTGGTCTCCGGAGCTAGAAGTCAAAACACAAAATCTGGGTAGAAGTGTGATTGTTTCCTGGGACGGAGTAAACCCTTCAGGGCTGCAGGGGATGGTGTGTCTCCTTCAATCAAAATGGAGGGGGATTGATTTCTCTTCGTCATGGTGGCTTTGCTGTAACAGGATGATAGTTAGACTTCCCTCAAAGTCTGCTAGAGATTTCCTTCTTCGTCAAGAAAGCTTTCAGATGTGTGAGGGAGTGGCTCGAATTACCGAGTGCACTTTCGATGCTGGGGCTGAATATCATGATGGAAAGAAGATTGAGATCCTGCTCAAGGGACTTCCCCTCATCTGGCGCACGGAAACGGTAGTCAAGCGGGTGGTGAATGGGTTTGGACATCTCCTTTCCTTTGAGGAGATTGAAGTGGGGCAGGAGAAATTTCCACTCGTCCGAGCAGTCATCTGGATCAGATCGGGGTCGTCCCCTCCATCCTTCGTTCGTGTGCGTATGGAGGGTTGGGTGGTTAAGGTGGACATTCTTCCCGGGGATAGTGGGATACATAAATCCTTTGCAGAGGCACTAAAGCATGGGAACAAGGTCCCAAGTCAGGCAAAAGGGAAAGAATTGTGTATTGATGACTCACCTCCATTATGGGGGAGATGGGAGGTTGGACAATCGTCCAGGCCTCCATTGAAGAAGAGGGTTACTTCTCTCGAGTTACCACCTTTGGAGAAACGGAGTGTCCTGGTTGAGTCGGCAAAGGTTGACTCGGGTCACGTCAATTGTCAGGTTCGAGTGGTACAGTCTGACAAGATGGTGGAAGGAGGTTGCGTGCCTGCAAAGGAAGGTGTTGTCCCTGCCTCTTCATCAGTTTCTGCAGGTCTTGGCTCGAGCCGTCCAAGTAAACGGAAGGCTACACCTGGCTTGGTTTGTATGGAAGGAAATCTAGTCTTTCATATGGCAGCGTCGACGGAACCGGTGAAGGAGATGGAACAGGTGCCTCCGTCAGTCCCTGGGTTTTTTCAAAAAGCCAGGTCAAAATTGAGTGGACACTTATCAAGATGGATTCCTAGTAGTCCATCAAGTTGGACACGTGGGTCCATTGTGTGCCACGTGAAGAAGGGTGAACAAGGTGGATCAGCTGATTTTGGGGGTAAGGGTGGGCTTTTAAGTGGGCCTACTAGTGAACCCAGCATACACGGATCTTTGGGCCGCGGTTCCTGGGCTAACTATTTTGATGAAGCAGGTGATTTAAGATGGCAGTGGAATGCTGACGCGGCAGCAGGGGATAGTGAGGCCCGACATGCTATGTTGGGTAGTCCGGCCCATTATTCAAATAATCAAACTTCATACTCCCCAAGTCTTTCCCGCTCTCCTTCAGGTTGTGTGCCCCATCGTCTAAAGTTCATCATTATTGGCCGAATTGAGATGGCCTGCTCGTCCTCAGAGGGCTCTTGCAGTAGTGAAGGAACATTATTCTCTATGGGAGGGTTCTGTCTTGAAGATGGATCGGCTTCAGTTTGTAATGGTTCAGGGGATCTACCTCTGGAGAGCGGCTGTGAGCGTTCTACGGGCCTTGCTCTCCTCTCCCCTATGCAGTCGGATATGGTCCAGGTACCTTATGAGCCTTACCAAGGATCTCCTGGGTGCGGCAAAGTGTCAAGCGTTGGAGTCCTTTTTAAAGATGGTGGCGAGCGAGGGCGTATGAAGTCGTTTTTGGCATATGACGGTGAGGTACAGATGATGGAAGGATTGGAGGAGGTTGTTCCAGCCTCGTTGGTCTGAGCCCCTGGGGATTGTAGTGGACTGGTCTGGGTTATATTTGTTTTCCAATGTTGAAAGTCCTAAATTGGAATGTCAGGGGTCTAAATGACCCGGTGAAAAAAGCGGCAGTAAAAGAAGTGATCATTACCAATGAGGTTGAGTTGGCTTGTGTCCAGGAAACCAAAATGTCATGCTTCTCAGCGGCAGATTTACGTGCGGTAGGAGGGGGCCGCCTAAACTGTATTGAAGTCAAAGCATCTGAGGGTGCTTCAAGGGGGATTGCTCTGCTTTGGAACAATTTGCGATGGGAGAAGGTGGAAGTGGTGGTGGGGGTCTTCTCTCTCTCGGTGGTGTTGAAAGAGATCTCTTCTGGATGGAGGGGGTTGTGGACGAGTGTGTATGGACCGAATGAGGACTCTGTTCGTGGTGCTTTGTGGCAGGAACTTAGTGATATACGGGTTGCCCAAAATCTTCCCTGGTGTATTATGGGGGATTTCAACGTGACACGGTTCCTTGAGGACAGAAATAGCTCGGGTCGCATTACTCCAGCCATGGAGAGTTTCTCAGACTGGATAGAGTCTGAGGGTCTTATTGATATTCCCTTGGCCAATCAACAATTCATGTGGAGCAACCTACGGGATCAGCCTTCTTGTGCCAAACTAGATCGTATTTTGCTCTCCTTAGATTGGGAGGAGATGTTCCCGTTATGTTCTATGCGCGGACTTCCCCGACTTTGCTCTGACCATTCACCTCTCCTTCTGGAGGTTACTGGTCAAGCTTGGAAGGTACGTTAATTTCGTTTTGAAAATTGGTGGTTTCATTACCCTGATTTTAGGGAGGTTGTGGCGGTGTCATGGGAGCTTCCCGCGCCGGGCCTTCGGGGAGCCAAGCGAGTGGCTTTCAAGTTAAAAAGATTGAAAGGAGTCCTCAAACATTGGTCTTCGGAGCGCAAGTTAGAACGGAGGAAGAAGGCGGACTTAGCAGCGGAGATGAGTTTGCTAGATTCCAAAGAAGAAGCAGCTCCACTCTCATCTGTAGACAGATTGCGCAGAAGTCTCATTAAGGAGCAATGGTAATGGTGGTCCAACTTGCGCATGGAGGAGGCTGAATGACGTCAGCGGTCTCGAGAGATTTGGCTGAAGGAAGGGGATGAAAACAAAAATTTTTTTCACAAGCGGCGAGCCAAAGGAGCAGAACAAACCGAATCGGCAAATTGAAATATCAGAATCGCATGCTCGAGAGTCAGGATGAAATAGAGCAGGCACTTATTCAACATTTTACAGAAGCATTCAAGAAGCGAAGATGTTGGTCTCCTGACTGGTTTGATGAAGATCTAGGCAGGGTTCCTGATGCTGCCTGGCAATCATTAGATGCTCCTTTTTCTGAAATGGAAGTGAAGACCGCGGTGTTCAGTATTGAGGGAGACAAAGCTCCCGGCCCAGATGGCTTTGGGGCCAGATTCTATCAAGAATTTTGGTCCTTGGTTAAAGAGGACATCCTAGCGATGTTCTCTGATTTCTTCTCGGGAGACCAAGGATTGGGCTGTTTGAATGCTACGTTCTTTACTCTGATTCCCAAGAAAGTGGGTGCTGTGGAAGTTGGGGATTTTCGTCCGATCAGTTTAGTCAATGGAAGCTACAAACTCATTGCTAAAGTGTTGGCGAATAGACTGAAAATTGTGATTGCCAGTATGATAGAGGAGAATCAGACTGCGTTTATTCCAGGCAGATTACTTCAGGATGGCTTCATGGTGACACAAGAGCGTATCTCAGCGGTTCATCGAGATAAGAGGAGTGGAATTGTCATAAAGCTTGATTTCTCCAAAGCTTACGACAATGTTGACTGGGACTTTCTGCTAAAGGTCCTTAGTAGGCACGGTTTTGAACCAAATTGGCTCCGAATGGTCCGAGATTGCATCTCCACTGCAAAAGCATCCGTCCTAGTCAATGGCAAGCCATGTGGTTTCTTTCATCTCAATAAAGGCCTAAGGCAGGGTGACCCGTTGTCACCTCTCCTTTTTGTGGTAATCACCAACGTCTTTAGTAGGATGATGAAATTGGCTGAGGCCGACGGATGGATTAAGGGGCTACAATGTTCACAAGGTGGTCCCTCGATCTCGCATGTTCAATATGCTGATGACACAATTATCTTGTGTGAGGCGGAGGAGGCTTCTATTAGAGGGATACAACTTATTTGCAGGGTCTTTGAATTATTATCTGGGCTAAAGATTAATTTTCATAAGAGTACAATGCTTGGTATAAATGTGGATAGAGTGGAGTTGTCCAGCTTGCAAATATTTTTCGGTGTAACACTTCGGAGTTCCCCTTTCGCCATTTGGGGCTGCCTCTCCATCTTGGTAAATTTCTCAAAGCTGAGTGGTCACCACTTATTGAGCGCTTCGAACAACGTTTAGAAGGGTGGAAGAGCAACCTTCTGAGCATCGGGGGTCGGCTTATTCTCCTTCAATCAGTCCTCACAAACCTCCCTATTTTCTTTCTTTCTGTGTTTAAAATCCCTAAAGGGGTATTGGCCAGAATAGATGCAATTCGGAAAAGGTTTTTGTGGTGTGGACTGGCGGCTGCTCCCAAGAAAGTTCACCTAGTCAAGTGGGAGGTAGTGTGTAGCAGTAAACAAGAGGGTGGACTGGGGGTTTTAAACCTTGAAGATATGAACAAAGCGCTCCTAAGTAAATGGATTTGGAGATGCTTATCAAATCAGTCTATTATTTGGCGTAGCGTGGTGGAGGCAAGATATAGATGTCCTTATGTGCAGATTGGTCGCTTTCCCTGCGGTGCCCCTCGGCCATCTCAGATCTGGACTGGAATTCTCAAAGCCACAGCTCAGATAAATGAGGCTTTGCGGTGGACAGTGGGCAAAGGGTGTCAGGTGCGTTTTTGGAAAGATGATTGGGTTGGTGACTCGTCACTGGAGGACAGATTTCCGATTCTATTTGAGGCTGCTGCAAATAAAGATGGGATGGTTAACCAATTCTGGTCACCTGGACCACAGGGGAGCCATTGGACTGTTAGTTTCCGGCGTGGTTTGACGGCTTCGGAGGAGGAGATGCTTGCAGATCTAAGGTCGATGATCCAAGGGGAGGTGATAGATGTAGAGGAGGATGATATTGCTCATTGGCGTCCACATCCCTCTTTGAATTTCTCTGTTAGTAGCTCTTATAAATGGTGGAGGAGGAATGCTACTACTAATGTGCTCACAGCAGGGAAATGGAGAGAGATATGGCGGATTAAGATCCCTTTGAAAGTTAAATTTTTCTTGTGGCTCATGTATAAGACAAGCTTCTCACGAGGGGGTATAGAGCGAAGTGGGCACCTCTTGCGGATGCCTCGTGCCCGATGTGCAGGGAGGAGCTGGAGACCTCCAATCACCTCATGTTGCATTGCCCGGCTATTACCCAGATTTGGAACCGCTTGGCCGCTGTTAGCGATGTGGTTTTTGCTCTTACATCTATGGAGGATCTTTGGCGGTCGGGTAAAAGGCTCTCTGACAAGAGGGACAAAAGTGCAAAAGCAAAGATCTTCCAGATTCTTATTCCAACTGTGGCTTGGTCCCATTGGCTATCTCGTAACCACCTAGTGTTTCGGGGAACTCCAGTGTATGTTGAGAACATTTGAGAGTCGATTGTGAGCTTCATCAGATCTTGGGGTACCCTTTGTGCAGGTGCGAAGAGTGTGAATTTAGTTAGGGGTAAATTACTTATAGAGGAGTAGTTTATGGGTTTTCATTGCCTCTTGTACAGGAGTTTGAATACATATCTCTTCTATTTATATTTCCTGGTTCTCATGTAATCTTGCTTTTAAATTGGGCATCCCCTTTCTTAATATAATTAAGGGCGCATGCCTACCTTTTCTTAAAAAAAAAAAAAACTCTCTTTGTTTTTATTTTTACCTTCCCATATATGAAAAATTTATTACTTAATTTTTATTATGATATAAATGAAATATTATATGGTATATAAATTTATTATCATCATATATATTAAATAGAATGAGTTTCTAGATGAATCAATATTATATAAATATTTTACCGATATTTTATTATTTATATCAATAATAGTTACATTGTATTAAAGTCCGTGTATGTAACCAGTTATCAGAATATATATAAACGGAAAACAGCAACGGAACAATAAAACAAAACAAAATAAAATAAGGAAAACCTTCTCTCTCATCAACAAAAAGCATCTCCCCGGGATTCCTTACCAACTATAAATAGTACCGCAACAAATTTGACAATTTCCCCCCTCCAGAATATCAGGCCAATAATTATGTCCCTCTTATTTAAAGCCGTCCCCGTCACCACCCTTTCCCCATCCCCCTCATCGTCGTCGTTACGTCTCGTTCGCGCTCTTTGTAGTCCGCCTAACGTTGGCCCGTATAGCGTTATCCGAGGAGTGGACCGTCGTTTCATGGGCGGTGCGAGGAGGATCGGCGGTCTTGCACGGGTCGCGGAGGGTTGGAGATTCGTTTCCGCCGCGTCGTCTGGTGGGGAGAGGAAGAACAGGAGGAGAATCTGGTCTGGTGTTCCGCCGGATCCGGTTATGGGGTTTGAGGGAATCAATGGCGGTGATCGGCAGCAGCGGCAGCAGCAGAAGCAGAGATTGCTGACGCTGCCGACGTTGCTGACGCTGGGACGCGTGGCGGCTGTGCCGGTCCTTGTATGCAGTAGGTTAATGCCCTTTATCATCTCTCTTTATGTATGTATATATATGAATTGATTTGTTTGTTTGTTTGTTTGTTTTTATTGGTAATTTTGGAATTTTGTATTTGTGTAACTTAGACAAAAATTTACAACATATACTTGATGGTGTATTTCTGGGACTTCGGAGTTACAAAATGGGTTCCTTGGGATTAGATCCCATGGAGAACATGGGAAAGTTATGATTTCCCAAGTATACTGTTCCTTCTTTGTCCTTCTTCAGTAGGTCTTCAATGGAGTGCCAAAGATCACGCTGTCTAAAGACAGTTTCGCCATTAGATGTTCTGTGGGATGCCAGAAGATCAGCCACACTGTTGCCTTCTCGGTGAATATGTGATGCCTTCCATGAGTGGAGCAGGGCAAGGCCGTGGGTGAGCTTTCTGTGAGTCTGTATTGCTGTCCAAGGGAGTGATCCTCTGCCTTTCAGCCGGGCTAAGGCTGTAGTTGAGTCTGTCTCAATCCAGAGACGAGAAGCTCTGATTTGGATGCCTAGTTCTAGACCGGACAAGATGCCCTGAAACTCAAGGCTGGTTTGACAAGGGGATAGATGATGGGATAAGAGGTAATTGTGGAGATAAGTGGGAGAAATGACATCTTTTCCTGTTTGGTATAAAAAATAATCAGGATAAAATATGAACATTTGTCCTGATTTTGAAATGAAAATGAGGATTTTTTGTTCCACCTAAGGGCTAGTTTGATCAAGGGGTTAAGGTTTTGAGAATAAATTGTTTTAATTTTAGGGGATAAAAAATCCATTAATTTTGTTCATATTTGCATTTGTCAAAATTGAGATAAAAAGTGGGGATAAATGCTATCACATCTTTTAGGTGGAACAAAATATCTTCATTTTTATTTCAAAATTGAAACAACTATCCGTGGTTTATCTCAATTATTTTTTATACCAAACGGGGATAAACTGTCCTCCCACTCACTTATCTCCATAATTACCCTGATCCCACTACTTATAAGGGCTGGTTTGACAGGATGTTAAAGTTTTGATGATAAATTGTCCTAATTTTAGAGGGTAAAAAGTTTATTAATTTTGTTCATATTTACATTTGTCAAAATTAGAATACAAAGTGGGGATAAATTATATCCCAGCCTTTAGGTGGAACAAAACATTTCCATTTTCATTTCAAAATTGGGATAACTGTCTACAATTTATCATAATTATTTTTTATACCAAATAGGGATAAGCTATCCTCTTACTCACTTATCTCCATAATTGTCTCTTATCCCACCACTTATCCTCTTGTCAAACCAGTCCTAAATGTTGGAATAACATTTATCATCACTTTTGTCCCAATTTTGACAAATGTAAATAAAGACAACATTGATGGATTTTTTATTCACTAAAATTGGACAACTTATCCTCAAAAGCTTAACCCCTTGCCAAACCAGCCCGAGATTGATGGATATAGGCCGAGTCTGACCAGCCACCCCTATGAGAATTTCTCCTTTTTCATTGTGAACACGAGCTCCGATATGTTTATTTGTTGAGTATTGTATTGATTGATTCGATGGGTATTTGTAGATTGTTACTTGGGTCTTGGATGAATTTGTTGGTTCTTCTTTGTTGGGTTTTAAATGACTGTTTCTCCCCTTTGTTGATATGGGTATACCTTACTTTGCAAAAAGAAGACGCCTTTCTATATGGGTATACAACTTTTATTGATTGTGTATGATGAGATTGTGTTTCTATGGCTGTTACTCGATGGATTTTCCACTAACATGGAAGTCTTTGAGGGAATGCGTTATTTAGTTATTTATTTAGAAGATTGCATTGTTAGGTTCTGAATACAAAGATCTCTTGGTTGCAAACATCCTCATCAGCCATTGAGCTAGAAATCAAAACACTTTTTGCTTTCGGTTTATGTGCTCAGGTTAATTTGACTGATGAAATCTGCAGGAGTGTGCATTTTGGTGTTAAGGATAAAGGTGATTTGTGGAACTATAGGCTTCTACTCTGTTGGCTCTCATAGAAGAAGGGGGAAAATGATTCCTTTGCTTTAATATAGTGATTGGTTCATGTATAAGTATATAACGAGGGCATTGGTTCTCAGGGAGTGATTATAATCTTTGATTTAGTTTGAGGGATTAAGAGATGGCTATGAATCGATGATTTTGAGATATATAGTTATGCTAGAGATTAGCTCTGGGGGAATATCTTTGGTTGGTTTCAGGGAAACATGCATAATATGGTGAGCTTTATGAATGATATAGTATGTCTGAGATAATTTCCATATAAACTTGGTAGTTCAAATGAACTTGGAGAAATTCAATAAATTTGTGTCCCATACTCTCCTTAAGGACAATGCGACATGTGTATAACACTGAACGTCTTTAGCCTCTGTTTGGATGTGGAATAGGGGTCGGAATATCCTAGAATAAATGAGAATTATGGATTTTGGTTGTTTGAGAGCCTTGAATATCCGAGGATAAACTATTCCAGAATAAATTGGTATAAAGTGGTATATGGATTTCAACCAACCTCTGTAATTAAAATTATTCATAGAATTAAAGTTATTCCAGGTTATTCCACCTAAAGAATATGTGGCTTCACTGTCAAATCTACTGTCATCACTTCTTATAAATCACTTGTCAAATCATCTATAATTATTTTTTCATCTTTTATAAATCCTTATCCACACTTTATTCACATTTTACCCAAACAACAAAAACTTTATTATTGTGTTTCCTATTGGAGTAAGGGAATAGGCCTGTTGTTGGGCCTATTCCCGGAGGCCCGGGGGTTGGGGGGCAACGCCCCCCATGGGTATTTTGGTCTTTTTTCTATTCTAGGGCTTGTACATCTTGTAACTATAAAAGGGACCTTTCGGTCACCACAATACAATACAATATTATTATTCCATCTATTTCTTCTTGGTATCAGAGCCTCAAAGAAACCCTAGGGTTTCACAAAATTTTTTTTTTTCATCACGGATCGTGGTGATTGTTTCCTCTCTCGGATCGAGATTTGAGTTTTCCTTCTTGCAATGAATCCAACGCCGAAGGACCTCACGCCACTATCGGGTGGGGAGATCAAGGACGACGCCTCGTTAGGGCAGATCCAGAACACCTCGGTTGGTATCACCGCTATTCCGTTAGGGCATAACTCTCATGCTCAACGGATTACCAACGTGCTTCTTGATGGACGAAATTATCCATCATGGTCGCGTTCTGTTCGATTGTATTTGGGTAGTCGAGGCATGTCAGGCCTTCTTCTTGGTACCATTAAAAAGCCGGCTGAAACTGATGCAACCTTCAATCAGTGGGAGATCAACAACTGCACGGTTCTCGGGTGGCTCTACAACTCCATGGAGACCCGGATCTATAATATGTTCATGTATCATGATACGGTCGACTCTCTATGGGCTGCGTTGAAGAAGACCTATGGTCATGCCAGGAATGACTCACGGATCTATGAGTTGTACAAGGATATTGCTCAGGCCACCCAAGGTAACCAATCTGTTACAGATTATTTTGGATTTCTTCAGGCTCGTTGGGAGGAACTTGCCCATTATGAGCCTCTCTCAGAGTTGTCGAAGGAGGCTGCCACGATTGTGGTTGGCCGACTACAACGCCAACAGACGTATGCGTTCCTTATGGGCCTTCGACCGGAGTTCGAATCTCTTCGTGTTCAGATCTTGAATACCACACCACTTCCTTCTCTATTTGAAGCATTTGCTATTATTGAGGGTGATGAGCATCGCCGTCAGATCTCTGTCTCAGCACCTACTAGAACCCTCGGCGATCAGATGGCATTGGCGGCCACCTCTGGATATGACTCTCGCGGCCACGGGGATAGTAGTCGCGGTCGCGGTCGTGGTCGTGGACGTGGACGCGGCAATATTGTGACTTGTGGCCACTGTGGAAAAACAGGGCATGAAAAAGTCAGATGCTTTATTCTGTACCCACAATTGATGCGTCCTCGCAATGTTGGAGCTCCTTCATCTGCCCCTCGTGCTGCTGTTGCTGATGCTTCGGTTCCGGGTGATGCCCCCACTGCTCCATCTGGGTCTTTGATATGCGTACTATTCAGAACCATATTGATGCCATGGTTCGGGAGAGCCTTGCCTCTCATGCTGGTCTCTCTCATGCTGGTCCAACATCCTCTGCTGCTACCTCAGGTATCCCCTCCGCCTACCATGTTAACCAATCAGGGTCTCCTACTTGGGTCATTGATTCAGGCGCTACTGAACATATGTCTGGTGAGTCTCGATTGTTTGCCCCCTTGACATCATCTTCTATGCACAGAGAGGTACGTCTTGCTGATGGCTCGCTTACCCCTGTCATCAGTAAGGGTACCGTTCCTTTATCTTCCTCATTATCATTGCACTCTGTGTTACATGTTCCCAACCTTGCTCTTAACCTTCTTTCTGTTAGCCAATTGACAAAGGTTTTGAACTGTTCAGTGACTTTTTACCCTGATCATTGTGTTTTTCAGGACCTGAGTACACGGAGGATTTTTGGCAAGGGGTATGAGAGAGATGGCCTTTACGTCTTCGGAGAACCACCCACCACGGCCCATGCTTCCATTTTGCCCACTGATCATTCGCATAGTTTTTCTCTACAATCTTTAGATTTATGGCATGCTCGATTAGGACATGCCAATTTTCAGCATCTATGTTCTTTATTTCCTACTTTTCGTTCTTCATGTAAGACTCATAAGTTTCAATGTGCTGTGTGTGAGCTTTCTAAACATACACGTACTACTTATATTTCTCGTATGAATAAAGCTTCTGGATTGTTTGATTTGATTCATTCTGATGTGTGGGGTCCCTCTCCTGTTACTGCTTTTGGTGGTCATAGATACTACTTGACATTCATTGATGATTTTTCTAGATATACTTGGGTTTATCTTCTTAAATCTCGGTCTGAGGTATCCTCTCAGTGTGTTAATTTTTTGCGCATGATTAAAACACAGTTTAATATTACTGTAAAGAGTATCAGGTCTGATAATGGGGGGGAGTATGTCTCAGATTCTTTTCGGTCTCATCTGAATGAGTTGGGGATTCTTCAACAGTTGACTTGTCCATATACACCTGAGCAGAATGGGGTGGCGGAACGAAAAAATCGTCATCTCATGAATGTGGTTCGTTGTCTCCTTCGAGGAATGAATGTTCCAAAGTCCTATTGGAGTATGACAGTCCTCACTGCTGCCTTTTTGATTAATCGGACTCCCAGTCGTACTTTAGGAGGTCAAGTTCCTTTTCATGTTTTGTATCCTGATCGTACTCTTTTCCCCATCACTCCTCGAGTCTTCGGGTGTACTTGTTTTGTTCAGGATAGGGGGCCCTCACGCACCAAGCTTGATGATAAATCTATACGTTGTGTTTTCCTTGGTTATTCTACCATGTCCAAAGGATATAGATGCTATGATCCTATTTCTCGGAGATTGTTTCATTCCCTTGATGTCACATTTTTTGAAGATGTGCCATATTTTTCTGACACGGTTCTGCAACATTCGTCTTCACCGGTTCGACCGACTTCATTTTTCCCATCATTGCCTTTGCCACAGCCACAGTCACAGTCGCTGCAGCCACCGTCGTCACCTCCTCCGTCGTCACCACCGCAGCCGTCTCCACCACAGTCTCCTCTAATTGTATACACTCGTAGACCTCGGCCACCTCTCTCTCCTGCTCACTTGTCGACATCCTCCTCGGACTCAGGTATACCTTCTCCCTTGATCACTCCACATTCTGTTCCTGATTTGCCTCCATCTGACTCTGATGTGCCTATTGCTCTTCGCAAAGGTCGTCGGAGTTGTGTCACTGCTCATCCTCTTGCCCAGTTTGTTTCTTATCAGGGACTTTCCGATTCCTATAGAGCTTACCTGGCTGCTACATCGTCTATTCGTATTCCTCGTACTGTTACCGAGGCATTACAGGATTCTCTATGGACCGCCGCTATGACCGCTGAGATGGATGCCCTGCAGAAAAATCATACGTGGGAGTTGGTTGATCTTCCACCAGGGGAGAGGACCGTTGGTTGTCGATGGGTCTTCACAGTAAAATACAAGGCTGATGGGGCTGTTGAGCGATATAAGGCGCGCCTTGTTGCAAAAGGCTTTACTCAGACTCCAGGGAAGGATTTTCATGCTACATTTGCTCCTGTTGCCAAGCTGACTACTGTTCGGCTTCTTGTCTCTCTTGCTGCTTGCCACAACTGGCCTCTTCATCAGATGGATGTGAAGAATGCTTTTCTTCACGGCGACTTGACAGAGAAAATTTATATGGATCCGCCGCCTGGTTTTCGTCTTCAGGGGGAGTATTCTGGAAAGGTGTGCCTTCTTCTCAAATCTCTATATGGACTTAAGCAGTCACCGAGAGCATGGTTTCAGAGATTCAGCGTAATCATTCTCTCTCTTGGATTTACTCGTTGTCATGCTGATCATACTTGCTTCATTCGTCGAAGTAATGGACGGTGCACCATTGTTCTAGTTTACGTGGATGATATTATTATCACAGGAGATGATGCTGATTACATTGTCAGAGTGAAGACTGAGCTTGGACAGGCATTTGATGTGAAGGATCTAGGTCCTCTTCGGTATTTTTTGGGGATTGAGATTGCTCGCTCACGCCATGGTATTTCGCTCTCCCAGCGAAAATACACTCTTGACCTACTTGAGGACACCGGTATGCTTGGATGTCGCCCTGCCACTTCTCCCATGGACCAGAACCATCGCCTTCATGTTGAATCAGGCGACCTTCTGCCAGATCCTTCTTTGTATCAGCGTCTAGTGGGTCGTTTGATCTACTTGACAAACACTAGGCCTGATTTGACTTTCGCTGTCAGCGTAGTGAGTCAATTCATGCATGCCCCACGGACTTCTCACCTAGATGCTGTTTACAGGATTCTTCGATACTTGAAGTCATGCCCTGGTCTTGGCTTATTCTATGCTACTAGTGCTCAGCCTACCATTTCTTGCTACACTGATGCAGATTATGCTGGTTCACTCACTGATCGACGATCCACTTCTGGTTTCTGTACTTTCCATGGGGGCAACCTTATTTCCTGGAAAAGTAAGAAACAGAGTGTTGTCTCTCGTTCTTCTGCTGAGGCAGAATATCGTGCCATGGCCCAAGGCACATGTGAGATCATTTGGTTGCGCTCTCTTCTGACAGAGTTGGGATTCCCTGTAGCTGGTTCATCTACTTTGTTTTGTGATAACCGATCTGCCATTATGCTTGCCTCGGACTCAGTTCTTCATGAGCGGACCAAACACATTGAGGTTGATGTTCACTTTCTTCGAGAGAAAGTACAGTCGGGCGCCATTGACACAGTTTTTGTCTCTTCCAATGAGCAACTTGCCGATATGTTCACCAAGTCTGTTGGTCCCTCTATTCTTCATTCTAGTTTGACCAAGTTGGGCTTGATTGATATCTTCGCTCCAACTTGAGGGGGAGTATTGGAGTAAGGGAATAGGCCTGTTGTTGGGCCTATTCCCGGAGGCCCGGGGGTTGGGGGGCAACGCCCCCCATGGGCCGCAGGCCCCCCCCGGGCCGGATTGGGCGTACGGGGGTTCGCCGATTGGGCGTACCCATGTGGGGGATCGCCGATTGGGCGTACGGGGGTTCGGGGGCAGCGCCCCCGACTCGAATTTTTGTCATGGGTATTTTGGTCTTTTTTCTATTCTAGGGCTTGTACATCTTGTAACTATAAAAGGGACCTTTCGGTCACCACAATACAATACAATATTATTATTCCATCTATTTCTTCTTTTCCCAGGGAGAATAATTCAAAACACAACTAAACACAAAATCACTTATTCCACTACTATACCCACTAATAACTGTATGCCCAAGAATAAGTCCTATTATGTTTCCAAACGGGGGCTTATGTTATGCTAGTTAGAGATCTCTTTTGAGCTTCATGTACATTTCTTTTAGGATAGTTGAAATTCTTGTTTGTTGAGATATTGAGATGTCAGTGCTCTGCTCAGTTTGAACTTTATTATAGTTCAGTGGCTGAGTTTATGTTGACAAGAAAGGACAGCGATGCATCTAAAATCAAGGAAATTTTGGTGCATTGAAATTCAATAGAGGGGTTGAATAATTGTGGCATATTGCCTTTGTGGTTTATTTACATGTTTAGGTGATATGCTGCTGCATTTCAAGGAACCTAATTCTGATCTGGATTTGCTTTTGTAAAGGGATGCATAAATCTAGGAACCTATTTTTTTAAACTTAGTTTATGGTTGGAATGGTATACGAAGCGGAAGGTCATAGAAACATTTAGTCACAACCTATAGATTACTTGCCCCAAAAAGAAAAGGAAAACTGTAGTGTGGGAACAATTTGTTTCTTGACCAAAACTTTGAAAAAAAAATGATGGAACAAAGGATGGTGGTAATCAAAATGAACAAAGCGCTATTGGGTAAATGGCTTTGGAGATTGCTTGTCGATCATCAATCCATTTGTCTATTATCATTTGAGAGAAATATTACTCAGGGTGCACTAGACTTTCCTTGACCCATCAACCAAGAGTTGCCATCTCGAAGGTGTCGAAGGACATCCTTGATTTGGCAGTGGAGATCAATGAGGAGACATAATTTCTATCTGGAAATGGGGTGGAAACCCGCTTTTGGAAAGACCATTGGCTCCAAGGTGCATCTCCAGCATCGCTCTTACCCAACTTATTTAGAATGGTGTTGGACGAGAACGATCTCATCCGGGACTCATTCACATGCGGTGACAACAACATCATTTGGACTCATTGATTATGCTGGAATCTAAATGATATTGAAGTGGGGGAATTGACTTCAATCCTCGTGACCCTCAATGAGGTGGAGTTGAATTTAGAAGATGAGGACATGGTGAGTTGGAAGTTGGCTTCTCGCTCTGGATTTACCATGAAGTCTTTCTATTTCAAGCTCATTAAACTTCCTGCCAAGACATCCCTGTATGGCTGTATCCGATTGAAGTGCCTTATTTGGATTTCTCTACCTTTGAAGATTTTGTGCTTCATGTGGTTGTTCACTTTAGACAAGATTATTATCAAGGTCAATTAGTTGAAATTGGTGCATGATGGCAACAGAACTTGTGAGCTTTGTGGGAGGGAAGAGGAAGCATGAGATCATCTATTCTTTAGGTATTCTTTTAGGGCTTCAATACGGGAAAAGTTTTATATGGCTCTTGGTTCTCAATGTAATTTCATTGAATTCGGTTTAAGCTTCTTGAAATTTAGAGCATACACTTCATTTATGAAGTCTTGCCTGCAAGTTTGGTTCTATCCCTATCTATAATAGATTTTTTTAATGAAATAGAATATGTTATAGTTTTGTATGGCTACATGGAAACTGCAAGTTTTCTTCTTTTCATTATACTTGATGCTTGCCAAATAGTCTGATATGTAGAGCAAAATAAAGTAAATTCATTTTATTAATTTTGTATGTGATTGAGCTTGATTGTCCTTATTGGTCGTTGTTACACTTTCTAGCTTTCTACATGAATGGATGGTGGGGAACAACTGCTACAACCGGCATCTTTATTGCTGCAGCAATCACTGATTGGCTTGATGGCTATCTTGCAAGGAAGGTAGACCTTGGTTGATGAATCGATGGCTTTAATGTGTTTTCCGCTTAATAATAATTGTTTTATTCTATCTGTGTCAGATTATGAGTCTTGAGAGCTAATATTTTTTATGTTAATTAGATGGGTCTTGGCACTGCCTTTGGTGCATTTTTAGATCCTGTGGCTGATAAGGTTCAACTTCTTTCTTTGACATGCTCACATTTTCAGTTGACTTGATTAGTTTAACAATGTTCTTAATTTTTTTTCATCTACTCAAACTGAATTAATTCATCATAATCTCTTAACTTTTCTCCCATTTTGATTCATATGTTTATTGAATGCAGCTTATGGTCGCAGCAACGTTGGTTTTACTATGTACCAGGCCCTTGGAACTTGAGATGTTTGCAAACATACCATGGCTATTGCCTGTTCCCTCGATAGCTATCATCGGCAGAGAGGTAAAATGCCATAACTATTTTATTATTTTTGCTCTTTGCTGCATGCATTTCCTTTTTTTTTTTTATCTTTTAAAATTTCCATTCTGGATTGCTCTGAACTTCTGAACTATTTGTTGTGATAAATGACAATTTTACTTGACATGGAATATGTTTTAAAATAGTTTAGAACTTTGTGAAATGTTGTTAATGGGATATTTTGTTACAACAGGAACAGTAGATGAGAGTTACATAGTCCATGCCTAGAATGGGTTTAATGTGGGTTTTTCATAAGTTATTTGGGTTTTTCATAAGTTATTACACCTAGTGTGGGTTTAATGTGGATTTTTCATAAGTTATTACACCTAGTCCCTGCCTACAATGGGTTTAATGTGGGTTTTTCATAAGTTATTACATATAATAGTCCCTGCCTAGAATGGGTTTAATGTGGGTTTTTCATAAGTTATTACACCTAGTGTCTTAGGAATACTCTAGCAGACCTTATTATATGCTGAACGGTGACACAATAGCATGGCAAAATTTGTAAATTGGACATGGACACAACGACAAATAAACCAACAGTACGTATTCTAAATTTGTATTATACACATCCATATGAAAAAAAAAAAAAGAGAAACAAGAAGCAATCAATAATTACAAGCAGTTGATATATAGATCAAATTCAACATTAAGAACTTTATTAAGAATCCAAGGTGCATGCAACTATTATCTAATATCATAACTCATTACATGTCATATAATAAACAAAAACAATCTTACAATGTAAATCAAATAGTTATAATTCATAAATATTACAACTTATAATTCATCATCCATAATCACCATGTCTATCAGAAGATTCCATAGCTAAAAAATAATGCAACTCCAAATAGGACTGCATTTGTTTTGTGAGAAAGTTTGTGGGTGAAAGAGGGTGACAACAACATAAAGTTCTTCCTCAAATGTGCTAATCACCAGAGAAGGCTTACTCTTATTTCCAAAATCAGGATCAGAGACACTTGGATGGTGGATGAACAAGATATTCAAAATATGCTAGTTGACCTTTTTTTAATAAAAAAATAGAAAAAAGAAGAAGAGGGCTTGTAGCTCTTCGAGGAGGTGGAAACCGGCTTGGTTTGAGAAAGATCCCTGGACGATGTCTCTAAAAGCTGGAAGGCAAATTTTTGAAGAGGAGATTCAGGATTCTGTCTTGGTGTGGACGAGGAGAAGGCCCTGGGGAAGGCTTGAGGTTCTTCCAAATTTTTGGAACACGATAAACGTGACATAGTCCATATGTTTGATGAGTTTGACATAGTCCATATGTTTGATGAGTTTCACTGCAGTTCTGAATTCTCATGAGATTGGTTGCCAGAACTCCCACATCCCAAAGGAGGGGGCTGCAGATATGTCAGACTATCAACCTATTTTCTTAGTTAATGGATGCTATAAAATGGTTATAAATTTAAGGCAGTGATCGGTGACCTCATAAAAGAAAACCAATCTGCTTTTGAATCCTTTATGCATGCTTTCCCAATGCTTCGGGTTGACAAAAGTGTTGGTTTGGCATTGCATGCGATCAATAAATAGAGGACTTCATTAGGACGACCTCTGTCACCATTTTTACTGTTCATTGTGGTGGCCAATGCACCAATTCGGATGATGAAATCAGCGGAGCTAAGATGGATCACTGGGTTATCCTATAGTGAGGCTAGGTCGAAGATTTCCCATGTTCAGTACGCATACGACATATTACTCCTATGCGAGGCAAGGAAGAGTAATTTTTTGGGTTCAGTTTATTCTGAATTATTTTGGAGTTGATGTTGGGTTTGTGCATTATTTTAACAAAAGCTCGATGCTAGGAATCAATATGGAATAACATGAGTCAAGGATGGAAGCATAGAAGGATGTTTGGTGTGAATGATCTTCCTCGGATGCTCAAGTATCCTAGACTGTTCGAAGTGGCACTGAATAAGGGGGGATTGGGGAAAGACTGTTGGGAAGAGTGAGAGGGCCACATTTGTTGGGAGGTTCCAAGAGGCGAAACATGGCCGAGTGAGAAACTAATGCATTCCTTCAACTCATGGAGTTACTTTAGCAAAAACAGGTAAGAACTCAAGTCATGGACCAGGTGAGATGGATCTCGAGCCCTAAGGAAGGGTTCTCTGTTGGGGGGTGTTAGTGTGTTACAGTTGGTGGAGAAAGGACCTCCCATATATGCTGGGATGAAAGAAAAGGCTTGTGAAATCTGGGGAATTAAAGTACCATTAATGGTTTGAAGCTTCTTATGGTTCATGTATCAAGAATAAATCCTTACAAAGGTGTATAAAGAGAAATGGTACCCTGGGGAGCCAACCACTTGCTGTTTGTGCAACAGGGAACTCTGGTTGTTTGTGTGAGATGGGAACGCTTTTCTGGTTGGCCTTGGGGGCAACCACATGTTTTGATACTAACATCCTCTCTCTACAACATCTTTGAGAGGTAGGCAAAAAGTTAAGGAACAAGGGAGACGGAAGCAAGAAAGCTAAGATTTCACAACCAATTATTCCAGCTGATGTGTGGGAAATTTGGTTGATGCGTAAGTGCGTAACAAATGATATTCAATGGTGCTAACCCTTATCAACATCTGGAACGCGTTGAGGAGCCTCATCAAAGATGGGCTTGTTCTGTGTGAGTCAGTAGATTTGATTTTGGTAATGGGATACTAGTCACTGAAGAGTGAGAGCGTGAGTGTATATCCAACACCGAAGACATTTTTTTCTTTCCTTCCATTTTCCGTACTCTCACTATCTGGACATTTGTACTACGTTTTCCTTAATAATACAACATGGTAGTGTGTCTACCTTCTCAAAAAATGAGTTCAACAAACATGTAATCCACAAAAATATCATTTAGCATGTAAGGAAAGACACTATTGTCCAATCATTGTCAAATATTGTCTTTTTAAGATGGGAAAGAATAAACTTACTAAAAAACAGACTAAACTTATATTTTAGTGGTATGAAAATGTGTTTAAATGTTCAAATGGTGTGGTTCTAATTTCTACACGGTCAATTCTTTAAAACTTGGACTAGTAGAAAACATAAAAAAAGAGGATAGAGAGAGGAGAGGGAAGAAGAAATTTTGCATAAAACAATACATTGTGAATCTTTTTATTTTAAAAAAAATCCAAAGTGCATTGCCATTATTTGGAACTACAAAACTCATAGTCTATCTATATTGATTAAAATTTGACTTATCTAAGCCATTTTAGCAATTATTGATGAATGAATTTGTTTGAGATTAGATCGATTCAAATGCCAAAGAGATCTCTCTAAGATTTATTCTCTTAGCACCCTTTTGGATGGAAGAATCGGGGAAGAATAGAAAGGAATATGAGAGAATAAGACTAAAATGTTGTTTGTTTTCAAGGAATAACAGGGCATAGCTATACCAGAATAGATAAGAATAAACTGGTATTGGTATTCCAGACCGCTCACCCAATTTATTACGCTGGTATAAAGGGGTCCACATGTCAAATCACCTGTCATCACCTCTTATAAATCAGGGATCCACATGTCAAATCAATTTTTTCATATCTGTAAATCTCTATTCACATCTTATTCATATTTTATCCAGAATTTCATCATCAACCAAACAATGAAATGTTTATTATTACATTTTCCAATACAATAACTAAGAACACAACCAAATAAAAAATTTCTTATTCTTTGTCTATACTGTAATAATTAGTTATACCGAAATAATTTCTTTCGTTATCCAAATTGGGGCTTATGTATTTATATTTAATACCTGTTATAATTGCTTGAGCTTTTTAGGGAAAAAAGTGATTGGATACAAATACAACCGGCATCCCTAAACAATATCTATCATGCTCTAATGGTGGTTGTCATTTTTTATGAAATAATTAGGCTGAGAAATTAAGATGCAAGAGCACTTGCATAATAGGACCAAGTCAAGTGTTAAAATTCATCTTCATAACCTTTCCATCATAAAATTAGTGTATTTATAATTCCAAATATTATATCATCCTCGTTTTCTAGATTTTATTTTTTTATTTCCCTCCATCTAAATATTTGACCCCCTCAGTATTCTATCCTGAGCTGTCTCTGTCGATTTTCTAATAGTGTATTATCATCAAGGGTACCCTATTCGTACACATGTTCCTCTATCCATTTAGAAAGATAACGTGTTTAACACAGAATTATGCAGAAATTGTATAATACATAGAAAAGTTGTAGAACAGTGAAGATTAAGTTTAGAGAAGCGGAGAATTTTAATGCCTGATAACATAAATGAATGTTAAACCTTGTTGTATGACTTTGGCATTTCATGTAAACTTAAAATGTTGATCTCTTTCTTTTACGAATGACTTGTAAACTAAAACATCTGAACTTCTCAAATTTGCTTTTGTCTTGTGGTTTGTGTATACTGATGTTATTTCGTTATTTTCTATATCTTCCTGTGACTGAACAAGTGAACAGAGGTTTTCACCTTATATGTTCTTCTCCTCTATCCATTGATATAGATGTTGATCAAATATAGCTGTTTGGTACCCTTTTTTCCAGATAACAATGTCAGCAGTTAGAGAATGGGCTGCATCCCAAAACAGCAAACTCCTTGAGGTTTCATTTCCTCCCTCTTCAAATTCTTCTATCACTCTAATAAAATCATTCTTAATGACGGATCACTGACCTCTGTTTGCAGGCCGTTGCTGTAAACAATTTAGGGAAATGGAAAACAGCGACACAAATGACAGCACTCACCATCCTCCTGGCTTCTAGAGACAGCAGGTTCATCCCTAATCTTCCCAACCAAAAATACTGTCATCAATTATAATTTTTTCTTGATAAACCTTTTATTTGCTTCTTTCTCTTGAATCATACAGTCTTGCAGGTTCCAATTTTATGGTTGCTTCTGGTGTTGGTTTGCTTTATGTGTCAGCTGGTCTTGCTGTTTTGTCCTTGGCCGCATACATGAAGAAAATTTGGGTAGTTCTGTTGAAGTAACCATGTTCGATTTTAAGTGGTTCAAATAGGATGTCATTCAAGAGACTTATTTAAATATTTATGAGCGTCATTAGCACAATATGGAAGCAAGGGGAGGATAGCAGCTTTCAGGGGAAAAGAAGCATGGTCAGAACATGGTGTCTGCAACTTCTTCTCCCATTTGTACAACACCTGCACCAAAGACAGGAACTAGGTTCCTTTTTTTTATTTTTAGTTAAGTAGGATACATTGACACAGTTAACACTCGAGAGATTGTGGATTGGTGTTTATTCATATCTCCTGCAAGTATTTGGATATAGTTTCACAGATAGATGGCTGGGAATTATAGATTTCTGTTTCAGGAGGATGTATCTGTTTACTTATTCATTGGTTTCGGCTGCATTTTATGGACTCGGGTGAAATTTTGTTTATCTGAAAAGTTCAAATGTAAACTCAGCTAGTATTAAAGTGGTTGGTTATTTAACACTGTTCATTTAAAACACTATATGAAAGTATTCAACATTTGAAATTGCTATCCACTAAAAAAATATGTACACGTAGCAAATTGGTGAGTTGTCTGTATTTTAATCCCAAACTTAAGTCCTCTTAAGAAAATGATTTTGGAGGCCATTTTAGGAGCTTGCTTAAAAAAATTTCATTCATATTCTTGAATGGATCCCAGAAAATCATTCTTGGGGGCAACTAATGCCACCCCTAGAAGTGAATATATCCTATCTCAAATGAAAACATAAGCAGGGGTGAGGCTGTCCCCCCCCCCCAAATATATATATGTAAAAGAGAGGGAGAGTGAAAGGCATCGGCTATGGTGGCGGGATGGTAGGTTGCGGTGGTGAATGGCGAAGGATGACGGTTGACCACTTTTCTCTTTCTCTATCTCTCTCTCCACTAACCCTCTACTGTGCCGCCGCCACCTCCTCCAGCCCCCTCCGCCACGACCTCCGCCCTTCCCCTTCCTCTTTCTCTTTCTCTCCCTCTCAACCACCCTTTAGCCGTTTCCTCTTCCATGGCTTCAACCTCCGTCACCCTCCATCTCACCTCAACAGCTCCCGTCACCCTCCACCACTCTCCACCCCCCCCCCCCTTCCCTTTTCCTTTCTCTCCTCATATTTCTCGTTCTTTTTAAGATGTAAACCCCATTCTAGAAAAGACAAAAATGAGGGGTCAGATTGCCTCTTTATGGGGTAACCCTCTCCATCAATCTTTCATGCCTTTATCTTTTGAAAATGAGTTTTGAGTCTCTTTGGAGTTTCTGCTTTTGTAGAAATTATATTTGATCAAGTTTCTTTTTCACATCCTCCTAGAGGTCAAGTTTTAGGCTTCGTTTGGATGTCCGTCTACGACCGCGGCGTTTATCAAACGTAGTGAATATTGACGGGTCAGGGAAATGGGTGCGATGACGATGCTCGCCACACATTTTCTCATTTGTTTGGCTGTTTCGTTGGCGTTGCATACACTTAGAGGGATGATTACCATTACACCCTTGGTATCTACAATTGAATCCAAATTTCATCAACCGACACAGACCCAATTCATTTTTTCACCCACCCTAAACATCCCCATTTGTCGTTGCTGCTTCCGAAGAGTGGGAACCTCCAAGCAATTAATCTTTCAGGGGTAAGCATTTGCAATACCTGAAGGCAAGAATATGAGAGTGTCACTTGTTCTTGGGGGCTGAGAGAGTTCGGTGGCTGACAATGTGATAAATGCTATTTGGGGCTGTAGAGACAGTGAGGGGATCGGATCGGGAGAGGCAGCGTAGTGTGTTAGGGGAGGGAGCACATTATTTTTTTGATATGAAGGGTTAAGGATTTCACATGTGGGTTTGGGCATAGGGGCGGGATTTTCAGAAAAAATGCAAGGCTAATTTGGTAAAAGCTTTGGATACAGTGATGACCGACAAACCTGCGTCCTTCGAAGCTTTGTTTTGGAGCGATCACAATGCATAGAAAAATACAATGACGCATACCACTCAACCATGGAGATGTCGACGCCGATTAGTGTTTGGTTGTGAGTTTATGCGGTTATGTTCACCCCCACCTTTTCCCTTGTGTTCCAGCCCACAACCTCGAAGTGAGCATTTGAGCTCACTTTCTCTTCCTCTCCATCCCTCAAACGGGCTCTCCCTCTCCAGCCCTTTTGTGTGTGTTTGTGTGTGTTTTTTTGAGAAGGAAACAAAAAACTTTTACAAAGAAAAAAATGATTTTTCATAAATTTAATATAAATATGTCTAATAAAAGGTGAGGGTTGATGTTTTAAAAATTGATCTTAAGTGAAAAATTGATCCCTCTCTTTGGCACTCTCTTACATTGATTTTTGTCACATCATCATAGCGAAAATTTTGTAGTATTATACATGAAATTATATATCATTTTTTGGCTAAATGAATTGATTAATATACTCACCAAGTATTTGCTAATCCCTAGCTTGAAGAGGTGGTTAGAGTGACATTCGCCCAGTCAGAGAGGATACCTAGGGATGCGGCAAGCCAGAGCTCCCGAGCAGGCGCGCGTGTATTGGGATCTGTGATCTTATGGGCCTCAGACCGCAGCATGTAATAGCCCCTTGTGGGCCTCTACCAAAAAAATAAAAAAAGATTAAATACATATAACCCCGTGAAAGTTAGCGTATATCCAAAAAAAACCCTCATTTCTTCGAATATCCATATAACCCCCTCAAAATTGACATGGTCAAGCATTTAGCCCCATGGTTAACTTTCCGTTAAAAAAAAAGGAATACTTTGAGAATATTCTGTCGGCTGTTAATTTACATATTCATATAACCCCCTGATTTGATTAATAAATCCAAAAGGACCCAAAACTATGATGAAAATACCCTTGTTATTGGAAGCTATGTAAAATATTCATATAACCCCTTGATTTGTGCCATAAATCCGAAAGGACCCACTTTCTGATTTCACATAATTCATATAACCCCCTACTTTACACAAAAAGTACAAAATGACTCATTCTTCTTCTTCTTCTTCCCGATGGTCATTTTTGTTCTGAGCAACCAGTTTTTTTGCAGTCATTTATTTGTGGGTGAGAATGATTTGGGGGAAAAAAACAGAGGGGCATGTTGGTTTGAGGGTTGCCCTTTCCACTTATATGTTCTATATTATTTATACTCTCTTACGAGCCAGTGATCCTCACATCATTTAGAGGCTAATGATAAGTTTGGACATAGTGTGTATGTGTTTACCTAGTAGGGGGTTCATTCATGGCATAGGGCACTACGAATGAAATGTCTTCCCCGCATCTGAGTTATGCGCCCTGGAGGGAATTCTTTATTTTAAGAGAACTTTTTTTGCGCTTACCGGTGTGTAGACCACTGATTTGACGACGGATCCAAGTGGTCATATTCGCGAGAGTAGATTGTTTCTGATTCAAATTCGTTGGATCCGCGTAGGAACTTCCTGGTTGAGACAGCCGGCCTGACAGAATCCATCCGTAGGTGCTTCTCCATTTGTGAGGATGTGCCATGATCATGGGAAGTTTAATGTAACCAGTATGGGCATTCCAATGGATGCAAAAACCGGTGGACCAAGGGCGTAGGAACAATGCTCAAAAAAATATATCATCCAAAACAGAGCCTAAATGTCATCCGATGACGAGGAGGGGAGTGAGGGGGGAGGGTATTGATCCCTAAAGGTCCTATGTCACCCTGTGGGGGTGAGGGTGCGGGAGTGGTGGGCTCGGGTTGGATACTCGACGTGGCCACCAGCTTAAGGAGTTGATTCCATCTGTTGGAACCGAAATTACTTGAAATGGCGGTTAGTATGAGTTGTGTTGCAAGGATTGTTCCATTCACTGAGGAAGGGGTGTGGACTGCACCCCTCGCTTATGGAGGGGTTTTCGATTCAGTTGACGCTGAGCCGGACCCGAGAGAGGAGCTCCCCTTGGCGCGATACGAGTAGAGGACCAGCGTTCACGTTAAAGGATATCTTGCGAGTGAGAGGCCTTCAGCATTCCCCGTAATTTCTTGTATGTATTCTACTTAACCACCGTGTTACTTGGGCACAATTTGTGGATAACGATGGGGGTCTTTTGTTGTATATCGATAACTTTGGCTCTCACAGGACAGTTCGATATGTGTAATCTAGTCTGTAAATATGTCTTTGAAATTACAGACTTAGTCGTTTGAGCTTCCGTTTTTGTATACGCTAACTTTCAAGGGGTTATATGTCAGTTACCCTAAAAAAATGTTGATCGCCGGTTTTTGTGGAGTCCTTATTTGATCCCGTGTATGGAACTTACTGATATCATAAAATTATTCACATATTTGCCACGTCTCGGGGACGGCCGCCCTGGGGCGTGACAATTATTAAGTTGGTATCAGAGCCCATGTCCTGTCAGAGCCAATTGTTTTCTTTGAGATGAGTCTATATCTAGGGTTATTTCTATATGAGTATTCTGATCCTAGTGCTGGTTCTTTAGGTTGCTGATATGCCAAACTCCTAATAAACGGAGATGGGCGCGTGGACGTGGTCGCCCTCGGGCTTCGGAGGTTTCCGAACCTACCGGAGGCGAGGAGTCTACTCAAGAGTCCTCGGCTATTATTTTTTCAGGACGTTTGCTTTTTACAGGAGCCTCAAATGCATGGGAGCGTGCTTACGCTCGGATAGCGGATCCAAATACTGGAGACTCTTGAGACTAGGGCACTGGAGGCGCAGACAAGAGCGCTGGCGCTAAGAGCAGGCACGAGAGATCCAGGAGCTGCGGGCAGCCCGTGGGGCGGTCCCGCAGGTACCATTAGCTGCAGATCCACCAGTAGTGCCAGAGGTACCCCCTGTACCGGCGGAGATTCCCGTGGAGGAAGTTCATGATACCCGAGGAGCGGGAGGAGGAGCCTCGAGGCTGCGGCACGGGTGCATCAGGCCGGCCTGACTGCCTTTCTGAAGCTTCGCCCACCCGAGTTCCATGGCTCGACGACGGATCCCCTTGCCCCAGAGCGTTGGTTGATGGAGATAGACAAGATCTTCTCGACCATGCACTGCACCGACCGCCAGCGTGTCTCGCTGGCCACGTTCATGTTGAAGGGTAACGCGGCCGACTGGTGGGCCGTCCGATCGGTGGACATCCCCGAGGGGGTGGGGCGACTTCCCTGGGCCGGGTTCCGGAACCACTTCTTGGCGGAGTACTTCCCGTTCTCGACAAGCGCCAGCTCGTGATGCGGGAGTTCGAGCAGCTGACAAAAAAAACAGGGTGCCATGTCAGTGGCGGACTACTTTTCACGAGACTATTTATTTTAAAAATTGATCTAAGAAAAAAAATATATGTACTATTTATTTTTTATTTTTTAAATTTTTTAATGCAATTTTCAATTTAAACATTTATCTGGTTTTCATAGAATGTAACTAAATCTAGAACAATGTATCTAAATTTTTATTATAACTAAATTTTCAATGCAACTGAGTTTTCAATTTTAAACATGCATCTGGATTTCATTGAATGTAACTGAATCTCGAATAATGTATTTGAATTTAATTATACCTAAATTTTCAATGCAATTGAGTTTTCAATTTTACACATGCATTTGGATTTCATAAAATGTCACTATATTTGGAACATTTTATTTGAATTTCATATAATGTAACTAAAGTATGTAAATTTCATAAAAATGTATTTGGAATAATATATCTGAATTTAATCATGTAGTCATTGTTTGATTAGAAAAAAAAAGTGATTATATATAGATGTATCTTGATTTTTCAGAAAATGCATCTTGATTCTAAAAATGTAACGTGATTATAAAAATGTAATTGGGAAAAGAAAAAAAAATTTAAATAAAAGACCAAACAACCAAATAAAAAACATAAAATATAGCTCAAAATTATATAGCTAACGTAACAAAATAGTCACTCATTAAATAATATTACATAAAATCACAAAACATGTGCAAAAAAACTCACATAACCTAATGCAACTGGTTTATCAAATACATTTGAAATGTATGTGAATTAAAAAAAAGACAAAAATATTTAAAAAAATAAAAAATAGACCAACCAGATAAATTCTCTTATATGATAGAAGGCAGCAAGAAGAATCCAGGGGTGGTAACACCTGTCACCGGAAATGAGTAGGCCGGCCAGAATGATATTTTGAAGAGGCCGATAGCTTATGAAGGTATAAAAGGAATTCTATATTTACCCGCTCATGAGACTTATGACTAGGGTTCATCTTAGGCCTAGTTTGATAAAATGATAAATATTTAAGATAAGTTAGCCTAACTTATGAAAATAAAAAGTTCATTATTTCACAATTTTAAAATTATATAAAAAAACTTCTAAAAGACTAATATTAAAATGTATCATTATTTCACACATTAATCTTAAAAACACAAAAGACTAATCTACCCTTATATAATTAGATCTTTAACATCCCTCAAGCCCTTGTTAGGTTATTCCACACCAAAAATATATATTTCCTACAAAACAACAATTTCTCTCTATATGACCCAAATTAATCCCCTTAGAGGTGGTGTTATTATATATCATATCATATTATGTGTTTCTTATATATATCGTACTTGATGTTGTTTATTATTTTTCATTATGTATAATCATAATATGTAATTTAAATCTGTGTTGCGCCCCAATGCAGCATGATGATATTTTAATATTTTAAATCCTTATTACAATTTTGGGTTTTTTAATCCCATAAACCATAGGATTTAGTGATCGATCAATCACTTCTTAGTATTTTTGTTTTAGTCTCTAGATTTATAAGATATGTTCCTTTTTAGTACCACCCAGGGACTAAAAAGAAAACAAAATAATTTAGGGATAGATCTCTACGAGGGACTAAAAAGGAACATATCTTATAAATCTGGGGACTAAAACCAAAATACCAAGAAGTGATGGATCGATCACTAAATTCTATGGTTTATAGGGACTTAAAAATAAAAAACCCTATATTTTTTTACTTGACTATTCACATATCTTAATGGTGTCATTAATACATATCCATTTTTTTAAGAAGCATCAATATTTAATGGAGTTCATCATCCAAAACTTAAATTATATTGCACATATCCCACAAGATCCACTTAGTCACAAAGTGACAGAATCTAGAATAATAATAAAAAAATTCTACATTAGAATGTGTGAAATACATTAACAAAATTAAGAGGGTGAAATATTTTAACAAAATTAAGATGTATGGAATATGTTGAAAATCTAATTATAAAATGGTATATTAGTCTTTCGTGTTTTTAAAATTGTGAAATGAGACTTTTTTAGTTATAATTTTAAAAAGTGGCTGATTTAAATATTTCTAACTTATAGAAGATTTTTTTAGTCATTTTCCCTTATTTTTATCCATATTTATATTTGGTAATGCATTTTGATATCCTTATTTATTTGTGTTTTTATCTTTAACTTTGTATTTAGATCACATGATGTAAAATATATGATAACTTCAAAAAAAAATTAAAACACCAAGTCTACCCTTTCTATTAAAGGGGCATTAATATTGTCACTTTTGGTTTTATGAAGTTTTTTATTTTTATTTTTTTGAGAAGGGTAGTCATAACTGTTGTTCATGTTTTGCAAAAAATGAGATTAGAAAATAGGGATAAAGTCTATTCCACCTTTTACATAAAACAAAATATCCCCACTTTTCTCTAAAAATACGGACAATTCTCCATGATTTATCCCTTTTTAATCTTATGTCATATGGGATGACATGTGATTTAATTCAATTGTTTTCTTATCCCAACCCCATATAGTATAAAAAAATGGGGATAAAGCATGGATAATTGTCCACATTTTGAGATAAAAAATGGGGATAGTTTGTTCTAGGTAAAAGATAGAACATGTTGTGAATAAAGTGGATACCCACCACTCCTCCTAGTCATAATCTCCCCCACTCTTCCACTCCATAACCCCTCTCATTCAAATCCATAACCCCCACTATTAATCACCCCATTATCTACCCCCTCACCTCTATAGACTTGTAACTCCCCACCTTTGGGATTCCTCCATGGACCCTATAAATTGAGGGGTTTGTTGTTACGCCCCGAGGCGACCGTCCCCGAAGCGTTACCAATCAAACAATAATCAAAATGATCAAATAAGATAACAAGGCTACAGGGAAATGGTAGCCAATAAAAAGAAATGATGCGGAAGTATAATATACAATTAAGTCTGTAAATCAAAAACATTATTACAGACTCGAATACACAATTACCGTCCTGTGATAGCCCAAGTCTAGTCCAAATACAACAATATGTGCGACACGCACAATTACTAATACATACACAAAAATAGGATTGCTGATAGCCCCACACTTGCCAACCGGAAGCTGAGACACGCCACGCGCGAACTACGCTAGAATGATGCTCCACCTCCACGCCCCACTGTCCCTGGCGGAAAACAACACACGAGGGGTGAGCTACAAGCTCAGTGAGTGGCAAGAATCCAACTCAAGAATAATAATATAACACTAACATATTTTCCTTTCAAGGAAAGATATGGATGGGAGAACACCGACATATATAAATGTCACGTAGAGTCGTGACCACACATCACCCTCACCCTCACCCTGAAGGGGGAAAAACTGTTGGGACTTTTGGGAAACAACTAATCCATTAACACTAACGAGTTGTAACAGAAACTAATACCAAGCTACAAAGATTCTCCACATCTAGATAAATACATATCAATCCCTCGCATCATCCGGTAGCCCTCTCCCGGGTAATCCTCATCCTAAGGGCCATCCATGGTCAGTACTCAAGCCTCATATGTTAGTGACGTCATACTCTGAGCATTCCCGATGATACGGCATCACC
Source organism: Acorus calamus (assembly GCA_030737845.1). Classification (NCBI taxonomy): domain Eukaryota; kingdom Viridiplantae; phylum Streptophyta; class Magnoliopsida; order Acorales; family Acoraceae; genus Acorus; species Acorus calamus. The sequence continues at coordinate 22,971,280 of CM060860.1, forward strand.
CGTGGTCGGTACTCCTAGCCTCGTATGATAGTCACATCAAACTCTAGGCATTCCCAACGATATGGATTTATCTGTGGTCGGTACTTAAGCCTCGTATGGTAGTGACATCATACTTTGGGCATTCCCGACGATACGGCATCACCCGTGGTCGGTACTTTATGTCTCGTATGATAGTCACATCAAACTCTAGGCATTCCTAACGATATTATGGCACAATGCAGTACAGATTCAACACCGGGTAGCTTCAACGCACAATGATGTAGGTAAACAGTACTCCTCGTTCGCAATATCATCCGGTAGCCCTCTCTCAAGTAGCCCTCTCCCTGGCGGCCTTCCGATGGCACGGCGGCACCATGCAGGGTAGCTCCAACGCTGGGTAGCTTCGACGCACGATGATATGTGGAGGAAGCACTTCGTGCTCGCAATACGATCCACACACGCTTAACACAGGTAGGCCTAACATACTATTGTCATAGCTATCAAGTAACAAACACCGAATAGCCTCTACGCACGATGATGTAGAGAAACAGTACCTCACGCTCGCAATATCATCCGGTAGCCCTCTCCCAGGTAGCCCTCTCCCTGGCGGCCTTCCGGTGGCACGGTGGCACCACGCAGGGTAGCTCCAACGCTGGGTAGCTTCGACGCACGATGATATAGAGAAACAGTACTCCACACTTGTAATATCATCCGGTAGCCCTCTCCCAGGTAGCCCTCTCCCTGGCGGCCTCCGGTGGCACAGTGGCACCACACAGGGTAGCTCCAACGCTGGGTAGCTTCGACGCACGATGATATAGAGAAACAGTACTCCACGCTCGTAATATCATCCGGTAGCCCTCTCCCAGGTAGCCCTCTCCCTGGCGGCCTTCCGGTGGCACGGCGGCACCATGCAGGGTAGCTCCAACGCTGGGTAGCTTCGACGCGCGATGATATGTGGAGGGGTACACCATGCTCGCAAGACGATCCTCCCGAATCAACTACTATCATCTAGCAATTACCAATTGATATACAGAATTCTCTTGAATTCCCGCACAGATGCATCACTTGGATGCAGGGGAAAGAAGCTAAACACTCGCACTCAATTATGACAAGACATGATCCTGAAGGCGGGTCATGCACACGCCTAACACAGGTAGGCCTAACATACCATTTTCATAGCTATCGGGTAACAAACACCGAGTAGCTTCTACGCACGACGATGTAGGGAAACAGTACTCCACGCTCGCGATATCATCCGGTAGCCCTCTCCCAGGTAGCCCTCTCCCTGACGGCCTTCCGGTGGCACGGTGGCACCACGCAGGGTAGCTCCAACGCTGGGTAGCTTCGACGCACGATGATATAGGAGGGGGTACTCCATGCTCGCATGACGATCCTCCTGGATCAACTACTATCATCTAACTAATACCATTGCTAATGAATTCTTATGAATTCCCACACGGATGCATCTCTCGACGTGGGAAATAAGTCCTTGCACTCAATCAGGATAGGACATGATCCTAAGGCTGTCATACACGCGTCTAACACAGATAGGCCTGACATTCTATCATCATAGCTATCAGATAACAAACATCAATACAACAATGAATTCTCATGAATTCCCATAGAGTTGCATCACTTGGATGCAGGCAAGATAGCTACTATATTTGCCCACTAAAACAAGTATGCTCCTGATAAACAATAGATCATAGATATACATGTCCACACAATTAAACATACACACAATTATCACATGAGAGTTCCTATCACAACAAGAGTGCATAGACCACATGTCCAAGGAACCTAGCATTCAAGAATTAACCACACTAAGCATCTACCAACACGAAGGCAATACTACGAAAGGACACCTTTAGTATAACATACCCAACATTCCATGCTATATATATAAAAGCTACAAAGTGATAATAGCAATATTATTTGAAAATCAATAATGAGTATAGCTATAGAACCCCATGGGTACGCGACGCACAATCACATGCATCGAGCGCTTCCCAAAAGGGGTGGATCGAACCACTCACCAAAAACCCATTCATTGCGAGTTCCGCCAACGAAAGCTGCAAAACACAACCAATGATTATCAAATCAAACATGAAGTTTCTTGGCACCTATATATAAGCCTATTTCATGAAGACAACAACTCCTGATATTGCCCACACCATGCATAATAGCTCTTTGACACATATTTATACAAGATTAGTCCATCTACAGCAATCAGCCCCAAACATTGGTCTCCACGGCATAGAATACACATCCAAAAATTCTGAAATAAATCATGTGCATACTCTGATATGTTAGGATCATAATCCGTGAAGACATCAAATCCTGATTTAATCTTGAAATACCCGAAATAAATTATTTTCAGAAACAGGTCTATTTCTACGCGAATCTGGACAGGCCATGAACATTAGGCTATAACTTTCAATACAGGTGACCAAACGACACCAAATTTCATATGTAACATGTAGACACATAGATGATCATATGAAATGAAGACATAAGTCTCAAAATATGCCTCTAAATACCCCAAACACAAGAATCTTGAGGAGACAGAAAATCTGTCTTACAACACAAAGCCACCCCATTCATACATTAACACAACCATCCTATGTGCAGCATCAATTACTCACAAAAACACTCTCATGCATGCCCTCTACAACATCCTAGCAAGCATAAAAGTAGGGGTAGAGAATTACCAAAAGATGGGGAGGAGAAGGGAAGGTGTTGGGCTCACAATGACACCACACACACACCCACCATCACCACCATCTCCTTCACAGCACACCTTCTACTTGGCTGGACCAAAAGGGGAGGACAAAACAGGGGATCAGCTAGAGGAGGAGGAGAGAAGGAGAAACCATTAATACATCACACACATCTCACCTTGATCAACTTCTTCTTCAAGCACAACCCCTTCCAAACACTCCTTCATCTTCTCCCTCACTTAGGCAATTCCACAAACACTTGGTGGGCAGACCCCCACAAAGGGCTGGACCATGTGAGGGAGCTTGAGAGAGATGGAGAAAGGAAGAATCAACAACAACAACCAACAACCACCATCCAAACATACCTTCTTGGACTCCTTTGTGTGCTCCTTCATCTCCATCACCTCCACTTTCTCCACCCAAAACACACACAAGAGGAGGGGCTGCAACAGCTCAAAAAGAGCCCAAACAGAGGCTGAAGTCGTGCATATTTGGGGGGTTAAATAAGCAAAGGTCGAGTAAATGACCAAGTCATCCTCGGACTTAAAACCTCTGCGCAACCTTCACTTAAACGACCATAACTTCCTCAATACAGCTCGGAATTGCGTGATTCCAGTGGCATTGGAAAGCTAAGAAGATTATCTACAGCTTTTATGTTTACACCTAGATCAAATAACCTCTCCAGCTATTCCAAAATCTAGGCTAAACATTTTACAGGGCTGCTGCCTGGATTTCTCAACTTCGGGGTATACTCGGAAAAATACCCATAACTTTTAATATACGAATCCAGTTGTTCCAATTCCACTTCTATATGGAAGCTATCTCAAAACTGAACATCTCATAATAAAATCGGATTTTTAGCTTTTCATCTTGAATTTTAACAAAACCAAATCCGAATACCAAATCAAAACTGCATAATTCCAAAAACGTCAGAATGCGACGAAAATTTATAGGTAGGCCAATGCCAATACCAAGAGAATAGATATGCAGTTAGATTTTGAAATTGAATGCCCAAACTATAAAAATAAATACAATTCAATATTTAACAGCCAAAAAGTGACACAGACATAACATTTGTAATGTATTCCATAACCAACCAACAATAGAAGAATAAGAAATCTCTCTCTATTTCTCTTCTTTATATGTCTCTTGTGTTTTGCTTATGTATTCTTATGTTAAAGTATTCTTCTTAGTTTACAACACGTTATCCGCACAAATAAGCTCTTATTCGATTCAAGCACTCATGATGTTAAGAGATCTCCAAAGTTTTGTAATTTGGTGAGTTCATGAGATCTCCAAAGATTGTATTGGTGAGTTCATAAAATTATATATTTTTTCTAAAAATAAAAAAAATAGATTCCCAAAGATTTATATTTTTGGTGAATTTATGATATTCAAATCATCATGATTTATCTTATTTTATATTTTGTATACAACATGATAGAGAATTTTATGATTTTCTTTTTGATAAAGAAAAATGGATTTTCTTACTCTATGCTACATAATTAAATATACCCATGCGTTGCATTCTTTTATAGATTTGTTTTAAGAATGCATTTCTTTATGCATATTCTATATCATAGTATTTAAAAAATGTTTTGGCCATGTAATCTCATCTCCGTGATTAATATGCGCATGAATCCATGATTTGTAATCAAACCCTATAATTCATGCATTTTATTATATAGCTATCGTTTCATATATGCATGTGTTTTATTTTGTCTTTATTGCATGCATAAATTCAAAATGGATGCATGAATTGAATATGATCTACTATGAAAGTTTGTATTCGGTGGATTGTTAATGATCTCCATAAAATAAAAAAAATTCTCTCATGCCTTATATCCATAATGAATTCACTGTTGTTATAAGCATGACATGTCATCCTTGTTGAATTCATGAATGATTCTATTACCATGAGTAGAACCCATGATTTTATTATATTCACCATCATGCCCCATTTGAAAACACCGTGATTCCTTTGTGTATTTTTAATAATGAAAATTAGAGGTTTTCCCCGGACTTCAACATGGATTTCATTTTTGTATGTGACATAAATATCTTCTTAATCAGTTTATTTATTCAACATATATAGTGTTTTAATTATTATATTGTGGTTACAATACCGTGACATGTTATGCCATATATTACTTTCAATCATATTAGTCTCAATCTATTCCATATTCATTTATATGTGAAAAAAAACTTTTTGGCTAAGATGATTAAAATTTGTAGCTTAAATTTTTTTTTCTGGTAGATTATGAAATTATATTTTGATGTTTCACTTATTGCTTAGATTTGTGCTAACATCAATCCTTATTCATTGTATCAATTAATTTGATATTTATAAATATTTGATTTGTGATTCATTTTAATGTTACAATGTCATGTGTCCCTATATGACCATACAAAAACTGTATTTACATGGATTCCTGAAGGACCATGTAGAAGCTATGAATAATGTGTCCCAATAGGACCATGTCAATTTTATTTTATTTTATCCCTGAAGAATTACAAAAAAAAATTATTACATGGATCTTTGGAGGTTCATGTGAAAGATATGACTAGAATGTGTCCTGAAGGACGTTATAATTTTTATCCCCGAAGGATATATATACACAAATCATGATTGCTCGTGTCCCTGTAGGACCAAACAAAAGTTATATGATATATTTTTTGGGTCCTTAAAGGATCAAAATGAAAAAAAATTGAATACATAGATCCCTGAAGGACTGTATTTAAATTATGATTATATGAATCCCTGAAGGACCATATAAAATTTTATTTTATTTTATCTTTGAAGGACTACATACAATTTTATTATCCCTGAAGGATTATATAAAATTAATGGCTATTTGAGTTATGTAGGAGTATACAAAAGCTATGAAAATTTTATGGGTCCTTGAAGGATCATAAATAAATAAAAAAGATACATGTATCCCAATAGGTACATGTAAAAACTGTAATTAGCTTTCACTATTATAATAAAGAGGATTTAAATATTAAATTCTCATTGTGAAAGGTCCACCGACCATTGTGCCTCAAAGATGCTCTAGTAGTAGCAATATCGAAAGCAAAAATATTATTATCAAATTTTATATCTTCTCATTGCTGAACAATGAGTTTTGATAATAATATAAATAAAAAAAATATGAAACCTGATCTATTAACTTAGCATTGTTGCTTGAAGCAAATGTATTTTATTTTATATTATTTTGAGCAATGGACATGGTCAAGGGTTATTTCATGGGTTATTTAACCACAACAATAGTAGAGATGACAAGTTATTTGAAACCACAGAAGTGGAATGCTATTGAATGAAAGCAAGGGAAAAGTTTGCATAATAAACCCCTAAAATGCAGAAGAAAATTATTGTCATCTATGTGGTACTTCATAACATAATTTTGGTCACTTACTTGAAGTACGTCCAAATATTTAAATTGGTTGCGTACCTGAAGTATGCTTAAACTCTTTATTGGTCATGTACTTCATATATGATTAGATATTTGTCAATTTTATATTTACGTCTTTATTTTTCTTTATTATATGAAATGCACTTTCATATTTATCTTATTTTTTTAGTTTAATATTAATTAATGCAAATGATAATATTATTTTTAGTATTACAAACTTGATCGAAGGCTCTAGAAGGGCAGATACCATGTTATCCAAAGATACAAAATTTGTATCAATGATGCATTGTATTCATGTAGATCCAGAAGAAGTCTACTGAAGATACTTATATCAACATATGTCATTTTAAAATTATGGAGTATCTATACATTAGTAATGTCTCATGCCAGAAGCATACATTAGAACAGCTTTATGCTCTCTCCTAGGGGTTATAATAAATATCCATAATTACTCATATGAACGAGAAGTTCTATGATCTTTATGATTTGGCATGACTGTCTCGGATATCCATGGAACATGATGATGTGTCGAACTATTCATTTGGACATATACTAAAGAACTAGAAGATTCTTTTGTTCGATGATAGTTTTTACCGCATGATTTGCGACTTGTTATTTTAATGAGACAATATTCCCGCCGTTAGGGGGAGGAAAGAACGTACCTGAAGTACGATCTGTTCCTGAAAAACGACGAGAATTATCATGGAATATATCCACTCTTTCTCATTTGGACTCACGCACCGCTGAACGTGAAAATCAAATTCCTAATGCACGCCAGAAACGTGATAGGCCTATATGTTCAAAAGATTTAGCTCCCCAGAAGTGGAGATCAAATGAAAAATCATGCTCTAATAATGCTCCAGAAGAAGTTATACATAATGCTCCAGAAGAGATTATGAACAATAGATCCACTTTCTCTAAAATTTTAGAAGAGTATAATGTCCCTGAAGAGAAATAAGTTCCAGAAGTGACTATACAAACTCTTGAAGAGGAAAATGTACCTAATAATATTGAGATCTCTGTATTTTATATGCATATAAGAGAAATGCGGAATCACAAATAAATGATCATCGATGACATACTATTAAAATTTCAAAGGGCGATAATTACAATGAACCACACAGCATAAATGAATGTCGACAACCAAAGTGGAAAGATGCTATTAAAGCATAATTGAGTTTTCTTGAAAAGTGTGGTATATTCGAACCTATAATACATACCCCAAAAGATGCTAACTATGAAGGTTACAAATGAGTGTTTGTAAGAAAACGAAATGAGAAAATAAAATTACTAGATATAAGGCACAAGGTTTCCTGCAGAAACTTGAGATTCGACTACGAAGAAACATACTCATAAGTCATGGATACAATAACGTTCCATTACTTAGAAAGTCTCGAAGTTTCTGAAAAACTTGATATGAGACTAATGGACGAAGTAACAACTTATCTATATGGGAATTTACATGAATCCATGAAGGATATTAATTGCCTAAAGCAAAATCAAAGAGTATGTCCTCAATAAAGCTAAGACGTTCATTGTACAGCTTAACGCAGTAGGTACAACCGTCTTAGTGAATAGTTGATAATATCATAATATGAAAACAATGTCATATGCTCGCGTGTTCTTATAAATACATCCAGTAAGGGATTTGCTATTTTAACAATTTATGTTGATAATATAAATTCAATTGGGACTCCTGAAAAGCTCAACAAAACTTCAGAATATCTTATGAATGGATTCGAAATGAAAGATCTTGGAAAAACAAGATATTGTCTCAGCCTGCAGATTGAGCGGAGTTCAAACGGGATACTTGTTCATCAAACAACATATGTTAAAAAAAAAATCATGAAGCGTTTTAATATGGACAAATGTCATCCATTAAGCACTCCTATGGTGGTAAGGTCACTTGACCCAGAGAAGGACTTTTTTCATCCAAAAGAAGATACAAAAAATCTTCTTGGTCCTGAAGTACCATATCTTAGTGCAATTGGTGCTTTATTATATTTGACATAATGCACTAAATCTGACATTGCATTTTCAGTTAAGTTATTGGCCAATTTAGCTCTGCACCAACTCGAAAGCATTGGAATGATGTGAAACACATTTTTCGTTATCTTCGTGGAACGTCAGACATGATCCTATTCTATGCAAAAGATTCCAATAATGATGCATAACTGAAGGGTTATGCAGATTCAGGATATCTTTCAGATCCTCACAAGGCTCGCTCACAAACAAGGTATGTATTCACTTACGGTGGCACAGCGATCTCTTGGCGATCTACGAAACAGACTTTGATCGCCACATCTTCTAACCACTCTGAGATTCTTGCACTCCACGAAGCAAGTCGAGCATGTGTGTGGATAAGATCTTTGGTTCATCATATTCGTACTGCATGCAGACTATCTCTCATTACAGATGTTCCAACAACTATTTATGAAGACAATGCAGCATGCATTGCTCAAATAAAAGGGGGATATATCAAGGGTGATAGAACGAAGCATATTTCTTCAAAATTCTTTTACACTCATGAGCTCCAGCAGAGACATGAAATTGATGTTCAACAAATTCAATCAAAGGACAATCTTGCAGATTTTTCATTAAAGCTTTGTCGACGTCAACATTCAAGAAGCTGGTGTATAACATTGGGATGCGACGAGTTAGTGACCAAAATTCTTGAAATCTTGTACTTATGAGGGGGAGTAATTTTTTTTATGACATTTGCGAACTGTACTCTTTTTCCTTCGCCTAGATTTTGTCCCAATGGGTTTTTCTGGCAAGGTTTTAACGAGGCAGTGATTAAACGCATACACTATTATACGATTAAGTTAAATTGTACTTTTTTTTCCTTCGCTTTGGTTTTTTCCTACTGGGTTTTCCAAGCCAGGTTTTAATGAGGCAATTATCTTAGCGTGATGGTCATCCAAGGGAGAGTGTTGTGAATAAAGTGGATACCCATCACTCCTCCTAGTCATAACCTCCCCCACTCTTCAACTCCATAACCCCTCTCATTCAACTCCATAACCCCCACTATTAATCACCCCATTATCTACCCCCTCACCTCTATAGACTTGTAACTCCTCACCTTTGGGATTCCTCCATGGACCCTATAAATTGAAGGGTTTGTAATGTATTCCATAACCAACCAACAATAGAAGAATAAGAAATCTCTCTCTATCTCTCTTCTTTATATGTCTTGTGTGTTTTGTTTATACTCCTATGTATACTTGTTTGTGTGTATGTATTTTACTTAGTTTACAACAGAACAGACTTTGTCTCAATTTTTTATCCATATTTTGTAAAATTGGGAGAACAGTTATGACTACCATTTAAAAAAAAAGTGTGTTCCACCAAACAATATTAATACCTCATTAATATGAAGGGCATATTTGATATTTTTTTAAAAAATTATAGTTATCCCATATTTGATTATTGGGTTTTTTATTTTTAAGTCCCCATAAATCATAGGATTTAGTGATCGGTCCCTCACTTCTTCATATTTTAGTTTTAGTCCCTAGATTTAAATGATATATTCCTATTTAGTCCCTCCCAGGGACTAAAAAGAAAACTAAATAATTTATGGATATGTCTCTCCCAGGGTCTAAAAGGAATATATTATTTAAATCAGGGGACTAAAACTAAAATACGAAGAAGTGAGGGATCGATCACTAAATCCTATGGTTTATGGGGACTTAAAAATAAAAAACCCTTGATTGAAATGCAAGTTTGAGGATAAGAACACAAAAAATGAAAATAATAAAAAGCATTACCAAATGAAAATTTGGATAAAAATATAAGTTTTTTTATTCCCATAAATTAGGCTAACTTATCCTAAAAATTTATCCATTTACCAAACTAGGCCTCAGAGTAAAAAATCATTTCCGTTTATAAATTATATACGATTTTGTTATATACTATTGAATAATTATATACGATTTTGTTGTATACTATTGAATAATTAATCTTTTTGCATGATTTTTAAACAAACAGATCTAAAATTTTGATTTTAATTTTTAATTCATATTTAGATATGTCAATTACTCAAAAGGGTGTCTCTATTTGCACCCCTCAAAAAGGGGTGCACACCCCTCACAAACGTGTAATGCACAAAAGATCCGTTTATAATCGGATCATGTGCACACCTCATTTGAATCATTCGCGACACTATCAGTGTCGACATTTGGTATTTATGTCGACAGTGATTGTATCGTAGGGTTCAAAAAACTAAACTCGTAGAATTTAGATCATTCGCGACACTATCAGTGTCGACATTTGGTATTTATGTCGACACTTATTGTGTCGCGGGGTTCAGAAAATTATGCTACACTGAATCATTCACGACACTATCAATGTCGATATTTGATATTTATGTTGACAGTAATTGTGTTGCGAGATTAAAAAAAAGGAGTGTTTAAAGGGTTTCATTGTTTTTGTTGGGTGTATAAAAAAGGGGTGTGCACCCCATTTTGAGGGGTGCAAATAGAGGCACCCTACTCCAAAACCCACCCTGAATCTGAAAAATCCAAGTATCCAAATGAATTAAGATTCGGATACGGATATTAAAATACCCAATCCTTTTGCATTGAACATCTACCGGTTGATTCCAGTGAGAATGATCACTTGTACATTCATAATCGTTTAAAGTTTCAAGATTTAATTATATAAAGTTTTAGTCAATATAACCAACATCAACCATAAGAATTTCCTGTTTACACACTTGTGGAAGAACTTGAACTTCAGTTCAGACATGCAAATCAAAGGACCCAAAGTTCTGCCTGCAGTGAGCCTTGAAATAATGTATAAAAGGTAATGATAAAAATCCTGGCTCGCATCAATAATAAAGTGCTTGGTCTAACATTGCAAAAGCCTAAATTGATTGAAAGCAGCCACTGTGTTAAAAAAAGAAAAAGAAAAAAAGGACCACATTGTGTGTAAAAAATGTAACCGAATCCAGTTTCTCCTGTGGGACCCTCTCAAGTGATGGTAATGATACAATACACCATAAAAGAAATTCAAATGAATTCTACTCATACAGATCTTGAAAACTGTACAAATCATATTATATTACTTAAAGTATCCAAAGTAATTCAATTCAAATAAGAAGCTCAATAAATAAATTGTATCAGGTCTTGCATTCAATTAATTTCTAATATTGGTTTGATGGTGGCAGAGAACATGAAGCATTACAATACCACTCTAGGATGCCAACCAGAGGTTCTTGATCATCCATTTATATACCATGGTTAATTGGTTTGCATTTTCTTTGTATTTAGGCATGTCCAGTATCCCATATCACCAGGATCCATTGTAGACATTTTTTTTTCTTACAAAAAGATAAGTTAGGCAGTCAATACCACTGCAGGATACTGTACAGAAGTTGTTGCTGATGGTGTGCAACGCTTGAATAAAGTTCCATTCTTTGCAATTATCATCTTCGATCAATATAGATCAAATTAAAATGAGGCCATGATATATTATCAGGATCAGAGACACCCTACAAAGCAAATCGCATGGTTAACAATCAAGAGTGTTAAAAAATATACATATATATATGAGAGAGAGAGAGTTACCGTAGATAAAAGGGGCATCCCCAGGATGAAGAGAAGATATAAAGTTGGTTCTTGGGATCAATCAACTAAGCATGTTTTCAGCTTCACTGACAACTTCAGTTTGTTGAGGGTCAGGAAGAGAACCTAAGGACAAAACGGGTATGAAAAATTTGTAATTGAATAGTAGAACAAGAAGCTGTCTATTAAAATATTCCAGCCAATATATTGTAATACACAAAAGCAAGGGTGCAAATCAGCAACATTGCTACAATAGTACAATCCCTCAAGGATGTTTGTCAGTTATATGGTTAGTGAGGAATGACAGGATCTTCAATAGTAGAGTCATAAATTGAGAAATATTGATTTTGAAGCATTGGTGTGTATATCTTTAAAGCAAGAAGGTTAGTCTCCCCTGTAAGAGTACTATCCAACTTCAGTGAACACTCTATATGAGGGGGTCATTGTATGGATCGTTCTTGATGTTCTTTCCCTATCCTTTCTACTTGATCCCCCCTCAGCTCTTTTGTAAATTATTTATTATTTAATTTTCAATGTTTTAGAAAGCGTTAGGCGCTAGTTGGAATAGACATGTATTATGCGGAGATTAATTGACCACTTCTTTATAATAAAAATATAACACATATAGCAGTTAAATGTTAAAAAATAAAAAAAAGGAAGAAAGTTGAAAAAAGAAAAAAACATTAAATTGATTATTTCTGTTCTTACCCATAAGGGTATTTCCAACTTGATTGAACACAGGGATCATTCCTGATTATCCCTGTTCTTCTCTCCCTACCATTTCTACTTGATTTTCTCTTTGAAAACACTTTGTAACTCCAGTTCTTAATGAAATTTTGGACAATCCCAACCCACGCCCCCCCCCCCCCCCCCCACAAAAAAAAAAAATAAAAGTCAAACATGTGTCAAGTTAACAATATGTAAAAGGCAGCCTACAATTTCATGTTGATAGAAGAGGATAAAAAATAGAGATGACAATCACCTATGGTATTCATTGGTTGATCAGAAACACCAGTGAGAACCTGAAACAGGAATTGACCGTCAATTTTCTGGATTGTATAAACCATTTAACACTGGCATGCATCCTTTATACACATTTAATAGGAAGAAAATCTCTACCTTTTTGCATGTATGTATATTATGACCAGTTTCCTTACACCTGCTACAAGCTCTTATATTTTTTGCCCTTCCCTTCTCCTCGAGAGGGGTACTTGGTCTAACCGTTCTCTTCCTTCCTTCTGTTGACATTTTCGTGGGGTCAAGTGTGGTAAAATCCTCAGAAGCATTAGTTGTAACTTGACTGGTCGAAGTGGTTGTTTCTTTCATCCCTCTAACCTTCGCAATTCTTTCCTTAATGGCTGTCACTTCCTTCTCTGCTGTCTTCATGATTTGCATTACATATTGATATGATTCCTCACATGTTGATGAATCCCCAGCGAGCTTGAGAATGTATTGACAAACATTATTGTATCGAGTTAGTTGAGGTGTAGGAGCTTGACTGTGATTCTGTACTATGCCTCCATCAAGATCAATACCTTCTTTTGCTTTTCTAGTCCATCGCTTTAAAATATAATGAAGCGGAACCTCATGAATCTTGAGTTGCCTGAATACAAGGAGTATATGCGAGCATAATAATCCAGAAGATTCAAACAACCTGCAGGAACATGTTACTTTTCCTTCTGAGATATTGGTGGCAACATCATATGTCTTCCCTCCTCCTTTGATCTTAACCACTGTATATGTGCCATTCCCATGGTCCTCTATATCAAAATCCATCGTACTTTTCAGTTGTTCTTTTAATTTCTCAAAGAGAGTTCTTGTGTAAACTTCTCTAGCATGTTCTTCTATGGGATGGTTTGACCACAAGGATGGTTTCACCTGTATTGTCTTAAGATCTTCATGAGCTTCCTTCTCATAAAGATTTTCCAAAACCTTTTCATACTGTTTAACAAAACAGTATATTGAAGTTTGTGGGTCTACAAATCCGTCAAAAACTGCATTAATTGACTCACTTCGCTGTATCACAGATATCTGAGCAACAAAAGTGTCCTTGAAGCATGCAGGAACCCATTGATGGCGAATGTTAAACAATTCCTTGAGATACGCATTTCCCTTAAGCTCATATTTTTGGACTAAATCTTTCCAAGCTGATTCAAATTCTTCAGAGGTTGATGGACCATTTACACAGTCTTCCAACTCCTGCCCGAAAACCAGGTGTGTTTTATACACATGGCCTAAGTTTCTTTTTACATTCTTCAGAATGTGCCCCTCACAGAACAGGTGACGGGTGGTTGGAAGGACTTCTGCAATTGCCTTCTTCATAGCTGAGTTATGGTCAGTCATTATGGAGATTGGATGACGACCACCCATGGATTCTAGCCATGTCTCGAAAAGCCATGCAAAGGAAGATGCTGTCTCATCCTTTATTAGTGCACATCCAAATAGAGTAGGCTGCAAATGGTGGTTTACTCCCATGAAAAGAGCAAAAGGCATATCATACTTGTTTTTCAAGCAGGTTGTGTCAAACCTGATCGCATCTCCAAAGTGTTTATATGCTGTCCTTGACCTTCCATCAGCCCAAAAGATATTCCGCATGCGGTTAGAATCATCAACTTGGATAGCATAGTAGAAAGAAGGGTTCTCAACTTGTAGTCGTCTGAAATACGCTAGAGTTGTAACCACATCATTTCCAAATGATTCCTTACTAGCTTTGACCGAGTAGTTACTTGAGTCAGTAAATGAGGTGTTTCTACTCCCACTGCTTCGTGGAGTGACGTGGGATACGATCTGAGGTTGTTGTGCGCTCACTTCATGTACAAAATCTGTTTTTACCAATCTTTCAGGCACAGGACTGAGGGGATTCTCGTTATTCACTTGTAGCTCATGGTTGTGCTCTTTGACAAAGCCGGTTACTATCCATTTCCCACCTTCTTTCATTCTGACACGCAGGTGTGCTTTGCAATGCGGCCTCGTTGTAGGGACAACTACATTTGGAGTCATATTGCTCCTCATTATGTTATCGCTTGATACTCCCCTACCGTATCTCCTTATAGGCCTGATTGTCCCTTTAGAACACATGAAAGTCCGACCTGTAACCATCCCACCCTTCCTCTTTGCATTATATTTGGTGCCCAAACAGATAGAAAATCCCAGAGAAAGAGCATATGTTTTGTAATGTATCTTTGCAGCATCAACAGAATCAAACTCCATACCCAGGTATGGTTCACCAACTAAGACATCATTTTTTACAATGTCCTCGTCATGAGAAACTTCAATGATAGTTCCATCAGATCCATCTACATGGGAAACTGGATTCAATGCTAAGTCATGGTCAGCAACCTCGTTCAGATCCTCATCTGAGGCCTCTGTCTCCACCTCACCAAATTCCAGATTACCATCGTGAATGGAGCTCTCAAACAAATCCATGGATTATAGAAGATAAATGCTGCAAAATGAGCATAAGCCGAAATTTTCAGTAAAAAAAAATGCAGCCATTTCATTTTAAGATCACAAATTACTCGAGTATTCAAATTACATAACAACGATCCATTTACCAAACAATTGATATGAATCAAACATCTTAATTGCCTTAGATATTCTCAGCATACAAAGCTGAAACCATATAACTGACATGAACAAAAGGTTAAGTTTACATAACCGTGTGTGTTCTAAGACAGCATATAAAGAAAAATAGAAAATCAATGTTCTTCATTATTGAGGAAGAAAAAGAAAAGCACATTAATTAAGATGAACCAGCTACATCCGACAGAGGATCATAAAGACATCTGATAATACTAAATTCCCAATATAAAAAAAAGTTAAGTTTATTCAAAAGTTCTAAAAAAAAGCAACTCATAAAAGCCCAAACTCACTCCACGTGCAGTAACATGTCACTAGCACCAATCAACAGGAATAGAGAGGACTTTTCCAAATCCATCACATCTGTTTTGCCACTCTTTTGAAGTGCCATCTAATTCTCTTTCAACTGGAAAAAAAAAACATAAAGATTGTAGTGGAAATCGTTATCATTTTTTTTTCTTCCAAAAGGTTGACTCCAAACTAGATAACCTTAAGAAACCTTTGGCAAAGGTATATCGAACAGTATAACCATGGTATGAAGCCAAAATGATAGTACAATTTAACAACAAAGATATTGGGAACATCTCTGTCATTAGAATAACATTTTTCATCCTCAAATAATGGTTTATCCAGTCCACCTGAAAGATGGAATGAGACTTAATACCATTTTTCACCCACTTTCATAGATAAATAGTAAAAAAAATTGGTGCATCAATCACCCCTCTGCTCTTTTTGCGTTACCACACATTTCACTTAGTAAGAAAACTGGCATTTAAAGAAAAAAAGATGTACAAGTGATACCAAATGCCAGCCAAAGATAAAAGTGGTCTATAAGATTTAACTTATTTTCAAAGACAATACAATATCCTGCATTGCAGTATACTTAGGAAAAATAAGTTCTTTTTAGAGAGATAAAAAAGATATATATATATATATATAGAGGGCCGATTAGGTGCGGCGAACGGCAGGTGCGGCGTCGATCGTGGGCCGTCGATCACGGGTCCATCGCATCGGACGGTCGGGTGCGATTCACGTCGACCGTTGGATACGATGGACCCGCGATCGAACGGCCCACGTCGCCGCCGCACTGCCGTTCGCCGCACCTAATCGCCCCCGTATATATATATATATATATATATATATATATATATATATAGTGATGTCCCTCAAACAAATTAAAGACAAGGGATCTCCAAAGAAATACCAAAACATGGGAAATAGAGAAAATGAAAAAATGACAACCCCTCCCTTTCCCCCCTCTTTAGAAGTTCAATAAGATGAAGATATCCCAGAAAAGAACTTCCTCTTCCCTTCCCTAGTGTTCCTAAATTACAAAGTATTTCTAGTTCCGTCTCTTGATGAGAGCAAAGTTGCCTTCATGGTCTTCCAAGTGTTATGCAGATCATTTTATCTTGATAGATTGCTTCATTCCAAGCTAGCCACAAGCTCAACATGCTGCATGAGGAAGGATGCCTACAAACTTAGCATTTCTATCACCTCTCTTGACCCTTAATTGGAAAAAAAACCCCGCATTTCATCAACATTTGTGAAGGTACAAGAACCTTGCTCACTTTCACTCACACACTTGAGCTATACTGACAACTGAAAAAGACATGATCACGTGTCTCCTCCTCCATTCATAAAGTTGGAAAAAAAACTTAATCCTTACTTTCACCTTAGCAAAAAAAAAAAAATCTTAAAAGGGGGCCTAGGGGGAAAAAATGACATTTTTACTCTAATTTTATAAGCATTGCAAGGAAACCGCTCTCTCCGCATCAATATTCCATCAAAGCCTTTCCATCAATCATTGTGGCAATCCCACACCATAAACTTTGATCTTCAACAAATAAACTTTGATATTCACCAAGCTTATATATATCATAAATACAAATGCTGCTATAAACCAGATAAACAAAATTAAACATATAATCTCCACACAATGAATCCTCATCTTACTCAATTACCTAATTAAACATACCTATATTACAAACTCCAGCAATTTCAACTGCCAACTACTAACTGCAAATAAAAAAAACTCCATAGCGATGAAGTCCGTCCAAACCAAACAGGTGAATTTCTTTCATATCATATGTGTAATTCAGTTCTCTATGTTCTTGACCTAACATTTACTTTACTTCTACAAGACACAATTTTTAAGAAACCCTAACATGTTTGAGCCCCCAAAAGGGGCCAATTGAAGGGTTGAGAGGGTCTCGCAAACCTTACAGAAGCGAAGGAGATCGATCGAGATGAGAAGTTGTCTCCGCCGGCGACGTGTACGGAAACCCTCGCCGTCGATCTGGGGTTGCCGTTTTCACGGGGTCTCCGGCTGCAGAGACTGCTGGACATGTAAACCTCACAAAGCCACTAATCGTCGACAGATTCGCCGTTGATTCAATAATGGACGGTTGTTGTTCAACGATGGTAATTTTGAAAATAGCGGACCATGACGAGGGCTAAGGTAAGAGATGCTACATATGGAAACTGACGTGTCGACACTGACGGTGGATTCCGAATCAGTGACCTACACATTTTATTTTCTCGTTTTTAAGAGGAAAGGGAAAAGATGGCAGATTTATGTTCAAATCAAGTAAAGGGAAAATTGACCCCGTTACTTTTCAGTCCCTCAAATTTTTTTTTAACATAAAATATATAATCTAATAAAATTAAATAAACTTATTTATAGAATATATAAAAAATATTCTAGTGAGATATACACCTCGTTACAGTGAATATAGTTGACTAACAATGTATATGGGACTGTAAACGAAATGCAACATCGTTCTTAAATGATTTCCACGATGAAGGAGAAGGAGAGGCCTGTTTCAAGCCCACAAAAATATCTCAAGGCTTAGCCTTCTTCTTATATCTAATTGCATGTGCCAGAGATAAGTGTCATTCTTCAAGCCTATGAGGGCAAAAAATCACCATAAAAAAAGAAAAAAAAGCGCACTTGTACACTCAAATTTTTTTGCAGCTCCATATGCATATCAGAAGTGTCCCCTTGTCATCTAAACATTATGATGACACAATATTTATCGTAGTATATACTACACTATTGTATAAAAAAAATCACTAGTATACTCAATGTATACATAATTTTTACAATAGTACATATTTTAATGGATGAATGTATATTTTTTTTTCTAAAAAAAAAAGAAAACTAGTGAGGATTTCATGTAAGACTGTACACGGGGTTGGACATATCATCTTCCAAAAACAATCGCCTTTTGAGATTTTTCATTTTGGATAGAAATATTTTTTTATGATAACATAATTAGAGAGATCACTTGACGGTGGATGCTAGGTTTGACCCTCAGTTCACGACATTAGAGGGCTTGTGGGATGCAACGTCAAATGGGTGGGGGCATTGGGGCTACAGTGGCTTTGCATGAGTTGTTTGGCATACCTGTAGCTATCTTTTGAGGCCAACCTGTTTACGTGGAGAATAATACATGGGAGGAGTTAGTCGGGTTCATTTGGGAGTATGGTCGGAACATCACGAGAACTAAGTCTATTGGCTTTCGGGGGGTTTCCTTTAAGTTGAGACTTAATGCACTTTTGATGCGGTTGGAATGGCCCCCTTCTGCCTATCCTTTTCCTCGCCCCCCTCCCCCCTCCCATGTGCGTTCAGAATCTCTGTTCGACTATAACAGAGAAACCATATTTTGGGGTATTAGCGGACGACACGTGGTGGGGAGAGCACATGATCACACGTGAGGATACTTGATGGAACACACTTTCAATCATTCTGTCAGTTCCTCTCATTTGCCTCTGTTTCAAAGAAAAGAAAATTCAAAATAAAAAACCATGTTCATATCAAACAAACAAAAAATCAATATAAAAAACCCTCTTCACAACCACCCCTGATTTCGCCCCTCAGTCCTGACGTAGTCGCCATCACCCCTCAGTCCTGACGCCGTCGCCATTGTCATCGCCTCCCGCACCTCTCCAGTGAGCTGGGTCTGGGCATTGGGTACCTTTTTTGTGATTTTTTTTTTTGGGTTTCATTTGTAGAGTTCATATGAGTTTGTAGATTTGATCTAAGTATGGATTCGTAGATCTCATATGAGTTTTGAAATATTTTTTTTTTTTTGAAGTTGTAGATCTGTTTGGTATGGATTTGTAGATCTGATTTTTATCTATGTAAGTGGAAGATGAGGAATCCGTGTAGAAAATTAGTAAAACAATTTGGGTATTCATGAAGAATTTATATTTTGATTATGAATCAGATCTTATAGTGTATTCTCAAGATAATCGAACTTTGATAAATCTTTGGCCAACATCATAATTTTTAGGGATTTTTTATTTGTTGAATGAAGTTACTATTTAATTATTTGTTCAAATGAACATTGTTATTTTTTGGTAACTTGATATCAGTTAGTGATATCATATTCATTATTGGGAGGAAAAGAAAATGCAAAGTAACGGATTTGTTGAAATGATGAACAAAGAATTTTGAAGTGCATGTTGTAGATCTGAATTTTTTTTTTTAGAAAGCATTGAGATTGGTATCATGTTGTTGGTTGCATTATCACACTTATTCCTTTATTTAGAAGTACAATTATGGCATCCAAGCAGACTGAACAAGTATGGAATCATCGACATTTTTGTTTGGTTGATCGAAAGTTGAAATGGAAAGGGAGAGATTCTGATAAAAGATTTTTGAAAGGGGGGAATTTTATTTGTAGATTTTACAGATGCTTATGTTGTTGGGAAGGGGATTTGAAGGGCCGGGGGGATGGTTATTTATGGGTGGAGACTTGTTGCGTACCATGGGTATGCCTTTTGTTAGGGCAATTTTCATTGAAAATGTTTTTATATCAATTACATGATATCTGTTGTTGATCCACAGTGAATGAGCTTTTATTTTTATTGTAGGTTCATGGCAAGATTTAGGTATTATGCAGTAGCAATAGGCAGAATCCCAGGTGTGTATACAAGTTGGCCTGAATGCAAAGCACAAGTACGTGGTTTTTCGTATCCAGTATACAGGGAATTCCAAAATCTAGAGGAGATCAATCAATTCATTATCAAGTATGCCGTCCATGTGTCAAGTTCAAGTGCCAATTTAATTGGTTCTCAGACCGGAGAGACTGAGTTTATGGATGACCATTCCACTCTGTTGACCACCTCTTCGAAGAGAGGTAGTACAAGCTCAACACCCACAGGCAAGATTTCCCAAGTTGGTCCACTTCAAAGAGAGGTAGATGCACCTATCAGTCATGTTATAATTTTCATGTTCAGTTGTATTATTTTCTTGTTGGTCCTCATTCTCGCAATTCTCATTCTCATTTTGCATCACATGTAGGCAAGTCTAGATTATGTATTGTGAACCAAGAACATGTAATGTTGTTTGGAATCGATGATTTGAAGTTGTAATTTATTTGGGACAACATGTTATGATTGTGGAAGTTTGTAAGGGGTGTTCAACCTGTTCTTTTCAAATTGAATAGACACACCATTGCTTAGTTTAAATTAATGCTCCTCCATTACATTGATAGCCAAATCGACAAATTACCTCTATTTTTTCAGAAATCCTAATTCGTATCTTGTGTTTTGAGCGGAATGGCAGGCCAATTGCTCACTATTCTAAGATGACTACTCTCTTGGATGAAAGACACCCCTTCAAAAAAAAAATAGTTCACATTAAAAATCCAAAACCAATTACTCAATTTCAACCTGTTCAACATGTTTACGTGGAACAATTCCAGTTTCAACCTATAAAGACAGGAAAAGCAATAAAAAGCTATGAGCTCATATAAAAGGCTGCGATCAAACCCATAATATTTAAAATGTTCAATACATTTAACATTACACATCTAGCACATAAAAGCCTGCAATCAAATTCATAACATTTAAAATGTTTTAATACATTTAACATTACACATCTAGCAAAAAAAAGGCAATCAAACCTATGACATTTAACATCTAGCAATCCAAAACCTACAATCAAACCCATAACATCTAAAATGTTCAGTACATCTAATCAAACTCTCAAAAATCTGTGCTTCTCCTCATTCTTCAGAAAAATTTGATGCTTCACTCATTTGAGTAGGATAAAAAGGGATTCTTGTGCCTGCGATACAATGGATTGAGTCATTCAAGCATTTATGAAATATAAATTCCATCCACGATAAAAAATGAAATGTACCTCAAGCAATTGAGTCATTGAAGTTATTCTTGACTACTATTGTAGTTCCCAATTATGGGGCCTCTCATTCCTTGCACAAATGTTTAAGGGTTCTCAATCGCAATATGGGACACATGTTGAGCCTTGACCTCGTGATCCCTTCTCCAACGTGCCGATCCATCTTTTTTGATGCTTCCCTCCCATAGTCTTCTTTCCTCTTCTTTTAAAGCCTTTAGCAATCTCATTGTTCAGAATGTTTTCCACCTTATGTTGCTCATTATCATCTTGCAAATTTTGAGATGATGTCTGTAAATCTATCTCAACCTTCTCCATTATCGCATTTCTACGGTGTTTAAGTAGCTCTGTTGAATGATGTGTTTCACATGCCTTGGATGCCACCTAAATGAGACCATGGCTTAATTGTTGGAATTGTCTTCCCAATTCAGAAATATGATCAACCTGTATTAAAGAAGAATACATGTCATGCACAACACAGGATTTTGCATATCTTGTCCACCTCTTCAAGATATATTGTTGTGGAAGCTCCTTGATATTTCTGTGATCAAGAACTTTTAGAACATGACAATATGGGATACCCATAAATTTTTTTTCAGCTACAACTGACCATCTCATTAGAATTATAAAAAATGGTTATTTCACTGCCACCATCTCTATGAACTTTGTACTCTATCATGTCCCACCTCTTGATGAATGTAGATAGAACAATTCAAAAATTTTCCATACTCTGCTTGAAATAACTCAAAGATCTCAAGCATGTAAACCTTTGCGATACATGTCATCATCAAAGTGTGAAATGGAATTACCGGTACTGCATTCATCATCTTGAAATCAACACTCAATTCACTTTCACGCCAATCATCCATAACCCTATCAAAATGCTTAAAGAAACGTAATGGATCATGCTTTGAGTTCAGGTAGCGTCTCAGAAGAGCATTGAAATTTTCACTACGTTGTGTACTCTTCATATCCGCGCAGAATGTGTCTCTCTCATACACTAGAGCTAATTTCTCCTTCTCAACAAAAGTTTGTTGTAGCTATTTATTATCTCGAAGATTGTATTTTTCAAATATGTTATCCCAAGCATCTAGGAATTCATCCTCTCCCTCGCACCCATAAATACAAGCATAGAAGGAACTTCTAAAACCTTCAATAACATAGAGATGTCCAAGATGTTTTGTTTCATTTTGGGTCAAGTGTCACACACATAGCCAATGATGAGTATCTGGTAGGACAACTAAAATAGCTTTGGTCATTGCCGCTGATTGATCTGTTAGAATAGTCTTGGGACATCTCCCTGACATTGCTTGAATAAAAGTTTCAAATAACCAAATAAATGAGTCAGCTGTCTCATCGTAAAGCAATGCACCACCAAAAATAATTGTTTATCTATGATTATTCACTCCAACGAATGGTGCAAATGATATCTCATGATTGTTTATGTGATAGGTCGTGTCAAAACAAATTACATCACTATTACGTGCATAATCGACAATAGACCTAGAATCGGCCCAAAACACATTGGTTATTTGTTCATCGACATCAAATTGCATCGAGTAAAAGAATGACAGATTTTGCTATTGCTTGTTGTTGAAATACTGAAAAAGAGCACCTACAATACCATTTTCCATTCTATTTCCCCTTTTGGTGCGCAAGTAAGACTTCACATCATTCAAGACAAAACCAAGATTTCTTCTGCCTCCAACTTGTCTACTCATCAAATCCATAACAGTTTTTTGTGCCAATCCTGACCCATCTATAATATTAACCTGAGCAACTTGAGCCTTTTCAATTTTTTGTGAGACCTCAAATTATGACGCAAAGGGATTGTTACAAGATCATGATTGTGGTTTTGTTCAAATTTAGTGACACTATAATCACCAGAAGACTGATAAATGATAATCATATGTGTGTCTCACATCCTGTTCTTGTATCGGGCTGCAGGTGCAAGACTTTTCGCTTATCAACCCCTTTGCTCCCTTCTTTAGAACAAAATTTTTGCTTTGTCACTATGCCATTGGATTTCAATACGCTACTCCTTCGAATGCTAAAACCAACTAATCTTGCATATGCATTGTAGAATTGATAGGCATTATCTTTGGAATCAAATGCCATACCAACTCGAGGGACACCATAACTACATTCATCAACAAACTCATTGTCTCCTTCCATATTAATATCAATGTTCACCTTTTAAGAAAAAGACATAATTTAGAACATAATTATATATTTGCATTAAATTAAATAACTCCACAAAAAATATGAGATCAGATCTAGAAACCACAAAAATATAAAAATAGATGCACAAAAAATCTATATCATCCCCAAAAAATAAAAATAACTCTACAAAAAAATAATTGCCTAACAAATTAGATCTAGAAACACAAAAACAAAAAAATAAATCCATAAAATTTTTAAAAAAGATTCGATCTAAAAACCACAAAATAATAAAAATAAATCCATAAAAATAAATCCACAAAACAATAGATCTAGAAACACCTGTGACAGATATGGACCTTCTTCAACCCGGGGCCGTTGCCAACGTTCAAGGCCTGTGTCATGGTATATGAGGGTTTGGAAGAGACTATGGGGCTAGGGTATTTCGAAGAGATGGAGTCGAGAGGTTGAGATGAGTTCGGACTCTAACAGAAGGAGACAACGTATGAGATGGAACCTTTGTTAAATGAGATCACGTGTCTCGACTTTATCTCACGTGTCCCATATAGCCACGCGTTGATTTCTTATTGGGCAGAATAGGGTTTCTTTGTTATAGCCAAACATAGGTTCCGAAACACACCCCCCCCCCCCCCCCCATGTGACTCATTTGTCCATTTTTTCATTATTGTAGCTTTATTTTAATCTTCCTTCAGACTTGTACTGCGATCCCTCATTAATGAAATTGCAATAGATTGTCTACCTTTTTGCTAAAAAAATAAGAGAGGTCTAGGCTACACATGTTACATTAATAGGGAAAGCTCTTCCAGCCTCCTATGTGAAGGAATTGGCCATCCACAAATAGTGAGAAATAATGAAAATAAAAAAAAGTTAAAATTATAGAAGACATGTCATTGTTTCATTACATATATAGGCATATAAAGAGCCTCTGCACAAACAATTGGTCTACCCTAAAATTTGCCTCAAAAACTCATTCCCACAACCAAAATAAATTACTAACAATATCATAAACCATTCAAGCCTCATTTACTATTACTCAATAATGGTAAATGGAATAATGAAAGTCTTTTTATAGAACAAAAAAAACACATCATAAATATTTTACAACAATGAATAGGCCTGTGATTCCAAAGTGAAGTCCACCAAAAATCACGGTCTTCGCTCGTTCACAATAATGAAACATCTATACAGCATTGATGTTCGCCCATTTCCCAAGTTCATAGGGATCAGCATAGTAGTATAACTTAATTCTGTTTGACATACAAAGACCTGATGGCAGAGAAGGGGTCCTGTATTCTGAGTCATCCTGCTCAGAAAAATCGTCTCCAAAGGCAGCGACATCTCCAAGCAGTCTAAATATAACCCGTCGAGCCTGCACAGGACTTGGGAAATCAAAGTATAAAGCTGTCCCCCCTCGCACTTCTGGTAGCCGATATTCCCCAATAACTAAAGTTTGTGTGTCCTGAAAAGCCAAACTCGTAAATTCACACTGTCAAACTTCCTATTTCACTGATATATATAAAACAAACACAAGGATAAATGTTATAGCAAACCTGGACGACAGACACTTGGATATATAAGACTGCTGGCGAGATGTGCCTCTCATCCATACACGTCAAAGAGGAGTCCCAGATGTGCGTATCAAAAGAAGAAGGTGATTGAGTAATACGTGGCCTTATCGCACTGAAGGCATCCAACCGAAATCCAGCTAAGCTAGGTGCTGTAGGTGATAAATACTGTTCCAAGATGAGGTCTCTATCTGTTAACCTTTCCGCTTCAATCGGAACCTGATCAGTGATGAGGCAGAAAATTATTACATACACAATAAATTGTACAGAAAAAAAAAGCATCATCTGGACATAAATGATTTATTCAAAAGCATGAGATCGATACTTTGAAGCGATTTAGCTGTGATCTGTCCATCCAGGTTTCTGTGTTCATCTTGCCATTTGAGCGCTGTAATGAATCAGGACCAAAATTTTTATTCACGGCACTTCCGACTACTAGGAATCTCTTGGCATGAATGCATGGTTCACTTCCAAGTGACCCACCAAAGGAGGCACGGCGGGGAAGCTTAGTGAGAGAACCTTCATCAAGAGAAAGGAGACTGTACTCTTTGTCTAAACTAATTGAGCTTGAACCGGGTGATCGAAGGCTGAGCTTTATCCAAATGATCCGGCATTGCATAGAATTCCTGAATGCAAATCTCACGTGCCTTGGAGTGTGTGTCTTCCTATCAATTTTTTCTGGTCCATAAAGTTCTGGAGATGATGCAACCAGAGTATGCAAATCCCACTTTCCCATGCATGAGCGCTCTTCCCTTTTTATCGTATTGCTGGCCCAAATCTGTACCTGTATGGGAAGAAAAGATCAACATAAATCCTATAAGACCAGGCAGATGTAAGAGGAGATAAATAAAGTGATAGATGGATATAATACTGGGATATAGTCGACAGTTAGAAGATATTCCTAAAAGAAAAATGATGCATTAAATGATACAAATAAAAGATCTGTATTTCTCATAAGTTAGATTCCAATTCTATCAACCTAGGAAAGAAAATCAGAACTCTTCTAATGCAAACAATCAAATTACATACTAGTTAATCTTATGCTACTTGTGAAGGATTACTTGTGAAAAAATGTTAAATTGTCAGAAAAAAAAGGAGAATGGTAGAATAGGAAAAGGCACTGCAGATTGGAAAATAAAGTAGATATTTAAGCTTATTCTGATCATTGAGGGAAAATTAAAGCATCCTATTACAACACACTAGAGTGGTCATCATAAAACAAGAAATAACAATATCAAACTGACTTCATGTAACAGTCAATTATGGAAGCATTTGTCCTAATTGGATACTTGATGAAAAATTACAGAGAGGCACAAGGGATACTTATGTAGTCCTGGTCAATATGGACAGGATACATGCTTAGTCATATTTGTCATCTTGAAATTCATATAATTTAGGTGATACCCCCCCACCAACACAATTCAAGAAAAGGGTAAAGGTCTCAAAGTAACTAGAGAATCACTTCAATAGTATACCAACTAAGGGTAGATATCTCAGGGGTTGGACCCCATAATTTAAAGGCTGGCAACAAAATTTGCAACCGTGAGACCTTGGGTTCAAGTCCCACCGCTTACCCAACAAAAAAAAAACACTTAAAAATCCAGTATATGTGCCTTTTACTCATAGAACAGCCTCCAACTTTTTTTCTGATGCATCTGTGATAGCAAAGGTATCCTTTTAATATGTACAATTCATCTAACAAAGAATGATAAACCTCCCTATGAACTACAAATTTAGGAATACTGCTGCTTCACATATTTATGTCAAAATCCTCACCAGCAAAGTTTAACCTGCAGATTGCAAAGTTTATTATCCTAGCTAAAGGATCTTGCAAATGTGTGTCCTTGAGGACTGACTTTAGGATCAGCAGAAGCTGATTGGCTGACCAATCCCATTTTCAAGACACCAATTGTTTTACTGAATCTGAAATCCTCTGGACCAGAGGCCTATCAAGATTGAAACAGGTCATAAAGTGTGATGTGGAATGTAGTTTTACAGCCTATCTGTCATATCGTAACGCAGGTCGGTATTAGATAACCGATGTGATATCAACATCTACTGATGTGTCGTGTAATATTCTCTTCTTGTAAGCATTAATAGCATTCGTAAAACAATAAACTTTTTGCTCACATAGTATAATTACATGGTCATATATCTCAGCTAACAAAAAAGGGAAAAATAATAAATAATAATAAAATTAAGGAAAGAATTTCTCATACTTACAATAGGGCAGTCAGACATTGAATATCCACATGGACTAACAAGCAAAACAACTCCTGAAACATCAGATAGGGAAGCCAAAACAATAGAAAATTCAACTGTGGACAAACTTGGAGGAGCTCTCCAAAAGGAATCATCTGCTATGCCATCAACAGGAGTCAGTAGCGAGAGCAATGGTGCTGATCCCACTGCTGTTTCAACCTGCAGATTCATAAGAGAAAAGCAGAAAATTTAGACACTATCCATACTAGTTAATTTATTAAGTTTCGTATTGAATGTGCTAGAAACATATTATTCCATGTCCAAGTATAATATTCAATTACAATGACATGTCTGAAGCCAAGAATGCTAATCAATATCACAAATCTGAGAAGATTCTGAGGTTTTTTGGGAAAAAAGCTTCTGTTTTGTTTTGTTTTGTTTTGTTTTTTTTTTTTTGGGGGGGGGAAGCTTATAAGTTGTTACTGACGTATTCAATACAGTTAATAGTGTTAATAAAATCATACAAGGTACAACTACGAGAAAAAAAAAAAGGGATACTTGACAAAAGAATAAATAACATGCAATCTACAACTGATCTATTCACACACCAAGTACAAGTTTTGATGATTTGTCTATCAGATCATCTTTTAATTTGTTGTGTGTGTGAATACATCTAGTATGTGTAAATGCAATAATTTCAGAGCTATGTGGATGAGGATCTAGTTATTCTAGTACGCAAAAATCATAGGAAATAACAATTCAATTTTCAGATTTGTTCCCAAAAGGAGTTGCTAGTCAATATAAAACAAATTTATGTGAAAACAAATTTAAAAGTGAATATAATTGTTAAGTCGTGTGTGCCAATCGAAGAGGAGATTGAAAGATGACTGCAGACTCATATTCATCCATTGGATTGATCAAACTCTATCGAGGTAATCCCCTAGGTCAAAAAATGAGTGACATTGATTTTAAATTTTGTTTTAATATTGATTTTCAAAGTACTTTAAAAAAAATTATTTGATGATTTGAATGTTTTTGAAAATGATCTAAAATGTTTTTAAGTTAAAATTGGATGTATTTGAAATTATTTTTAAAAGACTAAAGAAAGATTTTTGGATTGAGTACCCGCAGTACTCCGTCCAGGCAATCATAAATGTCTGTTTGGAAGATGGACCATTTTATTCGAAAAAGTTTCAAACAAATGGATTTTCAAAAACCAGTTCTCTATCAGTTGTGAAAAATGGATCATCATCAGAACGATCATGACCAAATCTGCATCCGTGATACTTTGAAAATTCGTTTTGACTGGCATAACTGAGTATC
The DNA here is from genome assembly GCA_030737845.1 of Acorus calamus. Classification (NCBI taxonomy): domain Eukaryota; kingdom Viridiplantae; phylum Streptophyta; class Magnoliopsida; order Acorales; family Acoraceae; genus Acorus; species Acorus calamus. The sequence goes on from CM060860.1 coordinate 22,999,954, forward strand.
CCGACAATTGTGGTCTGAGTTTGAGTAGATGTTTGTTTGAAAGATCGGGTGGTTCGTCTGAATGATCGACGTGGCAAGGGTTCTAATCTGATTTTTTTATGAAATGGTAAACCCATATATAAATACCTACCAAGTCCGCCAGAAAAATTAAGAGGGAAATATTTCCCAAAAATCTAGCCTAAGCCTCTTTTGTGAGAGATCATAAATTCTTTAAATCAGATTTCTGAGATTAGATTCTATGGATTTGAAGAATATCACAAAGAGGAGAAAAATAATAATCTACAGTGATAGGAGAGGAGTTGCTTTAACTTGGTGGTACGCAGGACTGGCAAGTGTGGCATATTAATCATAAATGTCAGGTTGTAAGAACTCTATTCTCTTCTCATAATGATTTCTCTTGTGGGTCTGAGTCTTTTTCCATTAGGGAAAATGCGAGTCATTGTGGTGTGGTTGATTGTTTGTGTGCATGTAGTTGTTTGTGATTCATATATTTGTTTTGCATGGCATATATAATGTTTTTGAATGGTTAGGATAAATGAAATAATTAATTGATTTTCTGAAAAAGATTGAAACAACTAAAAACATCAATCAATTAGAAGAAGATATTTCAAAATCCATCTTAAAAATTAAACTAGACCTTCAAATATCCCATCACCTCTTCCCTTTTTCTTCTTTGGAGGTAAGTCATTAATGCCACCTTTTTGTAGGAGTCACAATTTGTTTAATAAAAATAACATGGTGATCTCTCACCACTATCCCAAAGAAACAAAGGATAGATGACAATTTATATACATATTCCATTCTTGGACAAAATTAGTAGACAATGACTTCACAACCAATTGTCAACATGCTGCATGGTTACTACACTTGAAAGAAGTATGTACTTGTACTTTTCGTGATTATCTGACTCTACATGACATTTATTATCTTAGAATGTTAAGGAACTTTTTCGGGAGAAAGAATGAGGCATTTCCCAAATTATTGAGACAATATGGAAATCACCAAAAGGGAAGGAGAAGCATCTCCCCTGAAATAACATGAAACCAAATTCAAATCACACACAAGAACCCCCCCCCCCCCCCACACACACACACAAAACAAACCGCCACCACCTAAAAAAGAAAACAAATAACAGCAGCAACAACAACGCAGCACACAAGCCGTCCAACACAACATGATCAACTATTCAATGCCGAAAGTTAAGGCACTTTGTTTTACTAATATAATTTGAAACTGTTAACATAATACAGTTTATGTTGCCCAAAAATAGAATTCATAAAAATCCAAACAAACATATAGTATATACTTCAATGACTTCAAAGAACTCATGTTATTTATTAAATGAAAAAAAGTGATTAAATTTTTTTTTCACCAAGGATTCAAATACAGGGATGCAGATTTTAAATAAATAACAAATGAGTTAACATTTAAAAAGGACAAGAACAGGATATACAATTTGTCAAAGGAATTGAAAACTAAAAAGAATCATAAATAAAGGTCATACCACATGTAATAAGCTTGCAAATGGAAATTCTGCAAGTGAGTCCTCCCCATCAAGAAAATTCATATGATACTTGTGTGAATTTATTCCTTCAATAGCATCCAACGTTCTGTTTTTTCTAAAAGTACTGTCACTTGGAAAATGTCCTAAAACCTGGTTCAAAGCCCTCTGTGCTGAACAATCTGCACGCGCTCTTCTTCGCAAGCTACTCAAGACCCTAACATAATCCAAAGCCAACGCGTCAAGAACTTCTTCATCACAACACAATTTACAAATAACGCCATCTCCTAAAGAAGAAGAATTTGGTGATGATCCTTCACTTTTGCCACCATGGCTTGAACCACTTTGGCTCGATGAACTGTTGAAGCTCGTTGTATTCTTCGAATTCAATCCAGCAAGCAAAAGAGCTCCCTTTCCAGCACAGCAGACTTTGCAAACCCTCCTTTCACACTCAGAGCACACTAGAAACTTTGGAGAAACATCTTTAAGAGCAACTGAGGACTTCAAAGTGGATTGCTGTGTTTCAGAACCCACTTCACACATGGAGCCAGAGCAGACTTCCCCAATTCCTGTAATATTCCAGAAATCTATGACACTGTCAGCAGTTGTCCCAAGACCAATTGAAGCAGTAATCCTATCTTCAAAGGCAGACTGTCCCAAAATTGCAAGTGTGTTTGCAAGTTTGCATAGCCTTCTCATGTAGACATCATCAAGTAATTTATTTGGATTTATAGTGGCAGGATCAACGCCAATTGATAATAAAGCCCTATCCCTCCCAGCAGCAGAAATGTTTGCACGGAATCGTTCAATTTCCAGTTTCATTGCATCCATATAATCCAGCTGTGTCACCTAAGAATGGTATGTAACAAACTGATTGAGAAAATCAACTCTTTGAAGATTCATAGTTCAACTACACCATAGAATCAGTGACAATCAGGTAAATGAGATAAAAAGAAATGAGATGATTTTAAAATAAATATTGAGATAAGAAATCCGGAAATCTAACAATCTGTAAGAGAAGACAGATCAGAGATATATGCAGATTGTTAGGGTATGCTTCCTCGAATATCCCATATCAACAAAAATATACAAAAGGGACAAGGATTTGAAGAAAACGAGATCTTCTTTAGAGGTCCATTTCCCCAGTCTTTTAGAAGCTTCATCTGATTTTAATAAGCTTTAGGTGATTACGCTTTTATATTTCCCTCCTGAATGATTTTTCCACTATTATAAATAAATCACAGGGGAGTAAAAAATAATAATAATGATGATATCTCAGTCTACTTGAAGACTATATCTACCAGAGTTGAAAATTGTTCCAAATCAAGAATAATTGCATTGGACTTCTGCATCTAGCATTGGTAGACCTCATGCAATAATTGTGCTAGTTATACATATCTTTTGAATCATTTCTTTTGGAACAATCAAAATCATTTTTTTTATGGATCTACTACCAAAAAATACAATGCATAATCTCAGCATTCATTGTACATTCCTGAATAATATCATTTTTATGATATTTTATATCACCGAATCCAATTGAAGACAACTCAATGTCATTCTAATGCAAAATTTCTATTTGTCTTCACTGTAACAATTAGTTTTGAACTGAAAAACAAGCATGCATCATTTGGCCAGTCCCAACACCCTGAATAATATGTATGTAGTCATCTAAGGGAATCAGGGCATGGATGGCCACTGGGCACTAGGTGGGTGCATTACAACACAAGTACCTGGCCTAGAAGCCTATTGCCTTAAAAAAACAAATGATGAACCCTCCATTCAACCCATGTAACATGGCGGCACATCCTAATTTACCTGTGTGTGTGTGTGTGTGTGTGTGTGTGTGTATAAGCAACTACCTAAGATAAAATGGATGTATATGATGAACATATAATTTACATGAGAATGTGAGTCAGAGGGTCTTCATGTCTTCAATTGGGCTATAATGATCTCTATTCAATGAGCCAACCCAACACTTAGAAGACACAATGGCGTACATTTCGACAATGAAATTAGCCAACACAATTACATCTGGACTACACATTTTCTACATCCAAATTCAAGATCACATGAAACAGGAGACACTGGGAAAAAACTCAATGCGCCGTGAAATTCCATGTTTTTTTTTTTTTTGGATAAATTATAGGAGAATCTTATTTCAAAAAAACCCCCAAATTAAGAGACGAAGGATCTCCTTACATCATAACGTTAAAAAGAGAGAAAAGTACAAATATATCAAACACTATAGGAAATATTAACTTCTCCCCCAATCAATACCCATTATAGAACTAGGTGAAGGCTCTTCCAATGAAATTTTATCCAATCCTGAAGCCTTGATGAAATGGCGGCCCAAGTATTTCCCCAATATTTATTTTGAAAAACTCTTTCATTACGTGTCATCCAAATGGACTAACATGTAGCATGAGGAATCAACCATTGGAACTTAGCGTGATTACTTCCTACGATCCTTAAACCACCGCCACATGGTTTCCATATCTGAAAAGGAGCAAGGTGACCCTAATACCTCCCCGACCTTCTTCCAGATTTGTGAATTAAAGGAAAACTTGAAGAATAGGTGGTTACTTGACTCTTCCTCAGCTTCACATAAACTGCATAGTGTATCCCCTTCATGAGACCACTTAACACGATTAAGCTTTATTAGAATTTTATTGTTGGACAGAAGCCACAGAAAACCTCTAATCTTCAGCGGAGAAAGTGTGCCCCAAATCAGTGATTCAAATTGGGCGGTGAGAAGGTTTGGATTTGGGTCTTTATGAAGCCATCGATAGAAAGAACGAACAAAAAATCCATCCCTAGGAGACACCTTCCAACTCACATAATCTTTCTCTTCTAAACTTAATGATACCTTCTGAAGACTCTCTAGGAGGGAAACAAGTTCATCAGTCTCTTCGTCACTAAGATCTTGTCGGAGCCTTGGCATCTAAACAATAGAATTAACTTCACAAGTAAATGAATCACAAATGAAATCATCTCCATCTAGTGCCACCCGAAAAAGATTAGGGAATAATTGTGCTGGCGATGCACCATTGAGCCAATCCTCTTTCCAAAAGCGTATTTCCACTCCATTACCAGAAACAAGTTGAATAGCCTCTTGTATTTTCTCCACACCTTCCAAAATATCCTTCCGTACAAAGGATATATATGAAGAATGTCTCGGTAGAATGGAAAGCCTTGTGCACCCCGAATAATATTTTTCACGAATCACTCTACTCCACAATGCCTCCGGATAAGCAATCAATCTCCATAACCATTTCCCTAAAAGGGCCTTATTCATTTTGCGAAGATCAAGAACTCCCATGCCCACGTCCTTCTTGGCTTGACATATCAAATCCCAACTAGCAAGGTGAATTTTTCTACATCCTTCCTTTGTACCATTCCATAAAAATCTGCGATGTATTTGCTCCATTGTCCCAAATACTCTGCTTGGAACTTTAAAGATTGAGAAGAAATATAGAGGAAGACTCGTAAGGACTTATTTAAGTAGCACTAGATGCCCCCCCCAAACTGAGGATACGACCCTTCCAGCCATCAAGCTTCTTGTCAAAACGCCTTAAGAGTGGATCCCTATCTGATTTTCAAAGACACCGGGTATGAAGTGGAAGACCCAAATATTTAATTGGAAACTTCGAAGCATTGCAACACATCCTTGAAGCCAATGACTGAACCTCTTCAAAAGGAATGTTGATCCCCATCAAAGTACTCTTAAAGAAGTTTACCTTGAGGCCTGAAACTATTTCAAAACATTTGATAATGAATTTGAAACCTTCCAAATTACTTTCTCTCGCATCACAAAGAAGAATAGTATCATCCACATATTGAATATGAAAAATCCGAGATCCACCCTTAGTAACTTTTAGACCATGAATCCAACCACCTCTCACACTCTTATGGATCATTCTACTTAGAATGTTCGCTACAAGGATGAAGAGGAATGGAGAGAGAGGGTCCCCTTGACGAAGACCCCTCCCCGAATCAAAATAACCAATTGCCTTTCCATTAACTAAGATCGACATGCGGACTATAGCAATACATTCCTTCAACCACCATCTCCATTTTGGTGAGAATCCACAATCCTCTAAAATTTTCCAAAGGAAGTCCCAACGAATTGAATCATAGGCTTTTTCGAAGTCTAATTTGCATAGAAAACCCTTTTGCTTTCCTTTTTGAGCGCCGGAAATACATTCTTGAGCAATAAGGAAACCATCAAGAAGAGAATGACCCTTATAAATGCTGATTGACTAAGATCCACAAGATCCTTAATCACTGTTCTGAGGCGGTTTGCTAGGATTTTGGCAATTATTTTGTAAGCTCCATTTAGAAGACTAATCGGCTGGAATTCTCCTAATTTATCCGCACCACTTTTTTTTGGAATGAGAGCAATGAACGTGGCATTAAGACAAGCGCAACCTTGACGGCATGCATGCATGAACGCTGAAATTCCATGTTTTCAGAGCTTCAAAATTTTGTAGTTCAGGACACATGACTTTCAAGTATGTTAGTTCTCACTAGTCCATCTGCATCATCTTTTCTAATGTCCAAGTGCTGGTAAATTAAATAGTATCTTACAACACCCTGCATACCAACAATGTCCATTCAACCTAGTCAAAGGGTGTTCGCCTATCCCACAAAACCCCTGCAGTGTAAACAAACTCAAAACCTGTCAAGTTGATTCACTTGAATGTCCAATAGATATGGTGCAATCCTTTCTAATACACAGTTGAGATTTTTGGATTGAGTATCAATGCAGTCCCATTCAGGATGGATCATCCCTACTCACTTCCACTATTTCACCAATACAGAACTTGAAACAAATATTCGATTTTAATGGATGAGAAATGGTTTTGCAGTGTCAGAGATGCACATCATTATAATACAGTACATAAACTATATATGTAGCATGGTGGATGAGGAGTACAAACGTATATCAATCACTGCTTCAATACTTCAAGTGTGTAAGGTAAGCATCTAGAAATCTCAAACGTCAAGTATCAATGTATATTTATGATTTGGTTGGCCTTGTCTAGCAGAAAAAAAAACAGTTTACTTATGGGATCTTAAAGACCGTATTGTTCTTGACAAAATATACCACAATAAGCAATGCAAAATCCAACTAATATGGAAACATAAGACGTTTTCATTCCATAAAATTGAATATTAAATCCTTTAAAAAGAGAAAGATAAATAAATGAAATTTTATGCATCTAAATTGCAACAACATATTGGCTGGTAACATTTAAAAAAAAAATCATCAAAAAAGCATATTGCCTAGTAACATTTACATATACAAGAAAAATATGAGGCCAATCCATAGGTTGAGATCCAATTTGATGAAAATCTCAATAAATAAAAAATGGTCAATAGATATAGATTAAGGACGGGGAATATAACTAAAGCCCATAATGCTAAGTAAATATAAGAGAAATAGTTCAGGATATATTGGGATACCTTTTGGTCAACCGACATTGCTCTAAAGCAATTTATGTAATGTTGGACATCACCAGAATCTTTTGACATTGTATCTTCTTGAGAAGATGGTTTATGATCCTCAAACGTGGAATGCACTTCGCTGACAGAATTTCCTAAGAAATCAAACAAGTCTCCATTCAAGGAAGCTGTGCTTTCAGTTTTCTTTGAAAGATCTGGCTCATAAGAGGATTGTGAGAACAAAAAGTCTCCAGTTAGAAGATCTACTTCATTATCGACAACACCACTTGATGGAGAAGATTGTGAGAGAGATTTGTTCGATGTAGATGTGCCAAGTGGTTGATTAGTAACAAAATCACAGAGAAAAGGGTTTGTTGCTGCATTGTTATTCAGATCACTTTGAAAAGGGTTAGTTCTTCCGGGGCTATTATGGAGAAGCTCAATAAATCTTGCACCGGCTCTTGTATTAGAGAATATGCCTCTCCAAGGAAGAGAGACTCCAAGCACTTCAATCTGAAATATGATAAACATGATCACAGAAATATTTTTTAAAATTAAATCAGAACTCAGCAGTGCAAATAGAATGATATATACGATGAGAACAATATGTTAAACATATCCTAGTGTTTTTTTATTCTTAGGTTTATTTTTATTTTATTTGTGGAAAAGAATTCAGCGTATCCTTTAATAATGAATTTTGTGGGAAACAAATAAATAGATTTTATTACTCTAACTAGGGACGATGCCATCTCATCCAATCCATCCAGCATAAAAGACATAATCGTGTTTTAAAATGCAAAATGATAAGAATAAGGGCTCCATATGCTACTAACTAAATAAAATGGAATTTAAGACTTTCTTTTATTTTATCAATTGCATCGCTCCAATTATCTACAAATGACATGATCTTTAAGCGCCATTTGGGTACCGAAGTAAGTAATTCTGGGATAGATAAATTTTCCACTATAGATAGAAAAATAAGTCATTTCTATTTGGTTGTGTTTGAAGTTATTCTCATTGAAAAAACGTAATAATAAAGTTTTTTTTATTTGGTTGTTTATGAAAAAGTTGCGGATAAAAGGTAAATAAAATGTAGATAAGGAGGTGAAAAAATGATTTGACATGTGCACCCCTCATTTATAAAAGGTGATAGTAGTGATTAGTCATATGGGCCCCCTTATATTAATGAAATAGATTAGGTGGAACAACACAATTCCAGGGGGACCTAGAATACCAATAACAACTTATTCTCACCTATTATGACATAATTATACCCACTTATTCCTTACAAACAAACAGTTTTTGGGCTCTATTTCCCCCTATTCCCCACCTTTTCCGCTATCAAAGAGGGACGAAAATTGGGGAAAATGTGGGAGTTCTTTAAATGATCATTAAAGATTGGGGAACCAATTATGAAGTATTGAGTCTGTAGGGTGATTTGTGTATCTGATGTAGATGTAGGACATATTATGCAGATGGGACCACCGAAAGAGGTCTATCAGATAAATTACAAATCAATGGTCACGATATCGGAATCGCACAAAATTTTACATGGTAAAATATATCGAGGAGATCTTCGAGTCTGTAGGGTGATTTGTGTATCTGATGTAGGACAGATTATGCAGATGGAACCACCGAAAGAGGTCTATCAGATAAATTACAAATCAATGGTCATGATATCGGAATCGCACGAAATTTTACATGGTGGGATTAGTTGTTATACAACTAACAATTCTTATTTTTTGAAAAATCATTTATATACGCCTTTAAATTAGAAATTTTACTATTTTTAGTAAGTTTTAGATTTGTGATTTTGAATCATAACAGATCGGAATTGATTTCTATCAATTCCTATGATCATTTAGGATCTCATAGAATCTGAAAAATTGGTTTCCGAATTTTACTATTTTTAGGAATTTTTTTTATTTTATGTTATTTGTATAAATAGCAGACTTGTAATCTAGGGTTTTCAGTTTTTATCAATAATATTTTGAATTTCCTCTTTTTTGGGGTTTTTTCCTTATGGATTCAAGGATTCCTTGTGAATTCAAGGTGCTTATGAGATCTTAACGCTGGTTGGATCTTTCTATCTAGTTTTTCGCTGCGTTAGGTGGTATCAAAGCGAGAATTTGCCTTGTTGTGATGGCAAATAGCGGAGGGAGAGACGATCAATCTAATGACGCTGGTCGTGGATTAGAGGATCTGTGGAAGGCAATCGAGGAGCAACGTGATCGATGCGAGAACAACGAGATCAGATGCGAGAACAACTCCAGGAGATCCGCACAATGATCGCTGGCCTGAACCTCAACGCCAATAACACACATCCTCAAGGTGATAGGAGACGCGCCGAGGGAGTTGCCCAAGGCCGACCTATTGCTCAGAACACCGTTCGACGTCCCACTCGTTATCAACCTTATGATGAGGAAGACTTGGAGGATGAAGGTGAATTTCAAGTATATCAGCCGAGAGGGCGGCGTATGGAGTACACCGATTACAAATTGAAAGCGGATATTCCGTATTTCAATGGTAATATGCAGATCGATGATTTTCTTGATTGGATCTCAAAGATCGAAAGATTCTTTGAAATGATGGAGGTCCCAAAAGAAAAGATGATCAAATTGGTGGCTTTTCGGTTGAAGAGCGGTACTACCGTTCGGTGGGATCAGCTCCAGAAGGCTCAACAGCGACAAGGGAAGGCACTTATTCGTACGTGGAGGAGGATGAAAGAGCTCCTTATGGATCAATTTCTACCACGAAATTATGAACGATAATTACCTCAATTGTATCGAAATTATCGTCAAACTGTAAGGGTGGAATCACGATTAAAGATATCAAAGACTCAGAAGGCGATAAGAGCAAATCCTACGAAAGATGGGGATGATTCGAGGACCAACTCTTATGATCTAGCATCATCAAAGAAGTGTGAAGATGCCAATGAACCGGAAATTTGCTCAAATCAAAATCAACAAGAGAGCGAAGTTTTAATTGAACCAGAAGATGGTGATATATATGATGGCGCCGAGTTTGCAAAAGAAGAAGGAGTGCGGGTCAATCTCATCGTTGAACCAGAGATCGATGAGGACATGAGCAATAAAGAAGCAGAGGATGTTTTCTCTGATGATTCTAAAGATGTCATTGGGGGAGAACAAGAGGAGTTGTTTCCATAGTCCATAGCGGTGACTCCCAATATGGAAGATCCCCTACAGAAGCTCGTGTTGCAGGATATATGCACCATCAACAAGAGTGTTTTGGATGCCATCATCAACAATGATAACGATGAAGACTTTGCGGCTACTATAATGGTGAAAAAATTTAGGCTTCAAAGCGAGGTTCATTCAATTTTCTACAAGATCGGTTTTATTGAGAAGAAATTTGAAGTCGAGAAAACGTCCCTTCTCTTGCCAAAGGTGAAATACAAAGAAACATCAATTGAAGAGCAGAAGAACTCGAGGACGAGTTCTTTTGAAGAAGAGGAGTCTGATGTAGAATAGATTAGACAGATGTGAACACCAAAAAAGGTCTATTAGATAAATTACAAATCAATAGTCACGATATCGGAATCGCACGAAATTTTACATAGTGAAATATATTAAGGAGATCTTCTTGATTAGTTGTTGTACAACTAACAATTCTTATTTTTCAAAAATTCATTTATTTAGGCTTTTAAATTAGAGATTTTACTATTTTAGTAAGTTTTAGATTTGTGATATCTCAATCATAACAGATCGGAATTGATTTCTATAAATTCCTATGATCATTTAGGATCTCATAGAATCTGAAAAATTAGTTTATGAATTTTACTATTTTTAGTAATTTTTTTATTTTATGTTATTAGTATAAATAGCAGACTTGTAATCTAGGGTTTTCAATTTTTATAAATAATATTATGAATTTCCTCTATTTTGGGGTTTCTTACTTGTGGATTCAAGGATTTCTTATGAATTCAAGGTGCTTATGAGATCGGTTGGATCTTTCTATCTAGTTTTTCGCTGCGTTAGTATCCAAAAGCTCACTTTTTTTGTTGAGTTTATTGCTTTATGGTTAAGGGAACTACCCCTATTAATAAAATCTTGGGTAATCTGAATATTTTCTTCAAATAAAATCTCATGGAAGGCCCAACCAATTAGTGCTCTAAAGAGGTACCATTTATTATCTCGTCTTTATGGTTTTGACCCAAGATATTTCCAGTTTTTTATTTAATAAAATTCATGTCATGAGATCCCACCTTTAATGGAAAGAGAAAATTAAGCTTTAACGTGAATGGTGATTATGTTTAGAATGACTTCAGTAAAAAAATTAATTGAGAGCATTGACCTTTGGCAGTGAATGGAAATTTCTTGTGTATACATACACTGATGTTTACTTTCTTCTAATCCGTTGTCTTAATATGGCACTATGTAAATGTTATTATGTAGAAATAAAAAGTTGTGAAACAAAACACTTCTTAAACCATCACAATCGAGGCACATTTATGACCAGATGAGTTAACCATGAGTTATGAGTTGCTCAACCCTACAATTGGTACCGTCCTAGGAGTTCCAGATTGGCATTATCAATCAATATTTATTTTTATTTTATTTGATTTTGGAAAAACAAGTACGAATCCCACCACTATCATTCATTATCGAATCAACTGGGTACAGTTCCGTACAGATTGAGACTAGTAAAGGTTGATTAGATAAATAGCATTGTGCTCATATAAGATACACTAGGCATTGTGCATGCAAGAGTTTCACATTCATTATTTTGGGAATATGCAGAAACTATTTATTTACTACTTTGTCATGTATTAAATTGAAATTCCAAAAATTGAAAATAAAATAAAATTAAGATTAGTGATCTGAACCCAGTTGACTGATGCTATGGTAAATCTCTCTTCTGCTGTGATTAGATCAAATGTTTTTTGGTTTTGTTTTGTTTTATTTTCCTTTGTTTAGTTTCAAAACATCATGTATCTTTATATAAAAATATTTAAAAGTAACATATATCTATAAGGTGTCCCTCCCATCAGGGGTGGAATTAGAAAATGATAGAACAGCTTGGTTGGATTACAATCTAGATGGAATCAAACAAGTATTACAAATTTAATTTCATTGTGACATAAAAAATCAATCTACAATTTTAAACACACGATTCTATACTATAAATTGCATTTATCTACTTTAACTTAAAACTGTAAAATCAATGTGGATTATAATCTATGTTACAACTAAATTTTAGATTCACAAGACAGTTTTTCAATAGGGAAAAATAGATATAACCCCGTACAAACATATGAAAATTTAGATAACCCCCTCCCTTTTCCCATAATCCAAATAACCCCCCATAAACATAACTAAAAGCCAAACTACCCCCTATGTTAAATAGCCACTGATAGAATTAGAATATGCTTGGAATATTCCATTATCTTAACCCAGGCAAAATGAAATAATTCAAATAACCCCCTATAAATTAGGAAAAACACAAATAACCCCCTCAAAATTACATATTTACCCTTCCTTTTCAACAAAGCATCTCATTCTTCCTTCAATCTCCAAATTTAATTGAAATAATTTCAATGATTTTTTTTCATTCCTTCAATTTCCAAATTAAACAACCTAAATTAAACTATAAAATTTATTACTTTAAATTTGGAGAGAGAGAGAGAGAGAGAGAGAGAGAGTGGGGGGAGAGAGAGGCAGATTGAGAGAAGCCGAGAGAGGGAGGAGAGGAAGAAGATGAAGAGGAGGAAGAAGAAGAAGATGCAGAGCATCAGCAAAAGAAGAAAAGGAAGAGGGGCCTCGGGAGGAGGAATCCACGGATGAGAAGGAGAGGGGGCTTGGGAGGAGCGCCACCGGTGGATGGCATTGAGCCAGAAGGTGCGGGCGGCGACAATCAGGACGGCTGGGCGTAATGGCGCTGTGAACGCCGTCGATGGATTGACCGCGCTTAGATGCATATCGTAGAGGAGAAAAACGAAAGGTGGATTTGGGGGTATTATTGTAACTTTACATGTGGTTAAACTCAAGTTTATCCTTGGTTAACTTAACTGACATAAGGGGTTATTTGCATTTTGTTTATGTTTACAGGGGGTTATTTGGATTTAAGAAAAAGACGGGGGGTTATATGGATTTTCATATATTTGTAGGGGGTTATATGGATTTCATATATTTGTAGGGGGTTATATAGATTTTTCCCTTTTCAATATTACGTCACTTTTTCAATTAACAAAATATCAAGAAACCCAACAACATCCATAGTTGTATAGGCTGATAAAAACAACATATGGGCAAATACATATTGGTTTATCAGTCTTGACCCTGTACCCTTCTTGATTAGGACTCCATCTCGCTCTGCGAGGAATCTGATCCTAAATGAACGTCAATTAATCCTTCAAGGTGGGTCTTTGACTTTTCATTGCTGGAATCCAAGTATGGGGATGACTGGTTCCCCCACTATCCTCAAGACTGTCATCCTTAAAGGAATTCCTTTTCTAGTGGAGAGATAGTTCTTCCCTGTGTAAAATGGTCGCTCCGATTGGAAGGGCTCATCATGCAAAAGAAGTGATTAGAAATGGAGAATATCTTCCTTTGGTATCGGTGGATTTGGAGGTGGTGGGAAATAGATCTCTCCCTACGGAAATCGCTGTTTGTGCAAAAGAGGAATCTTTCCGGGTGGAAATCATTCCCATTATAGCGCCCAGGGAAAGGTCTTTTGTGGACGTTGTAAAGAACAACATATATCCGAACTCTTCTTCAACAACGTCAGGGTTCTCTCCTTCAGTGAATCAGTCCACCATTAACGAGTTGTTTATGAATCGATCCAAGGATGACTCAGCCTTCCGACCTGACTCAGTTTTTACTAAGAAGAACGATTCGACTCAATGTTCAACTCGCTCTTCTATCGAACGGTCATCAGATTGTCCACGTGTCCATGAAAGTTTAAATTCAGTGGTCCCACCAAATTTGGCTGTCTCGACAGCTGGCAAGTTTTTATTGCCAATTAATCAAGGCCATAGTATCGTATCAGGGATTGCAAAAATTCTGAATTGATGATGGACCATTTTAGTAATCAAAATAAATGGTACAACTGGCAGACAGTCGAGTGGGGGCGAAATTCTCTGAAATCAGCTCTTGGATATGGTCAATCGGGGTTAAATTTCAGCATAGCTGTACCTGTTCGAAACAGATTTTCTCCCTTGTCAAATGATCGACACATGGATTGGATTAATTCTGGAGTTGATCATCAATTGGGAGGATCGTATGGTGCTGATGACAAGGAGGAGTTCACCCGTCGGACGGCAGATGAGGAACATTTAATCGCTTCGATTATTCCCTATAGGGGTCATAAAAGGGCCTCTGTTAATAACATAGTCTGATAAAAAAAAATGGGCCTTCCAGTGGGCCAGACTCTACAATGGAAACCAATTAATCAGAAAAAGGTGGGTCCATCCTGTTTAAATCCACGAATTAGTAAGGTATTCGATCATCTTCGATCAGACTTAAGCCTTTCTCACTCCATGTCTGAAGTTAAAATGTCCTCCTTGGATACCCTCTCGTCTCTTATACTGGTTGAAGAATTCGGATATGCACACACCTTAGATAAAGCTACGGCTTTTTCATTCAGTCAGATGTTGATGGTGCTTCTCAGAGAAGTACTGGAGGCGAAAATGTTCGAAGGTTTGTCTTGGAGGATTTCTGAGATTTTAAATCGTGCTTCTGATTTAGGTTTTCTAAGGACATCCTTGTCCCTTTTCCTTGAGAGGCTAAAGCATATGATGGAGGGAGTTAGGGAGGTCTCACCAGGGCTTCCTTGGTTCCGTTAGGAAACCCGGTTCAGGATGCCAAGACTTCGAAAATGAAGATCTCCCCTAGACGAGGTTCTAGAGAACTTCAAAATCTCCTGCGATATGAGATTGGGTGGGGTTCAAAAGAACCAACAGTGCGAAGGAAGAAGCTACTGTCATCAGCAGAATTGGACAAGAAAAGAGGACTAGTTGTTTCTCAATGAAGGTGCTCTCTTGGAACATTAGGGGTTTGGGTGACCCAAGGAAGCGGCAAGCTGTTCGTGATCTGTTAAGGATGGCAAATGTGGACATTTTCTGTTTGCAAGAATCTAAACTTTCTTCTATCAGCCCAAGAGTTCAAAGACAATTAGGGGGTACTTTATTTGATGTATTAAGCCTTCCTGCATCTGGTGCTTTTGGTGGTATCATAATAGGATGGAAGAAGGCTCAATGGAAGGAAGTTAATAGCAGCATAGGCGTCCACTCCATTTCTGTTATTATTGAGAACTGTGCATCCGGACATAATTGGATGTTCACTGGTGTATATGGACCGACCCTTAGCGAATCTCGGTCAGCATTTTGGGAGGAACTACACAATATTCGTGAGCTTTGTGAGATCCCGTGGTGTGTTATGGGTGATTTCAATACTATATCTTCTCCTACAGATCGAAGTTCACAATTATGGTCTCCTAGGGAGGTTCGGGAGTTCCGAGAGTGGATTTCGGAGATGGGGCTGATTGAAATTCCTCTATCCAGTCATAGATACACCTGGAGCAATTTGAGGGACAGGCCGACTCTATCTAAACTAGATAGATGTTTCGTGGATGCCAATTGGGAGGATATGTTTCAAGGTAGTCATCTTCAGGGATTGGTTAGGTTTTGTTCAGATCATATTCCCATACTCTTGTCCACGAATTCCGCGGTGTTCAACTAAAGCGGTTCAGATTCGAAAATTGGTGGCTTAAGGAGGAGGGATTTTATCAGTTGGTCGAAGGTTGGTGGTTGTCAGCTAAGGTGGAAGGCAAGGGAGCTCGGCTAGTGGTTGAAAAGCTTAAATTTCTCAAGAGGAAGCTTATTGATTGGCATAAGAGAACTATTGCTGCTCGATTCAAAAAGAAAACAGAGTTAGAGGAACTCATTAGCAGATGGGATAAAGTGGAGGAAGAGCGATTCCTCTCACATTTGGAGTTGGCCGAAAGGAAAAAAGCTGAGGAGGATTTGATGGGCATTCTTAGACAAGAAGAGGAGGCATGGCATCAAAGGTCCAGGGAGGTTTGGCTTAGGGCAGGAGACGGTGACACCAAATTCTTTCATAGAGTTGCTAGTGCTAGAAGAAGAGTGAATCATATTGCTTCCATTATCTGTCATGGTGAAAGAGTGGTCCAGATGGATGAAATTGAAGTAAAAATTGAGCATCATTTTTTATCTTTCTTCAAGAAGGATAGATCCAGACTTCCAGAGTGGCATGATCCCGATTTGCCTCGGCTCTCTGACACACAACGTGAGGCTCTTGATGCCCCTTTCGATGAGGAGGAGATCAGATCAGCGGTTCGGCAGATGGAGGGAGACAAGGCACCAAGTCCTGATGGCTTCACGTTGCGTTTCAAGCTTTTTGGAATGTTGTCGAGAAGGATGTGGTTGATATGTTGAATGAGTTCCATGCTTGTCGGCAAGGATGTGCCTGCTAAATGCTACGTTTATAGCCTTGATTCCAAAAAAGATTGGTGCGGAGCGAATAGAAGATTTTCGGCCTATTAGTCTTCTAAACGGCGCCTATAAAATCATTGCTAAAATCTTGGCAAACCGCATTCGGATTGTGATTAAAGATCTAGTGGATCTCAGTCAATCGGCGTTTATGAAAGGGAGGTCTCTTCTCAATGGTTTTCTCATTGCTCAAGAGTGCATTTCTGGGGCACACAAAGAAAAAAGGAAGGGCTTCTTATGCAAACTCGATTTTGAAAAAGCTTACGATTCAGTACGCCGGGATTTCCTTTGGAGGCTTCTGGAGGAATATGGTTTCTCATCCAAATGGCGGTGGTAGCTGAAGGAATGCATTGCTACTGTTCGTATGTCGATCTTGGTTAACGGCAAGGCAATAGGATATTTTGACACAGGAAAGGGTCTTCGCCAAGGGGACCCTCTCTCCCCATTTCTATTCATTCTCGTGGCAAACGTATTAAGTAGAATGGTTCATAAGGGAGTGGCTGGTGGTTGGATCCGTAGACTTGAAGTCAGAAACGGTGGATCTCGCATCTCTCATATCCAATATGCTGACGATACAATCCTTCTTTGCGATGCAAGAGAAAGTAATCTGGAAGGCTTCAAATTTATAATCAAATGCTTTGAAATGATTTCTGGGTTGAGAGTCAACCTTGATAAAAGCAATTTGTTGGGAATTAACATTCCATTTGAAGAGGTGACTGCTTTGGCATCAACGATGGGATGCAATGCTTCAAAGTTTCCAATCAAATATTTAGGCCTTCTTCTCCACACTAGAATGTTGCAAAATTCAGATTGGGAGACTCTCATCCATAGATTTGATAAGAAACTTGAAGGTTGGAAGGGTCGTCTCCTTAGTTTGGGAGGGCGGCTAGTGCTTCTCAAAGCGGTGCTCACGAGTCTACCATATATTTCTTTTCTATTTTCAAGGTTCCTTGGGGGATCCTTGGTAAGATGGAAAAAATTCGTCGGAGATTTCTATGGACTGGTACCACAAAGGGAAGTAGGAAGCCCCGTCTTGCTAAATAGGAGATTGTTTGTCGTACTAAGGAAGATGGCGGTATGGGGGTTCTTGATCTTCGCAACATGAACAGGGCTCTATTGGGGAAATGGCTATGGAGATTGATAGCAGATCCGGAGGCCTTATGGAGTAGAGTAATTCGTGAGAAATACTACTCGGATTGCACGAGATTATCATTTCTTCCTCGGCAAAGAGTATCAATCTCGTGTTTGGAGGAACATTTTGGAAGGGGCGGCAGAAATGAAGGAGGCTATACAACTCATTTCTGGAAACGGTGTGGCAATTCAGTTTTGGAACGATGAATGGCTTGATGGTTCCTCACCGGCTAGTCTCTTTCCTAATCTATTTCGCGTGGCACTTGATAAGGAAGATCTCATTAGTGATTCTTTCTCTTGTGATGCAAATTCTATAGTATGGTTGCCAAGACTCCATCATGATCTAAATGATGTGGAGATGGTGGAGCTCTCTTCTTTTCTTGAGTTCCTCCAAAAAGTATCTCTTAATTTAGAGGAGGATTCGGTTGTATGGACGCTGCCCCCCTCCGTAATGGTTTTTCCATTAGTTCATTATATCTGCAGCTACATAAAAGTACACTCTCAAACCTCCTTTCATCCAAGTTTGCTTCTTTGATTTGGGAAGTGTTTTCTCCATTGAAGATCAGAGGTTTTATGTGGCTTCTTACTAACAACAAAATCTTAACCAAGATGAATCGGGCGAAATGGTCCAATGACGACGATACATTATGCGGTTTGTGCAGAGTTGAGGAAGAATCACGAGATCATCTTTTCTTCACTTGCACGTTTAGTTCTCGAATATGGAAGATGGTTGGGGAGGCTCTTGGGCCCTCGTTGTACGTTGATACTGTTTCATCCACGAAATCAAGATTGTCCTCCACCAACTCCTCTCGACAGAAAACCTCCACCCACCACCTAGCAAACACAAGGGCACACTAAACTAGGCGGATGCCAAACGAGTCTATGCCATGACCAAGTCCATTGGTGACTCGGTCATCATGTTCCTTCTTTGACCTGGATTAGCCGACCTCCACCTCCCCTCCTTCTGAACAACTTAGTTGTCCGCCGCCACCTGCACCACCTTCCCCCGACAGGGGACACACACAACACCTAAAACAACCTCTGCCAAAAACAGTATGGGGTCGTTGCCTTGTGCACCACAACAAACTCCACCCACATAGACCCACCACTAACTACTTTGGAATCACCCATCAACCATTAAATAGACCTCGGCATGAATCACCAGAAGCTCCTCATCATAAACCATCTTTGAGAACAAGCAAAGATGCCCAAAAACTCCCATCACCTCCCAAATAACCTCCAACGACCTTCAAGCCAGGTAGAGACCCCGAATTTCCACCCCACTTGCTTCCCTAGATTCCCCTTCGCTCCGACTTTAGCAACAAATAACCAGACAAGGCTGCTTTGATCCCTTACTAACCCGAGGGTGCTCCTCCTTCAAACCGAAGCAAGGAGTCATAGCTATACCTCACCCACCACCACGGCTCCCCTCCCCTCCTTGCAGTTTAGACTTCTGTGGTCAAACCTCCTAAAAACCCATGACCGTGGAGGCTCCCTCAAACCACCACCCTATTCCCTGAATCCAAACACCAAAAACAAACATTACCAATTGGCCGACCTCCAACACTCACAGTTCTCTGACCACCTTCCACCGTCCACATACAATAGCCACTTGCCTTCTCTCCCTTCCCAGGGGAGCTGATGACGTTGATGTAGAAAACTCAACTTGAAATCAAAATATTAAAAATACTTTTTTTATTGAATGAGCTAACAAGTTTCAAGGATGTGATTCCAAGAATCCAAGACAACATATGTTGGTATAAGAAATAGTTCACGTCTTCCAATAATAAACAAGTCTAAAATGTAAAAGCAAATCAAGATCTCCCTATGAAAGATTCAAAAGAAATAGTTAATAGAACGCATTGTTGCCCTAGGGGAAGGCTGAGGGGAAAGGGAGAAAAACATGAATATATATATATATATATATATATATATATATATATATATATAATGGGAGGGTGTAGCTTTAGATTTTCAACAAAATTTATAAAATCACCTTGACCTTGCTCACTGATCTGATAAAAAAATCTCAATCTCTCTCTCTCTCTCTATATATATATATATAGAGAGAGAGAGAGAGAGAGATTGAGATTTTTTTATCAGATCAGTGAGCAAGGTCAAGGTGATTTTATAAATTTTGTTGAAAATCTAAAGCTACACCCTCCCATTAAGCTGCAAGTTATACGGCTTGATTAAAGATCTGAATTTGATTCTTAGTTCTAGCCTATACTCTGACACAAACATGGATCAGAAATTGAAATGGAAAATTTCAACACTGGTTCAGTGGATGAATAGCTCTAAGGGAAGAGGGTAGAAGAAGGTAATAAAATGCCATTATGTCGCCATAACATCGAAACATCAAAACCACATTTCTCCTTGCCCATCATGAATTGCAGATGTTTTTTTATTCATCCAAATGTGCAATGAGATAAGTTCTCTAATGGTGCATGCATGTCAAATGCATTGGGGATTAGGGAGTCAAATGGTTTTAGACAGTAATGGCGAGTTGCAAGTTGAGAACTAGAGCTTGAAAACTAAGACGATCTAGGTGAACAAGGAAATTATAATTCATTTCCCCCCCGTTTGTGTAACGGAATAGACGAGTATAAGGGCGGTATAAGGGTGGTATAGGAATGGATAAGAAAAATAGTTGTTTGTTTGAAGGGTATAACTTGGTATTACTAAGCCAGTTTAAACGAGTATAAGAGAGTATAACAATTCTAAACAACCCCTAGGATAAGCTATACTCAACTTATCTATTCCCATGGGCCCACATGTCAAATCAACTTTTTACACCTCATCACATCAAATCACCTATCAACACCTCTTATACATCAAATGTCAAATCAACTTTTTTACACTTTATTTATATTTTATTATTTATCAAACAAACAACTCAACCTTTATTCTTACGTTTTCCAATGAGAATAAAAAAAATACAACCAAACAGAAAATCTTTTATTCTTGTAGATTTGTTATCTATACTGGCATAGTTATTTATCCAGAATAACTCAATTCCGCTGTCCAAACGGGGGGTTCGAGTTTTCCTTGTATATTGGGGAATATGTGATGTAGGACAGGGAAGAGCAAGAGAGATGATCAGAATAGATTGGAGAAGAATGAGAAGAAATAAGTTCCTAAAGATAGAAATGAAAGAAAGAGAGGAAAACCACAGACATAGGGGAATCAATAATCAATATTATTCTTCATCCAAAAACTTAAAAGAACATCTACATCCACATTGACACAAATAAGGATTCCTAAACCAATTAGAACTCTAAGAAAAATTACATATAAGTCCTAAAAAATATAAAATTCCTAAATCTATATAATTCTAATAAAATAACAAATTAACCTAAATAAATCTTTATAACAAAAATGTCCCAAATAATAAAGCAAATCACAATTCTTCCTCAATACTATATGGATAAAGTGTTCAGGTCACACCAACAAGGTAGTCTTAGCTTTTTTCGTTATCTATTTAAACTTCTATCGGATGGGAGGTGTGGAGCATATTTTACTCTTAAACAGAAGCGATTGAAGTGAGTCAGGGCAAAGCACTGATTGAATTCAGTTATTTGATTCCAGGAATTGATAGAACTTCAATACTTGAGGCTACCAGAGGTGACCTAAAGAAAAAAGGCATCATTGTTGTTTCAAGTGTAATGAGTTTGGGCAAGCATCTTTCTCCAGGCAGTGAATCATACTAAAAAACTATCTAACTTCTCTCGTGTAGGAGTTTGAAAAGGATGTCTTGGACTTTAGTCCTTTTCAGCAAGTGATCATGGAAGAGAAAACTCTTTTAGGTGCGACGCAGGACCAATGTAGCTCTTGGATGTGACGGTGTCTGTTGATCCAGTATTTCCTTTAGGAATAAAGTGACCGTAGGTGACCGAAGAGAGGCAGTCGTTCTCTTTCACCCATATCCAGTAGCGACGTTTTGAACTTTGAGATCCAAATGTTGCATCTGATGACGTATTTTCACACATAGGTGTGGCAGAACTTTGTTGCATAGGTTTTGGGGAACATTTTCCATAGCAACCTTGAATTAATCCGATTCGTCACTGACCCTGCCATCATGGCTTTTATTACCTTACCTAGAGTTCCACTAACGAAGGTAGTAGGGAGGGTTGGGCGAAGTTCCATGGAGTACTGATTCTGACCCTTCGTCCTAGAAAATAGGTATTCTTTCTTTATTCTCAATAAGAGAGTGGTAAAGATAGCACTATGCACTTCGAACAACACGCTACATGACCAATCGTCTTGTTCTTAATAGAGGCATCAATTCGTCGGTCCCAAGGAGTGGTAGGAACCGGTAGAGGAGTGTACAGCCTGGCATTGGTCATGATTCCCTTAGACATCTGGCAGATATAGCATCGCGCCGTGTGCCATGCCACGTCCCTGGAGATCTTTGGCCTACCTATGCATTTGTCTGACCATCCATTGATTGATGCCCCGTAAAAAGAAGAGAATTGTACAGTCCCGGCGAGGAATAAGGCCTCCATCCAGATGAGAGAAAAATAGAAGAAAGCAACTCACTGCGATCGCCTTTGGTAGTTGGAACCAGGCTAACATTAGAAGAAAGCTACTTGTGCATTTGTCTGACCATCCATTGATTGATGCCCCGTAAAAAGAAGAGAATTGTACAGTCCCGGCGAGGAATAAGGCCTCCATCCAGATGAGAGAAAAATAGAAGAAAGCTACTCACGCCTTTGGTAGTTGGTATTGGAGTCATGGAATAGGCCTGTTGTGGCAAGCAGCAAGAGAGACAAGAAGCCGAACAGTAGTCAGCTTGGCAACAGGAGCAAATGTAGCATGAAAATCCTTCCCTGGAGTCTGAGTAAAGCCTTTTGCAACAAGGCGCGCCTTATATCGCTCAACAGTCCCATCAGCCTTGTATTTTACTGTGAAGACCCATCGACAACCAACGGTCCTCTCCCCTGGTGGAAGATCAACCAACTCCCACGTATGATTTTTCTGCAGGGCATCCATCTCAGCGGTCATAGCGGCGGTCCATAGAGAATCCTGTAATGCCTCGGTAACAGTACGAGGAATACGAATAGACGATGTAGCAGCCAGGTAAGCTCTATAGGAATCGGAAAGTCCCTGATAAGAAACAAACTGGGCAAGAGGATGAGCAGTGACACAACTCCGACGACCTTTGCGAAGAGCAATAGGCATATCAGAGTCAGATGGAGGCAAATCAGGAACAGAATGTGGAGTGATCAAGGAAGAAGGTATACCTGAGTCCGAGGAGGATGTCGACAAGTGAGCAGGAGAGAGACGTGGCCGAGGTCTACGAGTGTATACAATTAGAGGAGACTGTGGTGGAGACGGCTGCGGTGGTGACGATGGAGGAGGTGACGACGGTGGCTGTAGCGACTGTGACTGTGGCTGTGGCAAAGGCAATGATGGGAAAAATGAAGTCGGTCAAACTGGTGAAGATGAATGTTGCAGAACCGTGTCAGAAAAATATGGCACATCTTCAAAAAATGTGACATCAAGGGAATGAAACAATCTCCGAGAAATAGGATCATAGCATCTATATCCTTTGGACATGGTAGAATAACCAAGGAAAACACAACGTATAGATTTATCATCAAGCTTGGTGCATGAGGGCCCCCTATCCTGAACAAAACAAGTACACCCGAAGACTCGAGGAGTGATGGGGAAAAGAGTACGATCAGGATATAAAACATGGAAAAGAACTTGACCTCCTAAAGTACGACTGGGAGTCCGATTAATCAAAAAAGCAGCAGTGAGGACTGTCATACTCCAATAGGACTTTGGAACATTCATTCCTCGAAGGAGACAACGAACCACATTCATGAGATGACGATTTTTTCGTTCCGCCACCCCATTCTGCTCAGGTGTATATGGACAAGTCAACTGTTGAAGAATCCCCAACTCATTTAGATGAGACCGAAAAGAATCTGAGACATACTCCCCCCCATTATCAGACCTGATACTCTTTACGGTAATGTTAAATTGTGTTTTAATCATGCGCAAAAAATTAACACCTCAGACCGAGATTTAAGAAGATAAACCCAAGTATATCTAGAAAAATCATCAATGAATGTCAAGTAATATCTATGACCACCAAAAGCAGTAACAGGAGAGGGACCCCACACATCAGAATGAATCAAATCAAACAATCCAGAAGCTTTATTCATACGAGAAATATAAGTAGTACGTGTATGTTTAGAAAGCTCACACACAGCACATTGAAACTTATGAGTCTTACATGAAGAACGAAAAGTAGGAAATAAAGAACATAGATGCTGAAAATTGGCATGTCCTAAACGAGCATGCCATAAATCTAAAGATTGTAGAGAAAAACTATGCGAATGATCAGTGGGCAAAATGGAAGCATGGGCCGTGGTGGGTGGTTCTCCGAAGACGTAAAGGCCATCTCTCTCATACCCCTTGCCAAAAATCCTCCGTGTACTCAGGTCCTGAAAAACACAATGATCAGGGTAAAAAATCACTGAACAGTTCAAAACCTTTGTTAATTGGCTAACAGAAAGAAGGTTAAGAGCAAGGTTGGGAACATGTAACACAGAGTGCAATGATAATGAGGAAGATAAAGGAACGGTACCCTTACTGATGACAGGGGTAAGCGAGCCATCAGCAAGACATACCTCTCTGTGCATAGAAGGTGATGTCAAGGGGGCAAACAATCGAGACTAATCAGACATATGTTCAGTAGCGCCTGAATCAATGACCCAAGTAGGAGACCCTGATTGGTTAACATGGTAGGCGGAAGGGATACCTGAGGTAGCAGCAGAGGATGTTGGACCAGCATGAGAGAGACCAGCATGAGAGGCAAGGCTCTCCCGAACCATGGCATCAATATGGTTCTGAATAGTATGCATATCAAAGGACCCAGATGGAGCAGTGGGGGCATCACTCGGAACCGAAGCATCAGCAACAGCAGCACGGGGGGCAGATGAAGGAGCTCCAACATTGCGAGGTCGCATCAATTGTGGGTATAGAAGAAAACATCTGACTTTTTCATGCCCTGTTTTTCCACAGTGGCCACAAGTCACAATATTGCCGCGTCCACGTCCACGACCACGACCACGACCGCGACTACTATCCCCGTGGCCGCGAGAGTCATATCCAGAGGTGGCCGCCAATGCCATCTGATCGCCGAGGGTTCTAGTGGGTGCTGAGGCAGAGATCTGACGGCGGTGCTCATCACCCTCAATAATAGCAAATGCTTCAAATAGAGAAGGAAGTGGTGTGGTATTCAAGATCTGAACACGAAGAGATTCGAACTCCGGTCGAAGGCCCATAAGGAACGCATACGTCTGTTGGCGTTGTAGTCGGCCAACCACAATCGTGGCAGCCTCCTTAGACAACTCTGAGAGAGGCTCATAATGGGCAAGTTCCTCCCAACGAGCCTGAAGAAATCCAAAATAATCTGTAACAGATTGGGTACCTTGGGTGGCCTGAGCAATATCCTTGTACAACTCATAGATGCGTGAGTCATTCCTGGCATGACCGTAGGTCTTCTTCAACGCAGCCCATAGAGAGTCGACCGTATCATGATACATGAACATATTATAGATCCGGGTCTCCATGGAGTTGTAAAGCCACCCGAGAACCGTGCAATTGTTGATCTCCCACTGATTGAAGATTGCATCAGTTTCAGCCGGCTTTGTAATGGTGCCAAGAAGAAGGCCTGACATGCCTCGACTACCCAAATACAATCGAACGGAACGCGACCATGATGGATAATTTCGTCCATCAAGAAGCACGTTGGTAATCCGTTGAACATGAGAGTTATGCCCTAACGGAATAGCGGTGATACCAACCGAGGCATTCTGGATCTACCCTAACGAGGCGTCGTCCTTGATCTCCCCACCCGATAGTGGCGTGAGGTCCTTCGGCGTTGGATCCATTGCAAGAAGAAAAAACTCAAATCTCGATCCGAGAGAGGAAACGATCACCACGACCCGTGATGAAAGAAAAAAAAAAAATTTGTGAAACCCTAGGGTTTCTTTGCGGCTCTGATACCAAGAAGAAATAGATGAAATAATAATGTTGTATTGAGTAATGGTGATCGAAAGGTCCCTTTTATAGTTACAAGAGCGATCTCCCACATGGGCCTGTTGTCGGGCCTATTCCCTCCGCCCGGGGGGGCCTGCGGCCCATGGGGGGCGTTGCCCCCCAACCCCCGGGCCTCCGGGAATAGGCCCGACAACTGGCCTCTTCATCAAATGGATGTAAAGAATGCTTTTCTTCACGGCGACTTGACAGAGAAAATTTATATGGATCCGCCGCCTGGTTTTCATCTTCAGGGGGAGTATTCCGGAAAGGTGTGCCTTCTTCTCAAATCTCTATATGGACTGAAGCAGTCACCGAGAGCATGGTTTCAGAGATTCAGCGTAATCATTCTCTCTCTTGGATTTACTCGCTGTCATGCTGATCATACTTGCTTCATTCGTCGGAGTAATGAACGGTGCGCCATTGTTCTAGTTTACGTGGATGATATTATTATCACAGGAGATGATGCTGATTACATTGTCAGAGTGAAGACTGAGCTTGGACAGGCATTTGATGTGAAGGATCTAGGTCCTCTTCGGTATTTTTTGGGGATTGAGATTGCTCGCTCACGCCATGGTATTTCGCTCTCCCAGCGAAAATACACTCTTGACCTACTTGAGGACACCGGTATGCTTGGATGTCGGCCTGCCACTTCTCCCATGGACCAGAACCATCGCCTTCATGTTGAATCAGGCGACCTTCTGCCAGATCCTTCTTTGTATCAGCGTCTAGTGGGTCGTTTGATCTACTTGACAAACACTAGACCTGATTTGACTTTCGCTGTCAGCGTAGTGAGTCAATTCATGCATGCCCCACGGACTTCTCACCTAGATGCTGTTTACAGGATTCTTCGATACTTGAAGTCATGCCCAGGTCTTGGCTTATTCTATGCTACTAGTGCTCAGCCTACCATTTCTTGCTACACTGATGCAGATTATGCTGGTTCGCTCACTGATCGACAATCCACTTCTGGTTTCTGTACTTTCCATGGGGGCAACCTTATTTCCTAGAAAAGTAAAAACAGAGTGTTGTCTCTCGTTCTTCTGCTGAGGCAGAATATCGTGCCATGGCCCAAGGCACATGTGAGATCATTTGGTTGCGCTCTCTTCTGACAGAGTTGGGGTTCCCTGTAGCTGGTTCATCTACTTTGTTTTGTGATAACCGATCTGCCATTATGCTTGCCTCGGACTCAGTTCTTCACGCGGACCAAACACATTGAGGTTGATATTCACTTTCTTCGAGAGAAAGTACAGTCGGGCGCCATTGACACGGTTTTTGTCTCTTCGAATGAGCAGCTTGCCGATATGTTCACCAAGTCTGTTGGTCCCTCTATTCTTCATTCTAGTTTGACCAAGTTGGGCTTGATTGATATCTTCGCTCCAACTTGAGGGGGAGTATTGGAGTCATGGAATAGGCCTGTTGTCGGGCCTATTCCCGGAGGCCCGAGGGTTGGGGGGCAACGCCCCCCATGGGCCGCAGGCCCCCCCCCCCCCCCCCGGGCCGAAGGGAATAGGCCCGACAACAGGCCCATGTGGGAGATCGCTCTTGTAACTATAAAAGGGACCTTTCGGTCACCATTACTCAATACAACATTATTATTCCATCTATTTCTTCTGTTGGAACCAGGCTTTCATTAATTGAATTTCAAAGTAGAGCCCATAACATTAATTAAAGGTGCTTACATTGTGTAAAATATGCTATAAACGATAGGAACCCCCCCCCCCCCAAAAAAAAAAAAGACCACCACCACACAACCCGAGGGCAAGAATCCCATAATAATATAAATGCAATAACGAAAAAACCAACATTAGTTCCTAGGAATTTATCCCAACAATTATCTGCCTGCAACAGTATACTATAACATTGCATATGTCCTTATTCAAGTAAATTATTATTTGGCTCCAAAATCATCAATAAAAAACAGAATTGAAAAGGGTAAAAAAATCCAACATATTTTGAAATAATAATTAATATAATACCAACTATTGAATATCTTTAATATTTTATACCTCTCCAAGAGTTATGGGTGAATTCCCCCGAATAGCAGGATAAAAAGTAAGTGCAACCACACGAGTGAGGAAGTTCAGTTCTCCCTCTAATTCCTCAAATTCATACAAAAGGGAAGGGGAAGAGTTTTCTTGAGCATAAATACGTGTACGAGTACCCGTGATGGCCATATCCTCTGGATTACTTGCTCCTGTCAAGGGTATCACGAGGTTTGTCCCATTCAAACATTGAGGTATACAAGCTCCCTACATAGGCCAAACAATTACGTATCAACGATTTACTATGAGGTATAACCGCCAAAAAGCTATTGAAATAGATGATTGTATTTCATAAAGCAAAACAAAACTATCAAACAAATGTAGATTGTACAGATGACATGAATAGATGAAGCAATTAGCCAATAATTCATTCTAGCAAAAATTAACCGATCAACCTTTATGAATTCGCACCCCCTACACCACGGCTTACCATGATCTTCTTGTGCCTCTTCTCTCAAAAGGTGAGTTTCGAGGTGGTGAAAGCTCTGCCACCACCATCTTTGGATTTTGTGCATATAGAGTTACCCAGGCCAAACTGAGGCCTTAAAAGGATGAAATTGGTCATTTTGCAATTCAATCCACTAACTTGGGGGTTGATATGCAATGAGACCCTGGGGGTCTGTTGGGATGGGGGAATAAAGGGTGGAATGGGGGGGGGGGGGATAAAGGGGAATAGAGGTAAAAAAGCTGTTTGGGTGGGGTGTTATAAAGCGGTATAACTATGCAGAATTAGGTGAGAATAAACTGGTATTTGTATTCCAAGTCTCCCATGGAATTGTGTTATTCCTCCACTAGTAGAAGAGGATTCATCCATCAAATCACATGTCATCACCTCTTATACATCAATGGGGCCCACATATCAAATCAACTTTTTACACCTTATTCACATTTTATTCTTCATCAACCAAACACTCTAACCTTTATTATTACGTTTCCCAACGAGAATAACTGAAACACAACTAAACAAAAAAACACATATTCCATTGATAAAGTCAATAATTCTGAAAATACGTATAAATCCCATAATAGCTATGTCTATATCTAAACGGACCCGGAGCCCCCGTTTGGAACGGGGATAGGTTTTATTCTAGGGTATACATTTATCCGAGCATAAATGAGTATAAATAAGGATAAAATGATTTTATGTTTGGTTGTGTTTTGAATTCTTCTCGTTGGTAAACGTAAGAATAAATGTTTTGTTGTTTGGGTATAAATTTATAAAAAGTAAAAAAATAATGATAGTTGATTTGACATGTGATTTATAAGAGGTGATGACAGTTGATTTGATAGTGGGCCCACATATTCTTTTGATGGAATAACCTAGGATAACTTTAATTCCAGAGGTTGATTGGAATCCATACACCACTTTATCAGGGCTTATTCTGACATACTTTATCTAGGGTTATCCGGGGGGTTATACCGAAAACAAACAGGGGCTTAAGATATTATGAAAGAGTCACGGAACCCTTCAATGCATTGAAATTTTTTTCCAACTTTGCTTATGGGTCCCTTAGACCCCTGTAAGCTTCACAACTAAATCACAAAATCCAAAACTTCAATGATCAACCCAAAATTGTGAAATGACCATTTCCCCATTGCTTAGTCAAGATTAAATTTCTGTCTCAAACCTTACCCAATAATGGACACATTATTCACACATGGACCATAAACCAATTGCACATTAAAGATAATCCAAATTAATTATGTAAACCATGCATAAATAATGGAGAAAAATGTTGCAATAATATATTTTCATCATTCTTTGAACAAAAAGAAAATGTATGAACTCGAAAAGAAACTTGATTCCCTTATTTGGAATTTCATATAATGGATTTTGATTTTGATGAAAAGATGGAGCTTATAGCATAATATGTTATCTTTTTCCTTATCATCCCTATTTGCTATTCAAAAGTTTCATGTAAATGGTTAGATTGGACAATGATGGAATATATGTTTTAGCCTTGTCAATAATTCTTGACATAGGTTCTATTAATAATAGTTCAATGTGTAGGTGTTAATTGATCATGGCATTAACAACGGTTAGTTTTTGTTAAATGAATTATTGATTAATTGCTTCAACTATTTTTTTATGTCATCTGTACTACATCATGAAATAATTTCTAATAATTTTGGAGACTCTGATCCTAAAGTGAGAAGTTGATCCCTCTGTTGACTGCTTTTAGGGTCAGATCTAGGGTTTGTTAATTATATTGGTTGATTTTTGGACATGATAGGTTTGGATCTCTTGTGTTTTCATGATGGAGGGTCCCATGTTCTGGATTTTATCAAATGGGAGAGGTTCGATGATCAAATCTAAGGATGGTGAGGGAATGAGAGAAAATATAGGCAATGGGTCTTGCTAGATTTTATTGTGATCTCCGGTGGGGGTTTGCCACATAGTATCATGAATTTTGATGGGAAAATCAACTGATGGAACTTGGTGACCTAAGGTATTGTGTATAGGGAGCAGAGGGGATGAATAGGATTTCTACACAAAAAAAAGAAGGGTTTATGGAGTTTTTGAAGAGCAGGCCAGGGACAGCTACTCGCATTCTAACCATCAAGGTCTTGCCCAGGGATGGCTAGATCAAAAAGTAATTGTGGGCCTCTCTAATTGGGGGTGGCTTAACATGAGCCTTTGGGAAAACTAAATTATAGTTGTTGGGTGAGGCAACCAAAGTGAAAGTAACCATGGTGGGAGGCATATGGGGGACAGCTTAAAGTTTTAAAAATGTTACCATTGGATGCCAAGCTAATGGTTATAAAATAATCATTGGCCTAGTGGCTCATGATGAGGAAGTAACTCTATGCCCGGATTGGTCTATGGGCTGGAAAGTTAGTAGAATTAGGTTAGTTTAACTTAATGCTCATTGGTAACTTATGTTGCCTGTTTTGTTGTTTGCTTTTGTTTTGCTTATGTCGTATTTGCTTTGGGCCTACTCTTTATCCCATTTATAAGATCATAAGCCTACCATATTCCCAAAAAAAAATGCTTATTGATGACACAATTTCCTGTTTCAGGTGATTCACATGCGAAATAATGCATGTTTTAAGTTTGTTGTTCATCAGATAATCCATGATTTCGCATGCTTAGCACTATTTGATAATGGAATGTCATCTGTCTTTTATGAGTTTTGAAAGATGCATGCATGTGAAATATTATTTCAATGCAAGCATGAGTATAGCATGATTACTGAATTCGTCATTCAGTGAAGACATCTCATATTATATTAATGTCTTGGGATGTATGAGTTGTGTCACGCAATGATAAATGCATAGGGCGATTGTGTGGCCGGATCATCAATGCACAGCGGTATAGGATAGCAGCTTCATGGGCGTTGTAAGCTGTGCTGGGTGTAGGGTTGTCTTTCTATAGGACGTCACTATTTATTTATCAAAATGGTATGTTATCACAGTGGTATATGGTTGTACAGGGTGGTATGTAATCATAGTGGCCTGCATCATATATGCACATTGATCAGCCTTGGCACGACCAACCACCCCCCCCCCCATGAGTAGCATGTAGGTTCTGTACAATTGATTTTGATGACCCCATGATTCATTGACATTATTTTCCTGATGTTGCAAATATGAGAAGTGTTGTAGTAGCAATCCATTCGCGGAGTTGTATAGCTCACCCACCCTATGTGCTATTCAGAGTAGGGGCTTTGGATTGGCAGGTATGTGTTCTCATAGCATGAGTTGTTGTTTCTTCAATAGGTATTTTTCCTATTTATATTAGTATGATTCAGCTGTAGCTTGTAGTTCTCTAACAGCATGTGAATTCAGGATTTATTCTTTATCTTTGATGCATGGGATTTATATTATTGGTATGATATTTGATATTGGTTGATTTATCTATGTTGATGGAATTATGATGTCACATAATAATAATTCTCATATATTGGTTGGATTATCAAGGTATCAGAGTTACTGATATTGCATTGTTCATCACAGCTTTCCAAGACAAAGATTAACAAGATCCCTTTCAAACTAAAATGGGTATGCAGATGAGATAAAATTAATGGATTCACAAGGAATCCCCTATAAAGCACCAAGTGCTCCCAATCCCACCTTGTCACGTAATATGGGACAAGGTGGGAATGGCTCTTGGCTCACATTGCTCTTTTAATGAGCTAGAAGGAATGTGGCATTGGTTTTGAAAGAGGCATAAATGAGGAGATCGTAGCAATCTTATTAAATTAAAATTTTCAGATGGATTGTCCCACATAAGGTATGTTGGAGCATTTGGATTACTCACAAGAATTTTTCAAAGGAAGAGATCCTACGTGGAAAATACTCAGGTGGCAATATCCTTGATGCTAAGAGATTGGGTTGCTATGATTTTGGAAGTGAATTATCTGTCTTCTATAATGAAAAAGCATTGGTTCGGGAGGTGACACTTTGAAGGAACTTTGCTAGGGTATACTCTCTTTGTAGTGCTCCCTATCTTCTCCTTGGTATTTTCTTTTTTCTTTTTTAAGTTATTGTACCAAGATCCCTCGTCTCCTCTGTCTGTTAGGGGGAATCTTTTTTAATAAGAATTCTCCTAAATCTTCTTCGGAAAAAAAATGGAATCCCCTGTGTGAACAAGTTCATAGATGCCACCACATGTGGCAACAATGTAGTAAGGGATGGTGATGAATATCTGTAAGGCCCAAAATTTGTGAAGGCTGAATTTCTTACATCAGTGAAAAATAATTAATTGAAGGACAAAATCAAGGGAATTTGCAGGTTAAAAAATGTGAGTAAAAGAATTCATGGTCAAAGTCTTAGAATATACCTCAAGCACAAGTTTTAGTTCATCTAAACTGCAACCTGTCCTAACATCAACTGTAGCTGGATATGTTGAATCATCCTCACCATGTGAAATAGTAAGAAGAAGCTGACAAACATGGCAAGGCTCTGCAAGATAGATGAAGAGTTCCATAACATCTGCAGCTGGGGGACACACCTGTGGGCATAGCAAAACCAGCCCATTCACAAGCCAATTAAGGACATAATGACATATCTAAGTTTTATAATTATCATGCAATAAATTTCTGTAGTATGCTTCTGGATGGAAATCAACATACCCACATTAAGTCCTTCTTCCTGAAACTTAGCAGACTGGATTCACTATTTTCACTTAAATGAATGCTTGGAATTGGTTTCAGAAAACAGGCATTATGTCGTGATAATACCTGGAAGCAGCATGATTGAGGAAAGTAGCAATGAGTTACAAGAATAATAGAAAAATATGTTCAGTTCTACATCAAAACATTCATAACTTTAGATGTTCCTAAAGGTAGTCATAAAGAAATTATAGTCCAGTCATATCCAGCACAATCAATGTAATTTCTGAAGTTATCAACATATGTGATTTTACAAATATTTTAGGTCAACGCTGCATAAGTATTCTACATGCAGGAATGATTGATGAAAGTGATGTTAGGAGAATGCACATAGGGAAGAGTCCGGCAGTCTATTTGCAATTTCAAAACAACCCATTGGTATGATACATTAATGCGAATTTTTTATAAAAAAAAAATGACTGGGTCAGGCTCAGTCTCAGTCTCAGGCCTAGATTAAATTCCTTGGGTAGGCCTATGTTGACCCTCAAACCTGCCCAACCGGGCCCTTGCCCAACCCTAATCAAAACAAGAGGATTTTTAGTAGAAAATATTCGTAAGATGTATATTTAATCATATCTGATGATTTTATGAGTGTCTTAAAATAAATGTCTCATACACTTCATTAAACTTCATCAAACCTAATTATTCATGATCTATCATTCACGCCCGTACTATTTTTATGTATTGCATCGCACTATAGCATTCCATAAGGTTAATGATATCATACACATACTCAATGCTTAATAACTTGGCATGGGTAGGGTAATCTTATGGAAATGGCTGAACCATAGGAATCAAACTTCCTTGCACATCAACACCAATCCTAAAACTAGATGGAAGACTCCAACCATTTATTCAAGGTCATAGTAGTTGAATCTAGCTGACATAAAGGTTGTGGCATCTTCATAAAGAAAATTTACTTTGTAATATGAAGAAAATATAACAGTGAGGTGTATCATCCACTCAGAATTGGAAAAAGTATTACATAAAAAACATAGTAGCACCATTAAATGTATTCAAGAATTTTGACAGAGAAAATATTATACGACATACTCTGAGTGGATGGATTGGAACTGAGAGAAGATGCTTGAAAAGCCTTATTCCAAGAAACATCTCCAACTGTTTCTGACGGGAACTATCATTGAGCACATTTTGATATCGTCTCTGAAGGGTGATCTTCACATTCTGAGCAACAGAGAACTGTTTAAACTTTCCAGGATCATCTTTAAATATATTAAGTATCTGGCTGTGCATAGCCTTGGAACCCGTATATAGTGTTGCATGAATATCACCCGCAGCCAAAAAAAGGTCAGCCAGCTGAGATATTGGAGAAAGCAATGTTGATCTCTTGAACTCATCAAATGTCATATCAAATCTTTTCCAATGTTTGTCTGGGCATGGATGTTCCCATGTAGTGGTCCGTGTATTGTGATCAATATAAAATGTCTTCCCAGTAACTGCATCAGAACGTTTTTCCCAGCCTGGTGGCAAAGGACCAGTATATCCACCAGAATCACTGGACTCTAAATATTTATTAAATGATCGGAGGCCAAAAACAACATCAGTATCAAGTGAAATTCCTAATCGTCTACACTGCTCCACAAATACCTGAAGAGCTCCAAAATAACTAGCTGCATTTGTTCTGTCCAAGGAATCTGCACAGTTGAAACGTATGACTCCATTTTGAACTGATCTCAAACAAAAGCTTCCGACAACATCATCATTGCAGACAAGTGTCCCCTTGCACTCCTTAGGCTGTTGCTGAGAAGGAAAATAATCACCCTCACAAAACCCAACCTTCATAGTTGGTAATTTAAGAAGCTTCCAAAATTCTTCAATAGTCTGCTGCTCACCTTTTAGTTTCACATTGGAGTGCCAGTCATAATTTATCAATCCAATTAGAGTGTGAGGAAGATTTCCACTTGAATGAATATGCTTTACAGATTCTTTGAAATGGTGAACCAAAATGGATTCTGACTTTCCCTCGCCGTACCTAAGTAGGTTAACACAAACAATAGGCAAGGGATTTTTCTTTTGGTTTATTCCTACATTTAAATTTGAAATTTGAGAACCATATCTCCTACTCAGTCTCTCATAGTAATGCACACTTCCTTTGTAGGGATCTTGAGCTGAGACGTATATTTCTGCTTCTGCTGCAGTTAATCTTATCTCTGCACCCCACCAAATAGGTATAGTACCTCGCCGCCAAATGTATGTATTGAATGGAACATTTTTGCCATTTTTTTGAGAAACCCAAACAAGTTGTTCACACTCCACTTCATTCCCTGTTAAAATGCATGACTAAGATCGTATGAAAAGCAAATCACTTTCCAGCAATTTGACAATAATAGCATGTTATAGAAAATAATGAATGACAATGCTCTCTCATTATGAAAAGCAAATCATTTGATACCACATAATATAAAAATTAGAACATCAGTTCATGGATGTCAGAATGTGTCACTCCAGAAGTGCCATCTTTATAACTTTTGCAATGACAATGATATAGAGTTTAAACTGAAAATCATTGTGGGAAAAAGGAACCAACAAATGTTGCAGAGAATCCCTGCATGATGAATGCTCACATAAATGCACATGAAGATGCAAATAACGGACTATGAGCATCGTATTTTAAAAAGAAAAACACAGATTATGAGCATCCACAGCCAAACACGAATTTACATGAAATCATGAACAAATGTTACGGGCCACACTAATGCACAGATGGCATAAACATGGGCCACTTCTTGACATGCAAGCTCGAACATAAAAAAAGCACACAGAATGACATAAAAACATGCACTGAGAATCACAAGATGATGATTACATCACAGTATGCAGAGAATATTTGGGACTTTTGTAAGTGTTTTTTCGTTGATCAAGGTGTTTCTTGTGTGGGTAAATGCTTGGTTGCGCTTGTGAATGGGAGGGGTATTGGAGTCATTATATAGGCCTGTTGGGCCTATTCTCGGAGGCACAGGGTTGGGGGGGCACGCCCCCCCATAGGCCGCAGGCCTCCCCGGGGCCGGTCACACCTGTCGTAAAGTGCTCTTATACGGAGAATGTGACTTTGGGTGGGTTGTACTTGGTTGTATGTTGTATTTTCCTTTTGAACTTCCTCCCCAATTTATCAAACGAGGGCAAAAGCCTACCATTAAAAATAATCAAGAAAAGGATGCTAATTCATCAGAAAATTTATAAAAAGACCAAGAAACAGGTTTGACCTGGAATGTTGAGGGACAGAAATTCTTCCAAAAACTTCAGAACAAATATTATACGGATGTAGGAGAAAATAAGGCTTTCCTGCAACTGTTGATGCTAGGTGGAGTTTAGTTCAGAAGAAATTACAACAAGTTGCAGGGTTAAAATCATGATTAAACCTAGATGCTGATGGACAGAAATGCAAGCACAAATTACAAAGCACAAACAGATATATCAGTCAAACAAGTCACAACACCTATACTTCAGGCAAACAAAACAACCCAGTGCAGCTACCATGACTGGGCCAACCATGAGTAAAGAATTATAAGAAAACATTTTACCAAGCATACTTTCAATAATGACTATTAGAAATTTGGACCAGTTCATGAAGAGCATCTGTTTATTAAGGTGGTATTTACCTGTGCTAAAACATGCATTCAATCCTCTAGCCAAGTAGCGAGTTCCAGGATGCAATCTACTACGACGAGCTGTAAGAGCGACTGTCACCTGTTGATCTAATACTCCAAAAGATCGACATTCTGCGAATCCCTGTTAAAGAAAGAACATTAAACAAATAAGCATTATGAAATCATAGTACCATGATCAGTGAGTATATGACTTGAAATGGTTGGATGAATATGGTCGATAGAATGCAGCTTGTAAAAATTAAAAAACAATACAAGTCAGGAAACAATATTATTTTACAGAAAATGACAATGCTGGGAATTTAAGAGCAGTATTATGCATAAGATTGTCGATCATTATACTTTCACATGTCACCACATCTCAAGTCTATTGGTTCTTTTAAAGGACTTTTACAAGTAATATGTAGCCGCTCAATCTGAATAAAAAAAGTAAGTATACACACCATGCAACAGGTTGAAAATCTTTCCAGTCATCTATAAATTCACAGATAAATTTAATGGCTCAACCGCAAGTTTTCTATTCAGTAGCACATTAATCCTTCATTTTGGGTCTCCTGCTCCACATGAGAGGTTTGAGGAAGAGAGAATGAGCACCTGTAATCCAAAGATTCAACAAGAGCCTAGATACTTGGAAAGGGAAGAGCATGGGCAGTCATCTATTTCTCTTAGAGGCAATGTTCTCTAGTCTTCTGATATATTTAATCTCAACCAGGAATCTTGAGAGGATAGAGTTAATAAAAAAGAAATTCCTTTGTAACAGGGGTAAGGATAATGGGAAAGGCCTATTTTTGAAGTATGCTTGTAGTACTATGGAGGTTGGATGCATGGGTGTTCTAATATATTTAACATAAATTGGGCACCTTTGAGGAAAAGGCTGTGAAACTTTCTCGTTGATCCATATTACTCATGGAGCTCTACCATCCGTGAAAAGTATTATGGAGGTTGCAAAGGAGTCCAAATGCAAGGATTTGTTTATCGGCCGTGTGGAAGCAACTCCCGTCGAATGACGGGATGATTTCGAGGTTAATCCACATGACCAACCAAATCGAAGGAGTGTTATAGATGCGATCAACCATGTCACTGTTCAAATCAATTTCCGATGAAACTGGTTGAACCCATTGTTGATGTTGATGAGAGCAAAAAAGACGCGGGTGATGATGCCTTCTCTCGTGATCTAGAGGTGACTCATGAAATGAAAGAGAGTTTCTTTCACATTCCTTGGTGGTAATCCCAAAATGGAAGATCCCTTACCAAGTCACAACATACTCGAGACATGATGCGCCATCAACAGAGCATCTTTGATGCCATTGTCAACATCAGTAAGGGCAACACCATTGCGGCCTAGCACAATGGTGAAGAATCTCGGGCTACAAATAGAGATACACCTAGATCTATACAAGCTCAATTTGATTGAGAAAGAATTTGAAGCCAAGAAAATATCTCTTCTCTTTCCAAATATCATATACAAGGAAGTATCAAATAAGAAGCGAAAGGTCTTCCTCTCACCAACTGATATATTTGATTATATCAAATATCAACCTCTTGATATACCAACATCTTTCATCTTAACTCGAGGTCGAGTTTTTCTCAAGTGAAGGGGACTGATCTAGGACGAATGGCAAATATGTTATTGGGGCAATCAGCTAACCAGAAGAGGATAGGAAGAAACCTACAAAAATAGCAAGTAACAACAATAACGAAAACAAATCTCAAAAATGGCACGAAATTTGACATGCTAAAATATTTTGGGGAGATCTTTGGGAACAGTTGTTAAACAACTGACATTGCTTATTTTTGTCAAAATTCTTCATTAAGGTCATTAAATAAGTTAATTTACTCTTTATAGTAATTTTCGCATGGTTGTTTCTCTTTCCTCAAAAGACAAATTAATTTCTATCACTTGCTCTAGGATCTCATAACAATTGGCATTAACATCTTTTGATATTTTCTATTTTTTAATAGTTTTTGAATTTGACTTAATTGGGTTCCTATTTGAGCATCATTGAGCCAATATATGAAGAGACATGAAGCCTAATGGCAGATTCAGCTTTTTATCAAGAATATTCAGCTTATTTCAGTGTTTCCACTTTTATTGAGAGTTATATTATGGGATTTTGACATAGATTAGATCTTTTTATCATTCTTCTATTGCATTATTTACATAAGAAGATCACCTTTTTAAATTAATTACTTGTATTATATATATTAAAGAAAGGGAAAACAATGATTCTCGATACAACCAGTTTTTCATTTTTTTTTATTTTTTTTATTTTTTGGCATGCATGTGGGCATCTGAATATATGCTAAAGCATTCCAAAACACAAACTCCAGCTGCAATCTTCAATTTTCTTTGTGAAACATATTCAGCTTACCTCGAACAACAATTGCCAACTTCAAAAACTCAATATGGAACTAAACGAAACCAAACCAGTCCAAAGAACACCATTCACAAAATGCTTACCTGCAAAAGGATCACGCAATGTCGAGGAAGCCCAATGTCCCTAAAAGGCTTCGAGAACCATTCATTCCAAATGAACTCTGCATCCGGATCCTCCAAAGGCATACGGCTGGGAAACGGCCTAGTAATATCCCTCATCTCGCAGAAGTAGTGCTTCCCATCAATGTCCAAATCAGCCAACTCCTGGATATTCTTCACCTCCCCTTTACCCTGAGGTTGTGGATTCAACAACTGAATCTTAATCCACTGGCTCTCCGCCACCGTATAGATGCACCCACCCCCGGGGAGGCTCGGTATGGTGGCAGCCAACTTGGTCGCCACCAGAAGCAATCCGAAGCTGCCCAACGCGACGTAACCCAGTATCGCTCGGGCGTAAGTGGTGGTCTTGCAGAGCCACCTAGATCCGTTCGTGATATGATTGAGGGCCTCCTCTTCCGAACGGAAGACGTCGTGCCCGATCTTCCCGTCGTGACACAACGCACCGGTGGTCGGATCTACATAGATGACTTGGGTGGATTTCGAGGTTGAAAGGCTCGCGACGATGTACACTTCGGTGGTCTCCAGAACCACCACGACTATGGAGGTGTCCCTTGGAGTGCCTGGTGGAAGAGAATCATGGATCGATTTCATGGATTCTTGTTTTTGTTAATGTAAATTGATCTCACGAAAAGATTTACCTGGAGACGCCATGAGCATCAGCGACGATGAATTCCCAAATCGTGATGAATGAAACCGATCTTATCGGATAGATAGAAGAGAGATTTATCGATCTCACATCGGCATTGGAGATTGAGTTGGAAGCAAATTAACGACGAAGAAATGGGAATTCGAGAGTGAGACCTTTTGTCGGTTGATTTTTCTTCGGTTCTTCGGTTGGGGTTTTAATCGATTTTTTTTTTTTTCAAGCTTTTCTTTTCGTGGGTGTCTCTGATTGCACCCCTCGTATTCAGATGCACACCCCTATTTTTTGCACACTTATGAAAAATTATTCAATTCTTTAAACACCCCTTATATTTAAAAGAGATGTTAGGTTTAGTGCACGCTCAAAAATCATTTCAAAACATCAAACCCTAGCTGAAACTAATCACTCCCCTTTTGCCATCAACACTCATTCGTCCGGCACTCTCAATCGCCCTGGTCAATCGAGCCGTCCGGTGGTCTCCCTAACCGTCGACCATCATGTCGTCCCTTGCTCTCCCTTCATCGACATCTCTTCTCAATCAATCATCTCTTTTATTACCTCTTTTCATCGTATCGTCATGTGCTCTCTCCCTTCGTCTCATCTCTTTTTTATGGATTGAACTCATATATTCATTGATGCGGTTACATATTTTATTTTTGTTTAAACTTGTATATTATTGTGAGTTTTGTGTTATAGGTTTTTTTTGTTTGATTTTAGGTTTTCATTGTTGTGTAGGGTTTAATTCATGTTTAGTATTCAGATTTAGGATTAAATTCATATGAGAATAATTAATTTTGTTTGTAGTTGTCTAGAAAATTGAAGAATTGGCTCCTACTGCTAGTAATGACATTTTTAGTGTTGCGATATATGACATTCGTCGACAGTTATATTATCGATCGTGTCCTAGAAAATTGAATGAATATTCAGACAACCGCAATGACACTGAAGCTGTCGAGATAATTTCATTTAGTCGACAATTATTATGTCGATACGCCCAAAAAAAATGATTGAAGGTAATGGTTGATGAGTTGACCAACCTTGTGTCGAGGTATTCTGGTTAGCCACCCTTTCACAACCTACGCTTATGACAAGAAGGCACCACCTGGGTATGTTAGAAATGTTGAGTCTATGGCCCATCTCCAGCACTGCATATAAACATGAAGACCTGATCACACATGTTTCAGTGATGACAACCCAAATGCATGCTCTACATGTAAGGTTGGTAGCTTCAAGAGTTTGTATTTAGAGTTTCTAAGGATTGATTGTAAGTTGTAACATAAACTCAATGTTTAAAATGTTTGAATATTTCCTGAATTTTATGTATTGGTTTCAATTTTCTAATATTTGTGCATTTCAATCTTTTAAACATTCAAAGTTACATGACACAGGTCAATAGTTAAATGAGACGATGTTTGACTATTTTAATGTCTGAAGCTCCAGAAAAAGAAAAATGAGGGTTGATGGTAATTAGTTCAGTTTGTATTAGGTTATTATTTTAATTTGAGTCTGCATTGTGTTTTTGTTGGGGGGCTTGTGATGAGAAGAGTGATTGTTGTTTAGGATTTGATTCGTGTTTAAAATTTTGTTTAAGGCACGATTAATGTTTAACTTTCACGTTTAAGCATAGATTCTATTTACTTAAATGATCTCATTGTGTTGGTTGTAATTTTGTAGGGTTTGATTCATGTGTAGCATTCATGGTTGATGATTGAATCATTTGAGAATGATTTAACCAATTATGATTATTCATACAATACGAATGTAGATTTTTTTTTTTTTTTTGAAGTTATAGAATATGCCAATTTTTGTTTGTTTTTATTCATGGTTAGAAATCATGGTTAGGGTTTGTATACTTTTAAAGTAATTTAACCAACTATGAGTTATTCATACAATATAAAAGTTCATATTTTTTTTCCTTTATGTGTTTTAAACCTTCATTAATTGGAAATGATGCAGTATGACTCCAAAAGAATGTCTTCGACCTCAATCTAAAGACATTTTTACAAGTGAAAGAACAGAGGGAAGAAATTATGTTTTGTATAATAATTTGAAGGCAATAACATCTGACATCTCGATCTTAAGATGTTTGAATGTTTACTAGATCAGTGATTGAATGTTTGAATGTTTTGAGTGTTTAATATTGTTTAACATAATTCTGTTTCTATGTTTCAATGCTTGAATGTTTGAATGAGTTGTTTTGAAATGTTTAAATGTTTGAACCACTCAATAAATTGAAAAATGAACTCCTTCTGCTAGTAATGACACTCACAGTGTCAAGGCATATCACATATGTTGACACTTCTATTGTCGACGGCCGTAAAAAAATTGAATGAACATTCAGACAACCTCGATGACATCAAAACTATCGAGATAATTTTACTATGTCGATAGTTATTATATCATTTGAATCCCACGACACAAGCATTGTCGCCATAAATACCAAATATCAACACTAATAGTGTCGCTAAGGTTCCAGATGCTACGGGTTAAGTTTTCTAAACCCTGCGACACAAGGAATATCAACATAAATACAAAATATCGACACTGATAGTGTCGCGAAGGATCCACATACTAAGGGTTTAGTCTTCTGAACCCCGCGACACAATCACTGTTGACATAAATACCAAATATCGCACTAATAATGTCACAAAGGATCAAGATGCTATGAGTTCAGTTTTCTGAACCCTGCGACACAAGCATTGTCGACATAAAAAATAATGTGTGCACATTATCCGATTATAAATGGATTTTTTGTACAGTATCTGTTCACGAGGGTGTAGATACCCTAATTTTGATTGTCCAAAAAAATGAAAATACTTCAAGTAGCACCTGCAAATAACCCATATTTGGGCATCAAATAGAAAACAAATCTCAGAAAACCGAAAACCCTAAACCCTGGTCCAAACCCTAGAAACCCTATACCCTGGTCCAAATCCTAGAAACCCTAAACCCTAGTCCAAACCTAGAAACCTAAAACCCTGGAAAGGGGCGGCTAACCCTAATTAGCCACCCCCCAGGCCAACCCTAAACCGCTTCCCTAGATGGGACATAAAACAGCATTAAATGCTGATCATTGCGCCGGGTTGTGACATTTAGCCACCCCATCTTGGCCAGTTCAACCCAAGTAACCGACCCGAGACACCGCTTGTCAGAGATGTGATGTTTGGCAGGTCATGATGGGGGTGGCTACCAGTAAGTAGCCGCCCCATCTTGGGCGACTAGTTTCAACTAGCCGCCCTTCACCTGGTCTCTGACAGAAGAAGCAGAGAATTAATGAAGGGTCTAATCAAACACACTATTAATCAAGCCATTCTATTGCCCCCTGGATATTCCTTTGCCTTTTTTTTACTATAAATAGAGGAGGTCTCAAGCCTTTCTAACATATTCACCATCATCAACACATATTCACACATCTTCATAATTCTCAACCTCCAATTCCCACACCCACTACTTGAAATCCCTAGAGAGAAAGAATCCCATTTGTGAGAGAAAAACCCATTCCCTACACAAAATCACTCTCTCAATCCACCCTCCAAAACCCAGGTTAAACCCAGTTTAACCTCTGTCAATACCCAAACCCATTCCCTACCCAGGTTCTGTCCAGGTTGACCCAGGCCCCGGACGGCTAACCCTAGCTAGCCGCCCCTTCTCTACACCCCACCTGACTCAAGACTCCTCTAGCCAAGCCAAAAGCAGAATAGATTATCAGTTTTTCACCTTTGTGTACGGTATATTCGTATCCCAGAGCGGAGACCCCACAAACTCCCCCACGTAGGCGATCAAATCTGACCTAACTTTTCCTGCTTTTTTGAAAAGCAAATGGCGATCACACACACCCTTGAATCCTCTTGAGCCGCTGTCGGGTGCCTCAACTAGAAATGACACCCCCACCACCCTTTCCAGAGACGATCCAATCAAGCCCGCCAAGGCGCGCATCGGATCCGAATCCCCAAAGAACCCCCACACACACGAATTTTTCAACACCGACAAATCTGACAATCACGGTGGCACCTCCCTCGTGAAAAACAACAAAAGGTAATCATCTTCTGCCTCCCTTTTACAAGCTTGACTAGAATGCTATCAACCCTCTAGGAAGGTTAGAGTTTTCCACCCCTCGAATCAGATCCTCCTCTATTCCACATTACAACATCTTTACTGCTTTGTAAGCCGCACAACGCCGCTGCGCAATTCTTTACTGCTTGGTAAGCCGCACACCGCTGCGCAATCCTTTATTGCTTTGTAAGCCGCACACCGCTGCGCAATCCTTTATTGCTTTCGTAAGCCGTACATAGCTGCGCAATCCTTTACTGCTTTATTTACCACTTTCAAATCTGCATTCATCCCCACGCTTAAATCATTCTACACCCGCATCATGGAATCCCACATAGAGAAGGAGATATTAGAGGAGAGAATCATCCAAGAGGATCAGACCACGCAACTCCTAACTCATCTAGAGGAAAAGATGAAAAGTCTAGGGTACCAAATGATAGAGGACATGTTTCATGATCTCGCTGACTACCGTCATACTAAGACTTTGAGACAGGAGACCCCTGTCAAACCCTCCCCCCCCAGGCTACTCCCAAAACCTCGACCACACCCAGTCGCTCGGTCAATCCGAGCATCTTTTCGGTCGCCCCCCTTCCCCCTTGAATCCAATATTTCCGACCGTTTCTACCCCAGGCCCTTACCAGGCCACCCCAAACCCGGGACCGCTAGGCAGCCCTCCCAGGGGAGAAACGCTAGATGAAACCATCCGGAGAATCCTCTCCGAGACTGGTCCCTCAGCCCCCAAGCATATGTCTCTACATAACCTGAGACAAATCCCATCTGTCCACTTACCGGAGGGATTCAAAATCTCCAAATTCCACTGGTATAACGGCCGTGGAGACCCAAACATTCATCTAACCGCCTTTTATCTAGACGCCCAACCATTTCTAGATAATCAACCTCTGCTAGTCTTCCTCTTCCAGAAATCATTGTAGGGAGAAGCACTGCAATGGTTCTCCACCCTCCTTGTAGATCACTTGTCAAACTTCCCGACTATAAGCGAGAAGTTCTTAGGCCGCTACAATTACCAGAGGATCAGAACCCCCTCTATTTCGGATTTAACCGTAGAGAGAATGAGGCCTAGGGAGGAATTTGAACAATACGTGTCTCGGTGACGCACACTTGTCCACTGGACCGGCCTGCAACTCACAGAATGTCAAGAAATTGATATGATGTTACAGAGTCTGAGTCCAGAGCTTCGTATGAGCCTTTCATACGGAGACTGTACTACGTATCAGCATAATTGACCGCCACAACAGGATTTTCTGTTGTGCAACCCCAGTAGTCCAAACCCAGTCCCCACCTATCAGTCATAGGGTTGAACAACCGCCATATAAGGTGCAAACCCCCATGGTAGAGGGGATTACACGAGTTTCGACACTCTACCCAAACGGCGCACGAGTTCTTGATCG
This sequence comes from Acorus calamus, assembly GCA_030737845.1. NCBI lineage: Eukaryota > Viridiplantae > Streptophyta > Magnoliopsida > Acorales > Acoraceae > Acorus > Acorus calamus. Next base: position 23,044,939 of record CM060860.1, read on the forward strand.
AGGAATGGCTCTGAGACAGTACACGTCCGGTTCATCCGGGCATGCGCCGCCTCGGTCAGCTAATCAAAATTTTATGTCTCGATCAGTACCCGCTCCCATGCCAACACGACTAAGTCCTATATTCCAAAACTTTATAAATCAGATCTCTGTACGTGTAGATCCTGTAACGAATATTGGTAAACAAAAGCTAAAACCTACTATACAACCCCTGATGAAAGAACCAGAAGACCTGCCTAGGATCATTCCGGGTGGCCTCATCCTTCTGACACCTTTCTCAATACACCCAAACCCTATCAAACCCCTCCCCCTATACACAGAACAAGTACCTGAGCCCATCCTAGTTCATCCCATGAAGGGAGGTCCCATCCGACCATTGAACTATTTCTCCCAAGCACAACCTGGTCAGGCCAATAGCAATGCAGCGATAGTTCCTCCTGCATGTCCCCCTGCTCCGCCAAGGACACAAGCCTTTGTTCCCCAGCAACCACCCCAAAGGAAATACGCCACTATCTCACCCCCATCAACCTATGAGTCTTCAATACCTAAAATTATTGAATTCATAGAATGTCCCATACAGGACTCTGACGATGATGAATAATTTTTAGCTGGAGAACTATCGGAACTCTCTTACCCTACACCAATACAGCCTGAATCCACCATCCAAAACCTACAATTGACTGAATTTGAATCCTTGTTGCTTCTACCTACTCAAGATCAAATCGTATCGATACCCATCAAACCTATCTTAGTCATCTCAGATAACTCACCTTCTAACTCATCAGATTCTGAGATTGACATAGACCTAATACAACCAATAGTGCATATCCCCAAATCAAAACCACTCATATTTAAGAATGCACAGTTTAAGGGAGTAGTCAGGCTATCCCAATTGCCAGATCCACTCGACTTGCCTTCCCATCTGTCAGAGGAACCCCCTCTTTTAGATTTCCTCACCATATCCAAATCAATTATTACATACCTGGCCCACGAGCCCCTGATTGCACCAGTAGATAAGTCTTTACCCCCGCCATCATTAGGGCATCAACATCACATTGATTCGTGCACCCTTGTACATGTTCAGTCAGTCGTCACCCCTGCTACTTTCTCTTCAATATCCATATCTTTATTAACTGAACCCCCTTTGAGGAAAGATTCTCTTCCTGCTAAGGGCCTATGGCAGATCAAGTGCCACTCACGCTTTTGACATCATCTAGGCCTTGATATTATGATGGATGCTGTCAGAATAGATGCTGAATAACAATGGTTGAGAAGGCGTCAAACGCGCTTCAAGACAGAGAATAATCGATACACAATGAATGATACATCAGAAAATTCAAGTATCATTCCCCTAAAGAGCCTGCAATTTGAGCCTCCAAAGAGGATTCACCTTGCACCATCATTTCCTGGAGGTCACCCTTCAGTGCTATATAATATCTTTTACCTGCTTTCCTATTTCTAAATGCTTTACATGCTTTCTCAAACAAAGATAACAAAAAAGAGATTTGTTTACCATCTTACGCTTTCAAACCCCTATATATATCCGTTTACACGTTTTCAAAAATAACATAACAAATATAACAAAAAAGAAGAGATTAAGAGCGGCAGACCACATCCAGGCCTACCAGAGAAGGGTGGCAAGGGTATTCGAAAAGAAAGTAATAGAAAGAAGGTTCAAAATCGGGGAGTTAGTACTTAAGCAGATCATGCCATCAAGGCAACCCCACCAAAGAGGAAAGTTGTAGCCCACATGAGAAGGACCCTATGTGATCACCCATGCCTACTCCGGGAATGCTTATCACTTGGTAGACGCCAAGGAAGTCGAGGTTTCAGGTTCGTGTAATGCACTTTATCTGAAGAAATTTCATGCGTAAAAATTTCAATACTTGAGAAATATTATTCTTCATTCCTGCAATTTCCAGTGTTTAGCACTTGATGATAGAAATATAAGACTCCCGAAGATAAACTTGTAGTTATTTAAACTCATATCCGCCAATCATGCCACTTCCTTCACACACGTATGACTTAAGAATCGATTCACTTGATAGAAGAAAAATTGCCTACCCAGTAGACTGGAACAATTTTAAATCCCAAAGCATCCCTCCCTTATTTCCGTCTCTACTCGTATTAACCCAAGGTCATGATGAGGAGTTGTTTGGACCTAGCATGTGTCCCAAAACTAGCTCTGGCACTATACAAACACTTCTAGAGGGGAAGCATGAAAAGAATCAAGGTGAAAAACAGAAGAGCCCCCCCCCCTCAAACAGAAAATCAGGCAATGAGAGGCCAACAAAAGAACATAACACCCAAGTGAACGGGTTAAACTCTCTACTTTAGCAGATTTTCACGCCTTTACGCACAGTATATGCTAAACAATGGCTATACTAGTACAGATCTGAACAAGCGGGCTGTACATTCCACCCAAAATAAAGAAGTGATAAAAAGTAGAAAGCCAGAGGGACCTAGAAAGTAAGACATATGCTAGACTGGGACAATTCTAAATATTACCCAAAAGGAAGATATTACTCTTACCCCATTCCCCCCTCACCTTTTATTTTTGCAAAAGGGTTTTTAAATTGAACTACGTCTACTAGGAAAGGCGAAATTTTGACCAAAAGTAAACCTTTTCTATGATTACAACTGCACACACTTACATGAGTTTATTTAAAGACTTGCCAGTCTAAAGGAAGCTTATTTGACTTGATTCTTGGTACACTCATGGACTTTTCAGCATGCTTAGAATAATATAATCAAGCACTTGAGAACCATGAACCTAAGAAATCGACACCGAAAGCTTATACCTTTCAAATACGATCCTGGTTTGGACATAAGTGACCACAAGGGTCCCTCTATAAGGACTTAATGGTATCTCCTGCTTAGGAAGATTGAAAACATTGCCCTCTCACATGAAGAGAATGATTGAAAAATTAAAACGCTCCCTTATGTCACTTACACTTACGCATGAGCTTGCATTTTCCTTTTTCAAAACAATTAGGCATTCAACTTCCTCGAAACATTATAGTTAATTCCCCGTACAAAGCTAAAATTACCCCTATTACTCTTATTTCATACCCTTCCGCACATGCTTGAGAAGAAATAGCCTCACTCTCACACATACCCTATGATTTTTTTTCTTTCTCGCACTTGGAATCCCTCCTTTGCGTACTAAAGCATGATTTCCCACACTTTACTTTCTCGCATTAACTTTTCATTTACCTTGAGATGGTTTGTAGCCCTTGGTGATTCAAGCAAGAAGTGCTCGAAAGTCAGCGCAAGGGCACAATCTGGATGGATTTAACACTTGGTCCATTCAAAGGATGTTTTTATAGGCCTTGTAGGTTAAAACACTCATGAGGACTTTCAGCAGCAGCAGACAGAGGTGGCAGACCAACAAAATTGCCCCAAACAAGAGGCGGCTATTATCTACAAGTCGCATGATGCCCGGCGGCTACTTACAACATGCCGCCCCCTACCTGCTAGCTTTCCAGGTAAAACTGCCCCAGATAAGGGGCGGCTAAAACAGACTAGCCGCCCGGTCCTGAGCGGCTAGTTTGAACTAGCCGTCCCCTATCTGCACCTATTTCAGCTAAGTCAGTCAAGACCCAATCAACTCTTCAACACTTCTTTAACTATTGAAATCATTTCTTTCCAAAACCTGTGCACACACATTTCACACATATATTCATGCATAAATGCAAATCAAATAGCAACAAAAACTAAAAATCATGTACCAAACCAAACATCCGTTCATCCATCCACCCATAGAACCTAATGAAACCATCCCACATATATAATCAAATTAAAACCAACAAACACCCTTCCAAAACTAAATTAAAACACACCCATATTTGTCCATACACCCAGAAAAATAAGGAGAAAGGGGAGATTATCCAGGAAAAAGAAAGGCCTAAGCTAAAACTAAAAAGTTTCAAAAGAAAATAAAACAAAAGATAAATGGGTAAAAGTCCAAAGCTTCCATCTAGAACGTCTTGGGCCGTACATCACCGAAATGATCACCTAAGCCAAAAGAGAAGGAGAAAAGCATGAATTCCTTACATATATACCATTCTGCTACTTCAAACCAAGACACTAAAGGCCATACCTTGGAGTATTATCGTCATTCGTGGGAGGCTGAGTCGATGGTGGAGCATCCTGACTTGGCTGAGAAGGAAGCGGTGGCTGGTGAGAGGACTGAACCTCTAGAACATCTTGGGCAACTGAAGTCTCTCGAACAGAAGAGGCGGCACTGGAGTATCTCCGACGACTCTGGGTTGCGGATGGGCGAGAGGCACGACTGAAGGTGGCTCTAGTGGCCAACGAAGCAGAAACTGAGTGGTTAGGCTCGAGCGGGAGAAGGTCGAGATCTGCCTCTGTCATAGTGCCCCCTCCAACCAATTTTCCTTTCATAGTCGCCTCTCAGAGATGGACCTGCTGCATATCTCTGTCCCTTCTCTCCAATCTCTGTCGGAGGCGACTCTCTGTCCCTCTGGCCCGATCCTCTGCTACCCCAAATCTCTCCTCTAGCTCCCGTGCCCTCGCATTCGATGCCTAGAGCGCCTCTCGGTCCCTGTCCCCGGTTGCCTGAAGAGAACGGATCAGGTCTCCTTTCAACCTACCAGGCATCCCAACCAATGACTCCAACTCCACCACCCGGGCCTCAAGAAGATCTCGCTCGCAGGCTAGAGTAGCCGACTCCCCTTCTCTTGTTACTACTTCGGACCGCAGCTGGTCCATCTCCTCCTCCCTCGAGTCTTTCTCAGACCTCAACTGGTCTATCTAGCCCTCGGCCCTCGTGGCCCTCTCCCTGGCCTGGTCGAGCGCTATCTGAACGGCGAAGAGCTCACTCTGAGCCGCATCTAGCTCGTCCCTAAGCCCAAGCTCTCGATCAGAAGCAGTGGCCGGAGGAGGGGCAGAAGAAGAAGTGCCATCGGCTCTCGCTCTCGACAGAGCATCCACCTGAGCCTCAAGGACCCGAATCTGGTCCTGCAAAGCATCTCCTTTGCGCCCTCAACACTTCTATTTGCCTGGCCCGTGCTTGGAGATGCTCATTGTCGGTCTTGAGCTTCTTCTTCAGCTCATTCAACTCAACCTACGAAAGCGACACCACTCAAAAAATGTTCAAACGAGAAGAAAACGAGAAAGAGGAAAAGGGTTTCTAACTCACGTAGGCATCCGGGATCTCCTCCTCCATCGTCCCAAGGATGGCTGCGTACTCCTGACGATACCAAGCCAGGTAGTCATCGTTTGAAGTCACCTCGGGACGACGCTCAACCAAGGCACCCCGGCTCATCCATCACGTCACATACGTTGCGTAGTTCCTCGGGAGGAATCCCGGCAACAGGGATCGAGGGACGCTTCGGGCAAAGGAGTGGGCACCCATTGATAGTACCCAAGCTGGCGGATGACCCGGCTGATCGCATGAAACATGACCTCATTGAAGTAGATCAGCCAGACTTCCCGTGACAATTCCTCGGGGACCTCCTCCTCTGCATAGGGCCTCCAAATCATCTACAAAGCATCAAAAGAAACAGGAAGAGTGCTTAGTCAAAAGAAAATCAAATACAAGCCAAGGAAACTCGAGGAAAATGTATACCTCTTCCTCTGTCAAGACACAGAAGGCCTCGCGGAACTGAGCGAGGCGGTGCAAGCGCAAAGATCCCCGGGGCACCCACCTCATAGCCTAAGGGAGAGCACGATTAAATGGTACCGGAGTCGGGCGGTCGATTGCAAAATGCTTATACCCGAAGACTTGCGGGACATGATAGAAATTATCGAAATCGAGTAAGTCAAGCCAAAAAGAAAACACCCTCTACTCGATAAACACATACCTGGAGAAAGGGAGCAAAACCGCCAAGATTCTTGCCCCGGCCCGCTTCACCTTCTTCGAGAGTGTATATACCCCAATTTTGAACGTCCAGAGAGACAGAAAATACTTCAAGTAACACACGGAAATATCCCACATTTGGATATCTAAATAGAGAACCAAAGTTCAGGAAGCCCTAAACCCTAACCCTGACCTAAACCGGAAACCCTAACACTAGCCCTAACCTAAACCGGAAACCCGAACCCTAGCCCTGACCCAAACCAGAAACCCTAACCCTAACCCTGACCTAAACCCCAACCCTAGCCCTGACCTAAAACTGAAACCCCAAACCCTGGCCCCAAACTAGAACCCCACCTAAGAAAAACCCTGAGTCCCTGTCAAGGGGCGGCTAGACCTAACTAGCCGCCCCATACGAGGCGGCTAGTTAGAACTAGCCGCCCCCCTGGCCGACTTTGGACCAGTTCCCTGGATGGGACATAAAGCAGTATTAAATGCTGATCATTGCGGCGGGTCATGACGTTTAGCCACCCAATCTTGGCTGGATCAACCCAAGTAACCGACCCAAGCCACCGCCTGTCAGAGATGGGACGTTTGGCAGGTTATGATAGGGGCGGCTACCAGGAAGTAGCCGCCCCATCCTGGGCGGCTAGTTAGGACTAGCCGCCCTTCACCTGGTCCTGACAGAAGAACCAGAGAATTAATGAGGGGTCTAATCACACACACTATTAGCCAAGCCACTCCATTACCCCCTGGATCTTCCCCTGCCTCTCTTTTACTATAAATAGAGGAGGTCCCAATCCTTTAAACAACAATCATTCAACACCAACATCCCACAATTCACAACACAATTCACATTCCCTTTCCCCACTAGAAATCCCAAGAGAGAGAGAGAGAGCCCATTTTGTGAGAGAAATACCCATTTCCCTACATAAAATACCCTCTCATCCCACCTTCCAGAAACCCGGGCTAAACCTAGCTTAGCCCCTGTCCAAAACCAAACCCATTTCCTACCGAAGTTCTGCCCAAACCAGACCAGTCCCTGGATGACTAAAACCTATTAGCCGCCCCTGACCAGACGGCTCAAACCCACTAGCCGCCCCCCCTATACACACCCCACTTACACCCCCTATGTCCCAAGACTCCTTTCGTCAAGCCCCGGAAGCAGAATAGGATTATCTGTTTTTCACCTCTGTGTACGGTATATCCGTGTCTCAGAGCGGAGACCCCACAAACTCCCCACGTAGGCGATCAAATCCAACCCAACCTTTTCCTGCTTTTTTTTGGAAAAGCAGGTGGCGATCACACATACCCCCTGAATCCTCTTGAGACGCTATCGGGCGCCTCGACCAGGAACGACACCCCTCACCCTTCTGAGAAGACGATCTGACCGAGCCCGCCAGGGCACGCATCTGATCCGAATCCCCGAAGAACCCCCACACACGCACGCGCACACCGCGCACCACCGGGATCCTTTCCGACAGCACCGACACACGCCACATCGGATCCCTTCCCGACGATACCGACAAATCTGACGATCACGGTGGGACCTCCCTCGTGAAAAACATCAAAAGGGTAATCCTCTTCTGCCCCCCTTTTACAAGCTTGACTAGAATGCTATCAGCCCTCTAGGAAGGTTAGAGTTTCCCACCCCTCGAATCAGTTCCTCCTCTAATTCACATCACAGCATCATTTATTGCTTTGTAAGCCGCACACCGCTGCGCAATCCTTTACTGCTTTGTAAGCCGCACACAGCTGCGCAATCCTTTACCACTTTATTTACTGCTTTATATCTGCATTCATTCCCTTAAAACATTTCACACGCATCATGGAATCCCGCGTAGAGGAGGAGATACTAGAGGAAACAATCCACCAAGAGGGTCAGGCCACGCAATTCCTGACCCATCTAGAGGAAAAGATGGCCAGTCTAGGATACCAATCCGTAGAGGACATGTTTCATGACCTCGCCGACTACCGCCAGGTCAAAACCCTAAGACAGGAGGCCCCTGTCGAAACCCCTAAGGCCATTCCCAAGACCCCATTTACACCCAGTCACTCGGTCAACCCGAGCGTCTTTTCGTTCACCCCCTTTCCCCGCGAATCCAATATTCCCAACCGTTTCTACCCCAAACCCGGGACCGCTAGGCAGCCCTCCCAGGGGAGAAACACTGGATGAAACCATCCGAAGAATCCTCTCCGAGACTGGTCCCTCAGCTCCCAAACACGTCTCTACATAACCTGAGGCAAATCTCGTCAGTCCACCTACCGGAGGGATTCAAAATCCCCAAATTTCACCGGCATAACGGTCGTGGAGACCCAGACATTCATTTAACTGCCTTTTATCTAGACGCACGCCCGTTTCTAGATAATCAACCTCTGCTAGTCTTCCTCTTCCAGAAATCATTGGAAGGAGAAGCACTACAATGGTTCTCCACCCTCCCTGTAGATCACTTGTTGAATTTCTCGGCTGTAAGCGAGAAATTCTTGGGCTGCTACGGTTATCAGAGGATTAGAACCCCCTCTATTTCAGATTTAACCGTAGAGAAAATGAAGCCTAGGGAGGAATTTGAGCAATACGTGTCTCGGTGGTGCACACTTGTCCACCGAACCGGCCTGCAACTCACAGAATGTCAAGAAATTTACATGATGTTACAGAGCCGGAGTCCAGAACTTCATACGAGCCTTTCGTACGGAGACTGTACTACGTATCAGCTTCTAATTGACCGCCACAACAGGATTTCCCGTTGTGCAGCCCCAGTAGTCCAAACCCAGTCCCCACCTATCAGCCATAGGGTTGGACAACCGCCTCGTAAGGCACAAACCCCCACGGTAGAGGGGATTATTACACAAGTATCGGTACTCTACCCGAACGGAGCACGAGTTCCTGATTGAGGAACGGCTCCGAGACAGTACACATCCGGTTCATCCGGGTATGCGTCGCTCGGCCAATCAACCAAAACTTCACTACTCGATCAATACTCATCCCCGTGCTGACATAACAAAACCCAGTAATCCAAAGTTCCCCAGCCCAAAGCCTTGTAATTTCAAGACAAGGCCAGCCTAGGAGCCCTTTTTATTCCAGCTTCTTAAGAAGTCAGAACCTAAGTCCTAGGCAGCCCTCCCAAAATACTTATAATGAGGTCTCCCCTCCGACATCCGATGATCAGAGATGAATGGGAAAGAGGGACTCTTACCCTCCCCTCCCAGAAACACTAACTAGGATTTTTAGGGTACTAATGGACACGAATAGTATCTCCCTCCCAGCTGCTAAACTTCCACTCCCCGGAGCCAGCAGACTGCGTTACTGTCAATACCACCAACAACATGGTCATACCGTAGAACAATGCATTGTTTTTCAGGATTTTATTTATGATTTAAATGATGACAGGCGCCTTGATTGGGCCATGATCAAAAGCCACTTAAACTAGGGCAATTCTCGAGCCTCAAAGCCACTTGGCATTTTTACTGACCCATTGCCAGGTCACAACCAAGCGTCCACATCTGAAGCCCACATGGTAAACATGGTCAGGAGAGGGAGACAACCATCACCACAACCAAGCAATTCAGAAGATGTCACTGACGACAGTCTGTTCGAAGAATCCGAGGAGGAAGAGCAGAACGAGCCATTCCAGCTGAACCTTGACAATCATGACCTTGCCATACTCTATGGCGAAGAAGAAGATGCAGTTCTCGCCCTTCCCGCAGTCATCAACATTGAGTCTGACGAAAGCGAACTAGAAAACCCGGGAGGAGAGGAAGAAGAAGAGCCATTTGAGGAGATCCCCGATGGAGCTAGCGAAGGACCCGAAGGAGGGGAATGTACGTCGGATGATCTGCATCCGGACGACAACGGGTCCTCCAAGAGTACCGACACTGTCAACGGCCCTCGCCGCCCAATGACCATTTCGTTCACTGACCAAGACCTCCCGGATCCCAGACTGCGAGTCTACCCCCTACACATCCGCGGACGACTTCAAATGTTGTGGCTAAACAATATCTTCGTGGATCCAGGGTCAGGAATGAACATAATGACGTGCTCCACCTACAGAAGATACCCAGACTAGGCTGTCCTCCCGTCCAACCGGCCCACCATACTATTCAAGCTTTCAACCATACCGGGAAGACTCTCCGCGGCCCTGGAACATTCGAGCTGTCCGTCGGCTCTCTTATCAGTGAAGTAGTCTACTTCGTGGCCGACATCGACACAAGGTACCCATTGATGTTGGGGCGACCATGGTTAGACAGCATCCAAGCTATCTGTTCCCCCCGGCACCAATGCCTTCGACTGCCCTTCTTGAGTCATATTCTGACAATCTGGGGAGAGGCGCGCCTCCAGTACGAGAACGAGAACAACTGGGCGATATATAATATGTTCACACTAACCCTACGACCAGGGAATGAGGATGAAAGTGGTAGTCCACCTGGGTCCCCTTACAACAACAACTATCCTTCAGAAGAAGCAACCAGGACCCTGCATCCACCAAGCGATCTTACGGAGCCCAATTCGATCACCTTCCTCCCCCATGAAGTCGCAAAAGCCAGAGCACGCTCCGCACCCCTCACAATCACTGCCATACTCGGAGGGAGGGAATTCCGGCACATTCTCATCGACACGGGACCAGAAACTAACGTTCTTACATATTCCGCCTATCAAAAGCTAGAAGGCCGGGTTCCCAGATTGGAGCCCTCGGACGAATACATTTATGTCTTCGACAGCACGCGCAAGAACGCTTGCGGACTGGTCACACTCCCACTAAAGATCGGCCCGATCTCCACCATCGACAACTGCATGGTGATGAACATTCAATCGCCCCACCCTCTGATTGTTGGGAGGACATGGCTCAATAGCATCGAAGCTGTCTCATCCACCCGACACCAATGTCTTCGCTTCCCGTACCGCGGGAAAGTAGTATCCATATGGGGAGAAGCACGCTTTAACGAGACACGGACCCGGAATTGGAGCGTCTGTGCCGGGCGCATCCGGCTAGAGGTGCTCGCATGTTGGCAGCCAGGCTCCACCGACGAAGAACTGCTCCATCAAGGAAGGCCCTTGAAGAGACTCAGGGAAGAAGAGTTCGGGAATAGGGGACCCCCACCGGACATCAGCCGGCCGACCAAGCGAAGCCGACTCGAGGAAACAATGCAAATCCAAGAACCAGGTACCGATCCCCCCGGGTAAGCTTTCGTCATCCTATACATATTTGTTTACAGCTTGTTCTAAAAATCCAAAATCGAAAAATATTTGTTTATCAGCTTTCGCTTTCGTCATCTTATACATATTTGTTTACAGCTTTTTCTAAAAAATCCAAAATCAAAAAACATTTATTTATCAGCTTTCGCTTTCGTCACACCCTATAAATATTTGTTTACAGCTTTTTCTAAAAATCCAAAATCGAAAAATATTTGTTTATCAGCTTTCGCTTTCATCACACCCTGTACATATTTGTTTACAGCTTTTTCTAAAAATCAAAAGATCAAAATATTTGTTTACCAGCTTTCGTCTTTCGTCACCCTATACGTATTTGTTTTGCCTGCTTTCCTAAAAGAAACCAAAATCCAAAAAATACAAGCTGATCAGCTTTCATTCCCCAACTCTGAAAATACTTGTTTCCAGCTTTATTTCCACTCTTCTTTAAAAACAAACAAAAATGTTTTTACAAAAAATGTTTTCCACACTCTCCTTCAAACAAAATTTTTACAAAACCGTATTTCCGTGCTTCCAAAAAAATTATTTTTCCCGACTTTCTTTACTTGTTTACCAAACAACGAAAATATTTACAAGCCGCATTTCCAACGAAAATGTTTTCCAAAGCTATACTTCCACACCTATCTTCAAAACAAAATGTTTTAGCAAAACCATATCTCCATGATTTCCGCCAAAAGCATTTTTTCAAACTGTCTTTCCATACTTCCTTCTAAAAACAAAACCGTTTTTCAAACTTTATCCCCATTCTCTTTCCAAAAGTATATATATTCGCCAACACATGCCCCTTTTCAAAAACGTAAGTATGCATTTGTCTTCACACTTTCGAAAATAAAAAATAATATATAATACAAACAAAAAAAATTAAGAGCGGCAGATCATGCCCGGGCCTACCAAAGAAGGGTGGAAAGGGCATTTAAAAAGAAGGTAATAAAAAGAAAATTTAAAATCGGGGAGTTAGTACTTAAGCAAATCATACCCGCCCCATCCACTAAGCCCCTCTCCACCTGCCCCAAGGCATTATACCACCGCTTTGTCCCATGCCAAAGGGCCCGGATGCGATTCGGCCGCTACAAAACAAACGAAAATGGGTTAGTCCAAAGCGATCGAGAGGTAAGGATCCAAGTCTAAACGAATTCATGCTGAGCACAATAAAACTCCTACACATTAAAATCTAAAAAAGGGCATGAAATTTGAGACTTCATACGAAAATTTACTCTCCTTTATTTGCAAAACATACCTATAAGATCACATGCTTTACCCTCTTATTCCACCATGGTCATTGCTCGTATGCTTCACTTTACCGCCTATCATGCTTATATACTTCCCTAAAACACACCAAAACATATAGGAAGCACTTGAATCCGCAGAATGCATGCATACACTCCCTCATACTCTACCACGATCAAACACGTATGGAATCACATACACGTAGAAAAGTATCGCATGCAAGCATACTAGCTATATCATTTCTCTCTCCTTTGTATGCATATAACAAACATGAATATATATACAGAAATTGCCCCCTCCCTATAAAACAAACCCATATCGGCATGCCTACGCGTCCCACCATGATTAACTTATACACAAGCATGCCTATTTTTAAACACACATATACAACCTGTTCATACCAACCAAAACACATGCATATACACCAAAATAAAAAGGCTAAGACTAAAAGGTTAGGAACATACCACGGCCCGTGTGGACCCAGGAGCGTCCACCTCGGTCTCATCGGGATCGTCCATCCCGTCGTCATCCTCCTCCTCATCCTCTTCGAACACGGCCTCCTTGACCTCAGCCCCAACACCAACACCGGCCTCTGCAGCCCCGGTGCCCATACCCTCGGCCTCCCCGGCCCCATCCCTAGCCTCTCCTATCCGCTCCACCCTCCCTACGCCGGAGATAAACTCCGCAAAAGCCCCCATAGCCCTACTTTCCTCCTCCTCAGCCCTGGCCTCTGTGGCTTCCCTATCCAACATCCCAACGGGGGCATCCAACGACGCCCTCACATCCTCGGTAACCCCCTCAGCCCCGGCCCCCGCAATTGCACCCTCAGCCAATCCCCCGACCCCCAAGACCACCTCCTCGACCACCGCCGGTTGATCCCCACGCCGCCTCTTGCGTGTGTAGCCTATCATGCTACTCCCAACCTCCGGGGTAGTCCCCAAGGGCAAGTCTCCAACCTCACCTACGCCGATATCCACCGGCGGCACCTCCGTCGTACCCATAGCCTCCCCCACGGCCTCGACCTCCGGCCTATCACTCTCCGATAATGAAGAGCTCGGGCTACGCTCTCCACGAGCCACCCGTGGTCGTTTTCCACTCGAAACGATCGCCTTCGACCTCGTCATCTTCCTCGACTTGAAAAGAAAAAGGAGAACCCAAACCTAGGGTTTCGAAATCAAGAGAAAGAGAAAGGATTGAGGTCGAAATGGAGGAAGAAAAGGCAAAGAAATCAGGGTTTTTGGGTTTGAAACCGAAGAAAAGAAGAAGAAGAGGGAGAGAAACCGTTTTTGAAAAGTGGGAAGAGAGAGGGTCCCTTTTTCGGTTATAAGGGACCCAGTCCAGGGGTGGCTACTCACGTGTAGCCGCCCCTTCTCGGGCGGCTAGTTACAACTAGCCACCCCTCCCAGTTTTCCACTTTCACTTAAAACCCCTTTCCAATATCTTTTCAGCCCTAAATTTCAAGGTTTTCCATACCAAACAACCATGTATTGGCTTATTTCCAGACACTACTTGATCAAACACGACTTTCCCGAAGTTTTGCCACACTTTCAGTATTGTTCAAATTCAAATTTCTTCAGTTCTGGTTCTTTTCCAGAGTTCTTATCCTTCGGATGATCCAATTCACCAAATCAAACTTTTACCTGCTTTCTGTCGGCGATATCCCCTCCTTGCTAAGTTTTCCCAAGCACGGGAACGGTAGGCACGAGGAAACTGACGCTGGGCTACTCCGCGCACGATAGCTAAGAACCCCGACCGCGGGTTGGATCACTCACCATTTACTTTTTCCCGCCTTCCACCTGGATCATCCTTTCGGCTAAAATTCTAAGTCAAGACCTAGCCTCTGACAGTCTAAATCAACTCCCCGAGTAGTACTGTTCGTATCGGCATAACTTCTTGAAGGTCGGGCCGGCCAAAATAGGGGTCTCTTTCCTTATCATCGGTCGAAGTCTTTCCTGCTTCGCACAAAGACTCCATCCGATGAGGGACAATTGTAGATACCCCAATTTTGACCGTCCAGAGAGACAGAAAATACTTCAAGTAACACACGGAAATATCCCACATTTGGACATCTAAATAGAGAACCAAAGTTCAGGAAGCCCTAAACCCTAACCCTGACCTAAACCGGAAACCCTAACCTAAACCGGAAACCTGAACCCTAGCCCTGACCCAAACCAGAAACCCTAACCCTAACCCTGACCTAAACCCCAACCCTAGCCCTGACCTAAAACCTAAACCCCAAACCAGAACCCCACCTAAGAAAAACCCTAAAACCCAAAAATCCTGAGTCCCTGTCAAGGGGCGGCTAGACCTAACTATCCGCCCCATACGGGGCGGCTAGTTAGAACTAGCCGCCCCCTGGCCGACTTTGGACCAGTCCCCTGGATGGGACATAAAGCAGTATTAAATGCTGATCATTGCGGCGGGTCATGACGTTTAGCCGCCCAATCTTGGCCGGATCAACCCAAGTAACTGACCCAAGCCACCGCCTGTCAGAGATGGGACGTTTGGCAGGTTATGATAGGGGCGGCTACCAGGAAGTAGCCGCCCCATCCTGGGCGGCTAGTTAGGACTAGCCGCCCTTCACCTGGTCCTGACAAAAGAACCAGAGAATTAATGAGGGGTCTAATCGAAGCCAACCCACTCCATTACCCTCTGGATCTTCCCCTGCCCCTCTTTTACTATAAATAGAGGAGGTCCCAAGCCTTTAAACAACAACCATTCAACACCAACATCCCACAATTCACAACACAATTCACATTCTCTTTCCCCACTAGAAATCCCAAGAGAGAGAGAGAGAGCCCCTTTTGTGAGAGAAATACCCATTTCCCTACATAAAATACCCTCTCATCCCACCCTCCAGAAACCCAGGCTAAATTAACCTAGCCCCTATCCAAAACCAAACCCATTTCCTACCGAAGTTCTGCCTAAACCAGACCAGGCCCTGGACGGCTAAAACCTATTAGCCGCCCCTGACCAGACGGCTCAAACCCACTAGCCGCCCCCCTTATACACATCCCACTTACACCCCCTATGTCCCAAGACTCCTTTAGTCAAGCCCTGGAAGCAGAATATGATTATTTGTTTTTCACCTCTAAGTACGGCATATCCGTGTCTCAGAGCGGAGACCCCACAGACTCCTCACGTAGGCGATCAAATCCAACCCAACCTTTTCCTGCTTTTTTTTAGAAAAGCAGGTGTTGATCACACATACCCCCTGAATCCTCTTGAGACGCTATCGGGCGCCTCGACCAGGAACGACACCCCTCACCCTTCTGAGAAGACGATCCGACCGAGCCCGCCAGGGCACGCATCCGATCCGAATCCCTGAAGAACCCCCTCGCATGCACGCGCACACCGCGTAACCCCGGGATCCTTTCTGACAGCACCGACACACGCCCCATCGGATCCCTTCCCGACGATACCGACAGTGAGCTCCACAAAGAGGTGGGTGAGCATCGTGGCTCCCCAAGCAAAGCGCCTCATGCCCATCTTGGTCCCTCATCGGAACAGGGAATGAGGAGGAGACCTTGTCAGAGGCCATCGAAAAGAGGACCCGGCCAAAGAAGTAAATAAAGAACGCCCTCAGCTCCCTCCGTGCCCTCTGTGGGCACGCGATCGCCTCTCTCGCCTCAATCATCATCCGTCTCCTCTCGTAGCTAGTTGCAGCTTCACCCTTCTGACGTTACGTGAAAGAGCCGAGGCCGTACTGCCTCGACAATTATCCAAGGGGGATCTAATTCAGCGTCCTCACACGCTCCACATAGTCCCACTCCCCGATCAACTCTTGGAAGAGCGCCTTGTAATCAGCAAGGGTGGCCGCGATCATTACCTCCCCTGAAACCGAAAGACCGGTAATCCGATGAACGTCCTCGAGGGTCGGCATGTCGGCACCGGTAGGGGGAATGAACGTACAACTCTCCGGATCCCACCTCTCCGCCAAAGCCTCCACGTAGGGCCGGTGAACATGGAACGGCTCGATCAGAAAGAAGGAACGGAAGCCCGCCCCATCCACCAAACTCCTCTCCCCCTGACCCAAGACAATGTACCACCTCTTTGTTCTATGCCACAGAGCCCGAATGTGGTTCGGTTGCTACAAACAAAACGAGAGGTACGTGTTGGAAAAATAAATCCCGACTGCCAAGATCCGTCGATCGAGGTATAGATCGAACAACAAAAATTTTATTAAACCTTTTTAACGCAAACCCTACAAGGCGGAATTAGGGTTTACCTTCAGAACTCAGATCAGAGTTCTGCCGTAGAAGAAGATCGGATCTGATGGACGACGATGAATCACTCAATCGGAACCTTCAGATCTTCTGCCGTATGTCCTTTCTATGTTGCAGATCCGCGGCGGAGTGTGGTCTCCTTCTTGCTTCGAACGGCAGCCGCGAATCCCTTCGCTCTCCTTCTCTCCTTTCCTCACCTTTTCTGGATCCAGAGATCCTAAAGGATTTCTAGGGTTAGGGTTTTGATTTCGGCTGAAATCATATGTCACTTGAGAGAGAGAGGAAGCCACATATTTATAGGCTAGGGCAGGGACCTAAAGGAGAAATCAGTAATTGGCTCCTATGGGCTTGGGTACCATAATTCAACCTAGAATTAAAACCAAAAGCCCATAAGTCATAATTCATTCCACTAAAGGATTATGACTGCACTCCAAACATACTAATCTCAAAAATAATATTTCGAGCTCCTTATATTATATGCTTAATATCTCCCCACGCTAAGATTCCAATACTCGTTATGAAATAATTATTACTGACAATATTATTTCATAACATCTTATTTTCCTTGAGATCTTCCGCTTAACTTATTTGATATGTCGGATAATTAAATCCACCGGCCGGGTTAGACATAATCAAAACTTATAAGCATCCTCAAGAGAGTATCATCAACCTCCTATTGGAGACGTGGATTCCATCAATAGCAATTATTCATCATACAAGCGTTATTGTCACCCAACTTACCAAGCCTATTGATCCATAGTAGAATCTCACTCTTTAATAAATCAAAATGACAAATAACAAATGCACATGTTTAAGAACCATTTTAGGATTAAGAGCATAAGCAATCATAATAAAGATGGGGTGTAAATTATTTTTCTAGTCAGTACAAAAAATAATTACCCCAACTTGGTCCGTTCAATACACACAAGGTGTACTAGTACAATCACCCAAAACCTATCAACCGGTCTTTTATAGTCAAGATAAACTACGTAAGATGAACTGCACTACAACCTTTATCCAATGGATTATCCAAGTCCATCTAAGGTTGTGAACCTCAACTTATAATTCACAAGGAACCGATAATCTGATCCTCTGTGTGTAAGCCAAACTCTACACACCAGATTATCTACAATGTAAATTAAAGGATTAAATTAAAAACAAGCACAATATTTCAAACAATATAATGCAAGCATTTACCAATAATAATTCTCATCAAAATGCTAAGACCATCTTAATAATAGAGTTTATTACATAAGTCATGGCTTTTAGAACACTGCTCTAACAGTACGTGGGTTAGTTTAAAAGTAGTCGATAGGTAAGAATCCAAGTCTACAAATTCATTTAGAAGACCATGCTTTGCAAAATAAGCTTTCATATGCTAAATCAAAACAAAAGCATGAAAATAGAAGACTTAACATGTGGGCCCACCTTCCGTTATTCACAAAACACTGTTCATTTGACCACCCGTTCTACCCTCTTATCCCACTATGGTCATTACTTGCATGCCTTCTCTATTTTACTGTCTAGCATGATTGTACACCTATTCACGAACCTACCCAAGCATGTGAAGGAACTTAGACCCGTTAATTGCATGCACATACTCTCTCTTACTCCACCACGATCAAATACATATGAAAATATATATTCCAAAAAAAAATGTATGCATACAAAACCATCATGCAAGCATGCTAAGCCGTGTCATTTTCCTCCCTTTATTTATATAACAAAAATGGATGTACATATGAAAATTGTCCCCTTTTTTTCTTTTCCAACCCAAACCTATATTCGCATGCTTACTATCCCACTGTGATTAACTTATATATACAAGCATGCCTATAAACACATACGTATAAATACTACACAACCAACTATTTGTATCACAAAATATTTAGAGGAACAAAACATATATATAAACAAAAGGCTAGAGCAAAAGGGTCAAAAGAATACCACGGCCCGTGTGGACCCAGGAGACTCCGCCTCGGCCTCGTCGAGATCGTTCATCCCATCGTCATCCCCCTCCTCCTCATCCTCCTTGAACACGGCCTCCTCGGCCTCAGCCTCGACGCCAACCCCGGCCTCCATTGCCCCCATATCTACACCCTCGGTCTCCTCGGCCTCAACCCTGACACCACCAACCTCCTCCATGCCCACCGCACCGGAGGCCAGCCCCTCGAACATGCCTATAGCCCTTTTTTCCTCCTCCTCAGCCCTGGCCTCTTTGGCCTCCCATTCTAACATCCCAACAATGACATCCAACAATGCTCTCACATCCTCACTAACACCCTCGGCCTTGACTCCTTCGACTGCGCCCTCAGCCGGTCACCCAACCTCCAAAACCACCACTGGTTGATCCCCACGCTTCCTTTTACGCGTGTACCCAATCACCCCACTAGTAGAGCCACTCCCAACCTCTAGTACAGCCCCCAAAGGCGTGCACGTACCCTCATCCATATCGGTGCCCACTGACGGCATCTCCGCCGCACACATAGCCTTCCCCATGATCTCCACCTCCACCCTCTCGCTCTCTGATGATGAAGAGCTTGGGCTACGCTCTCCACGAGCCACCCGTGGTCGTTTCCTCCTCAAAGCAATTGCCTTCGACCTTGTCATCTTCCTTGGATTGAAAAGAAAAGGGAGAGCCCAAACCTAGGGTTTCAAAATCAAGAGAGAAGGACGGATCTTAGGTCGAAATGAAAGGAGAGAAGACGAAATCAAAGTTTTTTTTTTTGGTTTAAAACAAAGAAGAAGTAAAGGAGGGAGAGGAACCATTTTTAAAATGCACGGAGAGAGAGAGGGTTTTTCAGTTATAAGGGACCGAGTTATGGGGCGGCTACCCACGAGTAGCCGCCCCCTCTCGGGCGGCTAGTTTCAACTAGCCGTCCCTCCCAGTTTTCCAACTTCCACTTAAGACCCCTTTCCAAACTTCTTTCCAAACCCTAAATTCAAGTTTTCTAAAAACGAACAACCATATATTGGTTTATTTCGAAACACTACTTGATCGAAACATGACTTTCCGAAAGTTTCACCACACTTCCAGTACCATTCAGTTCGAATTTCTTCAGTTCTGGTTCTTTATAGAGTTTCTATCCTTCGAATGATCCAATTCACCAACTCAACTCTTTACTTGCTTTCTGTCGGCGATATCCCCTCCTTACTAAGTTTTCCCAAGCATGGGAATGGTAGGCACGAGGAAACTGACGCTGGGCTGCTCCGTGCACGATAGCTAAAGAACCCAGACCGCGGGTTGGATCACTCACCATTTGCTTTTCCCGCCTTCCACCTGGATCATCCTTTCGGTTGAAAATTTTAGTCAAGACCTAGCCTCTGACAGTCTAAATCAACTCCCTGAATAGTATTGTTCGTGTTGTCTTGACTTCTTGAACCTTGGCCCAAACCCTAAAAACCCTAAACCCTGGCCCAAACCCTAAAAACCCTAAACCTGGCCCAAACCTAAAATCATGGAAAGGGGGCGGCTAACCAAAACTAGCTGCCCCATACTAGGTGGCTAGTTTACACTAGCCGCCCCCCTGGCGGACCCTGAACCGCTTCCCTGGATGGGACATAAAGCAGCAATAAATGCTGATCATTGCGTTGGGTTGTGACATTTAGCCACCCCATCTTGGCCGGTTCAACCCAAGTAACTGACCCGAGCCACCGCTTGTCAGAGTTGGGATGTTTGGCAGGTCATGATTGGGGCGGCTACCAGGAAGTAGCCACCCTTCACTTGGTCTCTAACAGAAGAAGCAGAGAATTAATGAAGGGTATAATCAAACACACTATTAACCAATCCATTCTATTACCCCCTGGATATTCCCCTGCCTCTTTTTTACTATAAATAGAGGAGGTCCCAAGCCTTTCTAACATATTCACCATCATCAACACATATTCACACACCTTCATAATTCCCAACCTCCAATTCCCACACCCACTACTTGAAATCCCTAGAGAAAAAGAGAGAGAGAGAGAGTCCCATTTGTGAGAGAAAAACTCATTCCCTAGACAAAATCACCCTCAATCCACCCTCCAAAACCCGGTTAAACCCAGCTTAACCTCTGCCAAAATCCAAATCCATTCCCTACCCAAGTTCTGCCCAGGTTGACCCAGGCCCCGGATGGCTAACCCTAGCTAGCCGTCCCCTACCCGACGGCTCAAACCCACTAGCCACCCCTTGTCTGCACTCCACCTGACTCAAGACTCCTCTAGCCAAGCAAAAGCAAAATAGATTACCAGTTTTTCACATCTGTGTACGGTATATTTGTATCGCAGAGCGGAAACCCCACAAACTCCCCCACGTAGGCGATCAAATCCGACCCAACTTTTTCTGTTTTTTCAAAAAGCAGGTGGCGATCACACACACCCCTGAATCCGAGGGGGTAGGGGCTGTGGGAGTTAGTGAGGATGTGAGGGCATCGCTGGATGCCATAGTCGGGATGCTGGATAGGGAGGCCATAGAGGCCAGGGTTGAGGAGGAGGAAAGAAGAGCTACGGGGGCTTTCACGGAGTTGTCTCTGGAGCGGTGGGCATGGAAGAGACTGGGGGTGTTAGGGGCAAGGCTGGGGAGGCCGAGGGTGTAGACACAGGGGCCACAGAGGCTGGTGTTGGTGCTGAGGCTGAGGCCGTGTTTGTGGGAGAGGGAGACGACGACGGGGAGGGGGATGATGATGGGATGGACGATCCTGACGAGGCTCAGGCGGACGCTCCTAGGTCCACACGGGCCGTGGTATTCTTCTAATCCTTCTACGCTAGCCTTTATTCGTGTATATGTGTATATATTTTTTTATAGCATGAATAGGTAATAGTGGGTGATATATGTTTCTAATATGCATGCTTGTATGTATAGTTTGATCACGGTGAGATATGTAAGTATGCTGATATGGGTTTGTTTTATAAAGGGGGATAATTTTTTTTATGCACACATCTATGTTTGTTCTATTTTAAAAGAAGAGAGGAATGGTATGACTAGCATGCTTCCATGTGACGGTTTTTGTATGCATACAATTTTCGAGGTGTGTCTCCATATGTGTTTGATCATGGTAGAGTAAGAGGGAGTATATGCATGCATTTCATATGTCTAAGTTCATATGCTTGGGTGGGTTTGTGGAAAGTATTTAAGCATGATAGACGGTAATACAAAGAAGGTATGCAAGTAATGACCATGGTGGGATAAGAGGGTAGAATAGGTGATCATATGAAAAGTGTTTTGCAAATAAGGGAAGATAAATCTTTATATGAGGTTTTCTTTAATTTTCATGCTCTTGTTTTTATTTAGCATGTGGAAGTTTTATTTTGCTGAGCATGGTTTCTAAAAAATGAATTCGTAGACTTGGATTCTCACCTTTCAATTGCTTTTAAATTTACCCATGTTCCCTTCGTTCGTTTGTAGCGGCCGAATCGTATTCAGGCCCTTTGGCATGGGACGAAGAGATGGTACGATGCCTTGGGCCAGGGGGAGAGCAGTTTGGTGGATGGGGTGGGCTTTTGTTCTTTCTTTCTGATCGAGTTGTTCCATGTCCATCGGCCTTATGTGGAGACTTTGGCGGAGAGGTGGGATCCAGAGAATTGTGCCTTTATCCTTCTCACCGGTGCTGTCATGCCGACCCTTGAGGATGTTCAGCGAATCACTGGTCTTCCAGTATCGGGGGAGGCGGTGATTGCGATCACTCTTGCCGATTACAAGGCACTCTTCCAGGAGCTGATTGGGGAGTGGGAGTTCGTCAAGCGAGAGCGGACGCTGAATCAGATCCCTTTGGGACGGCTTTCAGGGTAGTATGGCCTTGGTTCCTTCACAGAGTGCCAGAAGGGCGAGGCTGCAGCTAGCTTTGAGAGGAGATGGACGATGATCGAGGCGAATGAGGAGGTCGCGTGCCCACAGAGGGCACGGAGGGAGCTTAGGGCGTTCTTCCTTTACTTCTTCGGCCGGGTCCTTTTTTCGACGGCCTCCGACAAGGTCTCCTCTCATTCCTTGTTGCTGATATGGGACTTGGAGGGCATGAGGCGCTTTGTTTGGGGAGCCGCGATGCTTGTCCACCTCTTTGTAGAGCTCTCGAAGAAGGTGAAGAGGGCTGGGGGTAAGAATCTGTGCGGCATTGCTCCATTTCTCCAGGTATGCGTGAGTAGAGGGTGTTTCTTAGTTGATTTGACTCACTTGATTTTGATGATTTCTCCCTCGCTTCGCAGGTCTTTGGGTACGAGCATTTTGCGATTGACCGTCCGACCCCAGCGCCGTTCAACCGTGCTCTGCCTTGGGCTATGAGATGGGTGCCCCGGGGATCTTTGCGCTTGCACCACCTCGCTCATTTTTGGGAGGCCTTCCGTGTCTTGACAGAGGAAGAGGTATATTTTTTTTTAGAGTTTGCTTGGCTTGTATCTGATTTCCTTTTGATTAAGCGCTCTTCCTGTCTCTTTTGATGTTTTGTAGATGATTTGGAGGCCCTACGCGGAGGAGGAGGTCCCTGAGGAGTTGTCATGGGACGTCTGGCTGATCTATTTTAATGAGGTCATGTTCCATGCGATCAGCCGGGTTGTCCGCCAACTTGGGTACCACCAGTGGGTGCCGGATCCTTTGCCGCGGCGTCCTTCGATTTCGTGGCTAGAATTCCTCGGGACATGAATCTCCTGAGGAAATATGCAACGTATGTGGCGGGATGGATGAGCCGGGGTTCCTTGGAGGAGCGTCATCTCGAGGTGACTTCGAATGATGACTACTTGGCTCGGTATCATCAGGAGTACGCGAACATCCTTGGGACGATGGAGGAGGAGATCCCGGATGCCTACGTAAGTTAGAAACCCTCTTTCTCTTTCTCTTTTTTTTGTTCTCTTCTCGTTTGAATATTTCTGAGTAGTGCCGCTTTTGCAGGTTGAGTTGAATGAGATGGAGAAGAGGCTCAAGCCCGTCAATGAGCACCTCCAAGCGCGGGCCAGGCAGATAGAAGTGTTGCGGGTGCAAAGGAGGCGCTTGCGGGACTAGGTCCGGGTCCTTGAGGCTCAGGTGGATGCTCTGTCGAGAGCGAGAGCCGACGGTGCTTCGTCTTCTACCGTTCCTCCTCCTTCCATGATTTTTGAGTGGGAGCTCGAGTTGACGAGGGAGTTGGATATGGCCCGGAATGAGTTGGTGGCCACAAGGATGGAGCTTGGCCAGGCAAGAGGTAGGGCCATACGTGCTGAGGAGGAAATAGGCCGACTGAGGTCCATGGTGGCACCAAGAGAAGAGGAGTTCATCTCTTTGGGTCGCGAGAGAGACTCCCTCCAACGAGGGTGTCGGAGTTGGAGGCTTCAGCGGGCGTTCCCGGGGGTTTGATGGGGGATTTGCTTCGCTCCCCTTTAGGTGGCCCAGGACAGAGATCGAGAGGCACTCCGATTGAGCGAGGACAGGCTCCGGGCTGCTGAGGTGAGATCACAGGAGCTCGAGGAGAGGTTGAGAGCGGTGGAGACGCGTCTCCATGGGAGATTGGAACGTAGAGAAAGAGATATTCAGCAGGTCCTCTGGGAAGCCACCGTGCAAGGGAAGTTGGTTGATGGAGGGGTTATGACTGAGGCGGACCTCGACCTTCTTCCTCTTGAGCCCGAGCATTCTGTCTCGGCTTCTTTGGCTACCGGGGCCACCTTCAGTCGCGCTTCTCACCCCTCAGCGTCCAGGAGTCCTGGGATATATGCGAGGGCCGCATCTTTAGTTCGAGAGACTCCTACCGCTCCTGATGCTCCAGAGGTCCAGTATTCTAATCAGCCACCGCTCCCTTCCCAGCCAAGTCAGGATGTTCCTCCTACTCAGCCTCCCGGGGATGACGATATGCCGAGGTATAGCTTTTGGTGTCTTGGTTTTGGATAGAAGAATAGTATCTATGCAAGAAATTCAAGCTTTGCTTGTCTTCTTTCTGACTTAGGTGATATTTCGGTGATGCACGACTCAAGACATTTAGAGTTTGTAGTATTTGAATGATTTATCTCTTCTTTCTCACTTTTGGAAATCCTTTTTTATGCAATTTTAAGCTTTGAAAATAATTTATGTTTATGGTCTTGGTGGGACAATTTTATAATTTCCCCTTTATATGCATGATTTGGTGTAGTTAACATGGATATTTAGAAAACTCTTTTTTGTTAATTTTCTTGGACGTGTATGTGTGTGTAAATGAATCTCGGTCCTTATAGGTTTGATTCATGGATGGACGTATGATTTTGAGATATGGTTGTTTTCGAAGTATATTTATATAGGTTTTATGAATGTATATGCATATGAAATGTGTGTATGCAATTTTTGGAAAGAAATGCTCTCAACAGGTATTGGAAACTTGAAGATTTGATTAAAACGGGACTGACAGCAGGTTCTTGGGCAGCAGGCAGTGGGCGGCTAGTTAAAACTATCCGCCCAATGAGGGGCGGCTAGTTTTGTTTAGCCACCCCTTGCCTGGGGCATTTTACCTGAAAAAGAAGGGGGGCAGGGGTGGAGGCGGCTAGTGCATTCTAGTCGTCTAGTGAGGGGCGGCTAATTGAGTTTAGCCGCCCCTTGTCTGGGGCAATTTGTGGTTCTGCTACTTCTGTCTGCTGCCGCTGAAAGTCTTCACGAGTGCTTTAACCCTCAAGACCTATAAAAACATCCTTTCCATGGACCAAGTGTTAAATTCGTCCAGATTGTGCCCCTGCACTGACTTTCGAGCTCTTCTTGCTTGAATCGTCAAGGGCTACAATCCATCTTAAGGTAAATGAAAAACTAATGCGAGAAAGTAAAGTGCAGAAAACCATGCTTTAGTACGCAAGGGAGGGAATCCAAGTGCCTAAGTGAAGAAGAATCTTAAATATGTGTGAGAGTGGGATTATTTCTTCTTAAGCATGTGCGGAAGGGCATGAAATGAGTGAAATGGGGACAATCTTAGTCTTGGTACGGGGAGCCAATTACAATATTTTAGGGAAATTAAATGCCTAAGTGTTTTGAAAAAGGAAAATGCAAGCTTATGCGTAAGTGTAAGTGGCATAAGGGAGCATTTTAATTCTTCAATTGTTCTTTATGTGAGAGGGCAATGTTTTCAACTCTCCTAAGTAAAAGATACCATCAAGTCCCTATAGAGGGACTCTTGTGGTCACTCATGTCCAAACCAGGGTTGTATTTGAAAGGTATAAGCCTTGGGTGTCGGTTTTCTGGGTTCATGGTTTTCAAATGCTTGATTATATTATTCTAATCATGCTGAAAAATCTATAAATGCACCAGGAATCAAGTCAAATAAGCTTCCTTTGGACAGGCAAGTCTTTAAATAAACTCATGTAAGTGTGTGTAGTTATAATCATAGAAAAGGTCTACTTTTGGTCGAAATTTCACCTTTCCTAGTAGACATAGTCTAATTTAAAAACCCTTTTGCAAAAATAAAAGCTGAGGGGGGAATGGGGTAAGAATAATATCTTTCTTTTGGGCAATATTTAGAATTGTCCCAGTCTAGCATATGTCTTACTTTCTAGGTCCCTCTGGCTTTCTTCTTTTTACCACTTCTTTATTTTTGGGTAGAAAGTACAACCCGCTTGTTCGGATCTGTACTAGTATAGCCGTTGTTTAGCATATACTGTGTGTAAAGGCGTGAAACCCTGCTAATGTAGATAGTTTAACCCGTTCACTTGGGTGTTATTTTTCTTTTGTTGGCCTCTCATTGCTTGATTTTTTTTATTTGAGGGGGGGGGGGCTCTTCTGTTTTTCACCCCGATTCTTCTCGTGCTTCCCCTCTAGAAGTGTTGGTATAGTGCCAGAGCCAGTTTTGGGACATATGTTAGGTCTAGGCAACTCCTCATCATGACCTTGGGTTAATACGAGTAGTGGCGGAAATAAGGGAGGGATGCTTCAGGTTTTAAAATTGTCCCAGTCTACGGGGTAGGTAATTTTTCTTCTATCAAGTGAACCGATTCTTGAGTCATACATGTGTGAAGGAAGTGGCATGATTGACGGATATGAGTTTAAATAACTACAAGTTTATCTTAGAAAATCTTATATTTCTATCATCAAGTGCTAAACACTGGAAATTGCGGGAAGGAAGAATAATATTTCTCAAGTATTGAAAGTTTTACACATGGAATTTCTTCAGATAAAGTGCATTCCACGAACCTAAAACTTCGACTCCCTCGGCGTCTACCAAGCAGTAGGCATTCCCGGAGTAGGCATGGGTGATCACATAGGGTCCTTCTCATGTGGGTTGTAGCTTTCCATTTGGGCGAGGCTGCCTTGATGGCATGATTTGCTTGAGTACTAACTCCCCAATTTTGAATTTTCTTTCTATTACTTACTTTTCAAATGCCTTTGCCACCCTTCTTTGGTAGGCCTGGGCGTTGTCTACCGCTCTTAATCTTTTTTCGTCTAATAGTTCGAGGCGTAGTAGAAGTGCTTCTCTCCTTTCTTCAATTTGGTGGTCTTCTTCTAGTACTACTCTTAAGGATGGAATGAGAATTTTGTAAGGTACTACCGCTTCTACCCCAAATGTGAGTGAATAGGGAATTTGGCTAGTGGGTGTCCTGATGAAAGTTCGGTATGCCCAGAGGGCGTCTACCAATTTATCGGGCCAATCAGTAGCCTTGTGGGTTTCTACAGTCTTTTTTATAATTCTGAGCAAGGTTTTATTGGTAGCCACTACTTGCCCGTTTCCCTGGGGATAATATGGCGTGGAATGGTGGAAGTTCTATATGATGTTTATTGCACAGGTCTTGAAACTCCTGGGTGATGAATTGGGGGCCATTATCCGTTATGATCATTTTGGGGGTACCGAACCGTGCAAGGATGTGAGTACGAACAAAGCGAGCCAGGGTAGAGCTATTAATTACTACATAGGATTCGGCTTCAGCCCATTTGGTAAAGTATTTTGTAGTGGTAAGGATAAAGGCCTTTTTGAGTGGTGTTCTCTATAGTGTCCCGAAACAGTCCTATCACATCTAATGCCCACATAGAAAAGGGCCATGGCGAAGTCATGGGATGTAAGGAGGATGCTGGTGCATGTATCTTATTGGCATGGGTTTGACATTGAATATAGCGCCGAACGTATTTGTTGCAGTCTCCTTCAAGCGTGGGCCAGTAGTAGCCCATTCTTAGTATCTTTTTCACTAGCATCTGGGCATTAACATGCCCTCAACACTCCAAGTGAGCTTCTTCTACGATGGTATACGCTTCTTCATCGTCTAAGCATCTGAGTAGTTCTTCGTTAAAGGATTTTGAAAAAGCATTCCCCCTCGGAGGTAGTATTTAGTTGCTATCCTTTTAACTATTTTCTGGTCATTGATAGTGGCGTATCCTGGGAATGAACCGTCTTCGAGATAGTTTTTTATGTCAAAGTACCATGGGTTTCCGTCGTCCATATCTTCCAGATCTAGGGCTAGGATTTTGGTGGTACTAGTGACTTTGTCCGCTTGGTTTCGTAGTTTCAAGAGGTTTCGAGTTCCACAGTCTCGAAGTTTGGTGGCAGGTGTTTCTAGTTTCTGGATAGTGACGGTTTCAGATGCCCTAGATATGGGGAAGGTAAGTGATGAAGCTAATGAGGCTAGAGAATCCGCGAGAATGTTGCCTGTCCGAGGTATAAAAATGTGAGTGACTTTGTGGAATTGCTTTAATAGGATTATGGCTAGTTCTCTATATGGCTTTAGTTTGGGGTCCTTAGTCTGGTACTTCTTCAGAGTTTGACGGATCACTAAGAGGGAGTCCCCAATGATGTCTAGATTTTTTACTCCTAGGGTTAGAGCTGCCTTCAGACTTGCTATCAGGGCTTCATATTCAGCAATATTGTTGGTGGCGTTGAACGTAAGCTGAAATGCTCGTGGGATAATGACGCCCTCGGGGGAGATTAATGCTATTCCTATTCCCTTCCGTTGTTGATTGACTACTCCCTTGAAGTATAGTGTCCAAGTCTTCCTACCTTTTTCTTCGATAAGTGCAAACATTTCTTCATCTGGGAAGTCAGTTTTCACTGGTTCGTAATCAGGGAGAGGGAGTTGAGCGAGGTGGTCAGCGATAGCTTGACCTTTGATGGACTTTTGGGTAGCGTATGTGTTATCAAACTCATTTAACTGTACTTGCCATCGGATCAAGCGACCAGTTAATACAGCTTTCTCAAATAGGAACCTTACTGGGTCCATTTTGGCAAAGTACTTGACTTTGTGGGCAAGAAAGTAATGGCGCAATTTTTGGGAGGCCCACACTAATGCTAAGCAAGTTTTTTCTGTGGAAGGGTAGGCTTTCTCATACTCAACTAGTGTTTTACTTAGGTAGTAGATAGCCTTTTCCTTCCTTCCCATATCGTCATGTTGTGCAAGTACTGCACCGATGGCTTCCTTGGTTGTAGCTACATAGAGGAGCAGGGGTTGCCCAGGTACCGGTGCTGAGAGGACCGGGGGATTAAGAAGGTACTTTTTTAAGCTATCGAAGGCCCTTTGGCATTCATTATCCCAATTAAACTTAATTCCTCCTTTTACCAGTTTGTAAAAGGGGCGGCATCTTTCGGCATGCTGTGAGATAAATCTTCTGATGAACTGCAGTCGTCCGATGAGTCCTCTCAATTCCTTTAGGTTCTTGGGTGGGGGCATGTGGGCGATGGCCTTTGCCTTGGTTGGGTCTACTTCAATTCCCCTTTTGCTCACCATGAATCCCAAGAGTTTTCCCCAAGAGACACCGAAGCGACACTTCTTTGGATTCATTTTAAGTGAAAATTCCCTGCATCTCTGCAACACTTGCTTAAGTGTATCTACATGCCCCAATCGAGTCCTAAATTTAACCAGGATGTCATCTACATAAACTTCTACTAGCTTGTGCATCATATCGTGAAATATTGAAGTCATGGCTCTTTGGTATGTTGCACCCGCATTTTTAAGTCCGAAAGGCATTACTACATAGCAGTAAGTCCCCCAGGGTGTAGTGAAGGAAGTTTTTTCCTGGTCTTTTTCTGCCAATCTAATTTGATTGTATCCAGAAAAGCCATCCATGAAAGAAAGCATCTCATAACCTGCCGTGTTATCGACAAGAAGGTCAATATGTGGGAGTGGGAAGTCATCTTTTGGGCATGTTCGATTGAGGTCCCTGAAGTCGATGCACACCTGGATCTTGCCATCCTTCTTGGATACCAAAATGATATTAGCTACCCATTTTGGGTATAAGACTACCCTGATAAATTTAGCCTGGTGGAGCTTGTCCACCTCATCCTTAATTTTTAAAGCTACCTCAGGATGAAGGCGCCTTAACTCTTGTTTTACTGGTTTGGCATTAGGCTCTAGAATTAATCGGTGCTCGACTAAAGAGGTGTCGAGTCCGGGCATGTCTTTGTAAGACCATGCAAATACATCATTATACTCACGTAGTATTTCAACTAGGCTTTCTCGCTCGTTGTGTTTCAGCTCTGCGCTAATTAAAATGATTTTGTGGTCAGCCTCAGTCCCCAGGTTCAGCTCCTCTACCTTTTCGTCAACTTCTTTTGTCTTTTCATCAAATCTTTGAAGGCTCTGCTCAAATTCCTTGGATATGTCTTCTTCTTCACTGTCGTTCTCATCACAGATCTCGAAGATTCCCAGACGATCGTCTAAGTTTTCTACATTATCGAGGTCCGATTCTTCTATGACTGCTATTGATTCAAATTTTTCCAAGCCTAAAATTGCCCCGCTATACCCTTTTATGCTACTAATGATTTGGTCAGGTATTTGACTTCTAGTAAGTTTGTTCGTTCTGAATGTGGTATCAGGGTTAGGACCCTTGGCTTGACTAGCTAGCCGTTGTAGCTTGTTCAGGAAATCAGAGTTATTACTGAAAGGGTGCCATGCTAGGGTGAAGTCATCTTTGTCGAATAGGGATCCTAAGGTTTTGGTTTCCATCCTAAAGGTGATTTTTGTTGTTTTTTTTGTTTTGTGTGTTTTTGTTTGTTTGTGTTTTTGTTTTTTTTAGTTTTTTTTGTGTTTTAAAAATAAAAGGACACTTATTATTTACAACCTACTGGATTGGTCCAAGCGTTTTAATCGACTTTCCTCCAACAGCTGGAGCTCCTTTGTTGCGATGCTTGGGCACTGTGAGGGAAGAGTGCTTGGTCAGCTGGGGTGTCATCGTTCGGCGGTGAGTGTGTGCTTAAATATTCATCATGGTGCGGGAATAACCAGTCATGTCATGCCCCAGGGCGGCCGTCCCCGAAATGTGGCAAATATATAAATGATATCAGTAATCCATACACGAGGTCAAATAAATACTCCACAAGAGAAAAGGGCAATACACAAGTAACTGACATCAAATATATACAAATGGCGGAAGCTCAAATGACTAAGTCTGTAATTTAAAGACATATTACAGACTAGAGTACACAATCATCTGTCCTGTGAGAGCCAATATATAACAATAACAGACATCAACAGTCTACATACCGTGCGCAAGCACAAGTATAATACATACAATAAAAAGGGAATGCTGATAGCCTCCGACTCGCAAGACATCCAACGCGAACGCGTCTCCTACTCGTATTGCGTCACGGGAACTCTTCTCTTGGATCCGACTCAGCGTCATCTGGAGAAAAACATAGGCGAGGGGTGAGCTACAAGCTCAGTGAGTGGTCAGAAACCAAACACCAACACAACATTCGATCCTAAGGCAATCACCTATCAAGGAAACCATGGGTAGAAACCCAACGGTTAACAAGGTCACACGGCGGTACAACCATACCTCACCCTCGCCCTAGCCCCCACAGGGGTGAGCCTAGGGACTTGGAGGACAAAACTTGCTGTTCTACACCGTTCGTCATCCGGTAGCGCTCTCCCGGGCAGCTTCTACATGGAGCCAGCCACGGTCAGTACACTATCGACAGCGTCGATGGTACCTACAGGTGGGGGTCCACCCAGGGCGGCTCGTACCTAGGAAGCATCCACATGGATCCGGCGAAGGGGAGAACGATAATTCATGCTCGCAATATCGTCCGGTGGTCCACCCTCGTGTAGCCTCACCTGGTACACTCCCATGATCAGTACATCCGCCGAATGCATCGGGAGTACCTACAAGTGGGAGTCCTCTATCAGGGCAGCTTCAACGTCGGGGCCCCGATATGACGATATTGGGAGGACCCATTACATGCTCGCACGCGAACCCTACGGAGAAACCATCTATACAAGCTGATGGGTCGAGTATCAACTTGAGCCCACCCCACTCACGCCAATACCCTCACCCTCACCCTGATGGGTGACATAGGATCTTGGGAGCAATACCCTCACCCTCACCCCGACGGGTGACATAGGATCTTGGGAAATTACACGAACTAGCAGATCGAACCAACGCCGACCCACCACACCCTCACCCTCACCCCCTCCTCGGGGTGACATAGGCTCTTGGGGAAGAGGTCGATTGTTCTACACCGCTCGTCCTCCAGTAGTCTCTCCCGGTGTGGCCCATACTACCTGGCAGCCTCCCGGCACCTCACAGGGTTCAGGCCTCTACCGGACTAGCCTCCCACGATCATTACCTCAGCTGTATGGGCACACCAACACGCGTCATGAGTAGTATTAGGGAGGTCTCCACCAGACTTTACTACGCCGGGCAGTCTCTACTCGGAACCGATGAAGGTAAGAACACCCGACACTCGCGAATACGATCCCTATGGATCTGTCATCATCGGTTATCAAACACCGATAGGCGCAATGAATGCTCATGAATTCCCTCCAGGGCGCATAACTCAGATGCGGGGAAGACTTTTGATTCTAAATGTCGAAGCCATGGTATGACCCCACAAGAGGTCATACACTTGTCTAACACATTAGACAGGAATCAT
Organism: Acorus calamus; assembly: GCA_030737845.1. Taxonomy (NCBI): domain Eukaryota; kingdom Viridiplantae; phylum Streptophyta; class Magnoliopsida; order Acorales; family Acoraceae; genus Acorus; species Acorus calamus. The sequence continues at coordinate 23,077,156 of CM060860.1, forward strand.
GGCCATATCGGCATATATTATATATATGCAATTAATTACCCAGGGATAACTTACTTAAAACATGCATACGAGGCATAATAAAATACAATCACAAAGGTATGACTTAAGCAGGCGTTGGGTATCACCAACTCAAAGGGGAGGGTTAAGCGCGATCCGCGCGACAATAGGTGCATGCCAATAATTCCAAGCAAACCCGGGTCAAGTACGAACTACATCTACTCACTCGGTTCGCGAAAAGAGGGAGGGCGAGAGAGAGGGAATGCCTCATCCCCTCTCGAAGCTGGTCATAGTTTTGCCCCAACAAGATGGGTGCAACAACTATACCACACCCTAGAGTACTAAATCGGGATTATTACGCATACACCCGTTATTAACCCAAGTTAAACATGCTAGATTTGTTCAAATAATAATAAGGGTAATAATTCAAACAAAATTACATAAGTCATGTCATATTCTATACAATACATAGGCAAGTATACGGTAGAATAGGTGTTCTACACAATATACGAGCTATACAACCTAGCATGCATGATATCTAACATATTTAGGGTGCAATTAAAGCCCCATGGAAGCGTGAAGCACGACTACGTGCCTCGAGCGCTCCTGGAAGGGTTGGAATCAAACCACTCACCGATACCCGGGTTGTCGCGCATCCCAACCGACGAGGTCTGCAAGTTAAGGGTACCAAAAGGGTGAGTAAAACCACATACAAACATATAAAAAGCAATTAGGCATGCCTAAGGTTAGACATGCTCGCAAACGGGCTCGAACGCACGCAAGAATGCACGCACGCACGCGTGCCCGATCCCCCCAGACACCCACCCTCAGCCGCCGAAATCGGGCCCCGGGCAGCACCCGCACGCACCCCGGGGAGCCCCGGGCGCAGCCCCGGGCATCCCCGCGCGCAGCGCGCCCAGACTAGGCCCCGGGCAGCACCTCGCGCGACACCCCGCGCGCACTCCCGCGCTCTACCGCGCGCCCCCGAGCGTACGCGCACGCGCCCGCCAGCGACATCCCGCACGCCTGCCTGCGCGCGCATGCGCACGAACAACCCCGCGCGCGTGCCCAGCAGCCCAACATCCCTCTCCAGCCTCCCCCACACCCCCCTAACACCACATCTAGCATGCATGACCTCCCAACACACCCCCAAAGCCAAAAAACCAACTTAAAGAAGAGAGAGAACCTACCAAACATAAGAGGGGGAGGGAAAAGTGAGAGGTTGGGGCCCTCGAGCACACCCACGACCATCTCGACCACCACTACCACCACCACCACCTCTCTTTGGATTCTCTTCTTCATAGGCCTTCACTTTGGCATTAACACAAACACATGGGGTGCTGTTATCAAAAGGGGAGGGAAAGCAATGGATTAGCTAGGGGAGGAGAAGATGAGAAACAACAACACAACATTCACACACAAACCTTGATTCCTTCACTTCCTCCATCAAGTGCTCCTTCTCCGTCACCATCTCTTCCTTCTCCTCCACCCAAAACACACTTCAAAGGGCTGGACCAGAGCAAAAGAGAGCTCAAACAGAGGCTGAAGTCGTGCACATTTAGGGGTTAAATAAGCAAAGGTCGAGTAAATGACCAAGTCATCCTCGGACTTAAAACCTCTGCGCTACCTTCACTTAAACAGCGATAACTTCCTCAATACAGCTCGGAATTGCATGATTCCAGTGGCATTTGAAAGATAAGACGATTATCTACAACTTTCATGTTTACACCCAGATCAAATAACCTCTCCAGCTATTTCACAATCTAGGCTAAACATCTTACAGGGCTGCTGCCTGGATTTCTCAACTTCGGGGTATACTCGGAAAAATACCCATAACCTTTAATATACGAATCCAGTTGATCCAATTCCACTTCTATATGGAAGCTATCCCCAAACTTAACATCTCGTAATAATATCGGATTTTTACCTCATCATCTTGGATTTTAATAAAATCAAATCCGAATACCAATCCGAAACTGCATAATTTCAAAAACGTTATCGGTATTAAACGAAAATTTTATGGGCAGTACTAAACAGTACCAGGACATAATATGCAGTTATATCTTCAATCAGAGTCCTTAAACCCCAGAAGGTAGCTAAAAATAAAAATTTTAGCGACTCCGATCGAAATTAGGACTCTAAATGACACAGGTCTAACAAGTCAAGGGAGCCGGATTGGTAATCTGGCTCTCTTTCTTGGACAACATCAGAGGGGTGTTGGTGTGTGGCTTCTTCAGCTTGTTTCGTGGCTGTTCCCTTAATGAAATGTTCATATAACCCCCAATCACATTTTTTCTTTAATTTAGTGTGGTGTTTGGGTGAGCCAACGCCTCTCTTATCTAACCAGACCGGGAGCTGGATGGGATCTAAGATCCCATCTTTTAGTCCTAAGGCCTTCCCCGGGATGTGACCCATGATCTTCATTATATGCTAGCTGGGATTTTCATTTTTAGGGCGGCATGTCTTTGTAGTACTGGGGGAAGGATCTTGGGGATCCAGCAATTGGCCGGGAAGTCCAGAATGTGGACGGTGGTTTCCATGGACTTTGGGTTTGTGGTTTTATGGCGATGGTCTCATTGTCGGTGAACCTGGCTTTGGGTCCCTTGACCGCATCTCCCCGTATTTTGATTATTTGATTCCCCAAGGAGAATTTCAAACATTGGTGTAGGGGGGAAGAGGCTCCTTTAATAGAGGCCAACCATTTACGACCTAAAATCATATTATAATCCGAATCCATTTCTAGGACATACGCTTCGGCGCTTGTTTCTAAGGGTCCTATTCTTAACTAGAAGCTTTTAAAACCAAGAACCGGACTTGCCATTTTGTCATAGACAAATATATGGGTGTCTGTTTCGAGGAGCGTAGTCATGTGTTCGTTAATGTGTTCGAAGGTGCGCAATGACATGAGGTTTACCCCTGTGCCAGTGTCAATCAAAACTTTATCTATTGGGTACCCCTCGAGGTCAACTGTTATGAACAGGGTGGCGGTGTTGATGACCTTATCATGGATTTCTTCTTTGGGTCTAAAGGTTATCATCGGCCGTAGTCCCGCAGAAGCCAAAGTTATTGGCACACTTAGGGTTGAGATTTGTGGGTCAACTTGGACCCTTTCCATAAACCTTCTTAGAGCATGTTGGTGATGTTCTGAGGTTTCGATTAGTTCTAAGATGGAGATTTTCACGGGGATTCTTCGGAGTTGGTCGAGGATATTGATCCTATCCCCGATATTGGGCTCCTCAGTTTTTGTTTCGGGTACGGGACGCCTATAAGAGGGGACGGCGTTGAAGATTCTTCCTACCCTAGTAGTGTGATGGTTTAAGGTGTCGACCATGGTTTGGGGATGTAACTGTGACGGGTACGGTCTCTTGCCATTTGATAAGGTGGGTGACAGCTGGTGGATTGGTTTAGGGAGGGGAGGCCTTATGGGGTTTGGGAGAATGGGAGAAGGGGCCGGTAGAATGGAGAAGGGGCTGGGATAATGGGAGCAGGGGTTGGGAGAATGGGAGCAGGGGCTGGGAGGATTAAGCCACCTGGAATGATCCTGGGTTGTTCGCGGCCAACAGCCCTTATGGTGTAAATGCTTTCGAAGCTTAGACTTTTTGGCTCTTCTCTGAGGACTTCCGTGGTTAGTTTTGGGTTTTGTGTTTTGGTTTTTACAGGGCCAGGTTTTTCTGGGGCTTGCCTGGGTAGTGGATTCGATTGGGCCTTTGGGGTAGCCAAGCCGCTCCTAAGTCCTCTGATAGTGGCCCAGTCTAAGCGTCTTTCTTCTTCAAGGTCGTAAACAATGTCTCGAAATGAGAAGCATTGTTCGATAGTGTGACCGTGATATTGATGATATGGGCAGAAAAGGGCGGTGTTAGCATTGATAGGTGAAGGCTCGACTGTGGGCAAGGGAAGGTTATTGGTTCCTATCAGGGCTTTGAAGATGTTCCCTAGGGTTTCTGGGAGGGGTGGATAGCAACTCCTCTTACTTAATCCTCTTGGATCATAGGAAGGTGTAGCCTCTTTGTAGGGGCTTGGTGTAGGCTGCTTAGGGGTTGGGTTTTGGTTCATAGGAAAGTGGAATAGAAAGGGGTCCTAGGATGACCTTGTCTTGAAATTATGGGGCTTTGGACTGGGGAACTTTGGATTATTGGGTTCCGTTGTGTCGGCACGGGGACGGGTACTGATCGGATAGTAAAATTTTGGTTTGGTTGCCGAGACGGGGCATATCCGGGTGAACCGGGCGTGTGTACTGTCTCAGAGCTGTTCCTCGATCAGAAACCCGCGCTCCGTTCAGGCAGAGTGCCAAAACTTGTGTAATCCCCTCTACAGTGGGGGTTTGCGCCTTACGTGGCGGTTGTCCAACCCTATGACTGATAGGTGGGGACTGGGTTTGGACTATTGGGGCTACACAATGAGAAATCCTATTGTGGCAGTCAATTAGAAGCTAATACGTAGTACAGTCTCCGTATGAAAGGCTCGTACGAAGCTCTGGACTTAGGCTCTGTAACATCATGTCAATTTTTGACATTCTGTGAGTTGCAGGCCGGTTCGGTGGACAAGTGTGCGCCACCGAGACATGTATTGTTCAAATTCCTCCCTAGGCCTCATTCTCTCTACGGTTAAATCTAAAATAGAGGGGGTTCTGATCCTCTGGTATCCGTAGCGGCCTAAGAACTTCTCGCTTAGAGCTGAGAAGTTCGATAAGTGATCTACAAGGAGGGTGCAGAACCATTGCAATGCATCTCCTTCCAATGATTTCTGGAAGAGGAAGACTACCAGAGGTTGATTATCTAGAAACGGTCGGGCGTCTAGATGAAAGGCCGTTAGATGAATGTCTGGGCCTCCACGACCGTTATACCAGCGGAATTTAGGGATTTTGTATCCCTCTGGTAAGTGGACTGACGGGATTTGTCTCAGATTTTGTAGAGACATGTGCTTGGGGCCGAGGGACCAGTCTCGGAGAGGATTCTCGGGATGGTTTCATCTAGTGTTTCTTCCCTGGGAGGGCTGCCTAGCGGTCCCGGGTTTGGGGTGGCCTGGTAAGGGCCTGGGGTAGAAACGATCAGGAATATTGGATTTGCGGGGGAAAGGGGGGCGAATGAAAAGATGCTCGGATTGATTGAGTGACTGGTGTGGACGGGGTTTTGGGAGAGGCTTGGGGGTTTTTGACTGGGGTCTCCTGTCTCAAGGTCATGGTATGACGGTAGTTAGCGAGGTCATGAAACATGTCCTCTACTGTTTGGTACCCTAGACTTGCCATCTGTTCCTCTAGATGGGTCAGGAGTTGTGTGGCCTGACCCTCTTGGGTGATTCTCTCCTCTAGTATCTCCTCCTCTAGATGGGATTCCATGATGAGTGTGGAACGCTTTAAGGGAATGAATGCATGTATAAAGCAGTAGAGGATTATGCAGCGGTGTGCGGCTTACAAAGCAGTAAAGGATTGCACAGCAGTGTGCGGCTTACAAAGCAGTAAAGGATTGCGCAGTGGTGTGCGGCTTACAAAGCAGTAAATGATGCTGTGATGCAAAGTAGAGGAGGATCTGATTCAGGGGGTGGGAAACTCTAACCTTCCTAGAGGGATGATAGCATTCTAGTCAAGCTTGTAAAAGGGAGGCAGAAGAGGATTACCTTTTGTTGTTTTTCACGAGGGATGTCCCATCGTGATTGCCAGATTTATCGGTGTGGGATTTTGTCGGTGCTGAAAAATCCGACGGGGTGTGTGTGTGGGGGTTCTTCGGGGATTCGGATCCGATGCGCACCTTGGCGGGCTCGATCGGATCGCCTCTCGGAAGGGTGATGGGGTCTCGTTCCCGGTTGAGGCGCCCTGTAGATACCCCAATTTTGACCGTCCAGAAAGACAGAAATACTTCAAGTAACACCCGGAAATAACCCACATTTGGGCATCTAATAGAAAACCAAAAGTTCAGGAAACCGGAAACCCTAACCCTAACCTAAACCAGAAACCCTAAACCCCACACCTGAACCTAAACCCGAGCCAGACCGAAAACCCTAAACCTAAACCGGAAACCCTAACCCTGACCTAAACCCTAGCCCAAAACCGGAAACCCTAACCTAAAATAGAAACCCTAAACCCCAGACCTAACCCTAAACCCTAGCCTGACCGGAAACGCTAACCTAAATCGGAAACCATAACCCTAAACTAGACCCTGGCCCAAACCAGGAACCCCCACCTAGAAAAACTCTCAACCCCAAAACCCTAGAGAAATCCCCAGTCCCTGGCAAGGGGCGGCTAGCCCTAACTAGCCACCCCATACTAGGCGGCTAGTTAGCACTAGCCGCCCCCCTGGCCGACCTTGAACCGCTTCCCTAGATGGGACATAAAGCAGCATTAAATGCTGATCATTGCGGCGGGTTGTGACCTTTAGCCACCCTATCTTGGCCGGATCAACCCAAGTAACCGACCGAAGCCACCGCTTGTCAGAGATGGGACGTTTGGTAGGTCATGATAGGGGCGGCTACCAGGAAATAGCCGCCCCATCCTGGGCGGCTAGTTAGGACTAGCCTCCCTTCACTGGTCCTGACATAAGAACCAGAGAATTAATGAGGGGTCTAATCAAACACACTATTAACCAAGCCACTCTTTTACCCCCTGGGTATTCCCTTGCCTCTTTTTTACTATAAATAGAGAAGGTCCCAAGCCTTTAAACATAATCCACAATTCACATCCACCAAATCCCAATCAACTTGATATCCCATTCCCTTCCCCCACTAGAAATCCCCAAGAGAGAAAGAGAGCCCCTTTTGTGAGAGAAATACCCATTCCCTACACAAAAACACCCTCTGATTCCACCCTTCAGAAACCCGGCTAAGCCTAGCTTAGCCTCTGTCCAAGACCAAACCCATTTCCTACCAAAGTTCCACCCTTCAGAAACCCGGGCTAAACCTAGTAGCCGCCCCATACCCGACGGCTGGATCCCACTGGCCGCCCCCTATCCACACCCTACTTGCACCCCTTTGTCCCAAGACTCCTTTAGTGAAGCCCTGGAAGCAGAATAGGATTACCTGTTATTCACCTCTGTGTACAGTATATCCGTGACTCAGAGCGGAGACCCCACAATCTCCGCACGTAGGCGATCAAATCCAACCCAACCTTTTCCTCCTTTTAGAAAAAGCAGGTGGCGATCACACAAACCTCTCGAATCCTCTTGAGCCGCTATAGGGCGCCTCAACCAGGAACGACACCACCCTTTCGAGACGATCCGACCGAGCCCGCCAGGGCACGCATCCGATCCGAATCCCCGATGAACCCCCACACATGTACCACCACGCGGATTCTTTCCGACACCGACAAATCTGGCGATCACGGTGGGACCTCCCTCGTGAAAAACAACAAAAGATAATCCTCTTCTGCCCCCCTTTTACAAGCTTGATAGAACGCTATCAACCCTCTAGGAAGGTTAGAGTTTCCCACCCCTTGAATCAGATCGTCCTCTACTTTGCATCACGGCATCATTTACTGCTTTGTAAGTCGCACACCGCTGCGCAATCCTTTACTGCTTTGTAAGTCGCACACCGCTGCGCAATCCTTTACTGCTTTGTAAGCTGCACACCGCTGCGCAATCCTTTACTGCTTTGTAAGCCGCACACCGCTGCGCAATCCTTTACCGCTTTATTTGCTGCTATATATTTGCATTCATTCCCTTGAATCGTTTCACACACATCATGGAATCCCGCATAGAGGAGGAGATACTAGAGGAGAGAATCCACCAAGAGGGTCAGGCCACGCAATTCCTGACCCATCTAGAGGAAAAGATGGCCAGTCTAGGATACCAATCCGTAGAGGACATGTTTCATGACCTCGCCGACTACCGTCAGGTCAAGACCTTGAGACAGGAGGCCACTGTCGAAACCCCCAAGGCCATTCCCAAAGCCCCGTCCACACCCAGCCACTCGGTCAATCCGAGCATTTTTTCGTTCACCCCCCTTTCCCCTGCGGATCCAATGTTCCCAACCATTTCCACCCCAGGCCCTTACCAGGCCACCCCAAACCTGGGACCGCTAGGCAGCCCTCCCTGGGGAGAAACATTGGATGAAACCATCCGGAGAATCCTCTCTGAGACTGGTCCCTCAGCCCCCAAGCACATGTCTCTACATAAACTGAGACAAATCCCGTCAGTCCACCTACCGGAGGGATTCAAAATCTCCAAATTCCGCCGGTATAACGGTCGTGGAGACCCAGACATCTATTTAACTGCCTTTTATCTAGACGTCGGCCCATTTCTAGATAATCAACCTCTACTAGTCTTCCTCTTCCAGAAATCATTGGAAGGAGAAGCACTACAATGGTTCTCCACCCTCCTGTAGATCACTTGTCGAACTTCTCGGCTGTATGCGAGAAGTTCTTAGGCCGCTACGGTTACCAGAGGATCAGAACCCCCTCTATTTCGGATTTAACCATAGAGAGAATGAGGCCTAGGGAGGCATTTGAACAATACGTGTCTCGGTGGCGCACACTTGTCCACCAAACCGGCCTGCAACTCACAGAATGTCAAGAAATTGACATGATGTTACAGAGCCTGAGTCCAGAGCTTCGTACGGGGACTGTACTACGTATCAGCTTCTGATGACAGTCTATCCAAAGAATCCGAGGAGGAGGGGCAGAACGAGCCCTTCTAGCTGAACCTCGGCAACCATGACCTCGTCATACTCTATGGTGAAGAAGAAGATGCAGTTCTTGCCCTGCTCGTGGTCATCAACATCGAGTCCGGCGAAAGCGGACTAGAAAACCTGGGAGGAGACGAAGAAGAAGAACCCTTTGAGGAGATCCCTGAAGGTGCTAGCGAAGGACCCGAAGGAGGGGAATGTACATCGGATGATCTGCATCCGGACGATAACGGGTCCTCCAAGAGTACCGACACTGTCGATGGCCCCCGCCGCCCAATGACCATATCATTCACTGACAAAAACCTCCCGGACCCCAGACTGCGAGTCTACCCCCTACACATCCGCGGACGGCTTCAAATGTTGTGGCTAAACACATCTTCGTGGACCCAGGGTCAGGAATGAACATAATGACGTGCTCCACCTACTAGAAGATACCCGGACTAGGCCGTCCTCCCGTCCAACCGGCCCACCATATTATTCAAGCTTTCAACCATACCGGGAAGACTCTTCGTGCCCCCGGAACATTCGAGCTATCCGTCGGCCCTCTCATCTGTGAAGTAGCCTGTTTCGTTTCCGACATCGACACAAGGTACCCATTGATGCTAGGACGACCATAGTTGGACAACATCCAAGCTATCTGTTCCCCCCGGCACCAATGCCTTCGACTGCTCTTCATGAGTCATGTACTGACGATCTGGGGAGAGGCACGCCTCCAGTACGAGAACGAGGACAACTGGATAATACACAATACGTTCACACTAGCCCTGCGACCGGGGAACGAGGATGAAGGTGGTAGCCCACCTGGGTCCCCTTATAACGATGACTATCCCTCGGAAGAAGCGGCCGGGACCTTGCATCCATCAAGCGATCTTACAGAACCCAACTCGATCACCTTCCTCCCCCATGAAGTCGCAAAAGTCGGAGCACGCTCCGCACCCCTCGCAATCACTACCATACTAGGAGGAAGGGAATTCCGGCACATTCTCATCGATACGGGAGCGGAAACTAACGTTCTTACATATTCCGCCTACCAGAAGCTGGAAGGCAGGGTTCCTAGATTGGAGCCCTCGGACGAATACATTTATGCCTTCAACACACACGCAAGAACGCTTGCGGACTGGTCACGCTCCCACTGAAGATCGGGCCAGTCTCCACCATCATCAACTGCATGGTAATGAGCATTCGATCACCCCACCCTCTGATGTGGGAGGACATGGCTCAACAGCATCGAAGCCGTCTCATCCACCTGACACCAATGCCTTCGCTTTCTGTACCGCGGGGGAGTGATATCCATTTGGGGAGAAGCACGCTTTAACGAGGCACGAGCCCAGAATTGGAGCATCTGTGCCATGCGCATCCGGCTAGAGGTGCTTGCATATTGGCAACCAGGCTCCACTGATGAAGAACTGCTCCAGCAAGGAAGACCCTTGAAGAGGCTTAGGGAGGGAGAGTTCGGGAATAGGGGACCCCCACCGGACATCAGCCGGCCGTCAAAAAGGAGCCAACTCGAGGAAGCAATACGAGTCCAAGAACCAGGTACTGATCCCCCCGGGTGAGTCTTCATCACCCTGTACATATTTGTTTACAATTTTTTCCAAAAAAAGAAAATCAAAAGATAAAAATATTTGTTTACCAGCTTTCATCTTCACCACCCTGTACATATTTGTTTACAGCTTTCTCCAAAAGAAAATCAAAAGATAAAAATATTTTTTTACCAGCTTCCGTCTTCATCACCCTGTACATATTTGTTTACAGCTTTTTCCAAAAGAAAATCAAAAGATAAAAATATTTGTTTACCAGCTTTCGTCTTCATCACCTTGTACATATTTGTTTACAACTTTTTCCAAAAAAAGAAAATCAAAAGATAAAAATATTTGTTTACCAGCTTTCGTCTTCATCACCCTGTACATATTTGTTTACAGCTTTTTCCAAAAGAAAATCAAAAGATAAAATATTTGTTTACCAGCTTTCGTCTTCATCACCCAGTACATATTTGTTTACAGCTTTTTCCAAAAAAAGAAAATCAAAAGATAAAAATATTTGTTTACCAGCTTTCGTCTTCATCACCTTGTACATATTTGTTTACAGCTTTTTCCGAAAGAAAATCAAAAGATAAAAATATTTGTTTACCAGCTTTCATCTTCATCACCCTGTATATATTTGTTTACAGCCTTTTTTTTCAAAAATAAAAGGATAAAAAATATTTGTTTACCAGCTTTCATTTTCGTCGCCCTATACATATTTGTTTACCCGCTTTCCTGAAAAGAAACCAAAATCCAAAAATACATGCCAATCAGCTCTCATTCTCCAACTCTGAACATACCTGTTTCCAGCTTTATTTTCACTCTTCTTCACAAAAAAAAAACCGAAAAATATTTTCTAAAACGTGTTTTCCACACTCTCCTTCAAAACAAAAGTTTTACAAAACCGTATTTCTATAATTTCCCCGGAAACAACAAAATAAAACATTTTCCCAAACTTCTTTACATACTTTCCATATGACGGAAACATTTTCTCAAACTTTCTCTACCTGTTTACCAAACAACGAAAATATTTGCAACTGCATTTTCACACTCTTCTTCACAAACGAAAGTTTTCCAAATCTGCGCTTCCACACTCTTCTTCAAAATAAAAAGTTTTGCAAAGCCGTACTTCCTGATTTCCGCCAAAAAGAAAAATGTTTTACGAACTGTCTTTCCATGCTTTTCTTCTAAAAACAAAATCGTTTTCCAAACATTATCTCCATTCTCTTTCCAAAAACATATCTATTCGCCAACGCAAGCCCTTTTCAGAACCATAATTATGCATCTGTTTCCACACTTTCAAAAACATAAAATATTAAAAATACCTAAAAGAGAGAAAAGGAAAAGACGAGAAAAGATTAAGAGCGGCAGACCATGCCCAGGCCTACCAAAGAAAGGTGGCAAGGGCATTTGAAAAGAAGGTAATAAAAAGAAAATTTGAAATCTTGGAGTTAGTACTTAAGCAAATCATGCCATCAAGACAGCCTCACCCAAGAGGGAAGTTGCAACCCACATGGGAGGGACCCTATGTGATCACCCATGCCTATTCCAGGAATGCCCACCGCCTGGTAGATGCCGAAGGAGTCGAAGTTTCAGGTTCGTGGAATGCACTTTATCTAAAGAATTTCCATGCATGAATAGCTTTTAATACTTGAGAACTATTATTCTTTCTTCCTGCAATTTCCAGCGTTTAGTACTTGATGATAGAATTATAAGACTCTCCAAGATAAACTCGTATTTATTTGAACACATCTCCGCCAATCATGCCGCTCCCTTCACACACGTATGACTTGACAATAGATTTACCCGATAGAAGAGAAATTGCCTACCCGTAGACTGGGACAATTTAAAACCCCAAAGCAAACCTCCCCTATTTTCGCCCCACTGGTATTAACCCCAGGTCAAAATGAGGAGTTACCTGGACCTGGCATATGTCCCAAAACTGGCTCTGGCACTATACAAACACTTTTAGAGGGGAAGCATGAAAAGAATCGGGGTGAAAAACAGAAGAGCCCCCCCCCCCTCAAATAAAAAAAAATCAGGCAATGAGAGGCCAACAAAAGAAAAATAACACCCAAGTGAACGGGTTAAACTCTCTATTTTAGCAAGCTTTCATGCCTTTACGCACAAGTATATGCCAAACAAACGACTATACTAGTACAGGGTCCAAACAAAGGACTATACTTTCCACCAAAAATAAAGAAGTGATAAAAAGAAGAAAGCCAGAGGGACCTAGAGAGTAGGACATATGCTAGACTGAGACAATTCAAAATATTACCTGAAAGGAAGATATTACTCTTACCCCATTCTCCCCCTCCCTTTTTTTTCGCAATGGGATTCAAAATTGAACTATGTCTACCAGGAAAGGCGAAATTTCGACCAAAGGTAGATCATTTCCAGGTTTACAACTACACACACTCACATGAGTTCACTTAGAAATTTGCCTATCCATAGGAAGCTTATTTAACTTGACTCCTGGTACACTCTTGGATCTTCCAGCATGTTTTAGAATAATACGATCAAGCACTTGAGAATCATGAATCTAGAAAAACCGACACCTAAGGTTTATGCCTTTCAAATACAATCCTGGTTTGGACATAGGTGACCACAAGGGCTTCTTCATAGGGACTTGATGATATTTTTTACTTAAGAAAGTCGAGAACATTGCCCTCTTCGGCATGCAAGCCAAAGAAATTTGAAGAAAAACTTATATCTCTTCTTTCGACAAGACGCGGAAGGCCTCTCGGAAATGGGCAAAGCGGTACAAGCGAGAGGATCTCCAGGGTTCCCATCTCATGGCCCAAGGGAGGGCACGATCAAACGGCACCAGAGTCGGGCGATCAATGGCGAAGTGCTCGTACCCGAAAATCTAGCAAAGCAAGAGGAAAATTGTCATAACCAAAGTGAGCTAAACCAAGAAAGGACATTTACCACTCACTTACACATACCTGAAGAAATGGCGCGAAGCTGCCAAGGTTCTTTCCCCCGGCCCTCTTTACTTTCTTCAAGAGCTCTGCGAAGAGATGGGCGAGCATCGCCGCTCCCCAGGCATAGTGTCCCATGCCCTCCAGGTCCCTCATCAGCAAAAGGGAATGAGAGGAAACCTTATCAGAGGACGTCGAGAAGAGGACCCGGCCGAAGAAGTAAAAGAAGAACGCCCTCAACTCCCTCTGTGCCCTTTGTGGGTACGTGGCCGCCTCTCTCACCTCAATCATCGCCCGCCTCCTCTCAAAGTTAGCTGCAGCTTCGCCCTTCTGGCGCTCTGTAAAGGAGCCAAGGCCATACTGCCCTGAAAGCCTCCCCAATGGGATCCGGTTCAGCGTCCGCTCCCGCTCCACGAACTCCCAATCCCCGATCAACTCTTGAAACAACCCCCAATAGTCCGCGAGAGTGGCCGCAATCACCGCTTCCCCTAAGACCGGAAGGCCAGTAATCCGGTGGACATCCTCGAGGGTCGGCATGACGGCACCGGTAGGGAGGATAAACGTGCAACTCTCCGGGTCCCATCTCTCCGCCAATGCCTCCACATATGGGCGATGGACGTGGAACGGCTCAATCAGAAAGAAGGAATGGAAGCCCGCTCCATCCACCAAACTCCTCTCCTCCTGCCCCAAGGCATCGTACCACCGCTTCGTCCTGTGCCATAAAGCCCAAATACGATTCGGCTGCTGCAAGCAAAAAGAAGAAGACATGGGTTAGTTTAAAGAACAATCGAGAGGTAAGAATCCAATGCCTATGATTCATTTAGAAAAATCATGCTGAAACTTCCATATACTAAATCAAAGACAAAAGCATGAAAATAAGAAGCTTAAAACACGTAAAGGTTCCCCTCCCATTATTTACAAAACAACCTCCATATGATCACAAATGCTAAAGACATTAAAATCCCACTGTGGTCACCATTTACGCTCTTTTTTGCATTACACTATCATGCTTATATACTTTCCCTAAACACACATAAGCATATGGAAAACACTTGGACCCGTGAAATACATGCACTCTACCACGATCAAACACATGCGAAGTCACACCCTAAAAACTATATGCACACAAAAATGTATCGCATGCAAGTGTACTAGCCATATCATTCCTCTCTCCTTTATATACATATAAACAAACATGGATATATATATATGAAAAATTGCCCCCCCCTTTCCTAAAGACAAACCCGTGCCAACATACAGCATGCTTACACATCCCACCGTGATTAGCTTATACACCAAGCATGCCTATTAAAAACACACATATACAAGTATTATACGCTAAGTCACCTGTTCATACCACCCAAAAAAACATGCATATATACCAAATAAAAGCTAAAAGCTAAAAGGGGTCAAGGAAATTACCACGGCCCGTGTGGACCCAGGAGCGTCCACCTCGGCCTCGTCGGGATCGTCCATCCCGTTGTCATCCCCCTCCTCCTCATCTTCCTCGAACACGGCCTCCTCGGCCTCAGCCTCAACACCAACACCGGCCTCTGCAGCCCTGGTGCCCATACCCTCGACCTCCCCGGCCTCGTCCCTAACCTCTCCAGTCCCCTCCATCCTCCCCGCGTCGGAGACAAACTCCGCAAAGGCCCCCATAGCCCTGCTTTCCTCCTCCTCATCCCTGGCCTTTGTGGCCTCCCTATCCAGCATCCCAACAATTTCATCCAACGATGCCCTCACATCTTCACTAACTCCCTCAGCCCCTACCCCCTCGGTTGCACCCTCAACCGGTCCTCCGACCCCCGAAACCACCTCCTCGATCACCACTGGTCGATCCCCACGCCTCCTCTTGCATGTGTAACTTATCGTACTCCCCCTACCTCCAGGACAACCCCCGAAGCCAAACCCCCGACCTCACCCACGTGGGTGCCCACCAACGGTGCCTCCGTCGTACCCATAGCCTCCCCCACGACCTCGACCTCCGGCCTATCATTCTCCGATGATGAAGATCTCGAGCTACGCTCTCCACGAGCCACACGTGGTCGTTTTCCCGTCGAAGCGATCGCCTTCGACCTCATCATCTTCCTCGGTTTGAAAAGAAAAAAGAGAACCCAAAACTAGGGTTTCGAAATCAAGAGAAAGAGAGAAGACTGAGGATGAAATGGAGGAAGAGAAGGCAAATAAATCAGGGTTTTTGGGTTTGAAACCGAAGAGAAGAAGAAGAAGAGGGAGAGAAACTGTTTTTGAAAAATGGGAAGAGAGAGGGTCCTTTTTTCGGTTATAAGGGACCCAATCGGGAGGCGGCTACTCACTGTCGGTATCGTCGGGAAGGCCTCCCGGCGGTGCGCGGGTGCGCGCGTGCGTGTGTGGGGGTTCTTCGGGGATTTGGATCGGAGGCGTGCCCCGGCGGGCTCGGTCGGATCGTCTTCTCGGAAGGGTGAGGGGTGTCGTTCCTAGTTGAGGCGCCTGATAGCGTCTTAAGAGGATTCAGGGGTTTGTGTGACTGCCACCTGCTTTTTCTAAAGCAGGAAAAGGGGTTGGGTTGGATTTGACCGCCGACGTGGGGAGTTTGTGGTGTCTTCGCTCTGGGATACGGATATACCGTACACAGAGGTGAAAAACAGGTAATCATATTCTGCTCCCGGGGCTTCACTAAAGGGGTCTTGGGACATAGGGGGTGTAAGTGGTGTGTATAGGGGGACGGCTAGTCGGTTTGAGCCGTCTGGTTAGGGGCGGCTAACAGGGTTTAGCCGTCCGGGGCCTGGTCTGGTTTGGGCAGAACTTCGGTAGGAAATGGGTTTGGTTTTGGACAGGGGCTAAGCTAGGTTTAGCCCGGGTTTCTGGAGGGTGGAATGAGAGGGTATTTTATGTAGGAAAATGGGTATTTCTCTCACAAAAGGGGCTCTCTCTCTCTCTCTCTTGGGATTTCTAGTGGGGAAAGGGAATGTGAATTGTGGGTTGTGGATTGTTGATGTGAATTGGTTATGTGAATTGGTGATGTGAATTGGTGATGGGTTTAAAGGCTTGGGACCTCCTCTAGTTATAGTAAAAGAGAGGCAGGGGAATGTCCAAGGGGTAATAGAGTGGGTTGGCTTCGATTAGACCCCTCATTAATTCTCAGGTTCTTCTGTCAGAGACCAGGTGAAGGGCGGTTAGTGCTAACTAGCCGCCCAGGATGGGGCGGCTACTTTCTGGTAGCCGCCCCTATCATGACCTGCCAAACGTCCCATCTCTGACAGGCGGTGGCTTGGGTCGGTTACTTGGGTTGATCCGGCCAAGATTGGGCGGCTAAAGGTCATGACCCACCGCAATGATCAGCATTTAATATTGTTTTATGTCCCATCCAGGGGACTGGTCCAAAGTCGGCCAGGGGGGTGGCTAGTTAGGGTTAGCCGCCCCTTGCCAGGGACTTAGGGTTTTTGGGTTTCTTGTTAGGGCTAGGGCTAGGTTTGGGGTTTGGGTTTAGGTTTAGGGCTAGGGTTAGGGTTTAGGTTTAGGGCTAGGGTTAGGGTTTGGGTTTCTGGTTTAGGCCGGGGCTGGGGTCAGGGTTAGGGTTTGGGTTTAGGTTAGGGTTTGGGTTTCTGGTTTAGGTCGGGGCTAGGGTTAGGGTTAGGGTTTGGGTTTAGGTTAGGGCTAGGGTTAGGGTTTTCCGGTTAGGGCTAGGGTTAGGGTTTTCCGGTTAGGGCTAGAGTTATGGTTTTCGGTTTCCTGAACTTCGGTTCTCTACTTGATGTCCAACTGTGGGATATTTTCAGGTGTTACTTGAAGTATTTCTGTCTCTCTGGACGGTCAAAATTGGGGTATCTACAATTGTCCCTCATCGGACGGAGTCTTTGTGCGAAGCAGGAAAGACTTCGACCGATGATAAGGAAAGAGACCCCTATTTTGGCCGGCCTGACCTTCAAGAAGTTATGCCGACACGAAAAGTATTATTCGGGGAGTTGATTTAGACTGTCAGAGGCTAGGTCTTGACTTAGAATTTTTAGCCGAAAGGATGATCCAGGTGGAAGGCGGGGAAAAGTAAATGGTGAGTAATCCAACCCGCGGTCGGGGTTCTTAGCTATCGTGCGTGGAGCAGCCCATCATCAGTTTCCTCGTGCCTACCGTTCCCGTGCTTGGAAAAACTCAGCAAGGAAGGGATATCACCGATAGAAAGCAAGTAAAGGTTTATTTGGTGAATTGTATCATCCGAAGGATAAGAACTCTGGAAAAGAACCAGAACTGAAAAATTTGAATTTGAACGGTACTGATAGTGTGGCAAAACTTCAGGAAAGTCATGTTTGATCAAGTAGTGTCTGGAAATAAGCCAATACATGGCTGTTTGGTATGGAAAACCTTGAAATTTAGGGCTGAAAAGAGATTGGAAAGGGGTTTTAAGTGAAAATAGAAAACTGGGAGGGGCGGCTAGTTGTAACTAGCCGCTCGAGAGGGTGTGGCTACTCGCGGGTAGCCGCCCCTAGACTGGGTCCCTTATAACCGAAAAATGGACCCTCTCTCTTCCCACTTTTTTAAAAATGGTTTCACTCCCTCTTCTTCTTCTTTTCTTCGGTTTTAAACCCAAAAAACCTGATTTCTTTGCCTTTTCTTCCTCCATTTCGACCTTAATCCCTTCTCTTTCTCTTTGATTTTGAAACCCTAGGTTTGGGTTCTCCTTTTTCTTTTCAAATCGAGGAAGATGACGAGGTCGAAGGCGATCATTTTGAGTGAAAAACGACCATGGGTGGCTCGTGGAGAGCATAGCCCGAGCTCTTCATCAACGGAGAGCGATAGGCCAGAGGTCGAGGCCGTGGGGGAGGCTATGGGTACGACGGAGGTGCCGCCGGTGGGCATCGGTGCGGGTGAGGTTGGGGACTGCCCTGGAGGTTGGGAGTAGCATGATAGGGTATACACGCAAGAGGAGGCGTGGGGATCGACCGGCGGTGGTCGAGGAGGTGGTTTTGGGGGTTGGGGGATCGGTTGACGGTGCAATTGAGGGGGCAGGGGCCGAGGAGGTTAGTGAGGATGTGAGGGCGTCGTTGGATGCCCTCGTTGGGATATTGGATAGGGAGGCCACAGAGGCCAATGCTGAGGAGGAGGAAAGTAGGGCTCTGGGGGCTTTTGCGGAGTTTATCTCCGGCGCGGGGAGAGTGGAGGGGACAGGAGAGGCTAGGGATGAGGCCGGGGAGGCCGAGGGTATGGGCACCTGTTAGACCTGTGTCATTTAGAGTCCTAATTTCGATCGGAGTCGCTAAAATTTTGATTTTTAGCTACCTTATGGGGTTTAAGGACTCTGATTGAAGATATAACTGCATATTATGGGTCCTGGTACTGTTTAGTACTGCCCATAAAATTTTCGTTTAATTCCGATAACGTTTTTGGAATTATACAGTTTCGGATTGATATTTGGATTTGATTTTGTTAAAATCCAAGATGATGAGGTAAAAATCCGATATTATTATGATATGTTAAGTTTGGAGATAGCTTCCATATAGAAGTGGAATTGGATCAACTGGATTCGTATATCAAAAGATATGGGTATTTTTCCATGTATACCCCGAAGTTGAGAAATCCAGGCAGCAGCCCTGTAAGCTGTTTAGCCTAGATTTTGAAATAGCTGGAGAGGTTATTTGATCTGGGTGCAAACATAAAAGTTGTAGATAATCTTCTTAGCTTTCCAATGCTACTAGAATCACGCAATTTGGAGCTGTATTGAGGAAGTTATGGCCGTTTAAGTGAAGGCTGCGCAGAGTTTTAAGTCCGAGGACGACTTGGTCTTTCACTCCGACTTTGCCTATTTAAACCCCCCAAATGTGCACGACTTGGGCATATTTTCTATCCTCTTTTGCTCCTGGTCCAGCCCCCATTGTTGGGTGTTTTGGGTGGAGGAAGAGATGGTGATGGAGAAGAGGAAGCACTTGAAGGAAGTGCAAGTGCCAATCAAGGTGATGTTGTGTGTGCTATTGTTTCCTTTCCTTCTCCTCCTCTCTCTCAAGCTCCCTCACATGAACCAGCCATTGTGTGTGGTCAGCCCACCAGGTGTTTGTGGAATTGCCTAAGTGAGGAAGAAGAAGAAGGAATGCTTGGATGTTGTTGGAGCAAGAAGTGGATGTAATCAAGGTTAGTAGTGGGTGTTGTTGTTTCTCTTCCCTCTCCTCCTCCCCCCTAGTTGATCCCCTGTTTTCCTTCCCCCCCCCCTGGTCAGCAAGAAGAGGAGCTCCCGAGGCTGAGGTGGTAGCGGCGGTGGAGGCGGTTGAGGTGGAAAAGGCGTGCTTGCGAGCCCCACATCTCCCCCTTCCCTCTCCCTCTCTTTTGGTGAGTTTTCCCCCTTCTTTTTCTGATTTTTTAAGCATATATGGAAGTGTTTGGGGTGTGCATGCCATGTGGTTGAGTTTGGGTGCATGTGGGGGGCATGGGTGAGTGGTTTGATTCCAACCCTTCCGGGAGCGTTCGATGAACGTATTCGTGCTTCGCGCTTCCATGGGGCTTTAATTGCACCCTAAATATGTTAGATATCATGCATGCTAGGTTGTATAGCTCCTATATTGTGTAGAACCCCTATTCTACGTTATACTTGCCTATGTATTGTATAGAATATGGCATGACTTAGGTAATTTTGTTTGAATTACTACCCGTATTATTAATTGAACATATCCAGCATGTTTAACTTGGGTTAATAACGGGGTGTATGCGTAATAATCTCGATTTGGTACTCGAGGGTGTGGTATAGTTGTTGCACCCATCTTGTTGGGGCAAAACTATGACCAGCTTCGAGAGGGGATGAGGCATTCCCTCTCTCTCGCCCTCCCTCTTTTCGCGAACCGAGTGAGTAAATGTAGTTCCTACTTGACTCGGGTTTGCTTGGAATTATTGGCATGCACCTATTGTCGCGCGGATCGCGCTTAACCCTCCCATTTGAGTTGGTGATACCCAACACCTGCTTAAGTCATACCTTTGTGATTGTTTGTTTATTATGCCTCGTATGCATGTTTAAGTAAGTTATCCCTGGGTAATTAATTGCATATATATAATATATGCCGATATGGCCATGATTCCTGTCTAATGTGTTAGACAAGTGTATGACCTCTTGTGGGGTCATACCATGGCTTCGACATTTAGAATTAAAAGTCTTACCCGCATCTGAGTTATGCGCCCTGGAGGGAATTCATGAGAATTCATTGCGCCTATCGGTGTTTGATAACCGATGATGACGGATCCATAGGGATCGTATTCGCGAGTGTCGGGTGTTCTTACCTTCGTCGGTTCCGAGTAGAGACTGCCCGGCGTAGTAAAGTCCGGTGGAGACCTCCCTGATACTACTCGTGACGCGTGTTGGTGTGCCCATACAGCTGAGGTAATGATCGTGGGAGGCTAGTCCGGTAGAGGCCTGAACCCTGTGAGGTGCCGGGAGGCTGCCAGGTAGTATGGGCCACACCGGGAGAGACTACCGGAAGACGAGTAGTGTAGAACAATCGACCTCTTCCCCAAGAGCCTATGTCACCCCGAGAATGGGGTGAGGGTGAGGGTGTGGTGGGTCGGCGTTGGTTCGATCTGCCAGTTCGTGTAATTTCCCAAGATCCTATGTCACCCGTCAGGGTGAGGGTGAGGGTATTGCTCCCAAGATCCTATGTCACCCATCGGGGTGAGGGTGAGGGTATTGGCGTGAGTGGGGTGGGCTCGAGTTGATACTCGACCCACCAGCTTGTGTAGTAGGTTTTCCCATGGGGTTCGCACTGTGAACAAGTAGTGGTTCCTCCCAATATCGTCGTATGTCGTGGCCCAGATGTTGAAGCTGCCCTGACAGAGGACTCCCACTTGTAAGTACTCCCGATGCATTCGGCGGATGTACTGATCATGGGAGTGTACCAGGTGAGGCTACGCGAGGGTGGACCACCGGACGATATTGCGAGCATGAATTGTTCTCCCCTTCGCCGGATCCGTGTGGATGCTTCCTAGGTACGAGCCGCCCTGGGTGGACCTCCACCTGTAGGTACCATCGACGCTGTCGACAGTGTACTGACCGTGGCCGGCTCTAGGTAGAGGCTGCCCGGGAGAGCGCTACCGGATGACGAACGGTGTAGAACAGCAAGTTTTGTCCTTTAAGTCCCTAGGCTCACCCCTGTGGGGGCTAGGGCGAGGGTAGGGTATGGTCGCACCGCCGTGTGACCTTGTTAACCGTTAGGTTTCTACCCCTGGCTTTCCTTGACAGGAGATTGCCTTGTATCGAATGTTGTGTTGGTGTTTGGTTTCTGACCACTCACTGAGCTTGTAGCTCACCCCTCGCTTATGTTTTTCCCCAGTTGACGCTGAGTCGGATCCAAGAGAAGAGCTCCCCTGGCGCCATCCGAGTAGGAGACCCGCATTCGCGTTGGATGTCTTGCGAGTCAGAGGCTATCAGCATTCCATTTTTATTGTATGTATTATACTTGTGCTTGCGCACGGTATGTAGAGTGTTGATGTCGGTTATTGTTATATATTGGCTCTCACAGGACAGTTGATTGTGTACTCTAGTCTATAATATGTCTTTGAATTACAGACTTAGTCATTTGAGCTTCCGCCATTTGTATATATTTGATGTCAGTTACTTGTGTATTGCCTTTTTTTCTTGTGGAGTATTTATTTGACCTCGTGTATGGATTACTGATATCATTTATATATTTGCCACGTCTCGGGTACCAACTTTTGTCACGCCCCAGGGCGGCCGCCCTGGGGCGTGACAAAAGTTGGTATCAGAGCCATGTCCTGTCAGAGCCAATTGTTTTCTTTAAGATGAGTCCTAGGATTTCGAGACGAGTATTCTGATCCTAGTGCTGGTTCCTTAGTTGCTGATATGCCTCCTCGGAGACGGGCGCGTGGACGTGGTCACCCTCGGGCTTCGGAGGTTTACGAACCTATCGGAGGCGAGGAGTCTACTTGAGAGTTCTCGGCTGTTGGGCCAGGACTTGCGCGGGATGCCTCCAGCGTGGGCGCGAGCTAACGCTGAGATGGCGGATCTTCTGGACACTCAGACTAGAGCACTGGAGGCGTAGACTGGAGCGTTGGCTGAGCAGGCGCGAGAGATCCAGGATCTGCGGGCGACCCGCGTGGCAATCCCGTAGATACCCTTAGCGGCAGATCCACCAATGGTGCCAGGGATACCCCTTGTACCGGTTGGATACCGTATTCTCCTCCGTTCTGTTTATCGGGGGTATACCATAGAGTTTGAGTGTGGCACCAGTTTCAAGTGTTGAGGATGTGGTGTAGTATCCATTAAGGGGTGATGTCTTCTTCTAGCCTTCCTACTCAGGATAAGGGGCCTTGCAGGGTCAGCGTTGAGACCCGGGCTAGGGTACTCCGTGTTCCTTGTTTGGTTGTTGGGATATCCTATATCGGGACCTCATGAGCCCTCCCGAGGTTCTTTTCCCAGTCAAGGAATACCTTTGAAGCATCAATTGATGATGGATTTTTCCTCACTTGGAAGGTGCGATAGCGGGTGGTGATGCATATGATCGAGATTGAGTGCATCTTGTTGCAGCTTAGTGGGCGATAGCTTATGGACTAGGGTCCCATAGCCATATCTGGAGTCGCTTCGATATATCATCGTGCATAGTAGCTACCCGGTAGAGGCAAGAGACCTATGAGGTGCTCCCTGGGACTATCCACGACGCTTGTTGGTGTGCCCATATAGCAGAGATAGTGGACATGGGAGGCTACCAGGTAGGGGCCACACCAGAAGAGTGCTACTGGATAACGTCGAGAGCTTGGACTCCCCGTGATGAATCTGCCCATTGAGTGCATGATGCTGGAGTTCCAATTGTTATAGTTGAACGACCTACTGGTGGCGGCATGTGAAGTACAGTTTGCGGTACTGTCGCGTTTTGCCCCCACATGGGTCATAAATGAGGAGACGTGACGCTAAGCGTTCGTGATGGGACTCAACCGCCATATCAGGTAGATGACGTCGCTTAGGCATTGTCGAGAATCGACGACCTCCTATTGCGTGTCTTGCGGATTAAGTGCGATCGAGCGGCTTACCCAGCGTGTAAGAGTCATCATGAGCGTCAGCCTTGCTCGAGGAGCAGATTTGGACTTAATCGTCCCAGGAATTATTTTTGATCTCCCCATAGGGGTTGAAGATCAAGTACCTCTTGCCGCGAATTGATGATCTGTTTTGACCAGCTTTGGGAGCTAGTGTCTTTCTGTTGATCGATCTTCGCGCAAGGTACCCTATTTGGAGATCCAGGAGTTGGGCATTCTTTAGTTGGCCTTTCGTGACCGTTCGGGCACTACGAATTTTGGGTACTGCCGTCGGGGTAGACGAATGCGCCAGATGCCTACAATGATCTCAAATATTTTATTGGACCTCTGTGGGCTGTTCTGTGGTAGCCTTCGTTGAGGATGTTGGTTGGCATGCCCTCAGGCGAAGTTGTGGATCGTCGCATTGGAATGCGTTCGTCCATCAAGATTCCTTAGTGGACGTGGGAGTGAGTTATCATGGATTTCGTTGTGGGCTCGCTAAAGTCACGTTCGGGTCACGATGCCGTCTGGGTGATCATTGACCGATTGACTAGGTCCGCACTTTCCTCCCTATCCAACTGACTGAGTCTCTGGACGCTTCGACGCGGGTTTGAGCCTTCGCGATTGTTCGTCTTCATGGCACTCCGGTCGGTGCTATTTCGGGCTGAGACGCGTGGGTTACTTCGAGGTTCTGGCGCAGCCTTTGGCAGGTTTTTCGCGCGAGCCTCCCTTTTAAGTACAGCATTTCGATACCGACGGACAGCCAGGAATTGAGGACGATTTAGGCCTTGGAGGACATGCTATTTGCCTGCGTGCTCGACTTGGGGCAGTTGGATGAGGCACCACCCTTTGGGTAGGGGTCTGCCTATGAGACGACTGCCATTCGAGCATCCAGATGAAATGGAAAAGGGGCACTTTACGGGCGCAGTTTTATACCTCCCTTATGTTGGGACGATTGTGGAGCGCCAGTTGGGGGGGCCATAAGTCATTTTATTGACCTAGCGGTGGCCGAGATGGTTCGTGCGTGCCTCTGCACCACCTAGAACCGTTGGAAGGGCTACGCAGGTCATTGTCGCCAGGAGCCTACCTTCGGGGTAGGGCGACCATGTGGGCATGAGGTGTCCCGGTTTAAGGGCATCCTCTGTTTCGACGTTCGGGGCGTGTTGAGTCGGCCTTCCATCGGACCGGTTTTCGTCCTGGAGTGGATTAGGGGAGGTGGCTGTCATGAAGCATTGCCCCGTGGTTGACTCGTGCCTGTGACGTCATCCAATGTCTCATAGCTGAGACATTATGTCCGCGATCATGCTCATGTCATTCCGTTCGAGCCGCTCATCCTCGAGCAGGATTTGTCGTTCGGGGAGCAGTTGATCGAGACCATGGACCAATGTGAGAAGAGGCTCCGTACCCAGACCGTTCCTTCGGTTAAAGTGCGTGGTAGCACCAGTTTGGTGTCCGGACCACTCGGGTGCCAAGGGACTCTATGGGCGACACTTCTATGTTCGGTCTTCCCTTTGGGTTTCCTTAAATTTCGAGGACTAAATTTCCTAAGGGGGGGAGAATGTTAGACCTGTGTCATTTAGAGTCCTAATTTCGATCGGAGTCGCTAAAATTTTGATTTTTAGCTACCTTCTGGGGTTTAAGGACTCTGATTGAAGATATAACTGCATATTATGGGTCCTGGTACTGTTTAGTACTGCCCATAAAATTTTCGTTTAATTCCGATAACGTTTTTTGAATTATACAGTTTCGGATTGATATTTGGATTTGATTTTGTTAAAATCCAAGATGATGAGGTAAAAATCCGATATTATTATGATATGTTAAGTTTGGAGATAGCTTCCATATAGAAGTGGAATTGGATCAACTGGATTCGTATATCAAAAGATATGGGTATTTTTCCATGTATACCCCGAAGTTGAGAAATCCAGGCAGCAGCCCTGTAAGATGTTTAGCCTAGATTTTGAAATAGCGGGAGAGGTTATTTGATCTGGGTGCAAACATAAAAGTTGTAGATAATCTTCTTAGCTTTCCAATGCCACTAGAATCAGGCAATTTGGAGCTGTATGGAGGAAGTTATGGCCGTTTAAGTGAAGGCTGCGCAGAGTTTTAAGTCCGAGGACGACTTGGTCTTTCACTCCGACTTTGCCTAAGTCATGAGGTGGTAGCGGCGGTCAGCAAGAAGAGGAGCTCCCGAGGCTGAGGTGGTAGCGGCGGTGGAGGTGGTCGAGGTGGAAAAGGCGTGCTTGCGAGCCCCACATCTCCCCCTTCCCTCTCCCTCTCTTTTGGTGAGTTTTCCCCCTTCTTTTTCTGATTTTTTAAGCATATATGGAAGTGTTTGGGTGTGCATGCCATGTGGTTGAGTTTGGGTGCATGTGGGGGGCATGGGTGAGTGGTTTGATTCCAACCCTTCCGGGAGCGTTCGATGAACGTAGTCGTGCTTCGCGCTTCCATAGGGCTTTAATTGCACCCTAAATATGTTAGATATCATGCATGCTAGGTTGTATAGCTCGTATATTGTGTAGAACCCCTATTCTACGTTATACTTGCCTATGTATTGTATAGAATATGGCATGACTTAGGTAATTTTGTTTGAATTACTACCCGTATTATTAATTGAACATATCCAGCATGTTTAACTTGGGTTAATAACGGGGTGTATGCGTAATAATCTCGATTTGGTACTCGAGGGTGTGGTATAGTTGTTGCACCCATCTTGTTGGGGCAAAACTATGACCAGCTTCGAGAGGGGATGAGGCATTCCCTCTCTCTCGCCCTCCCTCTTTTCGTGAACCGAGTGAGTAAATGTAGTTCCTACTTGACTCGGGTTTGCTTGGAATTATTGGCATGCACCTATTGTCGCGCGGATCGCGCTTAACCCTCCCATTTGAGTTGGTGATACCCAACGCCTGGTTAAGTCATACCTTTGTGATTGTTTGTTTATTATGCCTCGTATGCATGTTTAAGTAAGTTATCCCTGGGTAATTAATTGCATATATATAATATATGCCGATATGGCCATGATTCCTGTCTAATGTGTTAGACAAGTGTATGACCTCTTGTGGGGTCATACCATGGCTTCGACATCCTAGGTACGAGCCGCCCTGGGTGGACCCCCACCTGTAGGTACCATCGACGCTGTCGACAGTGTACTGACCGTGGCCGGCTCCAGGTAGAGGCTGCCCGGGAGAGCGCTACCGGATGACGAACGGTGTAGAACAGCAAGTTTTGTCCTTTAAGTCCCTAGGCTCACCCCTGTGGGGGCTAGGGCGAGGGCAGGGTATGGTCGCACCGCCGTGTGAGCTTGTTAACCGTTAGGTTTCTACCCCTGGCTTTCCTTGACAGGAGATTGCCATTTATCGAATGTTGTGTTGGTGTTTGGTTTCTGACCACTCACTGAGCTTGTAGCTCACCCCTCGCTTATGTTTTTCCCCAGTTGACGCTGAGTCGGATCCAAGAGAAGAGCTCCCCTGGCGCCATCCGAGTAGGAGACCCGCGTTCGCGTTGGATGTCTTGCGAGTCAGAGGCTATCAGCATTCCATTTTTATTGTATGTATTATACTTGTGCTTGCGCACGGTATGTAGAGTGTTGATGTCGGTTATTGTTATATATTGGCTCTCACAGGACAGTTGATTGTGTACTCTAGTCTGTAATATGTCTGTAATATGTAGTTCCTACTTAGTCATTTGAGCTTCCGCCATTTGTATATATTTGATGTCAGTTACTTGTGTATTGCCTTTTTTTCTTGTGGAGTATTTATTTGAACTCGTGTATGGATTACTGATATCATTTATATATTTGCCACGTCTCGGGGATGGCCGCCCTGGGGCGTGACAGCACTGGGGCTACAGAGACCGGTTAGGGTGCTGAGGCTGAGGCCGAGGAGGCCGTGTTTGAGGAGAATGAGGAGGAGGGGGATGACGAAGGGATGGACTATCCCGACGAGGCCGAGGTGGATGCTCTGGGTCCACACGGGCCGTGGTATGTTCCTAACCTTTTAGTCTTAGCCTTTTTATTTTGGTGTATATGCATGTGTTTTGGTTGGTATGAACATGTTGTATATGTGTATTATACTCGTATATGTGTGTTTAAAAATAGGCATGCTTGTGTATAAGTTAATCATGGTGGGACGCGTAGGCATGCCGATATGGGTTTGTTTTTATAGGGAGGGGGGCAATTTCTATATATATATACATATTTGTTACATGCATATAAAGGAGAGAGAAATGATATAGCTAGCATGCTTGCATGCGATACTTTTCTACGTGTATGTGACTCCGTACGTGTTTGATCGTGGTAGAGTATGAGGGAGTGTATGCATGCATTTCGCAGGTTCAAGTGCTTCCTATATGTTTTGGTTTTTTTTTTTTTAGGGAAGGTATATAAGCATGATAGGCGGTAAAATGAAGCATACGAGAAATGACCACGGTGGGATAAGAGGGTAAAGCATGTGATCTTATAGGTATGTTTTTCAAATAAAGGAGGCTGAATTTTCGTATGAAGTCTCATATTTCATGCTCTTTTTTTAGATTTTAATGTGTAGGAGTTTTATTGTGCTAAGCATGGTTTCTAGAAAATGAATTCGTTTAGACTTGGATCCTTACCTCTCGATCTCTTTGGACTAACCCATTTTCATTTGTTCTGTAGCGGCCGAATCGCATCTAGGCCCTTTGGCATGGGACGAAGCGGTGGTATGATGCCTTGGGGTGGGAGGAGAGGAGTTTAGTGGACGGAGCGGGCTTCCGTTCCTTCTTTCTGATTGAGCCGTTCCACGTCCATCGCCCATATGTGGAGGCATTGGCTTTGAGATGGGACCCGGAGAGTTGCACGTTCATTCTCCCTACTGGCGCTGTTATGCCGATGCTCGAGGACGTCCATCGGATCACCGGCCTTCCGGTCTTGGGGGAGGCAGTGATCGCGGCCACCCTTGCGGACTACAGGGGGCTTTTCCGAGTGTTGATCGGGGAATGGGAGTTCGTGGAGCGGGAGCGGACGCTGAACCGGATCCCTTTGGGGAGGCTTTCGGGGCAGTACGGCCTCAGTTCCTTTACAGAGCGTCATAAGGGAGAAGCTGCAGCTAGCTTCGAGAGGAGGCGGGCGATGATCGAGGCGAGAGAGGCGGCCGCGTGCCCACAGAGGGCACGGAGGGAGTTGAGGGCGTTCTTTCTTTACTTCTTCGGCCGGGTCCTCTTCTCGACGGCCTCCGACAAGGTTTCTTCTCACTCTCTTTTGCTGATGCGGGACTTGGAGGGCATGGGACGCTATGCCTGGGGAGCGGCGATGCTCGCCCATCTCTTCGCGGAGCTCTCGAAGAAGGTCAAGAGGGCCGGGGGAATGAACCTTGGCGGCTTCGAGCCATTTCTTCAGGTATGTGTAAGTGGTAAATATTTTTTTTATAGTTTAGCTCACTTTGATCATGATAATTTCCCTCTTGTTTTGCTAGATCTTCGGGTGTGAGCATTTCGCCATCGATCGCCCGACTTTGGCTCCCTTTGATCATGCCCTCCCTTGGGCTATGAGATGGGAACCCCGGGGGTCTTCTCGCTTGCACCACCTTGCCCACTTCCGAGAGGCCTTTCGCATCATGTCGGAGGAAGAGGTTTATGTTTTCATCGAATTTCTTTGGCTTGTATTTTGTTTTCTTTTGACTAAGCGCTCTTCCTGTTTTTTGGTGTTTTTTTTAGATGATGTGGAGGCCTAACTCGGAGGAGGTTCCCGAGGCTCTGGAGCAAGACATCTGGTTGATCTATTTCAACGAGGTCGTGTTTCATGCGATCAGCCGGGTCGTCCGCCAGCTTGGCTATCATCAGTGGGTGCCCGATCCTCTGCCGCGGCGCCCCTCGATTCCGGTGGCCGGGATTCCTCAGGACACGAACCTCCCGAGGAATTACGCTACGTATGTGGCGGGATGGATGGACCGAGGCGTCTTGGTGGAGCGTCGTCCTGAGGTGACTT
Organism: Acorus calamus; assembly: GCA_030737845.1. Taxonomy (NCBI): domain Eukaryota; kingdom Viridiplantae; phylum Streptophyta; class Magnoliopsida; order Acorales; family Acoraceae; genus Acorus; species Acorus calamus. The sequence goes on from CM060860.1 coordinate 23,106,138, forward strand.
CGAGTGACGAATACCTAGCTTGGTATCGTCAGGAGTATGCGGGTATCCTCGGGACGATGGAGGAGGAGATCCCGGACGCTTATGTAAGTTGAAAATCCTTTATCCTTTCCTCGTTCTCCCTTGCTTGAATATTTTCTGAATGATATTTATTTTGTAGGTTGAGTTGAATAAGATGGAGAAGAGGCTCAAGACCGCCAATGAGCACCTCCAAGTGCGGGCCAGGCAGATAGAGGCGTTGCGGATGCAACGGAGACGCTTGCAGGACCAGGTCCGGGTCCTTGAGGCTCAGGTGGATGCTCTGTCGAGAGCGAGGGCTGATGGTGCCTCTTCTTCTTCCGTCCCTCCGCCTTCCATGGTTTCCGAGCTCGAGCTCGAGCTGACGAGGGAGTCAGATGCGGCCCGAAGCGAGTTGGCGGCCGCACGGATGGAGCTGGGCCAAGCGAGGGGTAGGGCTTCTCGAGCTGAGGAGGAGACGGACCGGCTGAGGTCCATGGTGGCTTTGAGAGAGGAGGGGTTCATCACCCTAGGGCGTGAGAGGGACTCCCTCCAGATTAGGGTGTCGGAGTTGGAGGCTTCAGCGGGCGTCCCTGGAGGTTTGATGGGGGACTTGTTTCGTTCTCTCCAGGCGGCCGGGGATAGGGACTGAGAGGCGCTCAGGCATCAGAGGCGAGGGCGAGGGAGTTGGAGGAGAGGTTGAGGGCTGCCGAGGATCGGGCCAGGGCTACAGAGAGTCGCCTCCGTCAGATATTATAGAGGAGGGACAGAGATATGTAGCAGGTTCATCTCTGGGAGGCGACTATGAGGGGAAATTGGTTGGAGGGGGCTCTATGACCGAGGCGGACCATGACCTTCTTCCGCTTGAGCCTGACCATTCTCTCTCGGCTTCCTTGGCTACTGGGGCCACCTTCAGCCGTGCTTCTCGTCCTTCGGCATCTCGGAGTCGTGGGATATACGTGAGGGCTGCGTCTTCGGTTCGAGAGACTCCTGCCGCTCCTGATGTTCCAGAGGTTCAGTCCTCTACTCAGCCACCGCTCTCTTCTCAGCCAAGCCAGGATGTTCCTCCTACTCAGCCTCCAGCGGATGACGATACACCGAGGTATAGCTTCTTTGTGTCTTGGTTTTAGGTAGAAGAATGGTATATATGCAAGGATTTCATACTTTTCTTCTTTTCTTTTTGACTCAGGTGATTATTTCAGTGAAGTATAGCTCAAGACTGTGGAGCTTGAAGCGTTTTGAAGGAAAAGATTCTCTTTTATGTACTCTCTTAGGTTTAGAAGAACAGTCTATGTTTATGGTTTTGATGGGACAATTTAATTTCTCGTTTTGTATGCATGGTTTAGAGTAATTTAGCATGGATTTTTATGGATACGTATGTGCGTGTAGGTGAATCTTGGCTTTTATAAGTTTGATTCATGAATGGACATGTGATTTTGAGACAGGGTTGTTTTTCAAAGTTTATACGTATTGGTTTTATGAACGTATATGTGTATGAAATGTGTGTATGCAATTTTGGAAAGAAATGTTCTTGATAGGTATTGGAGACTCGAAGACTTGATTAAAATGGGGCTGACAGCAGGTTTAAGGGTAGCAGGCAGGGGGCAGCTAGTGTAAACTAGCCGCCCAGTGGGGGGCGGCTAGTTGTGTTTAGCCACCCCCTGCCTGGGGCATACTTTCCTAAACAAAGGGCAGGGGTGGCTAGTGTAAACTAGCCGCCCAGTGAGGGGCAGCTAGTCGGGTTTAGCCGCCCCCTGTCTGGGACAATTCTTTTGGTTTTGCTTCTTGTCTGTTGTTGCTGAAAGCCTTTGTGACTGCTTCGACTTTCGAGACCTATAAAAACATACTTTCATGGACCAAGTGTTAAATCTGTCCAGATTGCGCCCCTGCACTGACTTTCGAGCTCTTTCTTGCTTGAATTGTCAAGGGCTACAATCCATCTTAAGGTAAATGGAAAGATAATGTGAGAAAGTAAAGTGCGGGAGACCATGCTTTAGTATGCAAGGAAGGGATTCCAAGTGCGTGAGTGAATAAAAAATTTTAAGCATGTGTGTAAGTGGGATCATTTCTTCTCAAGCATGTGCAGAAGGGTATGAAATGAGTGGGGGACAATCTTAATATCAGGTACGGGGGGTCAATTTTAATATTTCAAGAAAATCGGATGCCAAGGTGTTTTCGGAAAAGAAAAATGCAAGCTTATGCGTAAGTATAATTGGCATAAGGGGGCATTTTAATTCTTCAATGGTTTCTTATGTGAGAGGGCAATGTTCTCGATTTCCTGAAGTAAAAGATACCATCAAGTCCCTGTGGAGGAGCCCTTGTGGTCACCCATGTCCAAACCAGGATTGTATTTGAAAGGTATGAGCCTTAGGTGTCGATTTTTCTAGGTTCGTGGTTTTCAAATGCTTAATCGTATTATTCCAAACATGCTGAAAAATCCATGAGTGTACCAAGAGTCGAGTCAAATAAGCTTCCCTTGGATAGGCAAGTTTCTAAATGAACTCATGTGAGTGTGTGTAGTTGTAAATCTAGAAATGATCTACCTTTGGTCGAAATTTCACCTTTCCCGGCAGACATAGTTCAATTTTGAATCCCATTGCGAAAATAAAAGGGGGGGGGGAATGGGTTAAGAGAAATATCTTCCTTTCGGGCAATATTTTAGAATTGCCCCAGTCTAGCATATGTCCTACTTTCTAGGTCCCTCTGGCTTTCTTCTTTTTACCACTTCTTTATTTTGGATGGAAAGTACAGTCCGTTGTTTGGACCTGTACTGGTATAGCCGTTGTCTAGCGTATACCGTGCGTAAAGGCATGAAAGCCTGCTAAAATAGAGAGTTTAACCCATTCCCTTAGGTGTTATTTTTCTTTTGTTGGCCTCTCATTGCCTGATTTTTTTTTATTTGGGGGGAGGGGGGGTTCTTCTGTTTTTCACCCCGATTCTTTTCATGCTTCCCCTCTAGAAGTGTTTGTATAGTGGCAGAGCCAGTTTTGGGACATATGCCAGGTCTAGGTAACTCCTCATTTTGACATAGGGTTAATACGAGTGGGGCGGAAATAAGGGAGGTTTTGCTTTTGGGGTTTTTAAATTGTCCCAGTCTTTGGGGTAGGCAATTTCTCTTCTATCAGGTAAATCGAGTCTTGTTATACGTGTGTGAAGGAAGTGGCATGATTTGGTGGAGATGTGTTCAAATAGATACGAGTTTATCTTTGAGAGTCTTATAATTCTATCATCAAGTACTAAACGCTGGAAATCGCAGGAAGAAAGAAGAATAGTTCTTAAGTATTGAAAGCTATTCATGCATGGAATTTCTTTAGATAAAGTGTATTCCACGAACCTGGAACCTCGACTCCTTCAGCATCTACCAGGCGGTAGGCATTCCCGAAATAGGCATGGGTGATCACATAGGGTCCCTCCCATGTGGGTTGCAACTTCCCTCTTGGGTGAGGCTGTCTTGATGGCATGATTTGCTTAAGTACTAATTCTCCGATTTCAAATTTTCTTTTTATTACCTTCTTTTCAAATGCCCTTTCCACCCTTAATTTTTGAAAGCATGCGAGGGGTTTGAAATACAACTCTTTTTTTTTTGGTGTTATAAAGCATGCAAGGTTCTAGAAATGAATAAATCCCTTTTTTTTTTGTTTTTGAAAGCATGTAAAGGTTTGGGAATAGGAAAAGTATGTAAAGGGTAGTATATGTAGCACTGAAGGATGGCCTCCAGGAATGACGGTGCAATGTGAGCCCTCTATGGAGGATCAAATTGCAGGATCTTTAGGGGAATGATACTTCAATTTTCTGATGTATCATTCATTATGTATCGATTCTTGTCTGTCTTGAAGCGCGTTTGACGCCTTCTTAGCCACTGTTGTTCAACGTCTATTCTGACAGCATCTATCAGAATATCAAAGCCTAAAAGTTATTGAAAGTGCGAGTGGTGCTTGATCTGCCATAGACCCTTAGCAGGAAGAGAATCTTTGGGTCAGTCGACAAAGATGTAGATATGGAAAAGTAAGTCGCAAGGGCGACTATTGACTCGACAGGTGCAAGAGAGCATGGTTCACCACAATGTTGAGGCCCTAATGATGGCGGAGATAAAGACCTATCCACTGGTGCAATGAGGGACTCGTGGGCTAGATATGGAATAATTGATTTGGATATGGCGGGGGAATCCGGAGAGAGATCCTCAGTCAGATGGGATGGCAAGTTGAGTGGATCTGGCAATTGGGATGGCTTGACTGCTCCCTCAAATTGTGCATTCTTAAATATGAGTGGTTTTGATTTGGGGATATGCACTACTATTTGTATTAGGTCTATGTCAATCTCAGAATCTGATTGGTCAGAAGGTGGCTTATCTAAGACGAATAAGATAGGTTTGACGGGCATTGATATGACTTGATCTTGAATAGGCAGAAGTAATGGGGATTCAAATTCAGTTGATCATAGGTTTTGGATGGTGGGTTCAGGCTGTACTGGGGAAGGGTAAAAAGGTTCCGATAGTTCTCCAGCCAAAAACTCTTCATCATCATCAGAGTCCTTCTTCGGACATTCTATGGGTCCAATAGTTTCAGGTACTGGAGACTCATAGGTTGACGGGGGAGGAATAGCGGTGTATTTCCTTTGGGGAGGTTTCTGGGGAACAAAGGCTTCTGTCCTTGGTGCAGCAGGGGGACATGCAGAAGAACAATGGCTGCATTGCTATTGGGTTGACCAAGTCGTGCCTGGGAGAAATAGTTCAATGGTCGGTTCGGACCTCCCTTCATGAGTTGAACTATGATGGGCATGGGTACTTGTTCTGTGTATAGGGGGAGGGGTCTGATAGGGTTTGGGTGTATTGGGAAAGGCGCCGAAAGGATTAGGCCACCCGGAATGATCCTAGGCAGGTCTTCTGGCTCTTCCATCAAGGGTTGTATAGTAGGTTCTAGGTTTTGCTTTCCAATATCCGTTACAGGGTCTACACGTACGGAGATTTGATTTATAAAGTTTTGGAATATAGGACTAAGTCGTGTCGGCACGGGGGCAGGTTCTGATTGAGTAGCAAAATTTTGGTTGGTTGGCCGAGGCGGCGTATACCCGGATGAACCGGACGTGTACTGTCTCGGAGCCGTTCCTCGATCAGGAACCCGTGCTCCGTTTGGGTAGAGTGCCGATACTTGGGTAATAATCCCCTCTACCATGGGGGTTTGAGCCTACCGTGGCGGTTGTCCAACCCTATGGCTGATAGGTGGGGACTGGGTTTGGACTACTAGGGCTGCACAATGAGAAATCCTGTTGTGGCGGTCAATTAGAAGTTGATACGTAGTACAGTCTCCGTACGAAAGGCTCGTATGAAGCTCTGGACTCAGGCTCTGTAACATCATGTCAATCTCTTGACATTCTGTGAGTTGCAGGCCGGTCGGTGGACAAGTGTGCGCCATCGAGACACGTATTGTTCGAATTCCTCCCTAGGCCTCATTCTCTCTACGGTTAAATCTGAAATAGAGGGGGTTCTAATCCTCTGGTAACCATAGCGGCCCAAGAACTTCTCGCTTACAGCCGAGAAATTCGACAAGTGATCTACAAGGAGGGTGGAGAACCATTGTATTGGTTCTCCTTCCAATGATTTCTGGAAGAGGAAGACTAGCAGATGTTGATTATCTAGAAACGGGTGTGCGTCTAGATAAAAGGCAGTTAGATGGATGTCTGGGTCTCCACGACCGTTATACCAGCGGAATTTGGGGATTTTGAATCCCTTCGGTAGGTGGACTGACGGGATTTGTCTCAGGTTATGTAGAGACATGTGTTTGGGGGCTGAGGGACCAGTCTCTGAGAGGATTCTCCGGATGGTTTCGTCCAGTGTTTCTCCCCTGGGAGGGCTGCCTAGCGGTCCTGGGTTTGGGGTGGCCTAGTAAGGGCCTGGGTGGAAACGGCTGGGAATATTGGATTCGCAGGGGAAAGGGGGGCGAACGAAAAAACGCTCGGGTTGACCGAGTGACTGGGTGTGAACGGGGTTTTGGGAACGGCCTTAGGGGTTTCGACAGGGGCCTCCTGTGAATTGTGGGTTGTGGATTGTTGATGTGAATTGGTGATGTGAATTGGTGATGTGTTTAAAGGCTTGGGTCCTCCTCTATTTATAGTAAAAGAGAGGCAGGGGAATGTCCAGGGGGTAATAGAGTGGGTTGGCTTCGATTAGACCCCTCATTAATTCTCTGGTTCTTCTGTCAGAGACCAGGTGAAGGGCGACTAGTGCTTACTAGCTGCCCAGGATGGGGCGGCTACTTCGTGGTAGCCGCCCCTATCAAAACCTGCCAAACGTCCCATCTCTGACAGGCGGTGGCTTGGGTCGGTTACTTGGGTTGATCCGGCTAAGATTGGGCGGCTAAAGGTCATGACCCGCCGCAATGATCAACATTTAATATTGCTTTATGTCCCATCCAGGGGACTGGTCCAAAGTCGGCCAGGGGGGCAGCTAGTTCTAACTAGCCGCCTGGTGTGGGGCGGCCAGTTAGGGTTAGCCGCCCCTTGCCAGGGACTTAGGGTTTTTTGGTTTCTGGTTAGGGCTATGGCTAGGTTTGGGGTTTGGGTTTTGGTTTAGGGCTAGGGTTAGGGTTTACGTTTAGGGATAGGGTTAGGGTTTGGGTGTCTGGTTTAGGCCGGGGCTGGGGTCAGGGTTAGGGTTTGGGTTTAGGTTAGGATTTGGGTTTCTGGTTTAGGTCGGTGCTAGGGTTAGGGTTAGGGTTAGGGTTTTCCGGTTAGGGCTAGGGTTAGGGTTTTCCGGTTAGGGCTAGGGTTAGGGTTTTCCGGTTAGGGCTAGGATTAGGGTTTCCGGCTTTCTGAACTTCGGTTCTCTACTTGATGTCCAACTGTGGGATATTTCCAGGAGTTACTTGAAGTATTTCTGTCTCTCTGGACGGTCAAAATTGGGTATCTACACTCACGAGTAGCCACCCCTCTCGGGCGCTAGTTACCACTAGCCGCCCCTCCCAGTTTTCCTGTCTTCACTTGAAACCCCTTTTCAAACTCTTTTCAGCCCTAGTTCCATGGTTTTCCATACCAAACAGCCATGTATTGGCTTATTTCCAAGCACTACTTGATCAAACACGGTTTTCCCGAAGTTTTGCCGCACTTTCAGTACCATTCAAATTTGAATTTCTTCAGTTCTGGTTCTTTTCCAATTCACCAAATCAACTTTTACTTGCTTTCTATCAGCGATATCCCCTCCTTGCTGAGTTTTCCCAAGCACGGGAACGGTAGGCACGAGAAAACTGACGCTGGGCTGCTCTGTGCACGATAGCTAAGAACCCCGACCGCGGGTTGGATCACTCACCATTTACTTTTCCCGCCTTCCACCTGGATCGTCCTTTCGGTTAAAAATTCTAAGTCAAGACCTAGCCTCTGACTGTCTAAATCAACTCCCGAATAGTACTATTTGTGTTGGCATAACTTCTTGAAGGTCGGGCCAGCCAAAATAGGGGTCTCTTTCCTTATCATCGATCAATGTCTTTCCTGCTTCGCACAAAGACTCCGTCCGATGAGGGACAATTGTAGATACCCCAATTTTGACCGTCCAGAATGACAGAAATACTTCAAGTAACACCCGAAAATAACCCCAGACCTAACCCTAAACCCTAGCCTGACTGGAAACCCTAACCTAAACCGGAAACCCTAACCCTAAACCAGACTCTGGCCCAAACCAGGAACCCCCACCTAGAAAAACTCTCAATCCCAAAACCCTAGAGAAACTCCGAGTCCCTGGCAAGGGGCGGCTAGCCCTAACTAGCTACCCCATCCCAGGCGGCTAGTTAGCACTACCCGCCCCCCTGGCCGACCTTGAACCGCTTCCCTGGATGGGACATAAAACAGCATTAAATGCTGATCATTGCGGCGGGTTGTGACCTTTAGCCGCCCTATCTTGGCCGAATCAACCCAAGTAACCGACCCAAGCCACCGCTTGTCAGAGATGGGACATTTGGCAGGTCATGATAGGGGTGGCTACCAGGAAATACCCGCCCCATCCTGGGCGGCTAGTTTGGACTAGCCGCCCTTCACTGGTCCTGACAGAAGAACCAGAGAATTAATGAGGGGTCTAATAAAACACACTATTAACCAAGCCACTCTTTTACCCCCTGGGTATTCCCCTGCCTCTGTTTTACTATAAATAGAGGTCCCAATCCTTTAAACATAATCCACAATTCACATCCACCAAATCCCAATCAACTTGATATCCCATTCCCTTCCCCCACTAGAAATCCCCAAGAGAGAGAGAAAGAGTGCCCCTTTTGTGAGAGAAATACCCATTCCCTACACAAAAACACCCTCTCATTCCACCCTCCAGAAACCCGGGCTAAGCCTAGCTTAGCCTCTGTCCAAGACCAAACCCATTTCCTACCAAAGTTCTGCCCAAGCCAACCCAGGCCTCGGACGGCTAAACCCTAGTAGCCACCCCATACCCGACGGCTGGGTCCCACTAGCCGCCCCCTATCCACACCCCACTTGCACCCCTTTGTCCCAAGACTCCTTTAGTCAAGCCCTGGAAGCAGAATAGGATTACCTGTTACCTCTGTGTACGGTATATCTGTGTCTCAGAGCGGAGACCCCACAAACTCCCCACGTAAGCGATCATTCAAACCCAACCTTCTCCTGCTTCCGAAAGACGATCCGACCGAGCCCGCCAGGGCACGCATCCGATCCGAATCCTCGAAGAACCCCCACACACGCACTGCCACGCGGATTCTTTCCGACACCGACAGAATCCGACACCGACACGCCCGACAGCGACTCAAGGGGATTCCGGTGCGTGTGTGATCACCACCTGCTTTTTCAAAAAGCAGGAAAAATTTGGGTTGGATTTGATCGCCTCGCGGGGGAAGTTTGTGGGGTCTCCGCTCTGAGACACGGATATACCGTACGCAAAGGTGAAAAACAGGTAATTCTATTCTGCTTCGGGGCTTGGCTAAAGGAGTCTTGGGACAAAGGGGTGCAGGTGGGGTGTAGATAAGGGGCGGCTAGTGGGTTTGAGCCATCGAGTAGGGGGCGGCTAGCTAGGGTTAGCCATCCAGGGCCTGGGTGAATTTGGGCAGAACCTGGGTAGGCAATGGGTTTGGGATTTGGTAGAGGTTAAGCTGGGTTTAACTTCGGTTTTGGAGGGTGGATTGAGAGGGTGATTTTGTTAGGGAATGGGATTTTCTCTCATAAATGGGACTCTCTCTCTCTCTCTAGGGATTTCAAGTGGTGGAATGGGCTTGGGAATGGGGGATTGGTGATTGTGGACTTGTGAATCAAGATTGGGGATGTCCTAGAAATGTTTTGAACCCTCTCTATTTATAGTAAAAGAGAAGCAGGGGAATATCCAGGGGGTAATAGAGTGGCTTGGTTAATAGTGTGTTTGATTAGACCCCTCATTAATTCTCTGGTTCTTCTGTCAGAGACCAAGTGAAGGGCGGCTAGTTAAAACTAGCCACCCATGATGGGGCAGCTACTTCCTGGTAGCCACCCCCATCATGACCTACCAAACGTCTCATCTCTGACAAGCAGTGGCTTGGATCGGTTACTTGGTTTGATCCGGCCAAGATGGGGCAGCTAAAGGTCATAACCCGCCGTAATGATCAGAATGTAATGCTGCTTTATGTCCTATCCAGGGAAGCGGTTCAGGGTCGGCCAGGGGGGTAGCTAGTGTAAACTAGCCGCCTAGTATGGGGCGGCTAGTTTTGGTTAGCCGCCCCCTTTCCAGGGTATTAGGGTTTGGGCCACGGTTTTTTAGGGTTTGGGCCACGGTTTTTTAGGATTTGGGCCAGGGTTTGGGGTTTTCTGATTTTTTTGGAGGTTTGTTTTCTATTGGATGCCCAAATGTGGGCTATTTCCAGGTGTTACTTGAAGTATTTTCATCTTTCTAGACGGTTAAAATTGAGGTATCTACAGCGGGTAGGCCCAGTAAATGTTTCCCACCTACCCCTGTACCGTCGGACACTAAATATTGTTTTACTTTGGACATAGCCGTTCTTACCTCACGGGACCGGATGGGAATGCGACATCCATCCACTCTCGTACACGCGGCCAGGTACAGACGAAAAACAAAATTCCTCCAAGGGTGACACCGTTAGTCGGTTCAAGCTGGAGGAAGGGGAGGCTCCCGCAGGGTGAAGCCATTAGTCAGTTCAAGCCAGGGACCCGACCCATACGATCCCATAGGGTGACACCGTTAGTCGGTTCAAGCCAGGGATTCAACTTACAGGGTCTCATAGGGTGACACCGTTAGTCGGTTCAAGCTAGGGATTCAACTTACAGGGTAACATAGGGTGACGCCGTTAGTCGGTTCAAGCCAGGGACTCGACCCATACGATCCCACAGGGTGATGCCGTTAGTCGGTTCAAGCCTGGGATTCAATTTACAGGGTTCCATAGGGTGACGCCGTTAGCCGGTTCAAGCCAGGGACCCGGCCCATACAATCCCACAGGGTGACGCCGCAAGCTGGTTCAAGCTAGGGACAAGCATAACTACCCCAAGGATGATGCCGCGAGCCAATTCCAGCCAGGGGGAAGGAAGAGATCACTTGGAGTGACGCCGTTTGGGATTCAAGCCAAAGGAAACAACCTGGAAACTCCACAAGCCGCACCAATGGCATGGTTCGCGACACTAGAGTGATTCAGGCCCTACACAAAATGTGGCCCGTGAGGCTCCTCGGCCAAGTCACGGACGGGCTTGAGCCAAGGGGGCATAATGAAATTTTGATCATAGCTGGTGCTATGAAATGGGGACAAGATGTACACTATTCAAACATCTCGAACAGAGGTACAAACTCAGATAACGAAAATCCTTTTCATTAACATCTTCCTAGATGAGACGCTTGGGCCACGGCGCGCATCACCGAATCCTCGGCACGAGCAAGAGCTCCGGGCGAAGGTATCCCGGGGCCAGGGGCGGGATCGGCTGGGGCAGGATCCTCGACATCCTCGAAGTCCTAGTCGATCTCGTCATCGTCCTCCCCCTCCTCCCTCGAGGAAGACTCAGGGTCCGAGCCAGAAAGATGACTAGCGGCTCACGATGGACCCTCGTCCCCTGGTGGTCTCCTCGTGCAGCACAACGCCAGTAGCCCCTCAGCATCGGCCATCAGGGTGTAGACGTCGATTGATGACAGGAAGTTGACGCGTCCTACATGGCACAGTAGCATGCATGTAAGGCTCAAAAAATATAGTAGCAACAAAAAGCGGGAAGGTCGGAAGTGTGCGGATACTTACGAAGGGTCCTGGACCTTGTGGGCACCGGCGGCACACCACGGAGTGGGCATTGCCATGCCCTGCCCAATGCCACGACCTCCTCCTTTGGTGACGAAGTAGAAGCGGTAGTAGTACATGATCTCGGCATTCTTGAGACCATATCCCTGCGTCTCATTCAGATAGAGCGCGGCGTGAATGTCACACCCCAGGGCGGCCGTCCCTGAGACGTGGCAAATATATAATATCAGCTATCAATACCCGGGGTCAACAATGACTCCAACAACAACACACAATCATGTAATAACTAACTGAAAAAGCAAGATAAATGATAGCTAACTGAAAAGCGGAAGCATATAATAACAATAAGTTTGTAAACCAAAAACATTATTACAGACTCGAATACACAATCACTGTCTTGTGAGAGCTAAGTCTAATCCAAATAAAATACATCATGTGCAACATGCACGATTTACAATACATGACTCTAGGACTGTTGACATCCTTGCACTCGCAACCCGTCGGACGGAACACTCCACGCACGCAAGACCACACTACAGGGAAGCTCCAGCTCCACGCCCAATACGCCTCTATAAAAGAAACAGTACGCGATGGGTGAGCTACAAGCTCAGTGAGTGGTTGAAAACCAAACATTAAAATAACAATTAAATACTAAGGCAATTTCTTTTCAAGGAAAAACATTGGTAGAAACCCAAAGGATACAAGGTCATGCGTCGGCGCGACCATACCTCGCCCTCACCCTCACTCCCGGAGGGAGGCTCTTGGGACACTCGGGGAGGAACAACTGTTAACCATAACACTTGGTATTACTTCATAACAAGATATGATGATTCCATCCGCTATGAGGTAGAGATATACTACAATACCTCAAGAGTTAGAAGCAACATACCCAAAGTATACTCGATGGGTATTAAGGTCACGTGATTGTCGGTATCGGATTTCGGGAGGGGGTTGGCCTCCTTCCTCCTTTGGGTACGGCGTGTGTGGGTGTTCTTCGGAGGTTCGGGCCCGGTGCGTGCCTTGGCAGGCTTGGTCAGATCATCTCTCGGAAGGGTGGTGGGGGGTTTTTCTTTCGTTCCTGGCTAAGGCACCCAACGGCGACTCAGGAGGATCCAGGGGTGTGTGTGATCACCACTTGCTTTCTCAAAAAGCAGGAAAAGTCAGGGGTTGGGTTTGATCGCCTTCATGGGGGAGTTTGTGGGGTCTTCGCTCTAGAACACGGATATACCGTATGCAGTGGTGAAAAACAGGTATCCTATTATGCTTCTGGAAACTGACTAGAGGAGATTTGGGAAGTTGGGGTGTAGATGGCGTCGGCTAGTGGGAATTAGCCGTCGGGTATGGAGCAGCTGGTAGGGTTTAGCAGCCGGAGACCTGGCTTAATTTGGGCAGAACTTGGGTAGGAAATGAGATTTGATTTTGGCAGAGGTTAAACCTAGGTTTTAGATAGTGGATTTGGAGAGTGGATTTGTGTAAGGAATGGATTTCTCTCTCACTTTCTCTCTCAAGGGTTTTAAAGTGGTGGTGTAGGGTGTGGGCTAGGGAATGTGTGTGATTGTTATGAATTGGGAATGTGGGAATTTCGTGGTGATGTTAGAAATATTTTGGATACCCCCTATTTATAGTAAAAGGGAGGCATGGAGTGTCCATTGGGCAATAGATCAAATTGGATAATAGGATGGTTGATTTGACCCCCCATTAATTCTATGTTCTTCTGTCAGAGTCCAGGTGAGGGGTGGCTAGTTGAAACTAGCCGCTCAGTGAGGGACGGCTCTCCAGTAGTCGCCCCAATGATGACCTGCCAAACGTCCCATCTTTGACAAGCGATGGCTTGGGTTGGTCACTAGGGTTGAATCAGCCGAGATGGGGCGGCCAAAGGGCACAACCCACCGCAATGATCAACATTAAATACTGCTTTATGCCCCATCTAGGGAAGCGGTATGGGGTCGGTCAGGGGGCAGCTAGTTAAAAGTAGCCGCCCAGAAAGGGGCGGCTACTTCCTGTCCAGGCTTAGTTTTTTCTAAGTGTTGGGCCAGGGTTTTTCTAAGGATGTTTTTTTATTAAATGTCCAAATGTGGTTATTTTCTAATATTACTTGAAGTTAATTTCTTTTATTTTGACGATCAAAATTAAGGTATCTACAGTGACGACGTGACTTCAACTCATCCTCACCCTCACCCCTAAGGGTGACACGGGACTGTTGGAAGACAACATTTTGCTCTACACCCTTCGTCATCCAGTAGCCCTCTCCCGAGTAGCCTCTACCTGGTACACTCCCATGATCAGTACATTTTGCTGAATGCATCGGTAGTACTTAAAGGTGGGAGCCCTCTGTCAGGACAACTTCAACGTCGGGTATCTTCAACACAGACTCGTTGAAGGGGAGAACGATTCCACGCTCGCAATATCATCTGGTAGCCCTCTCCCGAGTAGCCTCTACCTGGTACACTCGCATGATTAGTACATCTGCCGAACGCATAGATAGTACTTACATGTGGGAGCCCTCTGTCAGGACAGCTTCAACGCCGAGTAGCTTCGACGCACGACGATGTCGAGAGGAAGCACCCCACGTTCGCAAAGCGAACCTTATGAAAAAGTCAACTACTCTCGGTAATCACATACAGATGATATCGTATACTCTTGAACTCCCACATGGACGTGTTGCTCGGACATGAAGAGTTACTTCTGTTCTCACGCAGAAATAAGCCCAAGGCATATGACCCAATAGGTGGTTTATATATGCGCCTAGCACGGGTAGGCATAACTTAATGTAATAGCCACCGGTTTAACAAAACCGATACAATAATGAATTCTCCTGAATTCTATTCAAGCGCATCACATGGATGTAGGGTGGCGATTACATCGCTAGCGTTCTAACTAGTAAGGTACAACCCGACAGCGGGTCATACCCACACCTATTACAGATTGCCTGATTAGTTTTAACATGCGCGATAACATATGATTAATTATAGGGTACTCCCTAACATGATTATACATCATAAACAACAAATCACGCAACACGCATACAAGGCATGACCTAACTACACAGGCATATGAGGGCACATTAATCATACAACCACACAAAGAATAACTTAAGCATGCATTGGATATCACCAACTTAAAAGGGGAGGGTTAAGCGCGATCTTGTGCACCAACCGGTGCATGCCGATAATCCCAAGCGGACCTGAGTCAAGTAGGAACCACATCCACTCACTCGGTTTTTACGCAAAGAGTTTGGGCGAGAGTGAGGGAAAGCCTCATCCTCTCCGAAAGCTTGTCATATCTCTGCCCCAACAAGATGGGTGCAACAACTATACCACACTCTCCAGTCTTATGACCAGGAAATATTAAGTATGCACCCGGTTATTAACCCATGTTTAATCATGCTAGATTTTACTGACATAGGGAGGTAGTACTATAAATTGGGACTACCTAAGACATGCATATTCTATACCTCCATATTACTCATACAAAAAATACATGCCCAAACAAGAAGGGCGCACGAAAACATGATTATTCAAACATGATTACAATACATAGGCAAGTATATGGTAGAAAAAGGGGGTTTTACGTAATACGAGCTATACAAACCTAGCATGCAAATATCTAGCATATTTAGGGTGCAAAGAAGCCCCATGGATGCGCGATGCACTACTACATGCATCGAGCGCGTCTCGAAGGTTTGGATCAAACCACTCACTGATACCCAGGTTGTTGCGCGTCAAGTTACCAAGAAGGGCAACAGGGCGCGTGAGGCTGCAGCAGTGCAGGGCAAGCAGGGTAGGACGCACGCACACACGGTGGAGCACCCGTGATTAGCAGGCAGGGCAGAGCGTGCTGGGCATGCCACTGGACACACTGCAGGTCAGGGAAGGGGGAGGTGTGGGGGCTCGCAAGTACGCCCACGACCACCTCAACCGCCACCACCACCACCACCATCTCAGCCTTCACTTCTCTTTTTTTTTGCTGAACCAGAGGGGAGGGGGATCCATGGAATTCAAGTGGGGGAGTTAGAGGAAGAGGAGAGGGAAGGGACAACAACAATGGCACACACCTTCTCTTCTTTGCTCCTCCAAGCATTTCTCCATCATCTTCTTCACCAAGACATGCACACAAAGGACTGGACCAGATGGAAAGAGAGATATTTGGGGCATTATATGGCCAAAAGTGGGTGTTCAAAGGACCAATCGTCCCTGACCTGAAATTCTGGATAGGCTTCACTAGAATAGCCATAACTTCTACAAGATAGCTCCGAATTACACAATTCAAAATCCATTGAAAAGAAGAAGATTATGTACAACTTTCATGTTTATGCTCAGATCAAATAACCTCTCCAGCTATTCCAACATGTGAGCTAAATATCGAACATAGCTGTTGCCAAGATCTTCTCATCCCCAGGGTATAATCGGAAAAATACCCATGCCTTTTACTACATGAATCCAGTTGATGAAATTCTATTTTTGTATGAAAGCTAACTCAAAACTGAACATCTCATGATAAAATCATATTTAAACCTCTTCATCTTGGATATTAACAAAATTAAATCCGAATACCAATCGTAAATGCATAACTTATACAAAGACGTCAGAGTGCAATGAAAATTTATAGGTAGGCCAATGCCAGTACTAGGAGAACAGTTATGCAGTCAGGTTAGATTTTCAATCAGACCAACTCCCCCAGGTAGCTAAAAGCCAAAATTTTAGCGACTTGGATCGAAAAAGAGAGAAAAAAAAATAAGGCTCCAAATGATACAGGCCTAATAGTGAAGGACCAGGAAAATGTTCAGATGCACCTGAAGGGGCGCAAGCATGAAGAAAGTGAGGAAGGTGGGGATCAAGGGATGAAGAGGAAAATGAATGACCGAGAGATGGTGGTGAGAGAAGTACGCTTCTCCCGAATTGATCCCCTCTCCATCCTCGATTCTCGGGATGTAACAGACCCTCCTTTCGAACAGTCCTCGATGGAGATCGGCCATCGAAGACAAATGAAAGCGCAAGAGGAGAAAGAGAAAGTCAAGCAATGATTCGGCCAGCCTCCCCTCGCCTCCACTTATAGTCGTAGCGACGACCGTCTCGATTTTCGAGCGCTCACCAACCTCGACACGTGTCCGCCAATGACGCCTGAGAGTTAAGGCACCTTGAGACAATGCAACGAGCCCCCCCAACGACAGCACGATGATGAGGCGAGCATTAATTCCCTCAGAAACCGTCACCTTAGTCAACGAGTGGACAGCCAACGTGACCGGAAGTCTTTAACAACCTCGGGAATCCACACCTCGAGACTAGAACGACTCAGTTGACATCAGCCCCTCAAAAACCTACGAGCCGCCACCGCAAAGGAACACACATAGACTGATGCAAAAGTGTTCCTCGAGTCGACCTTACCACACGCCACGTGTCGCTCATTGGAATAGGTTTTCCACCAGACTGGGAGGCCTTAGTTCCAATCTGATGAAATACAGGGGGCATCTGTAAGGCCCAAAAATAAGGCCCATCCGTCAAGCTCCACGCGGCGCCGGCCCACAGCCCGTTTAAGTCCAACCCGCGGCTCGTCTTAGGAAGACCCATGACCCGGATCGTCTACCACAGCAGATCCGGCCCGTCGACCGGCCAAGATCCTAATATAATCAAGCCTATTGATCTCTCAAATATGACAAATCCAGTAGATCTAGATCCATCATTATCCTAACCCTCTAAAAAGCCTAGGGGAAGGATTTAGGATTGGATCAATCTTTTAATATCAGCAAATCCAGATTGTGGGTGAGATCAATCTTTGATGATGACCATAACTAGAGATCCCATCTAATCCAAATAAATGTGATCTCCAGAGCCTAAGAACACTATAAAAGGGGAACTACATATGACTTGATCCCCAGAGATAAATAGAGGGGTACGTAGGCAGCCTAGGGAAACATCTCAAGGTTCAGTGCAAAAATAGTTCCCCACCACATCCCAGAGAGGGAAGTCGGCCGGACGAAGGAAGAGGCAAGGAGGAGCGGAGCAGACGGATCTTGGTGACATGAATCCGAATAACCATTTTTCGGCCCTCCAAACCCCAATTCTGTAACTTTTTTTAATTTTCATAAAATGAATTTCACTGAGATACGTACAATTATAAAAAAAATAAAATATTGTTGTAAATTGTTGTAAATATGGATGACCACTATGGATAATCTATGTCTTTGTAACCACTTATCTTTATCCTAAAATCATGGTAAAACTACATCCCCCCAAATTTATTATCTTTTGTTGCCTTTAAATAGAGGCTTACATTGTATTCATTATATGATTAGCAATAAAGTAGTAAATACATAATGGGTAATGACTTCTCTCTTCCATCTTTCTACTTTGTGCCGTGGTTGGTATGCTGAATTTTATTTCTTTATGATTTATAACACCACGAAACTCTATTTGATGAAAATGATTATTTTTGTGTAAAATAAATTGGATCATGTATCATGTATGTTAATTATGTTAATGATTGTTTAGATCATGAATGTTTCATTGCTAAATATTACTTCATATTTTATTTTGAAATTCTTATTATTTTCCTAATGTATCCCATGAAAATAAATTATGGTTGATCTGTTATAATAGAATTTTGGCTTATTCAACTTACGGCATGAAATAACAAACTACCATGGGTTTGTTTTATTTTAATTTTATCTGGCTTGTTTAATTTACGGCATCAATATGGTTGGTTTTTTTTTCTTTTATTCCTCACGCAACCAGTACGTGTATATATATATAGACAGCCATGAAATATCAATCCATACTATATTATTTTTTTAATGATCATGCAAGCATGCAACCAGTATACAATATTTTTTTATTGTATATATTTTTCATATAACAGTTCCTTAATTGTTATTTGTTATTGGATCTCCATATTTGTTATATATCAATAGAATTTAAAATTTCTTAAATATTATTACAAGTCAAATCGAACTTAAGTTCAATAATTTCATATATAGAACCCGAAATTCTCACAAATAAATGTTAGAACCAAAAGTTCTAATTAATTTAATTTTATAATAAGAACAAGAAGTTCTTATTTTATATGTGGAACGAGAAGTTTAAATTTTATATGTAGAACCAGCAGTTCTCATAAACAAATGATAGAACCAGAAGTTTAAATTAATTTTATATATAAAACTATAAGTTCTAATTAATTTTATATATAGAACCAGAAGTTCTTGTTTTATATATAAAACCAGAAGTTCTTATTATATATATACAGAACCAGAAGTTCACACAAATAAATGATAGAACCAGAAGTTCTAATTTAAAAATAAATATATAATTATGTTTTTCTTTTGGGTAAGGAAGTCCTGTAGGGAAAATATAGACTACAAGCCTTAGAAGGTTATTACATACTCAGTCCAAAGGACTGGTTTTACAAGAGGAAAATGATACACTCCGACTGCTTCTCAGTCAGAAACTCAGTCCCCACGTCGGATCTGACGTGGACGGCACCGATGACGTGGCTCGTTCAATTTATTTTTACAAAGCGGGATTAATTGTGGTTTGAATTTTGAAATTCAAATCGGTTTGAAAATGAACTCAAGCAAAGCATTAAATGGTCTGACACTGCATTAAATGGTTGAAAAGATGTTTCTGACAACGTCACATGGCCTCTCGCGTATTTTGGAAGTGTGGTTTCAAATGTGACGAGTACATAAGATCTTTCAAAGCGCATGTACTTCGATAATGGTGGTATATACCTTATTCCACCAATTTGTCTGTATTCACTGATTCTTTTCGAGTTCCAATGCAATTTTTCTCTCTCCCCTTTCGTTTTTCACAAAACACACAGTCTCTCTCCCCTTTAACTAAACTTTCTCGTCTTTTACAAAACAAATACTCTCTCTCTCTCTCTCTCTCTCATTCCCTCTTCGCCTCACTGTTGCGTATCTCTGCCCTAGCCCCGCCTCACCATCTGTTATCTCTTCCCTTCGCATCTCTCACTTACCCTTTTTAATCTTATTGATATGGCTTATCGTTGATGTCTGCGAGTATGGTATTTCTGTTGTGCCTTCACCATTATGCTAGTGTGGTACATTTACTGCGTCTTCACCGTTTTTGAAGCAGGGATTTTTTGAATCTTCACTATCGTCTCCCTTTTTTTATTGTTGTTTCCTTATTTACTTTCGTTAGCATATGGTTTCATAAATTATTTTCGCAGAGATTCTTGTTTTCTTTTTTTTTTCTTTTGTTAGGCTCAGTTTGGAACCACATCGAGTGAGCGGTGGGTTTGTCGAACAACCGGGAACGCGAACTCACTCCCAAACAGGTTTTTACCATCTACATTGAAAGCAAAGAAACCCCTTGTCGTATATAAGTTTCCGTTAATTTTTTTCGCATTTGCTGCCTCCGCGAAAACATAGATTCGGGCAACGCAGTCTGCCCCCCGTGTTTCGGCAATGCGAACACCCACCGATGTGGTACCAAACGGAGCCTTAGTTTATGTTTTCATAAATTATTTTTTACAAAGATTCTTTATTTCCTTATTTTCTTTTGGTAGCATATGGTTTCAAAAAAATATTTTTCGCAGATATTCTTGTTTTCATTATTTTCTTTCGTTAGCATATGGTTTCACAAATCATTTTTCACAGAGATTATTTGTTGGATATACTATGTTCATCGTTCATAAACATCAGTGTTCCATGTGATTTAACATTTGTTTTGTGCTTGTGTAATACATCATCTACCCATTGTAGATACCCCAATTTTGACCATCCAAAAAGACAGAAATACTTCAAGTAACACCCGGAAATATCCCACTTTTGGACATCCAGTAGAGAACCAAAATTCAGAAAACCGGAAATCCTAACCCTAGCCATAAACTAAACCTAGCCAGAAACCCTAAACCCCAGAACCCCACCTAGCCAGAAACCCTAAACCCCAGAACCCCACCTGGAGAAACCCTAAAAAAACCAAAAAAAACCAAGTCCCTGGAAAATGGGCGGCTAGACATAACTAGCCGCCCCCTCTTGGCCGGATCAATCCAAGTGACCGACCCAAGCCACAGCTTGTCAGAGATGGGACGTTTGGCAGGTCATGATAGGGGCGGCTACCAGAAAGTAGCCGCCCCATCCTGGGCGGCTAGATAGAACTAGCCGCCCCTGGTCCTGACAGAAGAACTAGGGAATTAATGAGGGGTCTAATCCAAGCCAACCCACTCCATTACCCCCGGGATATTTCCCTGCCACTCTTTTACTATAAATAGAGGGGTCCCAAGCCCAAATACAACATCACCAAAAAATCCACAACAATCTTCAATCACCAATCCACCATCCTCAAACCCTTCCACCACTAGAAATCCCAAGAGAGAAAGAGAGAGAGCCCCTTTTGTGAGAGAAACACCCATTCCCTACATAAAATACCCTCTCATCCCACCCTCTAGAAACCCGGGCTAAACCTAGCTTAGCCTCTGTCCAAAACCAAACCCATTTCCTACTGAAGTTCTGCCCAAACCAACCCAGACCCTGGACGGCTAAACCTAGCTAGCCGCCCCCTGGCCGATGGCTAAACCCAACTAGCCGCCCCCCTATCCACACCCCATATCCACACCCCTTTGTCCCAAGACTCCTTTAGTCAAGCCCGGAAGCAGAATAGGATTACCTGTTTTTCACCTTTGTGTACGATATATCCGTGTCTCAGAGCGGAGACCCCACAAACTCCCCACGTAGGCGATCAAATCCAACACCAACTTTTCCTGCTTTTTGAGAAAGCAGGTGGCGATCACACAAACCCCTTAATCCTCTTGAGACGCTATCGGGCGCCTCAACCAGGAACGACACCCCTCACCCTTCCGAGAAGACGATCTGACCGAGCCCGCCAGGGCACGCACCCGATCTGAATCCCCGACGAACCCCCACACACGCACACGCTCACCGCGCACCCCGCTGGGATCTGCTCCGACCCATCCGACACATTCGGAGGCCTTCCCGACGGTACCGACAAAATCTGGCGATTACGGTGGGACCTCCCTCGTGAAAAACAACAAAAGGTAATCCTCTTCTGCCCCCTTTTACAAGCTTGACTAGAATGCTATCAACCCTCTAGGAAGGTTAGAATTTCTGACCTCTCGAATCAGTTCCTCCTCTAATTCACATCACAGCATCATTTACCGCTTTGTAAGCCGCACACAGCTGCACAATCCTTTACTGCTTTGTAAGCCACACACAGCTGCGCAATCCTTTACTGCTTTGTAAGCCACACACAGCTGCGCAATCCTTTACTGCTTTGTAAGTCGCACACCGTTGAGCAATCCTTTACTGCTTTGTAAGCCGCACACCGCTGTGCAATCCTTTACCGCTTTATTTACTGCTTTATATCTGCATTCGTTCCCTTAAAATCATTTCACACGCATCATGGAATCCCGCATAGAGGAGGAGATACTAGAGGAAAGAACCCACCAAGAGGGTCAGGCCACGCATTTCCTGACCCATCTAGAGGAAAAGATGGCCAGTCTAGGATACCAATCCGTAGAGGACATGTTTCATGACCTCGCCGACTACCGCCAGGTCAAAACCCTAAGACAGGAGGCCCCTGTCGAAACCCCTAAGGCCATTCCCAAGACCCCATTCACGCCCAGTCACTCAGTCAACCCGAGCGTCTTTTCGTTCACTCCCCTTTCCCCCGCAAATCCAAAATTCACAGTTGTTTCCACCCCAGGCCCTTACCAGGCCACCTCCAACCCGGGACTGGCAAACAGCCCTCCCAGGGGAGACACGCTGGATGAAACCATCTGGAGAATCCTCTCCGAGACTGGTCCCTCCGCCCCCAAGCACATGTCTCTACATAACCTGAGACAAATCCCGTCAGTCCACCTACCGGAGGGATTCAAAGTCCCCAAATTCCGCCGGTACAACGGTCGTGGAGACCCAGACATACATTTAACTGCCTTTTATCTAGACGCACGCCCGTTTCTAGATAATCAACCTCTACTAGTCTTCCTCTTCCAGAAATCATTGGAAGGAGAAGCACTAGAATGGTTCTCCACCCTCCCTGTAGATCACTTGTCGAATTTCTCTGCTGTAAGCGAGAAATTCTTGGGCCGCTACGGTTACCAGAGGATTAGGACCCCCTCTATTTCGGATTTAACCGTAGAGAGAATGAGGCCTAGGGAGGAATTTGAACAATACGTGTCTCGGTGGCGCACCCTTGTCCACCGAACCGGCCTGCAACTCACAGAATGTCAAGAAATTGACATGATGTTGCAGAGCCTGACTCCAGAGCTCCGTACGAGCCTTTCGTACGGAGACTGCACTACGTATCAACTTCTGATTGACCGCCACAACAGGATTTCCCGTTGTGCGCAGCCCCAGTAGTCCAAACCCAGTCCCCACCTATCAGCCATAGGGTTGGACAACCGCCTCGTAAGGCGCAAACCCCCACGGTAGAGGGGATTATTAGCCAAGTATCGGCACTCTACCCGAACGGAGCGCGAGTTCCTGACCGAGGAACAGCTCCGAGACAGTACACGCCCGGTTCATCCGGATATGCGCCGCCTCGGCAAGCGAATCAAAATTTTACCCCTCGATCAATACCCGTCCCCGTGCCGACACAACAAAACCCCACAGTCCAAAATTTCCCACTCCACAGCCCAATAATCCAGAGCCAAACTCAAACTCGGGCTCCCTTTTACTCTGCTCACCCAAGAGCACAAAATCCAACCCCTAGGCAGCCCATACGAAGCTCTTATAACGAGGTTAGACCTCCCGCATCCTACGACCAAAGACGAATGGGAAAGAGGGACTCTTACCCTCCCCTCCCAGAAACTTTAACTAGGATCTTTAGGGTGATGTTGGACACAAATAGTATCTCCCTCCCCGACGCCAGGCCTTCACTACCCGGGGCCAGCACGGCGCGTTACTGTCAATATCATCAACAATATGGCCATACCGTAGAACAATGCATTGTTTTTCGGGACTTCGTTTATGATCTTAATGATGACAGACGCCTTGACTGGGCCATAATCAAAGGCCATCTGAGCTAGGGAAATCCCCAAGCACCCAAGCCACTTGGCATATTAACTAACCCCTTGCCAGGTCACACCCAAGCCTCCACATCTAGAGCCCACGCGGTCAACATGATCAGGAGAGGGAGACAACCATCGCCAGAACCAAGCAGCTCGGAAGATGCTACTGATGGCAGCCTATCCGAAGAGTCCGAGGAGGAAGAGCAGAACGAGCCCTTCCAACTGAACCTCGACGACCATGACCTCGCCATACTCTATGGCGAAGAAGAAGACGCAGTTCTCGCCCTTCCCGCAGTCATCAACATCGAGTCCGACGAAAGCGGACTAGAAAACCCGGGAGGAGATGAAGAAGAAGAGCCGTTTGAGGAGATCCCCGAAGGAGCTAGCGAAGGACCCGAAGGAGGGGAATGTACGTCGGATGATCTGCATCCGGACGACAACGGGTCCTCCAAGAGTACCGACACTGTCAATGGCCCCCGCCGCCCAATGACCATTTCATTCACCGACCAGGATCTCCCGGATCCCAGACTGCGAGTCTACCCCCTACACATCCGCGGACGACTCCAAATGTTGTGGCTAAACAACATCTTTGTAGACTCAGGGTCAGGAATGAACATAATGACGTGCTCCACCTACCCAAAGATACCCGGATTAGGCCGTCCTCCCGTCCACCCGGCCCACCATACTATTCAAGCTTTCAACCATACCGGGAAGACTCTCCACGGCCCCGGAACATTCGAGTTATCTGTCGGCCCTCTTATCTGTGAGGTAGCCTGCTTCGTGGCCGACATCGACACAAGGTACCCATTGATGTTGGGGCGACCATGGTTAGACAGCATCCAAGCTATCTATTCCCCCCGGCACCAATGCCTTCAACTGCCCTTCTTAAGTCATATCCTGACAATCTGGGGAGAGGCGCGCCTCCAGTATGAGAACGAGAACAATTGGGCGATACATAATATGTTCACACTAGCCCTACGACCGGGGAACGAGGACGAAGGTGATAGCCCACCTGGGTCCCCTTACAACTATCCCTCAGAAGAAACGGCCAGGACCCCGCATCCACCCAGCGATCCTATGGAGCCCAACTCGATCACCTTCCTCCCCCATGAAGTCGCAAAAGCTGGAGCAAGTTCCGCACCCCTCTCTATCACCGCCATACTCGGGGGAAGGGAATTCCGGCACATTCTCATTGACACGGGAGCGGAAACTAACGTCCTTACATATTCCGCCTACCAAAAGCTAGAAGGCGGGTTCCCATATTGGATCCCTCAGACGAATACATTTATGCCTTCAACAGCACACGCAAGAACGCTTGCGGACTGGTCACGCTCCCACTGAAGATCGGACCAGTCTCCACCATCGTTAACTGCATGGTGATGAACATTCAATCGCCCCACCCTCTGATTGTTGGGAGGACATGGCTCAACGGCATCGAAGCCGTCTCATCCACCCGACACCAATGTCTTCGCTTCCAGTACCGCGGGAAAGTAATATCCATATGGGGAGAGGCGCGCTCTAATAATACTCAGGCCCGGAATTGGAGCGTATGTGCCATGCGCATCCGGCTAGAGGTGCTCGCATGTTGGCAATCAGGCGCCACAGATGAAGAACTGCTCCATCAAGGGAGGCCCCTGAAGAGACTCATGGAGGGAGAATTTGGCAACAGGGGACCCCCACCAGACATCAGCCGGCCATCAAAAAGAAGCCGACCCGAGGAGGCAATACAAATTCAAGAACCAGGTACCGATCCTCCCGAGTAAGTTTTCAAATCCTGTACATAGTTTACAGCTTTCCTAAAAAACCAAAAACCAAAAAAAAAAAAAAAACTCAAAATATTTGTTTATCAGCTTTCACTTCCAACTCAAACCCTGTACATATTTGTTTACCTGCTTTCCTAAAAAGAAACCAAAATCCAAAAAAAAATACATGCCGATCAGCTTTCATTCCCCAACTCTGAACATACTTATTTCCAGCTTTATTTCCACTCTTCTTCAAAAAAAATGTTTTTATAAAAAATGTTTTCCACGCTCCCCTTCAAAACAAAGGTTTTTTTTTTTTTTTACAAAACCATATTTCCATACTTCCAAAGAAATTTTTCAAAACTTTCTTTACTTGTTTACCAAAACAACGAAAATATTTACAAGCCGCATTTCCAACAAAAACGTTTTCCGAATCTGCGCTTCCACACCTTTCTTCAAAGCAAAATACTTTACGAAGCCGTACTTCCATGATTTCCACCAAAAACATTTTTTTAACTACCTTTCCATACTCCCCTTCTAAAAACAAAACCGTTTCCCAAACTTTATCCCCATTCTCTTTCCAAAAACATATCTATTCGCCGACACAGACCCCTTTTCAAAAACATAAGTATACATTTGTCTTCACACTCGCGAACTACTAGACGAGAAGAGATTAAGAGCGGCAGACCATGCCCAGGCCTACCGAAGAAGGGTGGCAAGGGCATTTGAAAAGAAGGTGATAAAAAGAAAATTCAAAATCGGGGAATTAGTACTTAAGCAAATCATGCCATCAAGACTGCCTCACCCGAGAGGAAAGCTGCAACCCACATGGGAGGGACCCTATGTGATCACCCATGCCTATCCCGGGAATGCCTACCGCCTGGTAGATGCTGAAGGAGTCGAGGTGCCAGGTTCATGGAATGCACTTTATCTAAAGAAATTCCATGTATGAAAAGCTTTCAATACTTAAGAACTATTATTCTTCCTTCCTGCAATTTCCAGCGTTTAGTACTTGATGATAGAATTATAAGACTCTCAAAGATAAACTCGTATCTATTTGAACACGTTTCCGCCAAATCATGTCATTCCCTTCACACACGTATAACTGGACTAGATTTGCCTGATAGAAGAAAAATTGCCTACCCCGTGGACTGGGACAATTTAAAAACTCCCCAAAGCAAAATATCCCTTATTTCCGCCCCGCTCGTATTAACCCTAGGTCAAAATGAGGAGTTACCCCGACCTAGCATATGTCCCAAAAACTGGCTCTGGCACTATATAAACACTTCTAGAGGGGAAGCATGAAAAGAATCGGGGTGAAAAACAGAAGAGCCCCCCCCCCCTCAAATCAAAACAAACAAAAAAAACAAAAAAAGAGAAAATCAGGCAAGGAGAGGCCAAACACCCAAGTGAACGGGTTAAACTCTCTATTTAGCAGGCTTTCACGCCTTTATGCACGGTATACGCTAGACAACGGCTGTACCAGTACAGATCCAAACAACGGATTGTACTTTCCACCCAAAAATAAAGAAGTGGTAAAAAGAAGAAAGCCAGAGGGACCTAGGAAGTAAGACATGTGCTAGACTGGGACAATTCTAAAATATTGCCCGAAAGGAAGATATTACTCTTACCTCATTCACCCTCTCCCCTTTTATTTTTCGCAATGGGGGTTCAAAATTGAGCTATGTCCACTGGGAAAAGTGAAATTTTGACCAAGGGTAGATCACGTCCAGGTTTACACCTACACACACACTCACACGAGTTCACTTAGAAACTTGCCTATCCAAAGGAAGCTTATTTGACTTGACTCTTGGTACATTCATGGATTTTTCAGCATGTTTAGAATAATACGATTAAGCATTTGAAAACCATGAACCTAGGAAAATCGACACCTAAGGCTTATACCTCTCAAATACAATCCTGGTTAGGACATGAGTGACCGCAAGGGCTCCTCCATGGGGACTTGATGGTGTCTTTTACTTATGAAAATCAAGAACATTGCCCTCTCACATAAAAGTCATTGAAGAACTAAAATGCCCCTTTATGCCACTTATACTTATGCATAAGCTTGCATTTTCCTTTTCCAAAACACTTTGGCATCCGATTTTCTTGAAATATTAAAGTTAACCCCCCCCCCCCCGAATATTAAAATTGTCCCCACTCATATGAGAATTGTCCCCACAAAATTTAGAATCGTCCCCACTCATATGAGAATTGTCCCCACTCACTTCATGCCCTTCCGCACATACGTTAGAAGAAATTGTCCCACCTTTTACATACCTAAAGTTTTTCTTCGCTCACGCACTTGGAATCCCTTCCTTGCACACTAAGGCATGATCTCCCCCACGTTATTTTCTCGCATTATATTTCCATTCCACCTTGAGATGGATTGTAGCCCTTGACGATTCAAGCAAGAAGGGCTCGAAAGTCAGTGCAGGGGCGCAATCTGGACAGATTTAACACTTGGTCCATGGAAAGAATGTTTTTATAGGTCTCGAAGGTTAAAGCACTCAGGAGGACTTTCAGAAGCAGCAGACAAGAAGCAAAACCAGAAAATTGTCCCAGGCAGGGGGCGGCTAAACCCGACTAGCCGCCCCCCTGGAGACGGCTAGTTTATACTAGCCGCCCCTGCTCCCTGCCCTTCTTGACCAGGTAAAAAAAAAACCAGGCAAGGGGCGGCTAAATACAAGTAGCCGTCCCTCACTGGGCGGCTAAACGCGAGTAACCGCCCCTCACCTGCTGCCCCATCTGCCCTGTCAGTCTCAGTCTCAATCAACTCTTCAACTCCTTTGAATACCTGTCGAAGCATTCTTTTCCCAAACATGCATACACAAATTTTAGACATATTTATACACAAAACCTGTATCAATACCATGCTATAATGATTATATATTAGAACTCTGCATCCATCCATAAAATCAAAACTTATAAACACCAAATTCATTCATTTACACACGCATACACGTCCCTATGGATTAAGAAGGCTTTCTAAAAAGCTAAACATCCATGCTAAGACTACTCTAAACCATGCATACAAAACCAGAAATTAAATTGTCCCACCGAAACCATAAACGTAAATTGTTTGCTAAACACTTAAAATATAGAAAAGAGATAGGTCCACCAAGAGTTCCGAATTCCAAAGCCTTGAGTCGTGCATCATCGAAATATCACCTAAAACAAAAACAAAAAAGGAAGAAAGCATGAATTCATCGCATATATACTATTCTTCTGCCTAAAATCAAGACACAAAGGAGCTCTACCTCGGCGTATCATCATCCCCGGGAGGCCGAATCGAAGGAGGAGCGTCCTGGCCTGAAGGAAGTGGCTGCTGAGGGGAAGACTAAACCTCTGGAGCATCGGGAGCGGCGGGAGTCTCTCGAACCGAAGACGCAGCCCTTGCGTATATCCCACGACTCCGAGACGCCGAAGGACGAGAAGCACGACTGAAGGTAGCCCCGATGGCCAAGGAAGCCGAGAGAGAATGGTCAGGCTCAAGTGGAAGAAGGTCGAGGTCCGCCTCGGTCATCGAGCCCCCGCCAACCAATTTCCCCCTCATAGTCACCTCCCAAAGGAGGACCTGCTGAATATCTCTATCTCTACGCTCCAATCTCCCTCGAAGACGCGTCTCCACTGCTCTCAACCTCTCCTCGAGCTCCCGTGATCTCGCCTCAGCAGCCCGGAGCCTATCCTCGCTCAATCGAAGTGCCTCCCGATCTCTATCCCCGGCCGCCTGGAGAGAATGAAGCAAATCCCCCATCAAACCCCCGGGAACTCCCACCGAGGCCTCCAACTCTGACACCCTCGCCTGGAGGGAGTCCCTCTCGCGGCCTAGGGTGATGAACCCCTCCTCTCTCAAGGCTACCATGGACCTCAGCCGGTCCACCTCCTCCTCAACCCAAGAAGCCCTGCCCCTCGCCTGGCCCAACTCCATCCTTGTGGCCGTCAACTCATTCCGGGCCACATCCAACTCCCTCGTCAATTCGAGCTCTCGCACGGACACCATGGAAGGAGGAGGAGCGGAAGTAGAAGAAGCGTCGTCGGCCGTCGCTCTCGACAGAGCATCCACCTGAGCCTCGAGGACCCGGACCTGGTCCTGCAAGCGTCCTCTCTGTGCCCGCAAGGCCTCTATCTGCCAGGCCCGCGCTTGGAGGTGCTCATTGGCGGTCTTGAGCCTCTTCTCCATCTCGTTCAACTCAACCTACAAAAGCAACACCACTCAGAAAATATTCAAGCAAAACGAAGAAGAGAAGGAGAGCTTCCAAGCATACGTAGGCGTCCGGGATCTCCTCCTCCATCGTCCCGAGGATACCCGCATACTCCCGACGAAACCAGGCTAGGTATTCGTCACTCGAAGTCACCTTAGGACGGCGCTCCACCAAGGCGCCTAGGCTCATCCATCCCACCACGTACGTCGCGTAGTTCCTCGGGAGATTTGTGTCCCGAGGAATCCCAGCCACCGGGATCGAGGGGCGCTTCGGCAGGGGATTGGGCACCCACTGATGGTACCCAAGCTGGCGGACAACCCGGCTGATCACATGGAACACGACCTCATTAAAATAGATCAGCCAGACATCCCGCGACAACTCCACAGGGACCTCCTCCTCCGTGTAGGGCCTCCACGTCATCTGTGAAGCATCAAAAGATAGGAAGAGAGCTTAGTCAAAGAAAACCAAATACAAGCCAAAGAAAACTCGAAGAAAAATTTATACCTCTTCCTCCGTCAAGACACGGAAGGCCTCACGGAACTGAGCGAGGCGATGTAAGCGCGAGGATCCCCGGGGCGCCCATCTCATGGCCCAGGGGAGGACATGATCAAAAGGCACCAGGGTCGGGCGATCGATGGCAAAGTGCTCATACCCGAAAATCTGGCAAAGCGAGAGGAAAATTATCATGATCAAAGTGAGCTAAACCCAAAAGAAAGCACCCTCTACTCACACATACCTGGAGAAAGGGCGCAAAACCACCAAGGTTCTTTCCCCCAGCCCTCTTGACCTTCTTCGAGAGCTCCGCAAATAGATGGGCCAGCATCGCCGCTCCCCAAGCGTATCGCCCCATACCCTCTAGGTCTCTCATCAACAGAAGAGAGTGTGAGAAAACCTTGTCGGAGGCCGTCGAGAAGAGGACCCGGCCGAAGAAGTATAAAAAGAACGCCCTCAACTCCCTCCATGCCCTCTGTGGGCACGCGGCCGTCTCTCTCGTCTCGATCATCGCCCACCGCCTCTCGAAGCTAGCTGCAGCTTCGCCCTTCTGACGCTCTGTAAAGGAGCCGAGGCCGTATTGCCTCGACAACTGCCCAAGGGGGATCCGGTTCAGCGTCCTCACGCGCTCCACGTAGTCCCATTCTCTAATCAACTCCAGGAAGAGTGCCTTATAGTCGGCGAGGGTGGCCGCGATCACTGCCTCCCTAGACACCGGAAGACCGGTAATCCGATAAACATCCTCGAGGGTCGGCATGACAGCACCGGTGGGGAGAATGAAAGCGCAACTCTTCGGGTCCCACCTCTCCGCCAAAGCCTCCACGTAAGGACGGTGGACGTGGAACGGCTCGATCAAGAAGAAGGAACGGAAGCCCGCTCCATCCACCAAACTCCTCTCCTCCTGCCCCAAGGCATCGTACCACCTCTTCGTCCCATGCCACAGAGCCCGAATGCGGTTCGGTCTCTACAAGACGAACGAAGGGAACATGGGTTAGTTTAAAAAGCAATCAAGAGGTAAGGGTTCAACTCTACGAAATTATTTTAAAACCATGCTTAGCAAAATGACACTTCCATATGCTAAATACAGAAACAAAAAGCATGAAAGTAAGAAGCTACACTCCCTATATGATCACGCATGCTAGACAAACATTAGCACATCCCATCGTGGTCACCATTCACATGCTTTCTTACATCACGCCCTATCATGCTTATACCTTCCCTAAACGCACCTAAGCAATATAGAACTTGGACCCATGAAATGCATGCATACACTCCCTCATGCTCTACCACGATCAAACACGTACGAAGTCACATACACGTAGAAAAGTATCGCATGCAAGCATACTAAGACGTACCACTTCTCTTTCTTTTATATACAACAAGCATGGATGTA
Organism: Acorus calamus; assembly: GCA_030737845.1. Taxonomy (NCBI): domain Eukaryota; kingdom Viridiplantae; phylum Streptophyta; class Magnoliopsida; order Acorales; family Acoraceae; genus Acorus; species Acorus calamus. The sequence continues at coordinate 23,137,153 of CM060860.1, forward strand.
CATATGAAAATTGCCCCCTTCTTTTCCAACACGGACCCATATTCACATGCTTATTATCCCACCATGATCAAAACTATACATACAAGCATGCATATTAGACACACATATCACCCACTATTATCTACTCATGCATATTAGACACACATATCACCCACTATTATCTACTCATGCATGTTAGATACACATATCACCCATTATTACCTATTCATACCACGAAAGACATACACATACAAATATAAGGCTAAGACTAAAGTTAGGAACATACCACGGCCCGTGTGGACCCAGGAGCTTCCACCTCGGCCTCGTCGGGATCGTCCATCCCATCGTCATCCCCCTCCTCATCCTCCTCAAACACGGCTTCCTCGGCCTCAGCGCCAACGCCGGCCTCCGCGGCCCCCATGTCCATACCCTCGGCCTCCCTGGCCTCCTCCCCAACATCAGCCCCTCCGACCTCCTCCGTGCCCGCCGCACCGGAGGTTAAACCCTCAAAAACACCCATAGCCCTTCTCTCCTCCGCTGCTGCCCTGGCCTCTACGGCCTCCCTATCCAACATCTCAATAATGGCGTCCAATGATGCCCTCTCACTCTCACTTACCCCCTCGGCCTCGGCACTTCCCTCAGTTGCACCCTCAACCAATCCCCCGACCCCCGAAGCCGCCCCCTGGCCGACGGCTAAACCTAGCTAGCCGCCCCCTGGCCGACGGCTAAACCCAACTAGCCGCCCCCCTATCTACACCCCATATCCACACCCCTTTGTCCCAAGACTCCTTTAGTCAAGCCCGGAAGCAGAATAGGATTACCTGTTTTTCACCTCTGTGTACGGTATATCCGTGTCTCAGAGCGGAGACCCCACAAACTCCCCACGTAGGCGATCAAATCTGACACCAACTTTTCCTGCTTTTTGGGAAAGCAGGTGGCGATCACACAAACCCCTGAATCCTCTTGAGACGCTATCGGGCGCCTCAACCAGGAATGACACCTCTCACCCTTCCGAGAAGACGATCTGACCGAGCCCGCCAGGGCACGCACCCTATCTGAATCCCTGAAGAATCCCCACACACGCACGCGCTCACCGCGCACCCCGCCGGGATCCGCTCCGACCCATCCGACACATTCGGAGGCCTTCCCGACGGTACCGACACCCATGGCTTCGGGTTTCTCTTCACTGGAGGAATTTACAAAGGCACTCGAAATGGTCATATTGCACATGCATGTGCCAATCAATGTTGTTTCACTGTCCTCTTCTTCCCCAACGAAAAAGACGAAGAGGAAACATAGGGGTCATAATGTGGATCGAAAGATGGTATTATTTTATAATGTGGTATATACTCCTACCAAACATTCATATACTTTTATGACACTCGTATATGTTTTAATAGGGAAGACAATTGGATCAATAGAGAGTGTGGTGAAACTTGGAGAAAGGAGAAACAACCCAACCCAAACCAAGAGAGTCAAAACGCCAAAATGGGCCGAGGCAACCAAAGCACCAAAACGGACTGCAATGACCAAAACACCCGAAAGTAAATCTTGTGATTGCATTGACATGATGAACCAACAGTTCCTCATGTACAACTCCATTCGCAAGAAGGAGCATAATGCCTGGATGGAGAGGACTATCAAGTTATTACAGAAGATAGTGCTAAGGGAAGCAGATGGGTGGCCTCATGTTTCTGATATCCCTGCTCCGCAGCAATTCGATCAATAAGAATGTGACATCTTCCTCAATCATTGGATTACTTGCAGGATGCTTAATATTCATTTTCATTTTTGCTGAATTTATAAGTGATAAATTTTGTAAAATCTAAACAAGTAAATGGTACAATTTTTTGTTGATGTTTATTTAGTCATATTTTGGCTGTCATATACGTGATGATTTTTTACTGTATTTTGTTATTGTGTGGTGTGATTATTTTGTTTAATAATTATTGTGTGATGTAATTGTTAGTTGTGTTATATACTTTGTAAGATAAAGTATATGCTTGGTTAAGTAACGTATATGTCTAAGATGCCTATTTAGGCATGTTAATATGGGTTAGATAAGTCACACAATGAAAAAATGTGTATGTCATGTTGGAAACAATAAGTCAACTTTTTATAAATAACCAAATTAACAAATACTATATTCGCGATGCCATGCATATGTCAAATTCCTCGTCTAGCTGGTATGCCTGTGATCCCAATTACTTCAAATGTTTTAGAGAGCACCTCAATATTACACACAAGACTATCATTGATATTTACTTTAATATCAAATTTGAGCATATTTTTTTTACCCAAGGCAGAACGACTTTATATAGAATTATTTTTATAGTCTCAAGTCTCAAGTACTTTATTTGTCATCCAATGAGTTATATACCTCCTTATATAAGTATATACCTTCTTAGTTAAGGTATATACTTCATTAATTTTTATTTTCATCTAATAACAAAAAAGATCTAATGGAATGACAAAATCCACGTATCACACGCAAATTCAAACAGCAAGAACGCCAACACGCAAAAAAAAATAAACACAGATCGCAATCACAGATAAAAAAAATTTAACTTCATTTGTCAAAAAAACAGCAACACATCTACAAAAGACCCATCATAACCTCAATCAATCTAAATCATCATCTTCACCACCATTAGATAGAACAGTGACGAGGTCTCTCAGAGACCCCCATCGAAACGTCGTGCTATGAACTTTGTAATTGTGATGGCGGCGTGGGGGTTTTGATAGGCCTCTCCTACTACTTTTTCGTCTTTCGTGTTTTCTGAAATATAAGAAGGAAATGTTATTGCATAAACACCAGTAAGAGAGTATGTGCTTCACAAAAAAAGATATATGCTTCCCAGAAAAAGGTATATGCTTTACAGAAAAAGGTATATGCTTTATTACATAAAGCATATGCAGTATGAGAAGACCAAATCTTTAATGGTACTTATGCTTTTAATTCTGTTTGCATCAATTTCGCATCGTGAGACATTCATTTTGCTCTTCAGACGAACTTTCATTTGTGCTACTACAACAGTTTCATCCTTCTTCTTTCTCAATTTTCCTCATTCGAACGTGCAAAAATAACTACATTCAAGTAACAATATGCGATTTACCTGTGACATTTAAGAAAGTATATGCGTTATGAACATGTGTACATACGTACGCACTCCAAAATGCAAGAGAAAATGTTGTCCATGGGTGAACAGTGTTGAACAGAGTTATATTTGTCATCAACTTTATAGCTATCTCTGACGAAAAGGCTGTCACATACGATGAAAAAGCATTTGAAACAAAAGATGAAGACAAATAAATGTTGGAATCTTATGCAAAGGAGGCATATACCTACTTTTTATCTCGTGAAGAAAAACGAGGTATATTTGCTGCAGTAATGGAAGTGCTATGGCTGGTTCTGTTGTGATTATCAATGAGAAGAGAGAGAGAAAGAGAGAGAAATTGTAAATAAAAATGAAATGGATGGAAGAGAGAATGGATGAAAAAATGTGGCAGCCAAAAAATTGGGTGGAAACTTTTTGGGGGGAAAATTTTTGTGGGCTGTTTTTTGTCGCTAACGTGGCATTAAAAAAAAATTTCCACGTGGATCGGCTGACGTAGAGACTGAGTTTTGGTCGGTTTTTTTTAAATGAGTGTAGCAGCACTCTTTACAAGAAGTGATAACAACAGCGTGGGCTCGTGGCCCATTACTGACTTTTTTTTTTCTCTGGGAGAGCCCAGGATTCGATCCCACATCCTTTAGAGGACATGTGCGTTGTACATTCACTGCACCAAGGCAGTACAGAACAAATATATAATTATGTTATGTGTAAAATAGAAGTTCCTAGATGATTTGTTTGATTAGATGTGTTAGAATAAAGGAAAGGAAATTCTTGTTATTGTATTAGAGGAGTCAAATGCTCTATTTATTAATACATAAAGGAAAACCTAAAATACCAGAAAAGAAAACTAGGAAAACAAAGAAACAAATAATATCACAATAATGATAATAAAAACATAATATTCTCTAAATAATTATTCGTTAACACCCCCTCCCAAATTCTGAATAGTAGAACCTTTAGTCCCCGTTTGGGAAACGGAATAGGTGGGTATAAGGGTAGTATAAGGGTGATATAAAAATGGATAAGAAAAATAGTTGTTTGTTTGCAGAGTATAACTTGGTATTACTAAGCCAGTATAAACGAGTATAAGAGAGTATATCAATTCTAAGTAACCCCTAGGATAAGCTATACTCACTTTATCTATTCTCATGGGCCCACATGTCAAATCAACTTTTTATATCTTATCACATCAAATCACCTATCAACACCTCTTATACATCAAAAGGCCACATGTCAAATCAACTTTTTTACACTTTATTTATATTTTATTCTTTATCAACCAAACAACTCAACCTTTATTCTTATATTTTTCAATGAGAATAAAAAAAAACACAACCAAACATAAAATCTTTTATTCATGTAGATTTGTTATCTATACTGGCATAGTTATCTATCCAGAATAACTCAATTCCGCTATCCAAACGGAGACTTAGAGTTTGAACAAAAATGAGAAGGTGGCGAATGCTGATGATAGCAATGGGCGGCACGATAAGGCACGACACGACGTGACAGAGGTGCTACACGGCGCAACAAGGGCGCAACAGGGGCACGACAGGGACGCTGCACGGCGCGAGAGGGGCGAGGATAGGAGCGCGGATGGGCATAGAGATGGACCTGAACATGTGCGCGGATGGCACAGATAGCGCGAAGAACAAAGAGCGCACACAAAGGAAGACGTGTGCAAGATTGCACGGAGAGCGTAAAAGGGTGGTCGATGCCACAGGGTATTAGGCTTGTATCATTTGGAGCCTTATTTTTCTATCGGAGTGGCTAAAAATTTTGGTTTTTAGCTATCTGCAGGAGTTGGAGTGCTCTGATTGAAAATTTGACTGCATAAATTTTCTCCTAGAAGTTATGCAATTCCGATTTGGTATTCGGATTTAATTTTGTTAATATCCAAGATGAAGAGGTTTAAATATGATTTTATCATGAGATGTTCAATTTTGAGTTAGCTTTCATACAAAAGTAGAACTGGATCAACTGAATTCATGTAATAAAAGTTATGGGTATTTTTTCAAGTATACCCCGGGGATGAGAAAACCCTAGCAGCCGCCCTGTTTGAACTTTAGCCCATATTTTGGAATAGTTGGAGGGGTTATTTGATATGAGAATAAACATATATTGTAGATAATCTTCTTGACTTTCCAATGAATTTTGAATTATATCATTCAGAGCTATATTGTGGAAGTTATGACTGTTCTAGTGAAGCCCATCCATAATTTCTGGTCAGGGACGATTTGGTCCTTTCAACCCTCCTTTATTCATGAGAAATGCCCTCCAAGTAAGTTTATCTCTCACTCTCTCCTCTCTAAAAGGGCATCCGAGCTCCTCTGTTGGTGCTCCCCCTTTTATTAGTTTTGTAAAAAAAGGGAGTGAGTGAAGGAGAGGAAGAGGTGTATGAAGTGATCATGAAGAAGATTAAGTAGAGAAGATGATTAAGGTTTGTATGTGCATATGTCGTGTTGTTGCCTCTTCTTTCTCCTCCTCCTCTAGCTCCCTTATGTACCCCCCCCCCCTTGATTTTCTCATTCCCTTTTGGTCCAACCAAGTAGAAGATGTACTGTGAAGGAGTGAAAGAGATGGTGGTGAAGGTGGTGAAGTGGTGGTGGTGGCGTGTGTGTGGTGTCATTGTGAGCCCCAACACCTTCCCTTCTCCTCCCCCTCTCTTGGTAATCTTCTTCCCCTTCTTTTATGCTTACTAGGACATTGTAGAGGGCATGCATGTGGGTGCTGTTGTTATATATGTGTCACTTTTTAGCCTATGGGTAACCTATGGGTCATTTCTGGCCATTTTCGAAATTTTCTTTTTCGATCGGAACTGCTAAAATTTTGGCTTTTTAGCTATCTGCGTGAGCTAGAGGACTCTGATCGAAAATCTAACTGCATATTATGGGTCCTGGTTGTCACGCCCCAGGGCGGCCGTCCCCGAGACGTGGCAAATATATAAATGATATCAGTAATCCATACACGAGGTCAAATAAATACTGCACAATAGAAAAGGCAATACACAAGTAACTGACATCAAATATATACAAAAAAAAATGGAAGCTCAAATGACTAAGTCTGTAATTCAAAGACATATTACAGACTAGAGTACACAATCAACTGTCCTGTGAGAGCCAATATATACAATAACTGACATCAACAGTCTACATACCGTGCACAAGCACAAGTATAATACATACAATGAAAATGGAATGCTGATAGCCTCCGACTCGCAAGACATCCAACGCGAACGCAGGTCTCCTACTCGGACGGCGCCAGGGGAGCTCTTCTCTCGGATCCGACTCAGCGTCAACTGGGGAAAAACATAAGCGAGGGGTGAGCTACAAGCTCAGTGAGTGGTCAGAAACCAAACACCAACACAACATTCGATCCTAAGGCAATCACCTATCAAGGAAACCATGGGTAGAAACCCAACGGTTAACAAGGTCACACGGCGGTGTAACCATACCTCGTCCTTGCCCTAGCCCCCACAGGGGTGAGCCTAGGGATTTGAAGGACAAAACTTTCTGTTCTACACCGTTCGTCATCCGGTAGCGCTCTCCCGGGCAGCCTCTACCTGGAGCCGGCCACGGTCAGTACACTGTCGACAGCGTCGATGGTACCTACAGGTGGGGGTCCACCCAGGGCGGCTCGTACCTAGGAAGCATCCACACGGATCCGGCAAAGGGGTGAACGATAATTCATGCCCGCAACATCGTCCGGTGGTCCACCCTCGTGTAGCCTCACCTGGTACACTCCCCTGATCAGTACATCTGCCGAATGCATCGGGAGTACCTACAAGTGGGAGTCCTCTGTCAGGGCAGCTTCCACGTCGGGACCCTGGTATACGACGATATTGGGAGGAACCACTACTTGTTCGCAGCGCGAACCCTATGGAAAGCCAATCTCTCAAGCTGGTGGGTCAAGTATCAACTCGAGCCCACAACACTCACACCAACACCCTCACCTCCGAAGGGTGACCTAGGTTGTCGGGAGTAACTGTACTAATCCCTCACCATCACCTCCGAAGGGTGACTCATGCTCTTGGGAAGAGATTAGATTGTTCTAAGCCCTTGGTCCACCGGTAGCCCTTTCCCCGGGTAGCCTCTACCTGACATACTCCCACGATCAGTACACTCTCGACCGAAGCGATGGTACCTACAAATGGGAGCCCGGTGCCAGGACAGCGTTTCAACGCCGGGAAGTTCCTACACGGATCCAACGAAGGGGAAAAACAATCTACGCTCGCGGATACGATCCTCTTGGATCCGTCGTCACCGGTTATCAAAACCGATAAGCGCAACGAATTCTAATGAATTCCCTCCAGGGCGCATAACTCAGATGCGGGGAAGACATTTATTCTAAGTGTCGATACCATGATATGACCCCATAGGAGGTCATACACTTGTCTAATCTCATTAGACAAGGCTCATGGCCCAAATGGCATATACATAATATGCAATTAACTATACAAGGCAAATCTTACTTAAACATGCATACGAGGCATCAAACAGATAAACACACACAAATTACAACCTATTATACGTTGATAAAACCAACCTAGAAGGGAAGGGTTAAGCGCGATCTGCGCAACAACAGGTGTATGCCAATAATTCCAAGCAAACCCGAGTCAAGTAGGAACTACATCTACTCACTCGGTTCGCGAAGAGGAGGGCGAGGGAGAGGGAATGCCTCATCCTCTCTCGAGCTGGTCATAGTTTTGCCCCAACAGATGGGTGCAACAACTATACCACACCCTCGAGTCCTAAATCAGAGGAATATTACGCATACACCCGTTATTAACTCAAGTTTAGACATGCCTGATATGTTCAATTAATAATAAGGGTAGTATTTCGAACAAAATACCTAAGTCATGCAATATTCTATACAATACATAGGCAAGTATACGGTAGAATAGGGGTTCTACACAATATACGAGCTATACAACCTAGCATGCATAATATCTAACATATTTAGGGTGCAAATAAAGCCCCATGGAAGCGCGAAGCACGACTACGTGCCCCGAGCGCTCCCGGAAGGGTTGGAATCAAACCACTCACCTAACGAGCGCACGGCTCGCGTAACGCAATAGAGCGACGAATTGAATCCGAAGCCTGAAATCAAACCGCCAAGGATCATCCAATGGTTGCATTTGGCTATAACAAGCTGCTCGACACCACGAAGCACTCCGAACGCGTCTGAGCACCGCAAGCACGCCCTCGAGTACCCCGTGCACGCTGCCCATGCACCCCGCACGCATCAAACAACGTCAAGCACGTCCTCGAGCACCTCGTGCATGCTTCCCACGCACTCCGCACGCATCGGGCAAGGCCAAGCACGCCCTCGAGCACCTCGTGCACGCTGCCCGCACACTCCGCATGCATCGAACAACGTCAAGCACACCCTCGAGCACCTCATGCACGCTTCCCGCGCACTCCGCACGCATGCGAGCACCTCATGCACGCTTCCCGCGCACTCCGCACGCATGCGAGCACTTCATGCACGCTTCCCACGCACTCCGCACGCATGCGAGCACCTCATGCACGCTTCCCGCACACTCCGCACGCATGCGAGCACGCCGAGCGCGCACCCGCAGCCTCCGCATACCTCTTATGTGATCTCAAGTGTACCAATGCGTCAATCCCATGCTCCTTTAGTACACAAACACAAGTTTAGGTGATGCATGAGGACTCCCATTGGTAAGAGGAGAAGAATATGTATATATGGTTCACTCACACATACTCACAAACAAGTGGTGTGCACACATACACAACACATAACACCCATGCAAGCCCTCCCCAAGCACCCCCACATGCATTTAAAACCAACTTTAGGAGGAGAGAAAACTCACCAAAAGAGGGGAAAGGAAGGGGGAGGTGTGGGGGCTCGCAAGCACGCCCGCAACCACCTCGACCGCCACCACCGCCTCAACGTGGGAGCTCTTCCACATGCTGAAAACAGGGGGGAAAATGGGAGATCATGAGAGGGTAGGGGATGGAGAAGGGAAGGGACAACAACTCCTCTCACATGCACACATACTAACCTTGATTACTTCTACTTCTTGCTCCACCAACAACCAAACACTCCTTCTTCTCCCTCACATTGGCATTTCCACAAACACATGGTGGGCTGAGTGAAAAAGTGAGGGGAAACCATTAGAGGGGCTGAGAGAGAGGAGATGGGGAAAGGAAAGAGACAACAACCAACAATGAAAGCACACACACCTTGCTCTCCTCCAATGGAGCTCTTCTTCTCCACCACCATCACTTCCTCCTCTCAAACACACACACAAGGGCTGGACCAGAGCAAAAGAGGGAAGAAAATATGCCCAAGGTCGTGCACATTTGGGGTTAAATAAGCAAAGGTCGAGTAAATGACCAAGTCATCCTCGGACTTAAAACCTCTGCACAACCTTCACTTAAACAGTCATAACTTCCTCAATACAGCTCAGAATTGCACGATTCTAGTGGCATTTGAAAGATAAGACGATTATCTACAACTTTCATGTTTACACGTAGATCAAATAACCCCTCCAGCTATTTCGAAATCTAGGCTAAACATCTTACAGGGCTGCAGCCTGGATTTCTCAACTTCGGGGTATACATGGAAAAATACCCATAACTTTTAATATACAAATCCAATTGATCCAATTCCACTTCTATATGGAAGCTATCTCCAAACTTAATATCTCTTAATAATATCGGATTTTTATCTCATCATCTTGGATTTTAATAAAATCAAATCCGAATACCAATCCGAAACTGCATAATTCCAAAAACGTTATCGGAATTAAACGAAAATTTTATGGGCGGTACTAAACAGTACTAGGACCCATAATATGCAGTTATATCTTCAATCAGAGTCCTTAAACCCTAGAAGGTAGCTAAAAAAAAATCAAAATTTTAGCGACTCTGATCGAAATTAGGACTCTAAATGACACAGTTCTAACATTGGTACTATTCTGTACTACCCATAAAAATTTCATTGAATTCCGGTAACGTTGGAAAATTATGCAGTTTCGAACTGTATCCGGGTTTCGATCGTTACTGATTTTATTGGAGGAATAGTGTTGGGATATTTTGTGCATATAGTCACCCTTGGTAACCTTACCTCCCCCTTGCTTAAGGGTTAAGAAATGTTTGGTTATTTTTGGTGTTAGTGGGTGGTTTTAAGTTAGATTCACCCCCACCTTTTTCCCTTCCCATAACCCCCCCCCCCCCAAAGTGAGTTTTGGCTCACTTTTCTCTCCTCTCACTCCCTCCTACGACTCCCTCTCCCTCTCTGTTTTGAGTGTGTGTGTGTGTGCTGGTTTTGAAGGAGAAGAAGGTGAAGAAGGAGCACAAGAAGGTTTATGTGCTTGTCATTGTTGTTGTTGTTGTTGTTGTTGTTGTTGTTGTTCCCTCTCTTTGGCTCCCTCTCAAGCTCCCATTTCCCTGTTTTTCAGCCATGAAAGGCTGTTGGAGTGGCTGAGGAGGTGGTGGTAGTGGTGGTGGCGGTTGTGGCGGTTGCGGGTGCACGGAGAGCACCGGATCTTCCCCTTTCACTCCCCCTCACTTGGTGAGCCCTCCCCCTTCTTTATTTCTGTTTTTCAAGGGTTGGGTAGGTGTTAGGAGACCTTGCACACCATGTGTATGTGTTTAGGTGTGTGTAGGGTGAGGGGGGGGGTGTTGGAGCTTTGGGCGCGTGCGCGGGTCTGTCCGCGCGCGTGCGCGCGCAGACGCACGCGCAGGAGGACCCAGACGGGTCTGTCGGGCGCGCAGGCGCGCGCGTGCCCGCGGGTGCGCGAGCGCGTACGCGCGCGGGTTTGGGCCAAGAGCGGTGCGCGGGCGCAATGCGGGCGGGCGCGCGCGAGGTGCGAGCGGGCAGGCGTTGTGCGCGCGAACGGGTGCGCACGCGTGGCAGCTCGTCTGGGCGCGTGCGGGTGCGCACCTGGGCGCGGGGCAGCGCGCCTGGGTGCGCGGACGGGCGCGGGAGCGCGTGCACACGTGCGTGCAAGTGCGGGTGTGTGCGGGGGCCACGCGTGTGGCTGCCCGAGGGTTCGGGTTGGTGTCGGGACTCCCGGATATGCGTGCGTACGCGCGTACTCGCATGCGTGCGGGCCCGTATGCGTGCATATCCAAGTCTTTGGCATTTCTAGTTGTTTTAAGTGTCTTTATGTGGATTTTACTCACCTATTTGGATGCCTTGTCTTGCAGGTCTTGGCTAGCGGTCCCGCGACGACCCGGTTTACGGTGAGTGGGTCAATCCAACCCAGTCGGGAGGTGTTCGATGCACGTAGACGTGCATTGCCCTCCCCTGGGGCACCGTAACCACATATTAACCTTCTTAAGTGTGCATGTTATTGCTATCTTGCTAGGTTGCATCCATGTCATACTAAGACTTATTATGTTAGGATCATACACCCTAGTACCATGTGTAGGGACCCATACTTGTCTATATATTGCGTCCCAGGCTAGGTTATTCATGTGTTAGTATTTACATGTATGCATGAGTATAAGGCATGAATACGGTAGTGACCTTAAATATTTTTATCATGTTAGACTTGTATACTAGAGTATTACATCCATGTGTTATACATATGAGCCCAAGCATGCCTTAAACAATATTATAATTTTGTTATAGCATTATTTGTATGCTTCCTTGATTAATTCTTTGTGTAAATAATTATGTGTTGTATATTATATCTCTAGACATATCTTATGTATATATAGAGGCCGTGAACCTTGCTTAATAAGATTAAGCAAGCGTATGACCTCTGATGGGTCATACCGTGGCATCGACATTACGAATCGTCTGTTTTCCCCGCATCTGAGTTATGCGCTCTGATACCAGGAATTCATGAGAATTCGTAACCTTATTGACGACGGATCCATGAGGATCAAAACCGCGTATGTCAAGTGCTCTCCCCCTTCGTCGTTTCCGTGTCGAAGCTACCCGGGTTTAGTTGTCCTGCTAGGCTCTCCCAGACGCTATTCATGACGCCGGGTGGTGCGCCCATACGGTAGAGGTAGAGGTCATGGGAGGATACCAGGTCGAGGCTACTCGGCAGAGGGCTACCGGAAGACGAAAGGCGTAGACCAGTTGACCTTTTTCCCCAATAGTCCTATGTCACCTAAGGGTGAGGGTGAGGGTGAGGGAGTAGTGGGTTGGGTTGAGACCCGACCCAAGTACTTACCCCTTTTTTTTATGTCCTTGCCTTACAGATCTCGTCGGTTGGATGTGCGATGACCCGGGTATCGGTGAGTTGTTCGATCCAACCCTTCGGGAAGCGTTGGATGCACATAGTCGTGCGTCGTGCATCCGTTGGGCACCCTGACTATATTACTTGGTTAGATAAGTAGTATGATCATCTCTAACCCTTAATATGCTAGATATTTAAATGCTAGATTAGTATAGCTTGTATATTACGTAGAACCCCCTTATTCTACCATATACTTGCCTATGTATCATACTTATGTGTGAATGATTATGTTTGCATGCGCTCCTCTTGTATGAGCATGTGTTATGTGTGTTTATATGAATGTATAGAATATGGCATGAATTAGGTAGTCCTTGTTTGAAACACTACCCCTATATTAGTAATATCTAGCATGATTGACCCTGAGTTAATAACAAGATAAATACTTAATATTCCCTAGTCATAAGACTTGAGGGTGCGGTATAGTTGTTGCACCCATATTGTTGGGGCAAAGCTACGACCAACTTCTAGAGATGATGAGCTCTCTCTCGCCCTCTCTCTCTTTGTGCGAACTGAGCAAGTAGATGCGGTTCCTACTTGACTCAGGTTCGCTTGGGACTATTGGTGTGTACCTGTTAGTACGCGAGATCGCGCTTGACTCTTCCCTTTTTAAGTTGATGTTATCCAACGCATGTTAGGATATACTTGTATGCTTGTATGTTTAATTAGGACTTACCTTTTATGCATAATATGTTGTTTATGCTTTTATTCATGTTAGGGAGAACCCCTATAGTTAATCATATGTTATTTACATATGGATCATGTATATAACTGTGATAGGATTCTCTTATAATAATTATGCACATGTTAGACTAATTGGGCCTATCTGTAATAGGCGTGGGTTTGACCCGCTATCGGGTTGTACCTTATTAGTTAAAGCGTGAGCGATGAAATCGCTCCCTTGCATCCGAGTGATGCACTCGATGGAATTCAGGAGAATTCATTGTTGTATCAGTTTTGTTAAGCTGGTGGCTATGACATTAAGCTAGGCCTACCCGTGCTAGGCGTGTGTATGAACCGCCTGTTGGGTTATGCCCTTGGCTTATTTCTGCACGAGTGTAGAGTTAACTCCTCGCGTCCGAGCGACTCATCTGCGTGGGAGTTCAAGGTATTCGATATCATCGATATGTGATTATCAAGAGTGGTTGACTTTCCCATAGGGTTCACATTGCGAATGCAAAGTCTTCCTCCCAATATCGTCGTGCACCGAAGGCCGAGCATCGAAGCTATCCTTTGAACTACCACCACTTGTAAGTGCTACCGATGCGTACTGCGGTACCGATCTGGTTTATGTACCGATCGTGGAAGGCTGACAGGTAGAGGCTACGCGGAAGAGGGCTATCAGATGATATTGTGAGCATGGAATCGTTCTCCCCTTCAACGAGTCCACGTTGAAGCTGTCTTGATAGAGGGCTCCAACTTGTAGGTACTACCGATGCATTCGGCAGATGTACTGATCATGGGAGTATACCAGATAGAGGCTACTTGGGAGAGGGCTACCGGATGACGGAGGGTGTAGAGAAAAAGGATTCTCCCAACAGGCCTATGTCACCCTTAGGGATGAAGGTGAGGGTGAGGGTGATTTAAGGTCACGTCGTCACGTGACTCATATACCCATTGAGTATACTCTGGGTATGTAGCTCCAACGCTTGAGGTATCGAAGTATATCTCTACCTTGTAGCGTATGGACTCATCATGTCTTGTTATCCAGTAACACCAAGTGTTATGATTAACATTTGTTCCTCCCCGAGTATCCCAAGAGCTTCCCTCCAGAAGTGAGGGTGAGGGCGAGGTATGGTCGTGTCAACGCGTGACCTTGTTATCCTTTGAGTTTCTACCATATTTTTCCTTAAAAGTAAATTGCCTTAGTATTGAATTGTTGTTATAGTGTTTGGTTTTCAACCAGTCATTGAGCTTGTAGCTCACCCCTCGCATACTTTTTCTATTATAGGGGCGGTTGTGGGCGTGGAGCTGGAGCTTCCCCTGTGGTGTGGTCTTGTGTGTGTGGAGCGATCCGTCCAGCGAGTGGCGAGTGCGAGGCTGTCAGCAGTCCTAGAATCATGTATTGTAAATCGTGTGTGTTGCACATGATGTATTTTATGCGAGTCTGTAATAAAATTTTGAGTTACAGACATTGTTCGTATTTTTATGCTTCCGCTTTTCAGTTGAGTTATCAGTTATCGTTGCTTTGTCAGCTTGTGTGTTATTTATTGGAGTCATTGTTGACCTCTTGTACTTGATAGCTGATACTTTACATATTTGCCGCGTCTCGGGGACGGCCACCCTGGGCGTGACACAGGGATATGTGCGAAGGTGTGCAAGGGGAGTCGCGAGATTGCACGGGGAGCCAGAGCGCGGCGCGACAGGTCGCTCGACAGGGCGTGGCAGGACGCGGCAGGGCAGATCCAGGCATGGCTAGGCAGGGCTGCGTGACGCAGCAGAGCAGGTCCACGCATGGGTGGGCAGGGCTGCGCGACGTGACAGGGAGGTCTAGGCATGGCTGGGCAGGGCTGCGCGATGTGACAGGGGAGGTCCTAGGGTGGCTGGGCAGGGCTGCGCGATGTCGCATGGCAAATACAGGTAGGCTAGGTAGATTGCCAGGGGTAGCTGAGGGTGACCAAAGAGCGGTCAAGGGCAGTAGAGAGCACTGAAGGGTGCCAGAGGGCCGTCGAACGGCGGCTGAGGTCAGTCGGAGGTCGAGCCAAGGCAACGAAGGATGACCCAAGGCATCGGAGTGCGGCTGGGGGTGACCGGAGGGTGGCCGATGTGCCGGAGGGCGGCCAGTGGTGGCCGACAATAGAGGGCGACGGCTGGTGCGCGCACAGGTGACAGGAGCGCACAAAGGCGCGTGCAGGGTGACTCCGGGATATGTAGGGGAGTGCTGAGGTGCGATGTGGAGGTGTCCCGGACAGGATCCTGGAAGATCCAGGGCGTTGTCCCAGGAGCACTGGCACAAGCTGGCAGGGGCTGGCACAAGTTGGCAGACGCTGGCACTCGCGAGCACGCACTGGTAGGGCAGATCCCGGGACATCCGGGAATGCTGGCACGCGCTGGGAGGCCAAGATCCCAAGAGATCTGGGGCGCTACCCCTGAAGTGCTGGCACGCGCTGGCAGGGAAGATCCTGGCAGATCCAGGAGTGCTGGCACGTGCTGGCAGGACAAATCTTGGGAGATCTGAGAACGCTGGCACGCGCTGGCAGGGTAGATCCCTGAAGATCCGGGAGCGCTGGGACGGCCTAACAGGGCCCTGCCTGGCAGGGCTGGCAGTGTCATGCCGCAAGGCGGCCATCCTTGAGACGTGGCAAATATGTAAAGTATTAGCTATCAAGTACAAGAGGTCAACAATAATTCCAATAAATAACACATAAGCTAGCAAAGTAATGACAACTGATAACTCAACTGAAAAGCGGAAGTATAAAAATATCAATAGTTCTGTAAACCAAAGACATTACTACAGACTCGAATACACAATCACTGTCCTGTGAGAACCAAGTCTAGTCCAAATGAAATACAACCATGTGCAACACGCACAATTTACAATACATGACTCTAGGATTGATGACAGCCTCACACTCGCCAACCGCAGGATGAAATGCTCCACGCACGCAGGTCCATGCTACAGGAAGCTCCAGCTCTACGCCCAATACCGCCCCTGTAAAAGAAACAGTATGCGTGGGGTGAGCTAACAGTGACTGGCTGGAAACTAAACACCCGTACAACAATTTGATATTACGGTAATTTCCTTTCGAGGAAATACATGGGTGGAAACCCAAAGAAACACAAGGTCACGCGATGGCGCGACCATACCTCGCCCTCACCCTCGCCCTCACTCCCGAAGGGAGGCTCTTGGAACACTCGGGGAGGAACAACTGTTAGCCATAACACATGGTGTTATTGGATAACAAGACACAACGAGTCCATTCGCTACAAGGTAGAGGTATACCTCGATGCCTCAAGCGTTAGGAGTAGCATTCCCAGAGTATACTCGATGGGTATTAGGGTCACGTGACGATGTGACTTTAATTCATCCTCACCCTAGCCCCCGGATGGATGACCCTAGGGACTTCTGGAAGATAACATTTTATTCTACACCCTTTGTCATCCGGTGGCTCTCTCCCGAGTATCCTCTACCTAGTACACTCCCATGATCAGTACATTTGCCGAACGTATCGATAGTACTTACAGGTGGGAGCCCTCTGTCAAGACAGCTTCAACGCTGGGTAGCTTCAACGCAGACTCGTTAAAGGGAAAACAATTTCATGCATGCAATATCATCCGGTTGCCCTCTCCTTCGTAGCCTCTACCTGTCGACCTTCCACGATCGGTACATCCGCTAGATGTGTACCGCGATATGCATCGGTAGCACCTACGAGTGGTGGCACCATACAAGACATCTTTGACATCGGGTAGCTTCGACGCACGACAATATCAGGAGGAAGCACCCTAAGTTCACAAAGCGAACCCTATGGGAAAATCAACTACTCTCGCTAATCACTTACCGATGATATCGAATATTCTTGAACTCCCACATGGATGCATCGCTCAGACGCAGGGAGTCACCCATGCTCTTGCACAGAGATAAGCCCTAAGGCATAACTCAACAGGCGGTTCATACAACCACCTAACATGGGTAGACCTAGCTTAATATCATAACGACTGGCTTAACAAAACCGATCTGATAATGAATTCTCCTTAATTCTATACAAGTGCACCTCTCAGATGCAGGGTGGTGATTATATCACTAGCGTTCTAACTAATGAGGTGCAACCCGACAACGGATCGTACCCATGCCTAATTTAGATAGGCCTAATCAATTTAACATGCATATATATATATATATATTATAGGAGAATCATATCGGAGTTATGTGCATGAGCCATATGCACGATAACCTAATAGTTGACTATAGGGGTATCCCCTAACATAGATTTACATCATAAACAACAAATCATAGAACATGCATACAAGGTATGGCCTACTTAAACATACTTATAAGGATATTATTCATACAATCATACAAAATATATACTAATATGCATTGGATATCACCAACGTATAGCCCTCGTGCACTAACAGGTACGTGCCAATATTCCCAAACGAACCTGAGTCATGTAGGAACTACATCTACTTACTCAGTTTACGCAAAGAGGGAGGGCGAGAGATGGAAAGTCTCATCCTCTCTGGAAACTGGTCATAACTTTGCCCCAACGAGATGGGTGCAACAACTATACCACGTCCTCCAGTCTTATGAGTAGGGAATATTTAGTATGCACCCGGTTATTAACTCAGACTTTAACATGCTAGGTATTACTAACATAGGGAGGTAGCACTATAAATAAGGACTACGTAAGACATGCATATTCTATACATTCATTTAAACACACATCACACATGCCCATACAAGAAGGGCGCATGCCAACATAATAATTCGTACATGAACATGATATATAGGCAAGTATATGGTAGAAAAGGGGGTTCTACGCAATATACAAGTTATACAAACCTAGCATGCAAATAGCTAGAACATTTAGGGTGCAAAGAAGCCACATGGATGCGCGATGCATGACTACGTGCATCGAGCGCATCCCTGTCGGTGCGTCAGAAAGGATCCGGCGGTGCGCGGGTGCGCGTGTGCGTGTGTGGGGGTTCTTCGGGGATTCGGATCGGATGCGTGCCCTGGCGGGCTCGGTTGGATCGTCTTCTCGGAAGGGTGAGGTGTCGTTCATGGTTGAGGCGCTCGACAGCGGCTCAAGAGGATTCCAGGGGTTTGTGTGATCGCCACCTGCTTTTTCTAAAAGCAGGAAAAGGTTGGGTTGGATTTGATCGCCTACGTGGGGAGTTTGTGGGGTCTCCGCTCTGAGACACGCATATACCGTACACAGAGGTGAAAAACAGGTATCCTATTCTGCTTCCGGGGCTTGACTAAAGGAGTCTTGGGACATAGGGGTGCAAATGGGGTGTTGATAGGGGACGGCTAGTGGGATCCAGCCGTCGAATATGGGGCGGCTAGTATGGTTTACCGTCCGGGGCCTGGTCTGGTCTGGGCAGAACTTCGGTAGGAAATGGGTTTGGTCTTGGGCAGGGGCTAAGCTAAGTTTGGCCTCGGTTTCTAGAGGGTGGGATGAGAGGGTGTTTTATGTGGGGAATGGGTATTTCTCTCACAAAAGGGGCTCTCTCTTTCTCTCTCTTGGGATTTCTAGTGGGGGAAGGGAGTGTGTGTTTTGATTGTGAATTGGAAATGTGAATTGTGGATGTTGGATTTAGGCTTGGGACCCCCTCTATTTATAGTAAAAGAGAGGCAGGGGAATATCCAGGGGGTAATGGAGTGGCTTGGCTAATAGTGTGTGTGATTAGACCCCTCATTAATTCTCTGGTTCTTCTGTCAGGACCAGGTGAAGGGCGGCTAGTGCTAACTAGCCGCCCAGGATGGAGCGGCTACTTCCTGGTAGCCGCCCCTATCATAACCTACAAAATGTCCCATCTCTGACAAGCGGTGGCTTCGGTCGGTTACTTGGGTTGATCCGGCCAAGATAGGGTGGCTATAGGTCACAACCCGCCGCAATGATCAGCATTTAATGCTGCTTTATGTCCCATCCAGGGAAGCGATTCAAGGTCGGCCAGGGGGGCGGCTAGTCCTAACTAGCCGCCTGGTATGGGGCGGCTAGTTAGGGATAGCCGCCCCTTGCCAGGGTCTTGGGGGTTTTTTGGGTTAGGGTTAGGGTTTGGGTTTCCGGTTTAGGTTAGGGCTGGGGTTAGGGTTTGGGTTTAGGTTAGGGGTAGGGTAAGGGTTTTCAGTTTAGGTTAGGGATAGGGTTAGGGTTTCCGGTTTAGGTTAGGGCAAGGGTTAGGGTTTCTGGTTTCATGAACTTTAGTTCTCTACTAGATGTCCAAATGTGGGATATTTTCGGGTGTTACTTGAAGTATTTTTATCTTTCTGGACGGTCAAAATTGGGGTATCTACAATTGTCCCTAATCGGATGGAGACTTTGTGCGAAGCAGGAAAGACTTCTACCGATGATAAGGAAAGAGACCCCTATTTTGGCCGGCCCGACCTTCAAGAAGTTATGCCAACATGAACAGTACTATTTCGGGGAATTGATTTAGACCGTCAGAGGCTAGGTCTTGACTTAGAATTTTTAACTGAAAGGATGATCCAAGTGGAAGGCGGGGAAAAGTAAATGGTGAGTGATCCAACCTGCGATCGGGGTTCTTAGTTATCGTGCGCGGAGCAGCCCAGCGTCAGTTTCCTCGTGCCTGCCATTCCTGTGCTTGGGAAAACTCAGCAAGGAGGGGATATCGCCGACAGAAAGCAAGTAAAAGTTGATTTGATGAATTGGATCATCCAAAGGATAAGAACTCTGGAAAAGAACCAGAACTTAAGAAATTCGAATTTGAATGGTACTGAAAGTGCGGCAAAACTTCAGGAAAGTCATGTTTGATCAAGTAGTGTCTGGAAATAAGCCAATACATGGCTGTTTGGTATGAAGAACCTGGGAATTTAGGGCTGAAAAGAGATTGGAAAGGGGTTTTAAATGAAAACAGAGAAACTGGGAGGGGCGGCTACTCATGAGTAGCCGCCTCCCGACTGGGTCCCTTATAACCGAAAAGGGACCCTCTCTCTCCCTCCATATGTTTTAAAACGGTTACTCTTCCCTCCTCTCTTCTTCTTCTTCATTTTAAACTGAGAAACTTTGATTCCTTTGCCTTTTCTTCCTCCATTTTGACCTAGATCCGTCCTCTCTTGATTTAGAAACCCTAGTTTTGGGTTCTCCTTTTTTTTTCAATCCGAGGAAGATGACGAGGTCGAAGGCGATTGCTTCGAGGGGGAAACGACCACGGGTGGCTCGTGGAGTGTGCAGCCCGAGCTCTTCATCGTCGGATAGTGATAAGCCGGAGGTAGAGGCCGTGGGAGGAGTTATGGGTGTGGTGGAGGTGCTGCCGGCGGATATCGGCGCGGGTGAGGTTGGGGATTTTCCTTTGGGGGCTGCCCCGGAGGTTGGGAGTAGTATGATAGGATATACACGTAAGAGGCGTGGGGATCGACCGGCGGTGGTCGAGGAGGTGGTTTTGGGGGTCGGGCGATCGGTTGAGGGTGCAACCGAGGGAGTACGGGCCGGGGGAGTGAGTGAAGATGCGAGGGTGTCGTTGGATGCCCTCGTTGGGATGTTGGACAGGGAGGCCACAGAGGCCAGGGCTGAGGAGGAGGAAAGTAGGGCTATGGGGGCTTTTGCAGAGTTTATCTCTGGCGTGGGGGTAGTGGAGGGGACAGGAGAGGTTAGGGATGAGGTTGGGGAGGCCGAGGGTATGGGCATCGGGGCTGCAGAGACCGGTGTTGGTGTTGAGGTTGAGGCCGAGGAGGCCGTGTTTGAGGAGGATGAAGAGGAGGGGGATGACGACGGGATGGACGACCCCGATGAGGCCGAGGTGGGTGCTCCTGGGTCCACACGGGCCGTGGTATGTTCTAACCTTTTAGTCTTAACCTTTTTATTTTGGCGTATATGCATGTGTTTCGGT
The DNA here is from genome assembly GCA_030737845.1 of Acorus calamus. NCBI lineage: Eukaryota > Viridiplantae > Streptophyta > Magnoliopsida > Acorales > Acoraceae > Acorus > Acorus calamus. Next base: position 23,157,985 of record CM060860.1, read on the forward strand.
GGTATGAACAGGTTGTATGTGTGTATTTTTAATAAGCATGCTTGGTGTATAAGGTAATCATGGTAGGGTAGCATGCTGATATGGGTTTGTTTCTAGGAAAGGGGGTAATTTTTTTGCATCTATATATCCATGTTTGTTCTTATTTTTAGAGGGAAGTGAATGGCCTGGCTAGTATGCTTGCATGCAATACTCTTCTATGTGCATATTATTTTTAAGGCGTGTCTTTGTGTGTGCTTGATCGTGGTAGAGCATGAGAGATTGTATGCATGCATTTCATGGGTTCAAGTACTTTTTATATGTTTTAGGTGTGTTTAGGGAAAGTATATAAGCATGATAGGCCGTGATGCAAGAAAGAGTGTGAGTGGTGACCACGGTGAGATGTTGATATATTTTGTTTACATGCGTGGTCATATGTAGTTTCTTATTTTCATGCTTCAGTCTTTTATTTTAGTATATGAAAGTTTTATTTTGCTAAGCATGGTTTAAAATGAATTCATAGATTTTTGAATTCTCACCTCTTGATTGCTTTTAAACTAACCCATGTTCCCCTATTTTTGTGTGTTTCGTTTTGTAGTGGCCGAATCGTATTCGGGCTCTTTGGCATGGGACGAAGTGGTGGTACGATGCCTTGGGACAGGAGGAGAGGAGCTTAGTGGACGGAGCGGGCTTCCGTTCCTTCTTTCTAATTGAGCCATTCCACGTCCATTGCCCATATGTGGAGGCATTGGCAGAGAGATGGTACCCGGAGAGTTGCACGTTCATCCTCCCTACTGGAGCCGTTATGCCGACCCTTGAGGACGTCCATCGGATCACTGGTCTTCCGGTCTTGGGGGAAGCGGTGATTGCGGCCACCCTTGCAGATTATAGGGGGTTGTTTCGAGAGTTGATTGGGGAGTGGGAGTTCGTGGAGCGGGAGCAGACGCTGAACCGGCTTCCTTTAGGGAGGCTTTCGGCGAGTGTTCCTGGAGGTTTGATGGGAGACTTGGTTCGTTCTCTCCAGGAGGCCGGGGATAGGGATCGAGAGGCGCTCAGGGCATCAGAGGCGAGGGCACGGGAGTTGGAGGAGAGGTTGAGGGCTGTCGAGGATCGGGCTAGGGGGACTGAGAGTCGCCTCCGACAGAGATTGGAGAGGAGAGACAGAGATATGCAGCAAGTCCATCTCTGGGAGGCGACTATGAGGGGGAAATTGGTTGGAGGGGCCTCCATGACCGAGGCGGACCTTGACCTTCTTCTACTTGAGCCTGACCATTCTCTCTCAGCTTCCTTGGCTACTAGGGCCACCTTCAGCCGTGCTTCTCGTCCTTCGGCGTCTCGGAGTCGTGGGATATATGCTAGGGCTGCGTCCCCAGTTTGAGAGACTCCTGCCGCTCCTGATGCTCCAGAGGTTCAGTCCTCTCCTCAGCCGCCGCTCCCTTCTCAACCAAGTCAGGATGTTCCTCCTACTCAGCCTCCAGCGGGTGACGATACGCCGAGGTATAGCTTCTTTGCGTCTTGATTTTAGGTAGAAGAATGATAAATATGCAAGGAATTCATGCTTTTCTTCTTTTCCTTTTGGTTTTTAGGTGATTGTTTTGGTGATGCATAGCTCAAGACACGTAGAGGGAAGCTTTGGACGGATCCTTATCTATTTTGATTTCAGTTCTAAGTGGGTTTATCTTTCTTTTGCCTGAACAATTTTTCCTTTCTTCCTTTGGTATATGAACAAACATGGGTATTTGGTTTAGTTTTGTTTGGTTTATTGGTTTTAGTTTGGTCGCGAATAGTTTTTATAAGTTTGTATGGGTGGATGAAAGGATGAATGGGTGCTTGGTTTGATTTTGTTTATGTTTACGGATGGACAGGTGTTTTTGAAATGTGGTGACTTTTAAATGCATTGGTGTGTGTTTGTGAATGTTTACGTATATGAAAATGTGTGTATGCAAGTTTTGGAAAGAACTAATTTCAATAGGTGAAGAAGTGTTGAAGTGCTGATTAGACATGGTCTGACATAACTGAAATAGGTGCAGGCAGGGGGCGGCTAGTGTAAACTAGCCGCCCAGTGAGGGCGGCTAGTTAGGTTTAGCCGCCCCCTGCCTGGGGCATGCTTATCTGAAACCAAGGGCTGGGGCGGCTAGTGTAAACTAGCCGCCCAGTAAGAGGTGGCTAATCTGGTTTTGCTGCTTCTGTCTGCTGCTACTGAAAGCCTTTGTGACCGCTTCGACTCTCGAGACCTATAAAAATGTCCTTTCCATAGACCAAGTATTAAATCTGTCTGGATTGCGCCTCTGCACTGATTTTCGAGCTCTTTCTTGCTTGAATTGTCAAGGGCTACAGTTCATCTTAAGGTAAAATAAAAAAATCGAATGCGAGAAAGGAAAGTGCGGGAAACCATGCTTTAGTACGCAAGGGAGGGATTCCAAGTGCGTCAGCGAAGAAAACTCTTTGGTATGTGTGAAAGTGGGACAATTTCTTCTCAAGCATGTGTGGAAGGGCGTAGAATGAGTGTAGGTGGGGGTAATCTTATCATTGGTACGGGGGGTTAATTTTAGCATTTCAAGAAAATCGGATGCCTAGGTGTTTTGAAAAAGGAAAATGTGAACTTATGCGTAAGTATGAGTGGCCTAAGTGGGCATTTTAATTCTTCACTGGTTTTTTACGTGAGAGGGTAATGTTCTCGACTTTCTTAAGTAAAAGATACCATCAAGTCCCTGTGGAGGAGCCCTTGTGGTCACCTATGTCTAAACCAGGGTTGTATTTGAAAGGCGTAGGCCTTAGGTGCCGGTTTTTCTAGGTTCATAGTTCTCAAATGCTTGATCGTATTATTCTAAACATGCTGAAAAATCCATGAGTGTACCAGGAGTCAAGTTAAATAAGTTTCCTTTGGATAGGCAAGTTTCTAAGTGAACTCATGTGAGTGTGTGTAGTTGTGAACCTGGAAATGATCTACCTTTGGTAGAAATTTCACCTTTCCTGGTAGACATAGTTCAATTTTGAATCCCATTGCAAAAATAAAAGGGGGGGGGGGGATGGGGTAAGAGTAATATCTTCCCTTCGGACAATATTTTCGAATTGTCCCAGTCTAGCATATGTCCTACTTTCTAGGTCCCTCTGGCTTTCTTCTTTTCATCACTTCTTTATTTTGGGTGGAAAGTACAGTCCGTTGTTTGGACCCTGTACTAGCATAGCCATTTGTTTGGCATATACTTGTGCGTAAAGGCGTGAAAGCCTGCTAAAATAGAGAGTTTAACCCGTTCACTTGGGTGTTATTTTTCTTTTGTTGGTCTCTCATTGCCTGATTTTTGTTTTTTTTATTTGAGGGGGGGGCTCTTCTGTTTTTCACCCCAATTCTTTTCTTGCTTCCCCTCTAGAAGTGTTTGTATAGTGCCAGAGCCAGTTTTAGGACATATGCCAGGTCAAGGTAACTCCTCATTTTGACCTTTGGTTAATACGAGTAGGGCGGAAATAAGGGAGGTTTGCTTTGGGGTTTTAAATTGTCCCAGTCTACAGGGTTTGCAATTTCTCTTCTATCAGGTAAATTTAGTCCAGTCATACGTGTGTGAAGGAAGTGGCATGATTTGGCGGAGATGTGTTCAAATAGATACGAGTTTATCTTTGAGAGTCTTATAATTCTATCATCAAGTACTAAACACTGGAAATTGCAGGAAGAAAGAATAATAGTTCTCAAGTATTGAAAGCTTTTCATGCATGGAATTTCTTTAGATAAAGTGCATTCCACGAACCTGAAACCTCGACTCCTTCGGCATCTACAAGGCGGTAGGCATTCCCGGAATAGGCATGGGTGATCACATAGGGTCCCTCCCATGTGGGTTGCAACTTCCCTCTTGGGTGAGGCTATCTTGATGGCATGATTTGCTTAAGTACTAATTCCCCGATTTCAAATTTTCTTTTTATTACCTTCTTTTCAAATGCCCTTGCCACCCTTCTTTGGTAGGCCTGGGCATGGTCTGCCGCTTTTAATCTTTTCTCGTCTAGTAGTTCGCTCTTTTGGCATATATTTTGATATTTTATGTTTTTGAAAGTGTGGAAACAGATGCATATTTATGTTTTTGAAAAAGGAGCCCGCGTTGGCAAGTAGATAAGTTTTTTTGGAAAAAGAATGGAGATAGAGTTTGAAAAACGATTTTGTTTTTAGAAGGAAAGTATGGAAAGATAGTTCGTAAAGCGTTTTCGATGGAAATCATGGAATCATGACTTCATAAAATATTTTTTTTTGAAGAAGAGTGTGGAAGTGCAGATTTGGAAAACGTTTTCGTTTTGAAGAAGAGTGGAAATGTATTTTGTAAATATTTTTGTTGTTTGGTAAATGAGTAAATATAGTTTAGGGAAGTGCTTTATTTTGTTTGGAAGTATGGAAATACAGTTTTGTAAAGCTTTTGTTTTGAAGGAGAGTGTGTAAAACATGTTTTTAGAAAACATTTTTTTTGGTTTGAAAAAAGAGTGGAAATAAAGCTGGAAACAAGTATGTTCAGAGTTGGGGAATGAGAGCAGATTAGCATGTATATTTTGGATTTTGTTTTTTTTTTTTTTTAAGAAGGCAGGTAAACAAATATGTATAGGGTGATGAAAACGAAAGCTAGTAAATAAATATTTTGATCTTTTGATTTTTTTAGAAAAGGCTGTAAACAAATATGTACAGGATGTTGAAAGCGAAAGCTGGTAAACAAATATTTTAATTTTTGATTTTTTAGAAAAGGCTGTAAACAAATATATACAGGATGTTGAAAGCTCACCCGGGGGGATCGGTACCTGGTTCTTGGATTCGTATTGTTTCCTCGAGTCGGCTTCGCTTGGGCGGCCGGCTAATGTCCGGTGGGGGTCCCCTATTCTCGAACTCTTCCTCCCTGAGCCTCTTCAAGGGTCTTCCTTGATGGAGAAGTTCTTCGTCGGTGGAGCCTGGCTGCCAACATGCAAGTACCTCTAGCCTGATGCGCATGGCACAGACGCTCCAATTCCGGGCCCGTGTCTCGTTAAAGCGTGCTTCTCCCCATATGGATACCACTTCCCTGCGGTCAGGAAGCGAAGACATTGGTGTCGGGTGGATGAGACGGCTTCGATGCTGTTGAGCCATGCCCTCCCAACAATCAGAGGGTGGGGCGATTGAATGTTCATTACCATGCAGTTGACGATGGTGGAGACCGGGCCGATCTTTAGTGGGAGCATGACCAGTCCGCAAGCGTTCTTGCGCATGCTGTCGAAGGCATAAATGTCATCTGAGGGCTCCAATCTAGGAACCCTGCCTTCTAGCTTTTGGTAGGCGGAATATGTAAGAACGTTAGTTTCCGCTCCCGTATCGATGAGAATGTGCCAGAATTCCGTCCCTCCGAGTATGGAAGTGATGGCGAGGGGTGCAGAGCGTGCTCCGGCTTTTGCGACTTCATGGGGGAGGAAGGTGATCGAGTTGGGCTCCGTAAGATTGGTTGGTGGATGCAGGGTCCTGGCCGCTTCTTTCGAGGGATAGTTGTCATTATAAGGGGACCCAGGTGGGCTACCACCTTCATCCTCGTTCCCAGTCGCAGGGCTAGTGTGAACATTTTATGTATTGCCCAGTTGTTCTCGTTCTCGTACTGGAGGCGTGCCTCTCCCCAGATTGTCAGTATATGACTCAAGAAGGGCAGTCGAAGGCATTGGTTTCGGGGGGAACAGATAGCTTGGATACTGTCTAATCACGGTCGCCCTAGCATCAATGGGTACCTTGTGTCGATGTCAGCCACGAAGCAGGCTACTTCACCGATAAGAGGGCCGACGGATAGCTCGAATGTTCCAGGGCCGCGGAGAGTCTTCCCGGTATGGTTGAAAGCTTGAATAGTATGGTGGGCCGGTTAGACGGGAGGACGGCCTAGTCCGGGTATCTTTGGTAGGTGGAGCATGTCATTATGTTCATCCTTGACCTTGGGTCCACGAAGATGTTGTTTAGCCACAACAATTGAAGTTGTCCGCGGATGTGTAGGGGGAAGACTCGCAGTGTGGGATCCGGGAGGTCTTGGTCAGTGAATGAAATGGTCATTGGGCGGCGGGGGCCGTCGACAGTGTCGGTACTCTTGGAGGACCCATTGTCGTCCGGATGCAGATCATCCGACGTACATTCCCCTCCTTCGGGTCCCTCGCTAGCTCCTTCGGGGATCTCCTCAAAGGGTTCTTCTTCTTCGTCTCCTCCCGGGTTTTCTAGTCCACTTTCGTCGGACTCGATGTTGATGACCGCGAGCAGGGTGAGAACTGCATCTTCTTCTTCACCATAGAGTATGGCGAGGTCATGATTGTCGAGGTTCAGTTGGAAGGGCTCGTTCTGCTCTTCCTCCTCGAATTCTTCAGAAAGATTGTCATCAGTGACGTCTTCTGAACTGCTTGGTTGTGGTGATGGTTGTCTCCCTCTTCTAACCATGTTTACCATGTGGGCTCCAGATGTGGATGCTTGGTTGTGACCTGGCAATGGGTCAATAAAAATGTCAAGTGGCTTGGAGGCTCGAGAATTGCCCTGGTTTAAGTGGCTTTTGATCATGGCCCAATCAAGGCGCTTGTCATAATTTAAATCGTAAATAAAATCCCAAAAAACAATGCATTGTTCTACGGTATGACCATGTTGTTGGTGGTATTGACAGTAACGCAGTCTGCTGGCCCCGGGGAGTGGAGGTTTAGCAGCTGGGAGGGAGATACTATTTGTGTCCATTAGTATCCTAAAAATCCTAGTTAGTGTTTCTGGGAGGGGAGGGTAAGAGTCCCTCTTTCCCATTCGTCAATGATCATAATAGATGAAATGGGATACGGTTTGTGGGGGGAAAGCAAAAGGAGGTGCAGGCTTACTAAACCTCGATAACATGAACTATGCACTTCTTTGCAAATGGAGATGGAGGGTGATACAGGGGAATTCCTCTATGTGGTGTAGAATTCTTGAGGCATGTTACCTGCGTGGGGAGGGGAGGACGGAGAGATTCCCATTGCCTTCATAGCGTATGTCTTGTATATGGCAGAATATTTTGTCGGCCACCATTGGCTTCATGGACTCCATCCGTTGGATAGTGGGAAACGAGAAAAGTGTGTTCTTTTAGCATGACCACTGGATATGAGAAGGAAGTCTGAAATCATATTTGCAAACTTGTTCGAGTTATCAACTGATAAGACAGGAAAAGTCAACGATTTCTGGGTTCATGCTGAGCATGCAGGAGAGTGGGGGATCCATTTTTGCCATAATTTGCATGGCATGGAGGCCTTCCAATACTCTTTATTTCCAATTTGTATTATAAGGGATAACCAAGTTGTTATAGAATCCAATGAAATAGTAGATGTATGTACTAGAATTTTGACATACTAATAGAAGCCGTTCCAAAAAAAAAAAAAAAAACACATAATGTTTTATTTTATAGTCATTTGTACGTATGTATGTCATTTTGATTAGTTATTTAATGAAGCATTTTAATATCTATTTTAATTACTTTCTTTAATTAAGATTGTTTTTTTAATTATTAAAAAACAAAATATTTTTGTATTAAATATAAGATTGAAAATTTTACTAAAGTTTACATTAGCTCATCCTAGAAATGCACTGGCTCCACCCTTACTCAATCCAAACTTCATTTCTACTCTTTCTTTACTAGAACTTCAAAGAAAATGATATACACAGCCCTCTTTATAGTCATGCCTATAATCTTACACATTTTAATTTTTAAAAAATAGTATACCTTGTCTAATGAGATAAATACTTTCATAAAAGTACAATATATAGTATATATCATCCACGAAATGTATGGATCTATCAGGGCCAACCTTAAATTCAACGGATTCATTGGGGGTTCTAGGAAAATTTTTAAATAGGATCCTTTATTCATAAAAAAGATTTGGTAATTACATAACATAAAATATTTGAATAATTTTTTTAGAAATTTGCTATCATAAATTTATTTAAATACATTCGCATTAAAACAAATACCAATAAAATATGATCAAAGAATAAATAAATAAATAAACAAATAAATGCATAAATAAACAAAGCATACTACAATTTCACATAATTGCTTTAATATATATATATACACGGAAAAAAATTCACAAAATTTCAATTCTATTGTTACTTTGTATCCCTCTGAAATCATGCGTTTGAAAATCCTGATAGACAAAAATCAATCTTGTTAACACCGAACTTCTCCCAGTCTCCCAGAAGACAAGCATATGAACAAACCCAAACAGGTATCACATAAAAAGTTTCTCCCTTTAGACACGCACATGGAAGGCTTTAGAAAATAAAATCACAAAAGGGCACGTTGATGCACACAATTCCCATCTAGTCAACTTAAAATTACATGTATATTCCCCTTTCATTCTAAGAAATGCCATAGTACTTCTTTATGTTAATTAATGTTATAGAAATAAAGCATATACTCCAATGAATTGTATAGAAGCATTTATAAAAAGTGTGAAGTAAAAAATTCTATTGAGACATATATCTTATTAATGAGAAATTATATTAAAATATATACATCGTCAATGTGAGTATATACTCATGTGATTTTCTATCGACACATACGAGATTGAAATTGAGACTGAAAAAAATGATGTAACAGCAGTCTTACGAAAAACAACCACAAACTGGGTACCAACCCACTAAATTCTCAAGGCCTCTCTCACATCAACCTTTGCAAGCCATTACCGACCTAATAAAAACCCTACAAAACCAAAAAATAAAAAACCAACAAAAAAAGTCAAATATTAAATATATATTTAATTAAGTTCCCCAACTCGGTGATATATTAGAGCATCTCCAATCCTATACCCAAACATTTACTCAAATTTAAATTTGAGTAAAAATCACCCAAAACCCCTGTCCAACCATTTTATTCATACCCATATCAAATCAAACTTTTACTCAAATCTTTACCCAAATTTTTAACATCTCTTTCTTTTCTTTTATCTCCACATTTTCTTCAAATATGACATTTTTTTCCCTTCAACTCCACCTTTAATTTAATTATATTAGATGTTTTCCCACCCTCCAAAATTTTCACCATCTCTTAAAATCCAAAAAAAAAAGGTAGTTTTTTTTCTTAAGTCTTCATCTTTGTTTTTTAACTTCTTATTTTTACTCCAATAAAAAAATATTATTTCTACATTTTTTAAAAAAATTGGATGATAATAATTTTTAAATTTAAATATTTTGAATGAAAGAAAAATTGAGCAATAAAAATGTTTGTGGAAATGACTTTGAAAATGTTTATAGAAAATAATTAGAAAAAGATGTGAAATTTTTAAAAGATTTAAGTAAAACACAGTGATGGTTGGATACACATTATATCAAATCAACCTTTTACTCAAATTTTAAGTGAAATTTAGGTATAGATTTGAATAAGGGCTGGAGATGACCTAAGAGAGAGAAAAGGGAAATATCACATCACATAGACATGTTGATGGAGAACTTTGGAATCACAGGGCTATCCCCTTCATTTTAGACTATGTTATAGATTTCCTTTGTTTTCTTAAAGACCTTCAATAGTTATGATCCTTGTTTGGATGATACTAGTGTGGAATCTGAATTTAACAATAGAGAGCATGATATTTCCTCTCATAGTTGTTTCACATAGCACTAGAGAATAAGAACGTCGAAAGACCACCTGAATTGGGACATCGATGTGGTAATTGCCTTAGTTTATGACCCTCATTATGAAAAACTCTAATAACATACTTTGATTTGACAACAAAAAAGTGGACAAGAATATTCTTTATCCTTTTCCATAAGAATATGTGTTATTTATGAGTTGTAAAGACCAATGAAAAATCATCACGTGGCATATCCTGCAACTAAGCATGTCAATTATCTGAAAAAATATATGCATCTGATTCAAATCCGTATCTGAAAATACAGAAAATATCCGATATCCGAAAAATCTGTATCCGTATCCGAAAAAATAATCCGTATCCAAAAAATTTCGGATCGGATACGGATATACCCATATCCGATCCGAAAAATATCTGTATCCGATGGCATTAAAAAAATGTTAATATTAGTATTCAATATCTACCATTGGATTTTGATCAAGTGTCTCACATTCTTTCTAATAGTTGTAAAGTTAGGACTTGTGTTTGTGAATTTTTAGTTTTAAGTCAATTTTTGAACTTTAAATGAAAATTTGTTATGTTTAATTATTTATTTATTGATTTCGGATATTTCGGATAATTGTCTGAATCCGTATCCAAAATTTCAGATCGGATAAGGATGCACTTTTTAAATGTCCGTCGGATACGGATACGGATATATAAAAAAAAATTCAGATATGGATACGGATATGACCGTATCCGCTCCTCTGTATTCGCTCGTTGACAGGCTTACCTGCAATTTGTGACTCACTCGAGGTCAAGAATGCAAATTCCTTATTTAAAAATGTGTTTCTGATCCAGGTTGGAAGCCCCACTACCTAGGACATTGACCCGGTCAACTCCCCCATCCATGACCAGAAACCCCCTGTAGCCGACAGTACAACCCGTAATTGACCCTTTCCACTAAGAAACTTTGACTCACAAGACCCACTAGAGATCGTATAGTGCTCATTACACATTCTCTGCTGAGAGAGTTCATAATTTTTGTAGCGACTTTGAATTTTAGGTCATAATTAATAGGGTTGTACTCAGACAGGTTGGGTTCGGGTTGACCTCAACCCGAACCCAACCCGAATTTTAAAGTACTCAATCCTAATCCGACCCAACTCGATTTTCAACCCGAATTGGACCAACCCGAAATCAATCCGAAATTAAATAAATCAACCCGACCCAACCCGACCTAACCTGAATTGGACCAACTAGACCCAACCCGAATTTTCTAACATGATGTGTAAATTAAATAAATCAACCCGACCCAACCCGTAAGATTAGCTAGGTTTACCTAAAATTTGGATTACCCATATTAGAAGCTACAGAATGAACGGCCATAATTTTTTTTTAACCATTAGTTTATGGGTTCAGCTTGGGTCGGATTGGGAATGAGACCAACCTGAACCCAACCCAATTTGTGAGTCAACCCGAATTGGCCAACCCAAACCCGAACCCGACCCGATTTGGTCAACCCAACCCATGTAAAAATCGGGTTCAACCCGACCCAAGTTGCAGCCCTAGTAATTAACCCGCTTTTATGATATGTTTAGTATTCCAAATTTTTAATAATTTGGCATGGTTAGATTCCTTGTTTCGTTGACTTTCCAACGCTTCTTACGGATCGTAAATCAGATGCGTATAGATCAAGTTTTGGAACAAACCGTAACAGGGTGTCAGACTATGTCTGGCGGATCTTATAGCTATCATCGGGCACCTGGGTGACGGATCTCAGTGGAGCCGTCGGGGACTCAGGCGATGGAACCTAGTAGTGCCATCAGGAACCTGGGCGACGAATGCAATAGGAGCCGTCGATCTGTAAAATCGTATTTTTGAAAATAGGATCCGTTTTTGGAAAGAACAGGTGCATTAATCGGGATTAATGCAAATCGTTGGCGTCGTAATTGTTTTCCCATGTGTATGAGAGGCTTATAAATCTCTTTTCCTCTTTCCTTGCATTGAAACCCTAGAAATTTCAAACTCTAAAGTTTTTCTATTGACGTTTTCGGCGAAATCATTGAGGAGCTCGGGAAGGAATTCAATCAATGATTTCTTGTGTGTATTACCCTCAATTTATGAAGAGTTTTGAATATGCAATGATCGCTTTAGTGGTCTTTTATTTTATAACTTCGTTTTTAGGTTTTTCAAGCAAAGAGAATGAGCTTTCTTCTTGATTCTTAAAGTTATTCATGAGATTTTGGGTCCCTATGATATCATGATGTTTTGTGATGTTTTACAAGGTTTTAGTGATGCTATTAGGCTTCGCTTGTGTAGATTTAGATTTATGGATTTCTTGAGTTTTCTTCTTAGGTTTTCATAGATCTTGATGTAGTTGTGTGATTTTCGGGTCCCTATGTTTAAGCTATGAAATCATGAGGTTTTCAAAATAAATTACATATATTTTATGTTAACCGAAGAGGATGAATATATATATCATGCCTAGGTTTGGTTATTTAATATATAGAATCATGTTATGAATGGTTTAAAGTCTCGTTTTAACCCTTAAATTCCTAGAGCCGAACCTACATGTGTTTTCATGATTATTTTAGAGTTTTATCATAAGATCAATGCTATTGTTTCTTCATATAATAAGTCAATGTTTTTCGAAGATTTTTGAATAAGTTTTAATCGTTCTTATATACGCTCTATGAATCCTTAAAGGGTCTAAGGTTAAAAATAATAGGATATCATGTTATGTATAATAATATATTACTTGTCGTGATTTTCAAAAGATTTTATAAAGTATATCTAGATCCTTGGGTGTACCGAGTTTTTTAACATTTTATTGATATTTTCCGTTTTCCATGAATTAGGGTTTCATGCTTCTGTCTCGGGACGGCTCTAATGAGAGCTGTCGGGCATGTTTCAGACGGCCCCTTGGGAGCCGTGGGATTTGTTAGAAACGACACCTGTGGAGCCATCGGTTTTAGTATGTACGGGTTCCATTAAGTTCCGTACTGTTTGCACTTGTTGTGATCGAGTGTATCGTTTCAGACTGGTTAGGTTGACTTAGACTTCTGGTGTTATTCATTGGACCAAAGGTGAGTGGGTCTAGTCTCTATGTAAATTTTAAACTACTACATTTATAACATCATCACATCATGCCTATGTTATGAATACAACTGTTATATTGAGTATGAAACACATGAGCATGACATCACATTTAAGACATTATTTTATGTATGGACATTTAAGACATTATTTTATGTATGGAAATATATGTTGGATAATATGTTATTTTTGCATGCAAACTATGAGTTATTGAATTAATCTTGCATGCATATCATCTGTCTACGTGACACCTGTTTGCGTGACGACCGGTCTGTGTGACCCAGTCCAGTGGGACCTTGTCTGCGTGACGACCGATCTGCATGACTAGGCTCTAGATGGAGCATCTTTTGACTGCGTGCCATACGGGCATGCGTGTCTGTAGCATCATACGCATCATGTAGTTAGTATGAGATTTGTGGCTATTCCTCTAATGAGATGCATTATGTTTTAATGTTACACTTGTGAAAATTATATGTATATGTTATATTCTGCTAGTTTAGATTTTTGTGATTATTCTTAATATTTTTTATTGTTATTATTATTGTTATTATTGTTGGGACGCCTTAGGTCCATTCACTGAGCGTGTGGTAGCTCACCCCTCTTTTTCTAACCTTTCAGAGTAACTGTTGGTGATCGTCGCTCATGGTGAGGCGCTAGTGTCTTAGTTCGCGTTTTATCTTTGTTGTATCGTAGGTGTCGAATAAGCCTTCTTCTTGGCATGTAGTGAATGTCCTTAGTCTTATCAGCAAAATCAGATGAATTATTATTAGTATTTAAATAAAGAACTCGTGTGTATTCATTCAAACTTAAGAATGAATTATTGAGATCATGTGATTGGTTTATGTTATAAACTTGCAAGTTTATGAGTTTATTTATATTATCCGTTATATTATGGATGATGTTTATGTAACGCACCGTATCGTATGCCTTAATTAAGGATAATGGGTATGGGGGTGTTACAATTTTATCCTGCCACAATTAAATATTTAATTAATGATATTAACATGCTATTATTTAGTTAATGTAATTATTTGTAAAAAGGTTATGCGATCATACTTAGGGATCTATATTAATTCATGACATTTTGGTAAGTTTTTGCTTTTATAAAAGTCAAGCGTGTTTTCAAAGGGTTCTGGAGAAGCATGTTGGGTTCTGGAAAAGCATGTTTGGTTTTTTTGAATACTTAGATATTTGCTATCCAATTTCAATTCTGAATAATCGAATTATAAACTATGAAAGAAGGAAAAATAGACAAAATAAATTTTAAAAAAAAGTCAGTTTGCACTGATCATCTCCTGGATAGAAGAGACATCTAACCCAAAGGATATCGAAGCACTAAGTGCAATTACCTTAAGATGCAATGACGCCCATTTTTGAAGCAAATATCACGTTTCGACGTGATATCTTTTCCCCAATCTCACAAATTTAAATGGAACATCTCCCACATATTCTCTTGATATGGATGCACTCTAAAAATCGCCTTGTTGCACATACACCATATCGTTCATGCCCCGGCCGGGACAATGGATTGTGAGACTAATGCCCCATGTTGTCCTCCGTTTGTTTCAAGGCATTGCCCGCTGTCCACATGATTGAAAGGATGTCTCCATGGCAGTGCGTGTTCCCCTGGCAGTCCAGAATTGTTTCACCAACTTTGAATTCACAAAAAAGTGCTGAACAATTTTTGATGATGTTGCACATAACGCGCACACCATTGGCTTGTTGGGCTTCCATTTGGCGATATACACCTTGGTTCCCGACACGTTTCATGTACAACTGCCACATGAACACTTTGATTTTCATTAGGATCTTCGGACACCAAATTTTTTGAAACTTTATGTAAGATGTGGGAGGGTCTGTGGTACCCGAGAGCCACCATTTATAACCCTCTTTCATCGTGAACTCTTCTCGGCCTCCAGAAGAATTTATCCTCCTCAGACATGAGTTCACCGTGGTTCCCAACCGTTTCCAAGAGGATTGTGAATTGCCGCGTCTCCTCTTCAATTTAAAAGTTTGTTTCATCTTCTAATATAAAAAGTACGATTTCAAGCAAAGAAAATAAATTTCTTGATAATCAGGTTTTATTAAATTATTTTATATAAATTCATATTTTTCAAACAGTTTCCAAACAAGGGATGCACCTCAACAATTAACTTCACTATTTGTTCTCACATGCAGTTAATTATGAAATAAAAATATAAATACAATTTTAATTACAATAAAAATATCAGGCGGGTCTAACCCCACCATGCACATTGCTAAACCCACCATTAAAAAAAATCCATATATAGGTACTTTGAAAAACATTAATCCCACCGATTCATTCGACAGTCTCCCTGTCATGCGTTATGGAAAACAGTCGACAATCTCCCTGTCAATCCATGTATAAAAACTTTGACAGTTATATTGTCATTTACTATTTAGAACATTCAATAGTGGATTTGTCGATCTCAGATTGTGTATGTCGACATTGAATCTGTCGAACGGATAATATAAAAAATGAACACTGAGACAATTTACATTCACTCTATTTTTTTTTTTTTTTTAGTCCAATTTTGCATAAAAAACCAATAAATTCCCTTCATTTAGGAATTTTTTTGTCCAAAACATCAAAATCTATTTATTAAGAAATATTTTTTCATAAATATCTTTCTACGTGAATAGAGTTTCTCTGTTGGTTTCCTCGTTTTAGAGGGTCTCTCTATCACTTCTCATTCCACATTGAAAAACCCATTCACAGCTCCCCTCAATCACTCACCAAATTAAAACACTAAGCCCTTGTTTAAATGTGGAATAGGGGTCAAAATATCATGGAATAAAGTGGAATAACTCATTTTGGTTGTTTGGGAGGGTTGAATATTTAAGGACAACTTATGCCAGAATAAACTGGTATAAAGTGGAATATGGATTCTAGCCAACTCTACCCAAAAAATATGTGGGTCCTCTGTCAAATCGACTGTCATCACCTCTTATAAATCACTTGTCAAATCAACTATCATCATTTTTTCATCTTTCACAAATCCTTATACACATTTTATTCACATTTTATTCAAATAACAAAAACTTTATTATTACGTTTCTCAATTAGAATAATTCGAAACATAACCAAACACAAACTCATGTATTCCACTGATATACCCACTTATGCTAGTATAACAGTATACCCCTGAATAAGTCTTATTCTGTATCCAAATATGGGCTTAAAAAATAAAAAAAAATTTCTCAAAAGAGAGAGACCCATAATAAAAAAATAAAAGAAACACCAATTTTGTGATTCACGGTGAGATATGCATCCCAACTTAGATATCTCACTGTGAATCTCAAAATTAGGGCATCTTTTATTTATTTTGTTATGGGTCTCTATCTTTTGATAGAAAGTTTTAGTTTTTCTAAGTGTTTTAATTTGGTGAGTGATTGAAGGGGAGCTGTGAATGTTTTTTTCAATGTGGAATGAAAAGTGGTAGAGAGACCCTCCAAAACAAGGAAACCAAAACAAAAAAAATCTGCTCGCATAAAAAGATATTTATGGAAAAAATAGTTTCTTAATAAGTGGATTTTGATTTTCTTGACAAAAAAATGCTTAAATGAAAAGAATTTATTGGTTTTTCTCGAAAAATTGGACTAAAAAAATAAAAAAATAGAGTGATTTTGAATTTTCAAAGTGTTCATTTTTCATGTTATTTATTCAACAGATTTAATGTCGACATATACATCTCAGGTCGATAAATCCACTGTCAAATTATTTAAACAGTGAATGACAATAACTATCAAAGTTTTTAAACATGGATTCACATGATGATTGCCAACTGTTTTCTATGATACTTGACAAGGAGACTGTCGAATGAATTGATGAGATTAGTGTTTTTTTTTATTTAAAACGTATATATGAATTTTTTTTGTTAGTGAGTTCAGCAGTGTGCATCAAAAAAATATCATGAGATTGAATAATTGAATTGTTTAATAACTTCATACGAATTACCCAGAAATGATTAGACATTCACATGCACAAGAAGATCTGCTAAAGGAGATCGGTGAAAGACAAAGAAGAGCCAGTGATAAGTGGTGACAGAACGATACGACAAACTCTCACGGCGCCACTCACGTGACATCACAGTGCCAAAATAATAGTATGTTTACTTTAAACCCCCACGACCACGAGCCTCTCTTAATTCTTCACCTTTTTTTTCTTCTTCCAATTCAAATGCATCCACCCCCATTAAATGCCTTGCAAAGATATTATTTAACCATATAACTTCAACAAGAGCCAACTGTATGAAACTACAGGAGGAAAACAACATGGCTAATTTACATAAAGAGTCTTGCTACAGATGCCCAAATTTATAAGCCCCACTCACAAGTCACAATAGATGTCAAATTGTCATTGAATGCCTGATTGACTTTGACAAAAATGCAAAATAGCAAAATACAAAAGTACTCACATTTAAAATCACACATTTGAATGCTCAGATCTCTCATTTTTTGGGATTTATTCTCATCTTCCGTCACCTCGGTTGACATTTAATTTTAAAATCAATTTGTTTCAAAAAATTTTAAAATCAATTGAATCTTTTCATCATTCTCTTTTATTTTCTATCTAAAATATTGAAGGAGACCTAGAATTTTTTTGGGATTCAATTTCAACCCTGTTTTTTCAAGTTCCTTTGTCCGATTGCTTTTCATTTGCAAATATATGGGTAAGCAATGATTTGTTTTCAATTTTTGAATCACACATATTATATTGATGGTTTTTTAAATGAAATTCTATGAAACAAATTTTTTTCGATTCTTATATTAAGTTTGTTCTTATATATGATCTGTTATTGTATACACTAATGTAACTTATTGTATGAACTGATTTTTTGATTTTTGAGTATTTCGTAATGTCTAATGTAACTGACTATTGGGCAAACTATTCAATGTATGTGGATTTTGAAGATTCATATACAAAACATTTTTTTATTTTTATATATACAAATGTAACATAGTATATATCTGAATAAATGGTATTTGTAACTGACTATTTGATATGACCTTTAAAATGTAAATGGGAATAATAATGAATGAAATCAACTACTTGATAATGTAACTGAGTATTTTAGAATGTAAATATAATATTATATTAGGTTTTGATAAATGCAATTAACTATATGTATCTGACCTTCGAAATGTAAATATATCTGACTATTTGAAAATAGAACTTATGACTACAAAATGTAATTGACAATTGTAAAACAGTCTAAAAAAAAGAACCTGATTAAATGGCTGAATGTAACTCACTATTGTTAAATGTAACTGATTATTCATATATGACTTTTTATATGTTTTTATATGTAAGTAAGCATAATAAAAGTAATTCATTATTTGATAAATGTAACTGACATTTTTAGAATTGAATTTACTCCTTATTCAATGTAATTGACAAGATCAAATGTATGTTTTTTTGTATATGACATAGACTTTGAGTGTTACTACACATGTATATGACAATTGAAATGTAACTCACTTCCAAAGAAAATTAAAAAAAAAGTCTACACATTTAAATATGAATTTGAATTCAAACAAAAAAGATAATTTTAAATGAATTTAGATGATTTGTGTTAGATCTTATAAATGAAAGAACATACCAATAAAAATAATTTACAATCAAAGACGAGATTGGTGTATATGACAATTGAAATGTAACTCACTTTCAAAGAAAATTAAAAAAAAAAAGTCTACACATTTAAATATGAATTTGAATTCAAACAAAAAAGATAATTTTAAATGAATTTAGATGATTTGTGTTAAATCTTATAAAATGAAAGAACATATCAATAAAAATAATTTACAATCAAAGACGAGATTGGTGCTAGGTGTTTTTAAAAATAATAATGGTGTTTAAAAAAGGAAATGAAATATTGATTATGAATGTATAAATAATTCAATTAGAATAGATTCAAAAACAAAACAAGAAACGTGAATTATAAATGTAAATGATTTATTGTCACCGTCATAAATTCTATATGGGTGGAAGAGTCATTAATTCTATATAGGTGGAAGAGACTAATTATAACTGCTTCCTTGATTATTGGAGCAGTTATCGAATAAAGAAAAAAATCATAAAAGGGTGAAACAGGTATTGTCACGCCCCAGGGCGTCCCCGAGACGTGGCAATAATATAATATCAGCTTTCATAAATAAGAGGTCAACAACGACTCCAATAAACAATACACAAGGCTAATGAAGCAATGATAACTGATAATACAACTGAAAAGCGGAAGCATAAACTATCAATAAGTCTGTAAACCAAAAATATTATTACAGACTCGAATACACAATCACTGTCCTGTGAGAGCCAAGTCTAGCCAATAAAATACAACAAGTGCCACACGCACGAATTACCAATACACAAGACTCTAGGACTGCTGACAGCCTCGCACTCGCCAATCCGCCGGACAGAACGTTTCCACGCACGCAAGACCACGCCAAAGGGAAACTCCAGCTCCACGTCCAACAACGCCCCTGTAAAAGAAACAGTATGCGAGGGGTGAGCTACAAGCTCAGTGAGTGGTCGGAAACCGAACACCACTATAACAATTTAATGTTAAGGCAATTGCCTTTCAAGGAAAGACATGGGTTGAAACCCAATGGATAATAGGGTCACACGGCGGTGCAACCCATCTCACCCACACCCTCACTCCCGAAGGGAGACTCTTGGGACTCTTGGGGAGAGACCATACCGTTTGTCAAGGAGACGCGGAATTACTGGTCTAAACAACACTATTGTGATCATCTACATAGAGATAGTTGTTATCGATATCTCTCAACATCGATACTTAACCAGACCCAACCAATATGGGAACGGGTGAACAAACCAATGGGTCACGTAGCGACGTGACTTAACACATTCATCGCCCCGACCCTGAAGGGGAGCTCCAAAGAGACCCGGGGACAAACGAGGGTTAACCATAACACCACGTGTTACTGGTTAACGAGACACAACGCGTCCATCTGCTACGAGGTAGAGATATACTTCGATACCTCAAGCGTCAAAAGTAACAAACCCAGAGTATACTCGATGGGTATTTGGGTCACGTGGCGACGTGACAACAACTCATCCTCACCCTAGCCCCCGGAGGGGTGACTAGGGACTTTTGAAACGAACTCAGTTGCTCTACACCCATCGTCATCCGGTAGCCCTCTCCCGGGGAGCCTCTACCTGGTAGCCTCTCCATGACCGCTATCTCTACCATATGGGCGCACCAATAGGTGTCATAAATACGTCTGGGAGCACCCCACAGGACAACTACGAGCCGGGCAGCTTCAACACGGATCCGACGAAGGGGAGAACGACTTGAAGCCCGAAATATCACTTGATAGCTCTCTCCCGTGCAGCCTCTACCTGTCGGCCTTCCACGATCAGTACATTCCCTAGATGTGTACCGCGGTACGCATCGGTAGCACCTACAAGTGGTGGCACCCTACAGGACAGCTTCTATGTCGGGTAGCTTCGACTCATGACGATGTCAGGAGGAAGCACCTTGCGTTCGCAATGCGAACCCTATGGGAAAGCCAACTACCCTTGGTACTTACACACATATATCGATGATATCGAATACTCTTGTATTCCCACACGGAGGCGTCACTCGAACGCGAGGACTATCTCTACACTCATGTAGAAAAGCCAGGGGCATAACCCAATAGGCGGTTCAGACACACGCCTAGCACGGGTAGGCCCAAGTTAATGCCGTAGCTATCGGTTTAACAAAGTCGATGCCACGATGAATTCTTCAGAATTCGGTACGAATGCATCACTCGGATGCAAGGGACGATTACATCGCTAGCGCTTTAACTAATAGGGTACGACCCGACCGTGGGTCATAACCTTGCCTATTACGGATAGGCCAAATTAGTTAACATGCGCGCATATATATATAACTATAGGGGTACTCCCTAACACGGATTTACATCATAAACAATAAATCATACAATATGCATACAGGGTATGACCCACTTAAACATGCTTATAAGGCCATAATAAATATTCAATCATGTAAAGGATGACTCAAGCAGGCGTTGGATATCACCAACTCCAAGGGGGAGGGTTAAGCGTGATCTCGCGCACTAACCGATGCATACCGATAATCCCAAGCGAAACTGAGTCAAGTAGGAATCATATCTACTTACTCAGTTTACGCAAAGAGGGAGGGCGAGAGAGAGGGAAAGTCTCATCCTCTCCGAAAAGCTGGTCCTAGCTTTGCCCCAACAGATGGGTGCAACAACTACACCATTCCTCCAGTCTAATCGTAAAGGAATATTAGTACGCATCCGGTTATTAACCCAAGGTTTAACATGCTGGATATAATTAATATAGTGTGGGTAGTATTACACTACTACCTAAGACATGCCATATTCTAATACATCCATAAACTCATTCGAAAATACATGCCCGAAACACAAGGGGCGCATGAAATCATAATTATACAAACATGAATACATACTTAAGCAAGTATAGGGTAGAATAGGGGTTCTACGCAGTATACGAGCTATACCACCCTAACATGCAAATATCTAGCATATTTAGGGGTTAAGGTGCCCCAAGGACGTGCGGTGCACGACTACGTGCATCGAGCGCGTCCCGAAGTGTTGGATCAAACCACTCACCTAACGAGCGCACGGCTCGCGAAACGCAAGAGAGCGACGAGTTGAATCCGAAGCCCGATACCAATCCGCCAAGGATCATCCAATGGTTGCATTTGGCTATAACAAGCTGCTCAACACCACGAAGCACTCCGAACGCGTCTGAGCACCGCAAGCACGCCCTCGAGTACCCCGTGCACGCTGCCCATGCACCCTGCGCGCATCAAACAACGTCAAGCACGTCCTCGAGCACCTCGTGCATGCTTCCCACGCACTCCGCACGCATCGGGCAAGGCCAAGCACGCCCTTGAGCACCTCGTGCACGCTGCCCGCACACTCCGCACGCATCGAACAACGTCAAGCACACCCTCGAGCACCTCATGCACGCTTCCCGCGCACTCCGCACGCATGCGAGCACCTCATGCACGCTTCCCGCGCACTCCGCACGCATGCGAGCACCTTATGCACGCTTCCCGCGCACTCCGCACGCATGCGAGCACCTTATGCATGCTTCCCGCGCACTCCGCACGCATGCGAGCACCCCCACAAACATGTGGCATGCACACCAGCTACAAAAGAGATGGCTGAACCCAACCGAGGAGAGCGGGAGGTCCATACGCGGCTCCGGCATGCCCGCACACCGCTGCTCCACCGCCAACACCCCCGACGCCCCGCACCTCCTTACAAACAACACACCTTCAAATACATTGGAAGAGGAGACTTCATCACCACCTCCACCAACAACCAAGCACTCCTTATATGCATAAGAACCACAAAAAGAAGAGGGAAAACTCACCAAAGGAGAGGGGGGAAAAGGAAAGGAAAGGGGGGCGTAGGGGCTCGCAAGCGCACCCTCGGCCACCCCAACCGCAACCACCGCAACCACCACCTCTTCCTTGCTCTTCTTCTTCAATGTGGCATTACAACAAACACATGGGGGGCTGCTGTCCAAAGGGGAGGGGAAAACAATGAGGGGGAGCTTGAGGAAGATGGATTAAGAAGGGAGGATAACAAAGCACAACAACAACATAAACACACCTTTTCCACTCCTTTTTGATCTTCTTCTCCACCACCATCACCTCCTCCACCCAAAACACATACAAAAGGGGGGCTGGACCAGAAAAGAGAGGAGGAGAGACCCAAAGTCGTGCACATTTGGGGATTAAATAAGCAAAGGTCGAGTAAATGACCAAGTCATCCTCGGACTTAAAACCTCTGCGCAGCCTTCACTTAAACGGCCATAACTTCCTCAATACAGCTCAGAATTGCACGATTCCAGTGGCATTTGAAAGATAAGACGATTATCTACAACTTTCATGTTTACACCCAGATCAAATAACCTCTCCAGCTATTCCAAAATCTAGGCTAAACATCTTACAGGGCTGCTGCCTGGATTTCTCAACTTCGGGGTATACTCGGAAAAATACCCATAACTTTTAATATACGAATCCAGTTGATCCAATTCCACTTCTATATGGAAGCTATCACCAAACTTAACATCTCATAATAATATCGGATTTTTATCTCTTCGTCTTGGATTTTAACAAAATCAAATCCAAATATCAATCCGAAAGTGTATAATTCCAAAAACGTTATCGGAATTAAACGAAAATTTTATGGGCAGTATTAAACTGTACCAAGACCCATAATATGCAGTTATATCTTCAATTAGAGTCCTCCAGTCCCAGCAGGTAGCTAAAAACCAAAATTTTAGCGACTCCGATCGAAATAGGACTCTAAATGACACAGGCCTAACATTCTCCCCCCCTTAGGAAATTTAGTCCTCGAAATTTAAGGAAACCCAAAGGGAAGACCGAACGTAGAAGTGTCACCCATAGAGTCCATTGGCTCCCAAGTGGTCCGCGCACCAAACTGGTGCTACCACGCACTTTAGCCGAAGGAACGGTCTTGGTGCGGAGCCTCTTCTCGCATTGGTCCATGTTCTCGATCAACTGCTTCGCGAACGACAAATCCAGCGCGAGGATGAGCCGCTCGAACTGAAAGATGTGAGCAGGATCGTGGACTTAATGTCTCAGCTGCGAGACGGGGATGATGTCACGGGCATGAGTCAGCCACGGGGGCAAGGCTTCATGATAGCCACCTCCCCTAATCCACTCAAGGACGGAAACCGGTCCGATGGAAGGCCGACTCAGCTCGCCCTGAACGTCGAAACAACGGATGCCCTTAAACCGGGACACCTTCAGAAAAACTTGATCGCCAACCCGAAGGTAAATTCCTGGCGACGATGACCTGCGTAGCCCTTCCGACGGTTCTGGGTGGTGCAGAGGCACGCACGAACCATCTCGGCCACCGCAAGGTCAATAAAATAACTTGCGGCCACTCCAACTAGCGCTCTACAACCGTCCCAACACAAGGGAGGTATAAAACCGCGCCCGTAGAGTGCCTCTTCCATTTCATCTGGGTGCTCAAATGGCAGTCGTTACACAGGCAGACCCCTTCCTAGAGGGTGGTGCCTCTCTCAACTGCCCCAAGTCGAGCACGCAGGCAAATAGCATGTCCTCCAGGCCTAAATCGTCCTCTTGCCTGGCTGTCCATCAGCAATGAAACGCTATACTTAAATGAAGGCTCGCGACAAAGCCTACCAAAGGCTGTGCAAGCACCTCAAAGTAACACACGCGTCTCGATCCGAAATAGCGCCGACCGGAGTGCCATGAAGACGAACAATCGCGAAGGCTCAAACCCGCGTCGAAGCGTCCAGAGACTCAGTTAGTTGGATAGGGAGGAAGGTGCGGACTTAGTCAATCGGTCAACGATCACCTAGACGGCGTCGCGACCCGAACATAACTTTAACGAGCCCGCAATGAGATTCGTGATAACTCACTCCCACGTCCACTGAGGAATCTTGATGGACGAACGCATTCCATCGCGACGATCCACAACTTCGCCTGAGGGCATGCCAACCAACATCCTCAACGAAGGCTACCTCAGAACAGCCCACGGAGGTCCAATAACATATTCGAGATCCTTGTAGGCATCTGGCGCATACTCGTCTACCCCGACGGCAGTACACAAAATTCGTAGTGCCTGAAACGGTCATGAAAGGCCAACTAAAGAATGCCAACTCCCGGATCTCCAAATAGGGTACCTTGCGCGAAGATCGATCAACATAAAGACACTGGCTCCCAGAGCTGGTCAAAATAGATCATCAATTCGCGGCAAGAGGTACTTGATCTTCAACCCCTATGGGGAGATCAAAATAATTCCTGGGACGATTAAGTCCAAATTCTGCTCCTCGAGCAAGGCTGACGCTCATGATGACCCTTACACGCTGGGTAAGCCGCTCGACCGCACTTAATCCGCAAGACACGCAATAGGAGGTCGTCGATTCCCGACAACGCCTCAGCGACGTCATCTACCTGATATGGCGGTCGAGTCCCATCACGAACACTAGCATCGCGTCTCCTCATTTACGACCCATGTGGGGCAAAACGCGACAGTACCGCGAACTGTGCTTCACATGCCGTCACCGATAGGTCGCCCAACTATACTCATTGGAACTCCAGCATCATGCACTCAATGGGCAGATTCATCACGGGGAGTCTGAACTCTCGACGTCATCCAGTAGCACTCCGCCGGTGTGGTCTCTACCTGGTAGCCTCCCATGTCCACTATCTCTGCTATATGGGCACACCAACAAGCGTCGTGGATAGTCCCAGGGAGCACCTCACAGGACTCTGACCTCTACCGGACCGCTACAACGCACGATGATATATCGAAGCGACTCCGGATATGGCTATGGAACCCTAGTCCATAAGCTATCGCCCACTAAGCTGCAAAAGGACGCATTCAATCCCGATCGTATGCTTCACCACTCGCTCTCGCACCTTCCAAGTGAGGAAAAATCCATCATCAATTTGATGCTTCAATGGTATTCCTTAGCTGGGAAAAGAACCTTGGGAGGGCCCCATGAGGTCCCGATATAGGATATCCCGACAACCAAACAAGGAACACGGAGTACCCTAGCCCGGGTCTCAACGCTGACCCTGCAAGGCCCCTTATCCTGAGTAGGAAGACTGAAAGAAGACATCACTCCTTAATGAGCAACACACCACATCCTCAACACTTGAAACTGGCGCATCACGCGAACTCCATGGTTAATAGCAATAACGATGTCCGGGAACGAAGCTCCATAGTCGAGACGCGATCCAACCTTAGAAATTTCAACGATCCATCAAAACGACACAACTGGGCTGGAAACTCCTTCCCAAGCCTTAGTCCCACAACAAGGAACCCAACACTGACCCTGATCAGTCGACCCAGTCGACAACTTAAGGGGAGTCCAGGGGTGGCCACGTCCACGTCCACGGATGCGAGGAGGCATGTCAGCAACCTAAGAAAACTTCTAAACCAGAGTACTCGGATAACAATCCTACGACTCATCTATACGACTTGACTTAGGCTCTGACAGGACCAGGCTCTGATACCAACTTTTGTCACGCCCCAGGGCGGCCGTCCCCGAGACGTGGCAATAATATAATATCAGCTATCATAAACAAGAGGTCAACAACGACTCCAATAAACAATACACAAGGCTAATGAAGCAATGACAACTGATAATACAACTGAAAAGCGGAAGCATAAACTATCAATAAGTCTGTAAACCAAAAATATTATTACAGACTCGAATACACAATCACTGTCCTGTGAGAGCCAAGTCTAGCCAATAAAATACAACAAGTGCCACACGCACGAATTACCAATACACAAGACTCTAGGACTGCTGACAGCCTCGCACTCGCCAATCCGCCGGACAGAACGTTTCCACGCACGCAAGACCACGCCATAGGAAAACTCCAGCTCCACGCCCAACAACGCCCCTGTAAAAGAAACAGTACGCGAGGGGTGAGCTACAAGCTCAGTGAGTGGTCGGAAACCGAACACCACTATAACAATTTAATGTTAAGGCAATTTCCTTTCAAGGAAAGACATGGGTTGAAACCCAATGGATAATAGGGTCACACGGCGGTGCAACCCGTCTCACCCACACCCTCACTCCCGAAGGGAGACTCTTGGGACTCTTGGGGAGAGACCATACCGTTTGTCAAGGAGACGCGGAATTACTGGTCTAAACAACACTATTGTGATCATCTACATAGAGATAGTTGTTATCGATATCTCTCAACATCGATACTTAACCAGACCCAACCAATATGGGAACGGGTGAACAAACCAATGGGTCACGTAGCGACGTGACTTAACACATTCATCGCCCCGACCCTGAAGGGGAGCTCCAAAGAGACCCGGGGACAAACGAGGGTTAACCATAACACCACGTGTTACTGGTTAACGAGACACAACGCATCCATCTGCTACGAGGTAGAGATATACTTCGATACCTCAAGCGTCAGAAGTAACAAACCCAGAGTATACTCGATGGGTATTTGGGTCACGTGGCGACGTGACAACAACTCATCCTCACCCTAGCCCCCGGAGGGGTGACTAGGGACTTTTGAAACGAACTCAGTTGCTCTACACCCATCGTCATCCGGTAGCCCTCTCCCGGGGAGCCTCTACCTGGTAGCCTCTCCATGACCGCTATCTCTACCATATGGGCGCACCAATAGGTGTCATAAATACGTCTGGGAGCACCCCACAGGACAACTACGAGCCGGGCAGCTTCAACACGGATCCGACGAAGGGGAGAACGACTTGAAGCCCGAAATATCACTTGGTAGCTCTCTCCCGTGCAGCCTCTACCTGTCGGCCTTCCACGATCAGTACATTCCCTAGATGTGTACCGCGGTACGCATCGGTAGCACCTACAAGTGGTGGCACCCTACAGGACAGCTTCTATGTCGGGTAGCTTCGACTCATGACGATGTCAGGAGGAAGCACCTTGCGTTCGCAATGCGAACCCTATGGGAAAGCCAACTACCCTTGGTACTTACACACATATATCGATGATATCGAATACTCTTGTATTCCCACACGGAGGCGTCACTCGAACGCGAGGACTATCTCTACACTCATGTAGAAAAGCCAGGGGCATAACCCAATAGGCGGTTCAGACACACGCCTAGCACGGGTAGGCCCAAGTTAATGCCGTAGCTATCGGTTTAACAAAGTCGATGCCACGATGAATTCTTCAGAATTCGATACGAATGCATCACTCGGATGCAAGGGACGATTACATCGCTAGCGCTTTAACTAATAGGGTACGACCCGACCGTGGGTCATACCCTTGCCTATTACGGATAGGCCAAATTAGTTAACATGCGCGCATATATATATATAACTATAGGGGTACTCCCTAACACGGATTTACATCATAAACAATAAATCATACAATATGCATACAGGGTATGACCCACTTAAACATGCTTATAAGGCCATAATAAATATTCAATCATGTAAAGGATGACTCAAGCAGGCGTTGGATATCACCAACTCCAAGGGGGAGGGTTAAGCGTGATCTCGCGCACTAACCGATGCATACCGATAATCCCAAGCGAAACTGAGTCAAGTAGGAATCATATCTACTTACTCAGTTTACGCAAAGAGGGAGGGCGAGAGAGAGGGAAAGTCTCATCCTCTCCGAAAAGCTGGTCCTAGCTTTGCCCCAACAGATGGGTGCAACAACTACACCATTCCTCCAGTCTAATCGTAAAGGAATATTAGTACGCATCCGGTTATTAACCCAAGGTTTAACATGCTGGATATAATTAATATAGTGTGGGTAGTATTACACTACTACCTAAGACATGCCATATTCTAATACATCCATAAACTCATTCGAAAATACATGCCCGAAACACAAGGGGCGCATGAAATCATAATTATACAAACATGAATACATACTTAAGCAAGTATAGGGTAGAATAGGGGTTCTACGCAGTATACGAGCTATACCACCCTAACATGCAAATATCTAGCATATTTAGGGGTTAAGGTGCCCCAAGGACGTGCGGTGCACGACTACGTGCATCGAGCGCGTCCCGAAGTGTTGGATCAAACCACTCACCTAACGAGCGCACGGCTCGCGAAACGCAAGAGAGCGACGAGTTGAATCCGAAGCCCGATACCAATCCGCCAAGGATCATCCAATGGTTGCATTTGGCTATAACAAGCTGCTCAACACCACGAAGCACTCCGAATGCGTCTGAGCACCGCAAGCACGCCCTCGAGTACCCCGTGCACGCTGCCCATGCACCCTGCGCGCATCAAACAACGTCAAGCACGTCCTCGAGCACCTCGTGCATGCTTCCCACGCACTCCGCACGCATCGGGCAAGGCCAAGCACGCCCTTGAGCACCTCGTGCACGCTGCCCGCACACTCCGCACGCATCGAACAACGTCAAGCACACCCTCGAGCACCTCATGCACGCTTCCCGCGCACTCCGCACGCATGCGAGCACCTCATGCACGCTTCCCGCGCACTCCGCACGCATGCGAACACCTTATGCACGCTTCC
The DNA here is from genome assembly GCA_030737845.1 of Acorus calamus. Lineage (NCBI taxonomy): Eukaryota > Viridiplantae > Streptophyta > Magnoliopsida > Acorales > Acoraceae > Acorus > Acorus calamus. The sequence goes on from CM060860.1 coordinate 23,186,654, forward strand.
CGCGCACTCCGCACGCATGCGAGCACCCCCACAAACATGTGGCATGCACACCAGCTACAAAAGAGATGGCTGAACCCAACCGAGGAGAGCGGGAGGTCCATACGCGGCTCCGGCATGCCCGCACACCGCTGCTCCACCGCCAACACCCCCGACGCCCCGCACCTCCTTACAAACAACACACCTTCAAATACATTGGAAGAGGAGACTTCATCACCACCTCCACCAACAACCAAGCACTCCTTATATGCATAAGAACCACAAAAAGAAGAGGGAAAACTCACCAAAGGAGAGGGGGGAAAAGGAAAGGAAAGGGGGGCGTAGGGGCTCGCAAGCGCACCCTCGGCCACCCCAACCGCAACCACCGCAACCACCACCTCTTCCTTGCTCTTCTTCTTCAATGTGGCATTACAACAAACACATGGGGGGCTGCTGTCCAAAGGGGAGGGGAAAACAATGAGGGGGAGCTTGAGGAAGATGGATTAAGAAGGGAGGATAACAAAGCACAACAACAACATAAACACACCTTTTCCACTCCTTTTTGATCTTCTTCTCCACCACCATCACCTCCTCCACCCAAAACACATACAAAAGGGGGGCTGGACCAGAAAAGAGAGGAGGAGAGACCCAAAGTCGTGCACATTTGGGGATTAAATAAGCAAAGGTCGAGTAAATGACCAAGTCATCCTCGGAATTAAAACCTCTGCGCAGCCTTCACTTAAACGGCCATAACTTCCTCAATACAGCTCAGAATTGCACGATTCCAGTGGCATTTGAAAGATAAGACGATTATCTACAACTTTCATGTTTACACCCAGATCAAATAACCTCTCCAGCTATTCCAAAATCTAGGCTAAACATCTTACAGGGCTGCTGCCTGGATTTCTCAACTTCGGGGTATACCCGGAAAAATACCCATAACTTTTAATATACGAATCCAGTTGATCCAATTCCACTTCTATATGGAAGCTATCACCAAACTTAACATCTCATAATAATATCGGATTTTTATCTCTTCGTCTTGGATTTTAACAAAATCAAATCCAAATATCAATCCGAAAGTGTATAATTCCAAAAACGTTATCGGAATTAAACGAAAATTTTATGGGCAGTATTAAACTGTACCAAGACCCATAATATGCAGTTATATCTTCAATTAGAGTCCTCCAGTCCCAGCAGGTAGCTAAAAACCAAAATTTTAGCGACTCCGATCGAAAGTAGGACTCTAAATGACACAGGCCTAACAGGTATTATGCACATGGGGCTTATTTGGGGCCTATAAAGATGGGGCTTGTGAATCATTTTCCTTACATAAATACCTTTAAAATAATCTCATTTTGTCAAAAATGTTTAGTCAAAATCTTATTTTCAACAATACCCTCTCAAAGTATTTAAGTTGTGTAAGGATGCTAGCTATGAATGCTTTTGAAGGGTATTTGTATACATTTATTTCACATTTCATAATTTAAAGACGTGAGTGATATTGTTGGAAATATGATTTCAATGATAACATTTTAACACAAATAATTCTAAGATGATTTTGGATTTTGTCTAGTTTTCAGAGAAAATTAATTGGAAGAGGAAAGAAAGATTGATAATGACAAGTAATTTTAAAGCCTAGACCATTATTAAATGTTTTTTTTTCATATATAAACATCAGGAAAATTGACAAATCATTTTAGCTATGTACAATATTCAAATAAACGATATATAATATTTTAGTAATTAACAAAAATCTTGGTTTAATTTTTCTTGTGATGAATGCAAGAGTTGGGAAAACCTGGGTGTACAAACCATATGCACAAAGTAAGTCGTTGGCGATTTATGTTTGGTGACAATCTCCCAATTTAATTATGGAAAATATTAGACTCGGTCATTTTTAACAATCAAACTCAGACCACACAAATTTTTATTTATTAAATAGTAAATATCATGAGTTATATTGTAGGTGCCACTTTTACTGGCCCACCAGATTGTCGGATCCCAGTTACCTGCGACACTTTTGCATGGATCCGCTGTCACGCCCTAGGGCGGCCGTCCCTGATACGTGGCAGCTATCAATTAACAAGATCAAATAAACACTCTATTAAGACATACAAGGCGACAAAGCAATTACAAAGATAGCTGTCATATATATGTGAAAATATAGCGGAAGCTTAAACGACTAAGTCTGTAATTCAAAGACATATTACAGATAAGATTACATAATCAACTGTCCTGTGAGAGCCAAAATAAATAATAGACATCAACATACGAGTACTGTGCACAAGCACGAGTAACAATACGTACAAGGAAAATAAGGGGGGGGATGTTGATGGCCTCTCATTCGCAAGACCCAAAACACGTACGCTACACTGCTACTGGTACTGCGCCAAGGGGAGCTCCTCCCTCAGATCCGACTCAGCGACAACTGGAGGAAAACATATGCGAGGGGTGAGCCACACGCTCAGTGAATGAAACAATCCATGCAACACAACTCATATTAATAATTTCAAAAGTCAAATTCCAACAGATGGAAACAACAACTCAAACTGGTGGGTCGAGTATCAACTCGAGCCAACCACTCCCGCACCCTCACCCCCACAGGGTGACATAGGATTTTAGGGAGAGATTAGACTGCTCTACACCCTTGGTCCACTGGTATCCCTTTACCCGAATAGCCTCTACCTGAATACTCCCATGATCAGTACGTCCCCACACGCATCGGTAGTACCTACGGATGGGAGCCCTTTGTCAGGTCAGCGTTTTCAATGCCAGGTAGTTCCTACACGGATTCAAAGAAGGGGAGAAAACAATCTAAACTCGCGGATACGATCCTCTTGGGTCCGACGTCATCGGTTATCAGCTATTGATTAAGCGTAACGAATTCTCATGAATTCCCTCCAGGACGCATAACTCAAATGCGGGGAAGACATGTGATTCGTAGTGACAATGCCATTGTATGACCCCACAATAGGTCATACACTTGTCTAAACTCATTTAGACAAGATTCATAGCTCATATAGGTATAAATAAATATACAACATATAATTAATTAAAGAATTAATCATGGAAGCATTTAATAATGTAATAACAATGTTATAATATTTTCTAAGGCATGCTTACACTTATGCTTTTCAAAGATAGGCTAAGGACATGCTTAGGCTAAGTGGGACATGTAAGAATCAATGTTATGCTAGCATGGGACATGATGCATAAACATACATGGGTCCCTATGCATGATACTAGCATGTATAATCCTAACATATTGTATCTAACATGACATGGATGCAACCTAGCATGACAAGCAATAACATATGCATGCAATCAAGATTAATATGCAGTTATGGTACCGCAGGGGAGGGCAATGCACGTTTACGTGCATCGCACGCCTCCCAACTGGGTTGGATCGACCCACTCACCGCAACCCGGGTCGTTGCATGTCCGCTCACCAAGATCTGCACGACAAGGACATAAAAAATGGTGAGTATAACTATATAAAAACACAAGTAATTAACTAGAAATGTCAAAGACTTAGACATGCATGCATACGAGCTCGCACGCATGCAAGCACGCAAGAACGCGCGCATATCCGAGTGTCCCGACACCTACTCGAGCCCTCGGGCAGCCACACACATGGCCCCACATGCATACGCACGCGCATGCACGCGCGCACGTGCCCCCGCGCTCGTTGGCGCACTGACCCGTGCCGAGCCCTGCGTCCAGACGTGTTGCCCGCGCGCCTAGACCCCCATGCCGCGCGCACTGTGCCCTGCCTGTCCCCCGCGTGCACGCACACGCACACGCACCCAGGGGTCTTTAACCCTCCACCAGCCCCTCCCACACCCCCAAACTCATACACCTAGCATGCTTGACTACTCTAACAACCCTAACAACCCTTAAAACAAAGACAAGGGACGAGGAAAGCTTACCAATGGAGGGGAAGGAACAAAAGGGGGGGTATTCGGGGCTCTTGGCGCACCAAAGCCACCACAATCACCACCACCACCACCACCACCATCACCTCCCCAGCCACTCCTCAAGCCACTAATGGATGAAAAACAAGGGGGAACATGAGAGAAGAGAAGGAGAGAAATGATCAACAATAATAATAAACACACACACACAAACACACACCTTTCTTGTGCTTCAAACACTTCTTCTTCCTTGTTTTCCTTCAAAAATAGCACATAAGGGGAGCTCAAGAGGGAGAGGAAGAGAGAGACGTGAGAATGAGAGGGAGAGAAGTCAAAACTTCTATTGGGGGGGGGGTTGAAGATAGCTTAAAACCACCCACTAACACCAAAAATAACCAAACCTTGCTTAGCCATTAAGCAATAGGGGAAAAGGTTACCCAGGGTCACCATAACCACCAACTATTCCATTTACTATTCCACCAAACAAACTAGTAACGACCAAAACCCAAATACGATTCAGAACTGCATAATTTTCAAAACGTTATCAAAATTTGATGAAATTTTTATGGGTATACAAAATAGTACCAGGACCATAATATGCAGTTAGATTTTCAATCGGAGTACTCAAGCTCACGCAGATGGCTAAAAACTAAAATTTTAGCGGTTCCGATCAAAAAAGAAAATTATGAAAATGGCTAGAAATGACCCAAATGAGTCCATTAGGTTAAAAAGTGACACATAAATAACATATGCGACCTAATTGACCTGAACCTAGTGTGACCCGGCCCATCAGCCCACTCAGATCCGACGACGCTGCCCCAAGTCAGTATATTTCAAATTAAAATTCTAGATCATCATGAATGATTTTTTGATCCTCTTAAATATATTTACTTGATTTAAAATTATCACTATTTCATTTCCAAATCATAGCAATAGAATATAAGATTAGAGTCATCATTGACTAATATTTGAAATCCCTACAAAATACATATCTTTACCAAGATATAATTAACAAAATCCATGAGATACATATTTTGTCCCTGAAAATCATGAATCTCTTCTTATCTGTCTGATGAAGAAGAGATCAGGGGCTAACCTAGGAGACTCTATAAATAGGGAGCTAATCCTCTGTATTGAGGAAAAAAATTTCTTTTTCAACAATCCCATTTCACCCACCATTACTAACTTGAGTGTCGGAGAGTCAATTTCTGCCCCTCTATATATGTTTTAATACAAAGTGTATATCGTTCCATTTCGAGTTGAATGAATCTAGTTTTAGTAAATATAAGAAAATATTTTATAAGGCATATATATTATCTAACGAGTTATATGTTTCATTGAATTTTTAATTAGGTATATAGGATAATATTCTGAATTGTAAAAAAAATTGTGCATGACACTCTCTTAATCACCATAGGCTCTAGTTCACGTATGATATATATTCGACAAGTGTTTCATGCACTACAGTATGTGTATATTCGTTGATCATATAAATACAATAAAAATATGAAAATAATAAATAATTTTAGATGCATTAAGAAATTATTATGAAAATTACATGTAAAATTTATATGTGGGGTGTGAATGCATCAATAACTGTTAGAATTTGATTTTTAAATTATAAAGAATATGATAAATTCTTCTAAATTGAATAAATATTCCTCTGTGAATATATTAAACACAGTTTCGATAAACGGAATAGGTCGTCACATGTTTAGGGGAGATGGGCATTTATTGGCAATTCACCCCATACATAGGCTTATTAGTTAAGGAAAATATTAGGCAAATATATATAATGCAGTTTTGTATCATTTTTTTATTTTTTATGAAAATAATATAAATCATTTAATAACATAGCTTTTTTTATATAAAATATGAAACATATATTCTAATAAATTATATGACCACATTTATAAAAAAATGTTAACAAAAACCCCTAAAGAGTATATATATCTCGTATAGTGAGTGCATCTATGCATGTGGTTAATGAAGATATGTGATTGGAAAATTGTTGTATAAAGGGTTGAGTGAAATAACGCCTGCCAATTAATTATCGAATGGGTCACACACAATTGATTTAAGGAAAATGTTACATACCATATTATTCAGTACCAATTTCAACTTACAAATGTTTTGATTTTTTAAAAAATAGTGTACTTCATATATATGGTTTTATGAAAAACAAAGTATATATTATAATGAAATGCTGAAATGCATTAATCCATTTATAAAAACTATAAAAAAATATAACGATACGAGTGTATAACATTAAAGAGATACATATACTGAAATTGAAACAAAAATAAAGACGTGTACCAATGTTATTACTCTGATCACGCAGAAAAAATATGACATGGAAGGGCCATTCAAAGGTAAAGGGAAACCTTGGGGTTGGCAACGGCCCGACCCGGCCCGTTGAAACTAGGCCCAGACCCGCGGGCCTGCTTGGCCAATGGGCCTGGCCGAGTCGGCCATGGCCAAAAAACAGGGCCCAGGCCCTGCCTGCGGGCCCGGGCCTCACGGGCCGGGCCTGGGTTCGGGCCCACGGGTCGGCCTATGGGCCTAAATTATAAATACCTTATTCCTTTTTATTTTTAATTTTAAGTTATTTATTGTATATAATATTAAAATAATATAAAATTTAAAGTATAATGTTAAAAAATATTTTATATATATTGAATTTTCAAAATAAAAATATTAAATGAATTAATTACTTCAAAAAATAAATAACTAAATGTACCTAACTTAAGTTATTACATACATAAATGTTAATAATTTTATAATTCAACCACAATTCAAATAAAAATTTCATGTTACACATTTAATAGAGTATCCTCCACGGGCCTATGGGCCGGCCCGAACGGGCCTGGTTCGGGCGGGCCTCCGGCCGGGCCCGGGCCCCAGAACCGGGCTGGGCGGGCTGGGCTTCGGGCCTCGGGCCTGTTGAAGGCCCCTAGGGAAACCCGCCCAGCCACAACTTACCTTCACATGAGTTACAGTAGTAATAACAATATATAACACAAAAAACTAATGATGCCCAAAAAGTTGAAGAAAACGAAAAGAAAAAAGAGAGATCTGGGACCCAGAGAGCTACTCAGTGTCACATTCAGTTTTTGAAATCAATAAAAACCTCTCCCCCACAAAGGCCAGCATTGCATATCCTTCTATTTATTTACAGGATGTACTCATCAGGTACCCCTCTCTTTTTCCACCCCTGTAGTCTCAATTTATTTTACAACAAACTTCCATGTTTGGTAGAATCAGAAATGTTGCCATTTGAACTACATAAATTGTGTGTTTTCTTTTTGTTGGCCTTCATATGTGACAGAACACTCACTAAGCAGTGCAATCTTTCTTTTATTACTTCTTAGAATACTCTTTTCAGTAAGATTTCTCTTGGGGGTTAATGTTTTTTTTTCTATTTTCAGTGGGAATATGAAAGTGATGGAAACTGAAGGTTTGAGGACTGTGGATTGCTTAAGGGGAAGGCTTCTTGCAGAGAGGGTGGCTTCAAAGGCTGCCAAAGAAAATGCAGAGCTATTGAGCAAAAAAGTATGTTTTGTAATCCTCCCATTTTTGAAATATATTAGTGACTGATGTGTGAGAAACATTTGAATTTCTTTGGTTCGTGTTAATACTTTCAATAGTTGATGGAACTAGAGAGACATGTTGTGTTAGAGATTGAATTGGCAAAGAGAGCCGAAAAGTGGCTGAAATTCGCATTGCGAAAGCTCGAATCTCTCAAGCTCTCTGACCTCTCCAGCCGGTCGAGCTGGTCTGAGAACGAAATCTCTGGTAGCAGTTATTCATTGAGGACTGGTTCAGGTCTTCAGAAACAATTTGATGAGAACCGGGTTCTTGAAACGGTGGGTCCTCGATCATGTGATACGGATGGATTGATTGAGCAGAGAATGCAAGATATCTCGATATCAGACTATGCGGAGGATGACAATTCAACGAGTTCTTCGGCCGGTTCGATCTTGCAGTTCCCTTCCCCTGAGGGGAGTTGGTACTCTGCGCATTCGCAGAACGATGAGTACCCCTGTCAAGATGGTCGAAGATGTGAAGAATTTGGAAGTGATGCTTTAAGGTATTTATTATTTGAGTAAATCTAGAGTTCTATCTGTGCTAGTTTTCACGTGCACTGTTTTTTGTTTATTGGTTTTGCTTATCTTTGTATGTGTTACGTGATTTTATTTTTACATATGATAAACTGAGATTTTTTTTTTAGATTTTAAACCAGTGGTTTTGATGGAGGATTGCATTTTGCATATTGTGGGAGTATTAGTCCAACAGAAGTTATTATTGGTCTAAAGTTGGCATTCATTTGGAGAGTTCATTCTGAATTTTTGATGTAGCAGTACTAGATGTTGAAATGGTCATTCTTTCTTAAGCTAAATATGTTTATTGAAATGTCGAATGTACAACAAGATCATGATTGTAGTTTGTAGTGAATTTGTAACTGAACCTCATTTTGTTTCACAAGTACTTGTAGGTCTCCTGACATGCAGAGGAAGTCCAAAACTTAGTTTAAGAGGACTACATTGTCCAAACATTTTGACATCCTTTAATTTCAACCAAAGCTTTTGCCTATTAATAAGTATACCTCATAACTTCAAGAGAGGTCCTTTTGTGTTTTATTTTCCCTTGAGGCAATTTTATCTTGGTTTTTAACATATTTTATGATTTATATAATTTTGTTGAATTCAATTACTTCTTAAGCCAAGTGGTTTTTAAAGCAATAACACATGATGGAGGAGAAACTATGGCATTATGAGATGTTCTGTTGGTCTCTAGTCAATAAGTTTGTTCGCAGAGCTGTATCAAAAGATGTGTGGTTACAAATCACATCATATCAAAACCCATACAGGAATTCAAAGCTACTTTTCTTTTACAGGGAATCTTCTAGTGGTGAGAATGATCATGAACGAGAAAGGGAAGACATAATGAATGAGAATAAAAAGTTGGCTTTGGTTCCAGTAGAAGCATCGGTCAAATCGGCGCCTGAACAATCTCCGATCATCAATAGCATCCAAGATGTTCTTGTCGCTCTAATGCACGCGAAAGAGCGACTGCAAAGCTTGGTGGAGAGAAGAGTGGTTGGTTGATAGATCCTCCATTGAATTATTGAATAGAAATCAATCATTCACTGCATCACCCAAATTAAAGAAATAAATCATTCACTGCATCACCCAAATTAAAGAAATAAAGCATTCACTGGTAGTACCATGGAAGTTGATTTCTCTAGACATTCAATTTGTATTCAGTTATTTTGATAATTCACATGGCTTCCTAACAATGATACCTACGCATAGCTAATGGTGGTGGTATGATAGGCTTTTTTTATTACCAGCAAAAGCAAGAAAGTGGTCCTCAAGATGTCTTAGCTTGAAAGATAAGTCAAGTCCTCCAAAACTAAAGTTGTTGTAATTAGAGCTACTTTGGACAGCTTCGGTGCAATTCCATGCACTCTTCCAACTCTAACCTTCCAAAAAAAATTTACACACCACAAAAAATATAATAATCTAACCTTCCGTTTGGTTTGTAGTATATAGTCATTCGCCTTAATATCTTTATCATATAGATAACTATTCATGCAAAATAAGTAATTTTTTTTGTTTGATTTTTTTTATTATCATTGAAAAATGTAAAATTGATATTTTTTTGTTTGTTTGTTCATCCTAGATAAATAGAGAATAAGTGGTGGATAAAATATGGATAATGAGTTTTAACTTTTAAAGGGACAATTATTTCCCTTGCCTAAGTGTTTGCGTTTGTGATTATGCGTGAGAGATGTATATAATATGATAGATGAGTGATTATGCGTGAGAGATGTGTATAATATGATAGATGTGACATGTTTTCGGGATGTGTATGCTAGTGGTAGATGAAATAATTTTTTAAATGACATAAAATTATATTTTTATCTATTAGCTTATATAAGCCCTAATAAACACTTATAACCCTCTGACCCCTTAAAATAGTTATTAGGGCTTGTGCTAACTTATCTAGATATAGTTATTAGGGTGTGTTCTTGCAAATATAACTGTTCTTATTTCTTTATTTCTTTTTTTATATATATAGTTTATCCAGTTATTCTGCACTCAAACGGGCGGTTAAGCATTCTAACAAAATCCATGTGTTGTGCTCACCCAAGTAGAATGTGATAGTTGTTGATCATTAGGTAGCGTTTGGAAACACGTTTGAAAAATAAGATTTTGAATAAAGTGATTTAAATAAACTCGATTATTAGGAAACACATTTTTTATGTTTTTTTAAAAAGCACATTTTTTTACTAAAAACTATAAATAACTTTTTAATTAATTCTGCTTTCCGGAAGGCGTTTGGTAACACGTTTACACTTTTCATTTTATTAAAAAATAAAAACACATCTAAACACGTTACCGAACGCCCCTAGTAGAACTCTAACATTATAAAAGAATCCAAATGAATTTTGTTTTTGTTCACATATTCCGGTCTCTCAGCTACCGTATCCTATTGATGCATCTGTATGAGCAAGCTAAACAACTAGCATATAAACAAAAAAAAAAAAAAGAAGCTAAACAACTAGCCAATTTAGTTAGAATGGCTCAAATAATGCTCTGGGCTAATTGGTTTTGGCTAGTAAAAAAGGTATATACTCCAACCATGTTAGCCATATTGATATGTCACTTAATATTTTACCTTTTTAATTCAATCTATAATTTAATTTTACTGTAACAAGCACATTTTGCAATTAGGGCATGTCTATCCCTACACACATTTGGCTAATAACATCAACAAAAAATAAAATAAAATAAATAGATGATTTTCCTTTCTTTTTTTTGCCACTAAAATCACCAACCACTTGTCTCAGTTCAACTAAACTGTTGTCGAGCACATTTAAACAACTTCGACTACATTCCCATCGAATTATACTAGTCGGGTTGACTGAAGGCCTGTCATCTCCAGGTCCACATACTTGTTCTCATGTGGCCTTAGCCTGGTTGACGATCCCGCAGTTGAACTCGGGTGTAAATGCCCAACCCTGAGTCTGTTGACTTGGATGTTTGCATTCCTTTTGTCAAAGAACCCACCAAACTACTAGTAGAAATGGCCTAACATGTTTTTGAACACACATGGATCCTCTCCAGGTGGATCTCTACGAGCGCTAAAGGTTGGGGCATCATGTCGAGGATGTGATCCCATTTGCTGGAGCAGTGGAACGACTTGGGCGTTCTGAGGTTCTTGGTGCCGATGATGAGGTGGTGGCCTTGGCGAGACCAATCGGGGAAGACCCTTCTGTGAGGCCTCGGAGAGGCGTGACAGAGAGGAGGGTGTTCACTCCCTCAAATCCAAAAGAAAACGCACAATCCATTAAAGAACCCACTACCACCTCTGATGACACAAATCCTCCGCAGCACCGATTCAACATCACCCATCAACATGTAACCCTTCACGGCATTCTTATCGGGCTTCTAGAAGCCAAAGCCGTTGCCTTCATAGGCATAGAGGCCCAAAATCCTGAAAACCCAAAGCGAGGTTGCTCGTCACTTTATCTTTATTGAGGCATTTTTTAAAATACTTATTGGACAAGATCGGGTAACATATCCGAGAGCCGATATTGAGGTCGAGGAGAGATGGGTGTGAGACCATGGACGAGGTGGGGAGGCTGCCAGAGCCATTGGAGGTGGGGAGGGTGATGGTGCCATGAAAAGCGGAGAAGAAGAGGCAGATGTGATTGGGGATGTTTGGGTTGGAATCGAAGGAGGTATAGAAGAGGACCTCTTTAGGGCCTTGCTCATCAGGCTGGAGGGGCTTGTAGAAGCAGTCGAGATTACTGTCCTGATAGCCGGAGAAGATGGAAGGGGCGACAGAGAGGAGGGTGAAGCGGGCGTCGAGGGAGAAAAACACGGTGAGGGGGGAGTGTGTGTAAGAAATGGTGGTTAGTAGGTTTATGTCTTTAGTTTAGACATGTTTATAGGATAGTGAGTTTAGCAAAAAAACTAAATGATGGATGGTGGCTAAAGTTGATTGGTGTTATTAGTCAAATGGGGTGCGGGGATAGACGTGCCCTTGCAACTATTATATTTCAACAGTCTCATTTCACACCACCACTTGCTGGCACAGTGGATGAGATGCGCACGCACTAAAGCGGAGATCCTAGGTTCGAACCCCGATGTAAACCCCTGTGGGCTATTGCTATGGGCCTTTAGCCCAGTTGTGTTATGTCCGCCCCTTGTGGGTTTTCAACCAAAAAATAAAATAAAATAAAGTGCACTTTCGTCTGCTCGTCCGTTCCCATAGTCGTTGGGTCCGGTTTAGTATTGATGTTGAGAGACATCGATGGGCAATTATCTCTATGTAGATGATCCAATAGTGTTGTGTAGACCAGCAATTTCGCGTCTCCTTGACAAACGGTATGGTCTCTCCCCAAGAGTCCCAAGAGTCTCCCTTCGGGAGTGAGGGTGAGGGTGAGGTGGGTTGCGCCGCCGCGTGACCCTATTATCCATTGGGTTTCAACCCATGTTTTTTTTCCTTGAAAGGAAATTGCCTTAACATTAAATTGTTGTAATGATGTTTGGTTTCTAGCCACTCACTGAGCTTGTAGCTCACCCCTTGCGTACTGTTTCTTTTACAGGGACGTTGTTGGGCGTGGAGCTAGAGTTTCCTTATGGCGTGGTCTTGCATGCATGGAAGCATTCTGTCCGACGAATTGGTGAGTGCGAGGCTTTCAGCAGTCCTAGAGTCTTGTGTATTTGAATTGTGCGTGTTGCACCAGTTGTATTTTTATTTGGCTAGACTTGGTTCTCACAGGACGGTGATTGTGTATTCGAGTTTGTAATAATGTTTTTGATTTACAGACTGATTAATATTTTTATGCTTTCGCATTTCAGTTAAGTTATCAGTTGTCATTGCTTCGTTAGCCTTGTGTATTTATTTATTGGAGTCATTGTTGACCTCTTGTATGATAGGTGATATTTTATATTATTATCACTTCTCGGGGACGGCCGCCCTGGGGCGTGACAACGATTGCTTCGAGGGAGAAATGACCGCAGGTGGCTCATGAAGAGCGCAGCCCAAGCTATTCATCATCGGAGAGCGATACGGTGGAGGAGGAAGTTGTGGGGGAAGTGGTGGGTGTGGCGGAGACGCCATTGATGAGTGCCGGTGCGAGTGCATTCTCGAGGGCTGTTCCGCAAGTAGGGAGTAGGGTGACAGGGTATACACGCAAGAGGAGGCGTGGGGATCGACCGGTGGTGGTCGAAGAGGTGGGTTTGGAGGTCGGAGGCTCGGCCGAGGGTGTGGTTGAGGGGGTAGAGGTTGAGGGGGTTAGTGAGAGGGTATCTTTGGATGCGATCATTGGGATGTTGGATAGGGAGGCCACAGAGGCCATGGTTGAGGAGGAGAAGAGAGGCTGTGGAGGCCGAGGAAGTGAATACAGGGGCCACGGAGGCCATGGATGAGGAGGAAGGGGACGACGAGGAAGGGGAAGATGATGACGGGATGGACGATCCCAACGAGGCCGAGGTGGACACTCCCGGGGCCATACGAGCCACGGTATGTCTTAATTTCCTTTGTCTAGCTTTCATTTTTGATATATATATGTCTTGGTGGTATGAATAATGTATAAGAGGTGTAGGAGATTATACATGTGTTTTAATAGGCATGCTTGCTTGTGCATAAAAAAATGATCACGGTGGGATTCTACGAGCATGCTTTACATTTCTGAGCGTAGAATGATGTGGGCATGGGTTTAGAAAGGGTTTGGTTTAGCATGCGTGTAAGTATGATAAGTGGTTCTCATATGTATTTATTTCTAATATGACATGGGTATGATAGAAAATTTGGCAGATTAACTTAGCTTGCTCACATATTATATCATGGTGGAATTTGTACGTAGGGAAATACTTTTTAGGATGGACTTAAGGAGGTATTTATAAAGTCGTAGGACATTTTTAGCAGGTATATATACAAGAGGTGACCTTAGACCGCATGTGTATGAGCATAGCATGGGGGTTTTTTTAGAGGGAGTAGACATGTATATATTCATGGATCTATAGGGTCCCCTTTGAGAGGTATTTATGGGCATGGTATGTGAGTTTAGGCCTAACCCTAAACCAGACTCTGCCCCAAACCAGGAACTCTCACCTAGAGAAACTCTAAACCCCAAAACCCTAGAGAAACCCCGAGTCCCTGGCAAGGGGCGGCTAGCCCTAACTAGCCGCCCCCCTGGCCGACCTTGAACCGTTATCCTGGATGGGACATAAAACAGCATTAAATGTTGATCATTGCGGCGGGTTGTGACCCTTAGCCGCCCCATCTTGGCTGGATCAATCCAACTAACCGACCCAAGCCATCGCTTGTCAGAGATGAGACGTTTGGTAGGTCATGATGGGGTCAGCTACCAGGAAGTAGCCACCCCATCCTAGACGGCTAGTTAGGACTTGCCGCCCTTCACCTGGTCCTGACAGAAGAACCAGAGGATTAATGAGGGGTCTAATCAAACACACTATTAACCAAGCCACTCTTTTACCCCCTGGATAATCCCCTACCTCTTTTTTACTATAAATAGAGGAGGTCCCAAGCCTTTAAACATCATCCATAACTCACATCCACCAATTCCCAATCCACTTGATATCAATTGACCATTCCCTTCCCCCACTAGAAATCCCAAGAGAGAGAGAAAGAGAGCCCCTTTTGTGAGAGAAAAATCCATTCCCTACACAAAAACACCCTCTCATTCCACCCTCCAGAAACCCGGGCTAAACCTAGCTTAGCCTCTGTCCAAGACCAAACCCATTTCCTACCGAAGTTCTGCCCAAACCAACCCAGGCCCCGGACGGCTAAACCCTAGTAGCCGCCTCATACCTGACGGCTGGATCCCACTAGCCGCCCCCCTATCCACACCCCACTTGCACCCCTTTGTCCCAAGACTCCTTTAGTCAAGCCCGGAAGCATAATAGGATTACATGTTTTTCACCTCTGTGTACGGTATATCCGTGTCTCAGAGCGGAGACCTCACAAACTCTCCAAGTAGGTGATCAAATCCAACCCAACTTCAATCACACAAACCCTGGAATCTTCTTGAGCCACTGTCGGGCGCCTCAACCAGGAATGACACCACCCTTCCGAGAAGACGATCCGACCGAGCCTGTCAGGGCACGCATTCAATCCGAATCCCCGAAGAACCCCCACACACGCACCGCCACGCGGATTCTCTTTCAACACCGACGAATCCGATACCGATAGGGGACGGGTACTGATCGAGGTATAAAATTTTGATTGGCTAGTCGAGGCGGCGCATACCCTGATGAACCGGACGTGTATTGTCTCAGAGCTATTCCTCGATCGGGAACTCGTGCTCCGTTCGGGTAGAGTGCTGAAACTTGTGTAATCCCCTCTACCGTGGGGGTTTGCGCTTTACGTGGCGGTTGTCCAACCCTATGGCTAATAGGTGGGGATTGGGTTTGGACTACTGGGGCTGCACAACGGGAAATCCTATTGTGGCAGTCAATTAGAAGTTGATATGTAGTACAATCTCCGTACAAAAGGCTCGTACGAAGCTCTGGACTTAGACTCTATAACATCATGTCAATTTCTTGACATTCCATGAGTCGCAGGCCGCTCCGGTTGACAAGTGTGCACCACCAAGACACGTATTGTTCAAATTCCTCCCTAAGCCTCATTCTCTCTACGGTTAAATCCAAAATAGAGGGGGTTATGATCCTCTGGTAACCGTAGCGGCCTAAGAACTTCTTGCTTACAGCCGAGAAGTTCGACAAGTGATCTACAGGGAGGGTGGAGAACCATTGCAATGTTTCTCCCTCCAATGATTTTTGGAAGAGGAAGACTAGCAAAGGTTGATTATCTAAAAATGGTCGGGCGTCTAGATAAAAGGCAGTTAGATGAATGTCCGGCTCTCCACGACCGTTATACCGGTGGAATTTGGGGATTTTGAATCCCTCCGGTAAGTGGACTGACAGGATTTGTCTCAGGTTGTGTAGAGACATGTGCTTGGGGGCTGAGGGACCAGTTTCGGAGAGGATTCTCCGGATGGTTTCATCTAACATTTCTCCCATGGGAGGGCTGCTCAGCGGTCCTGGGTTTGGGGTGGCATGGTAAGGGCCTGGGGTAGAAATGGTCTAGAATATTGGATTCGCAGGGGAAAGGGGGGCAAACGAAAAGATGCTCAAATTGATCGAGCGACTGGGTGTAGACGGGGCTTTGGGAGTAGCCTGGGGGGCTTCGACAGGGATCTCCTGTCTCAAGGTCTTGGTATGGCGATAGTCAGTGAGGTCATGAAACATGTCCTCTACCGTTTGGTACCCTAGACTAGCCATCTTTTTCTCTAGATGGGTCAAAAGTTGTGTGGCCTGACCCTCTCTGGTGACTCTCTCCTCTAGTATCTCCTCCTCGAGATGGGATTCCATGATGCTAGTGCAGAACGATTTAAGGGGATGGATGCAGATAGAAAGCAGTAAATAAAGTAGTAAAGTATTGCACAGCTGTGTGCGGCTTACGAAAGCAGTAAATGATTGCGCAGCGGTGTGCGGCTTACAAAGCAGTAAAGGATTGCGTAGTGATGTGCGGCTTACAAAGCAGTAAAGATGTTGTGATGCAGAATAGACGAGGATCTGATTCGAGGGGTGGGAAACTCTAACCTTCGTAGAGGGTTGATAGCATTCTAGTCAAGCTTGTAAAAGGGAGGCAGAAGAGGACTACCTTTCACTGTTTTTCACGAGGGAGGTCCCACCGTGATCACTAGATTTGTCGGTATGCGGGATTCCGTCGGGTGCCGGGGAATCTGCGTTTTCGGGCATGTGTAGGGGTTCTTCGGGAATTCAGATCTGGTGCGCACCTTGGCGGGCTCGACAGGATCGTCCCTCGGAAGGGTGGTGGGGTCTCATTCCCGGTTGAGGCACCCGACATCAACTCAAGGAGATTCCTGTGTGTGTGTGATCGCCACCTGCTTTTTGAAAAAGCAGGAAAAGTTGGGTCGAATTTGGTCGCCTACGTGGGAGAGTTTGTGGGGTATCCGCTCTAGGACATGGATATACCGTACACAGAGGTGAAAAAATTGTAATCCTATTCTGCTTCTGGCTTGGCCAGAGGAGTCTTGGGTCAAGTGGGGTGTAGGTGAGGGCAGCTAATGGGTTTGAGCTGTCGGGTAGGGGGCGACTAGTTAGGGTTAGCCATCTGGGGCCTGGGTCAACCTGGGCAGAACCTGGGTAGGGAATGGTTTGGTTTTGGTAGAGGTTAAGCTGGGTTTAATCTGGGTTTTGGAGGGTGGATTGAGAGGGTGATTTTGTGTAGAGAATGGATGTTCTCTCACAAATGGGACTCTCTCTCTCTCTCTCTCTCTCTTTTAGGGATTTCAAGTGGTGGAATGGGTGTGTGAATGGAGGATTGAAGGTGTGTGTATTATGTGTTGATGATGGTTAATGTCTTAGAAAGGCTTGGGACTCCTCTATTTATAGTAAAAAAGAGGCAGGGGAATGTCCAGAGGGTAATAAAATGACTTGGGTAATAGTGTATTTGATTAGACCCCTCATTAATTCTCTGTTCTTCTGTCAGAGACCAGGTGAGGGGCGGCTAGTTAGGGTTAGCTGCCCCCATCATGACCTACCAAACGTCCCATCTCTGATAAGTAGTGGCTTGGGTCGGTTACTTGGGTTGAACCGGCCAAGATGGGGCAGCAAAAGGTCACAAACTGCCGCAATGATCAGCATTTAATGCTGCTTTATGTCCCATCCAGAGAAGCGGTCTGGGCTCGGCGAGAGGGGTGGTTAGTTTGGGATATACACCCTTTTTCACTTTTTAGATTTCTAGGGTTTGGACCAGGGTTTAGGGTTTTCGATTTTCTGAGATTTGTTTTCTATTTGATGCCCAAATGTAGTTATTTTCAGTTTACTTGAAGTATTTTCATATTTTTGAATGGTCAAAATTGGGGTATCTACACCCTCGCCATATCCAAATCAATTATTCTAGATCTAGCCCACAATCCCCTGATTGCACCAACCAATGAGTCTTTACTCTCACCAGGGCATTAACATTATAGTGCATCATTAGGGCCTTAAATTAGGGACTTGCTTTTTCATATCCACATCTTTATTAACTAACCCACCTTTGAAGAAAGATTCTCTTCCTACTAATGGTATATGGCAGATTAAGCACCAATCGCATTTTCCAATGGCATTCAGGATTTGATATTCTGATAGATGCCGTCAGAATAGATGCTGAGCAGCAATGGTTGAGAAGGCACCAAACACGCTTCAAGGTGGAGGTTGTTACATCGGATGATTCAAATATCATCCCCTTGAAGATCCTTCAGTTTGAGCCTCCTCAGAGGACTCACTTTTCACCATCACTTCTTGGAGGCCACTCTCCAGTACTATACATATATACTATCTTTTACATGCTTTTCTATTTCCAAACATTTATTTATGCTTTCAACAAACAAAAAACGAAAAGAAAAGATTTGTTTATGCTTTAACAAACACAAAAAAGAGAGACAAAAACAAAAGATTTGTTTACTTTTATCCCCTTTACATGCTTTCAACAAAAAAACAACAAAAAAATCCCAAAAAAAAAGAAAAAGAAAAAAAAGATTAAGAGCCGCAGACCATGGCCAAGCCTACCAGAGGAGGGTGGCAAGGGCATTTAAAAAGAAGAAAGTAATAGAAAGGAGATTCAGAGTTGGGGAGATAGTGCTTAAGCAAATCATACCATCAAGACAGCCCCACCCAAGAGGCAAGCTGCAACCTACATGGAAGGGACCCTACGTGATCATCCATGCCTACTCCGAGAATGCTTACCGCTTGGTACATGCTGAAGGAGTCCACGTATCAGGTTCGTGGAATGCATTTTATCTAAAGAAATTCCATGCATAGAACTTTCAATACTTGAGAAATATTGTTCTTCCTTCCTGCAATTTTCAGTGTTTAGCACTTGATGATAGAATTATAAGACTCTCAAAGATAACTTGTATTTTACTTGAGCTCATATTCATCACTCATGCCACCTTCATCACACCAGTATGACTTAGAGATCGGTTTGCCTGATAAAAGGAAAAATTGCCTACCCTGTAGACTGAGACAATTTTAAAAACCCCAAAGCATGCTCCCCTTTATTCTCGTTCTTATTCATATCAACCCCAAAGTCAAAATGAGGAATTGTCCTAGACCTAGCATATGTCCCAGAACTGGCTTTGGCACTATATAAACACGAGCATTTTAGTTCTTCAATTGTTCTTTCATATGAGAGGGCAATGTTTCCAAATTTTTAAAGTAAAAGATGCCACTCAGTCCCTGGAGAGGGGCCCTTGTGGTTACTTATGTCCAGGATTGTATTTGAAAGGTATTATCTCTAGGTGTCGATTTCTTGGGTTCATGGTTCTCAAATGCTTGATCACATTATTTTAAACATGCTGGCAAATCCATGAATGTACCAGGAATCAAGTCAAATAAGCTTCCTTTGGACATGCAAATTTTCAAATGAGCTCATGTGAGTGTGTGCTATTGTAAACATAGGAAAGGGCCTACCCTTGGTTGAAATTTTGCCTTTCCAAGTAGACATAGTTCAATTCCAACTCCATTTGTAAAAAATAAAAATAAAAATGAGGAGGGGTGAATGTGGTTAGAGTAATATCTTCCTTGGAGTAATATTTAAAATTATCTCAGTCTGGCATATGTCCTACTTTCTAGGTCCCTCTTGCTTTCTTATTTTTACCACTTCTTTATTTGGGTGGAGAGTACAGCCCGTTGGGCGTGTATCCCGTATTTGGTGGAGAGTACAATCCATTTTCCTTGGATGCGTACTAGTATAGCTTTTGTTTGGCATATACTGTGCGTAAAGGCATTTGCGCTTGCTAATAGAGAGTTTAACCCGTTTTCTTGGGTAGTTTTTCTTTTGTTGGCCTCTCATTGCCTTACTTTTTTTTATTTTGAGGGGGGTCTTCTGTTTTTCATCCCTCTTATTTTTTTGCTTCCCCTCTATTCAATTTCCTCAGAACATCACAATTGACTCCCTATTTAAAGGAAAGTTTCCCCTATTACTCTCATTTCATACCCTTCCACACCCTTAAGAAAAGAAGTTGCCCCACTCTCACACACATCTAAGGTTCTTTTCCATTCTCACATATTCTCTGTAATGCCCCACATTTACCTAACCGCTTATCGGACGGTAAATGGGTCGCTACTAAACTTAATCCAGATACAAGACCAAAATTTGCAGCTCTTTTTTTTTCTTATATGATACCCATATAATATAAATATAATAAAACCGATAATAATAAAATAAATAATACCAATGGTATTAAATCACTAATGACTTTACAATATATCAGAGTTTTTGGGGAGACAAGATACTGAAAAGAAAATACAAAATAAACCACCCCTGTGGGAGCCATCTAAACTAAACAAACATAAATAGTCGGTCGTAACTATAATTTACTCTCGAACCGCTACCTCGGAGCAATTTCTGAAAGACGTGAAAAGTCAAAACTTCATCTTAATCCTCAAAATACGCAATACCTGGTTATGAAACAACCAGTCCATATCGAATAGGGTGACTGATTAATTTAGTGAATAAGCCCACTGACAAATTACCTCACGTGACAGTATATATAAAAATAAAGTTTTATGAAAATTAGAATTTTATTTAATAAATCTTTTATTTTATTAAATCAATTTAAAATCATGATTTTTTTAGAAAAAAATCTTTTAATGCGCACGTGGTCCAATCCTTGATCCACATCAGAGAAATCATGAGAGTTAAAAAAATATCATCATATATATATTTATATATAAAAAAATAAGAATTTTCTTTTAAAAAAATTAAATTAAATTCATGAGCTTAATAAAATATAATTTTAATGCAATCACGTGGCTCAATCCTTGGTTCATGTCATAGAAATCATGAAGCTTAAATGATATGACCGGGTAGGGTTCTCAATCGGAAGAACCATTCCCCAAAACAGGTGTGCCAAGCCCTAAGCGACTAAATCGCTCAAAAAGCTCCCTCGAGGAGACGTCGGATCTAGAAGACATTGATGGGTCATCGCTGCCATCACTACGAGAATTCTAGCACAGGATGCCCCGGTTGCTGCAGACTCCAAACAAAGGAATCCGCCGCTGTAAGAAATGCTTTACCACACCTCTCACCGATCTTGGGACTCTTCGAGTCCTAGACCTTCCTCCCCAAAGGTGAAATACTACGGGGAGATTTATTCCAGAAAATATGTCATGATATGAATCGTGATAAAATCTCCTAGGACTAGGTTGTCTCCACTAGTCCTAAATTTTTTCAAAAGTCTCGAAATAAAAATCTTTAATCCAAATGTTATTTCGAAAACATAAGCATCAAAAATGTATTATGTTAATTCTTGAAACATGAATAGCATAATTCATGCTATTTTAAATGACAAGACGAAGGAATTAAATCATGCAACTTTATTCAGTAAGAAATGCAATTTGATCAATATGTAAAATATCAAAATCATTCAAAATAATCATAATATAAATGCATGAATATCACATAATATCATACAAATATAATGAACACATGAAATTCAACGATATAGAGAAAAACTCACATAAAATAAATCAATAGGCCTACTCACCTCGAATGGACCCTAGGTCCGGAGAATAAAGCCCGCAACAAAAATTACAACCTAGATGAATCAAATATATTATTAATTAAGACCCCATAACTCAACCTTAGACCCAGACCTAATTACCTATACATAATTATTAGGCATAAATTTTTATACCCAATAATCTAAATCCATCTCCATATGTACTACAACCTAAAAATATGATCTAAATCTATTTACCATATAACCAGACACTAAATGATAAAAACCAGAAAAGACAAAATCAGAAAAGACAAAACACAAAAGACAAAACAAAAAAGACAAAAATCCAGAAATTCAAAATAATAATAAAATAACGAAAATTCATAAAATAATATAAAAATACATATATTTTTTTCAATAAAAATAAACTATTAGTTAATAAAAATTGAAAATAAATAAAACTTATTAAGTATAGGTATAAAACATAACCCTAATATTATTAAAAACTTATATTTTAGAAATCTAAACATAGATCTAATCTTTAAAATACATGATAAATCGAAACCCTAAGTTTATGAATACTCAAAAATTCAAAAATCTAACATAGATCTAACAATAATAAATAATATATCAAAACCCTAGTTTTTATAAAAATTTAGAAATCCAATAACATGAACATATATTTATCAAAACTCTAATTTTATTAAAAACTCAAAATCTTATAACATAAAAATAAATTTAATATTTAAAAGAAATAAATTTTATTAAATTTATCAAAATCCTATTTTTATTAAAAGCTTAAAAATTCAAACACCTAAACATGGATCTAATTAATAATAGGAAAATCAAAAGATAAAAAGAAAAAGATTAAATACCTTTTTTTTTCCTCTAAATCTCTCTCTCTCTCTCTCTCTCTCTGGCAAATAGACACGGCCCCTTCTTTCTCTTTCACCCAACATATAACATATATATACTTAGATACCTAAATCTAACGAAGATGACAAAACGACCCCCATATTGTTTCATATTTACACATAGGTCCCTATCCAAATTACAACTAGATCCCTATCCGAATTACAAATTGATCCCTGACGCATATTACAAGAAATTTACAATTCAAAACTGGGTCCCTCAAAATCAATAACAATGAAATCTCAAAACTTAATCGTTTGAGCTCTAATGTTAATGAAATTGTAACAATTTAAGATCTTGAAGATCTTAAAAAGAAAAATATATAAAATTTCAACATAATAATTAGTATTTAAAATTGTAAATTGAAATGGGCCATAAGGATACACTAAATGGGCCAAAACTTAAAAACAAAACACACAAAACACACTAATTTTAATTCAAATGTTCTATTTATATATTTAAATCAAATATATAAATAAGAGAAAATACGCAGGCGTTACATACTTCCCCCCTTTAGGAATTTAGTCATCTAAATTCAATGGATAACACAAAATAAAAGATACATGGCATCCAATGATAAGAATCATACAACCAACAATTATAAGAGTAGTCTTACAATTCTAACTCATAACAACATCAATACAATCATTTTACTAGTAGGGTTACACGTCCGTGTAATACCTAACAAGCACATTAATATAGAAAATAGTATAAGAATCCATCTTATACCCACAAACAATCAAACAAATGTACATCCATACAATAATTGTATAAGTCAACTTACCGGTCTGACTCATACCCAACAAGCTCAATAATGTGAAAAATAATATACCCCACAAACAATATTCAATCGAATGCACAAACAAAACTATCAATGATTCACATTGAAGTTCCAACAAATATCAATACGGACATATTATCATATAACAAAATAACCATATAAATCAGATCCACAATTCTTCCGTTGCGCCACTCTGATAGTGAATCAAATCACAGGTGGATGAACTTTTACATCACCAACAATGACAAAAGTCATTTACAATAATTAAATATATATGTCAAATCCACCTATGCTTCTCATCACAGGTGTTATAAATCATACAACATAAGCAATGACAAATAATACAACAAAAATTATACAAGTCAAGCTCACCCATGTCCCATACCATGAGTGATTTAGTTTGTGCAGAACAAACAAAGACATAACAAGCAACAAATTGCATAAGTCAGCCCACCTACGTCCCATACCATAGGTGGTCCAACTAATACAATGCAAACATTGACAATAACAAAAACAATCACATCAAACAATTTCATACATAATTGTACAAGTTAGGCTCATCTACGTCCCATACCATAAATGATCCAACTTGTACCATCAACATAAGAGCAATAATAATGACAACAAAATGAAACTAAAGATATTTACAATCTTTAGAATTTATATATATAAGAAAATCATCTACTGACATGCAGATTCACGGATTGATTAAACTATCCGTGACGCTATACAAAACGCGAAAAACATACTAATAAAATTGTGAATACATGGCTATATTGAACAACTTAAAAATATTGGTTGCTAAGGCATGCCTCTCATGTGTGCATTAGTATGAGTGATCATCCACCACATAGTACCCTTCCATAGAGTAGCAACCAATAAGAATACAAATCCTATATGCATCAATCCTAATTGACTCAACTCATCCTAGGCTTCAAAGGAATTAATCTCATACTGGCATATCTCGAGGCTCTAAAAATAATAATAATAATTTACAATAAATAAAAATAACTAAGTTCCATAAGATAGGGTATCCAAAAACTCAGGTGAGATATCCTAAGATCCAATAATGCAATATAAACTCTTAAAAATATAGTTAGATTCATACGCGTGCTAAATGCACTTGTATCTGAATTTATAAGATACGAGTGTAATATCGATATGCATAGCATAATGTAGAAAAATATTTAACGCATTAAAATATTGTATATAAAAATAAAACCTTCACTATAAACAAGTATAAATAATGTACTAAAAGAATTTAAATCTCATTCTATTTAATATATAGCATAATAAATTTGTAAGCCATGTAAAATATATATAGAGTTACATTGTAATAAATTAACGTAACAAATATGTAGAGAGTTTAATTAAGAAAAATCTAGTAATATCTTTATTTTTGAATTATTAAAATTTGAATACATCGATATGATTTACGTAAATTTGAATATGAAAATTCAAACATAATTACAATTTATATAAATCTGGTTTGAAAATTTTCATTTAAATAAATAAACATGAGTAATAGCTAAATTTATGGCAATATAAAAATGTATATATATATATATAAAATATAGATCACTTCCCCTATAATAAGAAATTAATAGATTTAGGCTCTAGTATAACAAAAGTAATCAAATAATTTTCCTTATATATAGACTAATATAATCTCCTTAAGATGATCAAACTTAAGCCCTAAACTTCACATGCTAACTAAGCTTAGGCTAATAGAAGATCAAGAATGAGATTGTTAGAAAACTCGATGTCACGAATAGGAGAAGGCAAGACAATTCGTCTGAAAATTCCTCAAGAAATTCAGATACAGTGGAAGTGTCACTGACTGAGGCATTCAAATTGTAGTGGTTTCCACGATAATGACTAGATATCCTTCACACCCCTTATCTAATAACTTCTGAGCATGAAGAGAAGAGACATATACCGGATATGATCCATCAAAATCCCCAAAGCAGAACGATTGTCAGCCGGGAATACAAAAAGCCACAACTTTTGAAAAACAATCAACACTTGCATGGAAGGCTAACAACCAATCTATGCCAAAGATTACATCGAAATAAAGAATATCGAGAATGAAGAGATCAATAGGCATCTAATGCCCATTTATCTGAACCAAGCAAGAAAGAAGAGCAAACCTTGGTGAATTTTTTTTTTCACCAACGATAATGGTTATGTGAAGTGTAGACATCAAGATTGTAAACTTCTTTACTAAGAGTTTCACAAATACGATGAAGTGAATGAATGAACATGTTGAACACTCAAAAAGAACATACGCTGAATGACCGGAATAGAGACAAAATTATGATCCTTTGCTGTCACAAAAGATCCTAAATGAAACAACAAACATCACAAATAATAACACTTTTTTATTTCTTCTCCTAGACACAAACCCTAACCTAAGCTCCGACAGGCGTGGCTCTGATACCATCTGTAACGCCCCACATTTACCTAACCGCTTATCGGACGGTAAATGGGTCGCTATTAAACTTAATCCAGATATAAGACCAAAATTTGCAGCTCTTTTTTTTCTTATATGATACTCATATAATATAAATATAATAAAACCGATAATAATAAAATAAATAATACCAACGGTATGAAATCACTAATGACTTTACAATATATCAAAGTTTTTGTGGAGACAAGATACTGAAAAGAAAATACAAAACAAACCACCCATGTGGGAGCCATCTAAACTAAACAAACATAAATAGTCGGTCATAACTATAATTTACTCTCGAACTGCTACCTCGGAGCAATTTGTGAAAGACACGAAAAGTCCAAACATCATCTTAATGCTTAGAATACGCAATACCTGATTATGAAACAACCAGCCCATATCGAATAGGGTGACTGATTAACTCAGTGAATAAACCCACTGACAAATTACCTCACGTGACAATATATATAAAAATAAAATTTTATGAAAATTAGAATTTTATTTAATAAATCTTTTATTTTATTAAATCAATTTAAAATCATGATTTTTTTTAAAAAAAATATTTTAATGCGCACGTGGCCCAATCTTTGGCCCACATCAGAGAAATCATGAGAGTTAAAAAAATATTATCATATATATATTTATATATAAAAAAATAAGAATTTTCTTTTAAAAAAATCAAATTAAATTCATGAGCTTAATAAAATATAATTTTAATGCAATCACGTGGCCCAATCCTTGGTCCACGTCATAGAAATCATGCAGCTTAAATGATATGACCGGGTAGGGTTCTCAATCGGAAGAACCGTTCCCCAAAACAGGTGTGCCAAGCCCCAAGCGACTAAATCGCTCAAAAAGCTCACTCGAGGAGACGTCGGATCTAGAAGACGCTGATGGGTCGCCGCTGCCATCACTACGAGAACACCAGCACAGGATGCCCCGGTTGCTGCGTTGCTGCAAACTCCAAACAAAGGAATCCGCCGCTGTAAGGAATGCTTTACCACACCCCTCACCGATCTTGGGACTCTTCGAGTCCTAGACCTTCCTCCCCAAAGGCGAAATACTACGGGGAGATTTATTCCAGAAAATATGTCATGATATGCATCTTGATAAAATCTCCTAGGACTAGGTTGTCTCCACTAGTCCTAAATTTTTTCAAAAGTCTCGAAATAAAAATCTTTAATCCAAATGTTATTTCAAAAACATAAGCATAAAAAATGTATTATGTTAATTCTTGAAACATGAATAGCATAATTCATGCTATTTTAAAAGACAAGACGAAGGAATTAAATCATGCAACTTTATTCAGTAAGAAATACAATTTGATCAATATGTAAAATATCAAAATCATTCAAAATAATCATAATATAAATGCATGGATATCACATAATATCATACAAATATAATGAACACATGAAATTTAACGATATAGAGAAAAACTCACATAAAATAAATCAATAGGCCTACTCACCTCGAATGGACCCTAGGTCCGGAGAATGAAGCCCGCAACAAAAATTACAACCTAGATGAATCAAATAGATTATTAATTAAGACCCCATAACTCAACCTTAGACCCGAGACCTAATTACCTATCCATAATTATTAGGCATAAATTTTTATACTCAATAATCTAAATCCATCTCCATATGTACTACAACCTAAAAATATGATCTAAATCTATTTACCATATAACCAGACACTAAATGATAAAAACCAGAAAAGACAACATCAGAAAAGACAAAGCACAAAAGACAAAACAGAAAAGACAAAAATCCAAAAATTCAAAATAATAATAAAATAACAAAAATTCATAAAATAATATAAAAATACATATATTTTTGTTCAATAAAATACACTATTAGTTAATAAAAATTGAAAATAAATAAAACTTATTAAGTATAGGTATAAAACATAACCCTAATATTATTAAAAACTTATATTTTAGAAATCTAAACATAGATCTAATATTTAAAATAAATGATAAATCGAAACCCTAAGTTTATGAATACTCAATAATTCAAAAATCTAACATAGATCTAACAATAATAAATAATATATCAAAACCCTAGTTTTTATAAAAATTTAGAAATCCAATAACATGGACATATATTTATCAAAACTCTAATTTTATTAAAAACTCAAAATCTTATAACATAAAAATAAATTTAATCTTTAAAAGAAATAATAAATTAAAACTCTATTTTTATTAAAAACTTAAAAATTGAAACACCTAAATATGGATCTAATTAATAATATGAAAATCAAAAGATAAAAAAAAAAGATTAAATACTTTTTTTTTCTCTAAACCTCTCTCTCTCTCTCTGCCGAATAGACACGCCCCTTCTTTGTCTTTCACCCAACATATAACATATATATACTTAGATACCTAAATCTAACGAAAATGACAAAACGACCCCCATATTGTTTCATATTTACACATAGGTCCCTATCCAAATTACAAATAGATCCCTATCCGAATTATAAATTGATCCTTGACGCATATTACAAGACATTTACAATTCAAAACTGGGTCCTCAAAATGAATAACAATGAAATCTCAAAACTTAATCGTTTGAGCTCTAATGTTAATGAAATTGTAACCATTTAAGATCTTGAAGATCTTACAAAAAAATATATATAAAAATTTCAACATAATAATTAGTATTTAAAATTGTAAATTGAAATGGGCCATAATACACTAAATGGGCCAAAACTTAAAAACAAAACACACAAAACACACTAATTTTAATATTTAAATCAAATATATAAATAAGAGAAAATGCGCAGGCGTTACATTCTCACACTTAGAAATCACTTAGACTCCCTCCTTTTTAGTCCGATCATGGTTTCTCACACTTTTTTCCTCGCATTACTTTTAAATTACCTTAAATGGATTGTAGCCCTTGACAAATCAAGCAAGAGAGGCTTGAAGTCAGTGCAGGGACACAATCCAGACAGATTTAACACTTGGTCTATGGAAAGAATGTTTTTTAGGCATTGGGGGCAAACCAGAGACTTAGAGCAGCAGCAAAGAATCAAGATGGCCCATGTTATAATTGTGTCACTTTTTAGTCTATGGGTAACCGTTAGGTCATTTCTGGCCATTTTCGAATTTTTCATTTTTCGATCGGAGCCGCTAAAATTTTGGCTTTTAGCTATCTGCGTGAGCTGAAGTGCTCCGATTGGAAATCTGACTGCATATTATGGGTCCTGGTACTATTCAGTACTACCCATAGAAATTTCATTGAATTCCGGTAACGTTTGGAAAATTATGCAGTTCCGAATCGTATCCGGGTTTTCTTCGAAACTGATTTGTTAAGTGGAATAGTGTTGGGATATTTTGGTGAATATGGTGACCCTAGGTAACCTCACCCCCCTCTTGCTTAATGGTTAAGAAACCATTGGTCTTTTGGTGTGTGTGAGGGTGAGGTTAGGGTTATGTTCACCCCCACCTTTTCCCTTGTGTTCACCCCCCAAAAGTGAGCATTTGAGCTCACTTTCTCTTCCTCTCCCTCCCTCAACGTGGCTCTTCCTCTCCAGCCCTCTTTGTGTGTGTTTGTGTGTGTTTTTTTGAGAAAAACAAAGAGAAGAAGAAGATCAAGAAGGGTTAGAAGCATAAAAGTCAAGGAGAGGCTGGGGAGAGGCTGAGGAGGTGGTGGTAGTGGTGGTGGCGGTTGTGGCGGTTGCGGGTGCACGGAGAGCACCGGATCTCCCCCTTTCACTCCCCCTCTCTTGATCTTGGCGAACGGATACGTAACGACCCGGGTTGCGGTGAGTGGGTCGATCCAACCCAGTCGGGAGGCGTTCGATGCACATAGACGTGCATTGCCCTCCCCTGGGGCACCATAACTGCATATTAATCTTGTTGGCATGTATATGTTATTTGCCTGTTAGCTAAGAATGCACCCATGCTATGATTAGATGTAGCATGCTTGGTTTTATACATCCATCTATCATGCATAGGAGCCATACATGCCTAGATACATGACATATGTTAGTATAACCCCGACTTATGCATGTCCCCACTTAGTTTTATTTAGATTAAACCTATATGAATATGCATAGGATAAGCATGCCTTAGAATATATTATAACTTGTTATTGTATTATCACATGCTAGCATGATTAATTCTTGAATTGTATACTTCATTCCTATATTCCTACTCGGGATTAAGGGACCTTGGGAAGTTACCAGTGAGACTCGGGCTAGGGTATTCCGTGTTCCTTGTTTGGTTGTCGGGGTGTCCTATATCGGGACCTCAAGGTGCCCTCCCAAGGGGTTCTTTCCCCCAGGCAGGGAATATCTGGAATAATTATTCATTTAATTATATGTTGTATATTATTTATACCTTTACGAGCCATGAATCTTGTCTAAATAAGTTTGGACAAGTGTATGACCTAGTAGGGGGTCATACCATGGCATAGTCACTACGAATGAAATGTCTTCCCCGCATCTGAGTTATGCGCCTTGGAGGGAATTCATGAGAATTCGTTGCGCTTACCGGTGTGTAGACACCGATGACGACGGATCCAAGGGGATCATATTCGCGAGAGTAGATTGGTTTCTTTCCTTCGTTGGATCCGCGTAGGAACTTCCTGGTTGAGACAGCCGGCCTGACAGAGGGCTCCCATCCGTAGGTGCTACCGATTTGTGAGGATGTGCTGATCATGGGAGTATACCAGGTATGGGCTTCCCTGGATAAGGGCTACCGGTGGACCAAGGGCGTAGAAACAATCTAAATTTCATCCAAAGCCTAGGTCACCCCTAAGGAGGGTGAGGGTGAGGGTATTGCTCCCTAAAGGTCCTATGTCACCTTGTGGGGGTGAGGGTGCGGGAGTGGTGGGCTCGGGTTGATACTCGACCCACCAGCTTAAGGAGTTGTTTCCATCTGTTGGAACCGAAATTACTTGAAATGATTAGTATGAGTTGTGTTGCATGGATTGTTCCATTCACTGAGCGTGTAGCTCACCCCTCGCTTATGTTTTCATTCAGTTGACGCTGAGCCGGACCCGAGAGAGGAGCTCCCCTTGGCGCGATACGAGTAGAGGACCAGCGTTCACGTTGGATATCTTGCGAGTGAGAGGCCTTCAGCATTCCCCGTTTTCTTGTATGTATTCTACTTGTGCTTGGGCACAATTTGTGGATTGATGTTGTCTTTTGTTGTATATATTGGCTCTCACAGGACAGTTCGATTGTGTAATCTAGTCTGTAAATATGTCTTTGAAATTACAGACTTAGTCGTTTGAGCTTCCGCTTTTTGTATATATTTGATGTCAGTTACTTGTTGATTGCCTTTTTGTGGAGTCCTTATTTGATCCCGTGTATGGATTACTGATATCATTTATATATTTGCCACGTCTCGGGGACGGCCGCCCTGGGGCGTGACAAAAGTTGGTATCAGAGCCATGTCCTGTCAGAGCCAATTGTTTTCTTTGAGATGAGTCCTAGGATTTCTATATGAGTATTCTGATCCTAGTGCTGGTTCTTTAGGTTGCTGATATGCCTCCTCGGAGATGGGCGCGTGGACGTGGTCGCCCTCGGGCTTCGGAGGTTTCCGAACCTACCGGAGGCGAGGAGTCTACTCAAGAGTCCTCGGCTATTGGGTCAGGACGTGCGCAGGAGCCTCCTGCATGGGAGCGTGCTTACGCTCGGATAGCGGATCTACTGGAGACAAAGGGGTGTGGTGTCGGCCCCTCTTGATGCCTTGTTAGAGATATCAGTATCGGTTGGAGACCGGATTCTCCTCCGTTCTGTTTATCGAGGGTGTACCATGGAGTTCGAGAGCGAAGCTGGTTCCATGTTTTGAGGGTGTGGCGTATTATCCATTAATGGACGATGTCTTCTTTCAATTTCCTGCTCAGGATTAAGGATCCTTGCGAGGTCATCATTGAGACCCGGGCTAGGGTACTCCGTGTTCCTTGTTTGGTTGTCGGGATATCCTATATCGGGACCTCAAGGTGCCTTCCCAAGGAGTTCTTTCCCCCAGGCAGGGAATATCTTTGAAACATCCTTTGGATGATTGCCTTTCCCTCGCGCTTGGAAGGTGCTGAAGCGAGTGGTGATGAGTGCGATCGAGATGGAGTGTTACGGTACGAGGTCGAGAGCGTGGACTTCCCGTGATGAATCTGCCCAAGGAGCGTATGATGTTGGAGTTCCAATGATTATAATTTGACGACTATGTTTTCCTTAAGGTGTCCCGGTTAAAGGGCATCCTCAACTTTGGTGGGCGGGGCTGGCTGTGTCCGCGCTTCATTGGTCATTTGACATCCTTGAGAGAGTTGAGAGATGGCCTAACGCAATAGTCCTGCCTCCACAATTGGTTAAGGTGCGATGGCAGCGCCGTTCTGGTGCCAAGAGCATTTGGGAGCGCGAGGACGCCATGCGTGATGCATATACACATCTATTCCCTTCCTAGATGTTTTTGTTTAAATTTTGAGGACAAAATTTCCTAAGGGGGGAAGAATGTTATAATTGTGTCACTTTTTAGTCTATGGGTAACCGTTAGGTCATTTCTGGCCATTTTCGAATTTTTCATTTTTCGATCGGAGCCGCTAAAATTTTGGCTTTTAGCTATCTGCGTGAGCTGAAGTGCTCCGATTGGAAATCTGACTGCATATTATGGGTCCTGGTACTATTCAGTACTACCCATAGAAATTTCATTGAATTCCGGTAACGTTTGGAAAATTATGCAGTTCCGAATCGTATCCGGGTTTTCTTCGAAACTGATTTGTTAAGTGGAATAGTGTTGGGATATTTTGGTGAATATGGTGACCCTAGGTAACCTCACCCCCCTCTTGCTTAATGGTTAAGAAACCATTGGTCTTTTGGTGTGTGTGAGGGTGAGGTTAGGGTTATGTTCACCCCCACCTTTTCCCTTGTGTTCACCCCCCAAAAGTGAGCATTTGAGCTCACTTTCTCTTCCTCTCCCTCCCTCAACGTGGCTCTTCCTCTCCAGCCCTCTTTGTGTGTGTTTGTGTGTGTTTTTTTGAGAAAAACAAAGAGAAGAAGAAGATCAAGAAGGGTTAGAAGCATAAAAGTCAAGGAGAGGCTGGGGAGAGGCTGAGGAGGTGGTGGTAGTGGTGGTGGCGGTTGTGGCGGTTGCGGGTGCACGGAGAGCACCGGATCTCCCCCTTTCACTCCCCCTCTCTTGATCTTGGCGAACGGATACGTAACGACCCGGGTTGCGGTGAGTGGGTCGATCCAACCCAGTCGGGAGGCGTTCGATGCACATAGACGTGCATTGCCCTCCCCTGGGGCACCATAACTGCATATTAATCTTGTTGGCATGTATATGTTATTTGCCTGTTAGCTAAGAATGCACCCATGCTATGATTAGATGTAGCATGCTTGGTTTTATACATCCATCTATCATGCATAGGAGCCATACATGCCTAGATACATGACATATGTTAGTATAACCCCGACTTATGCATGTCCCCACTTAGTTTTATTTAGATTAAACCTATATGAATATGCATAGGATAAGCATGCCTTAGAATATATTATAACTTGTTATTGTATTATCACATGCTAGCATGATTAATTCTTGAATTGTATACTTCATTCCTATATTCCTACTCGGGATTAAGGGACCTTGGGAAGTTACCAGTGAGACTCGGGCTAGGGTATTCCGTGTTCCTTGTTTGGTTGTCGGGGTGTCCTATATCGGGACCTCAAGGTGCCCTCCCAAGGGGTTCTTTCCCCCAGGCAGGGAATATCTGGAATAATTATTCATTTAATTATATGTTGTATATTATTTATACCTTTACGAGCCATGAATCTTGTCTAAATAAGTTTGGACAAGTGTATGACCTAGTAGGGGGTCATACCATGGCATAGTCACTACGAATGAAATGTCTTCCCCGCATCTGAGTTATGCGCCTTGGAGGGAATTCATGAGAATTCGTTGCGCTTACCGGTGTGTAGACACCGATGACGACGGATCCAAGGGGATCATATTCGCGAGAGTAGATTGGTTTCTTTCCTTCGTTGGATCCGCGTAGGAACTTCCTGGTTGAGACAGCCGGCCTGACAGAGGGCTCCCATCCGTAGGTGCTACCGATTTGTGAGGATGTGCTGATCATGGGAGTATACCAGGTATGGGCTTCCCTGGATAAGGGCTACCGGTGGACCAAGGGCGTAGAAACAATCTAAATTTCATCCAAAGCCTAGGTCACCCCTAAGGAGGGTGAGGGTGAGGGTATTGCTCCCTAAAGGTCCTATGTCACCTTGTGGGGGTGAGGGTGCGGGAGTGGTGGGCTCGGGTTGATACTCGACCCACCAGCTTAAGGAGTTGTTTCCATCTGTTGGAACCGAAATTACTTGAAATGATTAGTATGAGTTGTGTTGCATGGATTGTTCCATTCACTGAGCGTGTAGCTCACCCCTCGCTTATGTTTTCATTCAGTTGACGCTGAGCCGGACCCGAGAGAGGAGCTCCCCTTGGCGCGATACGAGTAGAGGACCAGCGTTCACGTTGGATATCTTGCGAGTGAGAGGCCTTCAGCATTCCCCGTTTTCTTGTATGTATTCTACTTGTGCTTGGGCACAATTTGTGGATTGATGTTGTCTTTTGTTGTATATATTGGCTCTCACAGGACAGTTCGATTGTGTAATCTAGTCTGTAAATATGTCTTTGAAATTACAGACTTAGTCGTTTGAGCTTCCGCTTTTTGTATATATTTGATGTCAGTTACTTGTTGATTGCCTTTTTGTGGAGTCCTTATTTGATCCCGTGTATGGATTACTGATATCATTTATATATTTGCCACGTCTCGGGGACGGCCGCCCTGGGGCGTGACAGCCCAGGCGAGGGACGGCTAAACACATCTAGCAACTTGGAACTAGATGGCTGAAACCCACTAGCCATCTCCCCACAGGTAAATTTCACCAGTCTTGGGGTGGCTAACCCAAACTAGCCGCCCCTCACTGGACGGCTCAAAACAAGTAGCCGCTCCTCACTTGCTGCCCCACCTGTTCCTGTCAGTCCAGTTCAATCAACTCTTCAACATTTTCAAGACCTATCAAATCTTTTCATTTCCAAAACCTGTATAAATATGAATCAAACAGCAACAAAAACCAAAATTATATATCAACCCATGCATCCATACACCCATTCATCCACCAAATCCATATGAAACCATTCCACATATACAAACCAAATTAAAACCAATGAACACACCTTCAAACGAAGTTGAAAACCACCCTTGTCTATCCATACACCAAAAGATAGGTATAACTTGTCCATGAACAAAAGAAAGGCCTAAGTTAAAACTAAAAGAAACTTTTGTATATAAAACCAACAAGAGACAGAAAGGGGTCCATCAAAGAAGTTCTGATCCAGATGTCTTAAGCTATCCATCATCAAAACAATCACCTAAACTGAAATAAAAGAAGAAAACATAAATTATTTGCCATACATATGAGTTAAAACCAAGACAAAATTACCCTAGAGATCACTTAAATCAAGAGAGAGATGAAAACTTAAACCTATTGCCATAAACACCAAAGTTTTCTACCAAAGGCTAAGAAAAGGATATACCTCGGAGTGTCGTCATCCCCGGGAGGTTGGGTCGAAGGAAGAGCATCCTGGCCTGGCTGAGAAGGTGACAGTGGCTAATGAGAAGACTGTACTTCGGGAGCATCCGGAGCGGCAAGAGTCTCTCGAACTGAAGACACAACCCTCGTATATATCCCATGACTCTGAGTTGCCAAAGGATGGGAGGCCCGACTGAGGGTAGCCCCGGTGGCCAAGGGAGCAGAAATAGAATACTCTCGCTCAAGGGGAAGAAGTTCGAGGTCTGCCTTAGTCATGGCCCCTCCGCTGACCAGCTTCCCTCTCATGGCGGCTTCCCAGAGGTGGACTTGCTGAATGTCTCTATCCCTCCTCTCCAATCTCTAGTGAAGGCGTGCCTCCACCCCTCTCAACCGGTCCTCGGCCACCCTTAGTCTCTCCTCGTGATCCCTTGCCCTCACCTCGTCGGCCCGAAGTCTCTCCTCGCTCGATTGAAGCGCATCCCGGTCCATGTCCCTGGCTGCCTGAAGAGAGCGGATCAAATCCCCCATCAAACCCCCGGGAACGCTCGCCGACGCCTCCAACTCTAACACCCTCGTCTGGAGGGAATCTCGCTCACGGCACAGAAGGGCAAACTCCTCCTCTCTCGACACCCGCTTAGACCTTAGCTGGCCCATCTCCTCCTCAGCCCATGTGGCCCTATCCCTCGCATGAACAAGCTCTATATCTTTGTGGCCGTAAACTCACTTCGGGCTACGTCCATCTCCCTCGTCAACTCGAGCTCTCGCTCAGAAGCCATGAATAGAGGAGGGGCAGAGGAGGAAGAAGCATCGTCAGTCCTCGTCCTCGCCAACGCCTCCACTTGAACCTCAAGGACCCGAACCTGATCCCACAAGCGGCGCCTCTGGATCCTCAAGCGTCCCACCTGATCATTCCTCTCCTGGAGGTTGGCTACCTCTAACTTCTTCTCCAGCTCATTCATTTCAAACTACAATATATATATATATATATATATATATATATAGAGCACCGATTAGGTGCGGCGGCCGCACCGTGCGGCGTCGACCACGGGCCGTCGATCACGGGTCCATCGCATCGGACGGTCGGGTGCGATTCACGTCGACCGTTGGATGCGATGGACCCGCGATCGGATGGCCGCCGCACGGTGCGGCCGCCGCACCTCATCGCGGTCGTATATATATATATATATATATATATATATATATATATATATATATATATATATATATAGTCGAGTGATTCAGTGCGGGAATGCGGGCGTGCGGGAAACGACGTCGATCGTTCGATCGCGAGTCCATCGCATCCAACGGTCGAGATGAATCGCCCCCGACCGTCCGATGCGATGGACCCGTGATCGACGGCCCGTGATCGCTTCCCGCACGACCGCATTCCCGCACCGAATCACTTCCCTATATATATATATATATATATATATATATATATATATATATATATATATATATATATATATATATATAAGGATAAAGAGAAAAAGGAAAAGGGCAAGGATTATACTCACATAAGGGTCCGGGATCTCCTCCATCGTCCCGAGAATGCCCGCGTATTCCTGACGATACCAAGCCAGGTAGTCGTCATTCAATGTCATGTCCGAGCGACGCTCGACCAAAGTCCCCCTCTCGACCCACCCCTACAAATACACGGCATAATTCCTCAGGAGGACTGTGTCCCGAGGGATGCCAGCCACCTGAATCAGAGGACGCTTTGGCAAATCGGCCGGCACCCACTGAAAATACCCGAGCTGACGAACTACCCGACTTATCGCATGATAGACGACCTCATTGAAGAAGATCAGCCAGATGTCCCTCGACAGTCTCTTAGGAACTTCCTCCTCAGTGTAGGGCCTCCATGTCATTTGCAACAAGAAATACCAAGGAATAAGGAAGAGTGCTTAGTCAAAAGAAAATCAAGTACAAGATAGGAATTCAAAATGTATACCTCTTCTTCTCTCAAAGCCCGGTAGGCATCCCGGAACTACACGAGGCGGCGAAAATGTGAAGATCCCGGGGGCGCCCATCTCATGGCCCAAGGGAGGGCATGATTGAAGACAAATCAAGTCGGCGAGCAATGGCGAAATGCTCATATCTGAAAATCTATGAAAGAAGCACGGAACCCAAGTCAAGACAAGTCAAATAAACATCAAAAGAGATATCATATTTTCTATCTTGACCCATACATGCAAGAACGCCGCAAAACCGCCAAGGTTCTTACCTCCGCCTCTCTTCACCTTCTTCGATGACTTAGCGAAGAGATGAGCCAGCATGGCCGCAC
Organism: Acorus calamus; assembly: GCA_030737845.1. Taxonomy (NCBI): domain Eukaryota; kingdom Viridiplantae; phylum Streptophyta; class Magnoliopsida; order Acorales; family Acoraceae; genus Acorus; species Acorus calamus. The sequence continues at coordinate 23,224,076 of CM060860.1, forward strand.
CCCAAGCAAAGCGGCCCTTCAACCTCAAGTCCCTCATCAGCAACAAGAAGTGAGAGGAGACCTTATCAGAAGCCGTCGCGAAAAGAACCCGGTCGAAGAAATAGAGAAGGAATGCCCGCAGCTCCCTCCGTGCCCTCTGTGGGCATGCGGCGGCCTCCCTAGCCTCGATCATCAGTCTCCTCCTCTCGAAACTGGCCGCGGCCTCACCCTTTGACGCCTCGTGAATGAGCCGAGGCCGTACTGCCTCGACAGCTGTCCAAAGAGGATTTAGTTCAACGTCCTCTCATGCTCCACATACTCCCAGTCCCCAAGCAACTCTTGGAAAAGCGCCTTGTAGTCAAGACTAGTGGCCAGTATCACCACCTCTCCCAAGGCTGGGAGGCCCGTGATCTGCTCCACATCCTCGAGCATGGATCGATCAATAAGAAAGAGCGGAAGCCTGCTCCGTCCACCAGGCCCCTCTCTCCCTGCTCCAAGGTGGAGTACCACATCTTTGTCCCGTGTCAGAGGGCCCAGATACGATCTAATCGCTGAGAACAACAAATAAAAAGGGCTTAGCCTCTTGGGATAGCGGCGAGAGGTAAGAATTTTGAATCTAAACGAAATTTCCATTCTAAACCATGCTTAGTAAAACAATTCTCACATGCCAAGATAATGTAAAAGCATGAAACATATAAGCTTAAAAGAAAATTTAAACTCCCTTGCTATAGAATTTCTTCATATTTACCCATCCCCTTATCCTACCATAAGCACCCTTGTCACACTTACATCTTTTTATAGCATACATGGCAAAAACACATGAAGGTCGTCAGAGTTTGTTTGGCTATCTTTTATTGCTTGTAAGGGTTTCTCTAATGTTTGATTCTAAGGGTTTTTTTTATATTTTGATTTCATTTTTTATCCATGCCTGCTTGGGTGATTTTATTTTTGTACAAATTGGGTCTTAGCTAAACATTTTATTAACATAGAAGGAGACAGTGCGTTTGTTGAAGAATGTAGTTAAAATGGTATGCTTGATGGCATTCGAATATGAAGATAGTGCCTATCAATTCTACAACACATGCAAGATCAGTTGGATTTAGCATTCGAAGAAGTGATGCACATAAGTCCAATGGCATACTGCGAAAGTGAAAATTCTGTTTTTCTATAGAAGGATTCAAAGGGGTTGATAAATGAAAAACCTTGCAGCCACGGCCCGAGATAAGAACAGGATGTGAGGAACATATGGTTATCATTTATCAATCTTTCAGTTCGTATCATGTCACTAAATTTAAAGAAAACCACAATCATTATCTTGCTTCGACCCTTTTGCACCATAATTTGAGGTCACATAGAAAAATTGGAAAGGTTCAAACTGCTCAGGTTGATATCATAGATGTTTGGGATTAGCATCGAAGACAATTATGGATTTGATGAGTGGATAAGTTAGAGGTAGAAAAAATCTTGATTTTGTTTTGAATGATGTGAAATCTTACCTCTACACCAGAAGAGAAACAAGAATGGAGAATGGAATTGCAGGTGCACTGATTCAGTATTTTAAGAATAAGCAAAAGCAAAATCCTTCTTTCTTTCACTCAATGCAACTTGATGCAGATGAACAAATAACCAATGTGTTTTGGGCTGATGCTATATCTATTATCAATTATGCACATTATGGAGATGTAATTTACTTCGACACGACCTATCATACAAATTATCATGGAAGACCATTTACATCATTCGTTGAGGTTAATAATCATAAGCAAAACAATTACTTTAGGTGGTGCATTACTTTATGATGAGACGGCTGACTCATTTATTTGGTTGTTCAAAACTTTTCTTAAAGCAATGTCTAGAAGACGTCCAAAGACTATTCTAACATATCAATCAGCGGTGATGGCCAAAGCTATTTCAATTGTTCTACCAGATACTCATCATCGGCTCTGTGTCTGGCATTTGACTCAAAATGCAACAAAACATCTTGGACATCATTATGCTATCGAAGGTTTCAGAAGTGACTTCTATGCTTGTATTTATGGGTATGAGATGGAGGAGGAGTTCCTAGATGCTTGGAAAGTGATGCTTGAAAAATACAATTTTGAATGTAATAAATAGCTACAACAAACTTTTACTAAAAAAGATAAATGGGCTCTAGTATATGGGAGAGACATGTTATGTGCAGACATGAAGAGTACACAACATAGTGAAAGCTTCAATGCTCTTTTGAGACACTATTTAAACTCAAAGCATGATCCGTTATGTTTCTTTGAACATTTTGATAGGGTTATGGATGATCGATGTGAAAGCGAATTGAATGCTGATTTCAGGATGATAGATACGATCCATGTAATTCTATTTCATGCTTTGATGGTGTCATGTTTCACAGCAGTTCACGTGCCAGAGATCCTTGAGCTGTTTCATGCAGAGTATGAAAAATCTCTTAGTTGTTCTTTCTATATTCATGGGGAGGTGGGACATACGATAGAGTACAAAGTTCACAGATATCGTGGTAGTGAAAGGACCATTTTGTTAATTCCTCTCTAATATGGTCACTTGTAACTGTAAAAAATTTGAATTTATGAGTATTCAATGTTGTCATGTTTTAAAAGTGCTTGACCATAGAAACATCAAGGAGCTTCCAAAACAATATATCTTGAAGAGGTGGACCAGAGATGAAAAATCTGGTGTCGTGCATGATTCATGTTTTTCTTCAATATAGGTTGATCATATTTCTGAATTGGGAAGATTTTTCTAAGAATTAAGTTATGATCTCATTCAAGTGGCATCAAATGCCACTGGAACACACCATTCAACAAATCTTCTAAAATGCCGCACAAATGAGATAATGAAGGAGGTTGGGGAAGATTTGAGAAAATCTTCTCAAAGATGATAACGTGGAAGATGAGATGGAATTCACTATGAACAAAGGTGTCCCCAAAGACTTTAAAAGAAGAGGAAAGAAGACTGTGGGAAGGAAACCTCGAAAAAGATGGATCGGCGGAATGGAAATGAAGGAGATCACAAGGTCAAAGCTCTCAAACTCAACATGCACCTCATATTGCGATTGAGAGCATTCCATTATTTCAGCCAATGGTTGAAAACTATGATAATAGTGAAGGAATGACTTCAATGACTCAATTGTTTCAACTATATTTCGTATATTTTACTTTTAAAAATATTTATTAAATGACACGTTAATATATGAATTTGTATCACAGCCACAAGAATCTCTTTTTTATCCTACTTAAATGAGTCAACGTTCTCAAAATTTATCTGATGAATTTGTATCACAGTCACAAGTATACAGATTACTAAGCGGATCACGGTTCTATGCTTGTACTACTAAATGTTTTAGTTTTTGTGTTTTATTTGATTTGAACATGTCTTAAGCTTGAATTTATTGTACCATGAACTGGTATGAGTTTGTTGTATACTGTTAATATTTTGGGTGTTTTTGTTATGTTTCTTTCACAAGTGGTTGGTGTTCTGTACTGTTCTGAATTTTGAAAATGCAATACCACCCATCTCTGAATTTTGAAAATGCAATGCTAGTGACCTGTTCTGAATAATGAGCTCTCATGCATCCTTAACATTGACAAGCTAAATAGACTATGTTTCAATTTTAGTGATCTATTCTTTTGTGTTATAGAATGTTATAAATTAATCACAACTCTTATCGTCTATTTATGATTTGAACATGATAAAATGAAAAGTTGTTATCAGCTCATTTTGGAAACAATGAAGTATTCATATGGTGGTGATTTGGTTGGGTACAAATACAAGCATGTCATCTGAGTCACCAATGCAGGGAATGTGGAGATCCACTTAGTCCCTAGAGAGAGAGAGATAGAATTGAGAGGATGAAAAATGAAAATTATGTACACAACTGTCTATGTATTCATTCAAATGCCTTGAGAAGAGAGACCTTTTATCTATTCACAACCTGTCTAATTCAGCATTCATCATTCAAATTGAAAGAAAAAAACTGCATAAGTATAACACATCATTTATCTCAAAATTCATAAAATTCTTCAAAGAAAGAAATTACATAATCCTTACATACGAAAGAGGATGATGGAGAGGAGAATTATAATAATAACTAATAAAAGTAAGATCCCAAGTGTGATAGGCGGCAAATTCTATTGGATTGAATGAGCTAGTTCTAAACCTCCAGCCAGCAATGGTTCTTCAACTACCTCTGTTATGTCGACCAATCTTTGCGGTATTGGATTGGATGTTTCTTCAAACTTTTCATTATGATCTCCATAATTAATTGGATACATCATTTTAAAATAATTACAATTTCTAGCATTGCATGAGTAGTATAGTTTTCCAAGGTTTTTATTTAATTCAGATACCTTAATTACTGCTCCATTTTTACACTTTACACAAACTTTATTTTGAAATATAGTTGACTAACATTGTTCCTCGAAGAATAACTCGATGAAGCCATGTGTGACATGTTGCTACAAAAGAACATGCACATTAAAAGACCCATCTGGTCAAAATCCAAAGTGACTAAAAGACCCATGTCAACTCGGTTCTGCACAAGGAAGCTACAATGCGGCCTGCTATCATAAACATTTTGATAGTATTTAAAGATATTAGGCCACAAATTCAAATTGGTACACAACTCATACAAGATATTGAAACTCACACAAGATACAGAACTCACACAAATTCGAATTAGTATACAAGATTGAAGACAGAGATACCACATAAAAATGACAATCCCAAGAGCCAGTGTGCATCATCTTTATAGTGGATGAATTAAATAAAAGAGTCTTGATCCAGTGGTTTGAAATTCAATCAATTTATTGACTTAAAATAATTTTGGACAAATCAAATAAAAGACATATCATCATATCATTTAGATAGGTTATTAAATCTTTTAACAAATAAATAAATCGCCTTTTGCTTTACTTTGTTGTTTTGGACAGGCATGTAGCCCCTTTTTTCAATATATTACAATGGAATATAAGATAAAACAGACATTCTTACGTATTTTTGGTGGAAGCATTGTTTGGTGTGGCAGGTGAAAATGCATCAGACACCCAGATTATTTCATGATTATTTGATGTTTATACTTAACATAAAACTACCTTCAAAACAAGTACCAACAAAGCATAGACTTTCACAACCAGCATTTCTATATATAAGCTTTATATACATTCTCAATAGGAATTGATGTAGCACATGCATAAGTATAATTTGCAAGCCTGCACATATACTGCAGGTTTATGTATTCATAGACACACTACAGAAAGAGAGGCAACTTGTCTCAAAGCATAGCTATTGGGAAGTCAAATTAAAAAAAGTGAAACAAAATAATCATCTAAACAAATAATCATCAGACAGGGGAGGGGGACGAACCTCTGCATCAGTGAAGGGTTCGGACAAGGGATTGTCAAGCATTGGTGGCGGGGATCGTGAAGGGTTCGAACAGTGGATCGTCAGGCATCGATGAAGGGTTCGGATAGGGGATCATCAAGCGTCGGTGGTGTCAGTCAACGATGTCGGACGGTGGTGGCAAGGTTTCAAAGAGAAGGATGGCTAGGGTTTCATTGCAAGAAAACTGAGAGAGGAGAGAGAAGATGGAGGGTATTCATACCCTTCATCATTTAATCCCAAATGTCCAGATTAGATAAGATGGTGGGAATGCAAACATAAAAAAGCTAAAAAAACTGAAGATTTAGCTTGTCTAATGAAGTCGATCTAGACGGTGGTGATCGAGTTCACGGCGTGAAGCAGCGTCAGGTGCTCCCAATGTTTGGTAAGTGAATCACATGAGTAGCACATGCTGGTCAGGGACAAATGGCACGTTTTGGTTGGTATTCACAAGGTCACCTTGTGTTACCTACACAGGAGTTTTGAACCTCTCTTACTGGGCTTTATATGTTTTTTTCCTTCCTCTTGAATAGTTCTTCCTCAAGTGCTCACTGGACGATATTTTTCTTAAATTCATTGTTTTATCATTTGTTCTAAACTATATTCCATTCACTGAGGAGATATTACATTCCGATAATATAGCCTACCACAACTTTGTTCCACTAGTTTATGGTTCTCATTGCAAGATTCAGTCCTGCCAGCTTTTGCAAGCCATCCGCTAGTGGTTCAATAAATTGCATTGCAAAGTTCAAAATCACTTAGTCCCATACTCTACACTTCCCTTGATCTGCTTAACTCATCTATTGACAATATTTTCTTTTCTATTCGACCTTGATATCTCCAACTATTAGAAGAAAAAAAATTAAGCATGTGAAAATTGAATGTTGGATTGTTGTCTACAAGATTATCCCTAATATTTTCCCATTCTCAATATTGTTCAAATGCCATAAACAAAAAGTAGAGAACTAAAATACTTGTGCACATTACAAATCATCCCTAAAATTAAACTTCATAACCAATAGTAATATAGAATGATTCTTGCAAGCTTAATTAATAACCATAATGATAGTTAGGAGATTAAAAAATCTACTACAACATGTATAATCAGCATAGACTACAACGTTTTCTTTTTCTCTTTTTGAGAAAAATAGACATTGTGATTAAGTATAATGTAATCACGATGACTGAATGGGGATGAGAAGAAAAGAGGAAAATAAAAGCAACAAGGAAAGGAAAAAACAAAAACATATACATCCAATCCGTGCATCCGTGGTGAGAGACAGGGCACCCGATGGTCGAGAGTTCACTCGGTGATGATGAGTGACAACTCTTACTCCTCCAAAACTAACGTCTCCCCCTGAATCGAACCACCCTTGCTCTGGACAAATGAACTCCCCATTCCTTCATGAACATAGTTGTTGCTTGCCACAAATTTTTGAAATAGAATCTGCACCCTTTAAACACCACCTCATTCCGTGATAACTATAGCGCCCATGCGCATGCAGGGATGATGGATCGTGGCACATTCCCTTTGCAAGTTATGTCGTTTTGCTGAACCAAATCCGCACCCGTTTCCCATAAAGTCTCCACAGTTTGCACTACCCTGAATCGTGATGATAGTGCGGCAAAACAAGTCCAAAGGGCTCAGGCAATGTGACCTGAGCCAAGTAGGTGGTTCATGGTCTTAGCCTCAAAACACCCAAATGGGCACCCCACATCAGCTGACGGGAGCCATTGCGTGCACCTCGTCTTGGTCACCAAACGCTTCTGATATAGCAGCCAGAGGAAGCACTTCACCTTGAGAGGTATTTTGGGACCCCAGATTTCATGAAATTTCAGAGAAGTTACTTGGATTGGCTGCCCACTAGTTGTATGCCTACTTTGTCAAGAACCCTTTGTGCGGATTGGGGCGCCACAAGACCCTGTTGTGAGCGCTATCTTTCATTAGACACGCTTGAAGGAGTTCGTAGCAGCGGCTATGGGGTTTCCCACTCCCGCATTTGCCTCCATAATTGCAAGACTATTTGCTGGCTTCCATCGACCAAACATCCTACCATAACTGGATTGAGGACTCGTCTCGAAATTCCCACGCGAACGCTTCAAAGAGCTCAGTCACATCGCCGAACAGACCCTTGAACAAGGTTATGCCCAGGGCTGGATCCTTAGAAAGTGTCTCCATGACCCCCCACCATCATATATGACTACAACTTGACCATACTCCTCAACCAGTTAAACATAAAGGATTTTTAAAAATATAATTTTAACAAATATCACAAATACAAGTTTAAGTATTAAAAATAGGATAAAATATTAATAAAAAATACTGAAAAATAAAATCCACAAATAATAAATTTCCAAATCATTTTGACAAAGTATTTGGTCTTATTAAACCATCACAAATAATCGTATCTTTCTACTCCTTAAACAGAAAACAAAGAAGTCAAAAACCTTTACATCCAACTTATATAACAAAAAAACGACCTTATATCCATAGGTAGGTAAGTAATCCCTCTTCAACTGATCAGATTCACTCGTGATAACAAAATAATTATAATAAATCACACACTTACCTAACTTAAAAACTATACTTGTCAATCACTTCAACCATCTGGTAAGTATGTACAATAAATCCAATATTGAATCCTCTCAGCATAATATCTAGAAACCTATGAAAAAGAAAACAAAAACCTGCAGTATGTATGATACGTAGGCCTGTTTAGTAGTACCATTTTCATTCTTCTTCTGCTGGAAATATTGTTTGAAAACTTTTGCTTCTGTGTCCATTCCTTTCCTTCCTCCTCACGAATTTATCAGTACTGGATTCCTGGGTACCAGTGTAATGGAACTAGACACAATTCTTATATCATGCATTCGTTTCCTCCCTCTCTCGCCTCAACATCTCCACCCTCTCAATCACCCCCTTCACCGCCACATCGAAAGCATCCTCCATGGCCTCCAACCTCCCCCTCGGGTCTGCATAAACTAGCCTCGGCACCATTCTTATCAACTCCTCTCTCATCGCCTCCACCGCCTCCATCCCAATCCCCGACAACCTCTCCTCTAAGTCCACCTTCCCCTCTATCACCTCCGCTTCCGGTATGAACACCGAATAGCTTGTGTGGTTCCCTGGCAAGTGCCAATTGTACTGTGCATACGCTGTCTCCGTGTAGAAGAACACCGGTATACACCCTACGAATAAACCATATCTAAAAATCAGAAATTATCCAATGTTCAGATATTCAATGTGTAGATACAAAAAATGTCTGACATATATTATAAATCTTATAACGTTGTATTATATATTGTTCAAATTTAATTATCAAAAAAATTATTCCACTCTTGCATTATCTGTATGCTTTAATAAATCAACTGATCACCCAAACCAATGTACATGCCAATTATTTATATTGAGATGATTTAAATTTGAATATTAATATCCCATACGAATACGAAGATACTCGATCAATTGATAGGTTTACCTGCGAGCATCGAATCGAACACAGACCGCCTGGTGAACGAGTCACCAGGCGGCTGCAGACAGAACACCGACCTCTCCAACATTTCCATGATACGGCGGGGGGTGTAACACCCGGTCGAGTTAGAGTCGCACCGCATGAGCGCGCACCGGTCCGACCACTCGCAGCGCTCGATGATCAAGTCCCTGAGCGCGCTCATGCCGGGCCTCGGCGCACCCGCGAACGAGTACAGTTGTGGCCTCCCATGACCCTCAACTTCCCCTGCCATTCAAACACCTCCTCGTCCCGTGACGGGTGGAAGTACGTCGGGTACGGCACCCCGAACTCGTCGTCGTCCGCCGTGTCCCTCTCGATCAGAAGCCTCGTCATGTTCTTCACTGCCGGGAGCCCGAAAAGCGCACTCCCCCACCCCGCCACATCCGCCGCCTTCCTCCGGAAGTCCCACGTGATCCTCCCGCAGACCAAGAAGTGGTCCCTCCCACCCATCGCGGCCCACTCCGGGCGTGCGACGAGCCAGTCCGCGAGGTCCAGCGCGAGCGCGTCGCGCGCGGAGGAGGAAGCGTTGGGAGAGTCGAAGAGGTATCGGCCTGTGTCAAGGCCGGCGAAGAAGGGGACGTAGATGGCGGAGGCGCGGGAACTGTGGTTGGTGAGGCAGGGGTAGCGGCGCATGCGGTGGAAGAATATGAGGTCGAGCATGAATTGGTTGGTGTTGAACCAGGCGGAGGAGGAGATGAGATCCTCTGCGACATCACCATGAATAAAATCAGACAGTGGAGGACCAATGAGAATTAACCACGGTTCCAACTCTAAATTCAACAAATGAAATATAGATAAAAACCCATTAAATCTAAACACATTTTTAGCATTTGGTTTTTCAAACCATCGTCTTTGTTTTTTAGACTCATGACACTAATGACCGTCCAATATTATTATTTTGAGATATTCAATTTAATTGAATCATAAAAAAAAATTTATAATTTAATTGAATTCTAAATTTAATTTTAAAATCTTATATCAAAGTGAGAAGATCTAAGGAAATCCGACGGTCATGAATGCATTGAAAAATCAAATGGTCATGAACGAGTTGGATAATCAAATTGTCTAATTGAACCTAATAAAATAATATTTTTTTTTTAGTTTAAAACAAAGGAATCTAAGAATCTCAGCGTTTCCATAGCACATCCAAACGCAGCTAAAATCTAAGCACAAAAAAAAAAAGATTAAGTAGAGGGTCCAAACCGGAGAGGGAGGGGCCGAGGCCGAGGTTGTCAGAGGAGGAGCACATGTCGTGCCATTGGAGGAGGGAACGGCAGTCGTGGAGCATGTCGAGGTTGAAACGGGTGGGGAGGGAGTGGACGTAGATGTAGCGGCCTTTGCATGGATCGGACGGTTGGGGGGGCGGTGGTGGTGGTGGTGGTGGTGGTGGTGGTGGTTGTTGGCGATGGCGGATCCATTGGAGGGTGATGGAGAAGTGGTGGTGGTAGGAGGAGTTGTGGAAGGAGAAGATGAAGAGCCATATTGAGAGGAGAGACAGATTAGTATGGCCAGTAGTGGACGATCTTTTCTGTCCATGACTGCAGCCATCGTAGTTGTTGAAGTTGAATCAAAAGAGATTTTTTCTCCATCAGAGATATAATAATAATAATATTATATATATATATATATATATATATATATATATATATATATATGAAGGAAGATGGGCAATTTATAAAAATGGCCCTAAGTATTATTTTAATTTTAAAATTAACCAGAATTAATTGTAATTGCAAAACTGATGGAATGAAATTTTTACTTTGACTGAGAATAGATGCAGGGAATTTAATATACTAGTACTAGATTATATTCTTTATCATTGAATGTAAGGTTTTGTTAACAAGTGCACTCAAGGCACTGGTTAAACCACATTTATTGCTATTTTTTTAGGTAACCCAATAAATTAATTATATCACATTTATGTATTTTAAAAAAATCTTTCATTTTTTTATACTCATATCATAATTAATTTATTGGATTACCTAAAAAGGTAGCAATAAATTTGGTTTAACTAGTGCCCTGAGGGCACTCATTAACAAAACCCTTAAATGTATATTGAATTTTTTTCATATCAAATATTCATTTAAGAGAACTTTTGTGATAAAAAAAATTTGTTCTTGATTATTTTCATATAATATATATTGTATAATATCTTTATTGGTAAAATACCCAAAAATAATATCTGAAAAGTTCAAAATACTCAAATCAATTACTTTTTAAAATTTTACCTTAAAAAATCTCATTTAACAATTTTAGAAACTAAAAAGACTAACTCACCATTATGTAATTTAATCTTTAAAATGTCTCTCACCCTTGTAAAAGTATTTTGCACCTCTATTGTTAAAGTATTTCACACATTGTCATTTTCATTGATATTTTATTGTAAAACTTTATTTTACTCTAAACTATTTGTGTCATTAAGCAGATTTTGTGAGCTATGTGCCAATATATATAATTTGATTTTTAATGATGAACCCTCTTAAATGTTTATCCTTCTACAAAGAAAATGGATATGTATTAATGATACCATAAAAATGTATAAATAAGAATTTTTTGGACAATAGTATCATCTGCTGCATTGGGGCATAGCACATGTTTATATTATACATTATGATTATATATACTAAAAAAATGATAAATAGCATAAGGTAAGATGTAAGAAACACACAGTATGATAAATAATAACAAAACCTCTATAAAATATTCAAACAACACATAATTTGACCAAAGAGATCAAAATATATAAAATAAAATCAAATTCATAATATATCGTAGGAAAAATGTTATATTATAAGAAATGCAAAATCGAGACTCAAAACAAACAAACCAAGAGATATTTACATAAATATTATGAATAATTCTAAGATTACCTCAATGTGATCGACCTCTATTGCCACAATTCAATTCCTACGGTTTTAGGGGTTTTTTTAACCGGTAGGGAGAAGGGATTAGATTTTGGTCACATAGAGAGAAAGATTATTGTTTTGTATAATTTTTCTTGTGAAATAACTTAACAAGGGTGAGAATCATTTTAAATATTTAATTACATAAGGGTATGTTAATAATTTTAGTTTCTAAATTCTGAAATGAATTTTTTTTTGTATAATTTTAAAAAGTAGCTTTAATCATTTCTAATTTTTAAATTTTTTTGGGTATTTTCCCATCTTATAAAATACTAGATTCTCAATATCTTATCTCTATTGTTAAATTTTAAATCTTGTTTTAATTTTAAATTTAAATCTTCCATAAATTTTAAAGTTTTGAATTTTATCAAATTTTAAATTTTGAATTAAGATAAAATTAAAATTTTATTAATAAGATTTAAAATTCAATCTCACAAAACAAATAATCTTCAAAATTTAGACTTTAAATTTAAAATGTGATATATAATTTAAAGAGAAATGACTAAAAAAGTCTCTCAAAAGTTAGAAATACCCAAATCAGCTACTTTTTAAAATTATGCCTAAAAATGTCTCATTTTACAATTTTGAAAACACAAAAAACTAATCTACCATTATGCAATTAAATCCTTAATACATGTCATATATCTTAACTTTGTTAAAATATTTCACCCTCTTAATTTTATTAATATGTTTCACACATTTTCATGTAGATCATTTTTTTATTGTAAATTCTTTGTGATTAGGTAGATTTTGTGAAATATGTACCAATATAATGAGTTTTTTTATGATGAACTCCATTGATGATATCATAAAAATACGTAAATAATTAAAAAATGTAAATAAAGATTTAGAATACTAAAATATCATCTGTTGCATTGGGCACAACACATATTTAAATTCCATATTATTATTATACACAATAAAAAATGATAAACAATATCATGCAAGATATATATATAAGAGCACACAGTATGATATATAATAACAAAATCCCAAGATTGATTTTTATTATGTATAGAGAGATTGTTATTTTGTATAAAAAATAAATTTTTAGTGTGGAATAAAGAGAGATATTAAATATTTAATTATATAAAGACATGTTAGTCTTCTGAGTTTCAAAAACTGTGAAATGAGACTTTTTTAGGTATAATTTTCAAAAATAGCTGATTTGGGTATTTCAAACTCTTAGGAGATTTTTTTAGTTATTTTTCCTAATTTAAATTTTAAAATCTCACAAAACAAGTAAGAATGATAAAATAAATAATAAAAAAACCTGTTTTTCCCTATAAATCACGAACCTCCAGAGTTCTAGGGGAGATGTCGTCAACGTTAAAAAAAATGGCATGACACAGTTTCTGTCATATAAAACAGTTTGGGGACTATTTTACAAATAGCCCAAAGTAAATGAGATTTTCATAGTTCATTGGTTGATTGTCTGCATTAAAAATAAAATCTCTAATGTGATTTCTTTTCCCAAAAAAATGGGGAGAGAGGGAGGGTGTATTTATTAGGTTTGGTCTTTTCCATACGAGACTCTTGACGCGTACGGCGTACGTGTGTTTCTCCTTATAAGCTTTGACTGTAATTGCAAATATTACTTCGTATTTGGTGATGTAGCGGTTCTAGATATTAGAAATGAATGGAAAATCAATGGGAATTACTATTTTTCAAAATCAAAATTTTTTTTTTTTTTGGAGTTAATGTAGAGCCTCTTCTCTCATTGAATAATGCCAGATTAGTTTATGTTATTATTTTAGATGAATTTAATTTACTATTCTATCATGAATCATTTTATTAGGAATCTAAATTCAATCAAACTGTTTGATTCATTAATGGATTTAGTAAACAATCACTTTATAGCACACATGAAAAATAATAAAATAATTTTGTTTAAATATAAAAAATATCATTACCAATAGTCTCATATATATATTTGCAAAATTTATTTTTTACTCATATCACAATTATAAAAAATGAATAATTTTTTATAAATATTTAACAAATACAAATAAATAAAATAATCGATTATATAATTAAACACATAATAAATTATTTATCTAACGAAAGAAAGATGAACGGTGACTTGGTGAGAAAGACGAAGAGAAAGGATGATGTTTTATTAATATAAAATTAATTTGTTGGGGGTATAAAAGTTATTAAAATAATCAATTACATAATGCACCCGGATTTTCAAAATCCTACGTGAGATTAAAATTCCACCATATTTTTCTTCTTAAATGGATTTTAAATCATGTGGGATTCACTTTTTTTTCCAATGTAACCACCAACTAAACAGTATATTTTAACACTTTTCTAATAATCCCAGGGTAAAATCAGAATCCATGACCAGAACCAAATGGAGCTTAAATGTACTTTAAATAATGGACTATTATTGGGATGGTATTACGTGTTTAAAATTTATATACCTGTTTTTGTAGTATTAGGTTTGATCATCCACCTTCAATGGAATGTTATAAATATCATAATCTCAATTGAGATGTTAGTTCGGCAGTAATCAATTTCTTTGCAAATATGGATTTGAGGCTTTCATCGTAAGACTGTTTGATTTTCCTAGCATAGAACCCTCCATGTTTTGTGATTATTTTAATATTTGAGCGATTGAAATGGTTGATTGGTATTGGATTCATAAATAATATGTAACTCATGTGCAGTTTACATCAGTTTTCAATTTTTTTAAATATTATTATAAAAAATAAAATATATACATTATTATAAAAAATAAAGTACACACAGAGATACGCTATTATGATTTTTCTTTAAAACTTAAAGGGTAGGCCGGTAAAGGTGAAGATTCGATAGTGCTTCGTCGCACCTCGTCAACATAATAATAATAATAATTTTCATATGAGTATATATAAGCGGAGTTGCAAAACATAAGGGTGCAACTTGGGCAGGATCCCAAATTTGAACCCGAACTCGACCTCAACCCAAAAGGTGTAACTCAAATCCGAACCCGACCTCGAGTTGGGCGCGGGTCGGACTCGGGTTTAACACTTAAAATGAAGTAGGATGGGGTCCTATGGATAACAAATTAAAAAAAAAAACAGGGAAAAATCCAAATAACTCCTTGTAAACTACATGAAAATCCATAGAACCCCCTAACTTTCCTAAAGTCCATGTAGCCTAACCTCCTAATAACACCTATGTAAATCTGAATAGCCCCTCTTAGTTAAATTTTCATGACAGATTAGAATTATTTTACAAATATCCAGTCTGGTTAACCCTTGTTGAAAATATAATATATAAAAAATTCCTTACAATGTGTTAAAAATGCAAAAAATCATTTGTAAATGATGATTTTACTCTTTTGGGTAACATTTTATAATCTATCTAAAGGGGTAAAACTGTCATTTTCATAGGGTTTTGTGCATTTTTAACAAATTGTAGGTTTTTGGTATACTGTGTTTTCAGTCAATCCAAAATTGCGTTCTCTTATATCCTTAATCATTTAATTAGGATTGATTAGATACGCAAAAGAAGAATGATTACATAAGCAAATTTGAATATTTTTTATTATTGAATTTTTATTTAAATAATTTTTTCTTTGTTAAAAATTGTGAAATCTCAAATTAAATATTTTGAGTATGTTTATAATTTTAAATTTAGAAATTTAGATTCCATTAAAAATTTGTATCCAGCCAATGAAAAATTTATTTTACATGATTCTAAACTTTTATTTATTTAGAGATTTAGTGATTTTATGAGAATATAGCATATTTATATATATATATATATATATATATATATATATATATATATATATTTTTACATTTACTACTATTATTTAGTTTTTATTTTGGGAATTGCAAGAGTAGCAATCCAAACTCTGCGAGCTTCGAGCCGACCGTGCCGTTGCTTATGAAGAAGGTTTGTCAAAGGGTCAAAGTAAAGCCTTTGCAACGATGAGGGACCAGATAAAGGAGATTACGAATTCCTTGACATACTGCGCCGAGAAGAACTATGACTGTGGATATCATCAAGGGTATGACGACAGATCCAATAATGTCTCTCCTCGCATCGCCGCTGCATCTCCTCCCGGTTTTGATTTTAGCCCAGATGATGGGCCTCAGGCTTAGGCCTTTTTTTTTTGTAAAGAACAATATTTTTATAAATGACTTGTCTTTTACATGCTTGTTCATTTCTCATATGGTCTGAATATTTGGAGTGCTTATTATCGAGATAGTAGGGTCTTGCCCTGTCAGAGTCTGAATTCTACTTGGCAAACTGACTCCTTTTTTATCCCGTCATCGTGACCTCCGTAGGGCCTGGGCCCTCAAGACCTGGTAAATAAAGGTCTGTGAACTTGGAGTGCTTAGGACGAGAGGGTCAGTGCCCTTTCAGAGTTTTAGCCCGGAGGCTAATTATGTTCGTCCTTTCCGCGCGACCTCCAAGTGCTGGTCATAGGGCGTGGGCTCTTTGAGACCGAATGATCGTTGGGGGATGCTGGTCCTTCCTCTCGTCCTTATGGTGCAAGGATGTCTTGTGCATTTCTTTTCCTTCGCTTGAGAGCTTCATTGGTGGAGTACTTAGGATGAGGGGGTGAATGCCCCTTTTTAGAATTTTAGCATGTAGGCTAATTCTGCTCGTCCTTTCCGCGCGACCTCCAAAAGTTGGTCATAGGGCCTGGGCCCTATGAGACCGTGTGAGCATAGGGGGAAACGTATACTTCGTAACGACCTCACCTTGTAAGTGTAACCTATGTGCCTCACTTTTGCATGCCTTTTACTCGAGTGCTTATTGATGGATGGGGGAGTCCCCCGCGCGACCTCTTACGCAGAGAGTGCTCATCCGATCAACCTGTACTGGTTCAACGCGCGACCTCCGCAGAGTGCTATACTCGCAACCTCTTTGGATTGCAACCGCTTGTTGAGAGTGCTGATCTCGCGACCTTGAACGGGCGTTTTATTTGAAACCAGTTCACGCACAACCTCGAACGGGCGTTCATTCACATAAAACATTTGTAGTGAACTGAAACTAAGCGAAAAACTTTTTATTTCAAAAGTAGTACTTTTTCAAATGCATTACATTGCGAGGTCTTATGAGTGCCTCTCCATTCATTCATTCTAGATAATAAGCTCATTTGGGGCCCAGTCCGACGACCTTGTATGGTCCCTCCCAACTAGGTCTGAGCTTACCATCACAACCTTTTTGGGATTCGAGGAATACCTCTTGAAGAACCAAGTCTCTAACTCGAAAGCTTCATCGTGAAACCCTATACATTGTAGCTTCCGAGCATGTTGTCAGCTCCGCGCTATTGAAGGACATCGACCGGGGCAGAAGGCGATCTACTATGCAAGTAAGGTGCTTAGCGGAGCAGAAACCAGGTATTCCCGCATCGAAAATCTTGCGCTTGCCTTACTTTTTTCTGCCCAGAAACTGCGCCATTACTTTCAAGCCCCTACGATCCATGTCATTACCGACTCGCCTCTCAAAGTTGTGCTGTGAAATGCATATGTCGCTAGTGTAGATACCCCAATTTTGACCGTCCAGAAAGATGAAAATACTTCAAGTAACACCTGGAAATGACCCACATTTGGGCATCAAATAGAAAACAAATCTCAGAAAACCGAAAATCCTAAACCCTGATCAAAACCCTAGAAACCTAAAACCCTGGAAAGGGGTGGCTAACCCTAACTAGCCGCCCCATATCAGGCGGCTAGTTTGCACTAGCCGCCCCCCTGGTTGACCCTAAACCGCTTTCCTGGATGGGACATAAAGCAGCATTAAATGCTGATCATTGCGGTGGTGTAGATACCCTAATTTTGACCATCCAAAAAGATGATAATACTTCAAGTAATACTTAGGAATAACCCACATTTGGACATCAAATAGAAAACAAAACTTAGAGAAACAAAACCGAGAAACCCTGGCCCAGAGCACTTAGAAAACCCAAAGCCCTGGAAAGGGGCGGCTAACCCTAACTAGCCGCCCCCTTCTAGGCGGCTAGTCTCCACTAGTCGCCCCCCTGGCCGACCCCAAACATCTTCCCTGGATGGGACATAAAGCAGCATTAAATGTTGATCATTGCGGCGGGTTGTGACCCTTAGCCACCCCATCTTGGCCGGATCAATCCAAGTAACCGACCCGAGCCACCGCTTGTCAGAGATGGGAAGTTTGGCAGGTCATGATGCGGGCGGCTACCAGAAAGTAGCCACCCCATCTTGGGCAGCTAGTTTCAACTAGCCGCCCTTCACCTGGTCTCTAACAGAAGAACCAGAGAATTAATGAAAGGTCTAATCAAATACACTATTAATCAAGCCATTCTATTACCCCATGGATGTTCCCCTGCCTCTTTTTTACTATAAATAGAGGAGGTCCCAAGCCTTTCTAACACATCTTCAATCAACATGGTTCACCATTATCAACACACACCCTCAATTCAAATACCCACTACTTGAAATCTCTAGAGAGAGAGAGTCCTATTTGTGAGAGAAAGACCCATTCCCTACACAAAATCACCATCTCAATCCACCCTCTAAAATCCAGGTTAAACCCAGCTTAACCTCTGTCAAAATCCAAACTCATTCCCTACCCAGGTTCTGCCCAGGTTGACCCAGGCCCCGGACGGCTAACCCTACCTAACCGCCCCTTACCCGACGGCTCAAACCCACTAGCCGCCCCTTATCTGCCCCCCCCCCCCACCTACACCCCACTTGACTCAAGACTCCTCTAGCGAGCCTGAAGTAGAATAGGATTACCTTTTTTTACCTCTGTGTACGGTATATCCGTGTCCCAGAGCGGAGACCCCACAAACTTCCCCACGAAGGCGATCAAATCCAACCCAACTTTTCATGCTTTTTCAAAAAGCAAGTGACGATGACACACACACCGAAATCCCCTTGAGCCGCTGTCGAGCACCTCAACTGGGAACGAGACCCCACCACCCTTTCAAGAGATGATCCGATCGAGCCCGCCAAGGCGCGCACTGGATCCGAATCCTCGAAGGACCTCCACACACATGGATTTTTCAACACCGACATGCGGGTTGTGACCTTTAGCCGCCCCATCTTGGCTAGTTCAACCTAAGTAATCGACCCGAGCCACCGCTTGTCAGAGATAGGATGTTTGGCAAGTCATGATAGGGGCGGCTACTCTCATTCCTAAATTATTTGAGATTTTTCTCCACTTTTATAAATTCTTGACTATGCCACTGCACACCATCATTGATTTAAAGTATCAAATGTAGGCTAAACAAGAAAATCAATATTTGTCTATAGCAATGTTGTAAATGATTTTATTTGGGGTTTCTTTTCATTTAGGGGATGAGTATATAGTTTAGGAATTTTAACTATCCATTAGCCCTAAATAAATGAATGCTTTTACACATGAACTAATAATAAAAAGCTTTTTGAAGTTGGAGACTTAAAATCCAGTATGAAGAAGGGAGAGATCGATTATTAAATAGCATAGTTTGTAGGGACTGAAAAATAATAATTTCAAATGGTAGTTTAGCCATTTCAACTATCTGTCAACCCAAACAAATTAACAAATAGACGTTGGGGACTTTAAACAAAATATGAAGAAAGGACGGATCGATCACTGAATAACATAGTTTAGATGGATTTAAAAATAAAAATCCTTTATTTTAAACAATAATGATTCACATGCCCCATTTTACAAGCCCCATGAGGTGGCACAAGTGTTATTACATATTTGTCTTTCTGTCTTTTTAAATAATTACTCCTCATAATCAAGGTGTTAGTTACAATGGCGGCTGATGTGTCATGATTTTTTGAATTTGTTTGGAAGATCAAATCTCATGATTTTTTGTAATTAATAATCTTCTCTCTTTTGCTTTATAAGATGGAAAAAAAATATGATATGTCTGTCTGTCCATCTACGACTTTTTTTCTTCTCCACCTAAAATAAAAATTTTATTTGTGTTACATTTCTTGTTTTGCATTTGTTACAATTTTTTATTATTGAATTTGATGATAAATGTTAAATTCGATACTCTTTTAGAACATTTTTTTAGAACACATAAAAGAATATCAGAATTAGGCATATCAACGGGTCGGGTCGGGGTGGACCCGGACCCGACCCGGGCTTGGACCTAGTGGACCCGGTCCTGGGTGAGACCCGGCGGACCCAGTCAAATGAAGACCCGAGTCCGAACCCGGTAGACCCGGGTCGGGTCGGGGTCGACCCAGGTATAAGCTGCGAACGACAAGGGTGCGGTCGGGACCGGGTTGACCTGGTGTAGGGGGAGAAGGTGCCGACGAGGTCGTCGGAGGTGGAGTCCAGGGAGAGGCCGCGGATGAAAATCTTGCAGTGGGAGAAGGCGAAGAGGAGGGTGAGGTGGACGGTAACGCCGTGCATCCAAAGGTCTCCATCGCATCAACGGCCAATCCCGTCCTCACGAAGCCTGAGACCACTGAAGTCCAAGACACCAAAAGTCCCACTGCACATTCCGTCGAAGACCCTCTACGCCTCCTCCGCCGCCCCACACTCTGCGTCGCCTTTGTAATCGGTGTCAATCGCCCGGGCCCATATCAACCATCCGAGGTCGAGATTGAATGGTGCCGCACAAGCCTTGAGGGTGAGATGACAAGATCAGACTGGGTGAAGGAGGTGGGGGTGGCGGTCAGGGAGGCAGTAGTGGGCGACGATGGCAGACCAGATGGAGACATGCTTGTGGAGGGAGAGTCGAAGAGGAGGAGAGCGGAGGGGAGGTCGGGGATGCAGGCGAAGGAGGTGGGGGTGGAGTCGTGGAGAGGGTTTGGTCTCTGCAGCTCAAGAGGGGGTGGGTTAGGTTAATAAGGGGGTGGGTTGTGAGTGGGTGGGGTTGGGTACATTCAAAAACTCAAAATAATATTATTTAATAATTTTATACGAGGTGGGATGAGTATCTCATGGGGTGGTATTAACCCTCCCCTTCTCTATCTACTTTTTTTTTAAAAAAATACAAAATATCTTTTTGAGTGGTTGGGCTATTGGTCATTGATACGTGCTTGGGTGGATGCTTACTTGGGTTGGGTAGTGATTCCAGTGAAAAGTTGGCTTGGATTATAAATGAAAAAAAACATAGAGGGTTATTACTTATTATTAGAATTTTTAGTCAAGACTTAAAATACTATCGGATCCAACGGTTCATGGAATCGGGTTGGGGTAGATTCGGACCCGTCCCGTTTGGATGATCGGGTCTTTCGGATCAGGTCCATATCGGGTCACGGGTCATTCGGGTTGGGTATTTTACGTCTTTTATCAGGTCGGGTCTGGGTCAACACACGACCCGTTGACAGTGTAGATACCCCACTTTGACTGGTTTAGGATTCAATTTACTTATTCTTAGCGATATCTAAATCAATTCAATGCTTGTTCCAAATACATTATTTATTCTAGTATGCTATGATTTCTCAAGTGTTTAACTCTATATATCATGCATCTATAAATACAAGCATCACACTTTCTTTTTCATGCCAACATGCATATGACCTACCCCAACTTTACAACTTACTCACACCATAGCAATATCAAAAATTATATACATACTTGTCTAACCGTACATGTCACACTCAACTCTTGTGGTACACCCTATGTCCACTCTCATGTACACGTCACCTCCACATGCATCATTTCTTCCACACACACACACACACTTCATATCCACCATCACGTCTAACATGGTCATACAAAAGCCAAAAGTCAAAGAGAGAAAGAGGAGCATTACATGCTGACTTGAGAGGGGATAGTCAAAAGGGTATAGTATGCTTTGTTTTCTTAGGGGCTAAGTAAAGACAAAGCATGGCTGGCCATTTCGGATGTTCATTCAAAGGGGGGGTGAAGAAAAAAAAAAGGAAAAGAAAACTAGGAGGAAGAAAAGAAAAGAAAAAACAAGGAGGAAGAAGCGAGTGAAGTTGGTTTCTTTTTGGTTAAGTGTAAGAGAGGAGAGAGTGTGAGAGGGTGAGGAAAGAAAAGAAAGAAAAGAGGTGTCCGGGCTGTTTGAAACAAAAAAAAAAGAAAAAAGAAAGAAAGCGAGAGACAGTGAGAGAGGCAGGAAGAAGAAGAAGAAGAAATTGCAAAACAAAACAGGGTTTTATCTTTTGTTAACTTGTTTTTATTTGATTTGATTTCATTTCCATTTTCATTTACTAGTTAATCTCATCTACATCATTTAGTTTAGTGCATCAATCCCAACCCATTTTTCATTGCATTTAAAAGGGTAAATCTTTTGGGGAGGGGTTAGTAAAATCAATACTAGTCCCATCCCCAAACAAACCAATGCGGTACATTTTAATATTCATATTTAATTTCTTTTTCACTTTTGATTTTAGAATAATTTACTACACCATTTTTCTAATCGGATCTTAATCATTTTGTGCGAGGTACCTGAGCTTCACCGCGTTGCGTGACCAGCTGCGTCAATGTGAAGAGAATCCACTATTTCCCGGCAAAGGCGAGTAATAGAATAAATCCTCTTTTCTTGCTTTTGAGAAAAAGCAAGTGGCGATCACAACAGCGTCCTTGGGAGCGGTCGAGCGAGCTTGGACGATCTTTTGAACAGCGATTCGGTGCGTCGCGTACGGACCGGAACCAAGTTCGAAAGAACCGGATTAATGACACCTATGATTTCGTCGTCAAAAATCCATTTCGACAGTCTGACGATCACGGTGGGACCTCTTTTGTGAAGCTCATCGCACATTTTGACTAAGATCTAGTTAAAAATAGTGTTGTTCTTTTTTTATATTACATATAAAATTTCCTTTTTTAAAAAAAAAAAAAATCAGGTTCTGGTGCGTGAATAGTGAGTGTCATGCATTGAAAAAAAATTCATGATAAGTATGTGTGAATGAACAGTGGCATGCATTTATTATTACTATGATTTCTCCTTTCACACTGTTCAATCTACAAGTCTTGATTCACATGAAGTGGTTGCTGTTTGTCTTGTTGTGTTTGACTTGATTCACACAAAAAGTTTATTTGACTTCATTTTGTTGACTCTGTTTTGTCATAAATAAATAAAAAGCATAAACTAAGAAATTTTGACTAGAAAAACAGGATGATGATGTTGAGTTATTCGGCTTGAGGTCACATTTCCTCCTTTTCTTTTCAAAGGACTTGGTTAGGTCCTGTTTTTTTAAAAATCCTTAAGTAATTTTCCAAGTCTTGCACAGCATTTGCTTGATTTGATTGTATATATCTGTTTTATGCTGAGTTAGTTTTTGTTGTGTATATATTTGTTTTCTTTTATTTATAAATTGAGAAAATTCAAAAGAAAAAAAAAATGTCTTATTTCCATGATGTGCCCCAATTTGATCAGAATTGCAGAAATCAGAACCCTAGACATGAGTCTATCCCATAATCTCCCTATCAGTCCAGGGTTCCCACCCGCCATGCCCCATTCATCAGCCCGCATTCCTCAAGGGTTAATCAAACCCTAGAGGAAATCATAAGGCAGAAAGTTTCTGAGATCATGTCCCCTGTCCCTACTGATTCCCACTAGAGAAACCACTACCAGTTTGATGCCATCAAACTTCCTCTGAATTTTCAAGCTCCCAATTTTCGGAAGTATAGTGGTAGGGATGATCCGCATCATCATATCAATGCATTTCATCTCAATGCACGTCCCTTCTCTGACGATGAATCCATGCTCATCTATCTATTTCCATTGTCATTAGAAGGGATTGCCTTGCAATGGTTTACCTCCCTTACCCGGAATGATCTCCAAACCTTCCCCGATATAGTCCAAAAGTTTCTCAATCGGTTTAGTTTCCAAGCTAGGCGTGCGCCCTCCCCAGCAGACCTCGTCGCTGAAAAGATGCAACATGGAGAGGACTTCGTTCGATTTGCCAATCGATGGAGGGATATGGCCGTCTAATCTGGAATCTCTTTGCCTGAGTCCCAACAGGTTGACATGATCATCATGATGTCCTGTGGGGACATCAAAAGGGCATTGAGTCTTTGTGACTGTAACACATTTGATCAGTTATTTGATCGTGCTATTGTAATCCAAAGATATTCATTGCTGGCCCCCTCCTATCATCCGAATGAAGAAGCATGTTTTGAGGCTCCTGAGTTTCAATATCCAGTCCAAGAGCATGTTGAGGTTATTGAGATGCCATCTCCAATTATCAGGCCGCCCGATGGAAGTCCTCTCCCGAGCCTATGAGCTAAGGGACTCATAGTCAAACCATTCATCCCCAACATTAAACTAAGGGACTCTCAGTCAAACCATTCATCCCATCAACCGTATGAATACCCAGCCGCTGAATCTGAACCTCTCTTTTCCTACCATCAACCACAACCCCAACCAGAACATCCGTTCGACCCAACCCCAGCCTATGAGCCTCCAATAATCGAAATCACAGAATTTGCAGAGTATCCCATATGGGACTACGATGATGAAGGGTTTTGTGATAGAGAACTATTAGAACTCATCTACCCAAACCCAAGCCCAACCTATGAGTCTCCAGTAGTCAAAATCATGGAATCTGATGAATGTCCCAATGGGACTACGATGATGATGAAGAGCCTTGTGATGGAGAACTACTAGAACTCATTTACCCTACCCCAACACCACCTAAACCCACCACCCAAGCCCTCCACTCAGCTGAAATTGATTGTCCTTTGTCTCCACCTGCTCAAGATCCAATCATATCAAAGCCTTTCGAACCCTTTCCAATCATCTCAGATGACTCAAATCTTGATTCATCAGATTCTGAGGTTGACCCGAACCCGATTGAGCCGATTGTGCATGTCATCGAATCAAAGCCTCTCATCTTTAGGAATGTACAATTCAAGGAAGCAGTCGAGCCATCCCAATTGCCAGATCCACTCGACTTGTCATTCCATCTGTCGGAGGAGCTTTCTCCTCCTGACTTCCCCACCATATCCAAAGTAGATTCCCTTGCCATATCCAAATCAGAATTCCCCGTCATATCCAATCTAAATTCCCCGTCATATCCAAATCAGAATTCCCCGCCACATCCAAAGAAATAATCCCTGCCATATCCAAATCAATCATTCCCTTGACATCCAAATATGATCTGATCCATAAGCCCCTGATTGCACAAATTGATAAGTCATCACTCCCACCATCATTAGGGCCTCAGCATCATTTTGTCTCATGTTCTCTTGCAAATATTCAGTCAGTCTTTCCCCCTATAGCTTGCTTCTTCATATTTGCATCTTTATTGACTGACCCCTCTGTGAGGGAACATTTTCTTTCTGCTGAGAATCTACGGCAGATTAGACGCCACTCGCGTTTCCGACATCTTTTGATAGATGTTGAGGATCAATGGTATATCAGGCGCCACACATGTTTCAAATTGGAGAAGAATGGATGCGCCATCAATGTTACATCAGACGTTTCAAGCATCATTCCTCTGAAGCTGCTTCAATTTGAGCATCCATGAAGGACTCATCATGCACCATAATGTTCTGGAGGCCACCCTCCAGCACTGTATAGTATCTTCCATCTTCCTTGTTTATTGCATATAGCATGTTGTCTGTTCACGGCTTTCTTCAAAAGAAAAATCCAAAAAAAAATCAAATATGTCAAAATCCAACAAAAAAAATTCAAAAAAAAAAGGGGTTTTCAAAGACATACCCAGTCCAACACTTGAACTGGGACATCTATCTTCCACTATGAGAGCACCCCCAGTTCAACACTGGACTGGGACAATTTTTAAATCACCAATAAATAATTAGTTTGAGCATGACTACCATATCTTGTGAATGTTTACTCCACTTGTTTGATTATTTCATATTTGCTTGGACTTTCGATAGACCATGTCCAAAGGATTTATTGTCTTTGACTTGGCTCACATTATCATCTCACCATCCACACACATGATTGGCTTAGGATTTAGTCCACCATAGGAAAGAAAAGATGCCCACACCATTAGACTGGGGAAATTGTACCTTCCTTCATTCATTTAAAATTTTCATTCATGTTGACTGCGACCCATAGAAATGCCTTAGTCCTGGTACATGTCCCAAAGAAGCTGGCTCTAGCACTGTTGATGCTTCAAAGAAAAAAGAAAAAAAGAAAAAGAAAAAGGGAGGGTAAAAAATAGAAATGCCCCCGATAAGCAAGGCAAGGTTTGCCATATCAAAAAAAAGAAGAGAAAAAGTAGATATCCAATGTGAGTCTACGTCCTTCACCAAAAAAGAAAAAAGAAAAAAAGAGGAAAAGTAGATGTCCAATGCGGGTCTACATCCTTCAAAAAAAATAGTAAAGAAGAAAGCTAGAGGGACCGAGTGACTTAAGATATGTGCAAGGACTGGGTCAATTTTGATGGTTCTAAGAAAACATTACCCTCACCCCCATTCATTCTACTTCTCCCTTGGAAGAGTCAATTAAACTAGAAATTTGGCAAAGTGATTGATCTATCCTATAGTGAACAATCTCTTAAACTGACACCATCACACACCACATGAGTCATTTTTAAGGCTGCCTAATCTGATGGACGGAAATCTTGCACTTGTCTAAGTGGACTTGAAATTTTCAAATAGACTAGGGTGAATATACTAGAATAGAAGCCTTTCATGCTTAAATTATTTTTTTCATACAGCATGCTCTTACATGCTAAATTGCTTGCTCATCATCATACCATGACACATGTCACTTGAGCACACACTCACATCATGTCATGACATGTATTATAAAACTGCAAGCTATTTGTGTCATCTCCATGCCTGTTATATGATCACCTTGTATATTTTGAGTTGTGCAGGCATATCTCTTACTAACTCTAACTTACTAACTTACAAAAAAAAAGTTTTCAAAAACCTAGTTTGCATTTGCTTGTTGACTGGTGAGCGCCCCTCCAGCAAAAGCAATGATCTACCAATTTGTGAATGCAAGCTTTGTATGGCCGTTGGTGGCCCAAATATGGGAATGATGGACCCTTTCCAAGACTCTTGACCCAAACCATGGTCACCAACAAGTTTTCAAAACCACTAACATGCATTAAAAAAAATGTTTTCAAAAATCAACCTAGCATGCATGCATTTAGGATAATTTGCATAATTTGCCTTTCTCTTCTGTGCCTTTATAAGCTTCAATTCTTATCTGGCTTGAGTATTTTCTGATTCGAAAACCTGCCTGGTATAAGTAATTATTCCACTCCCTTGTGTTTTGCCTTGTTGCTCATACCACCTTGAAAATTTTCTTTGGCCTTGTCTACCTTGATTCATGACCCAATAATCCTTTCAAATTATCAATCAAAATTTCTTTTGCTTTTCTTTTCGCACTTGTGATATCCCCCTGTTCGCTGAGTTGCCATGCATGGTAGGCACAGGGAATCCAATGCCGGGCTGCAGCACACGAAGGCTAGGAACCCCAATCGAGGGTTGGATCACTCACCGCATTAGTTTAAATGTCTTTCTCTCCCAGGATCATTTTGTTGATGAGTTTTTGTAGACCTTGTCTTAAGTTCATTTCTTAGTTGTTATCGGTCATGAGACCAAAACCCGTATCAGATGGGTTGGTCAAAATGAGGTTTCTCTTCTTATCCTCGAACGGTGCTTCTCGTTTCACTTGAAACACCGTCTGAGGAGGGGCAATTGTAGATATCCCATTTTGACCAGTTTAGGATCCAATTTACTCATTCTTAGCGATATCTGAATCAAGTCAATGCTTGTTTTAAATACATTATTGTTTCTAGTATGCTATGATTTTTCAAGTGTTTAACTCTATATATCATGCATCTATAAATACAAGCATCACACTTTCTTTTTCATGCCAACATGCATATCACCCACCCCAATTTTACAACTTACTCACACCATAGCAACATCAAAAATCATATACATACTTGTCTAACCATACATGTCACACTCAACTCTTGTGGTACACCCTATGTCCACTCTCATGTACACGTCACCTCCACATGCATCATTTCTTCCACACACACACACTTCATATCCACCATCACGTCTAACATGGCCATACAAAAGCCAAAAGTCAAAGAGAGAAAGAGGAGCATTACATGCCGACTTGAGAGGGGATGGTCAAAAGGGTATGGTATGCTTTGTTTTCTTAGGGGCTACGTAAAGACAAAGCATGGCTGGCCATTTCGGATGGTCATTCAAAGGGGGAGTGAAGAAAAAAAAAGGAAAAGAAAACTAAGAGGAAGAAAAGAAAAGAAAAAACAGGGAGGAAGAAGCGAGTGAAGTTGGTTTCTTTTTGGTTAAGTGTAAGAGAGGAGAGAGTGTGAGAGGGTGAGGAAAGAAAAGAAAGAAAAGAGGTGTCTGGGCTGTTTGAAACAAAAAAAAAAAAAAGAAAGAGAGAGAGACAGTGAGAGAGGCAGGAAGAAGAAGAAGAAGAAGAAGAAGAAGAAGAAGTTGCAAAACAAAACAGGGTTTTATCTTTTGTTAACTTGTTTTTATTTGATTTGATTTCATTTCCATTTTCATTTACTAGTTATCTCATCTACATCATTTAGTTTAGTGCATCAATCTCAACCCATATTTCATTGCATTTAAAAGGGGTAAATCTTTTGGGGAGGGGATAGTAAAATCAATACTAGTCCCCTCCCCAAACAAACCAATGCGGTGCGTTTTAATATTCATATTTAATTTCTTTTTCACTTTTGATTTTAGAATAATTTACTACACCATTTTTCTAATCAGATCTTAATAATTTTGTGCGAGGTACCTGAGCTTCACCGCGTTGCATGGCCGGTTGCGTCAACGTAAAGAGAATCCACTATTTCCTGGCAAAGGCGAGTAACAGAAGAAATCCCCTTTTCTTGCTTTTGAGGAAAAGCAAGTGGCGATCACAACGGCGTCCTTGGGAGTGGTCGACCGAGCTTGGACGATCTTTTGAACGGCGATTCGGTGCGTCGCGTATGGAACGGAACCAAGTTCGAAAGAACCGGATTAACGACACCTATGATTTTGTCGTCAAAAATACACATCGACAGACTGGCCTAATCAGAATGTTGTTTTGGAGATTTTTCAAGCATTGATTTGTTTTTTGGAGGACTGGAAATTTTTCAAGCATTAATTTATTTTTTGAAAGACTAGACGTTTTTCAAGCATTGATTTATTTTTTGGAGGACTTTTCAGTCTCCGATCAGATCGAAAATCATAACTGAACGATTAGATGTCGTTTTCAATATTTGTCGATTCAGGTGCGACCTTTTATTTTTTGTTTGTTTTGCATTTGTTACAATTTTTTATATTGAATTTGGTGCAAGATTTTAAAGCTAACAAACAGCCTTAAATCTGGGGCAATTGATCTTTAAATTATTTAACAATTATATTTGGAAGTCAATTACATTGTGGAATGTAACTAACTTCTAATTGCTTTATATAAACGAAGTCAGTTACATTTACAAATGTAATTGACTTCTAATGCAATTTATCATTACAATTAACTTACATTTTATAAATGTAACTTAATATTATTCTGAACTCTAATTTTATATTGTGATTTGTGTTTCATTTACGCATTTATTGAAAAAAAATTACATCAGTCACAAATACTTTGTTTGATGATTGGAATAAAAAAATTACAAATTAATGACAGAGCTTAAAAAAAGTTGATTATACTTTGTTAGTATTTTACTATATTTAGATTTGAATTTCAAATAATAATTTGAATTCGAATTTGAATATTACTAAGGATTAGATAAGGATGTAATTGTTATTTTTAGTTTAATTAGATCTGAATAACCAGTTGAGATCCTAATTCTCTTTTATAAATAGGCATGTAAAATCATTTGATTATTTATATTATTGATTAATATAATTTATTTATCTTCTCTACTGTGTTTGGTTATCCTAGGAAGATTATCAAATACATAAAATTTCCAATTATCTGGTATTTCAGGAGAAATCTACAGATTTTTGAAGCCTAACGTCTCTGGTATTTTGTTTGAATAATCAACATCGTCGCTACCTTCACTCGAATTAGCAAAAGAGCGTATTCGTACGCTGCATCATTTCCCCAATTAAGAAAATACAAATCACAATTACCAATAAATAAATAAAAATTTCTTCTGGGCTTTGGGTTTGGCTTTAATTATATGATTTTTTTATTATATATTGTTTGTGTTTGCTCCTAATAGAACATTATATATATAATGATAATTAATATATCTAATGTGACATTGGGCTCATTAAATATAAGAATAAATGAATTGTATGTAATGTCAAAATGAATATACTCAACTTTGACATCAACATATCTCAATCAATTACATAATGTCCTATATAAAGGAGTTCATCAAACACATGCGTTATCCAAATTAAAATTTTCTTTCAAATATTTAATTACAAATATAATTAATATATCAAATCATCTAATGTGATGATGGACTATTGTGAAAAATAAACTATATATCTATAATATAGTAATTTTTATCCATTCTTTCTTCTTATACACACCAAAATAAAGAAAAATATATATGAAAAAATGACCACATTATTTGTCTAATATAATAAATAATGTTTTAATTTTATTATTTATATTTGGAACCAAATTATAGAAAGAATTTATAGCCAAAAGGATCTCAGTTCAATAGTGATGCAGTGTATTTCGATTTCATAACAAATTAAAGCTTTTGAAAATTCTTAAATAATTTGCAATGAAACTTAGTTTCGCAGCCAAAAGTCAATTTTTCGCAGCTAAAAGTCTGTCTTTTACTACATAAAAGAATATTGTAGCCAAAAGGTATATATTTAGCTACGAAATTGAATTTCGTAGCGAAAGGAGTGAATGTTTTGCTACAAAGTTAAATTTCGTAGTAAAAAGTTATAAATATTGCTACAAAATTTCAAATCGTAGGTAAAAAATCAAACATTTTGCTGCGGAGTAAATATTCACAGTTAAAGGTTACATAGTTTGCCACAAAAATGAAATTTCGCAGCTAAAGGTTACACCATTTGCTACGAAATTAAATTTCATAGAGAAAATTAAAACTATTCGCTCAGAATACTGTTTTTGCAGGCAAAAGTCACTTTTAGTTATGAAATTCGATTTCGCAGTTAAAATTTCGTAGCTAATGATCAAATTTGTTGTAGTGTGGTTGAACGAGAGCCCGCAAACAAAAAATTATCGTTTTTGGTGTTTTTGATGAAATGAGTTTGTTGAATGATTTTGTTTTTCAATTTCTTTTTAAGAAATCCTAGAGGATTTGAATTTCGATTTGTTTTCATAAATGTAATTCATGGTTTCTTTTTTTATTGGTTTTAAAAAATATAGGTTTTTTTTAAATGAATTGAATATGTTGATATGTTTTTCAAAAAAGGTGGAGATTGATTTAATGAGGGAGAAAATCGTGGGTTTTAAATGAGAGTAATTTTATATTTTGCCTTCTTAACCTTTTTTAAAAGTCAAACAATCAACCAATGAGATAATGACACCTCATGGGGCTGGTGAATGGGGTCTAAATAGTGAGGTTTGTGTAGCAGAACTCTTATTTAAAACAGAGCTCTGCTACACCGGCTCCATTATATAAGCCTCACTCATAGGCCCTGTGAGGTGTCAAATTTTTATTGGTTGCCTAGTTGACCTTAACAAAAGAACAAAAAAGCAAAGCACAAAATTACCCATATTTAAATCACACGTTCACATGTCAAACCCTTCCATTTTTGTGTATTGTTTCTCCTCCCTAAACACATCCCAAAAAATCTAGTAACTTAAAAAAATCATTTTGGCCGACCTGCTCATCTTCGACGAACGGAGTCACTATTACTGGATTCCTTTCGTCGCTCTCCATCAAATGAGAGATGGTTCGACTAACTTTTTAATCCTCCTCCGGATTCCACCTTTTTCAACATTCGTATCCTTTTGATAAATATAACTGACTTTTAACAAAACACTAGGATCAGATAAAAAAAGACAGTTACATTTTGTGAATGTAACTTAATTTTAAAATATATTACACAAATAATGCATAAAGGTTCATATTAGTTTAAAAATGTAACACAAAACACTATAACATATGATAGAATTGATATTATATGCCAATATAACATCACAACAATATAAAATCCTCAAAAACATATTTATTGTTGAATGTAACTTGGGTTAAAATACAAAATCAATATAATAAGTTAGTTACATTCACAAATCCATGAAGCTAATTACAAAATTCAATACAAATGTCAATTCTATAGTAAAAAAGGAATTCAATCCTTTTTTTCCTAGTTAGTTTTTTTCCTTTTTTAACTATATCAAATTCAATCCATATAATAGTTAGTTACATTCTCTGTCACATGGGTATGCATATGTAACTGATATTCAAATGTCAAGCAACAGATATGCCGTATTGAAAACCACATTTGACATCAGAAACAACCAGAATTAACATTAAAAAACAGAAAAGAATGAAAAAATTGAAAAACATACAATAAAACAAACACCACACCTGAATGAGTGCGTCTATCCCCACCAAGCGGTTTCTTACTCCAACAATAAATAAAAAACCAGTGTTTTTTTCTTTTCCCACCGATCCGGTCAGGTCGACCAAATTTGGTTGTCACTTTAGGTTCAGGTTTTGGGCGACCGAACTTTGTAGTCATTTCAGGTTTCGGACGACCGAACTTGAGCAAACAGGATTTGTAATAAAGTTTATAATTTTTTTCTTGGAAACATAATCCCATGACGTGTATCCTCCTTGAATCCTTCATACCACTCAAAGTCTGAGTTGTAATGTAGGGAGAATCAATCATTATTGTTAAATGTAGAATATAAGAACAGTTTTTTTACATGAGTGACAGATAAATTTTCAAAAGCCAAATATAAAATGTGTTTGGATCAACTGGTAGGTTTTTTTTTTCAAACAAAGAATCCACTTAACTACAAATTCAAATGAAGCTTAAAAATGATATATATTTGTCTAATAAGGCATTTTTATATAAAAATTTGAATTAATTGAAAGTATAAATATTTACATTTTTTCAGTCTCTTACCAGTTGTTTGGATAAAAGAATAAATGTAGAATATGATGGATAAACTCAAAAATTTATTTGTTTACAAAGATTAGGTAGATATAGTTATGAACCCTGTTCGCCCAATTACGGTCACCCAAAGCCTGAAATGACGATCAAGTCCGGTCACCCAAAACCTTAAATGACGACCAAGTTTTTTTTTGGTGGGTAAAAAAGAATCTATTCATTTCCTCACTGTGTATGTACAACCGATACTAACATATTACATCCCAAGAAGACCTAAAAGGTAGATACAATAACAAAAAATTACATACATGTATCCACAGCAATTGCTTGTCGTATGTCTATCAACACCAAATCATCTTTTTTCACACGTAGATGTGTAGCCCCTTGAGCATCCTGGTCCAGGAGCTCCTGTAGGTATTGCCAAGTATGTTGTGCATCAATCAAAGATGAGCCCGGGCATACCCGTTGTCCAGCCAGGTGGTCAGCCATTTGGTTCCCCTCTCGTAGGACGTGTGAGATTTTCCAGTCCACGAAGGTGGGCAAGAGAGAGGACAGTTCGACGCGATCCCGTAGGCAGTGCCACGGAAGGCATCCCTTCCCTCGAGTCCATGCAATGGCCGTGGAAGAGTCACTCTCCATGTGGATACGTGGAATGCTAAGAGAGTGAGCCAGCTTGACTCCATGCAAAATTACGTGAAATTCCAAAACATTGATAGAGCTGAGGACTTTTTCCTGAACTGCCACCGCAAGCAGCATCTCGCCAATATCATTGCGGAGGACAGCCCTGAAACCTACCCTGTCCGTTGTGAGGGAGCCATCGGAATTAATTTTCACCCAACTATCCTCCGGGGGACACCAAGAAACTGGCGTTACAATCTCTTCCACTGGATGAATAGTAATTCCCCAAGTATCCCTTAGCCTTTGAATTGTTGGGCACCAGTTATCCTTTAGAAGCTTTCCTTGGAGCTCATTTGTACGAACTGGAGTATATGTCGTACCACCTCCTGTTTATGTGTCCCCTTTGATCGGAAGTGCCGCTGGCATCTTTCTTTCATATTGCCCAGAGAGTTACCACAAAGACCACTTGCATAACATCTCGAGGGGCGCCAGCAGGAAATGATTTATCCAACCAATCCACAAATTCAGTGAGAGAGCTATGGCGCTGATGTTTAATCTCCATTTTTTTAAAAACCGAGACCCACATATAAGCAGAAAAAGAGCAGTGCAAATACAAATGGGCTAGTGATTCCGGACCTGATTTGCACAGGGGGTAGGTTGAGTCCCGGATAAGTCCTTTGGTAAGCAGGAGTTCCAATGTGGGAGTCTTTCCATGCAATGCCAGCCAAGTACAAAAAGAGAATTTAGGGGCTGGAACTTTTTCCAGAGCATTTGACCCACATAGGCTGAGGTTCCTTATTTCTAAGAAACTCCCAAGCGATCGTAGGTGATAGGAGGCCAGTGACACTAAATGGCCAGATTAATAAGTCTTTCCCGCTACCCCCACAGCCCAGCTCACAGATGTTCTCCCAGACAGCATCCCACTGAGTCTCCCACCAAGGCGGTTTCGACCATCCTCCATTTTGCAAGATGAGACTCCCGCTCCCTGTCTATCAATGTTGCAGGGATAAGATCCACAAGCGATGCACCATTTATCCAAGGGTCATCCCAAGCAGACACATTGCCGCCCGTGAAAAGAATATACCTCACATGTTGCTTTATCCACCCTCGAGAGGCAAGAATTTTTGGCCAAATCCAAGATCCGGAGTGTGTAATTTTTGCACTCCAAATCCCCTGCTTGAGGAGATACCTGTTTGACATCCAAGAGGTCCATAAGGAGTCGTGCCTGTAGATACCCCAATTTTCCGTCCAGAGAGAGAGAAATACTTCAAGTAACACACGAAAATATCCCACAGTTGGACATCCAAGTAGAGAACCAAAGGTTCAGAAAACCTAAACCCTAACCCTAGCCTTGACCTAAACCTAAACCCTAACCCTAGCCTTGACCTAAACCTAAACCGGGAACCCTAGCCTTGACCTAAACCTAAACCGGGAACCCTAAACCTAAACTTAAACCTAAACCGGAAACCCTAACCCTAGCCTTGACCTAAACCTAAAACCCTAACCCTAGTCTTGACCTAAACCTAAACCCTACCCCAAACCAGAACCCCACCAAAGAAAAACCCTAAAACCCTTAGCCCCTGGCAATGGGTGGCTAGCCCTAACTAGCCGCCCCATACCAGGCGGCTAGTTAGCACTAGCCGCCCCCCTGGCCGACTCTGGACCAATCCCCTGGATGGGACATAAAGCAGTATTAAATGCTGATCATTGTGGCGGGTCATGAACTTTAGCCGCCCTCTCTTGGCTGGATCAACCCAAATAACCGACCCAAGCCACCGCTTGCCAGAGATGGGACGTTTGGCAGGTCATGATAGGGACGGCTACCAGGAAGTAGCCGCCCCATCCTGGGCGGCTAGTTGGAAGTAGCCGCCATTCACCTGGTCTCTAACAGAAGAACCAGAGAATTAATGAGGGGTCTAATCGAAGCCAACCCACTCCATTACCCCGGGATATTTCCCTGCCTCTCTTTTACTATAAATAGAGGGGGTCCCAAGCCCAAATACAACATCCACAACATCACCAATCAACATCTTAAATCCACCATCCTCACTTGATCAATCCCTTCCACCACTAGAAATCCCAAGAGAGAGGGAGGGAGAGAGAGAGCCCCCTTTTGTGAGAGAAAAACCTATTCCCTACACAAAAACACCCTCTCATTCCACCCTCCAGAAACCCGGGCTAAACCTAGCTTAGCCTCTGCCTAAAACCAAACCCATTTCCTACTGAAGTTCTACCCAAACCAGACCAGACCTAGGACGGCTAAACCCTAGTAGCCGCCCCTCACCAGACTGCTAGATCGAACTAGCCGCCCCCTATACACACCCCATTTGCACCCCTATGTCCCAAGACTCCTTTAGTCAAGCCCCGGAAGTAGAATAGGATTATCTGTTTTTCACCTCTGTGTACGGTATATCCGTGTCTCAGAGCGGAGACCCCACAAACTCCCCCCGTAGGCGATCAAATCCAACCCAACCTTTTCTTGCTTTTAGAAAAAGCAGGTGGCGATCACACAAACCCTGGAATCCTCTTGAGCCGCTATCGGTCGACTCAACCAGGAACGACATCCTCACCCTTCCGAGAAGACGATCTGACCGAGCCCGCCAGGGCACGCATCAGATCCGAATCCCCGAAGAACCCCCACACACGCACACGCACACCCCGCGCACCCCGCCAGATCCCCACCTCCGACACACACACACCCACACTTCAGGGGAAGATTCTGACGGTACCGACAGTGCCCTGCCGCAATTTCCCAGAATCGGGCTCCAAGGGCAACCTTAGACCAGTCCGCAATCTTTTTTAATCCTAGCCCCCCTTACTTGTTTGGGAGGCAAACAGTTGTCCAGTTGACATGATGAGTTGTGCGCTTTAGCGATGGGCCACCCCAAAGAAAGGCTCAGATTACCTTCTCCATGGCCTTGATGGTTGAGGAGGGAAGGGCAAATACCGAAGTCCAATAGAGTTGCAAACTTAATAGAACCATTTTGGTAAGTTCCAGCCTTCCCGTTAAAGATAACAGGTGGCCATGCCAGTTTTGCAACCTTTGGCACAACTTGTCCAATAGCGGAAGACAAAGGCTTGAAGTTAGCGCTCCAGATTAGCGGTAGCCCCAGATAGGTTACTGGAAGTTGACCTTTCAGGATGTTGATGCCATCAATAAAATGTTGATGGAGAGTCTCTTTACCTCCACAGAATACAGATGATTTGCCACTGTTTAACTCCAGGCCCGATATCCTCGCAAAATTAGATAGCAATTGTCAGAGGGCATATCCAGAGTCTTTGGTGATAGGTGCAAAAATGATTAGATCATCAGCAAAGAGAAGGTGACTTACAGAATTGGAATATTTGGTAAAGGAGCCAAGTTTTCCTTGTTGAAGCGCACCATACAAAGCTTGAGATAAAATTTCCATTCCGGCACAAATAGTAGAGGAGAAAGCGGGTCCCCCTGTCTAAGGCCTAAATAACTTTCAAAGAACCCAAAAGGAGAGCCATTAAACAGCATAAAGAAACAGGGGGGTCTGAATACAGGCCATTACCCATTGCACCCATTGGTCCTTGAAGCCCATCGCCTCGAGGACAGCTTTTATGAATGGCCAACGAATAGAGTCGAAGGCTTTTCGAAGGTCTATTTTTACCGCTGCGCGTCCTTTCCCTTGTTGGTTGGACAGATATTTGACCATCTCATGTGCTAGTAGGATGCCATGACTGGTTTTCCGTCCCTTAATAAATGCCGTTTGGTTAAGGCTGATTAAGGAGGGAAGCACCCGTTGCAAGCGGGATGTCAAAATCTTTGTTATCAGTTTATAAACTGAGTTACAAAGAGAGATGGGTCTAAACATATCCAGGGAGCTAGCACTGGGGCATTTGGGAACCAATGCAATAAAAGATGTATTCAACTACCGAAGGAGCTTGCCACTCTAGAAAAATTTGAGTACTGCAGCAACGAGGTCCTCTTTCACCACCGGCCAACACTTATGGAAAAACCCGACAGTGAACCCATCTGGACCTGGGCTACTATCACGGGGTCAAATTTTGAACCAGAAATTTTTCCCGTGTGGCACCGATACCCCCACCGGTCAGCCCCGACACAATCCTTAGGCACCCATAGATTTACAGGAAACTCTCTTCCCAACCTTTTTATTCAACTCCCGGAATACAAAGGAAATGACTCAAGGACTTGTGTGTCCTGAAGGATCACACTTACACCCTTTATATCGACTGCCTCAGTCTACAGTTACAAAAACTCAGCCCACGCAGGAGCCCCACTTGCCAGTAACTACCCACGTTCCCCAGCATGGATTGGTTATGGCAGTTACATAACCGACACACTCTGCCCACAGTTGTGGCAGTTACATAACCGACCACAGCTTGCCCACTTTGCGTGCATCACGTGCCGCCTCGCCCCATGAGCTGTCCGCGATTCTGCTTCACGCGCCCGAGACTCTGCTCGTTCTCGCTCGCGTGCTAAGTGGTCCGGCCAGTGTGGATGGTGCGAGCCACGCCGTTGCCCACGCGCGCATCTCCCCCACTTCCACGCCCAGTGCAAACCGTCTGCCCTCGTGGCGCATTAGACCGCGTAACCATGCGCGTCTAACTGCCCACCCTCGCAACCCTTGCAACTGCCCGTGTTCATGGTGATCCCGCGTATGCTACATAGCGCCCCACACCACATCACCACATCGAGCGGTGAATTGAGCATAGAAAAATTTGGTGCATCGGTCACCATTTTTTAACCAGTTGCAATGGGCCTTTTGTCTAAGTATCTCCTCCTCTAAGTGAAGTGACCTGACATAGTATTCTCGCGCTTGAGCTTTAGAACTCATAAGAGACGAATTTAGGGAGTCATGCATCAGGGAAGTCTGCACTGCCAAAAGTAGTCCCTTGTCTACCCGAAGGCGATCTTGCACAACTTCGAAGTGCTGGAGATTCCAAGCTTTTAGGACCTTTTTTGTATGTTGTAGTTGTCGGTGTTGAAAAATCCACGTGTGTGGGGGTTCTTCGGGGATTCGGATCCCGTGCGCGCCTTGGCAGGCTCGATCAGATTGTCTCTCGGAAGAGTGGTGGGATCTCGCCACCTGCTTTTTTGAAAAGCAGGAAAAGTTGGGTTGGATTTGATCGCCTTGCGGGGGGAGTTTGTGGGGTCTCCGCTTATAGACACGGATATACCATACACAGAGTTAAAAAAACAGGTAATCAATTCTGCTTCGGGGGCTCGGCTAAAGGAGTCTTGGGACAAGTGGGGTGTAGGTGGGGGGTGGTTACTAAATTTGAGCCATCGGGGATAGAGCGGGTGATTAGGGTTAGCCGTCCAGGGCATGGGTGAATTTGGACAGAACCTGGGTAGGGAATGGGTTTGGTTTTTGGCAGAGATTAAGCTGGGTTTAACCTGGGTCTTGGAGGGTGGATTGAGAGGGTGATTTTGTGTAGGGAATGAGTTTTTTCTCTCACAAATGGGACTCTCTCTCTCTCTCTCTCTAGGGAGTGGGTGTGGGGAATTGAGGGTGTGTGTTGATGATGGTGAACTATGTTGATTGAAGATTGGATCTGTTAGAAATGTTTTGGAGCCCCTCTATTTATAGTAAAAAAGAGGCAGAGGAATATCCAGGGTGTAATAGAATGGCTTGGTTAATAGTGTATTTGATTAGACCCTTCATTAATTCTCTAGTTCTTCTATCAGAGACTAGATGAAGGGCGGCTAGTTGAAACTAGCCGCCCAAGATGGGGCGGGTACTTTCTGGTAGCCGCCCCCATCATGACCTGCCAAACATCTCATCTCTGACAAGCGGTGGCTCGGGTCGGTTACTTGGTATAAACCGGTCAAGATGGGGCGGCTAAAGATCACAACCCGCCGCAATTATCAGCATTTAATGCTGCTTTATGTTCCATCCAGGGAAGCGGTTTGGGGTCGGCCAAGGGGCGGCTAGTGCAAACTAGCTGCCTGGTATGGGGCGGCTAGTCAGGGTTAGCCGCCCCTTTCCAGGGTTTTAGGTTTATAGGGTTTGGACCAGGGTTTAGGGTTTCCGGTTGTCTGAGGTTTGTTTTCTATTTGATGCCCAAATATGGGTTATTTCCAGGTGTTACTTGAAGCATTTTCATCTTTCTGGACGGTCAAATTTGGGGTATCTATAATTGTCGCTCATCGGATGGAGTCTTTGCACGAAGCAGGAAAGACTTCGACCGATGATAAGGAATGAGACCCCTATTTTGGCCGGTCCGACCTTCAAGAAGTTAAGACAACATGAACATTACTATTCAGGGAGTTGATTTAGACTGTCAGAAGCTAGGTCTTGACTAGAATGTTCAATCGAAAGGATGATCGACGAGGAAGGCGAGAAAAGCAAATGGTGATTGATCCAACCCGCGATCGGGGTTCTTAGCTATCGTGCATGGAGCAGCCCAGCGTCAGTTTCCTCATGCCTACCATTCCCGTGCTTGAGAAAACTCAGCAAGGAGGGGATATCGCTGATAGAAAGCAAGTAAAGAGTTGAATTGGTGAATTGGATCATTCGAAGGATAAAAACTCTAGAAAAGAACCAGAACTGAAGAAATTCAAACTGAATGGTACTGGAAGTGTGGTGAAACTTCAAGAAAGTCATGTTTGATCAAGTAGTGCTTGAAAATAAACTAATACATTGCTGTTTGTTTTTAGTAAAATTGAATTTAGGGTTTGGAAAGAAGTTGGAAAAGGGACCTTAAGTGGGAGTTGGAAAACTGGGAGGGGAGGCTAGTTTGGCGGCTACTCGCGGGTAGCCACCCCATGACTGGGTCCCTTATAACCGAAAAGAACCCCCCTCTCTCTCTCCATATGTTTCAAAACGGTTATCCTTCCCTCTCTTCTTCTTCTTCTCCGTTTTAAACTGAAAACCTTGGTTTTAAAACACTTTGAATCCTTTGTTTTCCACCTTTCATCATTCCTTTCTTCTTGATTTCAAAGCCCTAGATTCTCTTGTATCTCTTGTTTCGTGCGAAATCAGAGAAGGGCTGTCTCGGGGTCGATGATGAAGCGCCTAAGGTCTTCCCGAGAGCAGAGAAGGGCTGTCTCGGGGTCGGGCTCACCGGGTAGTGATGAGTCGGAGAGGAGGGCCATGGAGGAGGTGACCCAAATGATGGAGACACCATTGGTTGGCGTGGGTGGGGATGTTGGTGCTTCTTCGGGGGCTCTCCCGGAGGTAGGGGGTACTGTGATAGGTTATACACGCAAGAGGAGGCGTGGGGATCGACCGGTGGTGGTCGAAGAGGCGACTTTGGAGGTCAAAGGACCGGCCGAGGACGTAACCGAGGGGGTAGGGGCTGAAGGAGTTAGTGAGGATGTGAGGGCATCATTGGATGCCGTTGTTGGGATGCTGGATAGGAAGGCCACGGAGGCCAGGGCTGAGGAGGAGGAAAGAAGGGCTATGGGGGCTTTTGCGGAGTTTGTCTTTGGTGCGGTGGGCATGGAGGAGATTGGGGGTGTTGGGGACGAGGCCGGGGAGGCCGAGGGTGTAGACATAGGGACCACAGAGGCCGGTGTTGGTGCTGAGGCTGAGGTCGAGGAGGCCGTGTTCGAGGAAGAGGGAGATGACGATGGGGAGGGGAATGATGACGGGATGGAGGATCCCGACGAGGACGAGGTGGACGCTCCTGGGTCCACATGGGCCATGGTATTTCCTCAACCCCTTTTCCTCTAGCTTTTTATTCGTGTATATGTGTATATATGTTTTTTTATAGCATGAATAGGTAATAGTGGGTGATATATGTTTCTAATATGCATGCTTGTATGTATAGTTTGATCACGGTGAGATATGTAAGCATGCTAATATGGGATTGTTTTAGAAAGGGGGACAATTTTTTTTATACACACATCCATGTTTGTTCTATTTAAAAGAAGAGAGGAATGGTATGACTAGCATGCTTTGCATGTGACGGTTTTTGTATGCATATAGTTTTTGAGGTGTGTCTTCATATGTGTTCAATCATGGTTGAGAAAGAGGGGGTATATGCATGTATTTCATATGTCTAAGTTCCTCCGCACGCTTTGGTGAGTTTGTAAGAGGTGTATAAGCATGCTAGATGGAAAAAAGAAAAAATATGCAAGTAATGACCACGGTGGGACAACAGGATAAAGCATGTGATCATATGAAGTGAGTTTTGCAAATAAGGGAAGATAAACCTTTATATGAGGTTTTCCTGTCTTCATACTCTTGTTTTGATTTAGGATAAAGGAGTTTATTTTGTTAAGCATAGTTTCTAAAAATTTGTAGATTTGGACTCTCACTTCTCGATTGCTCTTTAAACTAAACCATGTTCCTTTCGTTCGTTTGTAGCGGCCGAATCGTATCCGGGCTTTGTGGCACGGGACGAAGAGGTGGTACGCTGCCTTGGGCCAAGAATAGAGGAGATTGGTGGATGGAGCGGGCTTCTGTTCCTTCTTTCTGATCGAGTCATTCCACATCCACCGTCCTTACGTGGAGGCATTGGTGGAGAGATGGGATCCGGAGAGTTGCACCTTCATCCTTCCAACCGGTGCCATCATGCCGACTCTCGAGGACGTCCATCGGATTACTGGCCTTCCGGTCTTAGGGGAGGCGGTGATTGCGGCTACCCTTGCCGATTACAAGGCGCTCTTCCTGGAGTTGATTGGGGAGTGGGAGTTCGTCGAGCGTGAGCGAACGCTGAACTGGATCCCTTTCGGCGGCTTTCAGGGCAGTATGGCCTTGGTTCTTTTACGGAACGTCAGAAGGGTGAAGCTGTAGCTAGCTTCGTGAGGAGACAGGTGATGATTGAAGTGAGAGAGGCGGCCGCGTGCCCACAGAGGGCACGGAGGGAGCTTAGAGTGTTCTTCCTTTACTTCTTCGGCCGGGGTCTCTTCTGACGGCCTCCGACAAGGTCTCCTCTCACTCCCTGTTGCTGATGCGGAACCTGGAGGGCATGGGAAGCTATGCCTGGGGAGCCGCGATGCTCGCCCACCTCTTTGCAGAGCTCTCGAAGAAGGTGAAGCGGGCCGAGGGCAAAAATCTTGGCGGCTTTGCTCCCTTTCTCTAGGTACGTGTGAGTAGAGGGTGTTTTCTAGTTGGTGTAACTCACTTGATCTTGATAATTTCTCCCTCGCTTGGCAGGTCTTCAGGTATGAGCATTTTGCAATTGATCGTCTGATTCCAGCGCCCTTTAACCGTGCTCTCCCTTGGGCTGTGAGATGGGCACCCCGAAGATATTTGTGTTTGCACCACCTCGCTCATTTCTGGGAGGCCTTCCGTGTCTTGACAGAGGAAGAGGTATACATTTTCTTCGAGTTTCCTTGGCTTGTATTTGATTTTCTTTTGATTAAGCACTCTTCCTGTCTCTTTCAATGCTTTGTAGATGATTTGGAGGCCCTATGCGGAGGAGGAGGTCCCTGAGGAGTTGTCGCGGGACATCTTGCTGATTTACTTTGATGAGGTCATGTTTCATGCGATCAGCCGGGTTGTCCATCAGCTTGGATACCACCAGTGGGTGCCCGATCCTCTGCCGTGGCTGTCGGTGTCGTCGGGAAGGCCTCTGAATGGCCGTGTTTGTGTTGTCGGTGCTTTTGGAAAGTGTCCCGGTGGTGCGCGGGTGAGCGTGCATGTGTGGAGGTTCTTCGGGAATTCGGATCGGATGCGTGCCCTGGCGGGCTCGGTCAGATCGTCTTCCCGGAAGGGTGAGGGGTGTCGTTCCTGGTTGAGGCGCCCGATAGCAGCTCAAGAGGATTCAGAGGTTTGTGTGATCGCCACCTGCTTTTTCTAAAAAGCAGGAAAAGGGGTGGGGTTGGATTTGATCGCCTACGTGGGGAGTTTGTGGGGTCTCCGCTCTGAGACACAGATATACCGTACACAGAGATGAAAAACAGGTAATCATATTCTGCTTCCGTGGCTTGACTAAAGGAGTCTTGGGACATAGGGGGTGTAAGTGGGATGTGTATATGGGGGAGGGGGCGGCTAGTAGGTTTGAGCCGTCTGGTCAGGGGCGGCTAGCAGGGTTTAGTCGTCCGGGGCCTGGTCTAGTTTGGGCAGGACTTCGGTAGGAAATGGGTTTGGTTTTGGAAAGGGCCTAAGCTAGGTTTAGCCCGGGTTTCTGGAGGGTGGGATGAGAGGGTATTTTATGTAGGGAAATGGGTATTTCTCTCACAAAAGGGGCTCTCTCTCTCCTCTCTTGGGATTTCTAGTGGGGAAAGGGAATGTGGATTGTGGGATGTTGGTGTTGAATGGTTGTTTTGAATTGGTGATGTTGTTGATTAAAGGCTTGGGACCTCCTCTATTTATAGTAAAAGAGAGGCAGGGGAATGTCCAGGGGGTAATAGAGTGGGTTGGCTTCGATTAGACCCCTCATTAATTCTCTGGTTCTTCTGTCAGAGACCAGGTGAAGGGCGGCTAGTGCTAACTAGCCGCCCAGGATGGGGTGGCTACTTCTGATAGCCTCCCCTATCATAACCTGCCAAACGTCCCATCTCTGACAGGCGGTGGCTTGGGTCGGTTACTTGGGTTGATCCGGCCAAGGTTGGGCGGCTAAAGGTCATGACCCGCCGTAATGATCAGCATTTAATATTGCTTTATGTCCCATCCAGGGGACTGGTCCAATGGGGCGGCTAGTTAGGTCTAGCCGCCCCTTGCCAGGTACTCAGGTTTTTTTGGGTTTTTGGGTTTTTCCTAGGTGGGGTTCTGATTTGGGCCAGGGTCTGGTTTAGGGTAGGGTTTTTAGGGTTAGGGTTTTAGGTCAGTGCTTGGGGCTAGGTTTAGGGTTTAGGCTTAGGTCTGGGGCTAGGGTTAGGGTTCAGGCTTAGGTCCGGGGCTAGGTTTAGGGTTTTAGGTTTAGGTCCGGGGCTAGGTTTAGGGTTTTAGGTTTAGGTCTAGGGCTAGGTTTAGGGTTTCTGGTTTAGGTCCGGGGCTAGGGGTAGGGTTTCCGGTTTAGGTCCGGGGCTAGGGTTAGGGTTTTCGGTTTCCTGAACTTTGGTTCTCCACTAGATGTCCAAAT
Organism: Acorus calamus; assembly: GCA_030737845.1. Lineage (NCBI taxonomy): Eukaryota > Viridiplantae > Streptophyta > Magnoliopsida > Acorales > Acoraceae > Acorus > Acorus calamus. The sequence continues at coordinate 23,268,315 of CM060860.1, forward strand.
GTGGGATATTTTCGTGTGTTACTTGAAGTATTTTCTGTCTCTCTGGACGGTCAAAATTGGGGTATCTACAATTGTCCCTCATCGGACGGAGTCTTTGTGCGAAGCAGGAAAGACTTTCATCGATGATAAGGAAAGAGACCCCTATTTTGGCCGGCCCGACCTTTTAGAAGTTATGCCGCTACAAACAATACTATTCGGGGAGTTGATTTAGACTGTCAGAGGCTAGGTCTTGACTTAGAATTTTTAGCCAAAAGGATGATCCAGGTGGAGGGCGGGCAAAAGTAAATGGTGAGTGATTCAACCCCCGGTCGGGGTTCTTAGCTATCGTGCGCGGAGCAGCCCAGCGTCAGTTTCCTCGTGCCTACCATTCCCGTGCTTGGGAAAACTCAGCAAGGAGGGGATATCACCGACAGAAAGCAAGTAAAAGTTTGATTTGGTGAATTGGATCATCCGAAGGATAAGAACTCTGGAAAAGAACCAGAACTGAAGAAATTCAAATTTGAACGGTACTGAAAGTGTGACAAAACTTCGGAAAAGTCGAGTTTGATCAAGTAGTGTCTGGAAATAAGTCAATACATGGCTGTTTGGTATGGAAAACCTTGAAATTTAGGGCTAAAAAGAGATTGGAAAGGGGTTTCAAGTGAAAGTGGAAAACTAGGAGGGGCGGCTAGTTGTAACTAGCCGCCCGAGAGGGGGCGGCTACTCGTGTGTGGCCGCCCCTGGACTGGGTCCCTTATAACCGAAAAGACCCTCTCTCTCTCTCCATACGTTTTAAAATGGTTTCTCTTCCCTCCTCTCTTCTTCTCTTCGGTTTCAAACTCAAAAACCCTGATTTCTTTGCCTCTCTTTCCTCCATTTCGACCACAATCTTTCTCTTTCTCTTGATTTCGAAACCCTAGGTTTGGGTTCTCCTTTTTCTTCTTAAATCGAGGGAGATGACGAGGTCGAAGGCGATCGTTTCGAGGGGAAAACGACCACGGGTGGCTCGTGAAGAGCGAAGCCCGAGCTCTTCATCATCGGAGAGCGATAGGCCGGAGGTCGAGGCCGTGGGAGAGGATACGGGTATGACGGAGGTGCCGCCGGTGGATATCAGCGTGGGTGAGGTTGGGGACTTGCCTTTGGGGGCTGCCCCAGAGGATGGGAGTAGTATGATAGGGTATACACGCAAGAGGAGGCGTGGGGATCGACCGGCGGTGGTCGAGGAGGTGGTCTTGGGGGTCGGGGGATTGGTTGAGGTGCAATTGAGGGGGTCGGGGCTGAGGGAGTTACCGAGGATGTGAGGGCGTCGTTGGACGCCCTTGTTGGGATGTTGGATAGGGAGGCCACAGAGGCCATGGCTGAGGATGAGGAGAGTAGGGCTATGGGGGCCTTTGCGGAGTTTATCTCCGGCGTGGGGAGGGTGGAGGGGATAGGAGAGGCTAGGGATGGGGCCAGGGAGGCCGAGGGTATGGGCACCGGGGCTGCAGAGGTCGGTGTTGGTGTTGGGACTGAGGCCGAGGAGGCCGTGTTCGAGGAGGATGAGGAGGAGGACGACGATGGAATGGACGATCCCGACGAGGCCGAAGTGGACGCTCCTGGGTCCACAGGGCCGTGGTATGTTCCTAACCTTTTAGTTTTAGCCTTTTACTTTGGTGTATATGCATGTGTCTTGGTGGTATGAATAAATGATTTAGCGTACTTGTGTGTGTGTATTTTTAATAAGCATGCTTGGTGTATAAGTTAATCACGGTGGGATGTGTAAGCATGCTATATGGGTTTGTTTTTTGTAGGGAGGGGGTAATTTCTATATATATCCATGTTTGTTATATGCATACAAAGGAGAGAGAAATGATATAGCTAGTATGCTTGCATGCGATATTTTTCTACGTGTATGTGATTCCGTACGTGTTTGATCGTGGTAGAGTATGAGGGAGTGCATGCATTCCGCGCGTTCAAGTGCTTCCTATATGTTTTGGTGTGTTTTAGGGAAGGTATATAAGCATGATAGGCAGTAAAATGAAGCGTATGAGTGATGACCACGGTGGGAGAAGAGGGTAAAGCATGTGATCTTATAGGTGTGTTTTGTAAATAAAGGAGAGTAGATTTTCGTATGAAGTCCCATATTCCATGCCCTTTTTTAGATTTTAATGTGTAGGAGTTTTATTGTGCTAAGCATGGTTTCTAGGAAATGAATTCATTTAGACTTGGATCCTTACCTCTCGATCGCTTTGGACTAACCCATTTTCGTTTGTTTTGTAGCGGCCGAATCGCATCCGGGCTTTATGGCACGGGACGAAGAGGTGGTATGATGCCTTGGGGCAGGAGGAGAGGAGCATAGTGGATGGGGCGGGCTTCCGCTCCTTTTTGATCGAGCCGTTCCACGTCCATCGCCCATATGTGGAGGCATTGGCGGAGAGATGGGACCCGGAGAGTTGTACGTTCATCCTCCCTACCGGTGCTGTTATACCGACGCTCGAGGACGTCCATCGGATCACTGGGCTTCCGGTCTTGGGGGAGGCAGTGATTGCGGCCACCCTTGCGGACTACAATGGGCTTTTCCGAGAGCTGATCGGGGAATGGGAGTTCGTGGAGCGATAGCGGACACTGAACTGGATCCCTTTGGGGAGGCTTTCGGGGCAGTATGGCCTCGGTTCCTTTACAAAGCGTTAGAAGGGCGAAGCTGCAGCTAGCTTCGAGAGGAGGCGGGTGATGATCTAGGCGAAAGCGGCGGCCGCATGCCCACAGAGGGCATGGAGGGAGTTGAGGGTGTTCTTTCTTTACTTCTTCGGCCGGGTCCTCTTCTCGACGGCCTCCGATAAGGTTTCTTCTCATTCTCTCCTGCTGATGAGGGACTTGGAGGGCATGGGACGATATGCCTGGGGAGCGGTGATGCTTGCCCATCTATTCGCGAAGCTCTCGAAGAAGGTCAAGAGGGTCGGGGGAAAGAACCTTGGCGGCTTCGCGCCATTTCTTCAGGTATGTGTAAGTGGTAAGTGTCTTCTTCTTGGTTTAGCTCACTTTGATCATGATAATTTACCTCTTGCTTTGCTTGGTCTTTGGGTACGAGCATTTCGCCATCGATCGCCCGACTTTGGCTCCGTTTGATCATGCCCTCCCTTGGGCTATGAGATGGGAACCCCGGGGGTCTTCTCGCTTGCACCGCCTTGCCCACTTTCGAGAGGCCTTCCGCGTCTTGTCGGAGGAAGCGGTATAAGTTTTTCTTCGAACTTCCTTGGCTTGTATTTGGTTTTGTTTTGACTAAGCGCTCTTCCTATCTTTCGATGCTTTTTTAAATGACGTGGAGGCCTTACTCGGAGAGGTTCCCGAGGCTCTGGCGCGATACGTCTGGTTGATCTACTTCAATGAGGTCGTGTTCCATGCGATTAGCCGGGTCATCCGCCAGCTTGGGTATCATCAGTGGGTGCCCGATCCTCTGCCGCGGCGCCCCTCGATTCCGGTGGCTGGGATTCCTCGGGACACGAATCTCCTGAGGAATAACGCTACGTATGTGGCGGGATGGATGGGCCGAAGCGTCTTAGAGGAGCGTCGTCCTGAGGTGACTTCGAGTGACGAATACCTAGCTTGGTATCGTCAGGAGTATGCAGGTATCCTCGAGATGATGGAGGAGGAGATTCCGGATGCCTACGTAAGTTTGGAAACCCTCCTTCTCTTCCTCGTTCTCCTTTGCTTGAATATTTTCTGAATGGTATTTGCTTTTGTAGGTTGAGTTGAATGAGATGGAGAAGAGGCTCAAGACCGCCAATGAGCACCTCCATGCGCGGGCCAGGCAGATAGAGGCGTTGCGGATGCAACGGAGACGCTTGCAGGACCAGGTCCGGGTCCTCGAGGCTCAGGTGGATGCTCTGTCGAGAGCGAGGGCTGATGGCGCTTCTTCTTCTTCCGCCCCTCCACCTTCCATGGTTCCCGAGCGAGAGCTCGAGCTGACGAGGGAGTTAGATGCGGCCCGGAGTGAATTGACGGCCACACGGATGGAGCTGGGCCAGGGGAGGGGTAGTGCTTCTTGAGCTGAGGAGGAGACGGACTGGCTGAGGTCCACGATGGCCTCGAGAGAGGAGGGTTTCATTACCCTAGGCCGTGAGAGGGACTCCCTCCATATGAGGGTGTCGGAGTTGGGGGCTTCAGCGGGCGTCCCTGGAGGTTTGATGGGGGACCTGGTTCGTTCTCTCCAGGCGGCCGGGGATAGGGACCGAGAGGCGCTCAGGGCATCAGAGGTGAGGGCACGGGAGTTGGAGGAGAGGTTGAGGGCCGCCGAGGATCGGTCTAGGGGGACAGAGAGTCGCCTCCGACAGAGATTGGAGAGGAGAGATAGAGATATGTAGCAAGTCCGTCTTTGGGAGGTGACTATGAGGGGGAAATTGGTTGGAGGGGGCTTTATGAACGAGGCAGACCTCGACATTCTTCCGCTTGAGCCTGACCATTCTCTCTCGGCTTCCTTGGCTACTGGGGCCACCTTCAGCCGTGCTTCTCGTCCTTCAGCGTCTCGGAGTCGTGGGATATATGCGAGGGCTGCGTCTTCAGTTCGAGAGACTCCTGCCGCTCCTGACGCTCCAGAGGTTCAGTCCTCTCCTCGGCCATCGCTCCCTTCTCAGCCAAGCCAGGATGTTCCTCCTACTCAGCCTCCAGTGGATGACGATACGCCGAGGTATAGCTTCTTTGTGTCTTGGTTTTAGGTAGAAGAATGGTATATGTGAGAGGAATTCATGCTTTTCTTCTTTTGTTTTGACTCAGGTGATTATTTCAGTGAAGTATAGCTCAAGACTTTGGGGTTTTGGAGCTCTTGGAGGAAAAAGATTCTTTTTTACGCTCTCTTAAGTTTAGAAAAACAATCTATGTTTATGGTTTTGGTGGGACAATTTAATTTCTAGTTTGTATGCATGGTATAGAATAATTTGCATGGATGTTTAGGTATTTAAAGAGCTTCCTTTATTTAGACAAACGCGTATTTCTTGGATGGGTGATTTTGGTGTTTTTATATGTTTAATTCATGGATGGGTGTAGGGTTTTGATATATAATTGTTTTAGCATGGTATCTATACAGGCTTTGTGTATGAATATGTGTATGAAACGTGTGCATGCAGGTTTTGGGAAGAATTGATCTCAATAGGTAAAGAAGTGTTGAAGAGTTGATTGGACATGGACTGACATAACTGAAATAGGTGCAGGCAAGGGGCAGCTAGTGTAAACTAGCCGCCCAGTGAGGGGCGGCTAGTTGTGCTTAGCCGCCCCCTGCCTGGGGCATCCTCACCTGAAACAAAGGGCAGGGGCGGCTAGTCGAGTTTAGCCGCCCCCTGCCTGGGGCAATTTGGTTCTGCTGCTCCTGTCTGCTGCTGCCGCTGAAAGTCTTTGTGACCATTTCAACCTTCGGGGCCTATAAAAACATTCCTTCCATGGACCAAGTGTTAAATCTGTCCGGATTGTGCCCCTGCACTGACTTTCGAGCTCTTTCTTGCTTGAATTGTCAAGGGCTACAATCCATCTTAAGGTGAAATGGAAAAGATAATGCGAGAAAGTAAAGTGCGGGACACCATGCTTTAGTATGCAAGGAAGGGATTCCAAGTGTGTGAGAAAAACTCTTAAGTGTGTGTAAAGGTGGGACAATTTCTTCTCAGGCATGTGCGGTAAGGGCACGAAATGAGTGGGGACAATTTTAATATTTAGGTACGGGGGGTCAACTTTAATATTCCAAGAAAATCGAACGCCAAGGTGTTTTGGAAAAGGAAAATGCAAGCTTATGCGTAAGTGTAGTTGGCGTAAGGGGGCATTTTAGTTTTTCAATGGTTTCTTACGTGAGAGGGTAACATTCTCGACTTTCTGAAGTAAAAGATGTCATCAAGTCCCTGTGGAGGAGCCCTTGCGGTCACCCATGTCCAAACCAGGATTGTATTTGAACGGTATAAGCTTTAGGTGACGATTTTCTAGGTTCATGGTTTTCAAATGCTTAATCGTATTATTCTAAACATGCTGAAAAATCCATGAGTGTACCAAGAGTCGAGTCAAATAAGCTTCTCTTGGATAGGCAAGTTTCTAAGTGAACTCAAGTGAGTGTGTGTAGTTGTAAATCTGGACATGATCTACCTTTGGTCGAAATTTCACCTTTCCCGGCAGACGTAGTTCAATTTAGAATCCCATTGCGAGAAAAAAAACGGGGGGGGGAATGGGGTAAGAGTAATATCTTCCTTTCGGGCAATATTTTAGAATTGTCCCAGTCTAGCACATGTCTTACTTTCTAGGTCCCTCTGGCTTTCTTCTTTTTACCACTTCTTTATTTTGGATGGAAAGTACAGTCCGTTGTTTGGACCTGTACTGGTATAGCCATTGTCTAGCATATACCGTGCGTAAAGGCGTGAAAGCCTGCTAAAATAGAGAGTTTAACCCATTCAATTGGGTGTCATTTTTCTTTTGTTGGCCTCTCATTGCCTGATTTTTTTTATTTGAGGGGGGGGCTCTTCTGTTTTTCACCCCGATTCTTTTCATGCTTCCCCTCTAGAAGTGTTTGTATAGTGCCAGAGCCAGTTTTGGGACATATGCTAGGTCCGGGTAACTCCTCATTTTGACCTAGGGTTAATACGAGTGGGGTGGAAATAAGGGATGTTTTGCTTTGGGGGTTTTAAATTGTCCCAGTCTACAGGGTAGGCAATTTCTCTTCTTTCAGGTGAATCTAGTCCAGTTATACGTGTGTGAAGGAAACGGCATGATTTGGCGGAGATGTGTTCAAATAGATACGAGTTTATCTTTGAGAGTCTTATAATTCTATCATCAAGTACTAAACGCTGGAAATCGCGGGAAGGAAGAATAATAGTTCTTAAGTACTGAAAGGTATTCATGCATGGAATTTCTTTAGATAAAGTGCATTCCACGAACCTGGAACCTCGACTCCTTCGGCATCTACCAAGCGGTAGGCATTCCCGGAATAGGCATGGGTGATCACATAGGGTCCCTCCCATGTGGGTTGCCTTCCCTCTTGGGTGAGGCTGTCTTGATGGCATGATTTGCTTAAGTACTAGTTCCCCGATTTCAAATTTTCTTTTTATTACCTTCTTTTCAAATGCCCTTGCCACCCTTCTTTGGTAGGCCTGGGCATGGTCTGCCGCTCTTAATCTTTTCTCGTCTAGTAGTTTGAGGCATAGTAGTAGTGCCTCTCTCCTTTCCTCAATTTGGAGGTCTTCTTCTAGTACTATTCTTAAGGATGGGACGAGGATTTCGTAAGGTACTACTGCTTCGGCCCCAAACGTGAGTGAATAGGGGGTTTGATCAGTGGGTGTCCTAATGGAGGTCCGGTATGCCCAGAGGGCGTCTACCAATTTATCAGGACAATCGGTAGCCTTATGGGTTTCTACCGTCTTCTTTATAATTTTGAGCAAGGTTTTGTTGGTGGCCTCTGCTTGTCCGTTTCCCTGTGGATAATATGGCGTGGAATGACGAAGTTCTATATGATGTTTATTGCATAGGTCTTGAAATTCTTGGGAGATGAACTGGGGACCATTGTCAGTTATAATCGCTTTGGGGGTACCGAACCGTCCAAGGATGTGAGTGCGGACAAAACGAGCCAGGGTAGAGCTTTTAATTACTACATAGGACTCGGCTTCAGCCCATTTGGTAAAGTATTCTGTGGCGGTGAAGATGAAGGCTTTTTGGGTGCTGTTTTCTATAGTGTCCCGGAATGGTCCTATCACATCTAATGCCCACATAGAGAAGGGCCAAGGTGAAGTCCTGGGATGTAAAGACGATGCTGGTGTGTGTATCTTGTTGGCATGGGTTTGGCATTGGATGCAACGTTTAACGTACTTGTTGCAGTCCCCTTCAAGCGTGGGCCAATAGTAGCCCATTCTTAGTACCTTTTTCGCTAGCATCTGGGCGTTGCCGTGCTCTCCGCATACTCCGGAGTGAGCTTCATCTACAATGGTATATGCTTCTTCGTCGTCCAAGCACCTAAGTAGTTCCCCATTGAAGGAGGCTCGAAGAGTATCCCCCCTCGGAGGCAGTACTTGACCGCCACCCTTTTGACTATTTTTTGGTCGTTGCTAGTAGCGTAGCTTGGGAATGAACCGTTTTTAAGGTAATTTTTTATGTCAAAGTACCAGGGATTTCCGTCGTTGATATCCCCTAGTTCAAGGGTTAGGATTTCCGTGGTACTAGCATTTTTGTTGGTTTGGTTCATTTTAAGGGGATCTCGAGTTTTATAGTCACAGAATTCGGTGGCAGGTGCTTCCAGTCTTTGGATAGTGACTGTTTCAGATGTTCTAGACAAGGGGAAGGTGAGCGATGAGGCTAAAGAGGCTAGAGAATCTGCAAGAATATTGCCAGTCCGGGGTATGAAAATGTGAGTAACCTCACGGAATTGTTTTAGCAGGACTATGGCTAGTTCTCTGTACGACTTTAGTTTTGGGTCTCTAGTCTGATATTTTTTAAGAGTTTGGCAGATCACTAAGAGGGAGTCCCCAATGAAGTCTAAATTTTTAGCTCCTAGGGCTAGGGCCGACTTCAAACCTGCTATCAGGGCCTCGTATTCGGCAATATTGTTGGTGGCTTTAAACGTAAGCTGAAACGCTCATGGGATAATGACGCCTTCGGGGGAGAATAGCCCTATTCCTATTCCCTTCCCCTTTTGGTTGACCGCTCCGTCGAAGTATAGCGTCCACGTCTCTCTATTCTTTTCTTCAATAAGCGCAAATATTTCTTCGTCCGGGAAGTCAGTTTTCACTGGTTCGTAATCGGAGAGGGGTAGTTGAGCGAGGTGGTCAGCAATGGCTTGCCCTTTGATGGATTTCTGAGTGGCGTACGTGACGTCAAACTCGTTTAACTGTACTTGCCATCGGGCTAAGCGTCCAGTTAATACGGCTTTCTCGAATAGGAACCTTACTGGGTCCATTTTGGCAAAGTATTTGACTTTGTGGGCAAGAAAGTAATGTCGCAACTTTTGGGAAGCCCATACTAATGCTAGACAAGTCTTTTCTGTAGGAGGGTAGGCTTTTTGTATTCAATCAGGGTTTTATTCAAGTAGTAAATGGCCTTTTCCTTTCTTCCCATGTCGTCGTGTTGTGCAAGCACTGCACAAATGGCTTCCTTAGTTGCAGCTATATAGAGGAGTAGGGGTCGTCCGGGCACTGGAGCCGAAAGGACTAGGGGATTAAGAAGGTATTGTTTTAAATTATCAAAGGCCTTCTGGCATTCACTATCCCAATTAAACCTAACTCCCCCTTTCAATAGTTTGTAAAAGGGGCGACATCTTTCAGCCTGTTGCGAAATAAATCTCCTAATAAATTGCAACCTTCCTACGAGCCCCCTCAATTCTTTTAGGTTCTTAGGTGGGAGCATTTGGGCTATGACTTTTGTATTTTTGAGCCGAAAGGCATCACCATGTAGCAGTAAGTTCCCCAGGGTGTGTTAAAGGAAGTATTTTCTTGGTCTTTTTCTGCCAGTCGGATCTGGTTGTATCCAGAAAAGCCATCCATGAACGAGAGCATCTCATACCCTACCGTGTTGTCGACAAGGAGGTCAATATGTGGGAGTGGGAAGTCATCTTTTGGGCACGCTCGATTGAGGTCCCTGAAGTCGATGCATATCCGGATCTTCCCATCCTTCTTGGACACTAGAACGATATTTGCTACCCACTTAGGGTATAAGACTACCCGGATAAATTTAGCATGGTGGAGTTTGTCTACCTCATCTTTGATTTTTAAAGCTACCTCGGGATGAAGGCGTCTCAGTTTTTGTTTTACTGGTTTTGCGTTTGGTTCTAAAATTAACTGATGTTCGACTAACGAGGTATCGAGTCCAGGCATGTCCTTGTAAGACCATGCAAAGACGTCTTTATACTCATGTAATATTTTAACCATGCCCTCTCTCTCATCGTGATTTAGTCCTGCGCTAATTGAAATGATTTTGGGGTCAGCTTTTGTCCCTAGGTTCAGCTCCTCTATTTTCTCGTCTGCTTCTTCTGTCTTTTCATCGAACCTTTGAAGGCTCTGCTTGAATTCTTTAGATAGGTCCTCTTTTTCTTCATCGTCCTCTTCACAGATTTCGAAGACCCCTAGACCATCATCTAGGTTCTCTATGTTATCTAGGTCTGGTTCTTCTATAACTGCTATTGATTCAAATTTTTCTAAACCTACTATGGCCCTACTATACACTTCTAAGTTGCTAATGATCTGGTCAGGTATTTGACTCCTAGTAGGTTTGACTGTTTTGGACGAGGCGCTAGGGTTGGGATTTTCAGCTTGACTGCTAGATGATGTAGTTTATTCAGGAGATCAGAGTCATCGCTAAAGGGGTGCCATGCCGGGGTGAAGTCATCATTGTCGAACAGGGATCCAAGGGTTTTGGTTTCCATTTTTCATTTTTTTTTTTGAATAGAAAAGACACTTATTATTTACAAACTACTGGATTGGTGGAAGTGTTTCAACTGACTTTCCTCCAGTAGCTGGCGCTCCTTTGTTGCGATGCTTGAGCACTGCGAGAAAAGGAGGCTGGGTCAGCTAAAGTTTTATCGACTGGTGGTGAGTGTGTGTTTAGGTGTTTATCAGGGTGTGGGAATAGCCATTATAGGGAGCTAGAGAGATAGTCTGGCTCTCTTTCCTGGATAGGGTCCAGGGGGTAGGAGTATATGATCTCTTTGGCGGGCTCTATGATTATTCCTCTTATGAAATGTTCGTACAACCTCCAATCGCATCTTTCCTTTTGTTTAGGGCGATGCTTGGATGTGCCGATGCCCCTTTATCCAGCCATGCTGGGAGTTCGATGGGGTCCAAAATCCCATTTTGTTGTCCCAAGGTTCCCCCGGGAAGATAACCCGTGGCCCCCATTATATGCCAACTAGGGTTCTTAAGTCTAGGGTGGCTTATCTCTGTGGTAACGGAGAGAGTGTTCCGAAGATTTAGCCAATTGGCTGGGAAATCTAAGATGTGGATGGTGGCCTCTGTGGGTTTTGAGTTACTGGTTTTTACAACGATGGTTTCATTATCAGCGAACCTTGATTTAGGTCCCTTGATCGCATCCCCTTGTATTTTGATTATCCGACCTCCCAAGGGGAATTTCAAGCATTGGTGTAGGGGAGAGGAGACCCCTTTTATGGATGCTAGCCATTTGCGTCCTAGGATCATATTATAATCTGAATCCATTTCTAGGACGTAAGCTTTAGTGCTAGTTTCTAGCGGACCTACTTTTAATCGGAAGTCTTTAAAGCCTAGAACCGGATGAACCGTTTTGTCATAGGCGAATATACGGGTGTCCGTTTCGAAGAGTGTGGTTATGCATCCATCAATGTGCTCGAAGGTTTGTAGCGACATGAGGTTTACCCCTGCTCCGCTGTCAATTAGAACATTATCCACCGAGTATCCTTCGAGGTTAATTGTTATACATAGGGTGGAGGTGCTAATGGCCTCATCATGGACCTCTTCTTTAGGTCTAAAGGTTATGATGGGTCCCAGTCCTGCGGTGGCTAGAGCTATTGGTACGCCTAGGGTAGAGATTTGTGGGTCAACTTGGATTCTCTCCAGGAATACTCATAGAGCTTGCTGGTGGTGTTCTGAGGTTTCGATTAGCTCTAAAATGGAAATCTTTGCGGGTATTTTTTGGAGTTGGTGTAGGATGTCGATCTTATCTCCGGTGCGGGGTTCCTCGGTTTCTGTTTCAGGCAGGGGGTGTCTATAAGAGGGGACAGTGTTGAAAATAATGCCTGCCCTAGTGGTATGGTGGTTCAGAGCGTCAATGGTGGTTTGGGGTTTTGTTTTGATAGGTATAGGCCTTCGTTAATTGGTGAAGGGGATAATGGTTGGAGTTTTTTAGGGAGGGAGAGCTTTGTGTGTCTGGGGAGAATGGGGGAGGGGACTGGTAGGATGGGGGAAGAGGCTGGTAAGATTAAGCCACCTGGGATGATTCTGGGTGATTCTTCGTGGTCAGCGGCTTTTATGGTGTAGATGCTTTCATAGCTTAGGCAGTCTAGTTCTTCCAAGGAAGCCCTTGTGGTTGACCTTGGGTCTTGAGTTGTGGCTTTTACAGGGCTGGGGGTCTCTGGGGCTGGCTTGACTTCTAGGGCTTTTGTAGCTAGGTTGTTTTTGAGTCCCCTGATGGTGGCCCAGTCTAAGCGCCTCTCTTCATCAAGGTTGTAGACAATGTCTCGAAACGAGGAGCATTGTTCGATGGTGTGGCCGTGATGTCGATGATACTGACAAAAGCGGGTAGGGTCCGCGCCGATAGGCGAAGGTCTAGCCATGAGTAAGGAAATGCCATTGACCTTTAATAAGGCTCTGAATATGTTCCCTAGGGTTTCTAGAAGGGGAGGATAGCTATCTCTTCTGCTTGACCATCTTGGGCCGTAGAAAGAGGAAGGTGCAGCCTTATCACGGGGGGTGCGCGCAGGTTCTCCAGGGGTCATGCCTTGCATTCTTGGGGGGATAGATAGAAGGGTCTCCTGTTTTGGTCCTGGTTTCGGATTGAGGGGGCCTGAATTGGGGAATCATGGGTTACGGGGTTTTGTTGTATCGGCACGGGGACGGGTACTGATCGAGAAGTGAAGTTTTGGTTGACTGGCCGAGGCGGCTCATACCCGGATGAACCGGACGTGTACTGTCTCGGAGCCGTTCCTCGATCAGGAACTTGTGCTCCGTTCGGGTAGAGTGCCGATACTTGTGTAATAATCCCCTCTACCGTGGGGGTTTGTGCCTTACGAGGCAGTTGTCCAACCCTATTGCTGATAGGTGGGGAATGGGTTTGGATTACTGGGGCTGCACAACGGGAAATCATGTTGTGGCGGTCAATTAGAAATTGATACGTAGTACAGTCACCGTACGAAAGGCTCGTACGAAGTTCTGGACTCAGGCTCTATAACATCACGTCAATTTCTTGACATTCTGTGAGTTGCAGGCCGGTTCGGTGGACAAGTGTGCGCCACCGAGACACGTATTGTTCAAATTCCTCCCTAGGCCTCATTCTCTCTATGGTTAAATCCGAAATAGAGGGGGTTCTAATCCTCTGATAACTGTAGCGGCCCAAGAATTTCTCGCTTACAGCCGAGAAATTCGACAAGTGATCTACAGGTAGGGTGGAGAACCATTGTAGTGTTTCTCCTTCCAATGATTTCTGGAAGAGGAAGACTAGCAGAGGTTGATTATCTAGAAACGGGCGTGTGTCTAGATAAAAGGCAGTTAAATGAATGTGGATTTTGGGGATTTTGAATCCCTCCGGTAGGTGGACTGACGGGATTTGTCTCAGGTTATGTAGAGACATGTGTTTGGGGGCTGAGGGACCAGTCTCGGAGAGGATTCTCCGGATGGTTTCATCCAGTGTTTCTCCCCTGGGAGGGCTGCCTAGCGGTCCCGGGTTTTGGGTGGCCTGGTAAGGGCCTGGGGTGGAAACGGCTAGGAATATCTTTGTGGGGGAAAGGGGGGTGAACGAAAAGATGCTCGGGTTGACCGAGTGACTAGGCATGAATGGGGTCTTGGGAATGGCCTTAGGGGTTTCGACAGGGGCCTCCTATCTTAGGGTTTTGACCTGGCGGTAGTCGGCGAGGTCATGAAACATGTCCTCTACGGATTGGTATCCTAGACATGCCATCTTTTCCTCTAGATGGGTCAGAATTGCGTGGCCTGACCCTCTTGGCGGATTCTTTCCTCTAGTATCTCCTCCTCTACGCGGGATTCCATGATGTGTGTGAAATGTTTTAAGGGAATGAATGCAGATATAAAGCAGTAAATAAAGCGGTAAAGGATTGCGCAGCGGTGTGCGGCTTACAAAGCAGTAAAGGATTGCGCAGCAGTGTGCGGCTTACAAAGCAGTAAAGGATTGCGCAGTGGTGTGCGGCTTACAAAGCAGTAAATGATGCTGTGATGTGAATTAGAGGAGGAACCGATTCGAGGGGTGGGAAACTCTAACCTTCCTAGAGGGTTGATAGCATTCTAGTCAAGCTTGTAAAAGGGGGCAGAAGAGGATTACCTTTCGGTTTTTTTCACGAGGGGGGTCCCACCGTGATCACCAGATTTGTCAGTGTCGTCGGGAAGGCCTCCGAATGGCCGCGTTTGTGTTGTCGGTGCTTTCAGAAAGGGTCCCGGCGGTGCGCGGGTGCGCGTGCGTGTGTGGGGGTTCTTCAGGAATTCGGATCGGATGCGAGCCCTGGCGGGCTCGGTCGGATCGTCTTCTCGGAAGGGTGAGGGGTGTCGTTCCTGGTTTAGGCGCCCAATAGCGGCTCAAGAGGATTCAAAGGTTTGTGTGATCGCCACCTGCTTTTTTTAAAAGCAGGAAAAGGGGTGGGGTTGGATTTGATCGCCTACGTGGGGAGTTTGTGGGGTCTCCGCTCTGAGACACGGATATACCGTACACAGAGGTGAAAAACAGGTAATCCTATTCTGCTTCCGTGGCTTGACTAAAGGAGTCTTGGGACATAGGGGGTGTAAGTGGGATGTGTATATGGGGGAGGGGGCGGCTTGTAGGTTTGAGCCGTCTGGTCAGGGGTGGCTAGCAGGGTTTAGCCGTCCGGGGCCTGGTCTAGTTTGGGCAGGACTTCGGTAGGAAATGGGTTTGGTTTTGGACAGGGGCTAAGCTAGGTTTAGCCCGGGTTTCTGGAGGGTGGGATGAGAGGGTATTTTATGTAGGGAAATGGGTATTTCTCTCACAAAAGGGGCTCTCTCTCTCTCTCTCTCTTGGGATTTCTAGTGGGGAAAGGGAATGTGGATTGTGGGATGTTGGTGTTGAATGGTTGTTTTGAATTGGTGATGTTGTTGATTAAAGGCCTGGGACCTCCTCTATTTATAGTAAAAGAGAGGCAGGGGAATGTCCAGGGGGTAATAGAGTGGGTTGGCTTCGATTAGACCCCTCATTAATTCTCTGGTTCTTCTGTCAGAGACCAGTGAAAGGCGGCTAGTGCTAACTAGCCGCCCAGGATGGGGCGGCTACTTCCTGGTAGCCGCCCCTATCATAACCTGCCAAACGTCCCATCTCTGACATGCGGTGGCTTGGGTCGGTTACTTGGGTTGATCCGACCAAGGTTGGGCGGCTAAAGGTCATGACCTGCCGCAATGATCATCATTTAATATTGCTTTATGTCCCATCCAGGGGACTGGTCCAAAGTTGGTCGGGGGGGCGGCTAGTTAGGTCTAGCCGCCCCTTGCCAGGTACTCAGGTTTTTTTGGGTTTTAGGGTTTTTCCTAGGTGGGGTTCTGGTTTGGGCCAAGGTCTGGTTTAGGGTAGGGTTTTTAGGGTTAGGGTTTTAGGTCAGGGCTTGGGGCTAGGTTTAGGGTTTAGGCTTAGGTCCGGGGCTAGGGTTAGGGTTCAGTCTTAGGTCTGGGGCTAGGGTTAGGGTTTAGGTTTAGGTCCGGGGCTAGGATTAGGGTTTTAGGTTTAGGTCCGGGGCTAGGTTTAGGGTTTCTGGTTTGGGTCCAGGGCTAGGGTTAAGGTTTCCGGTTTAGGTCCGGGGCTAGGGTTAGGGTTTCCGATTTCCTGAACTTTGGTTCTCCACTAGATGTCCAAATGTGGGATATTTTCGTGTGTTACTTGAAATATTTTCTGTCTCTCTGGACGGTCAAAGTTGGGGTATCTACAGTGGCGTCCTTCGATTCCCGTGGCTGGAATTCCTCGGGATACGAATCTCCCAAGGAACTACGCAACGTACGTGGTGGGATGGATGAGCAGGGGTGCCTTGGTGGAGCGCCATCCCGAGGTGACCAGTAGCGAGGAGTACTTGGCCTGGTACCGCCAGGAGTATGCCGGCATCCTTGGGACTATGGAGGAGGAGATCCCAGATGCCTATGTAACCCTTTCTCCTTTTTTTCTTTTCTTTTCTTTCTTCTCCTTAAGTATTTTTCTGAGTGGTGTCTCTTTGTTGGTTGAGTTGAATGAGCTGGAGAAGAAGCTTCAGATGGCCAACGAGCACCTCTGAGCGCGTGGTGGGCAAGTGGAGCATTTGAGGGCTTAGAGGCATTGGTTGCAGGACCAGGTTCGGGTCCTCGAGGCTCATGTGGATGCTCTGTCGAGAGCTAGGGCCGTTGGTGCCTCTTCTTCTTCTGCTCCCCCTCCATCCATGATTTCCGAGCGAGAGCTCGAGTTAACGAGGGAACTGGATGTGGCTCGGAGTGAGTTGGCGGCCACGAGGATGGAGCTTGGCCAGAGAGGCAGGGCTGCACGTGCTGAGGAGGAAATGGGACGGCTGAGGTCCACGATGGTATTGAGAGAAGAGGAGTTCATCACCCTGGGCTGTTAGAGGGACTCCCTCCAGATGAGGGCGTCGGAGTTGGAGGCGTCGGCGGGTGTTCTCGGGGGTTTGATGGGGGATTTGATTCGCTCCCTTTAGGCTGCTGGAGATAGGGACCGAGATGTGCTCCAATCGAGTAAGGATAGGCTCAGGACCGCAGAGGCGAGGTCACGGGAAAGGTCCAATTAAAAAAACTATTTTACAAAAATAAAAGGTGAGGGGGGAATGGGGTAAGAGTAGTATCTACCTTTTGGGCAATATTTAGAATTGTCCCAGTCTAGCATATGTCTTACTTTCTAGGTCCCTCTGGCTTTCTTCTTTTTACCACTTCTTTATTTTGGGTGGAAAGTACAACCCGCTTGTTCGGATCTGTACTAGTATAGCCGTTGTTTAGCATATGTTGTGCGTAAAGGTGTGAAAGTTTGCTAAAGTAGAGAGTTTAACCCGTTCACTTGGGTGTTATTTTGCTTTTGTTGGTCTCTCATTGCCTGATTTTTTTTATTTGAGGGGGGCTCTTCTATTTTTCACCCCGATTATTTTCGTGCTTCCCCTCTAGAAGTGTTTGTATAGTGCCAGAGCCAGTTTTGGGACATATGCTAGGCCCAGGCAATTCCTCATCGTGAACCTTGGGTTAATACGAGTAGTGGTGGAAATAAGGGAGGGATGCTTTGGGGTTTTAAAATTGTCCCAGTCTACAGGGTAGGCAATTTCTCTTCTATCAAGTAAACCAATTCTTAAGTCATACGTGTGTGAAGGAAGCGGCATGATTGGCGGATATGAGTTTAAATAACTACAAGTTTATCTTTGGGAGTCTTATATTTCTATCATCAAGTGCTAAACGCTAGAAATTGCAGGAAGGAAGAATAATATTTCTCAAGTATTGAAATTTTTACGCATGGAATTTCTTCAGATAAAGTGCATTCTACAAACCTGAAACCTCGATTCCCTCGGCGTCTACCAAGCGGTAGGCATTTCCGGAGTAGGCATGGGTGATCACATAGGGTCCTTCCCATGTGGGCTGCAGCTTTCATCTTGGGTGGGGCTGCCTTGATGGCATGATGTGCTTGAGTACCAACTCCCCGATTTTGAATTTCCTTTCTATTGCTTTCTTTTCGAATGCTCTTGCCACCCTTCTTTGGTAGGCCTGGACGTGATCCACTGCTCTTTAATCTTTTCTCGTCTAGTAGTTCGAGGCGTAGTAATAGAGCCTCCCTTGTTTCTTTGATTTGTAGGTCTTCGTCTAATATTATTCTTAAGGATGGAATGAGAATTTCCTAGGGTACTACTGCTTCTACCCCAAATATAAGTGAATATGGAGTTTGGCCAGTGAGTGTTCTGATAGAGGTTCAGTATGCCCAGAGGGCATCTACCAATTTATCGGGCCAATCAGTAGCATTGTGGATTTCTACTGTCTTTTTTATGATTCTGAGCAAGGTTTTATTGGTAGATTTTTCTTGTCCATTTCCCTGGGGGTAATACGGCGTGGAATGATGAAGCTCTATGTGATGTTTATTGCACAAGTCTTGAAACTCTTGGGAGATGAATTGGGGGCCATTATCTGTTATGATCGTTTTGGGGGTGCCAAACCGTGCAAGGATATGAATGCGAACGAAGCAGGCTAGGTGGAGCTTTTGATTAATTAGTACGTAGGATTCGGCTTCAGCCCATTTGATAAAGTACTATGTGGCAGTGAGAATAAAAGCTTTTTGAGTGGTGTATTCTTCAGTGTCCCAGAATGGTCCTATTATATCTAGCGCCCATTTAGAAAAGGGCCATGGTGAAGTCATGGGGTGTAAGGAAAATGCTGGTGTGCATGTATTTTGTTGCTATCCTTTTAACTATTTTTTAGTCGTTGCTAATGGCATATCCTGGGAATGAACCGTCTTTGAGATAATTTTTTATGTCAAAGTACCACGGGTTTCCGTCATCCATATCTTCCAAATCTAGAGCTAGGATCTTGGTGGCACAAGTGACTTCGTCCGCTTGGTTTTGTTGTTTCAAAAGGTTTCGAGTTTCACAGTCTTGAAGTTCAGTGCAGGTGTTTCTAGTTTCTGGATAGTGACGGTTTCGGCTGCCCTAGATATGGGGAAGGTAAGTGATGAAGTTAATGAGGCTAGAGAATCCGCAAGAATGTTGCATGTCTGAGGTATAAAAATATGAGTGACTTTATGGAATTATTTTAACAGGATTATGGCCAATTCTCTATATGGCTTTAGTTTGGGGTCTCTAGTTTGGTATTTCTTCAGAGTTTGGTGGATCACTAAGAGGGAGTCCCCAATGATGTCTAGATTTTTTACTCCTAGGGCCAGAGCTGCCTTCAGACCTGCTATCAAGGCTTCATATTCAGCAATATTGTTGGTGGCTTTGAACGTAAGCTGGAACACTCATGGGATAAGAACGCCCTCGGGGGAGATCAATGCTATTCCTATTCCCTTCCCTTGTTAATTGACTGCTCTGTCAAAGTATAGTGTCCAAGTCTTCTTATCTTTCTCTTCGATAAGCGCAAATATTTCTTCGTCCGGGAGTCAGTTTTCACTGGTCTGTAATCAAGGAGAGGGAGTTGAGCGAGGTGGTCAGCGATAGCTTGACCTTTGACGGACTTTTGGGTAGCGTATGTGATGTCAAACTCATTTAACTGTACTTGCCATTGGGCCAAGCGACCAGTTAATACGCTTTCTCGAACAGGAACCTTACTGGGTCCATTTTGGCAAAGTATTTGACTTTCTGGGCAAGGAAGTAATGGCGCAATTTTTGGGAAGCCCACACTAATACTAAGCAAGTTTTTCAGTGGGAGGGTAGGCTTTCGCATACTCAACTAGTGTTTCACTTAGGTAGTAGATAGCCTTTTCCTTCCTTCCTATATCATCGTGTTGCGCAAGTACTGCACCGATGGCTTCCTTGGTTGCAGCTACATAGAGGAGCAGGGGTCGTCCAGGTACCGGTGCTGATAGGATTGGGGGATTAAGAAGGTACTTCTTTAAGCTATCGAAGGCCTTTTGGCATTCGCTATCCCAGTTAAATTTAACTCCTCCTTTTAATAGTTTGTAAAAGGGGCTACATCTTTCGGCATGCTGTGAGATAAACCTTCTGATGAACTGCAGCCGTCCGATGAGTCCTCCCAATTCCTTCAGGTTCTTGGGTGGGGGCATTTGGGTGATGGCCTTTGCCTTGGTTGGATCTACTTCGATTCCCCTTTTGCTTACTATGAATCCCAAGAGTTTTCCTGAAGAGACACCGAAGCGACACTTCTTTGGATTCATATTAAGTGAAAATTCTCTGCATCTGTGCAACACTTGCTTAAGTGTATCTGCATGCCCTATTCGAGTCCTAGACTTAACTAGGATGTCATCTACATAAACTTCTACTAGCTTGTGCATCATATCATGAAATATTGAAGTCATAGCTCTTTGGTATGTTGCACCTACATTTTTAAGTCCGAAAGGCTTTACTACATAGAAGTAAGTCCCCCAGGGTGTGGTGAAGGAAGTCTTTTCCTGGTCTTTTTCTGCCAATGTAATTTGACTGTATCTGAAAAAGCCATCCATGAAAGAAAGCATCTCATAGCCTGTCGTGTTATCGATGAGGAGATCAATATGTCGGAGTGGGAAGTCATCTTTTGGGCACGCTCGATTGAGGTCCCTGAAGTTGTTGCATACCCAGATCTTGCCATCTTTCTTGGATATCGGAACGATATTAGCTACCCATTTTGGGTACAAGACTACCCGGATAAATTTAGCCTGGTGAAGCTTGTCCACCTCATCTTTAATTTAAAGCTACCTCAGGATGAAGGCGCCTTAACTTTTGTTTTACCGGTTTGGCATTAGGCTCTAGAATTAATCGGTGCTCAACTAAAGGGTGTCAAGTCCGTGCATATCTTTGTAAGACCATGCAAATACGTTATTATACTCACGTAGTATTTTAACTAGGCATTCTCTCTCGTCGTGTTTCAGCTCCGCACTAATTAAAATGATTTTGGGGTCAGCCTTAGTCCCCAGGTTCAGCTCCTCTACCATCTCATCCGCTTCTTCTGTCTTTTCATCGAATCTCTGAAGGCTCTGCTCAAATTCCTCGGATATGTCTTCTTCTTCCCCGTCGTTTTCATAACAGATTTCGAAGACTCTCAGACCATCATCTAAGTTTTCTATATTATCGAGGTTAGGTTCTTCTATGACTGCTATCAATTCAAATCTTTCTAGGCCTAAAATAGCCCCGTTATACCTTTTATGCTATTAAAGACTTGGTCAGGTATCTAACTTCTAGTAGGTTTGTCCGCTCTGGATGTGGCATCCGGGTTAGGATCTTTGGTTTGACTAGCTAGACATTGTAGCTTATTTAGGAGATCAGAGTCATTACTGAAAGCGTGCCATGCTAGGGTGAAGTCTTCTTCGTCGAACAGGGACCCTAGGGTCTTGGTTTCCATCCTAAAGTTGATTTTTTTTGTTTATTGTTTTGGTTTTTTTTGAAAAATAAAAAGACACTTATTATTTACAACCTACTGGATTGGCCCAAGCGTCTCAACCGACCTTCCTCCAACAGCTGGCGCTCCTTTGTTGCGATGCTTGAGCACTGCGAGGAAAGAGCGCTTGGTCAACTGGGATTACATCGTTTGGTGGTGAGTGTGTGCTTAAATATTCATCATGGTGTGGGAATAACCAGTCAAGGTAGCCTGATAGATAATCTAGCTCTCTTTCCTGGACAGGGTCGAAGGGGTGGGGGTGTGCGGCTTCTTCAGCCTGTTCCGTGACTATCTCCTTAACAAAATGTTCATATAACTCCCAATCACATTTTCTCTTTAATTTAGTGCGGTGTTTGGGAGAGCCAAGGTCTCTCTCATCTAACTAGGGCGGGAGCTCGATGGGTTCCAAGATCCCATCATTTAGTCCCAAAGCCCTTCCCGGGATGTGGCCCATGATCTTCATTATATGACAGCCGAGATTTTTATTTTTAGGGTGGCTTGTCTTTGTAGTATTGGGGGAAGGATCTTGGAGATCCAGCCAATTGGCCGGGAAGTCTAGGATGTGGATGGTGGTTTCCATGGGTTTTGGGTTGGTGGTTTTTATGGCGATGGTCTTATTGTCAGTGAACCTGGCTTTGGGTCCTTTGACCGCATCTCATCGTATTTTGATTATTTGATTCCCCAGGGAGAATTTCAAACACTGGTGTAGGGAGAAAGCGACTTCTTTGATAGAAGCCAACCATTTGCGCCCTAAAATCATATTATAATCTTAATCCATTTTTAGGACATATGCTTCCATGCTAGTTTCTATGGATCCAAGCTTTTAAAACCAAGAACCGGACGAGTTGTTTTGTCATAGGCAAATATACGGGTGTCCGTTTCGAGGAGCGTTGTTATGTGCCCGTCGATGTGTTCGAAGGTGTGTAGTGACATGAGGTTACCCCTGTGCCAGTGTCAATTAGAACTTTATCTACTGGATACCTCTCGAGGTCAACTGTTATGCACAGGGTGGAGGTGTTGATGACTTTATCATGGATTTCTTCTTTGGGTCTAAAGATTATCATTGGTCCTAGTCCCGCAGAAGCCAAAGCTATCAGCACACTTAGGGTTGAGATTTGTGGGTCAACTTGGACTCTTTTCAGAAATATTCTTAGGGCATGTTGGTGATGTTCTGAGGTTTTGATCAGCTCTAAGATAGAAATTTTTGTGGGGATTCTTCGGTGTTGGTCGAGGATATCGATCCTATCCCCGACATTGGGCTCCTCAATTTCTGTTTCTGGTACGGGACGCCTATAAGAGGGGACAGCATTGAAGATTCTTCCTGCCCTAGTAGTGTGATGGTTCAAGGTGTCGATCGTGGTTCAGGGATGTAGTTGTGATAAGATGGGTGACAGTCGGGGGATTGGTTTAGTGAGGGAAAGCCTTACAGGGCTTGGGAGAATGAGAGAAGGGGCCGGCAGAATGGGAGAAGAGGTTGGTAGAATGGGAGCAGGGGCTGGGGGAAGGGGAGCAGAGGCTGGGAGAATTAAGCCACCTGGAATGATCCTGGGTGGTTCTTCGCGATTAAGCCCTTATGGTGTAAATGTTTTTGAAGCTTAGGCTTTCTAGCTCTTCTACGAGGGCCTCTGTGGCTAGTTTTGGGTTTCGTGTTTTGGTTTCTACAGGGCCAGGGTTTTCTGTGGTTTGCCTAGGTAGTGGACTCGATTGGGCTTTTGGTGTAGTCGAGCTGTTCCTAAGTCCCCTGATGGTGGCCCAGTCTAACCGTCGTTCTTCATCAAGGTCGTAAACGATATCTCTGAATGAGAAGCACTGTTCGATAGTGTGACCGTGATATTGATGATATGGGCAGAAAAGGGCAGTGTTGGCACCGATAGGTGAAGGCCTGGTCGTGGGCAAGGGAAGGTTATTGGTTCCTATCAGGGCTTTGAAGAGGTTTCCTAGGCTTTCTGGGAGGGGTGGATAGTGATTCCTCTTACTTAATCCTCTTGGATCATAAGAAGGTGTAGCCTTTTTGTAGGGGCTTGGTGTAGGCTGCTTAGGGGTTCGGTTTTGCTTCCTTAGGAGAGTGGAATAGAAAGGGGTCCTAGGCTGACCTTGTCTTGAAATTATGGGGCTTTGGACTGGGGAACTTTGGATTATCGGGTTCTATTATGACGGCACGGGGACGGGTACTGATCGAGTAGTGAAATTTTGGTTTGTATGCTGAGACGGGGCATATCCGGACGAACCGGGCATGTACTGTCTTGGAGCCGTTCCTCGATCAGGAACTCGTGCTCCGTTCGGATAGAGTGTCAAAACTTGTGTCATCCCCTCTACCGTGGGGGTTTGTGCCTTACGTGGCGGTTGTCCAATCCTATGGCTGATAGGTGGGGACTGGATTTGGACTACTGGATCGGCACAACGGAAAATTCTGTTGTGGCTATCAATTAGAAGCTGATACGTAGTACAGTCTCCGTACAAAAAGCTCGTACAAAGCTCTGGACTCATGCTCTATAACATTATGTCAATTTCTTGACATTTGTGAGTTGCAGGCCGGTTCGGTGGACAAGTGTGCGCCACCGAGACACGTATTGTTCAAATTCCTCCCTAGACCTCATTCTCTCTATGGTTAAATCCAAAATAGAGGGGATCCTAATACTCTGGTATCCGTAGCGGCCTAAGAACTTCTCGCTTACAGCCGAGAAGTTTGACAAGTGATCTACAGGGAGGGTGGAGAACCATTGCAGCGCTTCTCCTTTCAATGATTTCTGGAAAAGGAAGACTAGCAGAGGTTGATTATCTAGAAACGGTTAGACGTCTAGATAAAAGGCAGTTAGATGAATGTCTGGGTCTCCACGACCATTATACCAGTGGAATTTAGGGATTTTGAATCCCTCCGGTAAATGGACTGACGGAATTTGTCTCAGGTTATGTAGAGACATGTGCTTGGGGGCCGAGGGACCAGTCTCGGAGAGGATTCTTTGGATGGTTTCATCTAGCGTTTCTCCCCTGGGAGGGCTACCTAGCGGTCCAGGGTTTAGGGTGGCCTGGTAAGGGCCTAGGGTAGAAACGGTCGGGAATATAAAATTTGCGGGGAAAAGGGGGGTGAACGAAAAGACGCTCGGATTGACCGAGCAACCGGGTGTGGACTGTAACACCCCAGGCTTACACAGCAAGAAATTGTCCGCTTTACCCCTAATGGGCTCACGGGTTTAAAATGCGTCTTGGTGTGTAAGAGTTGTGCTCACATATAAGCACAGACTATCTCCTTCCATTAGGCGATGTGGGACTAAACACCCTCACCGAATCCATGGGTCTCTTGGGACTCTTGGGTCTGGGCCAGGCGTCACAATCACCCCCTAATAGGCCACACGTCCTCGTGTGGGGCCACCCACACCCACCATCACGTAATGGACAGGCTCTGATACCAATTGTAACGCCCCAGGCTTACACAGCAAGAAATTGTCCGCTTTGCCCCTAATGGACTCACGGGTTTAAAATGCGTCTTGGTGTGTAAGAGTTGTGCTCACATATAAGCACAGACTATCTCCTTCCATTAGGCGTGTGGGACTAAATACCCTCACCCAATCCATGGGTCTCTTGGGACTCTTGGGTCTGGGCCAGCCGTGATCGTCAGATTTGTCAGTGTGAAAAAATCCGCGTGTGTGGGGGGTCTTTGGGGATTCAAATCCGGTGCGCGCCTTGGCGGGCTCGATCAGATCGTCTCTCGGAAGGGTGGTGGGGTCTCATTCCCGGTTGAGGTGCCCGACAGCGGCTCAAGGGGATTCTAGTGTGTGTGTGATCGCCACCTGCTTTTTTGAAAAGCAGGAAAAGTTGAGTTGGATTTGATCGCCTTGCGGGGGGAGTTTGTGGGGTCTCCGCTCTGAGACACGGATATACCGTACATAGAGGTAAAAAACAGTAATCTCATTCTGCTTTGGAGTCTTGACTAAAGGAGTCTTGGGACAAGTGGGGTGTAGGTTGGGGGCAGCTACTGAATTTGAGCCGTCGGTATTAGACGGCTGATTAGGGTTAGCCGTCCAGGGCCTGAGTGAATTTGGACAGAACCTGGATAGGGAATGGGTTTGGTTTTTGGCAGAGGTTAAGGTGGGTCTTGGAGGGTGGATTGAGAGGGTGATTTGGTGTAGGGAATGGGTTTTTTTCTCTCACAAATGGGATTCTCTCTCTCTCTCTAGAGAGTGGGTTTGGGGAATTGAGGGTGTGTGTTGATGATGGTGAACTATGTTGATTGAAGATTGGATCTGTTAGAAATATTTTGCATCCCCACTATTTATAGTAAAAAAGAGGCAGGGGAATATCCAGGGGGTAATAGAATGGCTTGGTTAATAGTGTGTTTGATTAGACCCTTCATTAATTCTCTGTTTCTTCTGTCAGAGACCAGGTGAAGGGCGGCTAGTTGAAACAAGCCGCCCAAGATGGACCTGCCAAACGTCCCATCTCTGACAAGCGGTGGCTCAAGTCAGTTACTTGGATTGAACCGGCCAAAATGGGACGGCTATAGATCACAACCCACCGCAATGATCAGCATTTAATGCTGCTTTATGTCCCATCCAGGGAAGCGGTTTGGGGTCGGCCAGGGGGGCGGCTAGTGCAAACTAGCCGCCTGGTATGTTAGCACTAGCCGCCCCCCTGGCCGACTTTGGACCAGTCCCCTGGATGGGACATAAAGCAATATTAAATGCTGATCATTACGGCGGGTCATGACCTTTAGCCGCCCAACCTTGATCGGATCAACCCAAGTAACCGACCCAAGCCACCGCCTGTCAGAGATGGGACGTTTGGTAGGTTATGATAGGGGCGGCTACCAGGAAGTAGCCGCCCTTCACCTGGTCTCTGACAGAAGAACCAGAGAATTAATGAGGGGTCTAATAGAAGCCAACCCACTCTATTACCCCCTGGACATTCCCCTGCCTCTCTTTTACTATAAATAGAGGAGGTCCCAAGCCTTTAATCAACAACATCACCAATTCAAAACAACCATTCAACACCAACATCCCATAATCCACATTCCCTTTCCCCACTAGAAATCCCAAGAGAGAGAGAGAGAGAGAGCCCCTTTTGTGAGAGAAATACCCATTTCCCTACATAAAATACCCTCTCATCCCACCCTTCAGAAACCCGGGCTAAATCTAGCTTAGCCCCTGTCCAAAATCAAACTCATTTCCTACCGAAGTCCTGCCCAAACTAGACCAGGCCCCAGACGGCTAAACCCTGCTAGCCGCCCCTGACCAGATGGCTCAAACCTACTAGCTGCCCCCTTCCCCATATACACATCCCACTTACACCCCCTATGTCCCAAGACTCCTTTAGTCAAGCCATGGAAGCAGAATAGGATTACCTATTTTTCACCTCTGTGTACGGTATATCCGTGTCTCAGAGCGGAGACCCCACAAACTCCCCACGTAGGCGATCAAATCCAACCCCACCCCTTTTCCTGCTTTTTAGAAAAAGCAAGTGGTGATCGCACAAACCCCTGAATCCTCTTGAGCCGCTATCGGGCGCCTCAACCAGGAACGACACCCCTCACCCTTCCGAGAAGACAATCCGACCGAGCCCGCCAGGGCACGCATCCGATCCGAATCCCCGAAGAACCCCCACACACGCACGCGCACCCGCGCACCGCCGGGACCCTTTCCGAAAGCACCGACAACACAAACGAGGCCATTCGGAGGCCTTCCCGACGACACCGACAAATCTGGCGATCACAGTGGGACCCCCCTCGTGAAAAACAACAAAAGGTAATCCTCTTCTGCCCCCTTTTACAAGCTTGACTAGAATGCTATCAACCCCCTAGGAAGGTTAGAGTTTTCCACCCCTCGAATCGGTTCCTCCTCTAATTCACATCACAGCATCATTTACTACTTTGTAAGCCGCACACCACTGCGCAATCCTTTACTGCTTTGTAGGCCGCACACCGCTTCGCAATCCTTTACTGCTTTGTAAGCCGCACACCGCTGCGCAATCCTTTACTGCTTTGTAAGCCGCACACCGCTACGCAATCCTTTACTGCTTTGTAAGCCGCACACCGCTGTGCAATCCTTTACCGCTTTATTTACTGCTTTATATCTGCATTCATTCCCTTAAAACTTTTCACACGCATCATGGAATCCCGCGTAGAGGAGGAGATACTAGAGGAAAGAATCCATCAAGAGGGGTCAGGCCACGCAATTCCTGACCAATCTAGAGGAAAAGATGGCCAGTCTAGGATACCAATCTGTAGAGGACATGTTTCATGACCTCGCCGACTACCGCCAGGTCAAAACCCTAAGACAGGAGGCCCCTGTCGAAACCCCGAAGGCTATTCCCAAGACCCCATTCACACCCAGTCACTCGGTCAACCCGAGCGTCTTTTCGTTCACCCCCCTTTCCCCCGCAAATCCGATATTCCCAGCCGTTTCCACCCCAGGCCCTTACCAGGCCACCCCAAACCCGGGACCGCTAGGCAGCCCTCCCAGGGGAGAAACATTGGATGAAACCATCCGGAGAATCCTCTCCGAGACTGGTCCCTTAGCCCCCAAACACATGTCTCTACATAACCTGAGACAAATCCCGTCAGTCCACCTACCGGAGGGATTCAAAATCCCCAAATTCTGCCGGTACAACAGTCGTGGAGACCAAGACATTCATTTAACTGCCTTTTATCTAGACGCACGCCCGTTTCTAGATAATCAACCTCTGCTAGTCTTCCTCTTCCAGAAATCATTGGAAGGAGAAGCACTACAATGGTTCTCCACCCTCCCTGTAGATCACTTGTCGAATTTCTCGGCTGTAAGCGAGAAATTCTTTGGCCGCTACAGTTATCAGAGGATTAGAACCCCCTCTATTTCGGATTTAACCGTAGAGAGAATGAGGCCTAGGGAGGAATTTGAGCAATACGTGTCTCGGTGGTGCACACTTGTCCACCGAACCGGCCTGCAACTCACAGAATGTCAAGAAATTGACATGATGTTACAGAGCCTGAGTCCAGAACTTCGTACGAGCCTTTCGTACGGAGACTGTACTACGTATCAGCTTCTAATTGACCGCCACAACAGGATTTCCCGTTGTGCAGCCCCAGTAATCCAAACCCAGTCCCCACCTATCAGCCATAGGGTTGGACAACCGCCTCGTAAGGCACAAACCCCCATGGTAGAGGGGATTATTACACAAGTATCGGCACTCTACCCGAACGGAGAACGAGTTCCTGATCGAGGAACGGCTCTGAGACAGTACAGGTCCGGTTCATCCGGGTATGCGTCGCCTCGGCCAATCAACCAAAACTTCACTACTCGATCAGTACCCGTCCCCGTGCCGATACAACAAAACCCCGCAACCCATGATTCCCCAATTCAGGCCCCCTCAATCCGAAACCAGGACCAAAACAGGAGACCCTTCTATCCTATACCCCCAAGAACGCAAGGCATGACCCCTGGAGAACCCGCGCGCACCCCCCGTGATAAGGCTGCACCTTCCTCTTTCTACGGCCCAAGATGGTCAAGCAGAAGAGATAGCTATCCTCCCCTTCCAGAAACCCTAGGGAACATATTCAGAGCCTTAAGCCTTATTAAAGGTTAATGACATTTCCTTACCCATGGCTAGACCTTCGCCTATCGGCGCAGACCCTACCCGCTTTTGTCAGTATCATCGACATCACGGCCACACCATCGAACAATGCTCCTCGTTTCGAGACATTGTCTACAACCTTGATGAAGAGAGGCGCTTAGACTGGGCCACCATCAGGAGACTCAAAAACAACCTAGCTTTAAAAGCCCTAGAAGTCAAGCCAGCCCCAGAGACCCCCAGCCCTGTAAAACCCCAACTCAAGACCCAAGGCCAACCACAAGGGCTTCCTTGGAAGAACTAGAGAGCCTAAGCTATGAAAGCATCTACACCATAAAAGCCATTGACCACGAAGAATCACCCCAGAATCATCCCATGTGGCTTAATCTTACCAGCCTCTTCCCCCATCCTACCAGTCCCCTCCCCCATTCTCCCCAGACACACAAAGCTCTCCCCCCCTAAAAAACTTCAACCGTTATCCCCTTCACCAATTAACGAAGGCCTATACCTATCAAAACAAAACCCCCAAACCACCATTGACGCTCTGAACCACCATACCACTAGGGCAGGCAGAATTTTCAACGCTGTCCCCTCTTATAGACACCCCCTGCCTGAAACAGAAACCGAGGAACCCCGCACCGGAGATAAAATCGACATCCTAGACCAACTCTGAAAATCCCCACAAAGATTTCCATTTTAGAGCTAATCGAAACCTCAGAACACCACCAGCAAGCTCTAAGAGTATTCTTGGAGAGAATCCAAGTTGACCCACAAATCTCTACCCTAGGCGTACCAATAGCTCTAGCCACCGCAGGACTGGGACCCATCATAACCTTTAAACCTAAAGAAGAGGTCCATGATGAGGCCATTAGCACCTCCACCCTATGTATAACAATTAACCTCGAAGGATACTTGGTGGATAAAGTTCTAATTGACACCGGAGCAGGGGTAAACTTCATGTCGCTACAAACCTTCGAGCACATTGACGGATGCATAACCACACACTTCGAAACGGACACCCGTATATTCGCCTATGACAAAACGGCTCATCCGGTTCTAGGCTTTAAAGACTTCCGATTAAAAGTAGGTCCGCTAGAAACTAGCACTAAAGCTTACGTCCTAGAAATGGATTCAGATTATAATATGATCCTAGGACGCAAATGGCTAGCATCCATAAAAGGGGTCTCCTCTCCCCTACACCAATGCTTGAAATTCCCCTTGGGAGGTCGGATAATCAAAATACAAGGGGATGCGATCAAGGGACCTAAATCAAGGTTCGCTGATAATGAAACCATCGCTGTAAAAATCGGTAACTCGAAACCCACAGAGGCCACCATCCACATCTTAGATTTTCTAGCCCATCAAACTTGAGAACCATGGTTGGCATATAATGGGGGCCATGGGTTATCTTCCCGGGGGAACCTTGGGACAACAAAATGGGATTTTGGACCCCATCAAACTCCCAGCAAGGATGGATAAAAGGGGCATCGGCTCATCCAAGCATCGCCCTAAACAAAAAGAAAAATGCGATTGGAGGTTGTACGAACATTTCATATGAGGAATAATCATAGAGCCCGCCAAAGAGATCATATACTCCTACCCCCTGGACCCTATCCAGGAAAGAGAGTCAGACTATCTCTCTGGCTCCCTAGAATGGCTATCCCCACACCCTGATAAACACCTAAACACACACTCACCACCAGACAATAAAACTCCAGCTGACCCAGCCTCCTTTTCTTGCAGTGCTCAAGCATCGCAACAAAGGAGCGCCAGCTGCTGGAGGAAAGTCGGTTGAAACACTTCCACCAATCCAGTAGTTTGTAAAAAATAAGTGTCTTTTCTGTTCAAAAAAAAATGAAAAATGGAAACCAAAACCCTTGGATCCTTGTTCGACAATGATGACTTCACCCCGGCATGGCACCCCTTTAGCAGTGACTCTGATCTCCTGAATAAACTACATCGTCTAGCCAGTCAAGCTGAAAATCCTAACCCTAGTGCCTCATCCAAAACAGTCAAACCTACTAGGAGTCAAATACCTGACCAGATCATTAGCAACTTAGAAGGGTATAATAGGGCCATAGTAGGTTTAGAAAAATTTGAATCAATAGCAGTTATAGAAGAACCAGACCTAGATAACATAGAGAACCTAGATGATGGTCTAGGGGTCATCGAAATCTGTGAAGAGAACGATGAAGAAAAAGAGGACCTATCTAAAGAATTCAAGCAGAGCCTTCAAAGGTTCGATGAAAAGACAGAAGAAGCAGACGAGAAAATAGAGGAGCTGAACCTAGGGACAAAAGCTGACCCCAAAATCATTTCAATTAGCGCAGGACTAAATCACGATGAGAGAGAGGGCATGGTTAAAATATTACATGAGTATAAAGACGTCTTTGCATGGTCTTACAAGGACATGCCTGGACTCGATACCTCGTTAGTCGAACATCAGTTAATTTTAGAACCAAACGCAAAACCAGTAAAACAAAAACTGAGACGCCTTCATCCCGAGGTAGCTTTAAAAATCAAAGATGAGGCAGACAAACTCCACCATGCTAAATTTATCCGGGTAGTCTTATACCCTAAGTGGGTAGCAAATATCGTTCCAGTGTCCAAGAAGGATGGGAAGATCCGGATATGCATCGACTTCAGGGACCTCAATCGAGCGTGCCCAAAAGATGACTTCCCACTGCCACATATTGACCTCCTTGTCGACAACACGGTAGGGTATGAGATGCTCTCGTTCATGGATGGCTTTTCTGGATACAACCAGATCCGACTGGCAGAAAAAGACCAAGAAAAGACTTCCTTTACCACACCCTGGGGAACTTACTGCTACATGGTGATGCCTTTCGGGCTCAAAAATGCAGGTGCAACATATCAAAGGGTTATGACCTCAATATTCCATGATATGATGCACAAGCTAGTAGAAGTATATGTGGATGATATCTTAGTCAAATCTAGGACTCGAATAGGACACGCAGACATACTCAGGCAAGTACTACAGAGGTGCAGGGAGTATTCGCTTAAAATGAATCCAAAGAAATGTCGCTTTGGGGTTTCCTCTGGGAAACTTTTAGGATTCATGGTAAGTAAGCGGGGAATAGAAATAGATCCGACCAAGGCAAAACTCATAGCCCAAAAGCCCCCATCTAAGAACCTAAAAGAATTGAGGGGGCTCATAGGAAGGTTGCAATTTATTAGGAGATTTATTTCGCAACACGCTGAAAGATGTCGCCCCTTTTACAAACTATTGAAAGGGGGAGTTAGGTTTAATTGGGATAGTGAATGCCAGAAGGCCTTTGATAATTTAAAACAGTACCTTCTTAATCCCCCAGTCCTTTCGGCTCCAGTGCCCGGATGACCCCTGCTCCTCTATATAGCTGCAACTAAGGAAGCCATTGGTGCAGTGCTTGCACAACACGACGACATGGGAAGAAAGGAAAAGGCCATTTACTACCTGAGTAAAACCCTGATTGAATACGAAAAAGCCTACCCTCCTACAGAAAAGACTTGTCTAGCTTTAGTATGGGCTTCCCAAAAGTTGCGACATTACTTTCTTGCCCACAAAGTCAAATACTTTGCCAAAATGGACCCAGTAAGGTTCCTATTCGAGAAAGCCGTATTAACTGGACGCTTAGCCCGATGGCAAGTACAGTTAAACGAGTTTGACGTCACGTACGCCACTCAGAAATCCATCAAAGGGCAAGCCATTGCTGACCACCTCGCTCAACTACCCCTCTCTGATTACGAACCAGTGAAAACTGACTTCCCGGACGAAGAAATATTTGCGCTTATTGAAGAAAAGAATAGAGAGACGTGGACGCTATACTTCGACGGAGCGGTCAACCAAAAGGGGAAGGGAATAGGAATAGCGCTAATCTCCCCCGAAGGCGTCATTATCCCACAAGCGTTTCAGCTTACGTTTAAAGCCACCAACAATATTGCCGAATACGAGGCCCTGATAGCAGGTTTGAAGTCGGCCCTAGCCCTAGGAGCTAAAAATTTAGACATCATTGGGAACTCCCTCTTAGTGATCCGCCAAACTCTTAAAAAATATCAGACTAGAGACCCAAAACTAAAGCCGTACAGAGAACTAGCCATAGTCCTGCTAAAACAATTCCGTGAGGTTACTCACATTTTCATACCCTGGACTGGCAATATTCTTGCAGATTCTCTAGCCTCTTTAGCCTCATCGCTCACCTTCCCCTTGTCTAGAACATCTGAAACAGTCACTATCCAATGACTAGAAGCACCTGCCACAGAACTCTGTGACTATAAAACTCGAGATCCCCTTAAAAGGAACCAAACCAACAAAAATGCTAGTACCACGAAAATCCTAACCCTTGAACTAGGGGATATCAACGACGGAAATCCCTGGTACTTTGACATCAAAAATTACCTTAAAAACGGTTCATTCCCAAGCTACGCTACTAGCAACGACCAAAAAATAGTCAAAAGGGTGGCGGTCAAGTACTGCCTCCGAGGGGGGATACTCTTCTGAGCCTCCTTCAATGGGGAACTACTTAGGTGCTTGGACGACGAAGAAGCATATACCATTGTAGAAGAAGCTCACTCCGGAGTATACGGAGGACACGTCAACGCCCAGATGCAAGCGAAAAAGGTACTAAGAATGGGCTACTATTGGCCCACGCTTGAAGGGGACTGCAACAAGTACGTTAAACGTTGCATCCAATGCCAAACCCATGCCAACAAGATACACGCACCAGCATCGTCTTTACATCCCACGACTTCACCTTGGCCCTTCTCTATGTGGGCATTAGATGTGATAGGACCATTCCGGGACACTATAAGAAAACACCACCCAAAAAGCCTTCATCCTCACCGCCACAGAATACTTTACCAAATGGGCTAAAGCCGAGTCCTATGTAGTAATTAAAAGCTCTACCCTGGCTCGTTTTGTCCGCACTCACATCCTTGCACGGTTCGGTACCCCCAAAGCGATTATAACTGACAATGGTCCCCAGTTCATCTCCCAAGAATTTCAAGACCTATGCAATAAACATCATATAGAAATTCATCATTCCCCGCCATATTATCCACAGGGGAACGGACAAGCATAGGCCACAAACAAAACCTTGCTCAAAATTATAAAGAAGACGGCAGAAACCCATAAGGCTACCGATTGGCCTGATAAATTGGTAGACGCCCTCCGGGCATACCGGACCTCCATTAGGACACCCACTGGTCAAACCCCCTATTCACTCACGTTTGGGGCCGAAGCAGTAGTACCTTACGAAATCCTCGTCCCATCCTTAAGAATAGTACTAGAAGAAGACCTCCAAATTGAGGAAAGGAGAGAGGCACTCCTACTACGCCTCGAACTACTATAGGAGAAAAGATTAAGAGCGGCGGACCATGCCCAGGCCTACCAAAGAAGGGTGGCAAGGGCATTTGAAAAGAAGGTAATAAAAAAAAATTTGAAATCGGGGAACTAGTACTTAAGCAAATCATGCCATCAAGACAGCCTCACCCAAGAGGGAAGTTGCAACCCACATAGGAGGGACCCTATGTGATCACCCATGCCTATTCCGGGAATGCCTACCGCTTGGTAGATGCCGAAGGAGTCGAGGTTCCAGGTTCGTGGAATGCACTTTATGTAAAGAAATTCCATGCATGAATAGCTTTCAATACTTAAGAACTATTATTCTTCCTTCCTGCGATTTCCAGCGTTTAGTACTTGATAGAATTATAAGACTCTCAAAAATAAACTCGTATCTATTTGAACACATCTCCACCAAATCATGTCGTTTCCTTCACACACGTATAACTGGACTAGATTCACCTGAAAGAAGAGAAATTGCATACCCCGTAGACTGGGACAATCTAAAACCCCCAAAGCAAAACATCCCTTATTTCCGCCCCACTCGTATTAACCCTAGGTCAAAATGAGGAGTTACCCAGACCTAGCATATGTCCCAAAACTGGCTATGGCACTATACAAACACTTCTAGAGGGGAAGCATGAAAAGAATCGGGGTGAAAAACAGAAGAGCCCCCCCTCAAATCAAAAAAAAAAATCAGGCCATGAGAGGCCAACAAAAGAAAAATAACACCCAAGTGAATGGGTTAAACTCTCTATTTTAGCAGGCTTTCACGCCTTTACGCACGGTATACACTAGACAACGGCTATACCAGTACAGGTCCAAACAACGGACTGTACATTCCATCCAAAATAAAGAAGTGATAAAAAGAAGAAAGACAGAGGGACCTAGAAAGTAAGACATGTGCTAGACTGGGACAATTCTAAAATATTGCCCGAAAGGAAGATATTACTCTTACCCCATTCTCCCCCTCCCTTTTTATTTTCACAATGGGATTCAAAATTGAACTATGTCTGCCGGGAAAGGTGAAATTTCGACCAAAGGTAGATCATGTCCAGATTTACAACTACACACACTCACATGAGTTCACTTAGAAACTTGCCTATCCAAGAGAAGCTTATTTGACTCGACTCTTGGTACACTCATGGATTTTTCAGCATGTTTAGAATAATACGATTAAGCATTTGAAAACCATGAACCTAGAAAAATCGACACCTAAAGCTTATACCGTTCAAATACAATCCTGGTTTGGACATGGGTGATCACAAGGGCTCCGCCACAGGGACTTGATGGCATCTTTTACTTCAGAAAGTCGAGAACGTTACCCTCTCACGTAAGAAACCATTGAAAAACTAAAATCCCCCCTTACGCCAACTACACTTACGCATAAGCTTGCATTTTCCTTTTCCAAAACACCTTAGCGTTCGATTTTCTTGGAATATTAAAGTTGACCCCCCGTACCTAAATATTAAAATTGTCCCCACTCATTTCGTGCGTAAGCACGCTCCCATGCAGGAGGCTCCTGCGCAGGTCCTGGCCCAATAGCCGAGGACCCTCCAGTAGACTCCTCGTCTCCGGTAGGTTCGGAAACCTCCGAAGCCCGAGGGCGACCACGTCCACGCGCCCATTTCCGCGGAGGCATATCAGCAACCTAAAGAACCAGCACTAGGATCAGAATACTCATATAGAAATTCTAGGACTCATCTCTAAGAAAACAATTGGCTCTGACAGGACCAGGCTCTGATACCAACTTTTGTCACGACCCAGGGCGGCCGTCCCCGAGACGTGGCAAGTATATATATGATATCTGTAATCCATACACGAAGTCAATAAATACACCAGTATGTCAAAGGCAATAAAACGAAACCAAGTGACTAACATCATACACATACAAAAATAGCGGAAGCAAAGACGACTATGTGTGTATTTCAAAGATATATTAACAGACTAGAGTACCCAATCAAACTGTCCTGTGAGAGCCAATATATATACAACAAAAGACAACACCAACCCATACACAGTGCCCAAGCACAAGTAGAGATACATACAAGAAAACGGGGGATGCTGAAAGCCTCTCACGCGCGAGATATCTAACGTGAACGTTGTCTCCTACTGGAATCGTGTCTCAGGGAGCTCCTCCTTCGGATCCGGATCAGCGACAACTGGAGAAAACATATGCAAGGGGTGAGCCACACACTCAGTGAATGAAACAATTCAAGTACCACAATTCATATAACTTCAAACAATCATCAAGTCCCTCACCCTCACCCCCTCCTCGGGGTGACATAGGCTCCCTAGGAAAGAAGGTCGATTGTTCTACACCACTCGTCTTCCAGTAGTCTCTCCCGGTGTGGCCCATACTACTTGGCAGCCTCCCGGCACCTCACAGGGTTCAGGCCTCTACTGGACTAGCCTCCCACGATCACTACCTCAGCCGTATGGGCACGCCAACACGCGTCATGAGTAGTATCTGGGAGGGCTCCTCACCAGACTCTGCTACGCCAGGTAGTCTCTACTCGGAGCCGACGAGGGAAGAACACTCGACCCCTGCGAATACGATCCCTAAGGATCCGTCGTCATTGGTTAACAACCACCGATAAGCGCAACGAATTCTCATGAATTCCCTCCAGGGCGCATAACTCAAATGCGGGGAAGATATTTCATTCTAAGTGTCCATGACATAGCATGACCCCCTAGGTGGTCATACACTTACCTGATCTCAATAGGCGAGAAAATATGGCTTAAGCATGCATTTAATTCTTACAAGAAGTAAAGATTAATCATGGAAGCTTCTGAAATTTAGTTACAAGACATAATATTTCCTAAGGCATGCTTATACTTATACCTCCTCATATGATTTATTTAATTAAACTGGGTGGGGACGTGCATAGGTCGGGGTTATGCTAATCATGAGACATGATATCTAGGCAAGGATGACTTTCATACATTATACATGGATGCATAATACCTAGCATACTACATACAACATGACATGGTTACAATCTTAGCGAAAACAGGCATTTACATAACCATTTATACAATATACAACATGTTATATGTAGTTATGGTACCCCAGGGGAGGGCGATGCACTCCAACGTGCATCGAACGCCTCCCAACTGGGTTGGATTGACCCACTCACTGAAATCCGGGTTGTCGCGTGACCGCCCGCCAAGATCTGCAAGACAAGACATCCAATTATTGGTAAGTAAGACCCCATAAAACACATAAAATTAGCTAGAAGTACCCAAGACTCGAATATGCACGAATACGTGCTCGCACGCGTGCGAGTACGCGCGTACGCACGCACGTCCGAGTCCCCAACACCTATCCGTACCCCCCGGGCAGCCACACACGTGGCCCCGTACGCGTACGCACGTGCATGCACACGCGCACGCGCACCCGCACCCGCCGGCGCACTGCCCCGTGCCCAGCCGCGCACCCAGACCCCCCTGCACCCCCTGCGTGCGGCCCAGCACACACACGCACGCGCGCGCGCGCGCCCAGATCACCCTCCACACCCGCACGCGCGCGCCGGCGGACCCCCCGCGCCTGTATGCGCACGATCGCGTGCGCGCGCCCCTGCGTGTCCGCCTGCGCCTGCCAACGCACGCACGCGCGCCCAGGCCCCTTCCCACTCCTCCCCAGCCCCCTCACTCACCCAAACCCAAGTACTTAGCATGCATGACCTCCCCACAAGCCCCTCAAGCAAGAAAACCCAATAAAAAGGGGAAGGAGAGCTCACCAAAGGAAGGGGGGATAGGGAAAGGAAGGTTCTTCGATGCCCTTGGCGCACCGAAACCACTACAACCGCCTCCACCAGCACCACCACCTCCTCAGCCACCCTCAGCCTTCTATTGGCTGAAAACAAGGGGGGGGGGAAGACATGAGAGAAGAGAAGGAGAGAAAGAATCAACAACAACACAACTACACATGCACACAAACCTTCTTCTTTGGGCTTCTTCTCCACAAATCAGCACACACACACACACATAATCTGAGAAGGAGAGGGAGGGCTACGTGGGAGTGAGAGGGGAAGCGAAAAAGATAGTGAAAACTCACTTTTGGGGGGGGTTATGTGAAGTGAAAAAGGTGGGGGTGAATCTAACTTAAAACCACCCACTCACACTCACCAAAACCAATGACTTACTTAACCATTAAGTAAATGGGGGTAAGCTTACCAAGAGTCACCATAACCACCAAAATATCTAACACTATTCCTCCCATAAAACTAGTAACAATGAAAACCCGGATACGGTTCGGAACTGCATAATTTTCCAAACGTTACCGGAATTTGATAAAATTTTTATGGGTAGTAGAAACGGTACCAGGACCCATAATATGCAGTTAGGTTTGCAATCGGAGTTCTCTAGCTCACGCAGATGGCTAAAAAGCCAAAATTTTAGCGGTTCCGATCGAAAAAGAAAATTTCGAAAATGGCCAAAACTGACCCAATGGTTACCCATAGGCTAAAAAGTGACGCATATATAACATTCTTCCCCCCTTAGGAAATTTTGTCCACAAAATTTAATACAAAAACATCTAAGAAGGAAAAAGATGTGGATATGCGTCACGCATGGCGTCCTCGCGCTCCCAAGTGGCCTCGGCACCTGAACGGTGCTGCCAACGCACCTTAACCAATTGGACGGTCTTGGTGCGGAGCCTCTTCTCGCGCTGGTCCAGGATCTCGATCGGCTGCTCCACAAATGACAAGCCTCGCTCGAAGACGAGCGGCTCGAACGGGATGACGTGAGCAGGATCGTGGACATAACGCCTCAGCTGCGAGACGTGGAAGACGTCATGGGCCTGAGCCAACTGTGGGGGCAAGGCTAGGCGATAGGCCACCTCCCCAATCCGCTCCAGAATGAGAAACGGGCCAATAAAACGCGGACTCAGCTTGCCCCGCACACCGAAACGGAAGATGCCCTTCGACGGGGACACCTTCAGAAAGACATTGTCACCAACCTCGAAGGCGAGCTCACGGCGACGGTGATCGGCGTAGCTCTTCTGACGGCTCTGAGCGGTACGGATACGCTCACGAATCGTCTTGACCTTCTCTGAGGTCAGGCGGACGATCTCTGGCCCCTCCAACTGGCGCTCTCCGACCTCATCCCAACACAAGGGAGACCTACAGCTGCGGCCATAGAGTGCCTCATAAGGTGCCATCCGAATACTCGAGTGGTAGCTGTTATTGTAGGCGAACTCCACCAACGGAAGGTGCCGCTCCCAACTACCCCCGAAGTCGAGGATGCAGGCCCGCAACATGTCCTCCAAGGTCTGAATCGTTTTCTCCGACTGGCCATCGGTCTGCGGATGAAAAGCAGTACTGAAGTGAAGGTTCGTACCAAGGGCGTGTTGGAGGCTACGCCAGAACCTCGAAGTGAACCTCGCATCCCTATCAGAAACGATGCTGACCGGAGTGCCATGGAGACGAACAATCTCCGAGACAAACAACTGCGCCAGGGTGTCCAGAGAATCGGTGAGTCGGATGGGGAGAAAATGGGCGGACTTGGTCAGTCGGTCGACGATCACCCAGATGGCATCGCGACCCGAACGTGACTTCGGCAGACCCGAAACAAAGTCCATAGTAATCTGCTCCCACTTCCACTGAGGGATCTCCATGGACTGCAGCTTCCCCGCAGGACGCTGATGCTCCGACTTCACCTGCTGGCACACCAAGCAACGGGCAACGAAACGGCCAACATCCGCCTTCATCCCGCGCCACCAGTAACCATGACGAAGGCCCCTGTACATCTTTGTGCCACCCGGATGCACGGTGTACCTCGAACGATGGGCCTCGTCCAAGATCTTCTGCTTCAGCTCTGCGTCGTCAGGAATACATACCCGGCCTCTGAACCGCAGGATCCCATCCTCATGAATCTGGTAATCCGGTCGCTCACCCCGGGCGACGCCTTCAGAAAGGACCAGAAAGTGCGGATCTTGCCCCTGTGCCGTGCGGATCTCGTCGAGGAGAACAGGCTGCACCACCAACCTGGCTAGAAAGCCACCAGCAGGCGTCTCCCGAACACTGATCCAGCAAGCGGCCTCCTCCAGAAGCCTCCAACGACGCACAGCCATGTGGGCGGCAATGCCCAAGGGCTGCCTACTCAAGGCATCTGCTACGACATTCGCCTTACCCGGATGGTAAGCGATGTCACAATCGTAGTCCTTCAGGAACTCGACCCAACGTCTCTGACGCATGTTGAGTTCCGGCTGGGACTGCAAATAAGTTAGGCTCTTGTGATCCTTGATGAGCTCAAACTCCTCAGCATAGAGGTAGTGCCTCCAAATCTTCAGCGCAAAGATGATCGCTGCTAACTCCAGGTCATGGGTGGGGTAATTCTGCTCATGGGGCTTCAACTGACGCGACGCGTAAGCAATAACCTTACCGTTCTGCATCAGGACGCAACCCAAACCCAGCCGCGACGCATCAGAGTAGACTGCGAATCCGCCACTCCCCGACGGAATGGTAAGAACGGGCGCTGAGGTGAGTCTCCGCTTCAACTCCTGGATGCTCTCCTCGCAAGATGGGGACCACTCGAACCGGACATCCTTCCGAGTGAGGCGGGTCAGAGGGACGGCTATCTTCGAGAAACCCTCAACAAACCTCCGATAATAGCCCGCCAAACCCAGGAAGCTCCGAATCTCGGTGGGGTTCGACGGTCGCCGCCAATTCGACACGGCAAGCGTCTTCTCTGGGTCCACAGATATACCCTCACCGGAAATCACATGGCCAAGGAAGGCCACACGTTCTAACCAAAACTCGCACTTACTGAACTTGGCGAACAACTGATGTCTGGCCAAAGTCTCCAAGACAGTGCGAAGATGGTCAGCGTGCTCCTCAAGACTCCTCGAGTACACCAAAATATCGTCAATGAAGACTACCACGAAGGAGTCGAGGAAGGGTCGAAACACCCGATTCATCAAATCCATGAAAGCGGCCGGCGCATTCGTCAACCCAAACGGCAGAACTCGAAACTCGTAGTGCCCGTAACGGGTACGAAATGCCGTCTTCAGAATATCCGACTCCCGGATCTTCAGCTGATAGTAGCCCGAACGGAGATCGATCTTAGAGAAGACACGCGCTCCCTGGAGCTGGTCAAACAGATCGTCGATCCGCGGTAAGGGGTACTTGTTCTTCACAGTCCGCTTGTTCAGCTGTCTGTAGTCAATACACAAACGCAGCGAACCGTCCTTCTTCCGAACAAACAAGACAGGGGCTCCCCACGGAGAAATGCTCGGACGTGCGAACCCCTTCTCAAGCAACTCCTCCAGTTGCTCCTTCAGCACCTTCAACTCTGCTGGGGCCATCCGGTACGGAGCCCTCAAAATCGGCTCGGTCCCCGAAATCAGATTAATCTCGAACTCGATCGCGCGATCCGGTGGTAAGCCTGGAAGATCATCAGGGAAAACCTCCGGATATTCCGCCACGATAGGAGTCTGACTGATATCAACCCGCAGCGGTGCATCCTCGTCCACAATGCATGCCAGGTAACCCTCGCATCCGCCCTGAAGGAGTCTCCACGCCTGGATGGACGACACGAACCCCAAAGGAGCAACGTCCCTATCGCCCACGAACTGGAAGGACCTCCAACCAGGGACGTGAAAAGACATCGACTTCGCAAAACAGTCGATAGTGGCGTGACTCACTGCTAGCCAATCCATCCCCAGGATGGCGTCGAAGTCCGTCATGACGAGCTCGATCAGATCCACCGGGAACTCATGCTCCGAAATCACCACAGTACATCCCCGATACACAGAGCGAAGGAGAATACGGTCTCCGACCGGCAATGATATCTCCAACATAACATCTAGAGGGGTCGACACCACACCCATTCGTCTCGCGAAAGCGGGAGACACGAATGAATGTGTGGCCCCGGAATCAAACAACACATAAGCAGGACACTGGGATATTAGAACTATACCTCGGACTACGCTACCCGAAGCCTGCGCATCCTCAGCAGTAAGCGCTACCACGCGCCCCTGAACGAGCTGCGGCTGAGGAGCAGGGGCACGCCTCGCGGGCTGTACTGCCTGCCTCCTCTGGTCAATCCTGCCACCCTGTGGCTGCTGAAACTGACGCTGCGACTGCTGTTGCTGCTGCTGGTGTGTCTGCTGCTGCTGACGCGGCATCTGCTGCTGCTGGCGCGGCACCTGCTACTGCTGACGCGGCACCTGCTACGGCTGCTGAAACTGAAGTCGAGGCGCAGGAGGTCGGCCAGTATTGGGGCAGTCAAAGAGGATGTGCCCGACTTGCTGACAATGGTAACAGCGTCGCATCTCCGATCCCCTCGCCTGTGCTGGAAAGGCGGCAATGGGTGCAGGGCCTCGCGCTGGCACCACATCGACTGGAGTAGCGGCGGCCGCTGGTCGATCCACACGGGGCCGCTTGCCCTTGTGACGCCCTGAATCCCGACTCCTGGGTGGCTTCTGATCCTCAAATGGAATAATAGCTGAGGAGAGCCCAAGATCACGCTCGACTGTCCTCGCCCGAGACACCAAGTCGGTATACCTCGAGAGTGCCTCTGAGGAAACATGCACCCTGATGGCGCTGTTGAGACCCATCTCAAACCGACGGCACCTCGTCTCCTCGTCCATCACCAAGGCAGGGGCAAACCGAGAGAGCCTCATGAAACGTGTGGAGTAGTCCGACACTGACATGGTACCCTGCGTCAGCTGCTCGAACTCCCGCATCACGATCTGTCGCGTCGAGAACGGGAAGTACTCTGCCAAGAAGTAGTTCCGGAACCCGGCCCAAAGGAGTCGCCCCACACCCTCCGGAATGTCCACAGATCGGGTGGCCCACCAGTCAGCGGCGCTACCCTTCAACATGAACGTGGCCAACGAGACACGCTGGCGGTCGGTGCAGTGCATGGTCGAGAAGATCTTGTCTATCTCCATCAACCAACGCTCTGGGGCAAGGGGGTCCCTCGTCGAGCCATGGAACTCAGGAGGATGAAGCTTCAAAAAGGCGGTGAGGCCGGTCTGATGCACACGGGCCGCTGCCTCTAGCTCCTCCTCCCTCTGCTCGGGTCCATGGGCTCCGACTGCAGGAATCTCCGCTGGTACAGGGGGTACATCTGGCACCATGGGTGGATCTGCTGCTAAGGGTACCTGCGGAGCCGCCTCGCGGGCTGCCCGCAGTTCCTGGATCTCTCGCGCCTGCTCAGCCAGCGCTCTCGTCTGAGCCTCTAGCGCCCTCGTCTGAGTTTCCAGAAGGTCCGCTATCCGAGCGTAAGCACGCTCCCATGCAGGAGGCTCCTGCGCAGGTCCTGGCCCAATAGCCGAGGACCCTCCAGTAGACTCCTCGTCTCCGGTAGGTTCGGAAACCTCCGAAGCCCGAGGGCGACCACGTCCACGCGCCCATTTCCGCGGAGGCATATCAGCAACCTAAAGAACCAGCACTAGGATCAGAATACTCATATAGAAATTCTAGGACTCATCTCTAAGAAAACAATTGGCTCTGACAGGACCAGGCTCTGATACCAACTTTTGTCACGACCCAGGGCGGCCGTCCCCGAGACGTGGCAAGTATATATATGATATCTGTAATCCATACACGAAGTCAATAAATACACCAGTATGTCAAAGGCAATAAAACGAAACCAAGTGACTGACATCATACACATACAAAAATAGCGGAAGCAAAGACGACTATGTGTGTATTTCAAAGATATATTAACAGACTAGAGTACCCAATCAAACTGTCCTGTGAGAGCCAATATATATACAACAAAAGACAACACCAACCCATACACAGTGCCCAAGCACAAGTAGAGATACATACAAGAAAACGGGGGATGCTGAAAGCCTCTCACGCGCAAGATATCTAACGTTAACGCTGTCTCCTACTGGAATCGCGTCTCAGGGAGCTCCTCCTTCGGATCCGGATCAGCGACAACTGGAGAAAACATATGCGAGGGGTGAGCCACACGCTCAGTGAATGGAACAATTCAAGTACCACAATTCATATAACTTCAAACAATCATCGAGTCCCTCACCCTCACCCCCTCCTCGGGGTGACATAAGCTCCCTAGGAAAGAAGGTCGATTGTTCTACACCACTCATCTTCCGGTAGTCTCTCCCGGTGTGGCCCATACTACCTGGCAGCCTCCCGGCACCTCACAGGGTTCAGGCCTCTACTGGACTAGCCTCCCACGATCACTACCTCAGCCGTATGGGCACGCCAACACGCGTCATGAGTAGTATCTGGGAGGGCTCCTCACCAGACTCTGCTACGCCGGGTAGTCTCTACTCGGAGCCGACGAGGGAAGAACACTCGACCCCTGCGAATACGATCCCTAAGGATCCGTCGTCATCGGTTAACAACCACCGATAAGCGCAACGAATTCTCATGAATTCCCTCCAGGGCGCATAACTCAGATGCGGGGAAGATATTTCATTCTAAGTGTCCATGACATAGCATGACCCCCTAGGTGGTCATACACTTACCTGATCTCATTAGGCGAGAAAATATGGCTTAAGCATGCATTTAATTCTTACAAGAAGTAAAGATTAATCATGGAAGCTTCTGAAATTTAGTTACAAGACATAATATTTCCTAAGGCATGCTTATACTTATACCTCCTCATATGATTTATTTAATTAAACTGGGTGGGGACATGCATAGGTCGGGGTTATGCTAATCATGAGACATGATATCTAGGCAAGGATGACTTTCATACATTATACATGGATGCATAATACCTAGCATACTACATACAACATGACATGGTTGCAATCTTAGCGAAAACAGGCATTTACATAACCATTTATACAATATACAACATGTTATATGTAGTTATGGTACCCCAGGGGAGGGCGATGCACTCCAACGTGCATCGAACGCCTCCCAACTGGGTTGGATTGACCCACTCACTGAAATCCGGGTTGTCGCGTGACCGCCCGCCAAGATCTGCAAGACAAGACATCCAATTATTGGTGAGTAAGACCCCATAAAACACAT
Organism: Acorus calamus; assembly: GCA_030737845.1. Lineage (NCBI taxonomy): Eukaryota > Viridiplantae > Streptophyta > Magnoliopsida > Acorales > Acoraceae > Acorus > Acorus calamus. The sequence goes on from CM060860.1 coordinate 23,312,792, forward strand.
AAAATTAGCTAGAAGTACCCAAGACTCGAATATGCACGAATACGTGCTCGCACGCGTGCGAATACGTGCGTATGCACGCACGTCCGAGTCCCCAACACCTATCCGTACCCCCCGGGCAGCTACACGCGTGGCCCCGTACGCGTACGCACGTGCATGCACATGCGCACGCGCACCCGCACCCGCCGGCGCACTGCCCCGTGCCCAGCCGCGCACCCAGACCCCCCTGCACCCCCTGCGCGCGGCCCAGCACACGCACGCACGCACGCGCACGCGCGCGCCCCTGGCGCACTCCCCGCGCGCCCAGATCGCCCTCCGCGCCCGCACGCGCCCGCTCGCGCGCGCCGGCGGACCCCCCGCGCCCGTATGCGCACGATCGCGCGCACGCGCGCGCCCCGCGGACTCTGCGTGCACGCCTGCGCGTACGCGCGCGCGCCCCTGCGTGTCCGCCTGCGCCTGCCAGCACACGCACGCGTGCGGGCTTACGCGCGCGGATAAGCCCGCACGCGCGCCCAGGCCCCTTCCCACTCCTCCCCAGCCCCCTCACTCACCCAAACCCAAGTACTTAGCATGCATGACCTCCCCACAAGCCCCTCAAGCAAGAAAACCCAATATAAAGGGGAAGGAGAGCTCACCAAAGGAAGGGGGGATAGGGAAAGGAAGGTTCTTCGGTGCCCTTGGCTCACCGAAACCACTACAACCGCCTCAACCAGCACCACCACCTCCTCAGCCACCCTCAGCCTTCTATTGGCTGAAAACAGGGGGGGAAGACATGAGAGAAGAGAAGGAGAGAAAGAATCAACAACAACACAACTACACATGCACACAAACCTTCTTCTTTGGGCTTCTTCTCCACAAATCAGCACACACACACACACATAATCTGAGAAGGAGAGGGAGGGCTACGTGGGAGTGAGAGGGGAAGAGAAAAAGATAGTGAAAACTCACCTTGGGGGGGGGGTTATGTGAAGTGAAAAAGGTGGGGGTGAATCTAACTTAAAACCACCCACTCACACTCACCAAAACCAATGACTTACTTAACCATTAAGTAAATGGGGGTAAGCTTACCAAGAGTCACCATAACCACCAAAATATCTAACACTATTCCTCCCATAAAACCAGTAACGAAGAAAACCCGGATACGGTTCGGAACTGCATAATTTTCCAAACGTTACCGGAATTCGATGAAATTTTTATGGGTAGTAGAGAACGGTACCAGGACCCATAATATGCAGTTAGGTTTGCAATCGGAGTTCTCTAGCTCACGCAAATGGCTAAAAAGCCAAAATTTTAGCGGTTCCGATCGAAAAAGAAAATTTTGAAAATGGCCAGAACTGACCCAAAGGTTACCCATAGGCTAAAAAGTGACACATATATAACAAATTATTCTAAACCATGCATACAAACGAGAAATTAAATTGTCCCACCAAAATCATAAACATAGATTGTTTTTCTAATACTAAGAGAGCGTAAAAAAAGAATCTTTTTCCTCCAAGAGCTCCAAAGCCCCAAAGTCTTGAGCTATACTTCACTGAAATAATCACCTGAGTCTAAACAAAAGAAGAAAAGCATGAATTCCTCGCACATATACCATTCTTCTACCTAAAACCAAGACACAAAGAAGCTATACCTCGGCGTATCGTCATCCACTGGAGGCTGAGTAGGAGGAACATCCTGGCTTGGCTGAGAAGGGAGCGGTGGCCGAGGAGAGGACTTAACCTCTGGAGCGTCAGGAGCGGCAGGAGTCTCTCGAACCGAAGACGCAGCCCTCGCATATATCCCATGACTCCGAGACGCCGAAGGACGAGAAGCACGGCTGAAGGTGGCCCCGGTAGCCAAGGAAGCCGAGAGAGAATGGTCAGGCTCAAGCGGAAGAATGTCGAGGTCTGCCTCGGTCATAAAAGCCCCCTCCAACCAATTTCCCCCTCATAGTCGCCTCCCAAAGACAGACTTGCTGCATATCTCTATCTCTCCTCTCCAATCTCTGTCGGAGGCGACTCTCTGTCCCCCTAGCCCGATCCTCGGTGGCCCTCAACCTCTCCTCCAACTCCCGCACCCTCGTCTCTGATGCCCTGAGCGCCTCTCGGTCCCTATACCCGGCCGCCTGGAGAGAACGAACCAAGTCCCCCATCAAACCTCCAGGGACGCCCGCTGAAGCCTCCAACTCCGACACCCTCATCTGGAGGGAGTCCCTCTCACGGCCTAGGGTAATGAAACCCTCCTCTCTCAAGACCATCATGGACCTCAGTCGGTCCATCTCCTCCTCAGCTCGAGAAGCCCTACCCCTCGCCTGGCCCAGCTCCATCCGTGTGGCTGTCAATTCACTCCGGGCCGCATCTAACTCCCACGTCAGCTCGAGCTCTCGCTCGGGAACCATGGAAGGCGGAGGGGCGGAAGAAGAAGAAGCGCCATCAGCCCTCGCTCTCAACAGAGCATCCACCAGAGCCTCGAGGACCCGGACCTGGTCCTGCAAGCGTCTCTGTTGCATCCGCAACGCCTCTATCTGCCTGGCCCGTGCTTGGAGGTGCTCATTGGCGGTCTTGAGCCTCTTCTCCATCTCATTCAACTCAACCTACAAAAGCAAATACCATTCAGAAAATATTCAAGCAAAGGAGAACGAGGAAGAGAAGGAGGGTTTCCAAACTTACGTAGGCATCCGGAATCTCCTCCTCCATCGTCCCAAGGATACCTGCATACTCCTGACGATACCAAGCTAGGTATTCGTCACTCGAAGTCACCTCAGGACGACACTCCACCAAGACGCCTCCGCCCATCCATCCCGCCACATACGTAGTGTAATTCCTCGGGAGATTCGTGTCCCGAGGAATCCCAGCCACCAGAATCGAGGGGCGCCGCGGCAGAGGATCGGGCACCCACTGATGATACCCAAGCTGGCGGACGACCCGGCTGATCGCATGGAACACGACCTCATTGAAGTAGATCAACCAGACGTCTCGCGCCAGAGCCTTGGGAACCTCTCCCAAGTAAGGCCTCCACGTCATCTAAAAAAGCATCGAAAGATAGGAAGAGCGCTTAGTCAAAAGAAAACCAAATACAAGCCAAGGAAGTTCAAAGAAAAACTTATACCTCTTCCTCCGACAAGACGCGGAAGGCCTCTCGGAAGTGGGCAGGCGGTGCAAGCGAGAAGACCCCCGGGGTTCCCATCTCATAGCCCAAGGGATGGCATGATCAAACGGAGCCAAAGTCAGGCGATCGATAGCGAAATGCTCGTACCCGAAGACCTAGCAAAGCAAGAGGAAAATTATCATGATCAAAGTGAGCTAAACCAAGAAGAAGACACTTACCACTTACACATACCTGAAGAAATGGCGCGAAGCCGCCAAGGTTCTTTCCCCCGGCCCTCTTGACCTTCTTCGAGAGCTCTGCGAATAGATGGGCAAGCATCGCCGCTCCCCAGGCATATCGTCCCATGCCCTCCAAGTCCCTCATCAGCAGGAGAGAATGAGAAGAAACCTTATCGGAGGCCGTCGAGAAGAGGACCCAGCCGAAGAAGTAAAGAAAGAACGCCCTTAACTCCCTCCGTGCCCTCTGTGGGCATGCGGCCGCCTCTCTCGCCTCGATCATCACCTGCCTCCTCTCGAAGCTAGCTGCAGCTTCGCCCTTCTGATGCTCTATAAAGGAACCGAGACCATACTGCCCCGAAAGCCTCCCCAAAGGGATCCGGTTCAGCGTCCGCTCCTGCTCCACGAACTCCCATTCCCCGATCAGCTCTCGGAAAAGCCCCCTGTAGTCCGCAAGGGTAGCCGCAATCACTGCCTCCCCCAAGACCGGAAGGCCTGTGATCCGATGGACGTCCGCGAGCGTCGGCATAACAGCACCGGTAGGGAGGATGAACGTACAACTCTCTGGGTCCCATCTCTCCGCCAATGCCTCCACATATGGGCGATGGACGTGGAACCGCTCGATCAAAAAGGAGCGGAAGCCCGCCCCATCCACCAAGCTCCTCTCCTCCTGCCCCAAGGCATCATACCACCTCTTCGTCCCGTGCCATAAAGCCCGGATGCGATTCGGCCGCTACAAAACAAACGAAAATGGGTTAGTCCAAAGCGATCGAGAGGTAAGGATCCAAGTCTAAATGAATTCATTTCGTAGAAACCATGCTTAGCACAATAAAACTCCTACACATTAAAATCTAAAAAAGGCATGGAATATGAGACTTCATACGAAAATTTACTCTCCTTTATTTACAAAACACACCTATAAGATCACTCTTTACCCTCTTATCCCACCGTGGTCATCACTCGTATGCTTCATTTTACCGCCTATCATGCTTATATGCCTTCCCTAAAACACACCAAAACATATAGGAAGCACTTGAACCTGCGGAATGCATGCACTCCCTCATACTCTACCACGATCAAACACGTACGGAATCACATACACGTAGAAAAATATCGCATGCAAGCATACTAGCTATATCATTTCTCTCTCCTTTGTATGCATATAACAAACATGGATATATATAGAAATTACCCCCTCCCTACAAAAAACAAACCCATACAGCATGCTTACACATCCCACCGTGATTAACTTATACACCAAGCATGCTTATTAAAAATACACATACACAAGTACGCTAAATCATTTATTCATACCACCAAGACACATGCATATACGCCAAAGTAAAAGGCTAAAACTAAAAGGTTAGGAACATACCACGGCCCGTGTGGACCCAGGAGCGTCCACTTCGGCCTCGTCAGGATCGTCCATCCTGTCCTCCTCCTCCTCCTCATCCTCCTCGGCCTCAGCCCCAACCCAAGTAACCGACCCAAGCCACCGCCTGTCAAAGATGGGACGTTTGGCAGGTTATGATAGGGGCGGCTACCAAGAAGTAGCCGCCCCATCCTGGGCGGCTAGTTAGCACTAGCCGCCCTTCACCTGGTCTCTGACAGAAGAACCAGAGAATTAATGAGGGGTCTAATCGAAGCCAACCCACTCTATTACCCCCTGGACATTCCCCTGCCTCTCTTTTACTATAAATAGAGGAGGTCCCAAGCCTTTAATCAACAACATCACCAATTCAAAACAACCATTCAATACCAACATCCCACAATCCACATTCCCTTTCCCCACTAGAAATCCCAAGAGAGAGAGAGAGAGAGCCCCTTTTGTGAGAGAAATATCCATTTCCCTACATAAAATACTCTCTCATCCCACCCTCCAGAAACCCGAGCTAAACCTAGCTTAGCCCCTGTCCAAAACCAAACTCATTTCCTACCGAAGTCCTACCCAAACTAGACTAGGCCCCGGACAGCTAAACCCTGCTAGCCGCCCCTGACCAGACGGCTCAAACCTACTAGCCGCCCCCTCCCCCATATACACATCCCACTTACACCCCCTATGTCACAAGACTCCTTTAGTCAAGCCACGGAAGCAGAATAGGATTACCTGTTTTTCACCTCTGTGTACGGTATATCCGTGTCTCAGAGCGGAGACCCCACAAACTCCCCACGTAGGCGATCAAATCCAAGCCCGCCCCTTTTCCTGCTTTTTAGAAAAAGCAGGTGGCGATCACACAAACCCCTGAATTCTCTTGAGCCGCTATCGGGCACCTCAACCAGGAACGACACCCCTCACCCTTCCGAGAAGACGATCCGACCGAGCCCGCCAGGGCACGCATCCGATCCGAATCCTCAAAGAACCCCCACACACGCACGCGCACCCGCGCACCGCCGGGACCCTTTCCGAAAGCACCGACAACACAAACGCGGCCATTCGGAGGCCTTCCCGACGACACTGACACTGTTGCAAGCTTTGAGATTGAGTGACAGCAGACTTCTCATTGATATTAGGGCCACTTCCTGAAAGACTAGGGGCTTTCAAGGAAACTGTCTCTTCACAGGCTTGATGGCCTGGCAGCTTCAAAATAGTTTCTTCGACTGCCTGAGGTCCGGGTAAAGTCAAAGCCAATGCAGGGTACTCATGTGCCCCAGTTTCCTTAGTCAATTGTGAATCAAGCACCTCTTCTTGCCCACTATGGGCAACATGGCTGTCTGCCTTGTCCTGAACCTCGCCCAACTGTTGTGGAGGGACTGCTGCGTCGGAATCCTCCTCGACCTCCAAAAGCAGGAAGAATTTGTTGGATACCTGCTTTAACTACTCTGCAGAAGAGGGCTTGGCATCTGGTCTCTTAGGACTCCGAGCATGTGAGTTATTTCTCAACAGAACCCCCTCATGTTGTTGTGTGCTTTGGGGTGGATGGTTAAGTCGAGGCCTCTTACAACACAAAGCGTCATCATGTTCGAAGGTGTGACAGTGCGAACAAGCCTGAGGCTTCCAATCATAAGCAATGGAGAAGGTTTTCCTCCCAATGCCACTGATTCGATGACCACCGTGTCTGGTAATACAGTTTCCGCAGACACTTCTACGCAAACTAGCGCGTAAGATATCCTAGTGGCCATTTGTGTAGCAGAATCCATGAATAGAGGAATTCCCACCGCACTCGCAATCTTTCCCAAACATTCTTTGCTCCAGAAGTGTAGGGGAAGGTTGGGGAACTTCACCCAGATGGGGATCGAGGTGAGGGCTCCTGCTCCATTCGCACCGACGGTGACCATCATCCATGGAGCCCCCTCTAGTACCTTTTGCATATCCTCTACCAGATCGAAATTGACTATGAAAAAGCCATTTCCTTAGAGATATAGCTGAATCTCACCTTTAACCTTCCATGGGTGCTTTAGGAAAAGCAGGAATGGAGTATAGACTGGAATTTTTCCAATAACATACCCAATTAAAGCTTTACCCCACTTGATCAGTGAGCTTTCGTAGTCATCTTCCTCTATCCGCACCTTTGAAATCCCCTCTTCCAACTATGGTGCAGAGTACTCCACAGAGCTGTGCGTGCCACCAGCCATAGGGGTTTCAAAAAGCTGATTCCAGGCCTTTGGAGACTGAGCAACATCGTTGAGAGGAGGTTTGTACAGAGGTTTCCGTACCTTGTCCCGAGGCCCTGCCGGAGGTTTTCTGGGAGGCAACAACGGCACACCCAGCCTGTTGAGACGTCTTCCTCCCCTTTTCGTGAGCCTCCTGAGATGATGACCCTGCCGCAGCCCGAGTGTCTTCCGTAGCTACTTCTTTCCCCTTAGAAGATGGCGCCTGATTCCCGGTCACAAGGATAGCTTGAGAGTCTGAACGTTCCCCCGAGCCATTCGAGGCCGGGCCAGATGAAATGTTGGGGTTGCTTTTCACATTGAAAACCTTGAAGATGATGTCAATGGTGCCTCCTCTAGGAGGAGGAGGAGGCTTCCCAACCGATGCAACTGCCGACGGGGAACTCCCCGACAGAAGTAGCTCCGCCAGAGCCGCCATTGAAGCAAAGGTCCTCTGTCCGCCAAATCAAGAAGAAACCCTAGGAGTCGCCAAACCCTGAAGTCGCCAAACCCTAGGTCTTCTAGATTGGCAAGAAGTTGCTTTTCTCAAACCTGTCTTCTAGATTGCCAAGTTTAGTCGACCTAGATTGGTAGAAACAGTCAAACACCATTTTTTTTTTCAATTGGTGGGGTAAGAAAAACGCTTGTGGAGATAGACGCACCCCACCTGAATCGGCAAACATTTCAATAGTAGCTAAACTGTTCTGTTTTTTTTCCAATCAAATTAGATGCTTAAAAAAATCAAATCCAATTGCAATCTCAAAAAAAAATTTCTGAAAATTTACCATAAAAATGAAGCTATTGATTCAATTATGAGCGTTCAAATGTGATATAGTCAAAAAAAGGGAAAAAAATCGCAATTGAATGTCCCCCACGCGCGGTTCCAAAGAAGACATTATTAACCGTTTGCATTAATTTAGTTTGAGAAGTTACAAAACACAATTAAGGGGTATAAATGAAAATTTTAATCATGCCGTATCATGGGCCTATGAATTGGGGATTGTCAATCATTTTCCTTTAAAACACTTTTTTAGAGATCCACACGTGTGGACGTCGGAGGCATCCATCCACTCGTGCGAAACCCACTTGCTTCGGCCTGCCTTGTGCGTGATAAGAGAAGGAGGGGATGAGCAGAAAAAAATTGCCTAAAATTGGCAAGTGTTTGTTATATTCACCGTTGAGCCCGGTCAAAAAAACACACCCTTTCAATTCAACCCCTCCACAACCCTAATCGATCCCCAACAGAACCCTCCCTCTCAATAACAACCTCTCCAACCCAACCTTTATATCCCCCCCTACAAAGATCCCATCTTTCGTCATCACCACCACCCAAATCAATGGCGGCCTCCCAATCCGCGGTCCAGAACCACCCCCCCATCAACTGAACCACCGATCCCCGCCGTCGATTCCCTGCACCCAACACCGGATTTCATGGTGTCTGGTCTCGCAGCCTTGATAGTGACGACGACGACGGTGCTCCATCTTGGCAAAACCCACAACAAGCTTCGGCCGGAGTCGGGCCCACCCTATACGAACCTCCCCATCGGATGATACGATGGTTTCGTCTACGGGACTTATGAAGATCGTTAAAAGCCCTTGTTTTAGGCCTTCGTCCTCCTCCGGTTCCGGTGCCTCCTCGTCGGGAGGCGGCGATGGGAGCGTGAGCGGAAGAACGGATGGGCTTTCGTGGTATAAAGATCTTGGTCAACACGAGAACGGGGAGTACTCGATGGCGGTTGTTCAGGCGAACCGGTTAATGGAGGACCAATGTCAGATTGAGTCGGGGGCGTTGGGTTTGGATGAGACGGGTGGCCCCCATGGGACATTCGTTGGGGTGTATGATGGGCATGGCGGGCCGGAGGTGTCGAGGTTCGTCTGCGACAATCTGTTCCGGCACCTCAATAGTACGTGACATTCTAATTGTTATCTGATTTTAGTTTTTTTGTTTTTGTTTTTTGTGATTGTTTACTGTTTGTGTTTGTGTGTGCGCATTATTTTATGAATAGTTTTTTGGTTATGTGGAAAATGAGATTCTTTTGAATATTTTAATTTAATGATGAATTATGAAAGTGGAAGCCAATTTAGAATTGTTTTTACAGGCACTATATTTGCAAAGGACAAGTTTTGGATGTTTTGATGCTTCTATGTAGTTGTGGTATCTTCATTCATATTTCAATGATTTTTTTTTTTTGAGAAATGGGATTATTATACATTTTGTTCTTTTTATTCAAAAAGCTGTGTATGCAGTGTTTGGCGGAAATTTACAAATGTGTATTAGAAATATTGAATTATAATTATTAGTATATGTATGTAGAAAAAGACCATCACATAAGAGTGGTCCTGCGTATAGTTGGGTGCTGGGAGATGAGAGAACGAAGATCCTATACTTTGGCCTGAGTAGTTTACCATTGCTCCAAGCAACCTTTTTTACTATACTGTTTTTCTTTGGGGAAAAACATGTTTTTAGTGCAATAATTGATGAAAATTGTGTTTAATGGTTGGCTGTTGCACTTTTTAACTTGGAGCGCTGCGTATAATGTAACATATTAAGGTGTAGAAACTAGTCTATGTTGTTATAAGATCTAGGGGTAAATTGGCATTATCTATGTTATAGTTGTTACCTTATTTACTTGCAATATGGAAATAGAATATAAGAATATTAATTATGTAAGAAACCAAAACAGAAGAAATAGATAACCAACTATTGATATGCTTTTCCCTTTAAATATACTTAATTAATTATATTTGAGAATGAAATCTGCAACGTCTTTTGCCCAAAAGATTAAATAACTCTGTCCACTAAATTAGTCTGTGCTTTTTCTTGATTAAATTAATCCAATTATCATTCACACATACAGGTTTCAATCTCCTATGTTCTCAATGCTTCTTTGAACAAATGAAAATATGTCTCTTAACAGAATTTAATTTTTTATATGATTGCCATTTGAGTTGGTCCATGAAACCTAAAAGAAAGCCACTCTATGTTAGAGCAAAAGTTCTGGGTATTCTTTACAAGGATCAAAACATTAATAATGCCACTGTTTTGAAGCATGAAATAAATTGTACTATTTATTTTTCTTTGATTGATACTTATTGTATGCCTTCTATCATCAAATGCATTTCTGTTTTGTGTACAAACTACAGATTCTGTTTTGTTTTTTTTTTTTTGTTTTGCTGTGTAACAATTCTATTTCACTCTTACAATTTTCAATTTATTACTTTGGCCTTCCCACTTTGATAAAATATTGGTGGTTATTCAGTTGAAGGTGAAGTATCACACTTTAATTACTTAATACTATTACTTTCTTGCAGAATTTGCATCAGAGAATCAATGCATTTCGGCTGATGTTATACGCAAAGCCTACGCTGCCACAGAGAAGGATTTTCTCTCTATTGTTAAAAGAGACTGGCTGTATAAACCCCAGCTAGCAGCAGTTGGCTCGTGCTGTTTGATTGGAATTATATGCAATGGCATGCTATATGTTGCAAATGCTGGTGATTCTCGGCTAGTGTTAGGGAAATTCGACAGTGGTGAAGTTAATGCTGTTCAGTTGTCAGCAGAGCACAATGCAGACATTGAATCTGTGAGAGAGGAATTGAGGTCATTGCATCCATCTGATCCTCAGATTGTGGTTATGAAACACAAGGTTTGGCGGGTGAAGGGACTAATACAGGTAATTTTGATACATTATGCATTTAAAATAGTTACAATAGCTAGAATTTTGTCTTTAAAGATTGACGTCCGTCCTCACCTATAATATAGTATGGATACATTATTTATCCTTTCCTGCATGATATGAACCCTGAGTAGCTTGTGCCATGTCAGGATTGAATTATATAACGGCAGGATAAAACTAATACTTAACAAACTCATCGAAGAGCTTAAAGACAGAACAAACATGAAAGCAAACTTTATAGATGGAAAGATATGCAAACAGGTAGGAAACTAGGTATAATGCCCAAGGCCCCATCTTGCCAGTACTCTGTGAATATTCTATTGTAATGTGGTTCTTGGTTTTATGTCTCACTACTTTCAACATGATTCACTTTTGTCTGTAAGTTTTATCCTTTTGACACCCAGTCTCCTACACCACAGAAAATCTCCCAGTTCTATTCAAATTCATAGTGTTTGCTCGGGTTGCTCCAGGCCCTTGGGTTATCAAGGATGTTGTTCCATGTGTTTTCGACATGACTCACTTTTGTCTGTAAGTTTTATTTTTTCTTTCCTGGTCATCCAAATATGTGGGTAGGCTGCATGTGGAATGGCTGTGAATGAACTTCCCTTTATCTTTATTTTACATGGGCCTATGGGAGTCATGTAAGTTTTTTTTTTTTTTCTTTCCTGGTCATCCAAATATTCTGGTAGGCTGCATGTGGTATGTGGCTTTGAATGAACTTCCCCTTTGTCTTTTTATCCCATTTCTGGTAAATTCATCTCAAAATTATCCTGCATTTGTTGGGCTGATTTGAACTCAACATATTTCCCCAATTCTAACATGGTGTTGCTTTGATGGACCTAAGTAGTGATTTTATTGATATTCTTTTTGTTATTATTTGAGGTTTGTTAGGCATCTGTTTTTCTTTGTTTTTGATTTATAGGAGACTTCTCACCTCTTTTTGGAGGACAGCTCTTGTTCCCTTTGGAATTTGGAGCTACATATCCAGTTAATGTAATTCAGGGGGTGTGTTCCAACCTTTCCAAAAAAAAAAAGTAATATTATTGGTTAGTCAGGATCTTTATGAATCACATGGAGTAGGTTTGGTTTGCTTAAAGTGGGGCATACAGTTGGATCTCATCTAGTGTTTAATTGAGGATCTAGGATGATAAAGATTTTATGGAACTTCTGTACATGTTTCCGGAGACTGGTTTTACACGGTTTTTTTTTCTTTCTTTTTTTTCTTTTTTTTTAAAGAGAAGATAGGCAGATGCCTTAGATTTTATAAAAACTAGGCATAAGCCCAATTACATACAGCACCATGTTTTCTTATTGGTCCTACTCGACCAGATCAAAACATACAAACAGAAAACCAAAACATGCAGAAGAAATGGTTTTTGCCTAGACCTGTCAGCCAAAGGCCAACTGCTAGCCTTCGATAGCAAGCTTTCCCCTGATGAAGAACGCTTTCTTTGCGCCCGCGCAAGCCTGTCCCCTATGAAGCATGGACACGGACACAGCGACATGACAATTTTTGAAAAAATAGGATATTGGTGCAGCTAGGACACGATAACAAATAATTTAATATAATAATAAATATATATCACTATTTATATAAATAAACACATTTCATATCACTATTTATAAACAATTGTATAAACTAATAAATCATTGTTTTTATAAATCACTGTTTTAAACTAATAAACCATTGTTTTCATAAATCACTGTTTTAAACTAATAAATCACTGGGTATTTTTTACTTTTAGAAAGAGATTTTGTTTAAATGCGTTCTAGGTTATTTTAAATGGGCTGAATACTTGTGGGTTATGTTTGAGCCTTCCTTTTTTTCTTTTCTTTTTTTTACTTTTGAACTGAAAGTGGTTGGACCATGTCCTGGGCCATCCCAGGCGTGTCTAGACAAAAATGCAGGCAAACAAGGCAAACACGGTTGGAGGTGTGTCCGACATGTGTTTGGGCCACGTCAAGCCGTGTCTGTGTCCGACACGTATCTGACACAGGTAGAGGGGAAGTGTCCATGCTTTGTTGTCGGTCCCAATCCTTGATGAATTGCATTATTGAATCCCAAACATTTTCTATGTACATAGTTGTCTGAGCGGCTAGGCGTGCCTAGGCGGTGCTTAATTATGATTGTATTATTTAAATTAGTAATATATTAAAGTTATCTCTACTTATTCATTCTTTATTTGAATAATGATATTTATAAATAAATAACACATGAATGAAATTTATTGGTACATGTGCTTTTTGACAAAATTAATATAATCTAACCCCAATGGCATTGTAATTTCTCTATGTGATGACAAGTATCATGTTTTTATAAATACACCTCGACAAGAGATAGTGGGATCGGGAGGAGCCATGACTGGAGTTGGAGAAGGAGAAGGGGGGGGGGGGGGGAGAGAGAGAGAGAGATTGAGGGAGAATAAGATAAGAGTTCAGAAATCTTGAGGAGAGAGAGGAGGGAGATACAAAAAATCAGTACTCACTTGGGACTGGGAGAATTCGCTACACTGTTGGCTGGTAGGGTAGGTTATGTTTCAATCTTTCGATCATGTTTTTTATTCTTTTATTTTTGAGGTTAGGCGAGAGATTGGGCGGGCTAGGCATGATTTAGGCGGGTAGACGGGCCGAGGCGCCTGCTTAATAAACCTGTTGGGCGCCGCCTATACCTTCGAGTTTCGAAACAAGCAATGATTCCTTGCGAGCCAGATAGCCCACATAACTACCAGCACCAAGGACTGTGAAACCTTGTCTTGGATGTTTCCCAAAGGCCTTGGAGGGAGTGAAACCCAGGGTCAACACGGGTTTTAAGTGTTATCCTGGCTCAGAGGATGTAAATATGTGAAGTGTGCTTTTGAGTAAAATATGTGAATAGTGTTGAACGCAAATTGGAAGATAAACAAAGGGAGGGTGTCTGGTTATAGTGGTGGATCATTGAGTTTATGTTTCAGTTTTATCAAGGGGTCCTTATGTAGCTTAGAATTGTGTTCTTACTTGTTTAAAGAATCATTTATCAAGCCGATTCAATAATTTTGTATTGATCACCACTCCCCTTAAAAAAACTTCTGACTGGTACTCAATTCTCCTTTCTCTGATTTTTTTCTTCTCATTCTGCAGCATTTCATTTTGGTGATTCACCTTTTGCGTCTTCATGTGATCTTTGGTTTTGACTTGTATAAGTTTCCGCCTTCTCAGAAGAATGAACATTGTCGAATTAGATGGAGCCTAACTAATAGGAGCACAACATGATGACATTGAGCATCACAGCTCCCTATGTAAAAAGCACCAACACATCTCCTTCAGACAACCCATACCCAAAATAGTTCATATTATGTTGTATTAACGAAAAAAGAACATGTTTGTGAGTCTTAACATGGATAACCTGTGTTGCATGCAGCTCTAATAATCAGACATGTTGTGTGGTTCTTAATAGATTTCTCCAGTGTTCCAGCAACAATTTGCATAAGTAATAAAAATATTTCATGTGCCATACTTGTAGTAAACCGACAATCTTATGAATCTTATGAGAAGTATGTTTGACGTGGACATTGAAACAAATTTGCATAGTATTAGGAGAATGCATTATCCATTATGAAAAGCACAGTTGAAGCAGATGTAGCCTATATAGACTCATCTATGGACAATGTTTGATCATTGAGAGTCTTTATGGAATGCTTGGACTGTAGATCTGTTCACAGTGACATGGTTTGTACGTGGTCCAATATGTCAACTGAGTTAGATGTCAATGAGAACTTATTGTTTGGTCCTCTCTTTTTTTTTTTTTTTTTTTTTGGGGGGGGGGGGGGGGGGGGGTATAATATGGTACGGAATAGTGCAAGGTTTAATAGTCTACTCCATTATGGTGTCAGAATAAAGGGGGAGGTGAAGTGTATGGCTCATACTGAACCAACAAGTGGTATAGATGCATTATCTCTCCCTGGGAGGCGCCATGAAATTAATAACATAGTAGATGATTCCCATCAACGAATCCCCTGCATATTATTGTCAGAATTTTTGTTTGCATTGATTTTGGTAAGATTCAAAAGATTAAACAATGTTATTCAAGCTAATTCAGCACCTTCAAAGCCAATGGTCTGCAGTTCTCATTGCAGATTGGATATTACTTTTTGAATTGTATTAAGGCTGTGTTTATTAGTTACACTGGGGTGGGTAGGTTATCCTTGTCCTTTGTCCTTTTTTTTCTTGATTAGTAGACTGTTGGTATGCATTTGTAAATTGTAATATCACTGAATTAATATAGTCAAAAGGTGAGCTCTGACTTTTTTTTTTAGTAGAAGTTGGAACTTTTATTGAATAAAAGCCCCCAACAAAAGGAGGAGAGGGATATCTACATTCACAAAAAAGGATGTTTATCCTTAAATAAATTGAATATATATCATTTTTTTGAAACAACTCTGTGTTCCAATATAAATTCATTATAACTATCCTTGTACATCACTCTGTCATCAGTATGTGGACACAAAAGATAACTTCTGTCCATGTGTTTTGCATAGAGAGAGTTTCTTTTAATGGAGAAAGTTGTCACTTTAACCACATGATCCTTGCACAATACTGAGAAGCAAACATATTCTCAAGAGAACTCCAGACTGTGTGAGGTGTGGTGAGGCCAACCACTAAATGTACCAACTGATTGTTACTAATAGTGAAGAGAGTATCAAACTAAGAAATTGGTCTTGCCCGCGATCAAAATAAAAGAAAAGTACAAAGTAAAATAAAATTAATGGAATAGGTTCCCAATTGAAAAATACAAAGGATTAACTCCTCACAAACCAAGATAGACCCATAATAGTTGAAGGATTCTCGACTTGAAGGATCGACTTAACCCAATCACGAAGCGAATACGAAATGATAGCCCAAGTATTCTCCACATACACTCTTTTATTTTCAAAAATATCTTCATACAGGGTCAACCAAATACTCCAACAAACCGCCTGAGGAATGAGCCATTGAAATTTAACCTCATTGCTACGATCTCCTTTTTTCCTTTTCTTCCTGAAATATTTCCACATCTCCTCAATGTCAAAAAAGACACAATGTGAGTCTATGGCCTTGCCCACCAACGACCAAATGTCCAAAGTAAACGGACATTGAAAAATTAAGTGATCCCTATTTTCCTCAGCAATCCCGCATAGAAAACAAGAGATATCTCTATCATTTGACCATTTGGAACGATTGGCCTTGGTGAGGACTTTATCTAAATAGAGTAGCCACATAAAAGCCCTTATTTTCAATGGTGCAAGGGATCCCCAAATGAGATTCTGAACTCTGGTCGTCGGAATGGGAGACAAGACCTTGTTGAGCTTCCTATATAGAGTCTTCACCAAAAACCCAAGATTAGGAGCCATCCTCCATAGCACTCCATCCTCTTCTTCTAATTTAGATTCACACCTTGAAGTAATACAAGGAGATTAGATAATTCCATAGCCTCATCATCATTTAGATCACGACGCAATCGAGGTGTCCAAATAATAGAATGCTCACCGCATGTGAAAGAATCACATATCAAATCATCTACATTAAGAGCCACCCGAAAGAGTAATGGGAAAAGATTATCTGGGGGCTTTAAAAATTAATTCTGCAGAAGTAGATTATATGACCATTTTACTCAACCATTTTTTATGCAGGTTTCAAGATCTATTGGGGATGCCTATTTGAAAAAGTCAGAATTCAATAGAGCGCCTCTTCTACCAAGGTTTCGACTTTCTGAACCCTTCAACAAACCAATTCTTAGTGCTGAACCATCAATACTAGTTCATAAAATCTGTCCGGAAGATCAGTTTCTTATATTTGCAACTGATGGCCTGTGGGAGCACCTGTGCAATCAAGAAGTTGTTGACATTGTTAACAATCGTCCACGTAATGTAAGGTTTCGATTTCATAATCTCAATTTATTTATTCTTTTTATTTTAAAAAAGGGAATCCCAATTTATTTATTGCCATGCTTGTAGAAAGTTTCATGGTTCCATCTTACTAAAGCTGCTGGCTTGTGTGGTAGTGCATGATCTCTTTTCCTGAAGATCAAGGTGTTGGTTGCTTGATAAATAAATGAAAATTAGAGTCTCTTTTTTTTTATCTGTTTATTATTAACTATTACTTTGCACTCAGTGAGCTCTGTTTATGATATTAATTAAATCCATGATGCACAAACTTATTTTTCCAGGAAGCATGTAATGAAAAATAACCTGAATCAAAGATCACTTTTCCTCCCATGTCCTATTCCCCAGTGAAAATTTTATATTTTTCTTTTTTCCCCTAAATCTTATTCCCCGGTGAAAATGCATCTCTGATGTTTGCAGTGGTTGGTTTTTGACACCCCCTATAATTAAATGGATGTAGGGTGATCTGGGGAATTCCATCTTACAATCTCTATCAATGAAATCAGACCTCTGGGAATTTTAATTTATCCTTGAATATTCCCTAAAACCACATATGAACAAAAGCATTAGAGTTCTAATAAGCATTATCTATCTGCTAAAGATGTCTTCTTGACTGTACTTCACCTCATCGGTGTCTCTAGAGGGGTCTCCCCTTCGATTCCATATTTTTCTCTATTTATCTCATCTTGTGAATTTTGTATGGAGATTCTTCGTTTCCATATTGTTCGGGGCCTTCTTTTTTCTAATAAGAGTGCTTCCCCCCCCCCCCCCAAAAAAAAAAAAAAAAAAACAGATGCCTGCCAGGTTGATATTATTTGTAACGGGGGTCCCCACCTTTCAGGGAAAATTATAATAATGTTAAGGAGACCATCTTAAAGATCCCTTCTTTTTAAAAAAAAAAAAAAAGAAAAACAAAGGGAGGTGCCTCTTCTTCCCCAGGGAGCACACAATGCTTGGCTTGGGATTCGAACCTAGATTTCCTCTTTGGAGTTGTGCCATGATTGTATGCTAATCAAAGCTCAGTTTGCTTTTACAATATTTCCCCCTGTTCCACTCATGGATATGACATTAGAAGACAACGCACTAAACTCTTCGACATAACGCAAAAGTGGAGGATTCAACATTGTGAAATCATGATGGAGCAAACTACCCTTCCTTCTTGTCCATCATTGAAAACACCACAACAAAGGTATAATGAGTCCTTTAGCTAGTCTATTTTTACTGGACTTATTCATGAATCACAAATGGTGTGTAATATGTCTTTTTTCCCGAACATGTTCAGGTAGATTGATTTGCTTTCAACAACCAAAAAATGCTCACGCCTTCTATGGATATAAATAATTGTTGAAATTCCTGTGAACACATGGATTTAACATGCCTTTCCAAATTTCAATAAAACCAATCTAATTTTGAAATAGGCAGAATTTGAACATGAAAAGCCATTATGGCTAACATATTATTTCCCCTATACAGTACAGTTTCACTTCTTGTTGGTGGAGATAGTAGGCTGGATCTGATTCCTCACTTACCATATCCGTGCAGGGAATTGCAAAAAGATTAATCAAAGCTGCTTTACAAGTCGCTGCCAAAAAACGAGAAATGAGATATTCTGATCTGAAGAAGATTGAACGAGGTGTAAGGAGGCATTTCCATGATGATATTACTGTCGTAGTTTTATTTCTGGACCCAATTTTGATTAGTAAGAGCTCCTATCAAGGTCAAAAACTTTCACTGAAAGGAGGAGGTGTTCATGTGCTATCTGCTTCATCCATGAAAAACTGAAAAAGGCCATCATCATCTACCAGTCCTTTTATTGATGGTGCGCACCGACTTGGATTCTGAGATATTTCAAGTAGGTCTTCACTACAAAGAGATGGTAGAGGGGGTGACTATACCGAGAGCCGCTTCATTTGATTCCTTCATAAAGTTAGTTATTATTTTCTAAATCTACCTAGGTCCTTGCAACTTGAATCATGAAATAGTTGCAAAGGAAAGACCTTGCATTTCCTCTTCTTTGGGTGATCTGAATGTCACTACTTGGATACAGGTAATCCTATTATTTTTGCTAGCATAGTTTGCACAGAACTACTGGTTCATCATTGGCTGACCATTGTAATGTCTTTTTATGTTTGTTCAAGTTGCAGCTCAGGCTAAAGTCATGCATCCCTTCTGATGTGAGCCCTGGATGAAATCAAGAACAAAGTCGGTAGTTTTTGTATGTTAGAGCCATTTTAGGAATGGCAGATGTATCACACCATCTCTCAAACTTGTGATCCACCTTGTCTCTCAAACATATGATCAAATTTTGTTTATAGTTTGGAGTTAAGAGATTTACAGGTAATTCTTTGACTTGATTGCTGACTTAGATTTATGGAATATTAACTGTTGGTAGGAGTTATAGCTATCTGGCATGGTAGGATAAAGATTTGTAATAACTGAGTGGTTTCCCTTTCTTAATGAATTGCCTACCTTTCCTTCAAGCATAAAATGGTAGAATAAAGGATCACTGGCAGAATCACAGAAGGTTACCAGGGAATTAGACATCTTTTTATGTGGTTTGATCTATTATTTTGTCATGTATTTTTATAGAATAGGTGAAATTGATGTTGTTATAAACATGAGATGATTTTAATGGTCTGTTTGGGTAGAGGAATAACACTGGAATAGGCTGGAATAGGGGTGAATAAACTCAAAATTGGATAAAATAGAATGGTATAACTATCTCAGAATACAGCCTTTTCTTGGAATTCAGTTATTTTGTCCAATTTATTTCATTGGAAAAAGGAAGATTCATGTGGTAAATCACATGTTATTACTCTTATAAATCAGGGGTTAATATGTTAAATCACTTTTTCATATTTTATTATTATTTATTCACATCATATTTATTTTAATTCGTACTTTATTCATGGTCAACAAATAACAAAAACTTCAATACTACGTATTTCAATGAGAATAACTAAAATACAGTCAAATAGAAAATGAATTATTATTTATTAATACTAGAATAGTTATATAAGCTGAAAAAAATTTATGGAATAATTTATGTCGCTTCTCCAACGGGTGTTAAAAAGTATATCCATCTGAATGTTGAGTGTTGGATTGTGGCATTTTTAATAAGAAAATATGAGGCATTTACTTCAAATAACTCTCAAACTGAAATATGTAAAGTTTTTATCAGTCTCACAGGCCGAGGCCGACCCAAATGTCTACAAGAAGTCCACTAACATAAAGATATCACAGAACTAGTGCGTTTAGTTGTGCGATTGTAAAATTGATTATGCAGGAATCTGCGATTGCAAAACTGATTTTGCAGGAAGCTTACTTTCTCAGCTTTTTGAATCGCAGCTTTTGGACACTATTTGCCTGCAATCGTTGGATTTAAAACTGCGATTGTAAAACTGTTTAGTTGCATGATTGTAAACGCAGCTTCCTGCAATCGCAAACGCTGCGCAATCGCGCAACCAAACGCATCCTTAGGTAGCGTTTGGTAACATGATTGCAAAACTGATTTTCTGCAATCGCGGAGTTTAAAACTACGATTGTAGAAACCTGCCCTAAAAAAAATATGGGTGGGGGTTTCATACTTAAAAACAAAGAAGAATATATATAGAGAGGAGGCAGAGGGCGGTGGTGGCTGATGGTGGGTAGAGGATAGTGGCGGCCGCATCTTGTTCTCTTTCTGTCTCTTTTTTTCTCTCTCCCCCTACCCCTTCGCCCACCACCTCCACCCTCCTCTCTCTCTCTCTTTCTATTTCTCCCTCATCTGTGCCACTTCCTTGTTGATGTCGCCTCCTCTGCCCACCTCCTTGCCTCACCACCACCACACCCCCCCCCCCCCCTTCCCCTCTCTCTCTCTCTCCCTCTTTTTTTTTTTTTAGAAGATGGAAACCTCACCTCAAAAAAAAAACAAAAATGGGGTGTGGGGTTTCCCGGTAGAATCCTTCACATATTAATGATGTAATACTAGTTGTAAAGAAGAGGAGTACCTAGAACGAGAAAATCAAAAGAAATAGGTTCAAAGTGCCCATGAAATATTGAAATTTCAGAATTAAATGTCAAGATGGATCATCTTTTATGTCAAAATGGAATAACTTGATGACTCTGTTGCAATTGACAATGTGTCAAAAACATATTCCAGTCACTTAAAAAGGGTGTTGTTACACTCGGTTTTTTCTTATAGCCCCAAATTCAGTATTATATACCTCGTTAGAAATTCAGCAAAACATATACCTCATTAAATAATGTATATATCTCATTAAATATTTTTTACACTTATTAAAAATAAACTCATTCAATTCAAAATGAAGCTATATACACTTTTTATTAGAATTCGCCATTAAATCTTGCTTAGGGTGCGTTTGGTTGCGCGATTGCAAAACTGATTCTGCAGGAATCTGCGATTGCAAACCTGATTCTGCAGGAAGCTCACTTTCTCAGCTTTTTGAAATCGCAGCTTTTTGGCACTATTTGCCTGCAATCGCTGGGTTTAAAACTGTGATTTCAAAACTGTTTGGTTGCGCGATTGCAAACGCAGCTTCCTGTAATCGCAATCGCAGCGCAATCGCGCAACCAAACGCACCCTTAGTGTTTTGGTCATGCATCGGAATTGCTATTAAAGTCCACTTATTGTTTTGGCCACCATTTCACTTCTTTGAGCCTAGTTTTGTGATATCTTTATGTCAGTGGACTTCTTGTAAACATTTCCAATGCATGACCAAAACAATAAACAAGCTTTAATAGCGATATCATACATGCATTATTATGAACTTTGAGAATTGAGGGCCTAAAAATATGAGACAATGTTATAAAAAACGTTAAGACACTAGTTAAATGGTTGAGAAGAGATTAACGATTAATCGGCTAAATGAGAATTAATCAATCTCTTTTTAAAATAACAAATATAATGCATATACATATTATATATATAATAATAATTTTAGACTACAAAATAATAACAAAATAAAATCAAAATAATATTAATTATATAAGCATAATAGAGATCATAAATAAAAAATTAATAGATATAGAACGTGTAAGGTAACTTAATAACTTGCTTATTAATCTAACTAAAGATTATTCAAAAAAAATAACTAAACACTTCAGCGTTGCGGGCCGGATCCACTTAGCCCCGCAAAGGATTTTTAAAACATTGATCTAAGACTACAATGATAGCAAAATAAACAAAGCAATCCATCAATAAAATATATATGTTCAACCTGGAGAGATTTTTAAGTTAGGGAAACCACAAATCAGAATCACAAAAGAATTATTTGTTCCTCCTGTTCCTTTGGTCAATCCCACAGAAAATCCTGTCATACATCTCCAGAATAAGATACCCCTTCCAGAGTCTGCCACCTCTGTATAAGCTACTTATCTGCCCAAAAAAATGGGGCACCATCTTAAGCAACATCTAGCGAAGGCACGAAAAGCCAAAATGCTGGTTGTCCCATGTAAGACGTCCAAGATCAAAACTGCACCGAAAAGCTGCTGTTAAAAGAAAGAGATGATGTAAAACGTTGATGTTAGGATTTTACATTACATCCCAGCTTAAGAACTTCAGTTCTTCCATTATTGACCAGGCACCATCTAATTGAAAAGCAAGAATGTGTTCTCTAGGGATCAAACTTGTTGGGAGTGAGATATTAAAGGACACAGTAACATTAAAATCCGTCATCTTATGAGATCTTACTGTTGAAACCATCCTTCCAATGTTTGCACCAGCCTGCAAAAATTTGTACCAAAATTGACCATTACTCGTGCAATGAATAATGCTACCCTTACCAGCTTAAGTGTTTGCTTCTCCATTCTGTTGAGATGGATCACCTGATTTGGCTTGCGAAAACCTGAACAATAACATTATTTCAATTTCTTTTTATTAAGTTGAACAAATTTGATGTAAGGACTGTGCGTTCAAGATCACAAGGGGAGAACCTGATTGCCCTAGCCTTCCTTTTATCTTCTTCCAGTGGATCTGTATTGGAGACCATGGTGAATCTAGCTGACCGTGCTTTCTTCTTGGCTTCCTCATCCACAGCCGAATCTGTTCCGAGCCCAAACCTAAGAAGCAACATAACAGAGTAAGACTCAAAACCTGTGGAACATGTAATCAATAATCTCAGATAAGCAAGTTCACAATTTGATCCATTAAATATCAGAGAATACATTGCAGTGAAGGGGTGTTGAACAAACCTCTCTGCCCTCGCCTTTCTCTTTTGCTCCTCTGACTTCTCAGCATCTGGTCTAGGCTTGGGAGATGCCGTTCCAAATCTGCGGTGATTATCAAAGTATATATGACATACCATTTGTGTCCTACAAGGGGATTGCCATTAAAACTATATTCTTACCATTTGTATCCTACAAGAGGGTTGCCACTACTCTAGGGTCTTTTTGAATCAATGAAATTTTTTTAGTTTTTACTTTTTTCCTAATAGATTCAACGTATTCCAAAGGAAGAAGACCGGGATATTCTTTTTCTCTTCTGCTACTTCTGGCATAAGGTACTCCATATAGGATAAGTAAATCAGTCTATGGCTAATATAAAAAAAGGGAAGATACCAATAAAAAAAATTCTTCTAAAGATAACTTAAGAAATACCCAGAACAGCTACTTTAAGAATTCTACCCAAAAAAAGTCTCTTTTAGCAATCTTCTAACTTAAAATGACGCAAATGACATTGTCTCATATAATTTTAAAAATTTAGAATGTTCACACCTCATCTAATTGAAAAACAATATCAATGTAAAAAATGATTTTCATTTGAGAGTGATTTTACTTGTTTTACATTTTTTGAGTATCCTATCAAAAATGTTAACATTGTCAAAAATTATCATTCTTAAATTTTACATATTCCTAACTTCTTGAAGTTCTTTTTTTCAATTTTTTTTGTTATTTCATCTTACCAATGTCCTGTATAAGGATTTTTTTGACAATCTTTAAACATAAGTGCCCCTACAAATCTTATAAAATTAAGATACATCCAAAAAAAATATTTTAAAACTAAAAAATATCAATTTTTGACAACTCAACTCTTACTAGTGTATTCAGAGATATAAAAAATAAACTTCACTCACAAATAAAAACTATTTTTTTATTTATTAATGTTCTTTAATTGGGGTGTGAAAAAATTAAATATATATGAGAAGATTCAAATATTAGATAACATAAGGGTAGTAAATTTATTTTATATTACAAAATTGTGAAAGAAGAACTTTTAATAATGGTTAATTTGGGTATTTCTAATACTCAAATGATTCTATTGGATATTTGCCCTTAAAAAATTGGGTTATCAATATAGTCAACTCCAAATTTTTAGTTTTTAGGAGAAAGATTGTTGCTATTTTACATGCATACCTCCCTAAATTACCTACACATGTACTCTTATTGAAATGTTTTCAACATATAACCTTAGTTATCTCAAAATGTTAATGTTAGGGATAGCCTCACATGCAGTCCCCATACACTTTGAAGTATCTCAAAATGTTAATGTTAGGGATAGCCTCACATGCAGTCCCCATACACTTTGATTTAAATTTATTATTTATGTAACAAAACATGCAATTTCATAAAAATGAAGAATTTACTGCCATGAACCATATATACCATCCTTTAAAAGAAACAAAAATACCATGTTTCATATGTTAGATCTCATTGATAAAATAGAATAAATGAATAAAATTTTACTACACATGGGACAGCACATAACATCGCAACGCCAATCTTCAAAACATCACATTAGACCATATCAATATCAGGGGTCGTCTGCAAGTGTCATTTATATAATTTTAATTTAATCCTAGTTATGTTTGAGTGAATAAAAAATTGATCAATCTGATAACTAAATTGATTTTGAATCAGATCACAAGAATACAAGTCATACTATAATTTTCGAGTATCCGACTTATCACTTTTAGTATTAGTGTTGAGTCATTAAACTAATTAATTTTTTTGGTTATATGATCATTTTTTAATGCTTTTATGACCTTGATGCAGAGAGATGCCTATACTGGGCCACCATCAGGGGACTCAAGAACAGCATTCTGGAGCTAGTTCATCTAACCTAAGACCGACTAATACAAAAGACCCTGCATGGAAATACGGAGAATATAAAAGTGCTACTGAAAAACATATTGTCAAATGTTTACTTTGCTCACATCTATGTAGTGGTGGCATAACCAGATTCAAAGAACACATATTGCATTCACCAGGAGCTAATGTTAAACCTTACCCTAAAACAACACCAGAAATTATAAAAGAAATAGAGCAATTCATGAATAAAAAATCTAAAAATAAATGTAGAAGAGAAACATTTTATTATGAAGATTTTGCTAGAGACATGGGAGATGAACAACCACATGTAGGTGATGATGATGTAATAGAAATTGGTGGTCCTAGTTCAAGGCCTCCTCCATCCAAACAAAGAAAGAAAAACACTAGGGGACCTATGGATTTATTTTGTAGAAGTAATGTTGAAGATGTAGTTGATCAAAGATTAAGAGGAGGCCCTAGACAAACAACTTTAGAAAATAGATTAAAAAAAGAAGAAAGGAAAAATGCAATTCAGAAGAAAGCTAAATGGGCAATCACTGCAGGTGTATCT
Source organism: Acorus calamus (assembly GCA_030737845.1). Classification (NCBI taxonomy): domain Eukaryota; kingdom Viridiplantae; phylum Streptophyta; class Magnoliopsida; order Acorales; family Acoraceae; genus Acorus; species Acorus calamus. Next base: position 23,337,852 of record CM060860.1, read on the forward strand.
TTTCATGCATTAACTTCACGTTCTTTTCATGTTGCATTAGAAGCAATAGGTAGATTTGGGTCTGGTTTAGCCCCACCATCGATGCATGAGTTAGGTGAAACATGTTTGCAAGAAGAAGTAAGAGAAACTCATAAGATTTTAGAGACACATAAAGGACATTGGAAAACTTATGGTTGTACATTAATGTCTGATGGATGGACTGATAGCAAACATAGATCATTAATTAACTTTTTAGCTAATTCTCCAAAAGGAACCATGTTTTTGAAATCCATTGATGCATCTACATATTCACACATTGCAATATATTTGTTTAAAGAAATAAGTGATGTTATAGAAAATGTTATTGGAAAAGAAAATGTTGTTCAAATTGTAACTAATAATGTTGCTAATTATAAAGCTGCATGTGAATTAGTGATAGAGAAGCACCCCACAATATTTTGGACACCATGTGCTACACATTGTATTGATTTAATTTTGGAAGACATTGGTAAGAAGCATATTATAACTATTAGTTTAGCTAGAAGAATCATTGTTTTCATTGATGCACACACACAATTATTGCATGTAATGAGATTGTTTTGCAATGGAGATATTGTTAGGCCAGGACCCACTAGATTTGCCACATCATTCTTAATTTTGCAATCACTTTGGGAACATAAGAATGCACTTAGGACACTCATGGTAGCAGAGGAATGGGCAAAGAGCAAGGTGTAACCTTAGAACCGGAAAACAAACAGAAATACTATTCTTTAAAAGCAAGCAGTAGCCTCCAGCCGTGGCCAGATGGTTTTTCTGCAGGATTTTTCCACAGTTGATGAGAAATTGTAAAAGGAAATTTCATTGCTGTCATACAATCTTTTTCACCAGTGGCCATCTCCTCGAGTGAGCACACAATTCTTTCATAGCCTTGATACCCAAATCACGCAAATGCTGATTCTTCACATCGATTTCGTCCTATATTCCTATGCAATACCATATACAAAGCTATCACCAAATTTCTTGTCACTAGATTACAAGAGCAACTACCCCAACTTATAAAGCCTAAATCAAACAGCTTTTATAAATGGGAAGAACATAATTCTCAAAACAACTTTTATGGTTGCTCGCATAGGCTCAAGGTGGGGTCAACCCTTGGTTCGAGATGTGATTTCAGAAATCTCGAACATATGTGGGAATCCTTCCGGAAAAGAAGGAAAGTAGGTGACTATAGGAACAAAGAGAAATTCCAATATTCTTCAATTTTGTTGGATTGGCTTTCTTTGCTTTTTTTTTCCTTTTCTTGTTGAGTTGGGTATCCCTCGCCGCTTCCTCATTGGAGGGGTAACATTTTATGATATGATTGCTCCAATCTTCTTTTAAAAAAAATAGTTTTCATAAATGGGAGGAACACAGTTCATAGCTTCATAGCTCTTAGCTGGCACATGAAATGGCAAGATATTTGAAGGGAAGGAAAGCGAGGGCAGACTTTGTATCAAGGCAGATCTCAGGAAAACTGTTGACAGATTAAGATGGGGATACCCATATCAATTCATGAGAGGAATGAACTTCAGGGAGGTATGGACCTCATGGGCGAAACAGTGCATAGAATCTGCAAATTTGCAATTCTAATCAATGGGACACCTGAAGGCTTTTTTTCATTTAACACTGAAGAAATCCGCTCTGTCCTTTGCTATTTGTCATGGATGTGGAAGGACTCTCTATATGCTAACCGCTGAAGGACAAGGAGCTTAGTTGGAGGATAAACAAGACATGCTCGTAATATTAATAATTTTTGCTCACGATCTCATCATTTTCACATATGCATAGCCATACATAGCAATAGCCAAAAAACTGTTCTATGAACTAGAACTATTTCCTTATTGGTCTGAACTAGCTCAAGAAAAGAAAAAGAAAAAAAAAACATTTACAGGGGAGGACATATATTCCCCACAGGAAGCAATTACTGAAAATTCTGGGCACAGTTCATAGCTCCAGCCAGTACATCAAAAAATTAGTTTTATGTGTATTGCCTAAGATCATAACTCATGCATTCAAATCCCGGAAGGAGCAACCTAAAAAGGACTACTTGGCCTAGATTGAGTGGGATGTGGAGAATGGTTGTTGTGGAGTATGTTACAATTCCAAATAGGCCAGCCTAGGGCATGGGATACAGGTACGCCCAACTTGAGGCATGGGACTCAAGCAGTTAAGTCCCTACCTTTCAATATCATTGTCACCTGGGACGCCTACTGTATTGACTGACCATAACAACACTGCATCTACAATTCTACATACACTCTCAGCTGTATACAAATCCTGGAAATATGGTGTTCGATGGCCACTTTACTGGGGAAGGAATTTTTTTTCAGTTCAGTTCTGGAAATGCAGGAATTCTTCGATGCTCTCAATGAGGGCAAGAAAAAAACTGTCAACAGGGGTTCCATACAAAAATATATATAAATGTTGCGGCTGGCAAGTAATGAAAAAAAAAATTCAAATTAGAGAAAAATATGTGAAAATTGTATGGGAAAGATTTGAACATTTTAGTTCAATAGAGATTGCTTGAAACAAAGTATCGAAATACAACCTATTAGTCTAATAGAAAAAACAAGCAACTATTTCTCATGAAATTCTAAGAACCCTAAAAAAGTAAACCCTAAAACAAAACTGTGTGTGTGTGTGTGTGTGTGAGAGAGAGAGAGAGAGAGATTCGTATGGCACACCTTTCAGCACGAGAGCTCCGCTTCTCCTCCTCGGAGATCTGCACGGTCATCCCGAACCGCTCAGCCCGGAGGGCTTTCTTCTGGAGATCCGAAACCGGATCCGGCACCGCCTCAGTGGCGGGAGGAGGAGATCTCGACAAGGATCCGGCCTCTTCTGCCGGAGCTTCAGCGTCCTTCGGAGCAGTGGACTCCGGTTCAGCTGCTTCTCCGGCCGTGGTCGAGGTAGGGGGAGGGGGGTCATGCATGGTCCCAGTGAGAGGGGTTTCTAGGGTTTTGTTGCGAGGCTCATCGGAGATTGGGTTCTGGAGCTCTGTCGCCATTGATGGATGGATCGAGAGAAACAATCGAGTGAAATGAAAAGTATTTCGGGTTCGCTGGTCCTCTCTATTTTGGTTCTTTTAAGGTGGATTTTTTAGTTTTCCCTCCTTTTTCAAGCAGCAAGGATAATACGCGTGACAATGATTAAATGAGCCCTGGGACTGATAATAAATTTTAAAAATAGGTTGATATTATGAACTAAATAGAATATGAATACATAAATAAAACACTCAAGCAAATAGAGAAGTAGAGGTAGAGAGAGATTTTTTGTTCACCAATGTTGGTTGTAGAATACATGAGAGATCTCTCTATTTATAGGGTGCATGGAGGAATTCCAAAGGTGAGAAATTACAAGTTCATAGAAGTGAGGGGTACATAGTGGGGTGATTAATAGTGGAGGTTATAGAGTTGAATGAGAGGGGTTATGGAGTTTAAGAGTGGGGGAGGTTATGACTTAGAGGAATGGTAGGTATCCACTATATTCACAACACTCCCCCTTGGATGACCACCACGCTAAGATAATTGTCTCATTAAAACCTTGTTTGGAAAATCCAATGGAAAAAACTAAAACGAAGAAAAAAGAGTACAATGTAACTTAATCATATAATGGTATCTGCGTTTAACACTGCCTCGTTAAAACCTTGCCAGAAAAACTCATTGGGACAAAACCTAGGCGAAGGAAAAAAAGTACAGTTCACAAAATGTCATCAAAAAAATTACTCCCCCTCATAAGTACAAGATTTCAATAATTTTGGTCGCTAACTCGTCGCATCCCGATGTTATACACCAGCTTCTTGAATGTTGACATCGACAAAGCTTTAGTGAACAAATCTGCAAGATTGTCCTTTGACTGAATTTGTTGAACATCAATTTCATGTCTCTGCTGGAGCTCATGAGTGTAAAAGAATTTTGGAGAAATATGCTTCGTTCTATCACCCTTGATATATCCCCCTTTGATTTGAGCAATGCATGTTGCATTGTCTTCATAAATAGTTGTTGGAACATCTGTAATGAGAGATAGTCCGCATGTAGTATGAATATGATGAACCAAAGACCTTATCCACACGCATTCCCGACTTGCTTCGTGGAGTGCAAGAATCTCAGAGTGGTTAGAAGACGTGGCGACCAAAGTCTGTTTCGTATATCTCCAAGAAATCATTGTGCCACCGCAAGTGAATACATACCCTGTTTGTGAGCGAGCCTTGTGAGGATCTGAAAGATATCCTGAATCTGCATAACCCTTCAATTGTGCACCATTATTGGAATCTTTTGCATAGAATAGACCCATGTCTGATGTTCCACGAAAATAACGAAAAATGTGCTTCACACCATTCCAATGCCGTCGAGTTGGTGCAGAGCTAAATCTGGCCAATAAATTAACTGAAAATGCAATGTCAGGTCTAGTGCATTGGGCTAAATATAATAAGGCACCAATTGCACTAAGATAAGGTACTTCAGGACTAAGAAGATTTTCATCATCTTCTTTCGGACGAAAAGGGTCCTTCTTTAGGTCAAGTGATCTTACCACCATAGGAGTACTTAATGGATGACATTTGTCCACATTAAAACGCTTCAGGATTTTTTCAACATATGTTATTTGATGAACAAGTATCCCATTTGAACTCTGCTCAATCTGCAGGCCGAGACAGTATCTTGTTTTTCCAAGATCTTTCATTTCAAACTCTTTTTTCAGATATTCGGAAGCCTTTTCGAGCTCTACAGGAGTCTCAATTAGATTAATATCATCAACATAGATTGCAATAATGGCAAATCCGAGTTCCGTTTTCTTAATAAATACACAATGGCATATTGGATCATTGACATATCCTTCTTTTATTAAGTACTCACTAAAACAGTTATACCACATTCGTCCAGATTGCTTTAATCCATACAAGGATCGTCTTAACTTGATTGAGTACATGTTTCGTGGTTTTGCTTCATGCAATTTTAGTCCTTCAGAAACTTTCATATAAATATCGGTATCTAATTTTCCATATAAATATGCAATAACCACATCCATTAGATGCATGTCAAGTCCTTCTGAGACTACAAGACTAATTAAATACCGAAATGTGATTGTGTCCATCACAGGAGAATATGTCTCTTCAAAATCAATCCCAGGTCTCTGCAGGAAACCCTGTGCCACAAGATGAGTTTTGTATCTAACAATCTCGTTTCTTTCATTTCGTTTTCTCGCGAACACCCATTTACATCCTACTGGTTTAACACCTTCAGGGGTTAGGACTATTGGTCTAAATACTTGGTGTTTTACAAGTGAATCCAATTCTGTTTGAATAGCAGTTTTCCATTGTGGCCAACAATTTTTTCGTCTGCATTTATCCACTGAATGTGGTTCTGAATCACCATATGGAATGATTTTTGTAGCTACTGCAAAAGATAATATATCATCAACAAGCACTTGATTTCAATCCCACAATATTTGTGAATTTGCGTAATTTATGGAAATTTCTTCATTTCCATGTACTTGATCTTCATGCACGGGTATCACTTCAGGGACGTCAGTCTCTTCGGGGACTTGTGTCACTTCAAGGACTTCTTCTATAGGATTTATTATTGTGAGTCGTTCAAGTGTTTCATGGTCTTCTAGATAATTATTCTTCATTGTTTTTCTCCTTCGGGGAGCCAAATCTTTTGAGCCTATAGGTCTTCCACGCTTCAGGCGTGTCTTTGTTGATTCATTAGCCGGCATATTCAAAGTTTTTCCTATTGGAATATCAATCCGAGCTGGAGTATTAGCAACTGGAATATGTGATTTCATCACTTTTGCTGCATCATTAAATGCATCTGGCAATTGATGCGCAATTCTTTGAAGATGAGTGATTCTTTGCACTTCAGTTTCACATTGATTAGTGCGAGGATCAAGATGATCCAAAGATGGAGTTTTCCAAGTAAGTTCACGTCGTTCTTCTGGCGACGGATTTTCTCCCCCTAACGACGGGAATATTGTCTCATCAAAATGACAATCCGCAAATCGAGCGATAAAACATCCCCTGTCAATGGTTCAAGATATCTTATAATAGAAGGAGAATCAAAGCCTACATAAATTCTCAATCGACGTTGAGGGCCCATTTTAGTTCGTTGTGTAGGGGCAATAGGAACTTGTACAGCACAACCAAAAATACGAAGATGTGAAATATTTGGTTGATGACCCAATACAAGCTGTAAAGGGGAATATTGATGATAAGCAGTTGGCCGAAGGTGAACTAATGCTGCTGCATGCAATATAGCATGACCCCAAGCTGAAACGGGTAATTTTGTCCTCAAAATCATAGGACGTGCAATTAGTTGAAGATGCTTAATAAATGATTCAGCTAATCCATTTTGGGTGTGCACATGAGCAACAGGGTATTCAACATCGATGTCATGCGACATACAATAACTGTTAAAAGTTTTCGATGCGAATTCACCAGCTCCATCAAGGCATATTGACTTTATAGGATAATCCAAAAAATGAGGCTATAATCGGATTATTTGAAAAAGTAGTCTTGCAAATGCAGCATTCCGAGTGGATAATAGACAAACATTCAACCATCTAGCAAATGCGTCTATTAATACCATAAAATACTTGAATGGTCCACATGGGGGGTGGATTGGGCCACATTTATCCCCTTGAATTCTTTGCAAAAATGTTGGTGACTCAACATTGACTTTTGTAGGGGATGGTCTAACTATCAATTTTCCTTGTGAGCACGAAGTGCATTGATAGTGATTAGGTAAAAGAATCTTCTGGTTCTTTAATGGATGCCCAAATGAATTATCAATTATTCGACGCATCATTGTAGACCCTGGATGCCCGAGACGATCATGCCAAAGCGTAAAAATATCTGAATCATAGAACTTCTGGTTCATTACAGTGTATGATTCGATTGTTTTTATGGTTGTATAATACATGTAAGACCTGTGTCATTTAGAGTCCTACTTTCGATCGGAGTCGCTAAAATTTTTGCTTTTTAGCCTACCAAGGGGGTTTGAGGACTCTGATTGAAATATAACTGCATATTATGGGTTCTGATATTGTTTAGTACTGCCCATAAAATTTTCGTTTAATTCCGATAACGTTTTTGGAATTATGCAGTTTTGGATTGGGCATTCGGATTTGATTTTGTTGAAATCCAAGATGATGAGGTAAAAATCCGATATTATTACGAGATGTTCAGTTTTGAGATAGCTTCCATATAGAAGTGGAATTGGATCAACTGGATTCGTATATTAAAAGTTATGGGTATTTTTCCATGTATACCCCGAAGTTGAGAAATCCAGGCAGCAGCCCTGTAAGATGTTTAGCCTAGCTTTTGGAATAGCTGGAGAGTTTATTTGATCTGGATGTAAACATGAAAGTTGTAGATAATCGTCTTATCTTTCCAATGCCACTAGAATCGTGCAATTTGGAGCTGTATTAAGAAAGTTATAGCCGTTTAAGTGAAGGCTGCGCAGAGTTTTAGTCCGAGGACGACTTGGTCTTTCAGCCCGACCTTGCCTATAAATACCACCCCAAATGTTACGACCTTAGCATATTTTCTTCCCTCTTTTGCTCTGGTCCAGCCCTTTGAAGTGTGTTTTGGGTGGAGGAGAAGGAAGAGATGGTGATGGAGAAGGAGCACTTGATGGAGGAAGTGAAGGTGAGTGTTGTGGTTGTTGTGGTTGTTCTTTTCTTCTCCTCTCTCCCAAGCTTTTCCCCTGCTTATGTTTTGCCCTCCCTTTTGTACAAGCAGCCCCCAAGTGTTTGTGTTTATGTCAAGAAGAAAGGAAGAAGCATGTGAAGCAAAGATGGAGGTGGTGGTAGTGGTGGTGGTGGTCGAGGTGGTCAAGGCGCTTGCGAGCCCCTACATCTCCCCTTCCCTCCCCCCTCTCTTTTGGTAAGTTTTCCCTCTTCTTTAATTGGTTTGGGCATGTTTGGTGGTGCTTGGGAGGGCTTGCATGTGAGGTGTTTTGGGTTGGTTGCATGTGGGGGGCTTGGGAGGGGCTTTGGAGGCTTGGGCGCGCGCGGGGGCGTGCGCGCGGGTGCAGGCGTTGGATGCGCGCAGGTCGTGCGCGCTGGTGCGGGCGCACTGGGACGCGCGGGAGCGCGCGTGCGTACGCACAGGGGCGCGCGTGCGTGCGCGCAGGTTGGGCGCGCGCGGGGGGCGCGTGTCCGCGCGCTGCTGCACGCGTCTGCGCGCGGGGCAGCCCGAGAATGTGTGCTAGGCGCCCGGGGCTGTGCCTGGGGCTCCCCGGGTGCGTGCGGGTGCTTCCCGGGGCCCGGTATGGGCGTGCTGAGGGTTGGCACCCTCGGGTGGGTGTCCGGGGGGCTCGGGTACGCGTGCGTGCGTGCATGCTTGCGTGCGTTCGAGCCCGTTTGCGTGCATGTCTAGCATTAGGCATGCCTAGTTGATTTTTATATGTTTATATGTGGTTTTACTCACCCTTTTGGTACCCTTAACTTGCAGACCTCGTCGGTTGAGATGTGCGACGACCCGGTATCGGTGAGTGGTTTGATTCCAACCCTTCCGGGAGCGCTCGATGCACGTAGTCGTGCTTCGCGCTTCCATGGGGCTTTAATTGCACCCTAAATATGCTAGATATCATGTATGCTAGGTTGTATAGCTCGTATATTGTGTAGAACCCCTATTCTACCTTATACTTGCCTATGTATTGTATAGAATATGGCATGACTTAGGTAATTTTATTTGAAATACTACCCCTATTTATCAAGCATGTTTAAACTTGGGTTAATAACAGGGTGTATGCGTAATATTCCTGATTTAGTACTCGAGGGTATGGTATAGTTGTTGCACCCATCTAGTTGGGGCAAAGCTATGCCCGCTTCAAGAGAGGATGAGGTTTTTCCTCTCTCTCGCCCTCCCTCTTTTCGCAAGCTGAGTAAGTAAATGTAGTTCCTACTTGACTCAGGCTTGCTTGGAATTATTGGCATGCACTTGTTATTGCGCAGATCGCGCTTAACCCTTCCCTTCTAAATTGATGTTATCCAACGTATGTTAGGTTGTAATTTGTGTGTGTTTACCTATTTGATGCCACATATGCATGTTTAAGTAGACCATCGTTGGGTAGTTAATTTCATATATATATATATATATATATATATATATATATATATATATATATATATATATATATATATATGCCGATATGGCCATGATTCTTGTCTAATGTGTTAGACAAGTGTATGACCTCTTGTGGGGTCATACCATGGCTTTGACATTTAGAATTAAAAGTCTTCCCTGCATCTGAGTTATGCGCCCTGGAGGGAATTCATGAGAATTCATTGCGCTTATCGGTGTTTGATAACCGATGATGACGGATCCATAGAGATCGTATTCGCGGGTGTCGAGTGTTCTTTCCTTCGTCGGCTCCGAGTAGAGACTACCCGGCGTAGTAGAGTCCGGTGAGGAGCCCTCCCAGATACTACTCATGACGCGTGTGGGCGTGCCCATACGGCTGAGGTAGTGATCATGGGAGGCTAGTCCGGTAGAGGCCTGAACCCTGTGAGGTGCCGGGAGGCTGTCAGGTAGTATGGGCCACACCGGGAGAGACTACCGGAAGACAAGCGGTATAGAACAGCAAGTTTTGTCCTTCAAGTCCCTAGACTCACCCCTGTGGGGGCTAGGGCGAGGGCGGGTACGGTCGCACCGCCGTGTGACCTTGTTAACCGTTGGGTTTCTACCCATGGTTTCCTTGATAGGAGATTGCTTTAGTATCTAATGTTGTGTTGGTGTTTGGTTTCTGACCACTCACTGAACTTGTAGCTCACCCATCGCTTATGTTTTTCCCCAGATGACGCTGAGTCGGATCCAAGAGAAGAGCTCCCCTGGCGCAATACGAGTAGGAGACCCGCGTTCACGTTGGATGTCTTGCGAGTGAGAGGCTATCAGCGTTCCCTTTTCATTGTATGTATTATACTTGTGCTTGTGCACGGTATGTAGACTGTTGATGTCTGTTGTTGTATATATTGGCTCTCACAGGACAATTAATTGAGTACTTTAGTCTGTAATATGTCTTTGAATTACAGACTTAGTCATTTGAGCTTCCGCTATTTGTATATATTTGATGTCAGTTATTTGTTTATTGCTTTTTCTATTGTGGAGTATTTATTTGACCTCGTGTATGGTTTACTGATATCATTTATATATTTGCCACGTCTCGGGGACGGCCGCTCTGGGGCGTGACAATACAACCCGGATGAGAGAGCATAAAGTTTCTCTAATAGCCTGAAATAATTGAAGTAATGCATAAATACTCCATATTATTTTCACTTATAGTCTCAATATGATATCCATTGAGACGAATATCCTTAAAACTTAGCATATTTTTTCTGGATCTCGCTGAATATAATGCATCTTGAAATAAAATTTTGTACCTCCTGGTAATATTATATTTGCTCTTTCGGAGCCTTCAATTAAGTTTGTAGTACCAGAGATGGCATTAATATTTGTATTGATTAATGTCAATGTCGAGAAATATGTTTTATTTCGTAGGATCGTATGCGTTGTTGCGCTGTCTGCAAGACAGATGTCACCAACCATAGCCATTCTTGTAAAAAGAAAAAATGAAATAAATAAGATAAATATAGAAAACATGAAATTGCATTTTATTGAAATAAAACAAAGTACATAAAAAGGAAGGAAAATTACATGAAATAAATGTTAAAAAGGAAAATATTAGTTGATGTAGACATTTCCATCATCAATCATATGACCGATGTTGCCATTAGAATTAGCAAAGAAATCAGATACATCCAAATGAGTAATATCTGATGGGCCAACATGGTTTACGGGGTCAACAAAATTTACTTCGACATTCTTTCCTTGTCTGTGATTGATGCCTGATAAAGGTCAACCAAATGTCTTGGCGTACGACAGGTACGTGACCAATGTCCTTTACCACCGCATCGATAGCATGCAGTCTCATTATTTTTTGAAGGTTTGTTCATCAAACCTTTTCCTTTGTTGTGATGTCATTCATTCCACTTCTGGTGGTTGGAGTTGCTATCTTTATGAACCTTGTAATTTCGCTTGTCATTTCTACCACGACCTCGTCCTCGTCCTTGGCCACGTCCACGGCCACGGGTAGACATCGTGGATGCGTTTGCTTCAGGCATTGATGCATTTTCTTCAGGCAGTGATGCAGAACCAGTTGGACGTGATGCATAATTTTTCAATAAAAGTTCATTGTTTTGCTCGGCAACAAGGAGGCATAAAATTAATGTCGAGTATTTGTCAAATCTTCACTCTCGATACTGCTGCTGTAGGAGCACATTCGAAGCATGAAAAGTAGAATATGTTTTTTCTAACATATCTTCGTCTGTCACCTTTTCACCACACAATTTTAGTTGTGAATTAATTTTAAAAATGACAGAATTATAATCAGCAACATATTTGAAATCTTGCAATCGCATGTGCATCCAATCATACTGAGCTTTGGGGAGGATGACAGTCTTTTGATGATCGTATCGATCTTTCAAGCTCTCCTAAAGGGTAAGAGGATCTTTCACCGTGAGGTACTCGCTTTTGAGATCCTCATGAACATGGTGGCGAAGGAAAATCATTATTTTTGCGCAATCCTGCAGGGACTCTTGATTTCCTTTCTTTATCGTGTTGCCAAGGTTCATGGCATCAAGGTGGATTTCAGCATCGAGTATCCACGAGAGATAGTTGTTGCCCGAAATGTCAAGTGCGGTGAATTCAAGTTTTGTAAGATTCGACATGGTAGATATCTCTATAAGAAAAATGAAGTAATGTCACCACATGTATCAAAAATATAAATAAAAATATAAACAATAAAACTTGAAGCATTAATTGTTTACCTTAAATAGTATAGGTTCGGCAACAAGTATTTGCAATACTAGCATATTTGGATAAACCATAATAATTTTAAAAATTATGGATTTACTAAAAATTCATACAAAAGGACTATCTTTATTAAAAAAAATGTGCACTATCCACTAAAATATGTCCACTTTTAATAGAATAAAAATGCATTCATAAAGACTATATATCTCAACTCATTAAAATCAAGATAGTGATCTATCAACAAGATTATTAAATAAATTTAAGTATACCTATCCGGTTAAGAATGCACTACAGTGGCATTGTCAGAACTACCATTTCTAGAAAAGAGAATTTGGGCATGTATGCTGTTTGCAAAATTTGAAGCCAAAATTTAAGAATATTGTGTCAATTTGATAAGCAAGCATCAGAAAGTCGTTCAAAGCATTTTCTAAAAACTAGCGTGTGTGCAGAAGATTTGATGATGCTAATTAATGAAATATATAGAGAATAGGTGGAAAATGGGATACATATATATATATATATATATATATATATATATATATATATATATATATATATATATATATAGTCGAGCAATTAGGTGCGACGGAACGACCGTGCGGCAGCGACGTGGGCTGTTCGATCGCGGGTCCATCGCATCCAACGGTCGACGTGAATCTCACCCGACCGTCCGATGCGATGGACCCGTGATCGACGGCCCACGTCGCTGCCGCACCCGTCGTTCCGTCGAACACAATCACCCCTCTATATATATATATATATATATATATATATATATATATATATATATATATATATATAGTCGAGTGATTCAGTGCGGGAATGCAGGAAGCGACGTCGGTCGTTCGATCGCGGGTCCATCACATCCAACGGTCGATGTGAATTGCAACTGACCGTCCGATGCGATGGACCCGTGATCGACGGCCCGTGATCGCTTCCCGCATTCCCGCACATAATCACTTCCCTATATATATATATATATATATATATATATATATATATATATATATGGAAATACTTACGTGCGGTCGTGCGCCCGCGGTCGTGAGTCGTCCGATCGCGGGTCCATCGTATCCAACGGTCGACGTGATTCGCACCCGACCGTCCGATGCGATGGACCCGTGATCGACGGCCCGTGATTGCGGGCGCACCGACCGCACGACCGCACGTAAGCACGTCCATATATATATATATATATATATATATATATATATATATATATATATATATATATAATACTATGCCATAGAAAATGCATTAAAAAAATGCATTCTTAAAACAAATCTATAAAAGAATATAATGCATAGGCATGTAGTATAGAGTAAGAAAACTCATTTTTCTTTGTTAAAAAAATCATAAAATTGTCTACCATGTTATACATAAAATATAAGATAAAATCATGATGATTTGAACATCATGAACCCACCAAAATACAAACCTCTTTGACGAAGTAGACTAGAGCATCGTCGTGCTGATAACGTGTTATGAACTAAATAGAATATGAATACATAAACAAAGCACTCAAGCAAATAGAGAAGTAGAGGTAGAGAGAAATTTCTTATTCACCAATGTTGGTTGTAGAATACATGAGAGACCTCTCTATTTATAGGGTGCATGGAGGAATTCCAAATGTGAGAAGTTACAATTTCATAGAGGTGAGGGGGTACATAGTGGGGTGATTAATAGTGGAGGTGATTACAATTTTATGGAGTTGAATGAGATGGGTTATGGAGTTGAAGAGTGGGGGAGGTTATGACTTAGAGAAGTGGTGGGTATCCACTATATTCACAGCAGTTGAATCTTTATATCAAATTTCATTAATTAAAATTGAAGACAATGTTTTCTATCTTTGTTTCCTTGATATTTATATGATAATGACGTGTCAAAAAATGATCGACTGTTGTATGAAAGGGCGAAAGGCCACGAGGTGGTGCGCGGTTCTTCCCACTACCCTGTTCAATAAAGCCACCACCTAATATTACCAAACATGTATTTATTTTTTCTTTGAAAAGCATTGACCTACTATCCAAATAAAAAATATAGGAAAAAATGCAAACCCCCCCCCCCCCCCCAAAAAAAATGATGATATTCAGTTCAACCCCTTTAATCTCAGTATATCTAAATAACTCATTTATATCATTTAATCCCAACAAACCCTGTCATTACTCTTGATAAGTTGTGGTTGGGTTAAATTAACTCAGCATTGTTAAATGACAATTATATTCTTAGAGACAAAAACAACTCAACCTGATAATCCTAACCCTTTCTCTTCACTCTTCATCATCAGCGCCTCTTCCATTGACCCCCAAAATTGGACGACGCCCCGATCGACCCCCCCCCCCCCCACACCACTCAGCAGACGCTGCCAATAGCCCCTTTCTCTTCATTCTTCATCCCTAGCGCCTCCTCCATCAACCCCCTAAATTGGAGGACGCCGTCAAAAAAATATGATGGAGCTAATTTTATTTACCTACCATAATTTTAATTTTGAATGATATACATGATATATTTTTTCGGCATGAAAAAACACGCGATATGCCCACATCTTCATGAGGGTTGGAACTTGGAATGTGTTGTACATGTAGAACAAGCTTGACAAGGAGATAAAGGATAAACAATAAGATAATTATAAGATAAATAATGAATGATAACTTATCATGTTTGATATAAAAAAATAATCAAAATAAAATATGGACGATTGTGCTAATTTTAAAATAAAAATAAATATTTTTTTGTTCCATCTAAAAATTAAAATAATATTTATCTCTGCTACTTATCCCGACTATGGCAAATGTAAATATGTACAAAAACGATGTATTTTTTCTTTCATAAAATTAAAATATTTTATTTATAAAACCTTAATCCATTACTAAACTTGCCTGTACGGTATTTGTGCTGGCTAAATTTTTTAGCTCAAAAGCCTCAAAGCCAGAAAGGGTGTAAAACAAAAAAAAATACCATCTAGCTTTCTCCCCAAATCCAGGAAGAGATAAAAGTACGCCTCCACCCATCTCAACCTTCACCCCTCCCCATTGCCGCGCGCGTGAGCCATGGGACTCTCCGCGTCCGCCGTCCACGCCCACTTCCGATTCCATCCGGTTCTCAAAAAAAAAACATCTCCCTCTCTCGCTCTTCATCTCATCATCCTCCTCTCCACCTCTCACAGGTAAGACCCCAACCACTTCTTGAATCTTTGTTTTCGGCGTCTTTGTTTTGTGTGTGATTAATGAATAGTTGGGGCTCTGTTTCTCTTGTGATTTGTGAAGTATCGGTTGGAAGACATTCTCGTAAATCTGTGGCGAGGAGGCGCTGCCACCGGCACAGTGAAGATGGGAATTCATCCCCTGCAGGTGAAAAAATAATCTGGATTGTCTTTGGATTTTTCTGAATAAAGCTACGATTTTTTTGTACATTTTTTTTATCTTCTTGGATTATTTTATTTTATTTTAAATTTAGAGTTTTGAAATTGGTACTGTGTATGTATAAACCCTATGAATTATCCAATGTGGGTTTGATGGGCACTGAGTAAAGATTGTTGGAAAGCCTCGAGTGAGCATTGAGCAATGATAGTGAGGGTTGGAAAGGTTAATATGAAGAATATGAGAAGCTATACAACTATGGTCATTGTGAAAAATTGTGTGAATTCACACTGGGAAAGGAATCATGTCGTTGGCGTTGTCGTGGAAAGAAAATTCCCTCGCTCGATGATGTTTTTGTTCGTTTATTCTTACTTGTTTTTTAATGAAATTTGACATTTAATGTGCTGCCCGAAGAAGTGATTTTCACTATTGGGTTAATGCGTTCAATATTGATTGATAATTTCATAGGATTAGTAATTTATGTACAAGTTAATAGAATTAGCTAATAAGACGCTTAGCATAAGTCAAAGCGTAGTTAATGAAAACTCATCCAGTCAGAATTGAGCAAAATGTAGATCAATTTGTCAATTTTTTTTGGTAGGCGGTGAGATTTGAACCCAAGACCTCATGGTTGCAAATTTTGTTGTCAACCATTGAACTATGGGTCCAATTTGTCAATTTCTCAAGTTGATTTAGCTTTCCAACATCGATGGGCCCTAACCACCCTGCTGCCCCTAATCACCTCTGCAAAGGACCGAGCAACACCCAAACCTAGAACCTCCACCTTCATCTCCACGGACCAGCCATCAAGCATTGGTGAGATCTTCTGCGGGACGAAAGAATCCACCGCCCTCCACACCCCTATCCGAAGATCCGCAAAAAAACCTCTCGGCAACTTCCCGAATCTCCAGGAGGTGTCCAAAGTTCCTCACCAAACTCCTAATGACCGCTGGCGTCCTCCAAAGTAGGGGCACACCCTTAAGCACCACGTCCACCCTGTGACCCTCTGCGTTGCCCCCCCACACCGCAATCACATGTCATTAGCTTGACCTCCCCACCGTGGCAAGGAAGGCTCCTCTCCCCCATCATCACATCCCTTATCGAGATGGAGGGACATTGAACCAGAGCCCTAGAAGAGCTCAGAATCCACCAATGCAGTGGTGGAAGGCCCTTCCACCGACGACCCATCGCCTGTTCCACCTCCTCCTAAACCGCCGCTCCTGTCCCCCGCCATTCCAGGACAACACTCCTTCTGAAGCCTTCCTCCGTTATCTCTAGCTCTCTCGACCACGGAATGACCACCGCTTCACTTGTGTCCGAAACCGGAGCCACCAGAGACCCATCCCCTACACTCGCTGCATACCCCGCCACCCGTTGAGGAAGAACCCTCGACCCGCCCCGAGACCTCTCCGCACAAGCCAAACTCCGATGACCAAACCTCCTGCAGTTCCAACATTTTTTTTTGGGGGGGGGGGGGGGTCGCGGCAAGCGTAGGTGCGGTGACCCAACCCCAAACATCGGAATCACATTTCTCCCTCTGTGTCACCTTTGTTGGAAACACCTAGAGAGAACTTCCTCTTCCTCGTAACCATCATCCACCCGCCCCTGGTTCCCGTCGTCCACCCAAACCGTTTGTCCATCTCAAGTCACTCCAATCTCCTTCTCCAATGTGTAGTTTTATGAAATATGAATTAAACCTCCAACATATGAAATTTGAAATTTGAAATCCGGTTGTCCATAGCTGGTTGAATAGGATCAAAGTTTGGCTCAAGTTTGATTCAATTTCCGTTCTGAATGCCAAACTTTTATTTTGTGACATTTGAGTCAACGTAAAGAAGACAGTTTTCATGGTACCTTTCCTTTGCAATTAAAAAAGAACCATAAATCAAATTGGGAACAGTCTGGGGCTTCGAATGTGAACACGTGAATTGTCATTGCTGATCTGGGCATAACACGTCTTAAATCCTTCTATTTAGATTATATGAGTTGGAAATATAGTTCAAATACTTATGTTGTTGCCAATCTGATCGCCAAGGTACCTTTATATTTAGGAAAGAAATTGGTAATTTTGGCTTCATTATGGTCTTTTCTCGGTGGAATGCCTTATACATGAAGTTTGGAGGGTTCACGGGGAATACTTGTTTCTTGGTTTGATGGAAAGATAATATAAAAATAATGCAAGGGAGTATCTGGATATGCACTTGAAAATCTTAGAAGAATTATGAAGGAGTGAAAGGGAAGCTATTTGTTCTATGTGATTTTCATGGGGTACATATTTTTGATAATTGAATGTTAAACCCTAGCCCCCATTTAGATATGGAATAGCCCAGAGAATAAGTGAGAATAAAGAAGAATAAGTGCCCTTTGTTGTTTAGATGCTGGGAATACCTTGGTATAACCTATGTCAGAATAAATTGGTATGATTCCAACCAACCCTTGGAATTAAAGTTATTTCAGGTTATTTTACCCGAAAATATGTGGGCTCATTGTCAAATCAAATGTTATCGCCTCTTATAAATCATCTATCAAATCAACTATCATCATTTTTTCTTCTTTTATAAATCTTTATCCACACTTTATTCACATTTTACATAAACAATAAAAAAAAATTATTAAAAATTATTATTACGTTTCCCTACAAGAATAATTCAAAACACAACCAAACACAAAATCACTTTATCCTTATTTATCCCCATTTATGCCAGAATAGCTGTATACCCAAGAATAAGTCATATTTTGTATCCAAATGGGTAGATGTTTGAGTTCCTTTATGCAGGTGTTATCAGCTAGATATGGTGCAGAATTGCATTGTTGCTTGTTGACTCTGGGTGCATTTTCAAATCCTTTAAAGAATCCAATTTGCAAAGCATCTGGGTTCTATATGAGTTCTACACATTTGATAGATTTTATTTTTGGCTTCCTCCACAAATGGAAGTAGAACTTTGGGAAAAGAAGGCTATTTGAACAATGAACCAATTATCCTTAGAAATTAGAATGGAGCAAGGTACTAGTTTGTATTAGGCTATAGAAAATATCTTTGCGTACAATTTAAGGGAGTTATGCATGGTATCTACCTTATATGAGCTTTTCTGACGTGTAAGTAGCTCTTTTTTCCTTAGTAGAGCAAGTTGTGTCCATTCCTGAGCAAATGGCAGCTCGTACTAGTAGAGTAGTTTTTTCATATATTGTATGCATTAATTCCTTGTATCAACTAGTTAGCTACTTGTATATATATGTATTTTTTTGGCATTCCATAATCAGGAATGATATCATTTCAAAAAAAAAAAAAAAAAGAAGAAAAAAAGAAGAAAAGAAGAAAAAAAGAGGAATTAAATGCCACTCCCTCATTTTCTTTCTTCTGGTTATCTCCTTTGAAAAGATCTTAGCATTGTAGAGCCTTCATAATTTAATTTGCATACATTCCTAACGATCATATCGATCCATATCCTTCATCTGTCAGATGTAATCGAATCGACATCCTTTGATCATTGATCCAATGTCATTCATCACCAATCGAACATACCTGTTGTAGGTCAGATTGTTCTTATGCATTCAAAATGTCCTTGATATAGTTGGAAGAGAACAAAAGATCCTTCGTTTTCTCTTTTTTCTTTCTCTCCTTCGGAGAAACCTTAACATGGTAAATTTCACTACCTATAACTTGATATGCTCACATTCTTGACAATCATATCCGCCCACATCGTCCATCTGTCAGATTTGATTGATTCAACTTCTTTTAATTGTCGTGAACCGAGCTTTGGTTAAGTTGACAAACACCTCCTACCTTCTTGAAAGAAGTCAATGGATCAAATCCTGGGAGCACCATTCTTTAAAAAAAAAATCTTTTAATTGTCGGTCTAATGTCACATCATGACCAATCTAATGGATATGACCGATCTAATGCATTTGAAAGACATGACAGAGCCAGAGGCCTAGAAGAAAACAAATTATTTGAAGCTATTCCTTATTCCTTTATTCTTGTTTTAATTCTCTACTTTGGCGAAACCTTAAAAATGGTAGATCCACCTCTTTATAACTCGATATGCATGCATTTCTTATGATCATATGTGCTCACATCATTAATCATTGAAATTTGATTGAGTTATCATCCTTTGATCATTGATCCATTGTCTCTTCATCACCAATAGACAAATCTGATCTGATGTAAATCAAATATCCTTCAAATGTATTTGAATTGACTTTGACAGAGTTAGAAGAATAAGGGGATTGAAATATATGAAGGAGAGCTTTCCAACAACACGAATTGATGTCTCCCGAATCTGGCAGTTCGAGTTGATTTACTCAAGCTAGGTGACTAGTAAAATCTTGTCAGAATTTGTTGGATGTCCTTTACCAACAGCTGGAAGACCTTAGGTGAGAGATCACACCACTTTTGCGTTTTTTTGGGGTCTAGAACCCAGAGACACTGCATTCCATCTCTTCGTGTCCCCAGTGAACAGTGTTGATATAGTTTGATTGGGTTTTCTTAATCTTCTTTTCTCGGATTAGGTGTAGACAACCAAATGAGCTGTCAGAAATCACCCATGAAATCTGGTCAATCCTTGGCCCACATTAGCCTAGGAGCTAGCTTTTTGTGATATAAAACACCCAATACTCCAATGATCTTGAAATCGCATGTAAAATTGCATATTCTGCTTCGAAATATCAAAAAAACATGTTGTATCAGTCATACACAACAATTAAACAGTCACATAACTGCTTCATGGCCATGAGTGTGAACAAATTGCATGATATGAGCACATTGGAACAGCAGGTGCTCTATTCTGAGAATTTTTTCTCATCTTGATCGGTTTTGAACTGCATGACTTTCTGTTATTGGATCACAATGAAGAGATACTATATCACATTAAAGAGATATTGGATCATGTTAGCATAAACAACGTATTTAAGAAGAACAAGGTCCACAATATTAGATATGATTAATCCATGCTGCTTTAATGTGCTTGTTGGATTATCGTTTCTGATTACCAAGGAGATTCTGCATTTCTTTTACTAGTCTTTTTACTCCTATGTATATATGCCAGTCATTGGTAATGCATTTGAGCACTGTTACATAGTCCTTTTTCGAGCCCCATTCCATATACCTTGTTAAGCAAATTTGTAAATTTGGTTATTTTTGGTCCTACTATACTATATAAATGCAAACAACATATCATCACAAATTAATATTTTAATAATTTATATAAAAATCTAATGAAGGGTGAGAAGTGGATATTGATCACAAGAATAACTAGGATGGAGAGTTTGGTGAGTAGTGATTATAGAATATGGATTAATTGTTGGAGTTTGGTTGGGTTTGGTTTAAATCGGTTTTTTAGATTGTGAAATCAAACCCAAAATCGATTTATTAATTTTTCGACTCGTAACCGAACCAAACCAAATAAATGTTAATCCAAACTCAAAAATTTTTGGTTTGGATCAATTCGGATTCGGTCTAACCGAATCAAGTTGCACCCCTACTCATTGGAACGAGATATATACCTTGTTAGAAATTTTTATATTTTTTTTTATAAATGAGTCCATACAATTCACTCAAGTATATGCTTTATCTTTTATAAAAGTATATATCTCATTGAGTCATGCTATATTTTTTTAAAAGAATCAAATGGGCGTGGACTGCATATGGGACTAGAAAAGGGACTGTGCAAAGCATTATTCAATACATTTCAGTACACTATAGGAGGGTTAATTCTAATTGAGATAACACAATTGCAAAGTTGATCTTCAGATGAAACCTATAGGTCCAATTCTCAAACATATGATGAAGCTGGGAAAATAGAGAGTAACACTGATGATTTTCCTTCAACCGACGATCCAAAAGTTACAATAACTCCAGAGTTTAGGCACGGAGAAGTGTCTTCTGCAAGAACTGTTGCATTATGGGTGAGTTAGGCTCAGGTGAATCAAACCTATACATATTTTTTTGAAGAAAATCAAACTTATATTTGAAATACAATACAATTAATCTGTTGATTGTCCTTCTCTATTTTGCATCGTTGTGATTTAGTCAATTGTTAATCTGCAGATCTGCGCTGCTCTTGCTTTTGGAATTGGTGTGGGTTTGAAGGAAGGAGTCGACAAGGCTTCTGAGTTTTTTGCAGGGTATGCTGGGAACAGAAATTTATGCAAACATATTTGTTAACTTACCTAATGCACTAACTTGAATTTATCCTTGGGAACCAATTTCTTAGTTGTGATTGCATTAAAATACTGAAGTATTATTGCTAACTCAAGTTGACATAGTGCATCATATGCGCCATCATATGTATCATATATACCATTTTTAATTGTTTTGTGCTTTTGCATTGCCCGATATCTTCAGCTTGCACAATTTCTAAATTGAAATGGTTCTTAGGGGAGCCGATATCACCACCTTAGTATACTTCACATAGATCCTTTTATGATGGAATATGCGTTTGTTGCATGAGGGCAAAATACTCTTAAGAGGAATGAGCCCTCTGAATATTGCTAAGTTGCTCCAATCATCTTGTTTTTGCCTCTTCAAGAACCGACTCCAGTTGCCCTTGAGGTTGTCTGCTGTTCTTTGAATTCATTATTGTTAATGTATCTAATTTTGATAGAATTGCTTGTGCATCTGAGTCCTGAAAGGACATGCTCATTCGGTCATCCATGGGTTTTTTTTTTGAATGCCGCATGAGTTCAGACTTATTAACTTGGACAATGGTTTCAATATATATATATTTGTGTTATGATCTGAATGCAGCATGAGTTCTGACCCTATTAACTTGCACAACCATTTCAATTTATGTTTTCCGGCTTAACTGAGAAATTCAGGGGCACAGCAGGGCTAAAATTCAGTTTAGTTTAGAACCCTCACTGGAAGCATATGCATTATGCTTCTAGTGAGGGTTCTAAACTAAAAGAACATGCTCTGAGTCCTGAAAGGACATGCTCATTTGATAGTTCTGACCCTATTATTTGCATAATGGTTTCAGTTTATGTTTTCTGGCATAATTGGGAAATTCAGGTGCTCAGCAGGGTTAAAATTCAGTTTACTTTAGAACCCTCACTAGAAGCATATAGTATATGTAGGGGAAGCATCCATCTCTGCATGGCTATTTGCACAAGTATATCTTCAATTAATTTCATTCAAATTCATCAAGTATTTGTTTATTAGTGGTAGACTGGTAGTGCACATATTATAATTGTTAGTGATTGTGTAGAAGAGAATGCATTCGTTTGTACAGTTATCTAAGACTTTTCCATATCTGAGCTTGTGATTCATTGTTCTAGACTCTAGAAATGTTGGATCAGAGAGGGAAGTTAAAATTCAGGATCTGTGATGTAGGTATCTTCTAGAGCAAAGTTTGTCAGTGGACAATCTTTTCGTCTTTGTTCTTATTTTCAAGTACTTCAAGGTTCCAATTATGTATCAGGTACGATATTATATAGTTCCTGGCGACTTTAACTTTATAGTAATTCTAACCCATCTAATTTTCACAGTTTCTTAAAATTTCTCTTGAAAACATAGAACCGGGTGCTCTCATATGGCATTGCTGGTGCAGTTATTTTTCGCGCGATAATGATATTGCTTGGGGCTGCCACCATTCAGGTTTTACTTCTAACCCAAGTGCCGGTCTACTCTTCATCACAAATGTCTACTCTTCATCACAAATTCACAATTATATTGCATCATAAAATTCTGTTTGTTTTATATTCTCAGAGGTTTGAGGCGGTTAATTTGTTACTGGGTTCGATTCTTCTGTATTCTGCTTACAAGGTGCTGTTTCTTCTCCATTCACTTCTCTTTCCTTAATTTTAGGAGTATGAGTTCATAGAAGTCGTATTTTATTTGTGCTCTGTGAATTTCGTTATTTCATGTAATGTCTTTTTTGGTCCCAGTAACCCAGTTTATAAATCATCTAGGTCAGAGACTATGTTCACTAGAAACACTAATTAATGCGTATCGTCTTTGTTCTTATTTAATTTAACTAGGCTATGTATTTTTTTAAAACTTAGTGTTGTGTAGAATAAGTAGAAATGGTGCAAAGGGCTTGTGATGGGAGGGGGGGAGGGAGGGTTATGATTAGAGGAACGGGGATCATGCCAAGCTTCAAATTTACTCTTGATGGTTTCTGAATCAATGTCAAAATTGCATGAGGTGAGATCACGATTTAGAGAGGGATTCAATTGGACTTGTTTCTTTAAAAATGCTTCAGGAAAGATTCTCCATATTTATGTTGTCATTTCTAGATGTTTTCCAACTTCAATACATACTGTTGTTAGAAGAAATAAAAATTATTAATGCGGGCTGTTTCAAATTCATAGATTTGCAAGTCCATTAACTGTTAGATTAAAACCATATATGTTCAGGATTAGATCCTCAAAGTCATCCATCTTGCATGCTGGATTGCTTTCATAAAGAAATGGTTGTATAAATGGATTTGACACCTTCATCTATTGATCGTTGAAGAAATAATTAAAATCTATAAAGAACTCTCCCAGTTCAGGCCAGCCTTTTTATTAATGTTTAAAGAATTATTTATCTAATATATCTTCCACTCCCTCTATTCTCCCCACCTTTTATATTTTACAGATCTTATATGGATATCTTTGTGAGGAGCACTGGCATAAACAAATGCATAGAAATGCATGCACATTTTTGCCACCTTAGTTCCCTGAGCCACCATTCTAAAAAAAGTGTCTGGATTCCTTTCTTTGATAACTTGAATTCTGAATTTGTTAATTCTTGTATTTTTTTGCATGAATGAACTATGTTGAATGAAGTATGTTTACATTGGTTTACATGTTGCATATCTACTTGTTGATTTGATCTTTGATCAAAGTATCTCCAGATTTTTTTTAAAGATTTCACCATAAGGTTATTTCTTTAACAGCTGTTTGCTTCTGAAGACGAGGACACGGATCTTGCCAACAATTTTATTGTGAAGACATGCCAGAAATTTATTCCCATTACAAGTAACCATTTTAAACATATCTTTCACATGTTTTTATATATTATTCTTGCCATTGAGTTCTTCCTTTATGTGCACGCTTCCTTGCTTTTTTTTTTCACATTGTGGACATGAAGACTTGGGCTGAATACCGGAAGCCACAACTAATTTTAAGCTTATAGGGACGTTGCTTTGAGCAATGACAAGTGATCGGGTTAACAAGACAAAATCCTAGGCTTGAGTCTTGAGAGCAACCACTTTGTAGCCGAAGGTTCGGATTGCATTTAGTATTTCCCCTCACAACACATTACTATATGTAGGGTCATTCTGGTGATGGCCTTTTTATGCTTCGTTCCATTTTTTCGTGGGTTTAGAAAGTTCAATAATATATTAAATAATAATACACAATATGGAACTTTGGAAGTTTAATTTGTGAGATTGGGTTGTTGTTGTTTGGTGATAACTGATAAGGAACCCCAACAAGAGTTGAGAAAACCTATGTACACAATGATCCACAAACCATGTGCACCAGGTTAGTATGGAGGGATTCAAACTTGGACCTATGGGGAGGAAGCCCATGCCCTTAGCCAAAGAGACACCCTACATAGGCTTATATTGAGTAATTATGTTTCCGTGATATATCACTACTATTTTCTTATTTCTCAGTTCTCTAAGCTATATTTTATGGTTATTGGCATCAATATGGTGAGTAGTTATTTTATGCTACCAATTTTTTTAATTTTTTATATAATTTAATATTTTGCTATATTTTGGACTTTACAACAATCACAACAAAGCCTTTATTTTTCTCAAAAAAGCCTTTATGACAAATTTAGGGTTAATTGCATGAATTTTTTTCACCATTCATCTCCATTAAAGGCCTCATCATTTGACAATCAACATTTCTTCCATGTTAGCATCATCCAAGCTTGTTGTGTACTTCTTGTCTTAGGTGCCCCTTCAATAATGAACATATCTCTCCTCCTAGCTATGTATCTATTAGTCTCTGTTTCAAACCATCGTATATGATTTGTTTTCTTTTTATTTTCTATTGAAACGATCTCTAGCTTTCCATGAAGTTACCCTTTTCTTATTCTATGATTTCTTATCTTGTTAGTCATCCATCTAAACATTTAGTGAGAGACAAAGTACTTTTCAAGGACTTCAGAGAATTAAGTTCATGACATCATTAAAGACATCATCAACGACTGTAGAGGGGTTTTTGTTGAAATATTTTTTCCTCTTTTCTAGGGATTTTGGGGTTATATTTGTGGATTATGTTAAATTTTAATAATCAATGAACCATTAATTTTGAAATTTTTTGCATTTTACCTCACAAAAAAAAGTAGTGATGCTCCCTATGTATAATTAGCAAAACTGACCGTGAAATGTGACATTGCCATGTCAATTTTTAGTTAGGGGTCACATAATTAGCAAAACTGACTCGTGAGAAGTACTTCTATTTGCAGCCCCGTTTAGTGCAGTGTATGCCCGATTAAAATTTTACATTTTTTCTGAAAATAAAAATATATATGGGTTAATCTAGGTATGTACTTCACTTTTCATAACAAGATGCATTTTTATTAGGCCAGTATATACTTAAAAAAAAATTAAAACGATTAGGTTGCAGACGGGGCTACAAATGGGATGGACATATCATTTTCCATTTTTTTGACTTATGTTGAAGACTTGAGTTCATCATCCCAAAATTTTCCATTTTCCATTTTCCATACACCAGTTTTAAGGGAAAGTGAAGATGCAAGGTGAAATTATACTTTCATGCATATTTCTTTTTTAAAGAACCATGTTCACGCTTTTTTTTAAATCCATATAAACCTCTTTTCATTAATGGTGTTAATCCATATTCCCCCCTGCCGTCACCCTGGTAAAACTGGTGTATGGCTAAGTTGACCATAATACTACTGCTCCTCAAAAGCCAATATACACGTCGTGTTTTGGCCAAAATCATTCACGTTGTGTTTCTTTGAAGACATAAAGTGAACTTTTGTCATCAGTGCTAGACAAAAAAGAATTTATATGGCTTTTAATCAGGCGCTAACATGATAGTACCATGTCATCCACTGACCTAGTTAAGGGCCACTTTTGCTAATTTTAAATTGGGAAGACTATTTTTGCCATTTTTTTTTTGAGGTCCAATGCTAAAATTGCCCTTAAATTTTCATATAAGATGGTGACCAATGGGTGTACCCGTTAGGAGGAATCAGATGGATTGTTGAAGGGGCTTTTATAACAATGGAAGTGACTGGTGATAATAAGGAATGGCATGGTGCCTGTATGCTTGTTAGAGCAAGTGGCCTTGATAGAGTTGAACAGTGAAAAAGAATTCATGTAGCTGATCCAAATTTTGGGATAATGGCTTTGTTATTGTTATTACTAAGGACCACCATAGTAAGATCCTTCGTGTGTGTGTGTGTGTGTGTGTTATTGGTGAAGGGTTGGGGATGGGGGTGGTATGCTAGAGGAATGAATTCCAAAGAGCTATGACACATCTCAGGAAAACATGTTTTTGAGGTGGGTTTGCTGATACTTGTACTTTATCGTTCGCCCTCTAGTTGTGTGGGCTTGTCTGGTCTTCTAAGGTGTCTGGTGGTTTCACTGCATAGATGCCTGTATTAATTTTTTTCAGATCAAAAGAATAGAACTATATTGTGTGCATGAAATTTTTATCCGTCCTTAGGGTTCATTCATGTAACAGTTACTTCTCTGGCTTCTCCATTATGAAACTTTAGTTACATGGATAATTAATGTGTGGGATTGCAAGATTATCAGTTAGTGTTGTGCCTGGGGATAACTTTGCAAGAAACTCCCTGATATGCTATTTTCTCAAATTATACTGTTCGTTAATGTCCCCCCCCCCCCCCCCCCCCCACAAACATACTGTTCTTTTATTTCCATGCTGATTCTTATCACTTTTATTCTATTATAGCTTACTATGATGGAGATCGGTTCCTGACAATGAAGGAGGGGGTTTGGCAAGTAAGTTCTTAATCAAGTTATAGTTCAGGGATTTGCATTGATTTTATTTATTTATTATTATTCTAGCACTTCTCAATTGTAATGATTAATAGTGTCAGGTTACCCAATTATAGGATGTTCTAGACTTAATAGTTTGAAATCAGTCTGATCATGAAAGTTCAAGCCTCTCTTGCTACACTAGGGTCAATGGACTTGTTTTGATTTAAAGACATTTTATACAGGCTACACCATTGCTTCTCACGGTGGCTGTTATCGAGCTTAGCGATATTGCATTTGCAGTAAGTTCTTTCAGTTCCAGATCTTTTGGCTTTTATAATACACCATTCGAGGAGGAATTTTAGAATGTATTTTTCTCTTTGTTAGGTTGATTCGATACCAGCAGTTTTTGGGGTAACCAGGATCCTCTCATTGTTTTCTCTTCGAATATATTTGCTATTTTAGGTAATTCACTATGCTCTTGGTTTGTGGAATAATTTTTATCCCATTCAAAACCAATCATGCAGTTTATATACCAAGTTTTTCTTTAGTATTTCAATACGTAAACATGAAGTTGGTTTACTTGTAAGTATTTAATACTCATCACGCTGCATGCTCATCTACACGGAGATGATTTCTGTACGAATGAAAAAGATGTTCAAAATGTGTGAAGGGAAAAACCAAGCATGATATGTTATTCATATACATGGTCTCATTAAGTTTTTTTATTAAATAGGAAAGCAAGCATAATTGAAACAAGAAAATTCTTTTAAGATTATTGGCAGAGAAAACAGCCACCCGCCCCCCCCAGCCTAAAAGAACAAAGAAGGGAAAATATTAATATTGCACGATAGGCATCCTATTCCAATTTTATTAAAATGAAATGAATGCCCAATACAAAACCACAATAAAAAAACTCCACCATAAACAATTGGTAAAACCTAACAAAACAGACACCACCCTGGGGCTAGAATAGAAGAGATATCTACCGCCACTCCAGCCCTGCAACACTAGCAAGCACCAACACTGTACTAGTCAATGACAATCCTACTCCGTGAGTTCAGCACCCAACTAGCCCTAGCACAGAATCTCCCATGGTCCAAGATGAACCGGACCACAAACTCCCAAATGTTCTTCACTTAAAGCCTCACCCAGATCACCTCATTTTGTGTTAACCATAGAGCCTATACCACCGCTGGCACTCAAGACTGAGATATCTTCACTCAACACTTCTATCACCCCTACTCTCATCTACTTTCCAGCAAGCCACATTCACTCAAGCGTATTAAGCCCTTTTGCCATCCCTGTTGCACCAGCGATCCAGCTCCATATCTGCTAAACCACAAGGCATAATCAAGAAACATATAATTTATCTCCTGGTTTGTTTTGGAAAAGAAGATATAAAAGCACTCCAGACCCAAGAAACATATGTATTATTCTCTCCCGGTTTCTTTTGGGAAAGAAAAAAGTGAGAAATACATCCAACTTTTGGAAGAGACTAGTTGAAATTATCTTTGTGCAATCTGTCTTACCAGCAATTTTTAAAAAATCCTTTTTTCTAAAAAAAAAAAAAAAACTAGATTGAGATTAGAACTTCTTCAATTCATGAGGAAAATGATTCCGTGGTAAAAAAACATGCAGCTAGTTGCTCCCAAATTGATGGTATTCTCTCATTCACTTACTCCCATTGTTGCAAGGATGAGAGAGGAGGGTCATTCTCTTTAATAAAAATCTGCAAAGGTAGGATGAATTTACTCCGGCCATCAGATAAAATTAATTGATGAGGTCATGAATCGTTGCCACTGTTGAATAGTGAACGGATTATAAATGTGCAATTTCTAACATGTGACATCCAATCATATGAACAATCATAAAAAACATGCAGCATGCACAACTATTCATTGAATAAACAGAAGCATGACTTCTAATTTTGTATATATCAACTGAAAGCATGGTTAATCTGAGTATTTGCATAATAGGTAGAATTATGCTTCCTAATTTCACAGCGCTTTGGAGGAGTGCTTGGTTGTAGGAACATGTCTATTATTCTGACATCTGAAAATTATTACCTAGATGCAAATACATTCATTTGTGACTTGGCAACTGATAAAAGAGAAGATGAAGGGGAAATAAAGCTAAAATATGAGGACATGATTGTTGAAAATGACAAGTAAATTCTTCCATGGTTTAACCCTCTGCCTGTCAGAAAGTTCATTTCTGTCAGGCTGTCAGCAATTGATGAGAAATATAGAGATGGAAGTAAATGCTAGGTCCAAAGTGTTTGGCAAGGAATGAAGGGACTAGAATGAACCGTTTCCTATTTCATCTCGACAAGGGTATGAAAATGGAGTATGGAGAGTGTGTAGTATGGAAAATCTTATTCTAGATAAGTTTTACGTGAAGAAGAATCCTTGGGAGACTATACAACTGTGGATTCTTTTGATATATACACAAGCACACACAGATCAAAAGGTGGGCTGTTGGAATATAATTCATATGGTACACAATCCTTAGGAGACTGTAATACTGAAGATCCAAAGAGACAAGGAGTCTTCTTAAACAGAAGAAATGAAAAGCGGAAAAAAAAAAAACAGAACCATGGACTACCCAACAGCTATTAACCCATTGATACATTTATGCGAGGACACTAAGTGCCTGCATTGCTCTTACCCCAAGGTCGAACACCTAAGACACCCTCCCATGTATTCTCCCACATACCTCAGGATCATTTTAGTCCAGGTTCTTTTGCAATATGAATAATCATATATCATAAATATCAAAAGGCTGAGCAACATATAATACTCAGGATATATGGCCAGAGTTGAAATGAGCATTGGGATGCATTTTTTTGTCATTTACATCCAGTCAAAAGTCAATGACAAACCAAATAATCTATTAGCACCAGGGCCACTCAAACATCTATTAACCAAGTACTAGAAAGTTTTTGTCAATACATTAGGACTCGATACTATCGTGAAATTTTTCTTGTTTTCTAATTCATCATTAATGTGTTTCCCTGTATGCATGGTTTACAGGTAATTAAACCATGTACACAAGGCCTTTATAGGACACAACAGTCGGTTAATTTTTAATATATTGAAGTCTACACATCAGGACTGAATATGCATCCTTGTAAGATACTAAGATTTAACCTTATGGAATTTGAATGTCAAATTATGTGTGTGCACCTTTTCCATGGGTTACTGAGGCCCAAATTCCAAATTATCCTTCTGATCGGTGCAAGTTTATTGATTCTTATATAAGAAAAATGTTTGAATTTTTTTCCTCATCCTGTCATGCATAACAGTTTAAATTATTTCGCATCATGATCTAGGTTTGAAAGCCCATCACCACCACCAAAGTCAAATGGAAAAGTCTAATTTGTGATGTGATTATAGATGTACCTTTTTAGTAACCAAATTTGGTGAAATTTGATCCAAAATTGTTTTCTTTTGCATCTAAAGATGAAAAATGTGTTTCTCTAATATCTATAAATGGCCTGCATTCCCACTGCTAAATTAAGTTACAGGTGAACAGGATCTGAATAAAAGATTAAAAAATCCAACTAGTATGAGTGGTAATCATTAGTTTATCTAAAGGTCAGGGATTGGAAGTGATGTGACTTTTGTCAAGTGGCATTCATTCAATTTAGATGGCAGTGATGTTGGAAATCTTGGACCAGCAGTTGTGGGAGTATATTGCACAATACCAATTAAAGTCAATCGATTCATCCTTAACATATATTGACATTACTTTTTCAGCACAGTGAAAGTTAAAGCTTTGGTTGAAAATTTGAGAAGCATTGTTATTAAAGCTGAACTTGACTCGGCTGATATGGCAGAATGATAAAAAAATGATTGGATGGAGGATAATTTCTTCATTGTTTGAAAGGACTGATCAATGATGATTCTTGTGTTCTGTTTTTTTTCCCTGTAGCATTGATACAATGTACGAGTATTTCTTTATGGTGGGATTGGATTAATGACTTAGTAGTACAATATTTTTTCTTATCTTTTTTATGCAATTACAGACAAAATTAAGTAGAGCCTTTTGTCTTATGAATTACATGTACAGTTGATAATGAAACACAATAATTGATGTCATAAATTTATCTTTATTTTATGAAAATGAAAATCAGTGTGTAACTGTTCATGTAGGTCTAAGGTCATTGTACACACTCATCTCCGAAAGCATGTCAGAGTTGGAATACTTGCAGGTGATTCATTGAGCTGAAATTTGTCTGATTGATAGTTTAATGCTGTGTATCATCTTCAAACCATGGAATGTTTCCAAGGTGGATTATATAACTGGTATTCGATCGTTGTTTTCTTTTTCTCCTCCACTTGATGAATGTACTTTTCCTAATTTTCTTAGTCGTATATGATCTCTAAGAACCTATATTTTGCTATGTGTGCCTGACCAAAATCATGGTAGCTTGAAGTAACTGCTGGTATAAGAGGAAAGAGAATGGGTGAAACAGATAGGAAGTTTCCATGAAAGATACATACTGATAGAATTGATAAACAATGGTGCTGTCAGCCAAGGTTTATTCTCCTCTTGGGTCATTTTGCTGTGGCAGTTTTTGTGCTGTATTGAGATTTCCAAACATGCTTTCTTTTTTCATGGTCACACCCTAC
Organism: Acorus calamus; assembly: GCA_030737845.1. Taxonomy (NCBI): domain Eukaryota; kingdom Viridiplantae; phylum Streptophyta; class Magnoliopsida; order Acorales; family Acoraceae; genus Acorus; species Acorus calamus. The sequence goes on from CM060860.1 coordinate 23,369,584, forward strand.
GAAGCCTTCTTAGATTCACAGGTCGATTCATTTGCTGTGACAAACTCGAAATTATGTGAAAAAGATCTTGCAATCATTTATTACATTCATGTGACGTGTTTGATCTTTTGCAGCCTGCCATTGCAGCCGTTCTAGGATTTATTGGGTGCAAGTTGTTCTTGGATTTCTTTGGTTGGTATCTTCTCACATGTGCATATGAACTCTTCATTTAATGTATTTGTTTACTGCTCAAAGTTTCTTTCCTTGTGCAGGTCACCATATATCCACAGAGGTTTCTCTAGGCTTTGTTGCCACTAGCCTTGGTGCTGGTTTATTGTTCAGCCTAAAAAAGAAGTCCGATTGAAGAAAGCATAGAAGTAGTACAATAATGATGTGATGCAGAGCTGAAAATACAAGAAGCTTGGATGTATGATGTTCTTTTTTTCATTTTGCATCAATACAGTGTTTTTGCAATTCCACAATACATGTTCATATATTTATATATACTAGTTGAATGTACATGCAAATGCTCGTTTTGGGAAGTCATTGTAAGCCAAATGAATGAAACTAAGTGGTTCTGCAATTTTATCGCACTCCTCGACAGAGGTATGCAAATTGAAACACATTTGTTTAAATGAACATGTTATAAGGGACCTGGTTATAAATCTGAAAATTTGGATCAAAGAACTGTTTGTAACACAGATTGAGGCTTGATTGTGAAACCGGTAGACCCTGGGAGTTGATTTGCAAATAGCCTGAATATGTGTATTTGTTTAAAGGGAAATGATTCACAGGTCACAGCTTATAAGCTTCAAGTAAGCCCTATATGCATAAGGGCACGTCTATCCTCACACACCGTTCCCCTATTATCACCAACCCAAACAATAAAAAAAATTATTTAAATTAAATTTGAACATCACTATTCTCACCAATCATTCGACGGTCGATCTGTCAACCTTCCTTTACAACCATCGACAGTCTCTCTGTCAATCTTTCTTTACAAACTTTGACAATAGCTCTGTCAACTTTCATTTACAACATTCGACAGTTGGTCTGTCGACCTGGGAGGGTGTGCTCGACCGTATCAGTGTCGAACTGAATATTTTTTCAAATGAAGACTTTAGACACATTCGATCACATTTAACATTCAAGGTACATCAAAATATTAACACATTCGCGTTACATTCAATACTCACATTACAATCACCACATTTCAATAATAACACTTGAACTAGAAGCAATAGTTAATTCTTTTAACCTCATTGCATCTGCATACAAAGCTATTGAAGAAAATCAAGACCAATTAATTTAATCTGCATGCTCTTACCTAAAACCAAAATCTCACATTAAATAAACATTTTTTAAAAACTATATCTTTCTCAAAATCTTCACATTTTTTAAACCATTCGACACTGCTAAGGTCGAAGGTCATAAAGGAAGGTTGACAGAAATTCTGTCAAATGTCGTAAAGGAAGATTGACAGAGATTCTGTCGAATGTCGTAAAGGAATGTTGACAGAGAGACTGTCAAAGGTTGTAAAGGAAGGTTGACAGATCGACCGTCGAATGGTTGGTGAGAATAGTGATGTTGAAATTAAATTTAAATATTTTTTTTTATGTTTTGGTTGGTGTGAATAAGTAAGTGGTTGGTGGGTGTAGACGTGCCGTATGCATAATACTTGTTTTACATTTTTTGTGATTTTTTTATTCAGTAATTGTTCCCATAATTAAGGAGACAATTATAATTACTTATTTCCACCTATATAGAATAAGTAGTGACAGTGATAATAAATCATTTCTATTTATAATTCATGTTTATTTTTTTGTTTTTGAATTTATTCCAATTGAATTATTTATACATCCATAATCAATAATTCATTTCTTTTTTAAAATGCCATTATTGTTTTTAAAACACCTAGTAGAAGATTGGAATTTTTTTTAAAGATTCATCAATCACTTATTTGATTTAAACGATTTTGATTATCGTTTTAATGTCTGTCGATTCAGGTGTGTTTATTTTTATTTGTTTTGTTATGCAATTGAGGAGTAATCATCTGATTTTTACATTTTTTTTTGTTAAAAATGGTGTTTGATGTTAAATTATTTTTTTATTGGCATGTTCTTTTCTTTTTAAACAATCTAAAACAGATCATTTTCATTCGTTTAAACATTTTGTCATGGAGTGAAGTTCATATTAATAGCTGTGTGTAACATTCGTAAGTTAGTTACATGTTAAACTATTTTGATCATATTATGTAATATTTTAAAAAGTTAGTTGCATTTATGAATGTAACTGACTTTTACTATATAAGTCAGTACTTGAAACTGATGCTAAAGTCAGTTACATTCACAAATGTAACTGATCTTTTTTTGTTAATAATTGATCGATTTGGTTATCATTTTCAATGTGTGCCGATTTAGGTGTGACTTTTATTATTATTTATTCTTGCATTTGTTACAATTTTTTTCTTCAATTTGGTGTTTGATATTAAATCTGGTAGTCTTTAATATGGCGTTTGATGTTAAATTTATTTTTTTGGAGGATTTATAGAGTTTTGATGTTGTATTAGCATGTGGTTGTGTAACATTTTAAACTAATTTGAACATTTATGTATTATATTTTGTAAGTCAATTACATTTTGAAATATAATTGATGTTTATATGTCTTATATAACAAAAGTCAGTTACATTAACAAATGTAACTAAACTTTTTGTGCAATTTATTTTGAAACTAAGTTACAATCACAAAATGTAACTCATTTTTTATCTGATCTTAGTGATTCATCAAAAGTCAGTAACATTCATCAAAGATGGATGTGAAGGTCGGAAAAGGTGGAGTCCGGAAGAGAACTGGAAAGGTAGTCTCATATGATAGAGGGGCGGCGAGAGGAATCCAGGGGTGGTAATGCCGGCTGGAGATGAATAGGTCGGTTGTAATGATTTTTTTAAGTAGCAAATATCTATAATAATATTGGTTAGATATTTCTGGGATGCGTTTCAGGAGTTGGAAATAGTAACGAAAAAAAGGGTTATGATGTGATTCAAATAGGGGTAGTTTTGTATTTTGGTTTTTTGTACTTTTATAAAAGTCAACTAGGAAACCAATAATATATTGACATCTAATGGAGCTTATGGTTGGAGCCTAAATAATGAGATATGTGTAGCATAACTCTTGTTTAAATGAACATGTTCTAAGGGACCTGGTTATAAATCTGAAAATCTAGATCAATGATCTATTTGTAACACAGATAAAGATATGATTGTGAAACTGGTAGACCTTAGGGTCGATATGCAAATAGTCTGAATAGGTGTCCACTCTAGGTATTAATGCTCAAGAAATTTACCATGTTTCATAAAGTTTTGGTTTCAATTCATTCATTGCGGTGTTGATGGGAGCCTCTTGATTAGTATGCTTGCATTGTATTGTATTCATTGGTTCTAAATTATTTAGAACATTTTAGATCATATATTGATCTACTGCAAAAGGTAGAAAACATAAACCTTATTTCTTCAAAGTGAAACCATTTGTACCAATAAAAAATGAAGTCATTGCAGCTCTTTTTATTTTATTTTTTATAATAATGCTCCATGATGATTGGCCTATTGTTTAATAACATCAATATGTGTTAGAGCCAGTGGCGGCGCAAGGATTTTTACAAAGTAGGGGCCTAATGTGACTTATATAAATATTTTTAAAATGATATCATTATGCTTTTTTAATTTCAATAACATATGGGGGGCCTAATGTGACTTATTTAAATATTTTTTAAAATTATATCATTATGTTTTCTTTAATTCAATAGCATATATTAAAAATATGTTTAAAATAAAATAAAAACATTCATATAAAACTAATCACTGAATAATTATAAAAAAATAGTTATCATATTTTAAAATGATATGTCATATTCCATATTTATAATTTACAAAAAAAATATTATAAATCTAATAAACACACATTTAAATTTAACCTCAATGATGTTTTATATTGTGAAAATGTTGAATGATTTGATTATTTTAACTATTTACACAAATATTTTAAACTTTAAATAAATCAATAACAATGACACTAAGGTAAAAGGAAAAAATTATATACCTTCGAAGTGTTGATGGAAGAGAGGAGATAATTACATATTGTAGTTCCCAATTATTGGACAATTAATGGAACAAAAAGTAAAAATTACGGATTTTTTTAGAGATGATGATTGATATTAGAAACTGTTAAGATACAAAAAAAGAAAAATAAAAAAAAGATTCAAAATTTTATTTTTCAAGATGGGCATCTAGGTGAGGATGCCGAAGAGTGGGATCCGTCCCTCCATGGCTGTTTGTGGGATATGGATAAAATGAGACTTGAGGGTAAATGAAAATTGAGGGTAAATGAAAAAAAAGAGTAAATGTGAAGGGAAGGGTTAATTAAAAGATGGGGTGAGGGCTTACCATACACGTGAATGGTCCAAATGGATAATGGATGATTGTCTTATTTTATTTTCTTTTTTTTTGAGTTGTGAGCTGTTGCTGTTTAAGGAATTTTATATGTATGAAGGGTCTATGATCTATGAGCCCTAATTAAATCAATGTATCATAAAAAATTAAAAGGACCTAGAAAAAAATTAAAGGATATAGAAATAAATGAAAATAATCCCCCCACGGGGGTCCTATGCCCTCCCGTTCCTATGGTGGCTCTGCCACTGCTTAGAGCTAAAAACTATAGATCATAGTAAATAAAATGTTTCTTTGCATGGATGAAGAGCTAAGGATCTATGTTTATATATCATGATCTATATTTATGAAATAGTAAAATGATAGGTCTACCCATTGTAGCCCTTTTTCTTTTTTCTTTTAAATATACTCACCCAGTGAAGTATACACTAAGAATCACTAATTTACATTTTTTTATGAAAAAATAAATTTTTTTTTTAATATATTATATACTACACTATTGTCGAGTATAAATATTTGGGAGACTGCTTCTACATTGCAGACGAGGTTGCAAAACAGATTGAGTATTTGGTATCGTGCTTTTATAAATATGGTGTTGTTGTACTCGGATGCTTTTACAATAATTTTTACGAAATAACCTAATATAATATATTTTTCACGGTGTTCATATATACTGTCATGAAAAATGTAAAAAATTATGCATTCAACTCATGTGAATTTGTATTTTTTTTTTGATAAAGATGTATTTTATTAGCTAAGTACATGTGTTTCAAAAATTTGTTATCGATTAAAAGTGACTTAAACCCATAGTTTAATTAGTGGTTGACAAAAATATTTGTAATTGAGATGTCATAAATTCAAGTTCTAGTATTTATCAACTAGAAAAAGTGACTATATAAATGGTTGAGCGTAACATTTTCCTTGTGATAATTATTGAAATAAACATGCTCGTCACGGTGGCTATGACAAAAAAACACAAAGAAATCTTGGCCTACAAGATTTCTTTGAAAGTTAAAGCATCCTTGTGATCAGTGTATCTGCGTAGGATTATTACAAAGGTATATAGAGCTCACCGGGCACCTAATACTGACTTGTTAGGTAAACTATGCAGGGAGGCGAAGGAGACAGTGGAGCACCTAATGCTTTTTCAGCCCAATGGTGAAATAAGTGTGGGAGTGGGTTTTGGCCCTCTCTTGAGGATATGTGGGAAGCGAGGAGGCGCTTGAAGGCAGTGGGTGACCGGAGTAAACGTGCTAAGTTCTCAATCCTTTATTCCAGCGATGTTTTGGTCCATTTGGCTAATTCACAATAACGCCATCTTTCAAGGAGGCACACCTTATGCGGAAAATCTTTGGGAATCAGTGGTACAATGTGTTTTGGATTGGGGAAAATTCTATGTTGGAGTATCACGAGTATCGTTTGTAGGGGGCCACTTTCTTATTGAGGATAGTCTTGTCCTTATTGTAGTCGGTGACATTATTCATAGACTACTCCTATGTGGATAATGTTGTATTTTCGGCATCTTTTATAAATTATATTCTTACTTGTACTTTCCTTATTCGGGGTTCTCTTTTATTTTAGGCCCCGTTTGGTTCGTGTCATTTTGGAATGGATTTTAATTCCATGTGAAATTAACATGAAAGTGTGTAAAATTAAGTATTTGGTTAGTAGTAATCTTAATGGTAATTATGACCCTTTTTTGTTGAACTTTTTAGTCAATATGCAAAGTTTATTAGTTAAACACTTGAAAATAGATTGAAAAAATAAAGGGAAGGGGAAGACATAAAGAGAAAAGGGAGTGAGGGGGTGGAGAATAATGGGTGACGATGAACGAAGGTGGCTGGGGAGACTGGGGAGGGGAAAGTTTTTTCTCTCTCTCTCCCTCTCTCTCTCTCTATATATATATATCCTCCCTCCCCTCCCTTGTCTCTTCCGCCCGCTATCCTCCTCAATCGCCCTCTTGCCCTTCAGTATCCATTCTTATCAATGAAGCTGCCCCCATTTGGATAAAGAATTAAGTTATTATGAGGTTTATGACTATTATAGTATAGATAATGAATAAGTGATTTTTTGTTTGGTTGTGTTTTTAATTTTTTTCATTGTGAAATGTAATAGTAAAAATTTTGTTATTTGATTGACTAGATAAATTGTTGATAAAATGTGAATACAGTTTAGATAATGATTTATAAAATGTAAAAATTTAATTTGACCTGTGGGTCATCTGATATATAAGTTGTGGATAAAATGTTGATTTGACAGTGGATTCACATATTCTCAATGTATGAATAAACTGGGATAACCCAATTCCAGTCCATAGCATGAATTCCAATATTAATTTATACCAGTTAATTATGGGTTTATTAGCACTGTTTATTCCATCTATCCAAACCCCATGTTCCAGTTAATCCAAGTTTATTCCACTGGTTATTCTTTATCCAAACATGGGCTCCAAGGATCTATAAAAAACGTGCATCGCACGTGCATGCGCCAATATGGCAATATCGCGTTCCCCGTCGCATTCACATCCCTTCCACTTCATCAGATCACGAAAACCAGCGATCCAACGTTCGTGATCCATTCACTGTTCATCGAACCACCATCCAACCGCTACAGTTCCATCGACCCCCAAATCAGACGGTCAGGACATCCCGTCTCGTTTTCGGCGTCACCTTCCTCTCCCCTTTCTCCCTCACCTCTCTGCAACCGCACCTTCTCCGTTTCCTTTTCTTTCTCTCTCTCTCTCTATCCCTACCTGTCCTTTTTCGTCATTTTAAATATTCCTTCTCTATCTCTTCTTCTCTTCCAATCCAACGATCCACAATCGTCCACGTCGCCATCCCCGTCGTCCCCATCCCCTTCTCTCCCCCTTTTAACCAGCCTCTCGATATCTAGGGTTAGGGTTTCCAGACGAAAACAAAAATTGATCGATTTTTCGGTCTCGTGAAGGAATCGAATGAGGTACGATCGTCTGATCTTCTTCTTCTATACGTCTTTTTTGTGTTATTAGGGTTCTTTTGTATGAATTGGATTGGATTGTTTTGTTTTGTTTTATTTTATTTTTTTGGGTTTTTTTTCTCTTTATAAAGATCGATTTGTTCAATAAGTTGATGTAGTTTTCAATGGCGATCGTGAAGAACAGCTTTGGGGTTTCAAAGCCGTCGACCCTGAACATTTCGCCAGGTAGCGCCATGTCCGGTGATGACTCGAGACCTCCGGCGGATTTTCTGAGGAGGAGGAGGACGAGGAGGAGGTGCTCTCTGCTTCGGAATCCGGTTCGGACTCTGACGACTCGGATGCGGACTCCGGGATGGGATCGGACGGGTATGACTCGCCTGCGCCACTGGATGGGCCGGCCGAGGAGCGGTGCCAGCTCGGCAACCAGAGCTTCTCACTGCCGCTCGATCTCTATGACCTCCCGGGGCTCGGGGATGTCCTCTCGCTTGAGACGTGGAATGACTGCCTCACCGAGGAGGAGCGGTTTGCCCTCGCGGAGTTCCTCCCCGACATGGACCAGGAGACCTTTACGAAGACGATGAAGGAGCTTCTTGGTGGCGAGAACATCCAGTTTGGGAACCCGGTTATGAACCTCTTCAACCAATTGAAGGGGGGATTGTTCGATCCCCACGTCGAGGCTTACCGGAGGGGACTTGATTTCTTGCAGAGGCGCATGCACCGTCACCGTTTGAGGGAGTATCATGACCTGATGGTTGGTCTTCTTCACAGAGTAAAAGGTGTCTGGGAGAGCTGCCATGCTTATGGGATCGAGGAGAAGATTCGGATTGCAAATTCGGTAAGGCGTGAGGGGTTGGTCGATCGGGAGTTGGCGTTGGCGAATGAAGTGTCTGAGGGGGGATTGTGGGAAAAAAAGATCAGGAACCATCCGATGGGCATGGATGCAGGAAATCGTGCTGTGTACACACTGAGGCAGCCATCCCTGGAGGATCCTGCTCGAGTTCACAGTCTGTTGCTCTGGAGCCGGCGAAAGGGATTCTGAAGGTCATCCCATCAAAGAAGCCCATGCTGGCCAGTCATGGAGTGGAATTGAATATGTTGTTGAAATCGAGGTATTCCAAGCAATTCAATTCGGGGAGAGTTGGGAGGAGTGATAGAGGTCCCATGGGTGGCGAGGATGGTATGGAAGAGTTTGGTCGTCATGACATGGGTGTTCAGAAGGATCATCGGAAGCCATGGATGAAGCAAGAATTCATGAGAAGGCATGCGAAGGAAGGTGATGGGATTCCAATGGGGTTCCCGTTGCCTCTGAAAGGTGAGCGCTTTCATCCATATGATGGCCCGGTTCATTACCGCTCTCAGGATGGCTTGATGAAGAGGAAATACCTGGAGAAGGATCAAACTCAGCATGTGTTATCAAGGGCTCGTGGTGATTATGGTGCCGGAAGTCCAGTGAGGTTTGATGACTGGAACACTAAGAGCAAGAAGCTGAGGGCTGGTGAAGACTTCCAATCTGAGCAAAATATGAATTTTAACAAGTCCCAAAGAATATATACACCAAAAACACCAGACCTGTACCTGGGTTCTGACCGCAAATCCAAACTGGTACAGGAGAAGTTCATAAGGAATTCAACGCAGGATGGAATGAGTGACACTAGAGTCATGCAGAATTTTTCCAGCTTTGCCCGAGGTGAGGAGACAGAGTCAGATTCGTCAGAGCATGCTGATGAAGAAGTGGATGCTAGTCCATTGATGAGGAAATCAGGATACCAAAAGCCATACTCTGTTAAAGCAGTTTATGATCAGAAGAAGTTCCTTAAACAGGTGAAGAAAGAAAAGGGAGATGTCAATGGTCGGTTTAGATTTCCGGAGTCAGAAAGCTTTTCTGCCAAGGGAAAATTTAAGGGTAAAGCAAGCGAGCAGCCTGGATATTTGCATGACCTACACAAGGTTTCATCTAAGCCAATGAAAAATAATGGTTCTCAGATGCCATTCCTGAAGGGCTACTCTGCAGAGAAAAACTTTAAATGGAAGCCTGACTTGGACTACCCTGTGTCTAAGTCGAATTATGTTCATGACTATGCGAGTGGTGTCCTGGACGGGGAGGAAGATCTCCTTATGAATAGCAGGTTGATGGACAAATCTGGTAGTGGAAGTCAGTTCAAGGAAGCTGTTGCAATAAAGGCCGAGCATCATGAAAGAACAGATGTGCCGTTGGTAGTGTGTAATTCAAGGACAAAGAAACGGAAGGGGAAGGTGGATGATGCATATATTGATGACACAACTGAGCCTGATTATGTGGAGTCCAGTTCAAAGAAGCAGAATAACGAGCCCAAACTAATGAAGAAGGGGGGAAAGAAGAAAGTGGAGCCTGGGAGCAGTCCTTTACCTTTGGTAAATACTGATCCTCTTGTTCCTGAAAGAGGATCAGCTGATTTAGAGACGGAGACAAAACCTCTGAAGAAGTCCTTCATTCCTATCACTCCAACAGTTCATACAGGTTTTTCATTCTCTATTATACATCTCCTCACATCCATTAGGAAGGCGATGATCACTGTACAAGCAGAAGATGTGGCAGAGGCCAGTGGGCTTCCCGATAAGAACAATGGAAATGAAAGGCATCAGACAATCAATGGGGTGCTCCCACCAGATAAGTTGGATGCAAATTCGGCAGAGCAAACAGCGAATAAAATTTGCCTTCACTTACGTTCAACAGATTGTGACTCGTGTTCGATCAGACCCAGGTGATCCTTCTATCCTTGACATGCAGGAGCCTCTGCATGATTTGGTCAGAGGAGTGCTGAAGATATTTTCGTCCAAAACTGCCCCTCTTGGAGCGAAGGGTTGGAAGCCATTGGTTGTTTACGAGAAATCAACTAAGAGCTGGTCTTGGATAGGTCCTTTTTCATCGAGGTCAGATCATGATCTCAGTGAAGAGGAAACATCATCTGAATCTTGGGGTATTCCTCACAAGATGCTTGTTAAATTGGTTGATGCATTTGCTAATTGGTTGAAAAGTGGCCAGGAGACGCTCCGTCAGATTGGTACCCTTCCTGCACCGCCTGTTTGCTCACAGCCTTGTTTGAGTGAGAAGGAAAGGTTTAGAGATCTCAGAGCTCAGAAGAGTCTTAACACTATCAGTCCTAGCTCTGATGAAATGAGGGCTTATTTTCGTCGGGAGGAAGTGTTACGGTATTCAATTCCAGACAGGGCTTTTTCTTATACTGCCGCAGATGGGAAAAAATCTATAGTTGCTCCTCTAAGAAGGTGTGGTGGCAAGCCAACATCAAAAGCGCGGGACCATTTTATGCTTAAGCCTGACCGGCCGCCACATGTTACCATCCTTTGCCTCGTGAGGGATGCTGCTGCCAGGTTGCCTGGAAATATCGGCACAAGGGCAGATGTTTGTACACTGATAAGAGATTCACAGTATATTGTAGAAGATGTCACTGATGCACAAGTCAACCAAGTTGTCAGTGGAGCTCTAGACCGGTTGCATTATGAAATTGATCCCTGTGTTCAGTATGACAGTGACAGAAAACTGTGGGTATATTTGCATAGAGACAGGGAAGAAGAAGATTTTGAGGACGATGGTACTTCTTCCACTAAGAAATGGAAAAGACAAAGGAAAGATCCTACAGAGACCTCTGAGGTGGGCAAGATGATTGATAATGGGCCTGGAGATCAACCTGCTGGTGAATCTACCACTGGATATGAATTCAACCCTGATCTCAATGTTGAGGCATCAACCATTTATGGAGGGGAGAATGCAGAACCTTCATATAATGATGCAAAGCCAAATATTGAGGAGCCGTACATTTCTTCAGGACAAGGGAATGCCCACCAGGAACATCCCATGGGTTGGGGGGTTCTTGATTTGAACAGTTTTCGGGAGACTAAGATGTTGTGTCAAGAGAACTCCACTAATGAAGATTTTGATGATGAAACATATGGCAGAGAACAGGCTGTTGGTGTCATGACTGCAGGATTATGATCACGAGAAGCTGATATTTGAATTGGATTTGGCGCGCTCTTTAAGCATTCAAGGTATAATTGGGATGCCCTTTTTTTTATAACTTAGGACTTCTAAGTTTATCTATTTTCTTCTACTGTGGATGTTGAATTATCAGATTAATATGCATTGATTGTTTCACTAGAGATGTGCCTATTAATGAGTGCTACACAAAAATTATTTGACATCCTTTCCCTTTCTGTTGATTGTTTATCATTTTTGTGATGTACTTGAGTGTTTATGTAATATTTGATCCATTTGGCTGACACATCATAATTATTTTTGTTTTGTCCTTTGGTTTTTAAGTCGGTGAGATGCAGCTGGATGTTTTATTCGTAGGGAACAAAGGCATTGCATTGGCTGTATAACTTTTAGTTTTCACTAATGGATCAGGTTGGAGGGATTGAAGGAGGCTTCTGAAAGATGACTATCACAAAAGGGTGTCAGTGAAATGAAAGAGAATAGTTTTTTTTACCTGTACACACATTTAATTGTTATTCAGAGTCCATATAAAACCAGAATTTGAATGTAGATGGTGCTATGGACCATAAGACTTAATATGGAAATTAATGACAAATGCATTTAACCATCTTAAGTTTTACTGCTTTTTGATGTTTAACAAGTAGTCTCACCCTTTCGATGGTTTGAGACTCAAATCAGCTAATGCTATTTTTAAAGTGGCTTTCAACATCTAGGACCCTAGGTACTTATGAAGAATTTAGATTTTGGTCACATGGTCCATCACAAGTAAACCAAAATAGTTTATTCTAATAAACTTTTCTTATGACTCTTATTAATTGAATGCTGTGAGGAGAAGAAATTGACACTTCATGGGCACACGTTAGCACACAGTGATTATGATAGGGCTGAAAACTTCCTGAAATAGGGTATATGCTTTATTCAACATAATGCTCATGACAAATGAATCTAGTAAGTTGTCTTTGAGGTACCTGATTATCTGTGTGTTAGAATTTATCTTTCTGGATTTTTTTGGTTTCTATTGTTTTATGTTCTTTTATATTTCACACTCAAGTTTACATTTTTCATTTTCTCGAAAGTTTTTATTTACACAGTTTCATTTTGGTTATTCCTATTCAGTAAAGGTGAGCAGGCTGTAGTCCTGCATGGCCTTGCTGAGGTGGTAGAGGACACCCCTTTCTTCTTGAAAGGGCCGTCTTCAAACCTTATTGAGTGCAAGAGTTTGGCAAAAAAAACAGCCCCTGTGGGCTTGGGTTCTATGGGCTTCGGCCCCATGATAGTTAAGTGGGTGGATCTCTAATGGTCCAAGGTAGTTCTTGTACTAGTCAGGAAGGGCATGTTTGTCCTATAATGTTGGGACTTTGTATGCTCCTTAGGGGCCTTTGTGGGAAAAAAGTGAGAAGGCATGTCAGGTTAGATATTGAAATACACAATCAAATTGCTACATGCAGCTGTGGTGGGGGGTCACATCAGGGTCGATTTGATGAAATTTCAATCTTCCACTTATATGAGTCTTGATAACATTTAACCAATGTTCTAAAAAGCGCTAGGCGCTAGTCGGGCGATTGACGGAGGACTAGAGATTAATCAGCTAGACGGAGATTAATCGGGGATATCGGTTAGTACAAAATAATACATACATGTATATATATGTGTGTGTATAATACCTAAATATTGAAAAAATAAAATAAACTAAAGAAGATAAATGACATGACACATATATTTATGAAGAGAATGTGTAACTATCATATAGATAAATCATGAAGAGAACATAAGTGGAATCATACAAATAATCATGAAGAGAAAATATGCTAGTGCATCTATGACTTAGATAATACTTAACTAATAGGTCAACTATAACATATTACATAAATAATAAAGAGAAAATGTCAGCAATTAAATAATCCAAAAAAAATTGATTTTGTATGCAACAATTTTTTTTTTTTTTGAGGCCGACTAGTCCCCGCCTAGCCTGCCTAGGCCCGCTAGACCCGCCTAGGCGGCCGACCGCCTAGACATACGATTATGCCCTAAGCGACGCAGAAAGGCCCCGCCTACACCTAGGTGGCCGACTAGTCCCGCCTAGGGCCGCTTTTTAGAACACTGACATTAACAGGCAAAGCTCCATATGACAAGGACTTGAAATTTCCCAATTTTGAGTGATGACCAAATGAAGCGTCAAGGATCCTTTGAGTTTTAGTCATGGTAGATGTCATGCATATTTTTTAGTTCATATAATCTCGAATTGTTTTGAAGATTTTTCCTTGGGAACATAACTTTAACTAATACTTGAAAGAAATAGAGTAATCTCGTCCTTCAGTTCCGATTTTTTTATTTTCTTTGTTGTCTATTGGTGGAATGTCAATGTGATATCGGGAATTGGGGCTGAACAAGGTTGAGGCTTCCATGGTTATCTAAACAGGGCCTGGGAAGAGAAGGTAGACAAGCTACCAGGATTCATTAAAATAATTAGGGATATATTGTCAAGAACTACAGAGAGAACACCACCCTCCGCACGAGCATAGGGGTAGTGGAGGTTACAACCACCCATACTCGGGCCAACCACTCACACACCCTCACTCCTCAATACATAATTTCTTGTAAACAAAATCCACCCATGCCGGTCGAGCAATGCTTAACTATATTCTTTAATAAATCTGCTTGCCGTCTCCCAGACCCTTGTCACTACTTGATTCCTCGCAAACCAAATAACCCAACCCATCTCCGGGATGGATGCCATAGCTCCTTGAGATTCCTCGGAATCACCCCCCTTCTCCCGGTGCAGCACTTTGAACTTCCACACAACGCCTCGCCATCAAGCACTCACGGTAGAGGTGAACTGTCGTCTCCGGAACGCCATTGCACATCACATAATCATTGGATCTGTTGCATTTGATTTGATATGGAATTGTCAGTGTAAAGAAGGTTTTTTAAGATCTTCTATGATTATGAAATCTGCATCTTTGCATACTTAATTGGGTTGACCATATAAAGTGGATTGCTGTTTGTCAAATGTCTTTAAACTAGCATATGATTGAAAAGAATTTATGTTTGGACAAAAACTGTGGGGACAAAATTTTAATTTTCTCCATTACTCATTAATCATCCGGAATTTTTTTGTTCTTTCTCGGTCAATTGACTGAGGCCCATTGGGGCACATGAATCCTCAACCAATTTTCTCAGTTGCTAGCCTGATTTGTATAAACGGAGGTCTAGTTCTTCACAGTTTATGTTTTGATTGTATATCAATTTGAGACAAGCTGTCCAGATTGTGTGGGCTGCTGTGGTGTTTATATCCTGAGATTGCATCTTCTAATTTTGTCTTCTTGTTAGCATTGTTTTTAAATTTTGGAGATCCCTCTTCTCCATTATTGGGAAAAATGCTCCACAACTATTTTGAGAAAAAAAAAAACTCTCCAGATTTATCACTGGCATCCAGACTGATTGTTTTCTTCTTGGCAGTGCTTGAGAGAATATTTGGGCTCATGTGAATTATTTTAATTCACTCCTTGGTGCTTGAAGCTGCAGTTTGCATTCCTTGTCATGAGTTTTAGTATTGTCTCCCAATCTGATTCGCAAATGTGGTATTGAATAGCATAAAAATGAACTATTTTATGATGGACAAGAGTTTTCTAGATACTGAAGCAGTAAATGATGGACAAGAGTTTTGCGATGAATTGGTTGAAAGTGAAGCGACATGTGGTCTTGTGGAAATTCAGGCTGTTGTATATTGTTAATGGTTTTCCAATAGATAGTGGGCACAGTTGTGCATATGATTGCATCTGTCCTTGTTCCGTGTAAGCCAGTTGTTGGCAATGCACCTTGAATATGTATGGAATGTATGGCATTATGGATTATCTTACTTATCCAGCCCATAAGATGTAGTATTCTGTATACGTCATGACAATTTGAAGGGTAACCAACTTGATATATGAATGGTGGCCTTGATCAAGAATTTGTATGACAATGGGATTTGTATGGTGACCCCAGACCGCTTGGTAGATGCATGTTGACAATGATGACTGTCGTGTATTATATTTCTTGTGTTTACTTCATTGCAAGTCCAGCTTTCTGGGAAGGTATAGCAACACACATGGATTTCTATATCATGTGCTTGCTTATCTTCAGATTTTAGTTTCCTCTTAATTTCATGACAGTACAGTAATATAGATTTATAGTTATTTGCATATATGGTTTTATTATCTCATGATCCTACTGGATTTTGGTTTACCAACAGTAGCAGAGCTTCATTGATCTCATTTGAACATCATTTAATTTCCTCTCCTATCGATGGCGTACATCCCTTTCTAGTTGATGTAACAGATAATGCTTTTTTTTTCTTCTTAAAATCTAGTTTTATATCTCCTGTTGGTTGCAAATCATGCAGGTTTACAGGGTCGGGAGCTCATTGGAAATCTCGAGCTTTGTGTACTACATTTACATGTATATTTCCCCCATCTATTGAAATTGTAGAGACAGAGACCAAATGTGTTCAGAACAGACGGAACATCATTGGAATGTCTTTTGTAATCCATTTTATAATTATCTTGAATCCCATAGAAGTTTCAAAGCATCGACGGAACAAAGTTCATTTTCTTCTGGTTTAGAGTGGAATGTCAGGTATGTTCACCACTAATTTTTAAGAATATGCTCTGCTTATTGGATCTCTGTATGATTTGGGGGTGGGGTTTTGTTCCAGGTGGTTGTATATGTATATATCGATGACTCTTTGACAGGTTTATCTTTTTCTTCCTTCCAGTTTATATGGTTATGGCTTTTCTTGGGTTCATTTTATTAAAGGGTAGCTGTTTTTTTCCGTAAAGACAGGTATTTCAATATTTCAAATGTTCCATCATTCTTACAAAAACTCATGTAATTTTAGCACATTTTGAAGTTTAATATATGGTGATGCTATTTTGTACTCTATATGATTGGAATAAATTTTAGGGCTTTGAGATTCTAAGCTCTATGATAGCCTGCTTCCTCCCCTATCCTCAATTAAGGGGGTGTTTGGCAACACTTAATAAAGATGATTATATTTTTAATTAAGCAGCAAGTTAAAAAGTATTGACAAATGCATTTAAAAAGCAAGTTTAATTAGTTATTTACAGCTTTTAGTATAAAAATGTTGCTTTTAAAAATGTAGAAAATGTGTTTTTCAAGAATTAAGTATATTTAAGTTATTTTATTTAAAATCTTATTTTTCATGCGTGTTTTTAAATGGACCTTAAGTGAAATCGATGCCCAACTTGAATGATCCCCTTCATAATTAATGTGAATGATTTTTGTCCAATTAAATAACAAGCAGTCCAAAGTGATTTTTCTGTCCTCCGATTCAAGTCATGATAACTTTTGAAATCACCTCGTATTAAAGATTCTTGTGATGCCTAGCCCGTTGAAGGGGTGATGGATCGGATTGGGATAGTTGAGAACCCCCAGCCCCTATTTGGGAAACAGAATAAGCGAATATAAGGATAGTATAAAGGTGGTATAAAAATGGATAGAGAAAATGGTTGTTTGTTTGCAGGGTATAACTTGGTATTACTAAGCCAGTTTAAACGAGTATAAGAGAGTATAACAATTCTAAGTAACCCTTATGATAAGCTATACTCAGTTTATCTATTTTCATGGGTCCACATGTCAAATCAACTTTTTACATCTTCTCACATCAAATCACCTATTAACACCTCTTAGAGCATCCCCAATGGACATGTTAACTCATTAGTTAGTGTCATATGTTTACAAAACATGTAAAAATGGTGCTCCAATGGAAGTGTTAAGGGAATGCTAAATATGGGCCCCACCTGTCATATGTTATCTTCCATGCTAATTTTAGCTAGTGCTTTAGCCAGTCAAATGTGGATCCCACCATTTAAAATATTCAAAAAAATATTATTTTAGGTGAGTGGAGAGATTTGAGTGGATGGAGATGTGGGCCCACTATTATCTTGACTAGTTATTTAGCTAGTCCATTGGAGCAACAACTAACTAAAAAAGAGTAGTAAATGTGGGTCTAGTAGAGGATTAAAGTTCTGACATGACACTTTAACATCTTGTTTAGTTAGCATATCTTGGAGATGGTCTTATACATCAAAGGGCCCACATGTCAAATCAACTTTTTTTACACTTTATTTATATTTTATTCTTTATCAACCAGACAACTCAACATTTATTTTTACGTTTTTCAATGAGAATAAAAAAAACACAATCAAATAGAAAATATCTTATTCATGTAGATTTGTTATCTATACTGGCATAGTTATTTATCCATAATAACTCAATTCCACTATCCAAATGGGGACCAAATGTTTTAAGAGGCCCATAAATGTGGTGAATGTGAGGGTTGTATGAGTTTAGTCACACCTTGTTTGATGGGAAAATATGATATCTCTGAGCACTTATACAAAAGCTTTCAAAGTAAGCATTTTAGGTTAGGGGTGGTAAACGAGTCGAATGAGTCGAGGTTTGACATGTTCAGGCTAGGCTCGGCTCGGCTCGGCTCAGGACTGAGTTTCATTTCGTGTTCAAGCTCGGCTCGTTGGGCTCATAAAAAACTCGGTTGAAGCTCAGCTCGGCTCGTTTGTTAAACAAGTAAAGCCGAAGCTCGAATCAAAGCTCAGCTCGGACTCGTTTAGCTAAAAAAAACCTTGTTTAGCATTTTAGAAGTCACATTTCACAAATCATAACACATTTTTTTAAAAGGAAATGGTAAATATATAACTCAAAAGTAGATTATAAGTCCGAATCTTGCCTCAAAACAAGGAGAGGGGATGAAAATAGATATTTAGAGGATGAGATAAAGAAAAGGGAGAATAATTTGTTCTCACAAGATGTGAACAGCAACCCACCCTTCCATCAGAATACAAAGCGAAAGAACTCAAAACAACTGTCTCCCGAGCCTCGAATTTTGCCTAACCTGGCTCTATTTGTAACTCCCCTTGCGCAATATGAACTCGTCATGCTCCTGCGAGCGAGCAGCCCTAGACCGATATGCATGCTATGGCGTTGTCCTAAATGTTTTCGACATAAAACCTCTCCCCACTAAAGAGCAGTTTTTTCCGGCCTAATCAAATTGCCCATAGAGTTGCCGGAATGATGAGTTTATCAACTTGCGCTTGCGGTCTTGATGAGCTCGGTCTGGAGAAGTCTCTCATTTGCTCCCACAGTTCCGTTCAATTGGAGAAGTTAAAGCTCGTGCACAAGGCAATCCCGAAATCTTCCCATAATGGTAGGATAACTGGGCATAGGCAAAACAGGTGGTCAATCGACTCTGAGGATGCGTGGCAAAGGTCACAAGTCGTCGACATCGTTGGTCTCCATGTTGTCTGTAAGCCTTCGTGAGGATGCGACCTTGCATGAGCATCCAAAGGAAGATTCTTATCTTATGTGGCATTTTAGTCCTCCATAACCAGACCATTATTTCAGCCATATTCACTATTTCTGGGATCCCCCTTCTCCACCATTTGTAGCATTCTTTCACGGTGAAAATCGATGTGGATGAGGGCCCCCAAGTGATGCCATCTACACTCAGCGCCCTGATCTCTTGTTGTTGGAGAAGATCAAGTAGGATCGCGATCTCAGCCACCTCCTCCTCTGAGATGAGCCGACGCAAGTCAAGCTGCCAACTACCCTCATCAGTAGCTGTCACCTAGCATTGGGACACACAACAGCTTTTGTCATTAGCCAACCTAAACAAGCATGGGAATATAACACTCAGTTTGTCTTTTCCACACCACCTATCCACCCAGAATTTCACTCGGTCACCCCTGCCTATTTGCCATCGCAGCGACGTAGAGAACTCCTCTGCCAATGGAACCAACCACGACAAAGTAAAGTCATTCTGGTGGAAGGTTCGGGAACAAGTCACCCGTAGCTCCCTCTCCATATCGTTCTTTAAAGAGACGAACCCACATCAAGCTTGGGTTTGTGAAAGTAACATAAGCTCGGGTTCAGGCTCGGCTCGTTTACAAATTGAGCTTTAAAAACTGTTCAAGCTCGGCTCGTTTGTTTAATCGAACGAGCCTGAACGAGCTTTAACCGAGTCAAACCCGAGCCGAGCCTGAGCTACTCAGCTTGTTTACCTGCCCTATTTTAAGTTGGTTCATGGGCCTTTGGCCCATTGCTTGTTCTGGACCCACTTGCCTGAGTCTCACCCCTGGTTGTAGTAGACTATTGTCCATTATCAGTCACAGTTTACTTTAAAGTAATCAAACAGAAGTACAGGAAATCTGATTATATATTATAGTTATTGAAAGGAGAGAGCAAGAAACTCAAAACACTGTTCATTTTGTCACTTGTGTACAAATTCAAGAGGACATTGCAAGACTGACCTAAAACCCAAAATCCATATCAAATATTGTGCATTCCCCTCAAACCATGAACATAAACCACAAGAATACAGGAATTTGTTACTAAGATGGGTAAATTAACTCATAATGAGTGACCATAAAAAATGGGAGTTCTCATTGAATCATTTCAACAAACGAAGTATACATGCGATACTTTCATTGGTATGGGAGCCACCATCACCCATCTATTGTTGTCACAATTGGTTAGTAAAAAATATCATCACGAGCATTATTGATCAATAAAAAAAACACATTAAGCCATTGTGCATGTCACGTACACACCTTATTGATAAAGACAATGGAATCCAAAATCCATGATTTGAACACTCATTTTTTTGATGTGTGATTAAACTGATCATTTAAACACCGTTTACAAAAACATAAAAGATGATGTAAGATTAAATCTTTATCATTCATTATTTTAGAATATTACTTTTTAATAAAAACCCAATATTATGTATAGACAATATATATGTGACGTGTAAAAATTATCGTAGAAGTATTTTGAGTGTACAACAGTGCCCAAAGTACAACTAATTAATTGATTATCGATCTCACTCAACAAAATGTACATCGAGACTTATCCCACCCTTCCCGTAGTTGTGTTCATAAAAGTATTGTTCAAAATTTCAAATCCATTGAAGCACATGTATGGGTTTGGGTTTCTCTCCATTTGAGACTCTTGTGCTTTAAATATCACCACATATACAAAAATGATGGAGCTCTCTACTTCTCTTTCTCAGAATAAATAATTACATGTTTTCTAAAAAAACGTGGAACCACCAAGAACTCATGTCTAGTAAAAACCTCGAATTCGATCACATTTATTTTAATAATTATTCTAAGCCTATAATCTCAACTCATGATGGAATCATTAACCCAAAATAAAATTAAAAAAAAATCTGAAAATGAAACCTATCTGTGGGGGAAGAATTCTGACTTTTCCTTTTTGGGCCGGATCCTTGCTGATCCGGATTTTGGATGTGGACCTGAGATGGTGTGGGCTCAAACTCTTCTTTGCGATGATCTGTTTCAGGTCTTCAGTTCTCGTTGTCGTCCCTTCTTCCTCCTCTGGATGTCTTCAACTCACACCAGTGTGGTGCCAGCTAACGCCTCTCCGACGCTCAAGTCAGTAATCTCTTCCATTGAAGAAGAATAAGGAGAAGAACTTGGAACACTTGATAATCGGTATGTTGGAGAGAGTAAGAATTCGCATCCCTTCAGAGGGAGGTGAAGTCACCCTTTTATACTAATCAGGGACGTGCTGGATGTGGCCTCACGGGGGTGATCATATCACGATATGGAATCTCCACGGGGCCTTAGAATCTGGAGACGCGTGTCACCTAGGGATCATCATTATCCTATAACTGTTTCTCTAACATATTGTCCTTTGCTAGCGTCAGAGAATATTTTTTTTGTTGATCGTTTTCTTGCAGGGGGAGGGCCTGTGGCCGTCCTCCCTTTTAGCCTGGGCATTGTTTTTTGGACGCCCTATAGTCAAGAACGGGCAACATGGGGTACTCGTCTCTAAGACTTCAGTGTACGACTGTCTTATCTTGGTTGGGCATAAGCTCTGTCTGACTTATCTTGGTCGGATAGAGCTTTCGGCCGACTTGGCCTGGTCGGGCATGATCACTCGCCCATTCGGAGAGGAGGATGGGCTCGACCAGACTGCAATAGAGTTTGGGTCTATGAGCTTTCCTTCCTCGAACCCCTATTCGACCTTCTAATTAATTTGGTCTCCTACACTATCCATACATATGTTTCAAAAGCTCGCCACAACATTAATAAGCTGAAGTCAAGAAACCCATGCAATGCCAACCAAGAAAAGCCTGCATCATCTGTAGCTGATCGAAGTCAGAAACCCTGAAAAGAAAAAAAAAAACCCCATAGATCGTAGTACAACTGTACAAGAAATCTGAAGAGAGAAGAACGTAAAAGAAACTCAACAAACAATGTTCATTTCATCATTTCATGCCATCTACAGTTTCAAGAGGAGATTGAGAGGACATCACAAGATTTTACACGTGAAACCCAAAACCCACATCAAACGTTTGTTGCATGCCTTCCCCTCAAACCACCAACATAGAGACAACAAGAATACATGCAACCCTCAAATCTATCTCTCAAGCTCTCTCTTTCAGAGAATCCAATCTGGCATTTCAATGTCACCTCCACTGTTGATCTGTTGGTGATCGGGGGAGAGGCATCGAAATGCAGCGAGGATTGACAACAGGATCGCCACTGTTAGGATGGACGCCGCAACTTTGGAGAGGATCGACTTAGTCGCTGCGCTTCCCACCATTGCTCCAAACCCAAATGAGGAAGTAAGGCAATATATAGGTCTTGCTTTGATGGGCACTACCTTTGGTTGTCTTGTTGTGGATCCATATATCTTGGATTTTCAGTTGTCAATGTAGTGGAAAGAAAAGAAGGAATGGATTGAAGGAGCTTGTTGCGATGGGAAGAAATGAAACAATTGATGCATGGGAAGGAATTACCTTTATTTATAGTCTGCTTAAAGATCATGTGATTTTTATCTAAATTAAAATAGCATGACATTATAAACCTATCGCAACGTGAACTCGTTATTCTAAAATACACGTTAATCTAATCAAACTTATTTGTTAATGAACTTTAATATAACTGATGTTAGCCATGCGCCCCATGCAAGTTATATGTGATAGGTAAATTAAATTTTCTGGACTTTGACATAACTCAATGGTAAAATTTAGGGTAAAATGGGAAATATTTATTAAGACTAAGTGCTGCATAACATATAGTTACCAGGCGGAATTGGCCTTCACCAGCGGCTATGGCGGAGCCGCGAGCGGCCTCTCCTCCGGCTCCTCCTCCTCCCCCTGAAGATCCAAACCGACCAACCTCAACCCCTTCTATTCCTGTAAAACCTCCTCCCCCTCCTAGAGGAGGCACCATTGATAGCATCTTCACTGTTTTTAATATAAAATCTAGGGCATCCAACATTAAATCCCCCTCCACCATCTCTGTCTCCCCAACCCCCGCAACCTGTGTCCCTTCTCAAAACCTCCCTTCTTCCACCTCCACAATCCCAAATAGCCAAAATCAGCCACCACCCCCCACATTGTCCCAAACAACCCAAATCCTCCCCCAAATCCTCCCACCCCCCACTAAACCCAACAACCATCCAAAACCCATCACATCCTCTGCTTCTTACCCAGCCCTCCCTGTTCGAAAGCTGAGGAAGGCGGTGCATGTTCCTCCTCCTTCAACCTCGCAACAGGTCCGCTCTTGGGACTCTCTGTTCCAGTTCGTCCATCACCAATCAAAGGTGGGTACTCTGCGCTATATTCCGCCAACCATTGAAGGGACCAACACTATAGCAATTCTCAATCCTGAAGCTTACACAAAAAATATCCACCATTGGGATCGTGCGGTTGTCGGCTACATCATCGGTAAGATACCTATTTTTACACCCTTCTTACAATTTTTGAAGAAATCGTGGTACCCCAAAGGCGACATCCGGCTTCTTCTCCATGGAAACGAATTCTTTACAGTTAAATTTGACCTCGATGAGGATATGACTGCCGTCCTTGAAGGAGGGCCTTGGACAATGGACCACCGCTCCTTCATCCTACGTAAATGGACTCCCCAGGTCCGTATGGAACAAGAAAGACCGAGCAACATCCCTATATGGATCAGACTCCCAAATCTCCCCCTTCATCTTTGGGAGGAAGATTGTCTTAGTCGGATTGGAAGTCTTCTTGGAGTTCCTCTTTATGCAGACTCCGCCACACTACGATGCAGCCGGGCATCCTAGGCACGAATCTGTGTCGAGGTTCAAGTATCTACTCCCCTCCTGGACTCAATCCTAGTCGAGACCGCCCCTGGTATCCGAGAGTCTCTCAAGATAGACTACGATTGGAAACCTCATCCGTGCACTCATTGTCAAAACTTTGGCCATGATGAAGCTTGTTGCGTTATGAAACCAAATGTGACAGCTTCAAATATGGGAAAGGGTGGAAAGGCAGTACCAGTGGCCATCTCAACAAAGGGCAAGGAAAAGGTTACATCCCAATGGGTGGAGGTCTCTAAATCCAACAACAGAGAAAAAAGACCTCATCAATCCCTCCTAATAAATTTGCTATCCTACAAGACATTCCTGAATCTGTCGAGCTCACAATTGAAGAGACAAATGAAACATGCCAATCTCTCACGGTTACAAACTCAGAGCAAATAGTATTGGACTCAGTGCAAGCCCACATAGAAACCATAAAAGAAGACTCCCCACCAAATATGGCGTCCTCCGTGGCCAAGATTGATGGAATTATTAGTGCTCCCTTAGTTCCGGACCACGCCACACAGAACGCCTCAGAGATAGGCATCCCCTTTCTATCTGCTGATGCTTTGGGGTCAAGTCAGAAGATTCAAACAAGATCACAAACTAATGTGGGTTATTGCCAACATCAGGACCTTAGACAGGAGGTCCAACTGCCCTCCCCTCCTCCCCATGATTCTCGTCAAGCCACGAACCAGTCAGCCACATCCGAGGAGGTATTCCCTCCTTTTCTATTTGAATCTCCTATTCTGGTAAGTGAGTTGCAGCTTTTACCAAAGCTTGATATTCCCTTCGAGATCGATCTATCCTCCACAGCCACTGATAATTCCTTGGTAGATAAAGTCTCTCGTCCCTCGAAAGGTGGTGGGAAAACCCAAAAAATAAAAACAAAGGTGGTTCTCCCCTGTCCAAAAAGAAGAAAATGCTGCCATGAAAGGTGCTCTCCCCTCCAAGAAGAGCACTAAGTTGTATTTGACATGATCTATTACCCCCACTACTTTTCTTATGAACTGTCTATTCTGGAATGTTCGCGGTCACTACAAGAAATAGACTCTTTACCGACGGTCAGAGCCGTCGCTAAAGGAAAGAAAAGCCGTCGCTAAAGTCATTACCGACGGTCACTATGGCCGTCGGAAGTAGTCGCTAAAGGTCTTGTCGCTAATAGCTACACCGATGGCCATGATCGTCGCTAATAAGGTAAAAGGCATACCATCGAACTAACCATAGTTAATTATACATATCTTTAGCGACGGCCATGGCCGTCGCTAAAAGCCCTCTACAATTTTGAAACAATGTGATTTGTGGGTTGTACCATGCTTTTACCGACGGCTGGCAGCCGTCGCTAATGTTATTATTTTATTATTATTTACTTATTTTCTAATTTTTTTTAATTTACACCTAGAAAGTTCAAAAGTCATTCAACAATTATCATATATTGGATATTTCATTTACAATTATAATTTAAGAATTCACTAAAATTTAAATAAAACATCTTCATAATTCAAAATATAACATATGTACATCAACGGACATGTTTTGCTTAAAGAATATAATTAATACACATGTCTACCATTCCATTATAAAAAAATTATATCTACATCAAAATATTCCTTACAACTCTGAAGCAAAGCTAACTCTCTCCATAAAATATTTTTTCTTAAAAAATCCTTTTTGTTTGAGCCTCCACTTCCTTGCAATTCTCATTCGTAGATGATTGCGCTTCATCTCTGCATAAGAAGAGTTGCACATATTGAAATACAATTAAGTAATAGATAGTGTGTTCACTGTTCACTTTCAAAACAATAAAAAAAATTTGGAATTCATATAAGGTTTGAACCTCCACTACCTTATAGTTCATATCCCACGCCCCGACTCTCCATATAGAATTGAGCTTCATCCTTGTATACAAAAGAATGCCATAATTATATGCAGAAATTTTCCTATAACAAAAGGAAGTTCAAGAACTTCAAACAGTCAACTTTGAACAATGAGCTAGGCAAAAACCTTTTCCAAATAAATTCTCAAATTTAGAATTTTGTGAATAATTATAAATTTGGAAATAACTATATGACAATGGAAAAATGTTAACATTCAGGAAGTCAATTGGATGACTCATGAACTGCAGTATAGCATTCAAGAAGTCGATTGGATGGTCCATATAATTCCATTCAATATCGAAATTCGAAATGAGATCGGTGTAGTCATCATTTTTTGTGTGTTGTGTGTGTGTGTCTTCTCATTTTTTTGGCCATCAAATGATTGAAATAAAGAAAGGATTGGTTACTAACAGCAGTCAACCAAAAGTCAGGAATGGATTTAATGATCTCATTCCACCTACTGTAGACAGGCCTTCATATCTCGTTGTACTTCATTTCCACTGCCAGGACTTCATCACTTTCTTCCTCATTCACCTAATGGGCATCCACAATACACCAAGTTCGATATTAAACATCCAGACATCCAGAAAAGGTGGCAAATTGAAACAACCACATCAATAATTTCTCCAATTGTGAATTAGATGGTATCTGATATAGAAGCCCCTTGCTATCAATCAATCAAGGTATGTTTGATGTGTGGTTCACATTTGCCGGACTTCTTCATCACCACTAGGAAATATCAAATACCAGAAATCAAATGTATGACTTACCATGTGAATTGGTGCTTTTGGAATTTTTTTGTGCTTTTGGAATTGACTGTTAGTGAATTCCATATTGAATCATATGCATGACTTGCCGATCACCATTTTTTATTGCATAAGCCTACAACTAAATTTATAATCCACCTATTCACAATAATTAATTAGATCGACGGCTATGAAACCTTAAATACAGTAAAATTGAACCTTAAGCTAAAAACATTCTTATAAATAAGTAAATCCATAATCAAGCAACCACAAAAGGAAATAAACATACAGAAAAAAGCTGAAATCAAAGAGCAGGTCTCTAATAAGCAAAAAGATTGACTATATCAAATAAATTGAGTATCAAACAAAACAAGGGAGATTAGCAAATCGATCGAAGTAAACTATTGAATGGTCATCAGTCTATTAATTAGGTTGTTCTAGGTTCACAAGGCATGCGCACACACACACATAAACTCAGTAAGCATAACAGAATTGCAGATTTGAAATGTTAATTCACCTGCATAATAAGGAAAAATAACATCTCCTGAGATACTTACAATTTTTTGCCCGAACTCCACTGATCCTATTGCCCCAACTCCAGTGAACCTCAATCTCACAGTGTTTGACCATCTTTTTCTTATTGTTCCTTCACATATTAAATAGAATACCACAAAAAAGTGATCATGCTTAAAAAAACACAAATCGAAAGTTTTAATTACAATAATTTTTTCAGTAGAGATGGATGTAGATGCTCTGTTTTTCATTAAAATATAATGCACATTATACCAACACAGACTGCCAAAATATATAGAAAAATCAAAACCTGACAGAAAAACAAAATCTTTAACAACAAGACCTACAAGCATCAATTGAAAAAAAATCAAAACTTACAAGCATCACAGTAACCCAATTTTTTTTATAGTGGGAGTTGCAAACCTTTGCTTAACGGAAGCTGAGGCCTCCCATATCGCTCCATCTCTGCCATCCATCGATTCTCCCAAAAACCCCACGACTCAGGCGCCCAAGGACTCTCCATCACCGACCTCCTCCGACGGCCAAGATGGGAGGACGACCCTTCGATCAAGACCCTCTCCCACTGTCAGATCTCCGAAACCCTCATCGATCACCTGAACCCCCTCGCCTCCGACTTCCTCCACCACCTCCCCCAAAAGCCCACCCTCTGCCACCACCAGATCCTCCTCGATCGCCTCTCCTTCGATCGCCACTTCTCCGCCATCCATCACGTGGTCCTCTCTATGATCATGTCCTGCGAAACCAAATCCACTCCAGGATCGGCGGACATTCGATAGGATGGACGGGGAAGGCTTGCATCCGGGGACGGCGGCTCAAGCGCATCCAATCAACGGGTTTTGCGACGCGGGGAGCGGGGAGGGTTGACTAGGGTTTGGGACTGTTGAGGGAGAGCAGTTAGGGTTATGAATGAGAAGAGCAAGAAGGGGTTGAAGTGGGGCAATTTAGGGTTTTAAAAAAAATCTATCGAGTTAACTTTCACTTATTTAACCCGAACTTTTAGCGACGGTCAAAATCTGGCCGTCGGTAATCCCTTCATTGTGAACCGCAGAACTAGTTGTGCTGACCTTTAGCGACGGCCAGAAATCGACCGTCAGTATAGAATATACCAGCGACGTCCGTCACCGTCGCTATAAAGCAACGAGAGGATTGGGTTAAGTGTGGTGTGACTTTTAGCGACGGCCACGGTTTGACCGTCGCTATTACTATTCCATAAACGCGAAATTCAGTTTTCAAACGCCATCAGCGACATTTTGTTTGGTGGCCGTCGGTAAAACCCGTCGCTAAAAGCTATTTTTCTTGTAGTGGGTCTTAACAGTCGGGAAAAGCAGCATGATATCAAGATTTTTTTTCAAAATTTTTTGGCCCCAATAGTTTGTCTGGTTGAAACTAAAGTTGATCTATCCAACGCAGCCAGAATCAGCAGGAATGTTCTCCCACATTATCATATACTTAACCCCCTTCATGGGGGCAGAATCTAGGTCTTATGGAAGCCTGCTCTTATTAAGGTGGATCTCTTGGCTTTCTCTTCTCAATTTTTGCACTGCAAAGTTACCCCTGTGGCCACCGCTCAATTGAGTTTCTTCCTCACTACCATCTATGCCTCCAACCTGGCCTCTGAACGTCTTACTTTATGGCAGCATCTTCGTGATTTGGCTCAAAATATTACTCAGGATCAATGGCTTGTTGGTGGTGATTTTAATGAGGTTCGTTTCTATCATGAAAAACTGGGCAGCAATCTGATCCACTCCAGGCGTATGTCAAGATTTAATGACTGCATTTTCCACTGCCATCTTAATGATCTTCGTTCCATGGGCTCTTCTTTCTCTTGGAGCAACAATCAAGACCACATAATAGTTTGCAAGTTGGATAGGGTCCTTGTCAATTTGCCATGGCTCCATCAGAACACAAATAGCTATGTGCAATCTCTCCCTGCAGGCCTCTCGGATCATACCCCACTTCATGTCATTGTTAACCCACCCTCTCCTTCCGGTCCTCGTCCTTTCAAATATTTCTCAGCCTGGGAACTCCATCCAGACTTTAGTCAGGTAGTCCATAAAGCATGGAGAATTAAGATTCGTGGCTCCCCTATGTTTATACTTGCAAAAAAGCTTCAACACCTTAAAATAGTCTTGAAAGACTGGAATAAGGAGGTATTTGGACCCATTCACTCCTCTCTCCAGAATCTATCCAGAATGCGGCTCTAGTTGATCCTACAAATCAAAATCTACTAGATCTTGAAAGAGAAGTCAAGGAGCAATACCTTATCATGCTACAGCGGGAGGAGTCATTCCTAAGGCAAAAATCACACCAACTTTGGCTCTCTGAAGGGGACAGGAACTCCAAGTTCTTCTACTCCTCCATCAAGTCCAGAATAGCCAAAAACACCATTCGCAAGGTGTTGCTGGCTGATGGCTCTTCTTCCGAAGAACCCAAGTTCATCAAAGAATATGCCGTGGAGTACTACAAAAAACTTTTGAACACAAATGTCACCCTTTCGATCTCTAAAATGAACAACCTGGTTCCACTCTCAGCTCTTGAAGGGGAAGCTTTGTGTGCTCCTGTCTCAGAATCAGAAATAAAGCAGGCTCTCTTCTCAATTAAACCGCATGGCAGCCCGGGTCCTCATGGATTTTCAGCCCATTTTTTCCAAACTTTCTGGCCTGATGTCAAACAAGATTTCATTGCTGCAATCCTTTCCTTTTTTGAATCGGGACACCTCCTTAAACAGTTTAACCATACTTTCATTTCACTTATCCCGAAAGTAAAACATACAGAATCCTTTGACAACTTCTGACCTATTTCTTTGTGTAACGTGGTTTACAAGACCATCACCAAAATTATGTCTGAGAGACTTCAACAGGTGCTCCCCAAACTTATCAGCCAAAATCAATCAGCCTTTGTGAGAGGTCAGAACATTGTGCACAGTACTTTATTGGCCCATGAGCTTACTCGGGCTATGAACTATCCATCGGTTAGAGGTAGAACTTGTATAAAAATTGACCTCCGAAAGGCATTCGACAATGTAAGGTTGGAATTCCTAGAGAAGGTATGAGGGGTATGCACTTCCCTGACTATTGGATTCATCTCGTGCTCCAATGTGTAGGGACGGCATCCTTTTCAGTCCTGATCAATGGCAGTCCACAAGGCTTCTTCGGTGCTCACTGTGGTCTCCGACAGGGGGACCCTCTATCTCCATTACTTTTTGTTATCACTATGCAGGCTCTCTCAGTCCAAATAGAAA
The DNA here is from genome assembly GCA_030737845.1 of Acorus calamus. Classification (NCBI taxonomy): domain Eukaryota; kingdom Viridiplantae; phylum Streptophyta; class Magnoliopsida; order Acorales; family Acoraceae; genus Acorus; species Acorus calamus. The sequence continues at coordinate 23,399,511 of CM060860.1, forward strand.
ACGTCATTGTTACAGGATCGGTGGGAACATATCTCAGGCCTGATTTGAATGTCTCTCATCTCTCTTTTGCCGATGATCTAATCATTTTTACTGATGGAGAATCCTCGTCGGCGCATGGCCTGATCTCCCTACTCCGCTCCTTCTCCCAGATGTCCGGTCTACACCTCAATCCACACAAAAGTCAGTTGTTCTCTTCCAGTAATGCTTCTATCTTCGAGCAAATAATGGGTATCTTTTTATGCCGCCTCCCAGTTAAGCATCTCGGTTTGCCACTCACGCAAAAATCCCTCACTCATCCTCTATGCATGCCCCTTATCGACATGATGCGCAAAAAGATTCACTCCCGGTCCTCCTCTCTCCTGTCAAAGGAGGTCGTCTGGAGTTAGTGCAATCAGTCCTCCAGAGCTTCAGCTATTATTAGACTGCAGGTTTCTCTCTCCCTAAGAAAACACAAGGAAATTGAAAAAATCCTTCGTAATTTCCTTTGGGCAGGAGATAGCAATAACTCAAAGTAGTGTGCGGTTAGATGGACTCAAGTCTGTCTACCTAAACTTGAGGGCGGTCTAGGTCTCAAACGTCTACGGAAATGGAATGAGGCTGCTATGGGAGTTCGATTATGGGAACTAGCCTCTATTCATCAGTCTCTATGGGCCTTATGGATGCGGAAAAAATATCTTTCAAAAGCAAATATTTGGTCTTCATCACCGAGGTCCACTGCCTCAAGTATATGGAAGTCTATCCTCCACGCTGGATCTTGGATTCGAGGAGCCACAAAGTATATTATTTTCTCTGGAAACACTATAAACCTATGGACAGACCCTTGGCTCCAAGGATATGGTCTCCAACACTATTTTCATGGAACTCCTCTTCTCTGCTGGGGTCCCCCAAGGGAGGTTATGCTTAACACCCTTTTCAAAGATGAAAAATGGCATAGACCGCATAGATGGCCTGCTGAACACGATGCCCTGTGGAATGAAATTTCTAAAATTGAAATTGGAGGAGAGGGAGGAGATATTCTTGTCTGGACTGGTTTAAAAAAGGGTAAAATCTCATACTCCAATGCTTGGGAATTCATTCGGACAAAGGCCCCTGCTACTGCTTGGACAAGAGAACTCTGGCACCCGATTCAACCTCCCAGGCAGAGTCTTCTATGCTGGCAAGCTGCCTTGGACAGACTGCCCACCCTCCAGCGCCTCCTCAATCACATGCTAGTGCAAAACAACACTTGTCCTCTTTGCTCCTTGGGTTCTGAAAGCTCGGTTCATCTCTTCTTGCAGTGTCCGTTCTCAGGCTATACTTGGAAAGCAATCATAAAGTCTCTCGGTGTCTCATATTGTAGACATCAATCTTTGACAGATCGGTTCATATGGTTTGTTTCTCTGGGAGCTACTCCAACAGAAAAATTTGTGCTCCGTTTCCTTCTTACTTAAATTATGTGGTCGATTTGGTTAGAGAGAAATGCAAGATTGTTTCGAAGCAAAAGGTGCACCAAATCTTTGTTAGTTCGTCGGATACTCTCTACAACTAGAGCAACCTTTGTGGGAAAGATCTATGAGGATGAAGCAACCCCGGTCACAGCAAAATTGTCCTCTCTGTTCAAATTTTCAATCCACGAGAAACAGGTCCATGAGAGAGAAATAAAGTGGGAGCTACCACAAGACGGATGGGTCAAACTTAACTCTGATGGATCTAGATCCAATGATCGGTTTGCTTACAGTGCTCTTATCCGAGATAGATATGGAAACTGTCTCAAAGCTTTATCTGCTAGAGTCCGAGCTGCCTCTATAAACATCCTTGAACTAAATGGGCTGGTTGAAGGCTTGCGACTGTGCTACTCCATCAAAACTCCACAAGTATGGCTTGAATCTGACTCCACCACTGTAATTGCATGGATTCATGGCCGGGGATCCATCCCATGGACAGCTCTGAGAGACCTACGCACCTTCTCCTCTCTCTCGACTTTATTTAAAGAATGGAAAGCCACTCATGTGCACCGAGAAGGAAACCAAGCTGCTGATCTTCTGGCAGCCAACCAATCATCCATGGGCTACTCGGTCTGTGATCCTCCTGATTTTTGGCCCGAGCTACTCCACATCTTAAAGGAGGACGCCGAAGGAAGATCCACAATCCGCCTCAGCTAATGTTTTTCTTCTTCTTCTGACTATAGCAAATTAATGAGTTCTCTAATGTAAACAATTGGGCTGAAATAGTTTGTTGCCCTTTGTTCTTTTCCTTTAATTTTCCCCCTGTTTGTACATACTCTAAGTTCATAGAAATACAAAAAATTACCAATCGAAAAAAAAAAATTTAGGGTAAAATTGCGTTTGGACCCCCTAAGGTCTTTGAAATCTACAGAAAAACATGCACTTGCACCCTGTGCTGTTAGATTTTTTTTTGTTAAGATGAGATAGAAATACAGTTTTACCCTCTTAATTAAATCATTATCTTTTTTTCAACTTTTAATTAATTGTAGTGTGAGTAAATTCTTAAAAAAAAAGAATCCATGTGTATTTAAAAGTTGATTATTGTATTAAATATTCACAAAGCATATCTAAAATTAATTCATTGTCCCCTTTTTTGAATATTTTAGAAAATTAATTAAAAGATAAAATAATAATTTAAAAATATTTTTTTTCCATCTTAACGGAAAAATCAATTGTAATGGGAGAAACATGCTGCATGTTACTGAACTTTTGGGGGTGTTTTTACAGGTTTTGGTAACTTTAGGGGTCCAAATGCATTTTACCCTAAAATTTACAACGATGTCATTAGCTCAAGTCACGGTGTTTACCTATTAAATAAATTTTTTGTAGTTGCAAAGTATTTTAGCAACACTAAAAGTTTATTTTTAACCATGTTTGGTTCGAGAATTAAATTATTATAAGGATAAAATGATTTTGTATTTGGTTATGTTTTGAATTATTCTCGTTGAAAAATGTAATAATAAATTTTTGTTGTTTAGATAAAATGTGAATAAAGTGTGAATAATGATTTATAATGGTGAAGAAAATGATGATAATTGATTTGATTGTTAATTTATAAGAAGTGATGGCGGTTGATTTGATAGTGGGCTTATATATTCTTTTAATTTGAATAACCTATAATAACTTAATTCTAATGGTTGTGTGGAATCCATATACCATACCAATTAATTATGGCATACAAATTCTCATATATTTCAGTAATCTAAACATCCATAATAGGCTATTCTGATCAATTCTAACTTATTCCGGGCTTATTCTCGAACCAAACATGAGAGTACCTATGGTCCAAAAACAAGCTCCTTTTGAATATGTTGAGGAAGAAGCAAGTTGGATATTTATTAAATAAAATTTAATGTGATATTGTAAGAGGGACATTTTTAAGTCCCACCGGAAAATTATAAGAATGGAAAATAATACTTAATATATTTTATTGTTATCCTTAATGAATCATGTGAGAATGAGCTAATTGTCAAGATCCAACATCCATAGGCTTAGGCTACTGGGCCTATAATACGCTTGAGTCTACTCCTTTCGAGCAGAGAGAGTATAGATATGGAAACAAATACACGTAGCCCCTATTGTAGTCTCAATTGCAGTCTATCATTTTTTTTATATAAAATTATACACTTACCTTTTAAAGTGCATGCTATTATATGAAATGAATTATATACTAAAATATATCAGTGTATTTTTTTCTGGTGAAAAAATAAAAAAACGGACTACAGTATATACTATGATTGTATACATTATGATAATGCAGTATATACTATATTATCATAGCGTATGAACTTTAAAATGAGCTGCAAAAGTGGACAGAGAGTATCAGCTATCAGCACTCGATAGATGTTGGTTGATTAAGACAAGTGTTGGCCCATTTATGTGTTGACCCAAAATGCGAAACCCATCCCAGGGGCCCATGGATTTGAATTTTCACTGGCGATTGTGATCTCGCCCATGTATTTTGATCCAGGTCTTGTTATGTAATATAGAGAAAAAATCAAAGCCCCTTCTTCTGCTCTTTTTACCTTCCACTCAGAAAGCAAAACCAGCACCAGCAGAATCTAGAGTCTTGATCAGTTATTATTTGTTACTTACATTTAATCATCATTACCAATCGGTTTCCAGGTTTGTTTATCTTCCGATCTATTTTATGATATGAGATCAAAGCGTCTGAAATGTTCGTGGTTTGTTCATCGTGGTTTTCTCGTGGCTCGCACAGTCGTACCCCAATGAGACATGACTTTGGTGGTTTTATCTCTCATGGAAGCATTTTAATTTTGTGCTATAGGGGGTCCTATTCACTGAGAACAAAGCGTCGTTGCTCACTTTCCGCCAAGTTTTTTTTAGACTGATATGCTTAAGTTGTTAATTATCTCTCTTTCTCTCTCTCTCTGATGTTTGGATAGAGACATAAGTTATTTTGATGTTTTATGTCTATTCCACGTCTAGATAATTATACCAGTAGAATAAAGGATTTTCTATTTAGTTATGTTTTTAGTTATTTTTGTTGAAAACATAGTAATAAAAGTTATGTTGTTTAGTTGATGAAAAATATGATGTGGATTAAATGAGACTAAATTGCGGATGATAGTATATACTTTTCCCTTGTGAGTATTTTACCCTGATATTGAAAAATGTCTTTGGCATATGCAATGGAGTTTATTTATTTATTTATACAATGGAGATTTTTTTTAGTCCAAAAAAAAATGAAGAATTGTTTTAGTCCACAAAATCTGTTAGGCATGTGGGCCGTCCGTCTAGATGGACGTATCACTTGGGATCGGATCTCCTCAGAACTGAGTCTCCTCAATTCAATCAGTAGCAAGTCTGTTGATGGCACGTGAAGGTTTTAAAAAATTTGAACAAGCTTTTTAAACCAACCTGATAGTCACAAACCTTATCGTCAATGAGACCCTCTCCCCCTTTTTTATTTTCCCCATTTTAGACTTTCCCTCCCTCCTTCCCTCCCTCATACGACCCAACCAAAAACAATTAACCCAAAACCCTTCTTTACCTCTTCTTCATCATCATCACTAACGAGGATTGACCAACATCATCATCTCCAACGACGACCGACCAACCGCAAACCCTTATTCACCGATTGTCCTCCTCCTGCCAGTCCCCTTTTCTGTGTTTCTTGGTAGGGCGACAATTCTTCGTCTCTGTTTTTTTAGTAGGTATGTGGTAGGACTGAAATTAGGGCTCAAAATAAAATGGGATTTCTCATTGATGAAGAGATATTGATGTTGGACTGAAATTAGGGCTAAAAATAAAATGAAAAATTAGAGCTGAAAATAAAATGGGTCGGATTTCTCATTGATGAAGAGGTATTGATATTGGACTGAAATTATGGCTGAACATAAAATGGGATTTCTTATTGATAAGAAGGTTATTTTGTTGGTTAATACGGATCTCTGATCTCCATGACTATTTTTTTTATCAAAGTATTTTAAATGAACATTTTTATCAAATATTTCAGAATGATTTTTTTTTAATATGAGTATTAATTTTTGGAACCATAGATTACTAGATAAGTATTTGTTAGAAATGATAGGTGTGCAATACTTGATGAGTTATATTTTGTTTAATATAAGGAAAATGATTTTCTTTAATATATTACTGTACATTATTTCAAATAGTCTAGTTCGATTAAAAAGTGCTCTAGTTCAGTTAACAAGCGGTTCAATTCGTTTCATGAGTAGTGTAGTTTGATTTATCACTTGGCTCATTTCGATGTATTTTTATTATTTTAAAAAGTCCAGTTCAATTAACAAATGTTTCAGCTCGTTTAACAAGTGCTCTAGTTCGATTAACAAGTGCTTCAGTTCGTTTCATGAATAGTGTAATTTGATTCAGCACTTAGCTCATTTCAAAATATTATTGTACATTATATATTTCAAATAGTCCAGTTCAATTAACAAATGTTTCAGTTCGATTGTTAAATTATTTCCTCAATTGTATGAGATGAAATTGTTTCAAGCAAACAAATATATGAAGAATTATGAAAGAGCTCTCATTGGATTTGAAGCGGCTGCTTTGAAGAATCTTGGCCTCAATTCTAGTGAGGAGATTCAACAAATTGTCAGTCTTCTAGACAAGATCGATAATTCTATCAAGGTAATACATCATTCGGAAACATTTTTTATGTCATATAATTTGAGCATCTGGTGCTGTCTATGAACTGGTAGATGTAAGATTATGTATGTCATTGTCATGTTACCTTTCGGTCATAGTAACACTCTTGTTGGACTAACGTTCTAATTTAATTTTGGCTATGTACAACATTTGGAGGTGCTCTAATATATTTATTTTCAATGCCAAATGGGCAATTGCTTCCTTTTCTATAGATACCGGCACATTTTCCATTGTTGATCTTGTGTGTATGTTGAAGTCAAGTAATTTTTTTAGTCAGATTTTGCAACAGTCATTATGTCGATCGAGTGTGGTTGTTGCTGCACTTAACTCTATTGATTGTCAAATGCTTGTTAAGTGTTCTGATGATGTTTTTTTTAACTTTGTGATGAAGTGAATTAAATATTCATTATTTCAGAGTTGTTAGTTATGATTGTGATTATACATCAGAGTTGCAATATTTATTCCTTATGAGCATATCTTTTGCAGGGCCAGAGCAGGGAAAAGAGACTGAAAACACTAGTTGCATTGTTAGCCAAAGCTGTTGGTAAGTAAGTAGGCCTCTATTTGCTTGTTGTTGTATGGGTAAAAAATATGATTTCCATATATTAACCTTCATAATTTATTTAATCCAACATTGTTTACCAATTTTCAGTGGATTTGTCACATAAGAAAGCTGCTATAAGTGTCCTCTTCCACTCTTTCATACCACAAGCGACCATTTAACTCGACAACCTTGGTGACTTAAAATTGGTGCGTAGATGATTGTATACATTATTCCAGGCACACAAATAAAAGCATATCATATGTGATGTATGACTTGCTTATTCATGTCTATGAGAATTTTAATTTATCAGTAAATGGACACAGGTATAAATGAAATGCAATTTTTAAATTTTCATAGTAGCAGCAAACAACTTTTAATTGAACCACACATAATTTGAATCAAATTGCACAATATGAACCGAACTATACGATATTTGAGTAATTTTATTTTAGTCTGTGAAAAATTAACACATTCAAATTGCACCTTAGAATTGTATTTCACAATGTATGATCAAATAACATTCTCACCTCCTGAAACCCTATAAACTTCATTTAATCATTCTTCAAGTACAATAATTAAATATATTTGGTACATACATCTTTTGAATACATTGCAAAACAAATACAAAAATTTAAACCCCTTATTACATTAATTGAACTACACAACCCTTCAAATGAACCTCTCACATTTTAACGAAGTTGTACATGTGAACCAAACTGCACAATATATTAATCGAGCTATATAACTATGAATTGAATTATACAACCTAAAATAAAAAAATACAATAAGTGATTCAAAATGCACAACCTTTTAATTGAAACATACATAATTTGTATCAAACTACATGAACTGAAATATACAATATATATTAATATTTATTTATGATATATGAAACATATTCACGTATTCAAATTGCATATCTTATAATAATACTTGAGAAAAATATAATCAAACAATATTCTCAACTCCCCAAACTCTATAAACTCCATTTAGTCATCCAAATAAAGATAGATAGGACACTCACCGTGAGGTTAATTTGGAGATTTTACATTGGATCTTGATATGTACAAAAGAGAAAATTTACAAAACCAGTTTTATTGGGCTTTACATTGGATCCTGATATGCATAAAAGAGGTGTTAGATTATATATGTTTTATATTATTGTGTTACACGTGTATTGTTGTGTTACACGTGTATTAGATCTTGTATATAAAGGGTTTTAATCCCTCTCTAATAAAATTAGGTTTCATTATTCTTTTCTTCTTCAAATTTAACATGGTATCAAAGCCACCTCAAAATATAGTCACAAACTCGGGATTCGGTGATAATTCGGCTGGGGAATTGTCCAATTCGATTCGGATTATTCGAAAAAAAATACGGAAACCAATTCGGAAAAATACGGAGACCCAAAAACAATATATATATATATATATATATATATAGTCGAGTGATTCGGTGCGGGAATGCGGGAAGCGACGTCGGTCGTTCGATCGCGGGTCCATCGCATCCAATGGTCTATGTGAATCGCACCCGACCGTCCGATGTGACGGACTCGTGATCCGACGGCCCGTGATCGCTTTCCGCACCGCCATTTTCCCACACCGAATCACTTCCCATGTAGTCGAGTGATTCGGTGCACAAATCAAAATACACAAATAAACATCATAATTATATAAACAAACACAACATTATGCATTTTTAAGATATCATAGTAATAAAATATCATGTAAACATAATCACTAAATTAAAAATAAACATTCATGGTCATTACATATTAACATGACCACATGAGTCCCTCTCCTTATCAACCAACAACCAAACAAGGTCCAAATTTCTCTTTTGATGTTTAATTTGAATGAATAAGCACTTTTGTAGGGCCTGATAAAAAAAAAACAAACAAGGTTGATGTGAGAGAGAGAGAGAGAGAGACCTCTGTTTGGAAGTGGAGTAGTCAGTAGTGGACATTGATGACGAGGTGACGAGTGGAGACCGAAGTTGCTAACCAGGCGACGAGTGTGGACTTCTCTTGCAGACAGACGGTGCAATTTGATACCTTATCAATAAATTAGGGCATGGGCCCCCTATTTTTCACCTTATACGATTTATTTTTTAATACCCAAAAAACCCCGAATTTAATCCGAATTGATCGTCGCATACCGAATTGTGCAAACATTCGCCGAATCAGACGAATGAGAGAATAATCGCCGAAACAATCGGCACTGCTCCTGTTCGCCGAACATTCACGAACATTCACAAATACATCGGCGGATTTGTTACATAGCCTCAAAAACCCTAACCAAATATTTTTGTTGAGATCTCATTCTTTATATTATTATTATTATTATTATTATTATTATTATTATTATTATTTTGCATCTCCTTCTTCTTTTGAGATCCTATTGTTCGTCATTTTCATCACCATCTTTGTGTACCATCATCTCCATCGTTTTTTATCTTCATCATGCTCGTCACACCGATCTAACCCGTCGCACTCTGAAGGTTGTCATGCTCCGTTTCTGCGCCGTACGTTAAAAAAAATTATTGAGAGAGAGGAGGCGCTCGTCTCTGCGTTGTGAAAAAAAAAAAAACAAAAGCATCAATATTGGTGACGTCCCCGTGACCCAATAAAAAAAAAGAAATAAAGAAAGAAGGGGTGGCGTTGGTGGAGTCCACGTAAGCAAGCCAAAAAAAAAAGGAGACGGTGACGGAAGGTGTCTTATTCGGTATTTATTTATTATTTTTTCTGGTATTTTCTTCTCCGCGCTCTGGATTCGTTCTAACTCTGAATATAGTCATTTTGGTACTCATTTTGCTCCATTTTTTGTCCTCTACGTATCTATGCAATTTTTATTTTCATCTGACATCTTCTGATCATGACATTGATGAACTTACCACCTTCGAATCTGGTATATCCGGACTCGTCGTTGAAAATTACTACTGTTACTTCTCATAACATATATGAGGGTATTCTGGGTGCCGCCCCTCATGCAGATTCCTCTCATTCGTAATCTCTTTGCACCTATTGCAAGAAATCAGGTCATCAGATTGTCGATTGTTGGAAACTTCTACCGGAAAGGCGTTAGATTTTCTATGGTCATGGCCAGCGTTGTCCCACTACTTCTACAGCTACCTCCACAACACCAGGTCAGCCTTCCTCAGACCAATTTGGACAGCTCATTCAGCGCATCGATCAGCTTCTACTTCAACGCCTCGATCAGCTTCCACTTCCACAGCGTCTACTCCTTCTACTCATTCTGCCTTCTCTTCCACAACGGGTGCTTCTATCTCTTGGATTTTTGATTCTGGTGCTTCCCACCATATGATGCATGATAATTATGTGCTTACTGCCTGCTCACCTGCCCCTTCCAATTTACCTCTGATTCACACTGCTGATGGTTCCTCCTTAGTCATCACACGGTGTGCTTCTATCACCACCACCTCTGACCCCACTGGTCGTTTCTCCCTTCCATTTGTATTGCATGCGCCGGATCTCTGCATGAATCTTATTTCTATTAGTCGTCTCTGTAATTCTGGTCTGACAGTTTCTTTCACTTCCTCTGGTTGTTTTGTGCAGGATCCACGTTCGGGACAGAGGGTTGGCGTTGGTCGTAGGGTTGGCGGCTTATACTTCGTGGAGTATCTGCATCTTTCAGTTCCAGATCCTTCTGCCTTTTGTGGTAGTGTTACCTCTCATACCGACTTGTGGCATAAAAGGTTAGGTCATGTCTCTGAGTCTCGTCTTAAAAGCCTCTTTGACTCTGGTGTTTTAGGTTCTGCTTCTTTTTCTCCTTTATCTGTTTGTGAGGGCTGTAAATTGGTCAAACCTGTAGCCCTTCCTTTTAGTTCTAGTAATAGTCAGTCCACCAGTCCTTTTGAGTTAATACATTCTGATATTTGGGGTCCTGCTCTTAAGCAATCTATGAGTGGTTTTTCATATTATATTACCTTTGTTGATGATTATTCTCGGTTTACTTGGGTGTATTTGTTACGTAACCGATTCGAGATTGCTCACATTTATGATGTCTTTACCACCATGATACACACTCAGTTTCAGGCTCGCATCAAAACTTTTTGATCTGATTGTGCTACAGAGTATGTTTCCTCTACCATGCGTTCTCTTCTTCAATCGCATGGTACTATTTTTCAACAGTCTTGTCCTTACACTCATGAGCAGAATGGTGTTGCTGAACGCAAACATCGTCACATTCTTGAAACGACTCGTGCTCTGTTACTCTCTTCTTCAGTTCCCCAACATTTCTGGGCTGAGGCAGTTCGTCTTTCTGTTCATCTCATTAATATCACTCCATCCTCCGTTCTCTCTGGCATGTCTACTCACGAGCGTTTTTATTCCTCTCGTCCCGATTACAATCGTTTGCGTGTTTTTGGTTGTACATGCTATGTTCTTCTCCCTCCTCATGCTCGCACCAAACTTTCTGCCCGGTCAGTTCGTTGTGTCTTCTTAGGGATCAGATTTGAGCACAAGGGTTATCGTTGTTATGATCCCGTGGGTCGTCGTTTTTGGATCGCTCGACATGTGTCATTTGTTGAGGATGTTCCCTATTTTTCTTCTACCTCCACTGAGTCCAGTCCTGAGTTTACTTCTATTCGGCCATCTCCACTTGAGTCCCTACCTCTTCCTGAGCTACCTTCCGTGTCTTTACCCTCTCCTAGTCCTCCTCCTATTGAGTCTTCTCTGATCGAGTGTGATATTCTGACCTCCTCTCCCATTCCTCCTGCAGATACTTCTCCTAATGGTGCACCACCTTCTACGCCTGACACCCCTCTTCCGGATGTGGATCCGAGTTGCGTAGCTCGCTATCCTCAACGCGAGCGTCGTCCACCTGTCCGCTTCAGTTTTGATGATGGACCCCCTGATCAGTTTGGTTTTGCTTCAGTGAGTTCATATTCTCCACAACTTTAGGCTTTTCTTGCAGCTATTCATGCTCATCGGGAGCCACAGTCCTACCAAGAGGCAGTTCAGCACCCTGAGTGGCGACAAGCAATGGATGATGAGTTCCAGGCGTTTCAGGAGACCCATACATGGGATGTTATTCCTCTTCCTGGAGGTGTAGAGCCTATCAGTTGTAAATGAATTTTTAAGGTCAAACATCGACCTGATGGATCCATTGAGCGACACAAGGCTCGTCTCGTTGCGCGCGGTTTCACACAGGAATATGAGATTGATTATGAGGAGACTTTCGCCCCTGTTGCTCAGATGACCACTGTTCGTACTCTTCTTGCCGTTGCAGCCACTCGTCATTGGCCTCTACTTCAGATGGATGTGAAGAACGCTTTCCTTAATAGGGATTTATCGAAGTTGTTTACATGCATCCACCTCCCGGTCTTCGTACTCCTCCTCAGCATGTTTGTCATCTTCGACGTGCTATTTATGGTCTTAAACAGTGATGCAGCATGAGGGGTCACGCTCTTCTACAGATCCGTTCAAAAGAACGAAATCAGTAGGCTCCAACGACACTGTTGATTCTTCAAAAGAATGCCAGGGGGTTGGGCTTCAATAATCTAATACTTCAGATGAAATAATAGAGAATTGGGGGGTCTTTGCAATTGTTAGTACTCCTAACAAAATACAAGAGTTAAATAAACTAAATTTTAAATATCAATAATCTAAATAATCAAATGTTTCACAAGCGTATTTATAGAAGAGAATCCCAACAAACTAGTATCTCAACTAATTATCTAAATGTAACAAATAAATCTAATAGATCTTTATCTAATCCTAACTAAAATTCAAATTTGAATTCAAATAATGATTTGAAATTTAAATCTAAATATAGTAAATCCTAACAAAGAAATAAAATTCTAACAACCTCAAAACAACTCAAAAATAGTAAAAATAACTTTAAACCGTCGATTTGACCCTCAAAACGATCTCAGAATGCTCTGAAAAATGGCACTAATAGCATAGCTACTACTCCTATAGGGCTCGTCGATACGAACGCGTGGACATATTATAATATCGATTCTGATATACGGTTCAAAAGTTATGGCTGTTTGAAGTCACGATGCTCCCGATTTATCAGGATGTCTTTTCTTCTTGTGTTCCATTTGATCTCGGTCGTCCATATATTGTACGGCTATGATGTCTGCATCAAACAGGCACCTCGTGCGTGGTTTGAACACTTTCGCTGTGTTATTGTGGCGGCTGGTTTTGTTGAGAGTTCTCAGGATCACTCTTTGTTTGTGTGATCGTCCTCAAGGGGTCGGGTTATACTACTTTTGTACGTGGATGATATGATTATTACAGGTGATGATTCAGCTGGTATTATTCTTGTGAAGAAACATCTCAGTAGTCAGTTTCAGATGAAGGATCTTGGTACTCTTCGCTACTTCCTTGGACTTGAGATTGCTCAGAGTAAGCGGGGGATTCTTATCCCACAACAAAAGTACACAACAGATATTCTTCATCGGGCAGTTATATCCGACACTCGCACAGTTGAGACTCCTCTTGAGCTTCATGTAAAGCTTCGTCCTACTGATGGAGAGCTTCTTCCAAACCCTACACGATATAGACTGATTGTGGATCAGCTTGTGTATCTTTGCATCACTAGACCTGATATTGTTCATGCCGTCAGTATTGTTAGTCAGTTCGTCTCTGCTCCTCGTTCAGTTCACTATGGTACTCTCATGAGGATCCTCAGATATTTGTGTGGGACTGTCACTCGATCGCTCTATATGTCATCATCTTCATCTCTTGTTCTTCGGGCTTACACTGATGCTGACTGGGCAGGAGATCCTACTACTCGTCGTTCTACTACAGGTTTCTGCATTTTCCTTGGGGACTCTCTCATTTCCTGGCGCAGCAAGAAACAAGATGTAGTTTCTTTTTCTAGTACAGAAGATGAATATCAAGCGATGGCCACCACGACTAAATAAATTATTCATCTTAGACGTCTGCTAGTCGATCTCAGAATTGATGTTTCCAGTCCTACTTCACTTTATTGTGATAATCGGAGCGTTATTCAGATTACTAGCAATCCGGTTTTTCATGAGAGGACCAAACATATTGAGATTGACTGCCACTTCGTACGTCAGCACTTCCTTGTTCATACACTTACGCTTCCGCATATTTCTTTTATGGAGCAAGTTGCTGACTTCTTTACAAAGTCTCATCCCGTTCCACGATTTCAGTCTCTTGTCCGCAGACTCGCATTGTTTGATCCACCTTAAGTTTGAGCGGGGGTGTTAGATTATATATGTTTTATATTATTGTGTTACACGTTTATTGTTGTGTTACACGTGTATTAGATTTTGTATATAAAGGGCCTTAATCCCTCTCTAATAAAATTATGTCTCATTATTCTTTTCCTTTTCAAATTTAATAAGAGGAAATATATAAAACCAATTTTGTTAGGCTTTACATTGGATCCAGAAAATGCACAATAGAGAAAATATGTGAACCAATTTCGTTGGGCTTTACCTGAAAAATCAGTTTCTTCGTTGGGCTTGTTTTTTATTTTTGTTGGATCTACATGGTTTTTAATGGGGTATGTTGGGTTCTGACCTTTTCACTTTTTAGGAAGCCCATAGAGAGAGGAAGGAAGGGAATGAAAATGTAAAATGGAAGAAAAAAAAAAAGGGGGCGGGGGGGATCAAAACGGATGGGGATGGAATGGGTGTTAATATCCGTCAATGTTAACTCTCCCCCCTTTTTAAAATTTTTTATGTTCCGTCCACGTGTTGGATTTCTATTTGACACGGACGATCCTGATGAAAATGGGTGCTGATGGGATCCGGTCTCATATCACTTCTGCAATATGAAGCACCTCTCTGAAGTTCAGGTTTTTTTATTTCATCAAATGGCTACATGCTTATTGCATGTCCAGTTTGTTTTTTTTTTTTTTTTAGAAAACATAACATTTTCTCTCCTCCCCCATTATACTGTATGTTGTTTGTTGTATACAATTTATTGACACAGAATCCAAATGAATGCATAAAAAAAACAACTGAGAACAACCGTGTTTTAAAAATCGAACCTGACTGGCCATTTCAACCAGTTGGACTTTTAATTGGCATGGAATCCGATCAAGTTAACCCACCAAAACCGGTCTACTCTAAAAAAGTGGCTTTAAATCGAAAAACTGGTACCGGGTTAGATGAAGGGGTCAATTTTTTGAAATGCGTAAAATCAATGTAAAAAGAATAACTTACCAAAAATGTAAAAAGAGTCTTTCTTAATTTTAATTGGATGAAGTTTTTAAAAGATTTAGAACTTAATTGATTAATTATTCTAGTTTTTAAAAATTATTTAGAATTTGTGATTTTCCTAATTGTGCTTCAAAGATTGGAAAAGAATTGGAGCTTTACAATAGTATATCCTCTTAGAAAAATTAATTATTTTCTTTTATTAGTTTATATTTAACTAGAATGTCATATAAAGATGTATTATACTCTTAATTAATACAATTTTATTCATATTAAAACTTTAATTATATATAAAATTATGTTGTTTATATTATTATGATGTTATATAATGACAAAGAAAAAATATATCAGAAATAAAACTTAATAACTGTGAAAAATTCCTAGAATACTAGCTATATTATTAATTTTGAATTATAAAAATATAATTAATACATTTATTATGCCATAATGATGTCACGGTTTGATTCGGTTAATTTGATGGTTGAACCATTGACCCGTAGCCCGCTCATTTTTTCGGTTCAACAAATGGTTCGGTTTTTTGCAACAACACAATATATATAACTGTATAATCCAACAATACAATATAATTGATTGGACAGGTGAGACTTTTTATAACCTTTTGGTAAGAATTAACGTCGAATTAGCAATTCCATGCATGGGAAGGGTGGAATCCCAATACTAGGTTATACCCCTTTATTCTGGCATCCGAATTCCCATTAATTCTACCCAACCAAACAGCCAAAACGGGCCTATACTGCCTAATTCCATGTTATTCCACCTGTATTGTACCCAAACAGGGCATTACTGTTTTATTGCAGAATATTACATGCTCGCGTTGCTTTCATCTTGGGACATATATGTGATTTTCATGCGATTTAAATAGGTTTATAGCATTACTTACCCCTTTAGCCTCCGGTTGGATACAGAATATAATTTATTATTGGGTATAAATTTATCCGAGCATAAGTGAGTATAAATAAGGATAAAGTCATTTTGTGTTTGGTTGTGCTTTGAATTATTCTTGTTGGGAATCGTAAGAATAAATGTTTTATTGTTTGGGTAAAATGTGAATAAAGTATGGATAAGAATTTATAAAAGGTAAAAAATAATGATAGTTGATTTGACAGATGATTTATAAGAAGTGATGATAGTTGATTTGACTGTGGACCCACATATCCTTTAGGTGGAATAACCTAGGATAACTTTTATTCTAGGGGTTGATTGGAATCCATATACCACCTTATACCAGTTTATTCTGGCATACTTTATCTGGGTTTATCCCGGCTTTCTAAACACAAAAAAAAATTTATCCAGGGTTATCCGGAGCTATCCGGAGCTTATCCGGTATCCAAACGGAGGCTTAGTATTCTTGCATAACACAAGTACGGCATGAGTTGATTTAGTACTCAGACTCAGTAATGGAAATTTGAAGGCTGTTGAAACTCAAAAAGTTAAAGATTACTTAGTTGTCTGTTTTTGTGTAATTTTGTTTCTTCTTTGATGTAAAACAAGATACAAACATTAACAAAAGATCTTCAGAAGTTGACAAAAGTTTGGTCATGAAGCATCCCTCGTGGTATGGAAAGCCACACATGTGTATCGAGAGGGAAACCAGGCGGCGGATCACCTTGCTGCCTTTCAATCCTCTATGGGATCTTCCATTCATGAAGCATCAAACTCCTTTAGTGAGCTATTTTTAGATTTTATTTGGTAGATGTAGGCTTCGACTAAACCATGTAAAATTGTGTTCTTTGTATTTGCTTTATAATCTTAGGTTTACACCTGTTCCTTCACAAAAATCATAATAATACCACCACAAGAGAAAGAACAACATAGAATCACAAAAATGGCTGCAGAAGTGAAACATGATAAGTCAATAGATCGATTTATGAAAAAATATCAAGTTCAATTTAGTGCTTACATGAACTGAATATAGTTCAATGTAAAACTTTTCTCCCTCTATGAATGTCTAACGTGTCCATCACATGAGATGTTCATGTATCCATTGTTGTCATTGTTTGGTGTTCAACACAAAAATGAATAAAGAAGTAGCTAGCAAGTCCATCAATTTCATTAATTCAAAGAAGTAGCCCACCCTAATGTAGTTGTTGGGGCATTGTACCTCTTTTCATTAATTCAAAGAAAGCAGGCCTACCATTTCACTTTCAAAAAAGAAAAGCACAAAAATGCACAAAGTTTTTATCGAAGGTCAACTTCAACATGAAATACAGATGATCATCAATTCGATGTAAGCTGTTTGAAATGTGTATCATTTTTTGTTCCCCATATGAATTCAAATGTGACTTCTGAACAAAATCAGTCACTATAAAATTCTACCACACAAACAGTTAATCGTACTAAACAAAAGTTTGCAGGAATCTGGGAATAGTAAGCACAGGTTTTCCTACCCAAATGACACGGTTCTGTATGTCGTTTGCACTTGTACTATCTTAACCTTTATATTTAGCTTTCAAAATAAAGTTGGTGGCCTGCATTAATTTTGTATATTTTTCTCTGAAGCAAGTGAGCACTGATTTTTGACACTTGTATACTCAAAATCCTTTTGGGGATGAGTAATTTTTCAAACTCCATCCTCACACAGGGAGAGACACTATCTGAAAAATTGCCCAAATGTGATTTTAATATCCCAAATTTGCTTGCATAATTGTTTAGGATTCCAAATTGAATAAATATATAAATATTTATTCTAAAATTGTTTAGGATCCTAATTGGACGGGAACTTGAACACTCCGGATATGAAATGAATTTTTTTTTCTTTCAAATGAGATGATTTATTCTAAAATTATCTAAAGAGCGAAAATTTTAGAATTTCACGTTTAGTGTTTTTTACAATATTAGTAAGAATATATATTAATTTGGTGGAGTATATGCAAAATTAGGCAACTGCAAATGGAACTGTAAAAATGAATCGAGTGTAATATATTTCAACTCCTCCAACTTTAAGCCAAGTCAAATATAGTTTTTTTTTTTTCCATTCAAAATGACTTCGTTCGACTTTTCCTTATATTTAGGATTTTAAGCCTAAATTGTAAATTGAATTCAATGTGATCAAACTGAAGCCTAGTCTGCCTAGCTATTGGTATTTAATTAAATCAAATAGATCTATCAACATCAACAATCATCAATCCGCTCCTATATCCAAGTTTAGTAAGAGCTAGTCCAGAGAACCAAAACACTAGGTTTTCTATTGCTGATTTTTGGTTTATCATAGGCATGTTTAGAATCTGATTTTTGACCATTGAGTCCCCCTGTTAGCCATTTTATATCAGCCACAATGACCCTATATTTGGTTTGGAAAATGTTATAATCAACCGTCTCTAGCCATTAATGTATACCACACCATTTTTTTAAAATAATATATATATTTAATCAAATGAAATAATGAAATATGTATATTTATAAAAAATGAAATATGTACTCTAATTAATTATAATGACTCTTTTATAAAATGTATAAATTTTTTTAACGAGGTATATACTGTAATTCAAAGCAGCTCGAAGTTATGTCTACAAAACAGTAGTAGTGATAACAGAGTCTATTCTGTCCTGGAAAGAGGAAGACCGATGTTAGAGTTGTACTATATGTCCTTAAGATAATATTTACCCTGCACTAGTGCTCACGTTTCTGGTGACAATATCTTAGGATACAATGATCGACTCCCTACAATGGTAGCACTTCAAACCGAAGGGACAATGAACCAACTTGTTTACACTCTCTTTGTTATTGAGTGGAATGCTATGGAGACTCGATGCAAACTCTAGAGACTAAAATGCATATTACAATGAATTATTGGATGCTTCAAAATGCACAGACTCAGTAAAATTTATAGAAGAAAAAATTAGTTGAAGAGACTCTTGGAGGAGTCCATTCCTCTATGCAGTTTTCACTGTAACAGAGTCTAGACACCCCTCATTCAAACAATCAATGGTCAGATCGTAACCGTTGATCCGACATATTGTATCTGAGGTTTCCTCCAATGTACGGTCTAAATTGCATTTGATAAAAATGATTTTCACCATCCGATTTGACAAAAAGTCCAAAAAGAAAAGGCTTCAGCTCCTAACGACGATGCGAAGTGCGCCTCTAAAATGTCCAATACACTCGCGCGCACGCACCACGTCCCGTGAAAAGGTCCACCAAAAGCAATTAACTAGAGTACAAAGTGTCAATCTTATAAATCATCAATACTTTTTCTCAACAACCAATATGAGACTATAATTTTTTCTTCCCCAACCACCAACTACTTTCATCATGTTATTGGGAGAATTTTGGATTCAATTTTCTTATTCACCCGAAAATAGCTTTGAAATTGTAAATATATTACGTTCATCTCCTCAACAAGAGGACGCAATCCAATGAGTTTCCATTAAAAAAACTAGTGAAACTCGAACTCATTTTGACCTAGGAAAGGTCAAAACCCAAGTTTTTCCAACATATACCTTATTACAATGAGTGCAGATGGCTAATGGGGTAAAATAAGACTGTAAAATGGGCTGAATGTAGCATGATAGCCATGCTCGTTTGGTTTCAAGTCTTAATATCTGACCAAGCGTACCGATAAGCTAGATGTATGAGTTGAATAATCTTGGGGGATTAATTCTAAGTACTATTTTTTAATCCTTTATTTGTTTTAAATCACTCAATTTTTTTAGCAAATGAAAATTAACAACCACAAGTTAATTATTATACTCCTCCATTCCCATGTGCAAGTTATGTCACAATTTACAGTGGAGGGATAAAGTATACGAAATTTAACAGGTACAAGATTGACATAATAATATTTAACAAGAATGGATATATAACAGTGTACAAGTTACTGTTGGGAAGGCAATCGTAGAAGCCAACAACAAACACGAGATCGAACTCAAGAACGAAACATCACATCACACGAAGAACACAAGATATACGTGGTTTGGTCTAGGTCTACATCCACGGACAAAAAATAGAGAATCTACTTTGATAGTTGAGATACATTAAGAGACTTACAAACTCTCCCATGGAGTTAACCCTCTCTTAGAACCCTCTCAACCTTTCTTTAGGATCTCTACATTGTATTTTGCCTTGTCCAGTCTTGCCATGAAACCCTATAAGATATTTATAGAGATAAATAACTTCTCCCTAAGTAATCTCCCAATTAACAAACAAATATTGTTTCAATTAATTAGGAGATATTCACTCTCTTAGTTAACAAATAAATATTGTTTCCTACTTTAGGAGATTCATTTTAAATATTAATTAAGATCAAATCTTAAATAATATTCAACTCATTAGGTGCCCGATCTACCATGGTTTCACCATAGCCATCCGAGACATAATCCCAACAGTTATAACATACACATAGTGCATAATAATGTATAAAATGGAATAGACAATGGAAATGAGATTAAATGACATATAAGGCAGCGTTTGGTTGCGTGACTGCGCAGCTTTTGCGATTGAGGAAGCTGGTTCTGCAATCGTGCAATTAAACAGTTTTGCAATCGCAGCTTCCTACAAACATATTTCAGGCAAATAGTAATCAAAAGCTGTGATTTAAAAAAGCTGGGGGAGGCAGATTCCTACAGAATCAGTTTTAAACCCAGCGATTGCAGAAAATCAGTTTTACAATCGCGTTACGAAACACTACCTAAAAGTTGTACTAGCTAACTTGAGATGTTTCAAATGATAAAAAAATTCAGTATCCTAAAAAAAATGAAGGGTTGAAAAAAAAAACTCAAAATTAATTACCCAAAAACCTTTTTATATGGCCCACAAACTTAAAATTTGAACTTAGTAAACCTCTTTTACTTGAACCTAGGCATTCACATTATTTCTACACCTTTTACCTTATCTGTAACATAATTTAGTGTAAAAAGCTAGTCAAATAATTAGTGAACACCCTCTGTTGAAAACTCTCTCGATAGCATGTGCGAGTTGTGATTAAATAATTAAGCAGTTAAGTTTCTTCCGTGTTAGGCATCTGAAGGCTTGTCAAACTTAATAATACATTTAGCTGTGTGATTATTTTATTCTATTTAGATATAGACTTTTATGTTAATTATCCGAGGGCTTGAGTAATACAGTGGTTATGTAGTAGCTCTGCAGATCTTGTGGGATTGCTCATTTGGATTATTTGTTTGGATTGTTTTGACATCTAAGGATCTAAATTTCTTATAATATTCGGAGCCTATGGTGAACTCAGTTTTATATATACTCTCTGAATAAAATAAATGGATGTGTATTTGAATACTATTGAAGCTGAAAACATTTACAGACAATAATAATCCACTTATCTCACGTGGATATGTAAATTTCCAGTCCATTATATGTCATCCTAACATGGATTGATGTATCCTTGTAGAGATACACGAAACTCTTGAATAGTGTAACCAATGTTACATTAGTAAAAAACTCACAATCAAAAGCAGAAGAAGAATGAATAACTCTAACATGAGTGAAAATTAACAATTTAGATTTCACTACAAAATTTAAGTAATTTATATTCAAAATTGAGCAAAGAGACAAGCTGGCACAATATGTGTTTTGGGTGGTGTGGGGAATTTTTTTTTTTTGGATGAGTTGATTGATGGAAATTATGAAGAAGAGTTTCTTATATTGGCAATATTGTATGGGATTTGGTTTATGACAGAAGTTGGTACTCATAACAACTAGTGTGGAATACCAATGTATGAGCAAATTGATATTTATGGAAAATGATTGTCAATGTTGTTTATCAATGCATTGGTAATGAAAGGCTTATGGAAAAGTGGTGGTCAATGCATTGGTAATGGGAGACTTGTGGTTTCCCAAGAGGAAAATATTGATCAAATAATGGAAGTCAAGGTTAGGGATAATGAATGAATGAAGTGGTTGGGTGGTGGAGGTTGTTGGAATGAATGGTGGTGAATACTTGTGCAAATAAGTAAAAAATGCTTCACACAAAATTATAAGTTATCTCACTATATTCTTTATATATATTTAAAAGAAATTAAACAAAGTTCACTTTAAAAATTAACAATCATATCCTAAATCATTTGGGTATAGATAATAATATTCAAAGACACCGAATATTTTTTGGATAGTTGACATTTTCTAAATATGAACAATAGTTTAGACGATCAGATTTTAGAATATCTTGTCTTCTTCATAAATGAAACAAAGAGAATAATTTTTTTTAATATTATAATTAATCATACATGATAATTGAATTTAAAACATATATAAAACAAACAAATATAACTTTATAATGTATGTCATATTCAAATATCTTCATATTAGAGATACAATCATACGGATATATGTTGTCACATATGTATACATCATGGCCGCATATATGATTAGGACGTACGTAGTTATAATTTCGCTCCAACACGTATTTGTTTATAAGTTATACATAGAGGTTACTATACATTTTAAAAATCAATGTGTAGTTTTTGTTATCAAAGTAGAGAACTAAAGTAAAGTAGCTTAGAACTTAATCCATCTAATAAACAAGAAAAATCAAACAAACATAAACTATGGCAAATCTTAAAATATATAAGAAGATTCACTACATCCCAATTGGATACGATGAATCAATTAAAGAAAAGAAACCGGTCCGGCTCTACCTAACCCACTCATGTCTCTCTCCAGAGACCAACCAAACCATACATGTGGAATTGCGGATCAGTGTTTCCTCTCACTTTCTTCCACCAACATATCCCCCACCATCTCCATTTCTTCCACACAAATCAAAACTCCAAAACCCAAAAAAAAGAAAGAAGAACCTTTAAAATGAGCTCTCCAGATCTCCCAATCTTTCTAGTCCTCCTCCCAACACTACTACTACTACTTGCTCCCAAAACACAAGCAATTCAATATTCTTCCCAAAACAAGCTATTCAGCGAGTACATAGGAGCAGAATTCAAAGGCGTCAAGTTCTCCGACGTACCCATCAACCCCCACGTCGACTTTCACTTCATCCTCTCCTTCGCCATCGACTACACCACTTCATCACCTCCCACACCGACCAATGGAAACTTCAACATCTTCTGGGACACAAACAACCTCTCCCCGTCAGATGTTGTTTCAATAAAACATCAGCACAGCAACGTCAAGGTCGCTCTGAGCCTCGGCGGCGACAGCGTGTTCAGTCAGCCTGCGAACTTCACCCCCGTGTCGGTTGATTCTTGGGTCGCAAATGCCGTCTCTTCACTGACAAAGATCATTACAAGGTACCGTTGGAAATTTTAGCTAAAGTTTCGTAAACACAAAGCCAAATGCATTTTCAACATTTAACATTTCAAATCGTATCTTTTTTTCTATGTAAAAAAAATTTTACTATTAAAAAACTAATAAAATATTATTTTTTAAAAATTGAATTTGAAAAACAAGATTTTAAAAATCTCAAATTTTAATTGTACATCCAAACAACTTTAGATAATTTTGATTCAAATATCAAATGGATATTCGATTAGAATAATCCATCTAGAGTTTTAGGATCTGTTTAAAGTTTTTTCAAATTTTTGGTTGAATTTGAATGCATTATATCTGTTTTTATTTAGAAACATTTATTTTATGGAAAATGATTGTAAAGCTCTATTTCATAGGCCCTCGTAAACCCCATGACATAGCATAGATTGGATTACCCAAAATACCTCTTAAGTGTGTTTATTAATGTTTACCGTAATTAATTTGGCAGTTAAGAAAATGGGACGGTAATTAATTTCTAGAATCACGCGTATGGGCATTCAAATCTGTTTTTTTCCTTTTTTGAATTTCAACATTTGAATCATCCATTCATTTTCATGGATTTTTTTTTGTTCAGGCTATTCAGAATTTGTTATAATAGTTAGTTACATTTGTTGAAGAGCTATTTTCAATTAGTTACATTTCAATCGACTCTTAATATGATATTAGTGGAACTAGGAGTATATTATTCCATCGTTAGTTTTTTTATGTTTATCAGATTTTTAGTGATTACAACATTACATTAGTTTTATTTGTTATTTTTTGCATTTGAATGAAGGAATACAGTGGACTTAGTTATATTTCAGATGAAGTTACCTTCAGCATAACAGTAACATGAAACAAACTGTAAATACATTTTTAATTTAAAAAATACATACAAAGAAATTTACATTAATATAATATAATTATTATGAAGAGATATTATCTGCATTGTGCATATTAGTAACAAAAAAAAACATATAATGATAAAGAAACATAAATCATAACATGCATACATACAAAAACTACATTGAATGAAAGTTGGTTATATTCTTAAAAAAGTTACATTCAGCAATACAATGCAATAGTTAGTTACATTTGTTGATCACTTATATATACCATTATCAACTTACAGTTAGGTACATTTCATCATGGTTACATTGCGCATAGCAGTGATATTAAGTAAAAATACATGTAATTGAAATTTGGTTACATTCATCTCAGCTATATTTTTATAACAAACAGAAACATAATTTGATCATACATTTCAGTTTTCTATTAAAAAAAAGTGAGTTACTTTTTGTAACTTTTCAGAAAAAAAAACCCTAGAAAAAAATATCATTTTCATGTAACTATAAGATCTTCGAAAATAACATAGAGATTTTCTGAAATACCCAGAAAAAGGTTGCATGCCCATTTTTTTTTACTGTTGTTGAAACCTCCAGAAGAACTCTTTTTTTTTCAAATCGAAATAAATATTAGGTATTCTTTGTCAGTTTAGACAAAATGGGGTTTTTTTTGCTGTGATTTCGATTCACATTTGAGTTTTTGGAAGCCCTAAATTTTTTCGAATGAGTTTGAATCGCCGAGAGGGACGGACTTGAGTGGGAAATAAAACGAAAAAAGTGGGTAATGGTGCAATGGATGAGTGAGTTTTAATTAGGGGTATTTTAGTATTTAGCTTTTTTACCATTTTGTTAAAAGCAACAACATAACCGATTACATTTTGACAACTCAAAGGGCTTGTAGGAGAGACATATATATTGGAGCTTGTGTAGCAAAACTCTTATTTTATTTCTATAAAAATGACATCTATTCTCTGTTTTTTTTTAATGAAAAAAGGAAACAGATTCATTGTTTTGTCTTTACAAAAAAAAAAAATCTTCTGTAGTCTTTTGTTGGCCCATTGTTTCTTTTTGAGAAAAATTTAGTCTCCATGTATGTTTGAATATTTTCACAAGAATACAAATTTGTCGAATGAGAAAAAAAATCTTTTGTTTTTCTCCGGTGTTTTTTTTTTTTTTGGCCATCTTCTTCTTTTGTCATTCTGGATTTGGATTCAAGGGTCTATCTTGACGGACCCCAATAGAAGTCAGTGGATATCTCAGTTCAAGTTATATCGTGGGTACGATATGTCAATGAAACCTTGTCCACGTAAATGATATATTCATTTCAATGCTAACATCTTCTGTGTATCTCTCAAACAGGCAAATTTAACCATTAATACTCTCAATCTTATTATATATCACTCATTCTTCACTCATTCTTCAAATTTATATATTATTACTTGAGATACAACGTTTTCATAAAATCTAAAAATACTTCTAACAGGTACAATTTGGACGGCATCGACATCGACTACGAGCATTTCCTGGCCGACCCCAAGACGTTCGCGGAGTGCATCGGGAAACTCCTGACGACGCTGAAGAAGAAGAGAGTCATATCGTTCGCATCGATAGCTCCCTTCGACAATGAAGACGTGCAGAGTCACTACTTGGCTCTGTGGAAGAAGTACGCGCGTGTGATAGACACTGTGAACTTCCAGTTCTACGCGTACGATAACACGACGACCGTGTCGCAGTTTCTGAAGTATTTCGATAAGCAGAGCAGGAACTACACAGGAGGTGAGATCATGACGAGTTTCATAAGCGATGGGAGCAAGGGATTGACTCCCGCTCATGGGTTCTTCGATGCGTGCGAGCGTCTTCGAAAGGAGGGAAAACTCCGTGGTGTATTTGTGTGGTGCGCCGACGACTCCAAGAGCAGGGGATTCCGGTACGAGAAGCGATCGCAGGTTCTGTTGGCGATGAAACGTTGATTTTTTTGCTCTTCTTTTTTCATGTATTCTGATCAACGAAAATAATACAAGGGTAGCCCCTCTTTGATCGACGACTTTCATAAGCCTGTGTTTGATTGGGGAAATTGTGGGTAAAATAAATAGGATAAGGTAGAATAGTGATAAAACAAGTGTTTGAAAGACCTCTGTATGTTAGAATTAACTGGTGTAAACTGGTATAATTATTCATGCTACCCCAACGAGAATAATTAATTACATAACCACACAAAAAATCATTTATTCTTTATCTATTTAGAATAGTCATAAACTTTACAATAACCTAATTCTTTATCTAAACAGAGGCTAATAGATCATTGTTTCAATATAGATAAGGAGAGGAATTATGAATTTTTTATTCGGTTGTATTTGTAGGTATTCTCATTGAAAATTAATTAAATGTAATATTGAATTTTTTGTTGTTTAGTTTACCATGTATAAGTTGTAAATAAAAAATGAATAAGATGTGAATAATTATTTATAAAAAGTAAAAAAAAATGATTTGATATGGATACCCTTTTATACTTATAAAAAAAATATATGGAAAAACATAATTTCAATAAGGACTTGAAATACCAGGATCAGCTCATTCCCACATGTTAGACATAGTTATACTCACACATTCGTTTTAAACAAGCATGTTTTGAGACTTATTTCATCATATTCCTCCCCTATTCCATTATCCAAACAAGGGCTTAAGGAATTATGGATGGCATTATCCATCTTGCAATTTTAGTCACATTTGGATAAATGTCGCTTGCTCTAAATAAACTCTTTTGACTAATAAGATCAACAATGCAAAGAGTGGGGGTGACACATATTAGTTAATGTGAGAATGACGCACAAAACTCACATCTCTAAAATGTTAGCATGACACATTAGATGAAACTAACATGTGAATAAAAATGACACAAAAATTAAATAAGTGAAGTGACATGTGTCAATTAATTAGAACTAATGAAATCTAACACTGACGGGATATCATTCCGATGTAATTCAAACTTGATGTCATGTACAAGCATCGGATGGAAATTAGAAACCACCTTATTTTAAGTAAAGACCTCTGTGTTGGCAAGAGGGGAGGAGACCTCTAAATGTTACAGCATTTTAGTTCACTGTGTCCTTGCCAGTGCACTTGATCAGAAGTCTCGCAACAAGTCATTGGGACTTCAATCTGAATCTGATTCTGATGAAAAGTTTGAAGCACTTTACAATGACCCCAGCCAATGAAATGGTTCTGTAATGGGAATTGTAGCAAACATTAATTTATGTGCATAAACTAATTAGAGGGAAAATATTAGGGAAAGTCCTTTTTATTTTGAATAGAAATTCGATTAAAGATTTTACATAATTGGTGAGAATGGCAAGATGGACTAAATGTATTTACACCGTAAGCCCCCGTTTGGAACGTGGATAAATTTTATTCTAGGGTATAGATTTATCCAAGCATAAGTGAATATAAATAAGGATAAAGTGATTTTGTGTTTGGTTGTGTTTTGAATTATTCATTCTCATTGGTAAACGTAAGAATAAATGTTTTGTTGTTTGGGTAAAATGTGAATAAAGTATAGATAAGGATTTATAAAAGATAAAAAAGTAATGATAGTTGATTTGATAGATGATTTATAAGAGGAGTTGATTTGACAGTGGGCCACATATTCTTTGGGTGGAATAACATTGGATAACTTTAATTCTAGGGGTTGATTGGAATCCATATACCACTTTATCTAAGTTTATTCTAATATAATTTATCGGGGTTATCCGGGGTAAACAAACACCCCAAAATACTTATCCGGGGTTATCCGAGGGTTATACCAATTCCAAACGCGGGAGCTAAATGTGAATATTTATCATTTTCTTTTGTGAATAGGCAAGTCCATCTTGCATGTATGATTGTCCCCATGGACTGCACATTGGATTCTCCTATTAGTTATCCGTAACACTATTCTAGCAGGATAGAAAAGCCCATTGGCTTAGGACAATATGTATAAGATATTTTGATTACGTGGAAGGCACTTCAATGGGAACTTGCAATTTTTTTTTCCAAGCCAACAGTGTCTCAAAAATGTAATGAATAATGTAACGTTCTACTTTTTATATAAATAGACCCATATGTATATGCTTCATTTAGGAAGATACATATTTATGTCATGAATATATCTTAAAAATATAAAATCATACAAAGACTACACGTGTTTAAATGAAGGTATGCATCTAATTGATTCGAATATATAATTCAGTTTTTGTGAAAATATATATATTTTGTTTGACAAGTTAATATCTTTAAATAGTCAAAATTTGTTGGGAATGTTTATTTATTACATTGTTTAATCCCAAAGTTGTATGATATAGATGATATTCCTTAATTTTACAACACCTATACCTCTTTAAGTCTAAAATTAAGGGCTGTGTTAGATCAAATGTAAATTTTGATATATTATGGCCAATTTGTTGTCCACCATATTAATTATATTATGTTTCCTCAAATATGTCATTTTTTAAAATACGAATTAAAATATAACATTCTTGAACCTTCAAAATAAGGCAATCAGATGATTGTGTGGGTGTTGGTGGGATGGATATTGAAGAATGCCCTTTTTTAAGGGACGCGTTTAATGATATTATATGCAGTGGATTAAAAATGCACATACTATAGCTTTTCTTTAAGAGCACGAAAAAAAAAATCTAAACATTATTAAATCAATTGTGTATTCTAAAAATATTATCTATAGTACAAGTCTCATTTGTTGCCCAAAAAATATTTTTTTTGTCAGTATAAAAATTGATAATTATGCCCTCCCACTAACTGGTATGTCTGAAAATAATTTTGGGAGAAGGATAGAGTGTTTATCTATTTTATTTATGTTAATGAATTAAAATATCATTACATATCAATTAAATAAAAAAAAATTAACATCACGCATTCCAAAACATGTCATATATTTTACATCTCTTGAACACACATTTTCAAATACAGTCAACTAATAGTGAAAAAATTATCATATAAAAAGCTTAAATTATTATACAACTATATATGATAGCTGGAAGTATATACTTTCAATTTATTCAAGATTAAAAAAAAATATAGTTTTTATGTTTTTTTTATAAAATAACAAATCAATACCTAACAGAAAAATCTCATATATATTATCCAGATTATTATTATTTTATGGATATAATTAGTCATATGGATAAAACAATAATACCAAACAAGGTCTAAAATCTACGGAATACATGCAAATTATCTTGCAATAGAATCATGATATTCAAGATTTTATCACAGTGAAGGCATGGAAATAACAACTTTAATTCTCTCCATAGTGTTTATATAAAGAAAAAGGTGACAAAAAGCAAGTCCCCTCCCCTGTCCCCCCATGAAGCGTACGAATACGTTTTTCTGCTAATTCGATCGAAGATACGAATTAACAGACTTTAGTGACGCTGTTAATTTTTCAAGCAGAATACGAGGGACGTTGAGCTTCAAAGATCTGTTGATTTATTCTGAAATACCTGATAATTGAAAATTCTATGTAGTTGTTGATTCTCTTAGGATAACAAAATACAATAGAGAAAATAAATAAATTTTAATAATCAATAATCTAAATAATCAATTGGCTTACAGGTCTATTTATAGACTAGAGAATCCCTAACAAATTATGATCTCAACTAATTATCTAAATCAATAAACTATGATCCTAACAGATTAACTAAATCTACAAAATAACAAACACATCTTTATTTAATCCCGACTAATATTCAAATTTGAATTTAAATTCAAAATTCAAATTCAAATCCTAACTAAAAATAAAAAAATCATATCTGAATGATATCTGAATATTAACTAATCCTAATTATCCAGAAAATATATGATAAATCTAACAAATAAAATTAAAAAACTAATAAGTATAAATCATCCAGAATCCTCAATGTGTTGGTCCTCAACATTGATTGAATGATTCATGATCGTGCTGCATCATTCTCTCCTCTTTAGAAAAACTCGTTCTCGAGTTTGGTTGAACAAGTGGGTGATGAAGTCCAAGCAATTGATGACGCGATTCACCAATTTTTATGCAACTAGGGCCCACCTCGAATGTCTGTGGCCAACGCTCCTTGTTCGATTTTGCTGTAGGTAATCGAGGAGTTGTAACCATGATTTCAGAAGAGAATGAATCCTCAAAATGATGGTCGCACGTGTGAAATGCTTCTTGTGTGAATTGAATGGGGCCAAATGTTTGAGCGGATTTCTTGGATTCAAACTCCTCCATCTCTTCATCGAAGATCGGTGGAATATATGTTTCTTCAATTTATTCATCAAAGATTGGTGGCGTGTTCGTCTCTTCAATCTCCTCTTTGAATATAGGTGGAATGCTCGACACTTCAATCTCCTCATCGAATATAGGTGGAAGGTTCGGTATTTCAATATTTTCATCGAAGATGGGTGGAAGGTTCGCATCTTCAATCTTTTCGTCGAAGATAGGCAGAAGGTTTTCCTCTTCGAATAGGTTGTCGAAATCACCATCAAATGGCTCATCCTCCACAAATTGTGGAGTTGTTGGTTGTTCTTGATGTCGGATAAGCGCCATTATCTTCTCCATTTGATTGGTTAATGCATCAAGTCCCGCGTTCATTCGATGAATGACTTGTTGTTCTATGTCATGGATATACGGCTGTCCAATGGGAACCTCGCATGGAACCAAATGTCTTCTTGATGACATTTTTTTAATCTCTCTCTCTCTCTCTCTCTCTCTCTCTTTTTTTGTTTTTGTTTTTTGGGTGGACTGGAATGAAATGAATGATATGTGGGGTTGAGTATTATGGAATGAAAACTTGGGTGTGAGGGTTTAAATGAAATCCCCCCCCCCCCCCTTTTTTTTAGATTCGAGAAAGTGAAGTAATCGGTTGGGGGAGGAGGTTGTATTAGTTGGCTGACTGATTTTTCCTTTGGATGTGTGTTTGGGATTGTACGGAATGGATGAGATGGAATATGATGATTTTTTTTTGATAAATGGGATGGATCACGGATTACTTCGACGAATCGACGAGGCTTTAATATCAATTGATGAAGCGTACAAATACGCTCTTCTGCTAATTCGATCGAAGATACAAATTCGCAGGCTCCAGCGACGCTGTTGATTCTTCAAGCAGAATACCAGGGACGTTGAGCTTCAAAGATCTGTTGATTTCTTCTGAAATACTAGATAATTGAAAATTCTATGTAGTTGTAAATCCTCCTAGGATAACAAAATACAATAGAGAAAATAAAAAAAATTTAATAATCAATAATTTGAATAATCAATTGGTTTACAGGCCTATTTATAGACTAGAGCATCCTTAATAAATTAGGATATCAACTAATTATCTGAATCAGTAAACTATGATCCTAACAAATTAACTAAATCTGCAAAATAACAACACATCTTTTTTTTAATCATAACTAATATTCAAATTTGAATTTAAATTCAAAATTTAAATAAAAAAAATCATATCTGAATGATATCTGAATATTAACTAATCCTAATTATCCAGAAAAGATATGATAAATAATCCCCCCCCCCCCCCCACACACACACACACACACACACACACACACAACAATTGCTTCTCCCACAAAAGTGGATCGATTCACAATCTTTTCCCAAAAACTGTCCTCCTGCCAGTGAGTTGGTTACCAAAAAGTATGTTGAGTAGGTGGAGACTTTAACCCATGGTGTACACTTGTATAGTTGTGTGTTTCTTCAATTCAGAGCAATTTTTTTCATTGTCTGTTATACACAGTGAGAGTGAAGCACAAGATCTGTCTCCCATGGAGTGTGTCCCAAGTAATTGACAACTCCCCCTTTTGTTACAACTCACTACATGCCCATTCCCTTTACCCTTTAATTTTTGCACGTGCATGGATTCTCTCTCTTTTTTCCTAGCTTGCAGTATCCAGGCATCCAAACTGTTCTTCCCAATTGTTGAATGAATAATCGATAGAGGGGATAGTCTGGGATTCATGTGTGGCCAATGATTAAGTGATACTACATGCATCATAAAAATTATTGTTGGTAAAAAAATAATCTCAATTTAATTGATATTCAAATGAAGTAGATCGCAAACATTCACCTTAGACATGCATTTTTATGTCCATGACATACTTTTACATAACTAGCGGTGACAATGTCTTTAATAATTAAAACAACTGGAAAAATAAAAGGGTTAAAAGATCACTGATTCAATCAGTAAGTTATTTGCATTTAAATAGTACCATTATAACTTGTTGTAACTGCTTTTGCTGAATTTAGTAGGTCTCGAAAAAATAAATATATTAATTATTAGAAAATAAATAAATTTATGAAAAAAGGTATGAAATATTTTTAATTTTTTTTACATAATTATCAAATATTAAAACTTGATATTTTTGTTTTTTAAATAATATTATAGCATTATTTTATCACATAAAATATAATGTTCTATAAAATTTAAAATTTTAACAAATAGTTAATCACAATTTTTGTGAATAACGAATCTACTGATTTAATCAATCCATTGTTGAATCGAACAAGTAAGTTAATTGATTTTGTTGAATCGAACAAGTAAGTTAATTGATTTTTACAACTATGTGGTGATGGATTTTGAAGATAAATTGTATTGGAAAGTTTAGAACGGGTGAAAGTTTAATTTGTTTGACTAACCCCACGAGAGTGGGTTTATGTAATCGAACAAAGAAGTCGTTCAAAAGAGTTTGGCTGATTGCTGTCACTTCCTGAGAACAATTACTACATTGTCCTCGTATTCATATAATTGAATGATTTTGATGTCCTTTAAAATGTACAGTAAGTGATGGATCACAAAAGATTTTTATAATTAGAGGATTTGTGCTAGGGAAGACGTACCTTAGTACATGTTATGAGATGCATTATTAGAATCCATTATTGTATTTTGAGCGTTTGATTAAAAGTAAAAAAATCATATGGTTTGATTGAATCATTAAACCAACCTATCATTATCTGTCAAACACAACCCCACCAGTCCATTTATAGTGGCATTCTTGTAATTTGAGGTTAAGTTTGAGGGTAACTTTAGTTCTCAACGATTTGAAATCGAAGAAAGCGTGAACGGTCACGTGGGCGTACTCCTCAGCCACAGATCGTCAACCCTCCCGCCTGCAGAATTTTTTTTAATTCCGGATTTACCCATGTAGATTTAGCTTAATTAATTCGGCACCACTAATAAGTTGCAAACTTTTGCTTTCTTTTAAAATAGGGGTTGGGTTGTATTTGTTTTTTTTGGTTGACTCAAATGACTCCCATATTATCAGATGAATTGATGAATAATACATGAATTGATGCATTTTATTTGATAAATTTTAATCATTTGATTGATCTTAGCACAAAACAAAACACACAAATCTAGCAGACGTTACATTTTTTGTCAGTGTGGACAACTATACAAGAATGAAATTTGGGATCTTACTTGACCTCGGATTTTTAAACCCTAAATTCAACTTGCCATCATATTTGAGATCAACAAAAGTTGAGGGATTTACACGGAATTTCTTTTCGAGCTTTATCAAAATACACATAAAATCAATGTAACATCTAGTAATTGAATGTATTAAGTTTTGGTCATGAGACAAAAAATTAATTAATTTGGTGACTCAAACAATTATAAGAGGGCATGTCATCTTATCATTTTTGAAAAATAGTGCTAGTCCATATCAGTTTGAGTTACAAAATTTATTAAAATATTTTATTGATAAATCATTTTTAAATATATTTATACCCTTGAAAATGAACATAAATTTTTCATATTTCAATAAACAAAATTTGCGTCACTTTCTTCTTCCTCCCAAAAATCTAAAATTAAACATGCACTGTAATTCATTTTTCTTGTTTTATAAATCACAACTAAACAAACACCACCAAACTTTCTTTTTTGAAAAATAAATAGATATTGCTACCTCGATTTCATTAAAGATTTCGAAGTATAACATTGAAGGAGGTGAGAGGAAATAGAGAAGAATAAATCAAACTAGTAAGTGAAACATAAGAAAAGGAAGAGGAGATAATTCTCGGCGGTGAGCCTGGTTAGAGATATTTAACCGAGCTTGACACCGAGAAAATTACCCCGTTAAACCTCAATCCTCAAGCGCCCGTTATCTAAGTGCACCTCCCTCGCACTTGCCACGCACCCACCCCAATCCCGCACGCATCCGCAAAACAACTCCCACATATTATCCTAATAAATTCTCGCACCCCTAAATAGAGTTGCGTTTCGTAAGAGCCAAATCGCCCAAGTACCTGCAGGGACGATTTTGTTCCGATGAATGGACTCTCATTCATGTACTTCCAATCTTGTGTTTATAATCCATTATACATTTTCATATTAGGGTTTTTCATTGATCTGGTTGAGTCAAAGAAAACGTTCTAATCACATGGTTCCTCGGATGTAGTTTGTTGGCTTACTAAACTAAATTACCTATTAAAGTAATAAAAATAAAACTAAAATTCCCGTACCTAAATAAAAGTTCATAAAAGGGTTCAATGAGTTATATATATTTTTAAAGACCCTCTCCTTTCTGTTATTAGTTTTGTTATTCCAATTGTATCATCATTAGTTAAATAAATAATTAAACACAGTGTCAATCTTCGTAAAAACCAACTTCTGACAGGGCATTCCCATAATTCACAAGAGGCTTTCAAAATCTGCTTTAAAATTTAAAAAAGCCGAAAGAATAAAATCTCGTCTTTACCCTTCAACGGTCGGATTATTATATAGACTCCGAACGGATCTATTTTAACGACGTCAGTCACCCGCTACATACGATCCTGAAGAGCCGTTACTTTTTTAACGGTGTTTACACGCTTTTAAACATTGATTTCTTATATTTATATTTTTTATATTTATTTGAAGCCCGTACTGTGAAGATTGGTTCCTTCTCTCTCACTCATTCAAGATTTCATTTCAAGATTTGATTTTCTCCTTCTTTCACTCTCTAGAAAAAAAACAAAATCCGATCTCACATTGGACTCGGCGTCTCTTTCTGTCACTTCAAAATTTGAGATCTCGAGCTATTCAGATCGGATTCGTGAATTTTGTCGATTTCGGCGTTTCAATCTCTCGAAAGGTCCGTCATTTTGAACCGCATTCGTGTGTTTGGATTATATTTTGATGATTTTTTGCGGTTCTTTTTTTTTCAACCGATTTTTCAATTCCATGAATTTGGGGGTTTCGATCTTTTGAAATGTCGGTCATTTTGGACTACGTTTTGGATTTCCTTGATGGATTTGAGTAATTTTTGCTGGTTTTTTTTTTGTTTTCTTTGAGTCGGGAAAGTTTTTATTTCGCGAAATCTGTTTTCCGATCGAGTTTGTTAGGTCATTCATTTTCTTTTTTTTATTTTCCAACAGTTTTTCATTTTCTATATTTTGAATTATTTGATGGGCTTCCGATCTTGGTTTCAAATGATTTTTTTTGGATTAATTGATTTTTCTGTGTTAATTTTGTGGAGTAGGCTTTGGAGATGGAGAGGAGACAAGCGACTGTACCAATCTCGCCATCACATACACCTCGATCAAGCGAGAAGCACAGTCGGGACTTCCGATCCAATGATGGGAGCTCGAATGGGAGGCACGATAAGGATAAGGGGGTCAATGTTCAGGTCCTTCTCCGGTGCCGGTGAGAGAGAAGGAACATCAATTCTTGTTATACAGTTTCTTGACACACATTTTCTAGAATTGATTGAGATCATAACTTTTTGTTGTTTTATTAGGCCCCTGAGTGAGGAGGAACGAAGACTGCATACCCCTGTTGTGATTTCTTGCAACGAGAACAGACGGGAAGTCACTGCCGTCCAGAGCATTGCGAACAAACAAATTGATAGGACCTTTGCATTTGATAAGGTGCTTGAAAGTTGATTTTCTTTACCTTGGATATATGTGTCTTTGGAATTGTCTTTTGTGTGTGGCTGTAAACTTGTCTTTTTTCGTTTTGAACAAAAACTATTGTTTGTAGAAGCTGTTTTTTAAAACTTGAAGCTTTGCAACTTAGTAAGTTTTTGTTTGTTCTTTTTAAATTTTTTTTTGATTAAATATTTTCCTATCAGCAAGAGCAAGACTCGAACCTAGGACCCCTCGCTGAAAAGCGGGTCCTCTACCAACCACCAATCCATTTAACTTGAAGTATTGCAATCTTCAAAATTAGTTCTGTGTAGATTTTATGATAATGAATTGTCACTGAGGTTGTATTCATGTTTAAAATATCTTTTTTTATTTTTTTTGGTTGGTAAGTTTTGGTTTGTTCTTTCCATTTTTCTTGGTTAAATCCTTTCCCATCAGCAAGAGTAAAGACTCAAACTCAGCACACTTGACAAAAGAGGGTCTTCTACCAACCTACCAAGAGATGGTTCCATCATTTTATCATTGTTCATTATTCAAAATTATTTCTTTCTTTTGCAGTCTTATTATTGTATAATTATTGTTTTTGTTGTGTTTGTGTCCTCCGATACTTATATTGAATGAATGAAATGAAATTGGCCTAATGAAGAGTTGAAAATTCTGATTCATATAGAAAAAGAAGTCTTAATTTTTTTTTGGTTCAATTAATTTTGCATTAGGTTTTTGGCCCTACATCCCAGCAGAAGGACTTGTATGATCAATCCATCATTCCAATAGTGAATGAGGTCCTTGAAGGCTATAACTGCACAATTTTTGCCTATGGACAGACAGGCACGGGTAAAACTTACACGATGGAAGGAGGAGGGAAGAAAACCAAGGTAATGTAAACCTTTTCTTAGGTTGTGATTAATCTACTGCATTAAGGGGGGAAAGGAAATTGTAGGACTCACTGTAAGGTTTTGTGGATTTTGTAGAATGGAGACTTCCCAAGTGATGCTGGTGTTATACCAAGAGCTGTTCGTCAGATATTTGAGATATTGGAGGCCCAACTCGCCGAGTACAGTATGAAAGTCACATTTCTTGAGCTCTACAATGAGGAAATCACAGACCTATTGGCACCAGAAGAGTGTTCTAAATTTGTAGATGATAAAGCGAAGAAGCCAATAGCGCTCATGGAGGATGGGAAGGGAGGAGTGCTTGTGAGGGGACTTGAAGAGGAGATTGTCTGCTCAGCTAGTGAGATTTATAAGATTTTAGAGAAGGGATCTTCAAAGAGACGGACTGCAGAGACATTGCTTAACAAACAGAGTAGCCGCTCTCACTCCATTTTCTCTATCACAATTCACATCAAAGAGTGCACACCTGAGGGGGAGGAGATGATCAAGTGTGGGAAGCTGAACCTTGTTGATCTTGCTGGCTCAGAAAATATCTCACGTTCTGGTGCAAGAGAGGTAACTTTCTGCTCTATCGTTCATGTTTTAACTTAAATTTTCCCCTTATATTCATATTTTCAGGCATTTTAATCTAGGTATATGGGAAGATATTATAGATCTGTTGAAAAAAGAGTACTATCATCTGAATAAATATCAGATGATACAATGATAAACCTCTATTTACATAAAAATGCAAATTGGAAAGCAAAATGTTAGATTCAATCCCATTTCCAGCCCAAATGCAATTCACACCCTTTTTTATTTTTTTAGAAATAGTATACCTCATCTAATCAACTAGGTACTTATATAAAAAATAAAATATTTACTCCATTGAAATGTATGGACTCATTTATAGAACATTAAATTTTTTTTCTAACAAGGTATATACCTCGTTAGAGTGAGTGTAGGTGCCTAACGAGGTATATGGGTTGTAAAATGGGTTGATCAGTGTAATAGTGCTCATTTGCAATTTGCAGTATTAAATATACAGAAATGTCAATCTGTATAAAGCCTAACGAGGTATATGGGTTGTAAAATGGGTTGATCAGTGTAATAGTGCTCATTTGCAATTTGCAGTATTAAATATACAGAAATGTCAATCTGTATAAATTATCCATCTTGCTCACCAATTACATTGTGCTTGGGTTATAAGACATTGATGACCTTCTTAAAGGGGATACTGTCCAACTAAAATAACCTGTTGGGGAATATAAACTGTTTGAGGAGGAAACACCCATGTGAGCTACATGTTAATTATTTGATTCATCTATTGATGAAAAGAAAAAAATTGATATTTTATATGGTATACATCAGTATTCTCAAATTTTATGCAGAAACATAAATAATTTTCATAGCATGCTGAGGTTTCATAATTTATGGACTGACATCAGTTATATTTAAAAAATGAGGTTGGTGTGTCTACATTATGTAGAGTTTTCAAAGGTATATCTTTTCATCTTTTGTCTTAGAGCTTGCTTGTTTTGGATATGAATTATTTATTGCAGTTGCATAGTGCATATGACCACGTCTTTACATGTTCATATTGAAAAGCTAGATATTAAAACCATGCAATGGGAATCTAAATGGGTTAAAGCGAAGGTATTATTTTAACTTCAATAGACATCATTATCTGTTTCCATCATTGTGTTTGAGAGATTGGGTGTCTCTAATATATGTTTACAAGTCCGGTTTACTGCATGGCAATGATCTTCAATGCAAAATAATGTCTTGCTAATCATTGCTGATGTAATGTATTTTGTATCTGGACATGAAGGTGTTTTTTTATCTGCTGCAGGGTAGAGCAAGGGAAGCTGGGGAAATCAATAAAAGTTTACTTACACTTGGCCGTGTTATTAATGCCCTAGTTGAACACTCTGGTCATGTCCCATACAGGCAGGGAGAACACTTCTGCTATTCAACTCATTTTTGCAGCTGTATACACTGTTTGGAAATAGTTTGCTTCAACTGATTATGCATTTTGTTTGTTTATCAGAGATAGCAAATTAACCAGGTTGTTGAGGGATTCATTAGGAGGGAAAACTAAGACATGCATCATTGCAACTGTGTCTCCTTCTATCCACTGCTTAGAAGAGACTCTTAGCACCTTAGATTATGCACACCGTGCAAAGAATATCAAGAATAAGCCGGAAGTAAGTGATTAGGCTTGAATTAGCTGGATTTTAGTTATTTCATGCCCTTGCAGCTGTAATAACCTTTTGGAATCATCTCTTTGTGTTTTCTTGTTTTCAGGTTAATCAAAAAATGATGAAATCTGCCATGATGAAGGATTTATATTCTGAAATTGAACGGCTTAAACAAGGTCTCTTTTCTATTTGTATTACTTTTTCATGTATGCTTAGATTTTTAATGAACTCTCTTTCTAATTACAAAATTAATGAGATTTCACTCCTGACTTTAAGCATATTGCTTAAGACAGGACTGTGACCTTGCTCCTCCCACGGTTATGTTTGAGAAGCGATGTTACATATATATTAAGGTGACACAGTCACCATTTCCTTTTGATATGGTATTGCTACTGTGGTCTGTGTCAACAAAATTTATGATGAAAAGAACCTGGCCACGAAGAACAAAATTTCACTCATATGCTTCCATGCTGCTTAAAGGTTAAAGAAAAGAATTAATATGCCCATTTGATATTAGAGTTTGATGCAATATTTTTTTTTGAACTTTCACCAGAGGTCTATGCTGCAAGGGAGAAAAATGGAATATATGTGCCAAGAGATCGGTACTTGCAAGAAGAAGCTGAGAAGAAGGTTTGGCTTTGAAAATTCAACTTAATTGATGTTTTCCATTAGAATGAGAAATCTTATATTTGAAAAATCCTTTCCAGGCAATGACAGAGAAAATTGAGAAAATGGAACTTGACCTGGATTCTAAGGACAAGGTAAATTAGTTCTATAATTCTATCTATTCTATTTCACGCATTATAATTAATGCACATATAGAGAACTGACTCAATAATTTGTGTTTGCAGCAACTGATTGGGCTTCAAGAACTTTACAATTCACAGCAACTATTGGCTGCTGAGTTAAGTGATAAGCTAGAGAAAACTCAGGTAAATTGGTAAATAATTTGTCATTGTTTACTGTTACTTGTATTTATCTTCATTTAAAGCAATTTGGTGATATTTAATTCCCTCTCACGCGTATAATGCAGAAAAAACTTCAGGACACAGAGCATGCTTTATTTGACCTTGAAGATAGATACAGACAAGCCAACAACACAATTAAGGAAAAGGAATACTTGATCTCTAATCTTCTTAAATCAGGTGAGCAGTGCTTTGTATTAATTCCAATGAAGCAATGCTTCACAACCTTGTTAATCGTATCCATGTGCATTCATGTTCTAATGAATTGATTTTATTTTCCCCTCATTTGTTTATATAGATTCTGTTCGCCAAATGCCATCACATTTGTTACTTAAAGGCCTCTCTGTCTCACATGCCATCTTATGTTTTTATTCAATTTTTTTCTAGCATTTTCAGCATCTTTGCAGTACATTGTATTTCTGAATTTCTCTTTTTAATTTCGCTTAGTTTTTAAAAAAGGTTTGCACACTGTTTGTGGCCATCAACAGTACATGCCATCGAACATGCACACAGGGGACCAGACAAAAACTGCATGTCGTTTTAATTACATTGTTCTCGATTTTTAGCTGACATTGAGATTTTAGAATAATTTATTGAAACAATAACATTCATGTAACCCATAATTGTGACTTGAAATTTCAGAGAAAGCACTCGTCGAGCGTGCTCATGAGCTTCGATCAGAACTAGAGAATGCAGCATCAGATGTAACTGGATTGTTTGCCAAAATTGGTTGGTATTTCTGTTTTCATTTTTAACCTAAATATTCTAAATTGGTACACTCATTATTGACATAATCTGTGAAAAACCAGAGCGCAAAGACAAAATAGAAGATGAAAATAGAATGCTTGTTCAGAGATTCCAGTCTCAGTTAACACAGCAGCTTGAGCTCTTGCATAGGACTGTTTCAGCTTCTGTGATGCAGCAGGAGAACCAACTGAAAGAAATGGAGGATGATATGCAAACATTTGTCTCCACAAAAACTGAGGTACCCTTAATTCATCGTGAGGAAAACCTTTTTTTTTTTGCACATCTAAGTTAAACGTGGAAATATGGTTATTGGATCAGGCTACTGAAGAAATTCGAGGACGAGTGGGGAAGCTTAAAACATTATATGGCACTGGGATCAGAGCATTGGATGATTTGGCAGGCGAGCTTGACAAAAATTCACTGTCAACTTTTGGAAAGCTGAATGCAGAAGTGTTGAGTCACTCTTCCAAACTTGAGGATGTATGCTCCATTTTTACTGGAATAAAGTTTTTGTTGTGATTGTCTTTGATTTCGTCATTGATATCTCCTTTTTTGCTGTGTAGTGTTTTAAAGGTATTTCATCAGAAGCAAATTTACTGCTTAATGAACTTCAGAGCAATCTTTCGGATCAAGGGGAGAAATTGTCTGCATTTGCACAACAACAGCGTGAAGTAGGTCTAGCTACTACTTAATGATATTCAGTGTTGATATAATGACAATCTCTTAATCATGAAATTCTCAATGTGCTATCAACCAAATCCAGGGACATCGGAGAGCTGTTGAGACAACAAGATCTATTTCCAAGATTACTTCTAATTTCTTCCAGACCCTAGATATGCATTCCTCCAGATTGAGTGGAATTTTGGAAGAATCACAGGCAGTTCAAGACCAGCAGCTATCTGAACTTGAAAATAAATTTGAGGTCTGTTGGCCATTTCATTTGTTTTGAGAATTCCTTTCCATGAAAATCTTTCTAACAGCTTTCATCTTCCATAAACAGCAATGCTCTGCTAATGAAGAAAGGCAGCTTCTGGAAAAAGTGGCAGAGATGCTAGCCAGCTCAAGTGCTAGACAGAAAAAGCTGGTACATATTATTTTAAACTATTTGCGTTTAACAGCATTTCTGCTTTCTTCAGTTAAAGGTGTCATAAATCATGACCATGCGAGTTATGTGTTTGTAGATAATCTTGAACAAAATCTATTGTTTTTAAAAAGAAAACAAGAACTGACTAGGATGTAATATTCTGACAGTAAAGTTCTCATTTTAACATTATTATTTGCCAGTTTGTGATGAGCCTGTGATTTTATTCGAAATATCTGTCTATGGGTTATCTTCCTTCTTGCACAGTATATATACACTTATTTAATGCATTGTTAATTCATTATATGGCATTTTCCGAGTTTTGACTTATATTTATCTAGAATATCTTACCAATGGCTTCTTTGGCACTTCTAAATGAATCAAAATTGGTAATAATCTAGAAGGAGTTGTACTTCGTGGCCGGAATGTCATCCCCTAGGGCCTTCCCTTGTGTGGTTTTCTCTTGTTTTGTTTTGTTTTGTTTTGTTTTATCCTGTCCTGTTTCTATTTCTCTCCTCACTAATTCAGAGTTTTACTTTGTATTTTAGAAATGAAATCGTGGTAGTTATATTTCTACATTTTAAAAAAAAATAAAAATAAAATCTTGGAGGAGCTGATTTCGTTTTTATTTTAAATGTTGCTATAGTTATTCCTTCATGATCACAAAATTCTAGAGCTTTCCTGGATTAAACATTAGTAAAGGAAAGAATCATATCGATGACTTACGGGCCTAGTAAATGCACTAATGTACTTGTCAATCACAATAAAATGTATAAGTGTTGTTTTGAAATGGGTCACTTGTATCAATCGACATAGGGTGTTTGGGAGTTGTCTCTTTGATTTTTTCTTTGGAAATGATGTCACCATGTGCTTTTGGTTGCTAGGCATAATCTCTGGTCTTCAAATCCCTTCTGAGATGTATATTTATTTTCGATCCCATTACGAATTATAGGAGAGAAAAAATATGCATAATTTTTTTCTGGCATCTAGCATAAGCTAAGGGAAATAAGCATTTCTGTTCCTATTTTTGTGTGATCAGATTGACTCTTCCTCAATTTTTTTTCTTTTTATCATTTAACTGCTCAAACTGGTTTTAGGTAATTTTTATTTGTAATGGGCCTAGTAAATACTTTCTATTGAATGCACTAATGTACTTGTCAATCACAATAAAATGTATCAAGTGTTGTTTTGAAATGGGTCATTTGTAACAGTCAGAGACATAGGGTGTTTGGGAGTTCTCTTTGCCTTTTTCTTTGGAAATGATGTCACCATGTGCTTTTGATTGCTAGGCATAATCTCTGGTCTTCAAATCCCTTCTGAGGTGTATATTTATTTTTTTATCCCATTACAAATTATAGGAGAAAAAAAAATATGCATAATTTTTTTCTTTTGCTAAGCCGAATTGATGGCATCCAAGGGAAATAAGCATTTCTGTTCCTATTTTTGTGTGATCAGATTGACTCTTCCTCAATTTTTTTTTCTTTTTATCATTTAACTGCTCAAACTGGTTTTGGTAATTTTTATTTGTAATAAATAAATAATTAGCTTTTGTAATATAGTAGTTCCACTAATCAATCCCCCCTCTTGTTGAAATCAATTATTTTCAAGAACATCGAATTCATCAGTACCATATGAACATATGAAATATATTTTAGATTGTTAAAATTCAAAACATTTGAGATTTATATTTGTTAGAGATGGGCTATAAAAATGAACAATACAGGGACGCTATATCTTGAAACTTCGTTTTCATAATTCATTTGGTCTTCCCAACGCTTTGTATGCTAGGTTTTACTAAAATGACACACAAGCAACCTGATAAATCAGAAATTTGCAGGGACCCTAACACTAATATCGTCTATGAGACGCTGTATCATTAGCATTTCTATGAGACACTATATCATTAGCCTTTATGTTTATCAGTTATATGGTTAACTATGAGGAAATCCAGGGTAAGGCACCAGTTTAGTCATATATTGATTACATTGTTGGAAATGCCTATACCAAAGTGTAGTAAGAGATTCCATTTAATTATATGTTGGTATCTTATTTGAGTTTCATGTGTTCCATTTAGGTCCAAACAACGATCAATAGCCTACGGGAGAGTGCCATCAG
This sequence comes from Acorus calamus, assembly GCA_030737845.1. NCBI lineage: Eukaryota > Viridiplantae > Streptophyta > Magnoliopsida > Acorales > Acoraceae > Acorus > Acorus calamus. The sequence goes on from CM060860.1 coordinate 23,443,240, forward strand.
TAGAACCAGTAAGCTACAACAAGAGATGTCCAACACAAATGCTTTCACATCTTCAGTGAAGAATCAATGGTTGGTTTATATGGAAAATACTGAAAACAACTACAAAGAGGATACAGCTGGGGTGGAGAGTGGAATGTGTTGTTTGGAAGAGGGTCTTCGGCACTGGTAAGGACGTAACCAATGTTTTTGTGTAGATACTTGTATATATATGTGAAAAATGTCTGATTTTCAATTATGTGACCCAAATTGAGTAGTACGGAAAAGGCAAAGATGGGCACCAAGCAATGGAGAGATGCTCATGAATCCCTTCTCAATCTCGAGAATGGAAACCTTGCATCCGTAGATTCCATCATCAGGTACTTGCACGGTGTTATTTTTGTGATTAACAACTTGATAATTTGTTATCTTTCCTTCTTATTTGTGGTCGTCAATTTTATAGGACTGGAACAGGAGCTAATCAGCTGCTCCGATCAAGATTGTCTTCTTCTGCCGGTACTGTTCTCGAAGATGTTGATGTTGAAAACAAGGGTCTCCTTTCCTCTATTGACGGTAAGATGTCAGAATATTTTCCTTTTTTTCCCCTCCTCGAAGACTATGTACCTTGGTGTATGAAGAAGTTTATCTACACTCTCTAGCTATATCTTTCAGTACAGCATTTGAATTTGAAGTAGGGACACAATGGTTTAAAAAATCATGTAGGTTAATTTTCTTTTAGGTGGGTCATGTAGGTTATATTTATTGCACCCAAATACTCAGAACAATAGAAATAATTATTTGTGGTCATTTATTGCTACAATTATCTGTTGATTCTTGTCAATGCTCTTTTTAAACTAAAAGAAAGTAGTTTTTTTAATTTAAAAATTCCAAAGTTGATATTTTATCAAATTCAAATTGAGCTATAAAATCTGTATGCTCCAACTCTAGCACACATCATTACCTCAGTTATAGAGATAAAACTCCAAGCATGTTCAATCTTAACTGGTTATGTGATGACACGACTTGATCCAATTTTATTGAACTGTCATGACTTCGCACATACTTTTATCTGCAACATCAAAAGTAAAGAGCTGTTGTGTGGATAATGTTGTCTTAAATCTTAACCGAAATATGTTTTGCAGATTCTCTGAAACTTGATCATGAAGCATGTGGAAACATGGACTCAATGATCGTTCCTTGCAATCAAGAACTGAGAGAACTGAGGAGCGGACACTATCACAAGATCGTGGAGATCACCGACAATGCCAGTAATATATTGGAAGAAGAATACGCTGTAAGTGTCTATTGTCGATTTACAATCACTGAAAAGAAATTAAGTTTCTCATTTTCTTGTCTTGCTCACTCATGTAGGTGGATGAACCATCTTGTTCGACCCCAAAAATGAGGGTAATAAATCCACCAAACTCGGCATCTATTGAAGAGCTCAGGACACCAGCTTTTGAAGAGCTGTTGAAGTCATTCTGGGAGGCGAAATCCACCAAGCAAGCTAATGGCGATATGAAACACCACCCAGGCCAAGCACAATCATTGAGAGACTCAAGGTCCCCCCTAACTGCTGTAAATTGATGGAATGAGAAGTTTTTGAAATAATGAATGCGAAGGGTGAACTTTGTACAGATATATCTCCAGATGTTACTGGAATTTAGGGGTTATTTCTATTCGTTTGTTGCTTATTCATTTTCTGTCATTGAGTCTGAACTTGTTTACATGGGCAGGGGGAATGAATCTATGTAATCTCCAAATTCTTTTGAAGGATTGATTTGTTTTGGGTGTCTTATCAGGTAAGTGTTGTGTTGTCTATACATTGAGAAATCAAAATATTAAAATTTTAATTGTATTGTTTTATGAGATTTCATGCCATGGTGGATTACTTTCCTAGAATTTGCTACTCTGATTCAACACTTTTAGTACATCAACAGTGACATGGATGATATTATATGCCTTTTGTACTCCTTCCCAGGTTTCTTAACATTGTATTTGTCAGACATTTTTCTTCCTTTTTTATTTTTATTTTTAAGAATAAAAGAATAATTTACTAATTTAGTTCATTTGAAGAAGAGAGCCTGAAGCCTCACCGAACATCACTCGTAAGTAATAATGTTCATTAAACCAGGCCACACTAAGCAGAATATAATGTTTGTTTATAATTGGATCCTGTGCTTATATTTTTTGTATTTCTTTTGTACTTTTATAAATTATATACAATCCTAAATCATCAAATGCAATAGTTCCATTTATCACACATGAACTCGTTCTCATTTGATGAATTCAGCGCAAACAAACACAGCGAGAGCATCCATCCCTGTTCATAATGTGGCAAACCATGTTAGAACACTAATCCTCATCCAGTGGTAGTGATGAGGGGGTAATTTTGTAAATAATATGTAAGGTTAGTTTTGCTAAAAGAATAAAAAGGAAAAAATAATTTTTAGTGTGAAATCTACTAATTATCCTTTATTTTGTCATATATATAAAAAAGGGCAGCGATACACCCACCACCTTTTTTACTTGAGGCACCACCTTTTGAGGCCCACCACTTTTAATTTTTTTTACTTACTAAGTGCACCACCTTATAAAAACTCACTATGAGAAACACCCTTCCAACCACTCATCACATTTTCATCCCGGGCATGTCTATCCCCACCTATCATTTTCCTTTTCTCCCCAACAATAAAAAAAAATTAAAGCAAATGTTGTGTGTTTTTTATACTGTTAATCCCACTGACACCATCAAAACAATACAAACTTCCCTCCCGCGTCGTTTCTCTCTCCCCACGCATTTCCTGCACTATGACGGCTGCCCTCGGCATCCCGGCCAGACATCCTAACCCCTTCGGCGACACCCTGGCGACATTGCAGACCAATTTCATCTTCAAATTCATGGTTGAAGCTGACGTTCCAAAGGTGCAACTGGTGTAGGAGAATCACACTGGGAGGTCCTGGTTTGTCCATCAGCTATGATTTCTCAAGCTCTCAAGCTCATCTCAAGAAGCTCCCCCATCACCACATAATTCCTTCCCTTGAACCAATGGAGGGCTTTGTCAGCACTCAAGAGAACGTCGTCGCGACCGTCAATTGTTTGATGTACCTCCTCAACCCATCCCACCTTGAAGCAACCTAGCACGCTCTGTTTGGAAGTTGTCCATGGAATGGACGTCGATTCTTCGCGCAGAGTGTTTTCTGAAGCGGTCAGGGCTATGGCCGCGTGTAGTGGATGCACATGGGAAGTGAAGTATGAGCTATACAAGAGGCATCTTGGGCAGATTCACAGGAATAGAGAAGAGGAAAGGGAGAGGAAGAGAGGAGAAAAAAGAAGAAAGAGAGAGAGAGTGAGTAAATGTCACGACCCAGAAGCGGCCGTCTTCCGAATCGTCATAAGAAAATTGATATACAGAAAATCATAACTCAAAATATGCAATTAGAGAACAAAGAACCAATGGTGCAGCGGAAGCAAAAGATATATATATATATATATATATATATATATATATATATATATATATATATAAACCAAACTGTCCAATGACAACTGTACAGATGTCAAAAGATATCTACAACAACGGTTTGTTCTGTGAGAGCCCTAGGGCTTATGTACAGAAGATCCATTTGTCAAAAATGAAATATACAATATGGACCTGAACAAAAATATGGGAAACTTCGACTCTGCTCTGTTGGAAAGACGGCGATGCACAACCCTAAACTCCTCGTGCAGTACTGGACTCGGGAACGTCAGCCACGGTGGTACCTGGATACAAAAATCCAGCCCAAAGAAAAGGGTGAGCACAAAGCTTAGCGAGAGAATTCCCTATAAATACTTCCTAACAATCACATATATACACATAATGCAAAGATGCTTCTGAACTCATAAACCTCACTTTACAACTCTTCAGAATCTATAATAGGCGGCACTCAGCAGGCCTAAGAGTCAACAAAAACTACACATAGAACAATAAGTCACATCATACCCCTCTAAAATCCACATTAGGCGGCACTCAGCGACCTAAGAGTCAACGAAACTGCACATAAAGTCCACAACAATCATCTTTACATCTACGTTTCATCTTCATACCCAATTACATAGAACCACAAGCATTTGACTGAACACATCAGTTGGATAAGAAAAACATGGATCAACTCACGTTGAAGCCGTGTATTCTAATACTAGTCTTAAAATCCAAATCAGCATGCATCACTATTAACTCACTTAACTATCAATGTGTTTAAATGAATAATATTTCCTTGTACATCACACCATCACAACAAACAAATATGGGCAGCAATGTATTCAAATCTGGACAGCAATTTATTCAAATCTAGGCAGCAATGTAATCAACCCGACATCACTCAATTCCTATCAATTACATGTCAAACTTTGAAACCCACTTCTAAAGTTTTGAAATTACCTTCTCTTTAATTCATTACACCTAATTAACCATGTGTCCATAACAAAAGAGTTATTTGAATGCCTAAATTCAGCATAGACTTATGCCATAATAATAAAAAAAGAAAACACAAAACACATATAAATGGATCAAACATGAAGTTCCTCTCATACCTTTATTTGTACAACATCTCCTCAATCACACAACAAAGAACATTACCTTATCTAATTCAATTAGCATGAACAAATAGTATTTTAAAATAAAAACAACAAGTAAACGTAGTTTCAAGGCTAGGCAACATGGAATTCCTTCACTACATCACTTTCCATCTTTCCTTTTTGTTCTACTCAATCAACACTCCTAATTCATGCATGCAGTCACCACAGCCACACCCACATGAATCAAAAGAGGGGAGTAGCAGCAACGGCAAGTAAAAAAAAAGAGCCAAGTTACATGAAATCCCTCACCTTCCATAATCAAAACATCAAATGCTCTTCAACTCTTCTTCTCCTCTGTTTCTCTCTCTCTGGATTATCTCTGCTAAATCCCCAAAAACATCCCACTGAAAGAACCTCTTTGTGCCCTAAGTACTTGAAAATTGACAGGGGTTTTAGTGGAGGGTGAAATGACTATGCTGCCCCTAACTAAAATTTCTGGACAGGTCTCACTAAAATATCCATAACTTCCATAATCTAGCTCCGAATCTGGTAATTCAATCACCATTGGAAAGCCAAGAAGATTATATACAACTTTTGTGTTTTATGCTAAGATCAGATAAACCCTCTAACTATTGAAAAATATGATCCATACATCAAACAGGGCGGCTGCAGATTTTTCTCTTCTACATGGTATAATTGGAAAAACACCCATAACTTTTTCTATATAAGTCTAAATTACCCAATTCCACTTTTATATGAAAGCTAACTCAAAATTGAATATCTCATAATAAAATCAAATATAAACTACTTCATCTTAAGTGCTAACAAAATCTGATCATGCAAAACACACAACTTAGGATATAACCTAAGCATACACAAGCTTAAGACACTCCAAATGCATGGTAATATCAAACGCCACAAACTAAAAATAAAAAATGTTACGAAACCTAACATTCTCTCCCCCTTAGGAAATTTGGTACTCCAAATTAGGAGAACATACCTGAGGGAGAAAACAGATGCGGATAAGTGTCACACATCTCATCTTCACGTTCCCACGTAGCCTCAGAGCCTGATCGAAACTGCCAGCGTATCTTAACCAACGAAATAGTCTTATCACGAAGCTTCTTCTCACGATGATCCATAATCTCAACTGGCTGCTCTGGAAATGATAGATCCGACTCCAACTGTAGTGACTCAGAAGGAATGACGTGTGACGGATCATAAAGATATCTACGCAACTGGGAGACATGAAATACGTCGTGGACCTGAGCAAGCTGTGAAGGAAAGGCGATTCGATACGCCACCTCTCCAATTCGCTCCAGAATCATGAAAGGACCGATAAAACGTGGACTTAACTTGCCTCGCCTGCCGAATCTGAAAACCACCTTCGTCGGTGAAACCATGAGGAAAACATGATCGCCTACCTCGAAGCGAAGGTCTCAACGTCGACGATCCGCATAGCTCTTCTGCCGACTCTGAGCAGTGCGAATACGCTCTAGAATCAACCGAACCTTATCAGAAGTCTCCTGGACTAGTTCTGGGCCCTCGAACTGATGCTCGCCAACATCATCCCAACATAAGGGAGTTCTGCAGCTACGACCATATAAAGCCTCGAATGGTGCCATTTGGATGCTAGAGTGATAGCTGTTATTATACGCGAACTCCACAAGTGGTATGTGCTTCTCCTAGTTACCACCAAAATCCAAGATACATGCACGAAGCATATTCCTCTAGAGTCTGAATCGTTCTCTCTGACTGACCATCAGGTTGCGGATGAAAAGCTGTGCTAAAATGTAGATTAGTACCTAAGGCTTGTTGGAGACTACGCCAGAATCTCGAGGTAAAACATGCATCCCGATCGGAAATAATACTGCTGGGAGTGCCATGAAGTCGCATGATCTTTGATACAAATAATTGAGCTAAGATAGGAGGAGAATCAAACATACGCATCGGTAGAAAATGAGCGGACTTCGTCAAACGATCAATCACCACCCAAATCGCATCATGCCCGCTCCGCGACCTCGGTAACCTAGATATGAAGTCCATCGTGATCTGCTCCCACTACCACTGCGGAATCTCAATAGACTGAAATTTTTCGGCTGGTATTTGATGTTCGGTCTTTACCTGCTGACAGACCAAGCATCGAGCCACAAATTCTGCTATATCGGCCTTCATGCCATGCCACCAATACCCCTGACGAAGACTCCGGTACATCTTTGTGCTCCCACGGTGCACGGTATAGTGGGAACGATGAGCCTCATCCAGAATTTTCCGCCTAAGCGTGACATCTGCAAGCACACATACCCTATCTCTAAACCGCAGGATGCCATCTCGAACTGAGAAGTCTGCCTGCTCGCCTCCAGCAACACCCTCTGAAATAACTATGAGATCAGGGTCATGCAGTTGAGCTTCCTGAATCTCCTCCAACAGAACTGGCTGCGCCACTAGTCTGGCCAAAAAGCCACCCAATGGATTCTCCTGGAAGCTAATCCAGCATGCGGCCTCCTCCAAAAGTTTCCATCTTCGAATTGTCAGTTGGGCCAACCTCGCCACCGGCTGTCGACTGAGTGCATCAGCTACCACATTTGCTCTGCCCGGATGATAAGTGATATCACATTCATAGTCCTTCAAAAACTCCACCCAACGCCGTTGACGCATGTTAAGATCAGGCTGCGTCCTCAAGTACGTCAAGCTCTTATGGTCCGTGAATAACTCAAATTGTTCACCATATAGATAGTGCCTCCAAATCTTCCAAGCGAAAATAACTGCCGCTAACTCCAGATCATATGTGGGGTAGTTCTCCTCATGTGTCTTCAATTGCCTTGACGCATATGCCTACCCTACCATATTGCATCAAAACACAACCCAAACCCTGACGGGACACATCGCAATAAACAGTGAACCCTCCAATGCTCGAAGGAATGGTAAGAACTGGTGCAGAGGTGAGTCTCCTCTTCAATTCTTGGAAGCTTGCCTCACACTGGGGGGTCCACACAAATCAAGTATCCTTCTGGGTCAAACGAGTCAATGGAACAGCAATCTGGGAAAATCCCTCTACGAATCGCCGATAATACCCCGCAAGACCCAAAAAACTCCGAACCTCAGTCGGCTAGATGGCTGCCGCCACTCTGCCATGGCACGAGTCTTCTCAGGGTCCACAGAGATACCCTCCGCAGAAACTACATGGCCAAGAAAAGCCACCGCTGGCCTTGCGGTGGATACTGTCGCCCTTGACCACCATAACCTCCTCGCTGCTGCGGTGGTGGTGGCCTCCTTTGCACTGGTGCTGGTGGACGCCCTATGTCTGGGCAAACTCATGCAATATGCCCCGGACGACGACAATGGTAGCACACCCTATGGTCTGGAGCTCTCCTTGACATAGGCACCGCTGCTGTAGGTGCTGGCATGGGAAATGCTGCTGGGTGATCAACATGAGCCCTCTTATCCCTCCTGAAGAATCCTTGATCCGGCTTACGTCTGGGCTGCTCCTGCCCAGATGGGCCAAATATGCTATGACGCTCAGCAACAAGAGCACGCTCCAGCAACAGACTAAACACTGCAAACCCATGCGTGGAGACATGAGCCTTGATATGATCAGCAAGTCCTTGCTCAAATCGTCTGCACCTCATGTTCTCATCCGTAACCAATGAAGGAGCAAATCGGGATAATGAGGTAAATCGAGTCTCATACTCGGTCACAGACATCGAGCCCTGAGACAACCGCTCAAATTCCAGCTCCAAACCCTGACGAGTAGGTATAGGAAAATATTTCACCAAGAACATACGCCTAAACTCGCCCCATGATAACTGCTCCACACCACCTGGTAAATCAGTCAGTCGAACACTCCACCACATCTCTGCTTTGGATTTCAGTACATACGTGGCCATAGCCACCGTCTGACGATCAGTGCACTCCATCATTCACCTCAACCCTCGGAACATCGGAGCAAGAGGGTCTGAAGTCGCTCCATGGAACATCGGAGGTTGGAGCCTCATGAACTGGTTCAACAATCTCAAACCGCCTTCAGCTACACTCTCTGCATTCACCTCAACCCTCGGGGCATCCTGGGCCTGGGAAACAACAACAGGAACCGAATCTGGAGATGGTGTAACTAGAGGAACAACTCGCATCTCCTGAGTTGCAAGGAGTGCCTGAATCCCCCTCGCCTGAGCCTCTACCACCCCAGACAGTCGAATAAATGCTTGCTCCCAAGAGGGCACCTCAGCCTCAGCTCGCCCCCTCCTCCCATCCATCGGCCATCTAGTATCATCCCCCACCTCTTCCCGATTACTAGCAGAAGCCCGTATCGTAGAGCGTCCATACTCACGCCCACGATCACGGTGAGCCATGCACACAGCCTATATGAAAGGACCCTAAGATCAGGACTCAATATGCAAGAATCCTATAATTACATTGAAGTGATCACCTATGGCTCTGACAGGACCAGGCTCTGATACCAACTTTTGTCACGACCGAGAAGCGACCGTCTTCCAAATCGTCACAAGAAAATTAATATACAGAAAATCATAACTCAAAATATGCAATTACGGAACAAAGAACGAATGGTGCAGTGGAAACAAAACATATATATATAAAACCAAACTGCCCAATGACAGCTGTATAGATGTCAAAAGATATCTACAACAACGTTCTGTCCTGTGAGAGCCCTAGGACTTATGTACACAAGATCCATTTGTCAAAAATGAAATATACAATATGGACCTGAACAAAAATATGGGAAACTTCGACTCTGCTCTGCTGGTAGGACGGTGATGCACAACCCTAAACTCCTCGTGCAGTACTGGACTCGAGAATGTCAGCCACGGTGGTACCTGGATACAAAAATCCAGCCCAAAGAAAAAGGTGAACACAAAGCTCAGCGAGAGAATTCCCTATAAATACTTCCTAACAATCACAGATATATACATAATGCAAAGATGCTTCTGAACTCATAAACCTTACTTTACAACTCTTCAGAATCTGGATAGCAATTTATTCAAATATAGCCCAAAGAAAAGGGATATAATAGGCGGCACTCAGCAGGCCTAAGCGACAACAAAAACTGCACATAGAACAATAAGCCACATCATACCCCTCTAAAATCCACATTAGGCGGCACTCAGCGGCCTAAGAGTCAACGAAGCTGCACATAAAGTCCACAACAATCATCTTTACATCTACGTTTCATCTTCATACCCAATTACATAGAACCACAAGCATTTGACTGAACACATCAGTTGGATAAGAAAAACATGGATCAACTCACGTTGAAGCCGTGTATTCTAATACTAGTCTTAAAATCCAAATCAGCATGCATCACTATTAACTCACTTAACTATCAATGTGTTTAAATGAATAATATTTCATTGTACATCACACCATCACAACAAACAAATATGGGCAGCAATGTATTCAAATCTGGACAGCAATTTATTCAAATATAGGCAACAATGTAATCAACCCGACATCACTCAATTCCTATCAATTACATGTCAAACTTTGAAACCCACTTCTAAAGCTTTGAAATTACCTTCTCTTTAATTCATTACACCTAATTAACCATGTATCCATAACAAAAGATTTATTTGAATGCCTAAATTCAGCATAGACTTATGCCATAATAAAAAAAAAGAAAACACAAAACACATATAAATGGATCAAACATGAAGTTCTTCTCATACCTTTATTTGTACAACATCTCCTCAATCACACAACAAAGAACATTACCTTATCTAATTCAATTAGCATGAACAAATAGTATTTTAAAATAAAAACAACAAGTAAAAGTAGTTTCAAGGCTAGGCAACATGGAATTCCTTCACTACATCACTTTCCATCCTTCCTTTTTGTTCTACTCAATCAACACTCCTAATTCATGCATGCAGTCACCACAGCCACACCCACATGAATCAAAAGAGGGGAGTAGCAGCAACGGCAAAAAAAAAGAAGAGCCAAGTTACATGAAATCCCTCACCTTTCATAATCAAAACATCAAATGCCCTTCAACTTTTCTTCTCCTGTGTTTCTCTCTCTCTCTGGATTATCTCTGCTGAATCCCCAAAAACATCCCACCGAAAGCCCCTCTTTGTGCCCTAAGTACTTGAAAATTGACAGGGGTTTTAGTGGAGGGTGAAATGACTATGCTGCCCCTCACTAAAATTTCTGGACAGGTCTCACTAAAACAGCCATAACTTCCATAATCTAGCTCCGAATCAGGTAATTCAATCACCATTGGAAAGCCAAGAAGATTATCTACAACTTTTGTGTTTATGCAAAGATCTGATAAACCCTCTAACTATTGAAAAATATGATCCAAACATCAAATAGGGCTGCTGCAGATTTTTCTCTTCTACATGGTATAATTGGAAAAACACCCATAACTTTTTCTATATAAGTCTAAATTACCCAATTCCACTTTTATATGAAAGCTAACTCAAAATTGAATATCTCATAATAAAATCAAATATAAACTACTTCATCTTAAGTGCTAACAAAATTAAATCTGATCATGCAAAACACATAACTTAGGATATAACCTAAAGCATACACGAGCTTAAGACACTCCAAATGTATGGTAATTTCAAACGCTACAAACTAAAAATAAAAAATGTTACGAAACCTAACAGTAAATGACTGGTGGGTTTAGTGGTTAAGTGATTGGTATATAAAAGATAGTGGGTTTAGGAATAACAGAAAGTAGGTGTGGTGTATTTAGTGAAGTGGTGGGATTAGTGAACTCATTGGTGGGGCTAGATGCTCCCTTTCGACCATCGATCTCTCTCTTCACTCTCTTCCCTCGTTTTTTTTCTTTCTATAGCCTCTCGAGCACCTCTTCGGCTCATCCCATACGTTACTCTCGTGAGGACATTGACGATTGACGTTGTGAAGCCGTTACCCCCCTCTGGTGAATAGCCCCCCATCTCTCTGGTCCGCTTTTGACAACATCAACTCTCTCCTATCGATCAGTGTAATCTATTTGAACCAATTTGTCTTTCTTATTTTTGTATTGTTGGGTATTCGTTATCTAGATCTGATTAATTTGTTTAAGATGATTTTATTTATTTATTGTTGTGACCTATATGAGATTTTTTTAGAGTTGATATACATGTATTTTTTAGGGTTCTGTTGAATTGTGAGAATGATTTTCTTTAACTTGTGAATTAAGGTTTAAGATGAGTTTTAGATGATTTTTTCATATATGTGTTTGTTTTCAAATTTATTGTTCATATAGGAAAATTGATGGAGTTTATATTTTGTGTAATAAATGTTATTTTTTTTGCTAAGATATCAGGTTATTGAATATGTTTAGATCGGTTATGTTAGATATTCGAAGGGATTTGTGGTGTGGGTAATATGATTTTATGATGCCTTTAATGATCCATGAGTCCAACATTGGGTAAGTGTGACTGTCCTTTATCAATAAATGATGAATTCTAATAGTTTTATTAACACATCAATATTTCTTTCTTTTATAGCATACTCATATATTACAATACTTACAACCACTTGTACAAGGGCGACATACAGTGAGCGTTTGGCAAAGGGACGTGTAAAACATATTAGACTATTGTCTAAACAACACATCTCTTCCGTCATTGTCCAGTCGCCCAAAGTCACCAACTACCGAATGTCATTCTAAGAGGCTGAACGACAATTTATATTTAAATGGAACTAATATCTTCAACAAATCATTTTTCTTTTTTCTAAGATTTGTTGAAATGAATGCGTATGTAAGTAACGACAATGGTTCAATCAGTTATGTGTTAGATGGTTTTTGTAGGAGCACTTGTTGAAATTATAACTATATTATTTTCAACAGTGTTTATATGGCTTTGAATGCAAGTATGACTTTGAATGGTGGTTTTGATCAAACCTTAGATGACTTTCTTTGCAAGAATGACTTTGCATGATTATCAGTGGATCATGTCAAGAGACTTGAGTCTGAATAAGTAACCCTTGTTGAATTTCTGAATTTTTTTTACACATATTTCAAGAGGAAACTTGATTCATGTAGTCAAATATATTACTATAAGTTACCTTAGAACCTACTTTTTTTTTTCTATTCTTATCGCCAGGGATATTGTTTAGAAAATATAATTATATAGACACCCCATGTATGTAATCCATTCCAAAACTTATGAGATTTTTTTTTCTGTTCCCATCGACAGATACATTGATTATGAAATATAACTATGTAAACATTCATGTGTCTAACCATTTGTAGAACATACGAGTTTTTTCCTGTTCCCATCGACAGGTACATTGTCTAGGGAATATATATATAGACAACCCTTGTGTTTAATCCATTCTAGAACCTACGATTTTTTTTTTCGGATTATGATCATATATATTTTAGATTTGGGTGGTAGGTTTGTCTAGGTCAATTTTGTAGGGTGGTGATAGCTATAAGTTGGTGCTCAGTAACATATGGATGGTTTCCATGTAAATAAAGGTGGTGGCTCACGCAAATAAGGTGGTGGGTATATCAATGCCCATATAAAATACCGATCATCATTTTGTAGCCTATATAAATAAAGATAATAATTCCTCATTTCCTCACCATCACAACATTCTTTCCCTTGTTTCTTCCTCGTGATACCTGAAGATGAATCTCCCACAAAACAACCATGGAAGCCGATCAAAGAGGTGGCAGAGGTTCTGTGGTTTCCATGGGAAATCCAATTTCAGCTTCTGTTTGATGTTGATTGGGTTCGTATTAATCGATGTGGGTGGGCTGTCAAGCAATCTTCATTCTGTGGTTTGACATTCATCTTTTAGTGGTAGCCATATTTATAATCTTCCTTGCATATGAATGCTTCTGCCCTGAGCGCCTCGACAATGATCAGCAGAGCAACAATGGATGTGATATTCAGCTTATCAATGTGAATGTCTGAGACAGAGTGATTGAAAGAAACTTTTGGGTCTACACTCTTGTATTCTTGTGTGGTTTATGTTAATGGTTTCAGGGGGAATGCAGAATCTTTGATGTCGGTTTCGGGTTTATCGAATCTGTTCTTGAATCTCTGTATTTTGTACATGTGATGAAGTGAGAATTTGAACAGTGTTGTGGAGTTTCTTGTTCTTCTCTCTGTTTTTTGTAATTTAAATGCAGAGGAGGTAAGTTAATTAAGCGGGGCAGGATGACTAACCGCATTTTATGGGGGGGTAGTCATTTTAATTTGTTGGGAAATTCAACTTTCACAGTGAGATGAACTTTTGTAGACAAGACTCTCATGACTCATTGTTACACATACTTTCACAGTCCCTTTCACAGACATGAGACTTTCACAAATCACTCTCATGTATACATCTTATAATTTCTTTTTATACTTGATAAAAATGAAACCAAACATCTTGAATATTTTGGTGCTAAATTCTTCAAAATTTTATTGAAATTCTTACTAGAATGACCGGCCAAAAGTATATGATTTTTTAAAGGAAAAATTATATATACCGTAAAGCTGTTATTATAAAATCATAAATTATATTACTTAAAATAAAATAAAATAAAAGTAGTCATTATATTACTTTAAATAAAAAATGCAGTTAAGCAATTTTTTAGTCATATATATACATATGCCTAAATATATCTTTTTATTTTTATATATGTCTGAACATATAAAAAAAATATGCATGTATATTGTACAATAATAGAAACATCTTCGAGGAAAATCAAATTGTGGATGATCAAATATATATATACATATAATCAAATATATGATAAGTCTATATTTTAGAAAATAATTGTGGATGATCTAGGCATACATTATAAAATAGATAATAATGTAATGATTGATTGCAACACAAGCAAATCTATCATTCTCATATATTCATCAAACATATGAGGTGATAGTAATATTTCATACAAATAGAATTTAGAAGAAAAAAAAAAGATGATAAATAAAGAAAAAAATGTGAATAAAAATATGAAAGGCATGAGATAAAAATCATAAAGGAGTTTTGTCAAAAGAAAAAAAGAAGAAATATTCACAATGCTGGAATAAAAGTCCACGAGAATCCCACTCATTTGGGTGAGATTTTGAAATGACTTTTTCCTTTGTATTTCTCTCTCTAAAGTCTACAAAAATCCATCACTTATAAAAGTCTTCACAAATCTTGTTTAAATTGAATAACACAAGACAAAATGTCTACTATAAGGAGTCTCAATCGAATAACGCTGGACTTTTTGTCCACAAAATAATGTTTCAATCGAATAACAGTGGACTTTTTGTCCACGAAATAATGTCTCAATCGACTAACACTGGACTTTTTGTCAACGAAATAATGTCTCAATCGAATAACGCTGGACTTTTTGTCCACGAAATAATGTCTCAATCGAATAACGCTGGACTTTTTATCCACGAAATAATGTCTCAATCGAATAACGCTGGACTTTTTGTCCATGAAATAATGTCTCAATTGAATAACACTGGACTTTTTGTCTACGAACCAATGTCCAGATTGAAAAACACAAGATTTATAAATCCATGGATATAGACAATTTGTCCATGAAAATCCTAATTGACTACCCCCCTATTAATTTGTTGGGAAATTCAAGTGAGATGAACCAAGGACTCATTGTTACACAGTCCCTTTTGAGGTATACATCTTATAATTTCTTTTTACACTTGATAAAAATGAGAATATTAAATTCGAAATGGAATGATATATGATTTTTTAAAGGAAAAATTATATATACCCCCCTTTATTTTTTTAATAATTTATTGGGAATATTATGTTATTTAATAGTCCTCCAAAATATTGTATCCATATAACCCCTTGATATTTTAGAAAAATCCAAATAAGCCCATGCGAATTACTGAATTACCCCTCTCTTCAACAATCCCCACCGCACTTTCTCCTCCGGTCCTCCTCCCACCACCCAAATCGCCCTTTACTTCCACCACGCCCGCCTCATCGACTCCATCCACCGCCACCTTTGTTCCCCCCTCCACCATCCCCCACCAACCCCTTTGTTGCCTCCGCCGCCCTCCTTTCCCCCCCCCCCCCCGCTTCCTCGCCTTCTTCCACTCCCTTCCCTCCCCCTCCCCACTTCCCGTCCTCCACTCCCTCACCAAGGTCTTCGACAGCACCGGGTGTGAAAAGAAGGCCTGCTTTCGCGCAAAGAACATCGATGGGGAAGAAGTTGAGGAAGGTGAATTGGTGTTGGGTGGGACTCCGGATGGGAAGAAGAGGCGGGTGGAGAAGCGTTTGGTGGTTTAAGAGGAGGTGGACGTGAAGCCCTTATCGCTGACTTATTTGAGTTGCTCAAGTGTCTATCTGAACACTGGGTGGGGTGGGTTCTCTGTTTGGTAAAGTAGACGTTTTTGATGTTCTGTGACTGAATTGGTTGTGGATGTAGGAGGAATAGGGATGTAACGCCCCACATTTACCTAACCGCTTATCGGACGGTAAATGTGTCGCTACTAAACTTAATCCAAACACAAGACCAAAATTTGTACTTTTTTTTAAAACAATACTAATATAATAAAAACTGAAAGTATAAAATATGAAAACAATATCCAAAAGTTATAAACCACTAACGGTCTTACAGAATATCAGAGTCTGACATAAATAAAATACTAGAATGAAAAGACACACTAAACCACCCCTGTGGGAGCCATCTAAACTAAAATAGATCCAAATGTCGGCTCGACTATTATTTGTTCTCCAAACATTGACCTCAAGATCATGAGAAAGGTTCAAACTTTGCCTTGATCCCCAGAAGATATACCTGGATAAAACAACCAGCCATAATAGGGTGAGTGTTTAACATGTGCCCACTGACAAATTACTTCATATGATAACATAAAAAATAAGGTTTTATGAAAATCAGAATTTCATTTAATAAATATTTTATTTTATTAAATCAATTTAAAATCATAAACTTTAAAAAAATATTTTAATGAATGAAATCATAATCAGAGAAATTGAGAGTTAAAAAAAATATCTTTATATATATATATATATATATATATATATATATAAAAAAAATAAGAATTTTCTTTAAAAAAAATCAAATATTCATGAGCTTAATAAAATATAGTTTTAATGCTCACGTGGCCCATCCTTGGTCCACGTGAAATCATGCAGCTTAAATGTAGAGTAGGGTTCTCAGGAAGAACCGTTCCCCAAAACAGTTGGCCCCAAGCGACTAAATCGCTCAAAAAGCTCCCTCGAGGAAGGGATTGAAGGTATGGGTCGCCGCTGCCATCACTACGAGAACACCAGCACAGGATGCCCCGGTTGCTGCAGACTCCAAACAAAGAATCCGCCGCTGAAGGAGTTTACCACACCCCTCACCGATGGGACTCTTCGATCCTAGACCTTCCTCCCCAAAGGCGAAATACTACGGGGGGATATTCCAGAAAATTTCTGAATGCATCTTGATAAAATCTCCTAGTAGGTTGTCTCCAAGTCTTTTTTCCAAAACTCTCGAAATGAAAATCACAAATTATTTCGAAAGCATAAGCATCAGAAAATGTTAATTCAACATGGCATGGACATGATGGCTAGATCAAAAGATTTTAGCAAGGAAATAATAACAATTATGATTGGCAGGGGCAAAAGTTATCGATTTTCAGAAAAAATACACACTCGAATAACCTAGGTGTATCTGACCCATATGATATAAAATAAATATTTGGAACTTATACATTTTCAAATCCTTTTTCGAATAAATATAAAGATCATGTATAAAGTTCTCATTAAACGATAAATATTTGGGATTTATTATTTAAAAAAAATCAATAGAAAAACATTATCGATGTCGTTTGTGAGAGAGTTGTACTTAAAAACCATAAAAAAATTGGACCTTGGTCATTAATTAACCAGGCTTATCAAATGCACACCCAATTGAATCTGGGGTGTTATTTCCATCCCTCAAATCTATAACAGAAAAGTCCCAGAAGGCTATAAAAATGTTCCGCAACTTCCCTCCCAATTTGACACTCCCCCTATCTCACCAAATTTCAACCAAAGTTTAACACTATAAAGAACAGAAAAATATAAAATAATTATTTCTATTTATAATTATCATAATTATAAATCAAATTGGACCCATTTGGGCCCAATTGAAAAATGAAATATAAAAATCAAATTTAAAATTTCTAAATAAATTTTCTTAAAGGGATCAATCTTAATTGTAATCCCAAATGGAGAATTGGAATATGATAGAATGGGAGTGATTGTTCATTGAACAGGAGTGGAATATGGATTAACTTGTTGATAATAAAACTGAATTTAATTTGACTTTGATTATTGCTTATATGGGGTAGAGTTAGGTTAAGTTGGTGAGAAAGGTTGGGTAAGATATGAGTGAAAGTGATGGGAATAGAAATGTAATTTCTGAATGTCTAGTTAACTTAACTAAATCACAAATTAGGGGTGTCAACGGCGGGGGCTAATCGATTTTAGGGAAATTTTCAGGGGGTTATCTAAAAAAAGAAGGGTGTATCTGGATATAAAGGAACTTATACTTTTTCTTTTGTTTTTAAAGCATGTATAACCATTAAACGATGTTTATTATTTTAAAAAAATTAGAAACTATTGTCGTGAGAGAGTTGTACTTATAAAAAACCATTAATTAACCAGATTGCACATTGAATCTGGGGTGTTATTTCTTCATCATAAGCATGTTCCTTTCTTTGTCCCCCTATGTTTTGAACTTATTTAAGAATTCCTAAATACTTAAACCCCCAAATGGATTCACCTTCTTTTATCTCTCTCAACGGAAACCTCATCTCTCTCACCCCTCGGCCCATTCACCTTCATCACGGTGTCTTCGGCACCATTGGTCTCGGTTCACCCTTGCTACCCGCTGCTATCCCTGCCGTGCGGTGTCCCTTCACCGCGAAATCTCCTTGCCAATAGCACTAGCCAGTTCAAATAGATCATTTACCTACCCAACTCCGCATTTGTTTAATCTTTGGGGTGCTGATGAGGGTCATCTACCCTGTTTTTTTTTTCTTTTTTCTCTCTTCCATTTTCATCCTTTTCTTGTAACCTCTTTCAGATATTTTCTTTTTTTTAAAAATATATTATGCCTACATTTTACTAAAAAAAAGAAGCACTAGCCAGTTTTGCAATCATTCGAGGAGGATCTGGAAACCAAATCTAAATAGGAATCGTTTTTTGATCTTGTGATATCCTCTTTTATCTTTCTGTACATGGCATGAAGTGCCAAATTGAACAGTGTGCCTAGTGGAGTTTCTGTTCTTCTCTCTGTTTTTTCAGTGGATTAGTTGAAGGTTTTGATATAATGATATTACACAAGTTCTTGAATCTTGACTTCAGATACTGAAGCTGGCTTTCGTGATTGGTTTTGAAAAAGAAATCCTCGTGATTAGGCTACCTCTTTATATTGTTGGTGGTGATATTAATTTGAAGTACACAAATATCCAATTTTTTTAAACAGAGAGACCGAAGATGTATGCACGAAAGTATGAAACAATGTTTTCATTGACCAAATTTGATCAGATGTTCATCAAGAAATGCAACCATCCAAAACAAGAAACCCAGAACCCACATCTTTACATCTCTCTCTGACTCTCTCTCTTTCTCTCTCTCTCATGTTCACGTCGTGAGTGCTCAGAGAAGGAAACAGTAGACAGAGACAGGCGATGAAGACCGCTGCATTGACGAAAGCCAGCACACGATGCACCAACCCAACGGCGTCAGAGTCGGGGGTGTTGTCTCTGACGTTGAGATCAACGAACAGCAGCCACGTGACGATGCCGAGAGACATCACCAGCCACCGATACCTCTCTCTCTCTCCTCTCATCCTCTCTCTCTGCAATAAACAACAGCGCAACAGATAGAAAAATAAAAAATAGGTAGTGAAGAACGAAGAAGATGATGATCAAGAAGAAGCAACGGTAGCTTTTACAATGATCTCCAACAGAAATGTTGTAAGAAAAAGCATGACAGCGAGAGATTCTTGCTGAAAGGAAGAAAAAAATTTGTAGGTGCTTCCAAGAATTTTTACTGCCCTTTTTATAAGCAAAATTTGAGGAGGTATGGTTATTACGCGGGCTGGATGGAGGATGATTAACATCACATTCATTCCGTTTTTACAGTATCAATGTAGTACTAAATACTACCTCGTTAGCTACACAATGAAGTGTGTGTGTGTGTGTGTGTATATATATGAAAATTTCACATTTTTTAAAATGATATTATTTAATTAACTAGAGCATATATTACATATCATTCATAAAAATATATGCCTCATTAGATTAAATGAGGTATATGATTTTAAAAAAAAAAAATATGAGTACTATGATTAGGACTGTGAAAAAAGACTAAATGTAAAATTTTTCTTAAATTAAGATATTCATTACACTCAAAAAAATTTTGGGGTCTTTTCTCTTACATTTATAACCATAATAAATGTTGATTTTGTCAAAATTCCCCGCTTAAATTGATCTGTCCAGAAAACTCATAACCCGTGCATCGGTGCACCTCCATCACATGATATTAACGTCTAATATCCAATCGTGGTCAATTAGTTTATCATGGATTGTGTAATTACTAAATTATCCTCTTTGACCAAAATTCTATCCCACCTGAAACCCTAACCCTAACATTTCATTCCCCTTTTCATCCCCTATTTCAAAATACAAATTTACCAGGGTTGCATATGCAAAAAATCCATCTTTTTTGCAGTTTGAAATGCAGTTTCATATGCGCTGTAAACCGCTAACACTTAATTAGTGTATCAAGGTATATACCTCATCAAAAAAATTTAACATTTTCTACAAATGATACCATTAAATTCAGTGAATTATATATTTCTTTTTTTTTTTTGAAGAGGTGTAAACCTTGTAGACTTTTTATAAAAGAGCAAATGCGATTACAAAAGGTCTGAACATTTGAACGAGTAGAGAAAGAAGTGAGGAGAGAGTGGGAGGGTGCCCATAGCTCTCATGTTTGAGCACAGGGAAGACCTCCCCCCTCCCTGCCACAGAGGAGAAAAACAGGGGGGGGGGGGGGGGGGGGGAAGGAAAATTTAAAGCAAAAGAAAAAACAGTGGGTAGAGGAGGACAAAGAACATGAGGGATGCTCGCCCCTCCCGCCAAAATTAGAACACCTACCCTCCAATATGCAGGACCCCTCCGTGAATGAGTTGTAACGTGAGCTCATGAAGGTTTTCCCATAGAAACTCTGCCCCTTAAACACACAACTGTTTCGCGTGAGCCAAATAGCCCACAATGCCGCCGGAGGGATTAATTGGGCCACTCTGTTGGAGCTCGATTTGTCTTTCGGGACTTCACCCAATCCTCCCATAACTCAACTACATACACCTGAAGCGAATACCAGTAACACTTAGCCAATCCCAAAATGGAGCAACCGCAGTGCAGCGAAGAAGAAGATGTTCCACCGTCTCTGCCTCGGACTGGCATGACACACAAGTTGCAGGTTTGCCCGGTCTCCACTTTGATCTGTAGTCCTTCGTCTGTATATTTTATAATTTTAAAATATGCATACCTCGACTGCCTCAACAATGACCAACATAGCAACGATGGATGCGATATTCAGCTCTCCAATAGGAACTGAAAGAAAGTTTTGGGTCTACATTGTTGTATGGTTTTGGGTTTCGTGTTAGTTTGAAAGTTTTGATATCACGTGTTCTTGAATCTTTGTACACTGTACATGGAACGAAGTGAGAATTTGAACAGTGTTGTGGAGTTTCTTCGTTCTTCTCTTTAAGCAATGGCTGTGATCAGTGGAGTTTCTTGTTCTTCTCTCTGTGCAAACGACTGATCAGTGGAGTTTCTTGTTCTCTTTGTTTTATCTTTCAGTCACTGGAAGTTCTGATTATTCCATGAGCTCCTGAATCTTAGATCCAGCTACTGAACCAAGCTATATCTTAATTGTTTTTATACATAAAATTAAATGAAATCAATATTCGGTTTCCTGGTGTGATATTCTTGTTGGGTTCCAAAATCTTGCGTGGTGATGCTATATTAATTGAAGTCCAAATCCAAATATATCCAATGAAAACTAAAAACAGAGAGACATGGAGACCATAATGTGCGCATGAAACAATATTTATCGTTCACCAAATCTGATCAGATGTTCATCAAGAAATACAACCCTAATATGACCCACTAAAGTTGAATATAATTAATAAAAGAAGATCAAGACCATACCATTGTCGAAGCACCTTTGCCTGTTTAATGTCCAGGTTTATTTTTATTGTTGTAACTGTAATGAATTGATTAGAAATTCACCTGGCAGATGAATATTAATGTTTTAGTTATATAAATCAGAAAATAATTTAAATAACATGAATGTATAGTATGTGATTTTCAACTCCATGAAAGAAGAAAATCTTAATTGAATTACCTTCAAATACTTTACCCTTGGCTCTTGATATTGCAATTATTGGTTTGCTTGCGATCAATTCCTCCAACTGTTTCCCTTCATTTTCGAACATGTCACCCCATAACGATACTCTAACGGAGTCCCAAAGTCATGATCACAACCTCATTCAACTCAGCACCTGGCAGGACCTGCATTCTGTTGTGTACTTTATTATTTGTGTAATAGAAGTACAACTGAAAGTAGGTCGGCGTGTCCTCTTTATGGATCAATGACGGTAAGTGATATATTTGGCCTTGCACATGGAAAGTGTAAACACCTTGTTTTGATGTTGCAAGCTCTTTGTCTAGATGTACTCCGAAAGATGTGAATGAGAAAACACTATTATAGGTTTGAATGTGTCATCTAAAGTGGATTGCTTCCGCTGAATTGGATGTGAATAACTCATGTAGATCTTGCGGAACATCCATTTTAGCTAGTTCTAATTTCACCATTGTAGCAATAGAAAGTTGGTGGTTCATATTGGAATTTTTTGGGGCCACAGTGGACGCAATGGATATAGCTCCCCAGTTGGTTCAAAGTTGAACATACTGGTTCATACACTTGCTGACCTAAAGAATGATTGTAGCGTTAGAAACTAAGATATTTATTTGCTTATATTGAGCTTGAAAGATGAACTGCCTATATGTTTTTATCTATGTTTGTATATAGAGATATAGATATTTCACTGACCTTCATATTCATATGAATTTAGTTGCGCACTACGTAGACAACTTGTTCTCTGTGCTCTAGTTGTATTATGACTCTTACTTTCTAATTGTTCTTCTGTGTTAGCATTGTTCATTGTCCTCCTCCTTTTTCATCGCTCTACTACTCTTTGAATATATAACAATCTTTCTTTATTACCCGATTCAGCGTATGTATTCATTTCTTCACGATTCTTATGTCTTGCAAATGTTTTTGAAGAACTAAATGTGATATCTCTGTCATGAGAAATTTAATTTAATTTTTTATTAATGTCCATTAAAATTTCCTAAACAATGTTTTGAAAATAACAATTTCTTTGATTGCAATGTAGACATTTTATGTTTATCATAATTAATCTAAATAACTATTGAGTTAAATAAATTCCATACAAAACTCCAACATACTGTCATGTGAAAAAGTAGCACTATGCATTACATTGATACATGGGAGAATAGGATAATTCTTAAAATAAAATACCTGAAAGTTGATCCTAACAAGTGTGTTCGGAAGTTGGAATCCTTTTACAATTACTTGACGATGCACGTCCAAAATCTTAGGAACCAGAAATTAATGTAAACAACACAAGAGTCAGTAGGTACTATCGATATCTATAATTGAAAAATATAAATGTGTTTATCAAAACAAGAAAGAATCTTCATAAAATCTCTAAAATTTAATATTAAGGAATGTGAAAGTTGAAATAGGCAATTTAAAACATTTTGTATAAACTTCATAGATATTTTCACCTCAAAATGCCCATTAATGGCATCTTGTTTATGCAGAGTATCTTGTGTTCTTTGAATGAGTATATCCAACACATAGTGAACAATAGGCACAACCATAATGTTATTAAAACGAATTATAAAAAATATGCATGATTTTTCTATAAAAATTCAATAAAGTGTGGTAGGATCATATATTGGTGACAAACAGTTTTCGCAAGCATTTCAATGCATCGAAGAATGAATGACCATGTTGTTGAAAAAGGCAATTTCAAACATGATATATAAATTTCAAAGATATTTTCATCTCAGAATGATTGTCAATGGAACCCTATTTATGCAAAATTATGATATTTTGTTGTATTTTTTGAATGAGCATAGCCAACACATAGTGAACAGTACACAACCATAATGTGATTTAAAATGATTAAAATTAATATGCATGATCATTGTAAAACAACAATCGACAAAGAGAGGTAGAATCATATACTGGTGACAATAAGTCCCCCACAAGCCTGTCAATGCATACAAAGAGTAAATGACCACGTTGTTATCAAATTGTTAGGACTATAAATAATTTAAACTCTATTATTAGTCTTTCGTAGTTGAGGAGTGTAGAATTTATAGCTTTGTAGATTTGACAACATATTAATAGATTAATTAAAAATAGAAATACATGATCTATTCAACAGATATTACAAAGGCCACATTAAACATACAAATATTTACCCCAATTTAAAAAATCATCCTTAGCAAAGAATAAATTTAAATATAGAGAGAGTGAGAATCGGTTAGGGAGTCTTCTTTGAAGCCGCACATTAGATTATAAATATTTTAATAGAGTAGTTCATGTGCAACGTGACTAATATTCATTCATTACATTTCAACAAAGTAGTTCATGTGCAACACACATGTGTATCAAGTAAATGTGCAATGTATATGTTTGTAGACCATCCTACATTTCCATAACAAATGTGCAAGACAAAATTCTGTTATGAAGATTGCTTCCGGGGTTAATTGGAAAGTCAATCCACAAAATGACATGCGATCACTTGAAAATATTCATCTAGTTAAAACAAAGAATACATATAATCATAATTGAAAGAATAATTTTATATCAATAATTTGGAACATAATTCATTGTCAAAATGAAATACTTTTTCTTCCACCAACTTGTTGACTATTGAGTGTGCAACTTCTGGGGACACAAAAGAACAACACTGTAAGTCTTAGAATTAGAGAAAAAAAATGCATGTTCTATTAAAAAATTAAAAGAGGCAGCATAAAAAATTATGTGAAAGAGCGTAAGAATGGGCGAGGCAGCGTTCTATTTGAGATGAAAATAATAGTAAATGGAGCATGAATCAAAGAAATTAAGAAAATCCATATGAGTAGGCTGAAAAAACCCAACCAAATAGCAAACACAACACACTTCAAAAAAATATAATAGAGAAAGGGAACTGTATAGTGTTTGATTTTGTTGGGGTGGACAAAAATAAGTCATAACATTTTAAAAATAATATGAACAAATCTAAAACTTTTTTTTTAAAATTGAACCCTATTGAATAACATGTTAATGTGCACCCCCAAAAAATTATATAAGAGAAAAAGGAAACTAAGAATGGATTGATTGGTTTGGGACATAATCCAAAATTACAGAAATTTATAGGACAAGGAACCAAATTCCACACATAAATCACATGAGAAAAGATTGATAAACTACCAACTTAAAAATTGAAGTGGCAACAATTGAAGCCAACAATTCAAATTTAAAAGAAAATAAATAAGAATCTATAACAAAAAACAGAAGCTAACACACCTTCAAAGATCTGAAAATCAAATGAAGAGGGACGAAAACAAACAAGTAAGACTGGTCGAAGCAAATGTTGTGCATTTTGGCGAAGACGAGGGAGTTGGTTCTGAAAGGTGGACGAAGGATCGCAGCGTTCCATTCAAGTTCTGTTTGGGATGAAAATACCCCAAATCAAATAAGTGGAGACAAGTCAATGGAGACAAGTCGAGGCAATATCATCATTTGGGTATCTAAAATAAACATCATTTGTCATGGATGGAAATTACAGATTTGATAAGGGTAGCATCATTTGGGGCAACTTTTGTCACGCCCCAGGGCGGCCGTCCCCGAGACATGGCAAATATATATATGATATCAGCAATCCATACACGAGATCAAATAAGGACTCCACAACATCAAAGGCAATAAGCAATAACCAAGTAACTGACATCAAATATATATACAAATAGCGGAAGCTCAAACGACTAGGTCTGTAATTCAAAGACATATTTACAGACTAGAGTACACAATCAACTGTCATGTGAGAGCCAATATACACAATAAAAGACATCAATAGTTCACATACCGTGCACAAGCACAAGTATAATACATACGAGGAAAAGGGAATGCTGATGGCCTCTCACTCGCAAGACATCCAACGCGAACGCGGGTCTCCTACCCGTACTGCGCCAAGGGAAGCTCTTCTCTGGGATCCAACTCAGCGTCAACTGGAGGAAAATATATGCGAGGGGTGAGCCACACACTCAGTGAATGGAACAATCCATGCAACACAACTCATATTAACCATTTCAAGTAATTTAGGTCCCAACAGATGGAATCAACTCCTTAAGCTGGTGGGTCGAGTATCAACCCAAGCCCACCATTCCCGCACCCTCACCCCCACAGGGTGACATAGGACTTTAGGGAGCAATACCCTCACCCTCACCCTCCTTAGGGATGACTTAGGCTTTGGGAAATTGCACAACTTGCAGGTCGAACCAACGCCGACCCACTACACCCTCACCCTCACCCCCACCCCCTCCTCGGGGTGACATAGGCTCTTGGGAGGAATTTAGATTGTTTCTACGCCCTTGGTCCACCGGTAGCCCTTATCCATGGAAGCCCACACCTGGTATACTCCCATGATCAGCACATCCTCACAAATCGGCAGCACCTACGGATGAGAGCCCTCTGTCAGGCCGACTGTCTCAACCAGGAAGTCCCTATGCGGATCCAACGAAGGAAAGAAACAAATCTACTCTCGCGAATATGATCCTCTTTGGATCCGTCGTCATTGGTACGGTAACGAATTCTCAAGAATTCTCTCCAGGGCGCATAACTCAGATGCGGAAAAATTCTATCATTCATAATGACTATGCCATGGTATGACCCCCTAATAGGTCATACACTTGTCCAAACTTATTTAGACAAGATTCATGGTTCATACAGGTATAAATAAATATACAACGTATAATTAAATGAATAATTATTCCAGATATTCTCTGCTTGGGGGAAAGAACCCCTTGGGAGGGCACCTTGAGGTCCCGATATAGGATACCCCGACAACCAAACAAGGAACACGAAACACCCTAGCTTGGGTCTCAAAGGTGACTTCCCAATGTCCCTTAATCCCGAGTAGGAAGATAGGAATTAAATATGCAATGAAGAATTAATGTAGGACTTAAACATGGTAGCATTTAATAACATAACAAAGTACATACTATCTAAGGCATGCTCGTACCTATATATTCTTATTTGTTTAATTAAATTAAACTAGGTGGGGACATAGATGGATCCGGGTATGCTAACATGGGACATGGTATCTAGGCATGTATGTGCTCCTATACATGATACATGGGTGTATAATCCTAGCATACAATGTCTAACAAGGTACAGGTGCATCATAGCAAAACATGCATCCACACATTCTTAATTAACAAGTTAATACGCAGTTATGATGCCCCAGGGGAGGGCAATGCACGTCAACGTGCATCGAACGCCTCCAAACTGGGTTGGATTGACCCACTCACCGCAACCCGAGTCGATGCGTGACCATTCGCCAATATCTGCACGGCAAGGGCATCAAATTGGTAGTATAACTACATAAAAACATTAAATTACCTAAAAATGCCAAAGGCTTAGATATGCGCGCATACGGGCTCGCACGCATGCGAGTACGCGTGTACGCACGCATATCCGAGCGCTCCGACACCTACTCGAGTCCCCCGGGCAGCCACACGCGTGGCCCCCGCACACACGCGCACGTGCACGCACGCGTGCACGTGCTCCCGTGCCTGGCCGCGCGCCCAGACGCGCTGCCGCACCTCCCCGCGCATGCGCGCACTGCGCGCCCGCCGCGACACGTGCGCACGCCTTGCTCGCTCCTACGCGCCCGCCTACGCTCGCGGACAGACCCGTGCGCGCGCCTCGATCGCTCCTGCGTGCCCGACTGCCCGCCTGCGCGCATACCTGCGCGCGCACGGTGCGCGGACAGGCCCGCGCGCGCGCCCAGACCCTTCTAACCCCTCCTCCACCCTTCACACTGACCCAAACACAAACCCCTGCATGCATAACCTTTCTAACACCCCCAAAACATGAAAAACAATGAAATGGGAGGAGAGAGCTTACCAAGTGAGGGGGGGGGGGAAAGAAAAGGGGAGGTTCGGGGCTTCTCGTGCACCACCGGCCAACCCAACCACCACCACCACCACCACAACCCCTCAAGCTCCTCCTCAGCCTCCTAAATGGCTGAAAAACAGGGGGGACATGAGAGAAGAGAATGAGAGAGAGAACAACCATAACCACAAACACCAACACCAATACACACCTTCTACAAGCTCCTCTTCTTTGTGCTTCTTCTTCTCCTTCCTTTGTTTTTTTTCACAACAAAACACACAAAAATCACACAAAGAGGGGCTGGAGAGGAGAGCCACGTTGAGGGAGGGAGAGAAGAGAAAATGAGAGTGAAAACTCACATTGGGGGGGGGGGGGGGTTATGGGAAGGAAAAGGTGGGGGGTGAACATAACCCTAAACTCACCCTCTAATCAACCAAATAACCAATGGTTTCTTAACCATTAAGCAAGAGGGGGGTGAGGTTACCTAGGGTCACCATATGCACATAAATATCCCAACACTATCCACTTATCGATTCAGTTTCGATGAAAACCCGGATACGATTCGGAACTGGATAATTTTCCAAACGTTACCGAATTCAATGAAATTTTTATGGGTAGTACAGAATATACCAGGACTCATAATATGCAGTCAGATTTTCAATAGGAGCACTCAAGCTCATGCAGTTGGCTAAAAGCCAAAATTTTAGCGGCTCCGATTGAAAAATGAAAAATTCAAAAATGGCCAGAAATGACCCAACGGTTACCCATAGGCTAAAAAGTGACACAAATATAACAACTCTGATCGGCTTCCATGGTTGTTTTATGGTGGATTCATCTTCAGATATAATGAGGAAGAAGGAAGTGAAATAATGTTATGATGGGGAGGAAATAATGAATTGTATATTATCTACATTTATAAAGACTACAAAATGATATCAATCGAAAGGCAACGGAACAACTTTTTCTGACTGAACCATAGAGCGCGGGAGCTTTGCGCGGGAGATTCTTCTTGCCCTGCTTGGGCGCCGGTGGTCGAGGCCGTCTCCGACAACGGCCTCGATAGTGGCTCGTTGCCGGACCCTCCTGTTGCTGCTGAAGCTGTTGAAAAAGTTGACGGAGACTTCAAATGAACACTTTGAGTTGCGTTACGATGTCGCTCTCCTTAAAACCGTATTTGCCCCTTATACAGTGTGCACAGGGTACTGCAAATCTGTTTGCAGGATAACTCAAAAAAGTGCCAAGTGCGCTAACAAAGCGCCACGTTGCGCCCATCGCACATGCGCACGCGTGCACGTGTGCGGACGGTGCTAAAAGACCGTGTGCATAGCACCTTACCATTCATAAAGTAAACATTACTTTACACACCACACTTCATATAGTGCCAAACATTTTTCTTTTTAACCGATGTGGGACTAAAAACCCAATATATAAAGTTACAAACAAAGACCCAAGTTACAAGTCACATGAAAATACATTTTAAAAAATACTAACAGAAGCCTCTCTCCCTCCTTCAGTCCCTTCTTCCTCTGCATCTATTCCACCCAAATCACCCCTCCCTCCTCTTGGAGGAACTCTGAAAAGTATCTTTAATGCATTCAAAATGAAAGCTAAGGCATCCTCCGCATCTGCCCCTCCCTCCACTATCTCCCCATCCTCCTCTCTTGAGCCTTCTCAACCCCTCCCCACTCATCCCTCCACCAAACCCCCCCCCCCCTCTGCTCATACCTTTTCATCTCCTCTCCCTCCCATCCTGCCTTCGCCTACTTTGGATGCTCCTGATTCTTTCCCTGCACTTCCCACTAAGGGGGCCCTGGGTAATGGTGGTTCTCAACACCGTAAACAGAGGAAGGTGGTCTCTGTTCCACCACCCTCTTCATCTCAACACATTAAAAGCTGGGGTTCCCTTTTCCACAATGAGACCACCCAATCGAAGTTTGGTTCTCTGTGATATATTGAGCCAACAGTCGATGGTCCAGCGGTTGTAGCGTCTCTCCTGCCGGAGTCCTACGCTCGTAACATCAGTCAATGGGATTGTGCTATTGGGCTACATTATAGGTAAATTGCCTGTCTATATTCCTTTTCTTCAATTCCTGAAAAAGCTGCGGAATCCAAAGGAGAAATGAAACTACTCCTTCATGGAAATGTTTCTTCACAGTAAAGTTTGACTTAGAAGAAGATGTTAGCATTGTTCTAAAGGGTGATCCCTAGACAATGGTTCACCGACCATTTATCCTCCGGAAATGGTATCCAGGGGTGTGTATGGAACAAGAGAGGCTGAGTAGTATCCCTGTTTGGATACGACTCCCTAATCTTCCCTCCACCTATGGGAAGAGGATTTCCTCAGCCATATAGGCAACATTTTGGCACACCCCTTTATGCAAACTTACCCACAATAAGATGTAGCTGAGCCTCGTATGCCCGTATATGTGTGGAAGTGCAGGCAGCAAAGATCCTTCCAGACTCTATCCTAGTTGATGTCTCTCCTGGAGTGTGTGAATCATTTAAGGTGGATTATGATTGGAATCCTTCGGCCTACAAATTCTGCCAGACTTTTGGTCATGACGTAGCTTGTTGTTTCATGAAACCTCTCAAGACTAACACAATGAAACCAAACATAGTGAAACCTACAGGCGGAAAGGGAGATAAAACTGTTAGTAAGGCAGATCAGGTAAAAGACAAAGAAAAGGTAACTCAATGGCATGAGGTTCACAAAATCTCTCAACCAAACAAGGGAAAGTTGCTATCAGATGCAATGAAAGCCTTGCCTTCCTCCTCAAATATTGGAAGCAAGTAAGTAATACTACCACTAATCAATTTCAAGCTCTACATGATCGCTCTCTAGATGACCAGGCACCCCAGGATGCTACCATTGGTGGTTGCATTGCAGAGACTCCTCCCACCACAAGTACCCAAGGAGAGAAAGTGATGGGACCTACTACCAAAGGATTGGATAAAAGAAATTGCACAGGCATGGAGATTGGTCAAGTTACAAAGAAAGAGCTCAGTAGGATAGCAAATGTTACTCTTGATAATGCAGAAAAAGGGGTTGGTCCTCCACAGGCCATGAAGGATCATTCAAAAGTAGAAGCAGTTACAAGGGTCCAACAGAGCCAGTCTGAGAGTGAAAATGGTGTGCCAACCGAAGGAAATCTTGCAGTTGATCTAACCCCTTCCCACAAGGTTGCATGTAAAAACAATTCTACCCCTATCTTGCTCTCTGTTACATTAGCCCCAACAGTTAGACATGACTCTCAAGTTGGTCGAAAGTCAGATTCAAGGAAACAAGGAGGCCAGAAGAAGAACAAACAACCTAAAAATCTCAAAAACACTAGAGTTAATTCAAGGAAAGAAAAATCCCAGGGGTCTGACCTCATTAAGGATTTCTTTCTGGAGATCAGCACACCCAGTTCCCCCTCGTTGGGGGCTGGGAGATCAGCAATCTAATGTTATTTTTCCCCTATCCCTCACGGTTTTTATGGAGAGTATCTTCTAGAATGTTCGGGGTGCAAAGGAAGCTGAGAAGCAATTGGAATTAAGCAGATTTTTGAGGCAGCATAAACCTTCTTTTGTGTGCTTCTTGGAAACAAAGCTTGATCGAAGTGGACTCCAGTCCCTCGAAAGAAAGCTTGACTACCATGGTTCGTCTTTTCTTTATGTTCATGGTCGAATTTGTATATTTTGGAATAGTGAATTAGTGGGCGTCACCGTTCGGGATCATTCTGCTCAACATGTCCAAACATCTATCCTATGTTAAAAAACATGTCAAGTCTTCTATTGCACTTTAGTCTATGCCTCAAATCTATACTCTGAACGGCTGGAGTTGTGGAACATCATCATCAGATTATCCTCTGGTCTTACTAGGGGATTTCAATGAGGTCCGATACAGTAGTCAGAAGTCGGGAGGTAGACCTGCTCATGCGTGAAGGCTTCGAAAATTCAATTCTTGTATTGAGAAATCCAGTTTGCCCGATCTCAAGGCAATTGGGCACACTCTTTCTTGGAATAATAGGCAGGATTCGAGGATCATGTGCCGGCTAGATAGGGTGCTTATCAATACTCAATTCCAAAATTACTTTCCCCACTTTTTGGTGAACTACTTAGCCCCTGGCATCTCTGATCATTCTCCTCTGTTGGTTACCTATGATCGTCTTGTGCCATCGGGTCGAAAGCCTTTCAAATACTTTGAAATGTGGGAGAGTCACCCCACTTTTAAGGAGACTGTTGAAGCAGCATGGGAAACCCAAGTGTGGGGCACTCCTATGTTCCGATTAGTTAAAAAACTGTCTATCACAAAGCTTGCTCTTAAACAGTGGAACAAGAATTCCTTTGGTCCCCTGCACCAAGATTTGCATCGAAGTAGAGAAGAATTGACTGATATTCAAGCTCTTCAGCAGCAGCACCCTCAGGATGGCATACTCATCTCACTAGAACAGTTAGCCTGTCATGCATATCAAAGTAAATTATCACAAGAGGAGGTTTTCTTGAGACAAAAATCCCGTCAGTTGTGACTCTCCTCAGGCGACTCGAACTCTAAATTCTTTTATGATTCATTGAAGAGTCGTTCGGTGATCAACTCCATATCAAGGATTCGAACACTAGATGGTTCCGACTGTGCTTTCCTCTCTTGGATAAGATCAGAATGAAGCTATCCTCTTGGACTTCATTCTCTCTTTCTAAGGCTGGACGGACAGAACTTATTCGATCAGTCTTATCCTCCTTCCACATCTTCTGGTCCTCAGCCTTCCGTCTTCCCCGGCGGACTCAAAAGGATGTGGAAAAAATGATGCGAGACTTTCTATGGCAGGGAAACTCGCATGATCTAAATTCCCACCAAGTGAGTTGGGAAACCATATGCAAGCCTCTTGAAGAATGGGACCTTGGAATTAAATCCATTCTTGCTTGGTCCACAGGAGCTGTGGGTGTTTGATTATGGGATATAGCAAAGAATCATCAATCCTTGTGGGTACAATGGATGGGAAAAAGATCTCTGAGGAACAAAAACTTGTGGAATGCAAAGATTCATAGGGGTTGCTCATCTTCTTAGTTAGCTATTCTTAATGCTAGGGAGTGGGTTGCCTTGAAAACTAGATTTGTAATTTTTGAAGGAAAAAATATTAATCTTTGGTATGACCCGTGGATCAATGGCAGAGGGCTGAAGACGCTGGTGGGGTGTGTCTCTTATGACTGGGGCCCACCTCTCAGTGCCACTGTGGACACTTTCATTAAAAATGGTAACTGACAAAAACCAATGAGAGCTTTGATGGACATTGATATAATTTGGGATGAAATCTTACAATTGGAAGTTGGTGGCATGGGGGAGAATATTATGATATGGCACCCAAGCAAGACAAGCAACCTAGGCCTCACTAAAGCATGGAAGGAATTTTGAATAAGAGTGCCTGAACTCCATTGGGCCAATTAGCTTTGGCACCCCATTCAAACCTCGAAGCACTGTCTATGTGCTTGGTAGGCTTTCCACAACAAGATTCCTACCCTATCCAGACTTCAAAAGAGATGACTTGTTTAGCATACCGTCTGTCCTCTATGTTCATCAGTCTGTGAGGATGCCGATCTCCTCTTTTTGGGGTGTTCGTACTCTCGTTATGTATGGACTATCCTGTTTCGGGGTCTTCTCATAAGGTCTTCTTTGCATCATAGGCTGGAGGCTCTCTCTCCTTGGCTGACTTCCCAGCTTACGGATCCTTTCAGGAAGGAAATTGCCTGCATTGTCCTTTCAACCACCTTCTGGTACATATGGATAGAGCGCAATAGCAGAATATTTAGAGCCAAACATCAACATAAATCTGATTTGTTGCAGAAAATAAGAGTTAGCATTAAAGAGAGGATATTGTTTAAACTTTTCCAGACTCCCCAATCGCCTGATGTTCACCAGATTGCAATTTTTTTTGTTTGCAGATACAAGAAAAGGAATCACACGCAACTACTGTGGTGTGACTAACTCCTCAATCTGGATGGCTAAAGTTGAACACCGACGGATCATATGTTGATGATCGTGGTGGGTATGGTGCACTTATTCACAATGGCAAAGGTGTAACAACTGTGACTTTTAGGACGCAATTAAACCGCTTCTGTGGTGTGTTTAGTATTCCAAATTTTTAATAATTTGGAATGGTTAGATTACTCGTTTCGTTGGTTTTCCAACACTTCTTACGAATCATAAATCGGATGCGTATAGGTCGAGTTATGGTCTAAACCATGGATCCTATAGGTGCCGTCGAGCACCTGGGCGACAGCTATAGGAGGAGCCGTCGAGAGAATAGGCAACAGATCCTACAGGAGCCGTCGGGTATGCGAGTGACGGGGAAAATTTTTGAATCCAAATTTGGTCCGTTTTTTGGAAAGGAACAAGTGCATTAATTGGGATTAATGCAAATCTTGGTGTCATAATTGTGTCCCCACGTGTATGAGAGGCTTATAAACCTCTTTCTCTCTCTTGTCTTGAAACCCTAGAATTTTCAAACCCTAAAAGGACTTCTTCTTCTTGATTTCGGCTACATCGTTGAGGGACTCGGGAAGGGAACTCGAGCAAGGGTTTATGTGAGTTTTCTAAAGAGTTTTGAAGAGCTTTTGGTTTATAATGATTCTCTTTAGATGTTCTTTTAATATGATCTCGTTTTCAAGGTTTTCCAAATAAGAAAATATAGTTTTTTTTTGTTTCTTAAGTATTTTCGCATGGTTTCAGATTGATATTTTAACCATGATATAATGATGATTTTATGATGTTTTGTAAGTCTTTCATGTAAAAATAATATATGCTTATATATATATCATGTTTAGGTCTAACTATTTTAAGAAAATCACGTTCTTGAGCCTTCAAGCCATGTTTAAACTTTATACGCTTAGATCCAATCAATGATGTGTTTTCTTGATTTTTAAGGATTTAAACGACGATCCATATTTATATTTGTACCTATGATAGATCTAGTGTTTCCGAAGAAATTTCAATAAATTTTGATTTGGTTTTAATCAGATTTTTGTATGTACGATTTGATTTCGATATCGATTCTTTCTGTTTAACAAACATTTTAAAATGACTCAAGTTTTATTTTCGATGATAGAAGATTTAAAGATTTTTAAAAAAATAAAAATGAGGGTTTTGTGTTCTGCCTCGGGATGGCCCCTGTAGGAGCCATCAGGCTTGTTCGGGACAGCTCCCAGAGGAGCCATCGGTTTATAACGAGACGGCCCCAGTAGGAGCCGTCGGGTTCGTTTCAGACGGTCCCTATAGGATCCGTCGGGTTGGTCAGTGACGGCCCCTGTGGGAGCCGTCGGGTTCTGTGGGTACGGGTACGTCGAGTTCCGTATGGCTTACGCATGTTGTATCGCTTTCTTGTCATATTAGTTTGCCATAGACCTTCTGGAGTGGTCCGGATTTGTTGGACCGAAGGTGAGTGGGTCTAGTCTCTATGTAGACTTCAAAAACTACTTATATTATATCATATTCGCATCATGCCTATATTTTGAATAAAATTGCTATTTTGAGTATGGAATAAATGAGCATGACATCACATTTTGAGACATTATTTTATGTAAGAAATATATGTTGGATAATATGTTATTCTTGCATGCAAATGATCAATTGTGGAAATAAATCTTGCATGCATATCATCCGTCTGCGTGACGACTGGTCTGCGTGACCCAGTGCAGTGGGACCTTGTCTGCGTGACCACGCTCTAGATGGAGCATCTTTCTGTTGCGTGCCATACGGGCATGCGTGTCCGTTGCATCATTCCTCTAATGAGATGCATTATGTTTTATCATTATACTTGTGAAAATTATATGTATATGTTATATTCCGCTATATCAGATTTTCTTTGAATTTTTATAATATTTTATTGTTATTATTATTATTATTATTATTGGGACGCCATAGATTCATTCACTGAGCATGTGGTAGCTCACCCCTCTTTTCCCCAACCTTTCAAGGTAGCCGTTGGTGATCGTCGCTCGTGGTGAGGCGTTGAAGATTTAGTTCGCGTTTTACTTTCGTTGCATTGTAGGTGTTGAATAAGCCTTCTTCTTGTGATGTAATGGAAGTCCTTAGCTTTATTAGCAAAATCAGAGGAGTTATTAGTATTTAAATAAATAACTCAAGTGTATTCATTTAAACTTATGAATGAATTATTGAGATCATGTGGTTTGTTTATGTTTTAAATAGTTGAGAGTTTAGGAGTTATTTCATTACTCGTTGTCTCGTGGATTTGGTTTGACCTGACGCACCGTATTGCATGCTTTAATAAAGGATAATGGGTATGGGGGCGTTACAAAAGGTGAATTTATCATTGGGCTCGCGGGGTGGCTCGATCTTCAATTCATTAATCTTCTTGAGCTCAAGGCCATTGAGAAGGGGATAGGATTGGGTCTCTCAGTTGCGGCCATGAACCTTTGGATTGAATCGGACCCTACAACGGCAATAGCTTGGGTGCATGGTAAGGGCAGTATTCCATGGAGTGTCTTTCGATCCCTTCGTAGCCTTGACCATCTCGAATGTTGGAAGACTACTCATATCCATAGGGAGGGAAATTCCCCTGCAGATTTGCTATCATCCTACTAGTCTTCACAGGGTGAAACCACTTTTTTCCCAAGCCAGATCTGGAGCGAGCTTCGTTCAGCCATGAAGCAGGATAGTTCTATGAAGGGGTATCTACGCAACAGCTAATGACTTATGCACTAGTTAGATGCATCAAAGCAGAAGCAAATTATGGGTTTTTTTTTTTAAAGTTCATGCAAAGATTCCAATTCGTATCCAGCCAAGACATTAGAATGGAGGCTCCGTCCAAGGGAGCACACCTTCTTTTTGCTGTCTTGCCCATGGGATTCTCTCAAATTCTACCCAGCTTTAGGCATTATAATGGTTGAAGGAGCTAAACAGGGGTGTCATGCTTCTTTTTGCTGCCCTTCAACATTTAATCCTTCTTTTTGATTGCTAATTTTCAATTTCTTGTAATGAGATGTGAATTTGTAAATTTTCAAAAGAAATAGCAATACAAAATATTAATTACCAATCAAAATTTTTTTTTATCTAAATAAGAATGACATAATATAGGGTAATTAGTGAATTTCACTCTAAAAACAAATTGTTTCCTCTTTTTTTTTCTCCAAGTATTATTTACTAAACTACCCCGTAGTTTTGTAAATAATGATACAGGGTAAAACATGATCATCTGATTAATCCAATTGCAAAATAAACACGAAAAATAAAAACAAAGCATACAATTATATAAAATTTTTCCTTGCTTTGATTTATTTGAATCTTCTATTTTAATTTTTGTACGTACTTTGTTATCTTTTTTTGTTTCATTTTCTATTTTTTCTAAATTTTCTTTTGAATAGTTTTTTATTTTGTGCTTTTCTAATTAATTTAATATTTGGTTTCTAGATAGTGAAATATGAATTGTTTTAGGTATTTATGCATACTACATTAGTTACGTGACAACTACATGTAACAATGCCTGGGTCATGCAATGATTGGGGTTGGGAATAAAGTCCCGCCCATTGTCATCCATGTAGCAAGAGTCTAATCAACAATTAACTGGTCCCCAGTTATTGTAATGACTTTCCAACCGGACATAAGTGCAGTTAATCATCCTGTCCCGCGTAATAACCATACCCCATCCCAATTTTGCTTATAAAATCCCTCTCTTGCAAGCTTTGTCTTTCAACATTTCTGTTGGAGACCAAGGTACATGCAAAAGCTGCCGTTGCTTCTTCTTGATCATCTTCTTCTTCTTCTTGGTTTCTTGACCATCATCTGTTGCCGTTGTTGTATTGCAGAGAGAAATTAAAGGAGCATCAGCAGCTTGTCATCCATCCAATTGTTTTGGGACACTATACCACAAGATGAGAGCAGACATAGAGTGGTGGCGGAGGCTGATGGTGTCGCTCGGCATGGCTTTCGGGTTGCTGTTTGTTGAACTCTACCTTAGAGACGATAGCACACCCGTCTCGGCTGCTTTCGGGTGGATGCTTCGTGTGTTCGTGTTTGTCAATATTGCAAGATTCTGCCTCTATTGCTTTCTTCGCTAAGCGCTCACGACACCACCATGAGAGATAGAGAGAGAGAGATAGAGAGAGAGAGATGTAGAGATGTATAGTGATGTGGGTTTGGGTTTCTTGTTTTGGATGGTTGTATTTCTTGATGAATATCTGATCAGATTTGGTGGTCAATGAAACATGTTGCTTCGTGAATATATTTTGGACATCTGATCAGATTTAGTGAATGAAAAAAAGAGAACAAGAAACTCCTCAACACTGTTCAAATTCTCACCTCATACCATTTACATAGTACAGAGATTCAAGGAGATGCATTATCAGAACTTTCAAACGAACACCTGAAACCCAAAACCCACACACAGATTCTGCCTTCTTGACATAAACCATACAAGAATACAAGAATGTTGACCCAAAACTTTCTCTCGGTCAGACATCGTTGTGTTGGTTATTGTTGAGGCAGTCGGGGTAGAAGCATTCAAATGCAATGAGGATTGTAAAATGGCTGCCACTAAAACGATGGAGGTCAATACCAATCCAGACAAAAGAGGCTCAATTGACCCGAACCCCATCACAATCAGGCAGAATGTGCATATGCCATCGAATAAGCAGGGCCTTCTCCTCCTCTCTTTTAGGCTTCCATGGTTGTTTAATTTCTTGGTGGATCCATCTTGGGATACCACGAGGAAGGAATAAACAGGGACTTCTCTCTATTTTAGATGTTACTGAGCTTG
Source organism: Acorus calamus (assembly GCA_030737845.1). Lineage (NCBI taxonomy): Eukaryota > Viridiplantae > Streptophyta > Magnoliopsida > Acorales > Acoraceae > Acorus > Acorus calamus. Next base: position 23,481,724 of record CM060860.1, read on the forward strand.
TAGTATGGTTTATCAGGTCTAGTTCAATCCAATTCCAGGCACATTGTCATCCAGATCGAAAAATTACAAATAGAATCAATTAATTTTAAACAAAGTTATACTCAATTTCTTTTACAATTTAAAATGCACACTACACATGTTTATATTTTTTTTAAAAATAAATTATATTTAGATGAGGTATATATTTTTTTCAAAAAATGAAATATATATACTTCACCGACTTTAATGGTATCATTTATAGAAAATGTAATTTTTTTTGATAAGGTATATACCTTGATACTGTGAGTGTAAGGGGATTACGAAACATATGAGACTGCATCTTAAATAATAAAAAAAAATGGTTTTTTTGCATATATATGAGACTGCATCTTAAATAATAAAAAAAATGTAAAAAAATGGTTTTTTTGCATGTAAATGTCAATTTTGTCAAAATAATATGCTTAAAATGAACATTTCAAAAATACCCCTGAAAATCTCATAACCCATGCATTGGTGCCCCTGCAGTAAACTTATGAGAGATGGGGTCAAATGTTATCGTTAAAAAATCATTCTACAGTTAAAAGGAAATCATTCTACAATTAAAGGCCTAAAAGACCAAAATATCCCTAGTTCATCTTGTTCTTCAATGATTGCACCTAAAAGAAAACTCAACATTGCTTGCCCGAATATTTGTTTGCTCCAGGATATGAGTTCTTCATTCCAAGCATCTTCTCTCCTACACTACCAACCTAACCTACCTTGTTTCTGTGGATTTCTACTAGAAGTGGACATCAACAAAAAGAGGCTACCAAAGGGAAAAAGTTCTACAAGTGTGTCTGTTGGGATGAAAGGGTATTTTAGATATTGATTTAGGTTTCTTAGATTTCATAGATTGAAATAGGAAATGAAAAAGGGAATGAAATGCTAGGGTTAGGGTTTTGGTCAAAGAGAGTAATTTAGTAATTGCACACTCCATGATAAATCAATTAACCATGGTTGGATATTGGACATTGATAATGTGTGTTAGAGGGGCACCAATGTACGGGTAATGAAATTTTCAAGGGTATTTTTGGACTGATCAGTGTTGATGCAAAACGGGTGGCCAACGTGTTCGTGGAGTGATGTACCTGAAAGGGTCCACTTTTGAGATTTTCAAATAATTACAGAAATTAAAAATTGGTCGGTAAAAATCAAGTGCACTGAACTTGGAATCGTCTAAATTTTTTACTGGAGTTAAATATCGAGGAGATCTTCAAAAATGATGTTTTTGCTATTTTTAGTAACATTTTAGATTTTGAACATTTTTATCATAACAAACTTTCATTTTTTTTTATTTTTATTCATTTTTAATTAGTATAAAGGGATGTTTGTAATTTAGGGTTTTCAACTTTTGATTAATATATTTTCAAGTTTTATTTTTTTTTTGAGAATTGTGGTTTGTTGAACGATCTCAATGCTTATTGGACCTTTGTTTAGTTTTTCGTTGCGTTAAATTTAAGCTGGGTATTTTGACAAAATCAAAATTTACAATTATAATGAAAAAAACCAACGAAGATTGAGCGTAATAAATTATCTTTGTAATAGCCCGAACCCGCTTTTGCTGGTTTATGCTATTATTTACATGTTTGGATTGCAGGATAGAAGAATTTTATGCTATTGGACTTCTAGTCTTTATTATTCCTGAAGTCTTGCATTTGGTTTAATTTTTAGAAAGAACTTTGAGGCATATTTGGGATTTGATATAAATATATGAAGTCTTCGTTTTTTTATTACCTTTCATATAAAATTAGTTTGGCACCATTTGGAGCTGTATTATAAAAGTTATGGCTGTTTTACCATTTCTGCCCTTAGAAGAAGAAATCGCGAGGTCTTTTGTTCGTCATTATTTTTAATATAGTTGGGGGCTTCTTCTGATCTTGGCCAAAACACAGAAACCGTATTTTTGTTATCTTTCCAATAGAAGTTGTATCATTTGAAGTGGACTCTCCTACAACAAGATATAGCAGTTAGAGTCGAGGCTGCGCAGAATTTTAAAGGAGGGCACTTTTATCATTTGGCGGAATCCAAAGTTTTAAATAATGGATAGTCGGTGGAGGGTGGTGTTGGTGACATATTGTGAGAGAGAGAGAGAGTCGCCCGAGACTCTATTTAAAGGGGAATCAAGGAAAATTAGGGAAAAGCTTCGTGGAGTATTTTTGTGATACACTGGATAAAGATTCTTGTTCTTTTCATTGTTATTCTTCGTCTAGGGTTGTTCTATTTCTATTTTGAATCAAAATTGTGATTTGGGGCTGACATATGAATATGTTTTTGGGACTGGATAAATAGTATTTGAGGGTTGATTTTACTATATCAATTTGGGGTTTGTAGTGGGATGTCATGGTTGTCTTGGTGGATTTGGGAATTGCTTGATTAATAGGGTTATATTTTAGTATCTGATTGAGATTATATTTTGATAAGTGGGTTCCTCTCTGCGTGGATTAGGGGCTGGAATAGGGTGAGTCCAGCTTAGGGTTGTGAATTGTGAGGTAAGTAGCCTAATTGACATTGTTGGTTTCATTTTATTCCACGTTGTATTATTGTAAGTAACCTGATCGATATTTGTTTGTTCGTTCCATTCCACGTTGTATTGTTCCAAGTGCCCGATTGAGATTTGTTTGTTCCATTCCATTCCACATTGTATTAATTATTGTAAGTAACCTGATCGACATTATTTGTTCCATTCTATTCCACATGGTATTGTGATTCGACATTTACTCATTCTATTCCATTCCACTCTTTATTGGTGTTGAGGCTATTCAATTGTATTTGATAATCCAGATGATTTCGATTGTGAGTACTGCATTTAAATGGCCATTTATTGGACATATTCCTTCATTGTTCTTAGACTATGGTTGTTAGAGATTTTAAAATATTCTTATAATTGGTCTATTTGTATCTTGGAGTTGTTCTTTATTGGATTCTAACTTACTTTCCTTATTTATATCTTGTGAACTTATAATTGACTTGTTAGTATCGTGAGTCTTCCTTTGATCATGATATGTATCCATCTTAGTGTCTTGCCATAAACCTATGATCTGTATGCTCGTGTTCTTTGACCGTGAAGCCTTGTAATGTTATTGGCATCGTTGCTTCTATATTACCTCTTGTGTACTTGGAGTTGGATGACCATAGACCTTACAGTGAGGGTTGAGAATTGCCTCCCTAACGCACATAAGTACGTACGGTCCAGCGAGGGGGACTTGAGAATACCCTGCCGTGCTTGGGCGTTCTGAGGGCCAGGGCCACACGCGAGGTATTGTAGACATCTTGGACATAGGGCCGAGATGGGGTCATGTAGATGGTCAGTCCTACGCTTTGGACATTTAGGGGCCAGAATTATGATTCCCTTATCATTCTTGCTTGTAGCACTATGACATTTCTAGGGCCATCAACGATTTAATTGACATCTTTTCGATTGATGGGTAATTCCAGAGTATGTGCTTTCAGTCCAATTGTGTTGCATCTTGATTATATTTATTGCTTTTATTAGTTGTGAGGTGTTAGTTTGAGCTATTCATTCCTATTTTTATATATCAGCGATGTTATTATTCTCTGCTTATGATCATTCACTGGTTCCATTTGTCATTATACTTTGACATGGTGTGATCATTCACTGGTTCCATTTGTCATTATACTTTGACATGGTGTTTATTGAGATTATTGAGCTTGACTTTGGATGTCATTCCTGTTTTTCTTATGCGTGGAATGGCTGGGTTACTTACTGAGCATCTTTCGGTCATTCTGTTATATTTCTCTTATTTTTGCAGAGTAGAAGCAAGTTTTTGGACGTTGACTTTGTCTCCTTTTGGTGTCACGTCCAGTTGGTGATAGGTATATACATATATATGTGTATATTGTTGATGTTTTGGATCTGTATATAGTTATTTTGGTAGAGGCTGGTATGGCGAACCAGACCTATGTGAAATTGCTCTATATATATGGATGACTGTATATGAGGTGTGTTAGATGCTCTGTTGACTGCTTAAACTTTCCTAGGTGAGTTATATAGGGGATTATATATATCTTGTTGATTATCTGTTATCCCAGGATTGTTATCATACGTGATTATATAGGGTGGATATTTCGAATTTGAAAACAAAAATGGGAAATTGTGAGTTCTCGTGCGGGTGACGCGCTTGTGTCTGTTTTTTTTGGACCCGGCCACCACAGTTGGTATCGAGGTTAGGTGGCGTGCACGTGACCACTCGTGTCGGTGTTTTGGGACACGGGCCATCACAATCTTAATTTAAGAAAAGTGTTACATCCAGTCCTTTTCACAGTCATTAACATAATCTATCCATATTTTCATTTTTTAAATCATTTACCTCATCTAAAATCATATAAACAATGAAGTATATGATCCAATTAAATAAATAATTTCATTCATAGAAAATGTAAAAAATTCAAATACATATATATATACCTCGTTATAGTATAGGGGGCTAATGAGGTATTATGATGTAGCGATAATGGACAATTTTAATAATTTTTTAGTTTGTTAGTATTTATTTTCTATTTTTAGAATCTGAATTTGTTTTTAAATTTGAATTTTTTAATTTGATTTCGAATTTGGATTTAGTTAGGATATAGTTAAATTTACTTGTGCTTTGAAAGATTTAGAGATTTGTTGAGATCCTAGTTTGTTAGGACTCTCTATTCTATAAATCGCTTTGTAATCATAAAATTAAGAAGATTTTGATGACTATAATTTTATTTTCTATATTGTATTTTATTATCCAAGGAGGATTAACAACTACATAGATTTTCATCGATTCAGGTATTCTTAGGAATCAACAGACTCGTTGAAGCCCATCGTCCTGGTAAATAACAACATCGTTGGAACCTGCAGATCTTACATTCTTGTTCGGATCCGCAGAAGAGTGTAGTCCTACGCTGCATCAAATTCAAATAGCGATTGCAAAATGGGATGTGCTTATAGATTTGAGAGGTCCAAAAGAACACACAAGATTTACATGGAAAATCCTTTCAAGATGAAAGGGAAAAAAACCACGGGCTGAACTCCGAAAACTTCCACTATAGAAAAATGGGATTACAATATCTCTCTAGAACTCACTAGAGGAAACACTCTCAAGAGAACACCTCACTCACAACAAGTTTGTGTAGTGGATTTACAAGTAGGAACTCTCTCTCTCTACTTTCTTCTTCTCTTGGATTGGATTGGCTTGAATTAGATTCTTATGTCACTCCCATCTCCCTCCTTTATATAAAGAGGATATGCCTCTTAGTGTTCCACCAACAACTTAATGAACACTTCTTCCTAGGCATTGAGAAGGAGCAACCTTCAACTACCAAGACATAGGAGACCACACCAATAAGTTCATACATGGCTCAAAGAGTCAACCATGTGTTCCCAAGATAATGCACCAAGAATTAAGTGCAAGCACCAAGTACATGGGATGGACTACCATTCCCAACAATCTCCCCCTCCATCCAGATGAGTGTCGATGTGGATTTTTGACGATCTAAAAAAATAAGGTCGTCGTTAATCCAGGTTCTTTCGATCTTGGATCCGGTCCGCACGCGACGTACCGAATCGCTGTTCGAAAGATCGTCCAAGTTCGCTTGACCGCTCCCAAGGACGCTGTTGTGATCGCCACTTGCTTTTCCTTAAAAGCAAGAAAAGAGAATTTCTTCTGTTACTCGCCTTTGCCGGGAAATAGTGGATTCTCTTCACGTTGACGCAGCCGGTCACGCAACACGGTGAAACTCAGGCACCTCGCACAAAATGATCAAGATCCAGTCAGAAAAGAGTGTAGTAAATTATTCTAAAATAAAATTAAAAAAAACAAAAAAACAGAAGTTAGACAAGTGGGGGTGGATTGTCGAGTTTGACAAGTGGGGGTGGATTGTCGAGTTTGACGAGTGGGGGTGGATTGCCGAGTTAGACGAGTGGGGGTGGATTGTCGAGTTTGACGAGTGGGGGTGGATTGTCGAGTTAGACGAGTGGGGGTGGATTGTCAAGTTAGACAAGTGAGGGACGGATTGTCGGGATCGACGAACCAGGGTTGGATTGTCGAACACGATGAACCAGGGATGGATTGTCGGACTCGACGAACCAGGGTGGATTGTCAAGTTAGACAAACCAGGGACGGATTGTAGGAATCGATGAACCAAATATGGATTGTCGAGCTCGACGAACCGAGGGGGATTGTCGAGTTAGACGAGTGGGGGTGGATTGTCAAGTTAGACAAGTGAGGGACGGATTGTCGGGATCGACGAACCAGGGTTGGATTGTCGAACACGACGAACCAGAGATGGATTGTTGGACTCGACGAACCGGGGTGGATTGTCAAGTTAGACAAACCAGGGACGGATTGTCGGAATCGACGAACCAAATATGGATTGTCGAGCTCGACGAACCGAGGGGGATTGTCGAGGGTTAACTCCAAGAAAATTTAACAAAATTAGTGGAAGATTTTAACAAGAAACTAAGACAGAAAACAACATAAAATAATAAAAAGATAAAGAAAAAGAAAAAAACTATATACAGAAACAAAATAATAATAATGGTAATAATAATAATAATAATAATAATAATAATAATAATAATAATAATAATAATAATAATAATAATAATAATAATAATAATGACAAGAATATAAAGCAATAAACAATAAATGAAGTAGACAAAAGCAGAACAAAAGGGGTTAGTAATCCTTGGGTAAGCACCCAAACTTGCAAAGGGGAGTGTTCAAATGGTCCCTAGACCAACCGACCGACGATCCAAGTTAGGGTCGTCCGTCAGCTGCGTATAGTTTCCAAAAGAACTGATAATAGTCCAAGATATACTCCAACACTCTCAGCCTTGATTAAACTTATATTTATTTAGTAAATAAGATTATTACAACTTGTTTACAAGGTTGAAAAAGGTGAGATATGAACAAACTCAAGAAAAATAAAAAAAAAAGAAATGGAAGATGGAGGTGGGTTGGGGTGGAAATGGGAAAGGAAAGGAAATGATTCAGCTTTTCTATCTTCTCTTCCTCTCCTTTGGCTGCTGTGGTGGTGGTTGGGTGGCTGAACTCGGATGGGGGGTTTGGGGGGTTGTTCTGGATGCTTCTCTCTCTTTTTCCTTCCCTTTCTCTTCACATTCACCCTTCCTTTTATAGTCAAACCCATCCAATGGGGTGTTGACACCTCAATGGGAGGTATTGAGTGCCCCCACGTCGCTCCCACGTTGCTCGGAGTGGCTGACATCGGCGGAGAGGTCGTAAAATGCAGCCCATGCCGTCCTTTTTAGAGCTTATCTGCTCCAGGTTTTTCGACGATCCATCATCCCTTTGTCGAGGTCGACGATCCTAGTAAGGATTGTCTCAGTCGACGATCCTTTTATGGATTGTCCAAGTCAACAATCCAAGAAGGGTTTGTCAAAGTCGACGATCCAAGAAGGGCTTGTCGCGGTCGACGATCTGAGTAGGGATTGTCTCGGTTGACAATCCGAGTAGGGGTTGTCTCGGTCGACAATCTGAGTAGGGTTGTCCAAGTCGACGATCCAAGAAGGGCTTGTCGCGGTCGATGATTTGAGTAGGGATTGTCTCAGTTGACAATCCGAGTAGGGGTTGTCTCGGTCGACAATCTGAGTAGGGTTGTCCAAGTCGACGATCCAAGAAGGGCTTGTCGCGGTCGACGATCTGAGTAGGGATTGTCGCGGTCGACAATCCGAGTAGGGGTTGTCCAAGTCGACGATCCTAGTATGGCTTGCGAAAAAGATTTTCTCAATCGATGTCAACTCGCCAGGTCGTTTTGATCATCGGTCCATGAAGGGGTGTAGATGATGTGCATGGAATCTTAAAAGAGAGAATTTGGTGCATGTGTTTATATAGACACTTGAGAAATCATAGCATAGTAGAAAAATAATGAATTTGAAACAAGTATTGAACTGATTTGGATATCGCTAGGAATAAGTAAATTGGATCCTAAACTGGTCAAAATGGGGTATCTACAATTGCCCCTCCTCGGACGGTGTTTCAAGTGCAACGAGAAGCACCGTTCGAGGATAAGAAGAGAGGCCTCATTTTGACCGACCCATCCGACATGGATTTTGGTCTCATGACTGATAACAACTAAGAAATGAACTTAGGACAAGGTCTACAAAAACTCATCAACAAAATGATCCTGGGGGAGAAAGACATTTAAACTAATGTAGTGAGTGATCCAACCCTCGATTGGGGTTCCTAGCCTTCGTGTGCTGCAGCCCGGCGTTGGATTCTCTGTGCCTACCGTGCATGGCAACTCAGCGAACAGGGGGATATCACAAATGTGAAAAGAAAGCAAATTAAATTTTGATTGATAATTTGAAAGGATCATTGGGTCATGAATCAAGGTAGACAAGGCCAAAGAAAATTTCCAAGGTGGTATGAGCAACAAGGTAAAACACAAGGGAGTGGAATAATTACTTATACCAGGCAGGTTTCCGAATAAGACAAATACTCAAGCCAAATAAGAATTGACGCTTACAAAGGCACAAAAGAGAGAGACAAATTATGCAAATTATCCTAAATGCATGCATGCTGGGTTGATTTTTGAAAACATTTTTTTTAATTGTTTAAGAACTTGTTGGTGACCAAGATTTGGGTCAAGAGTCTTGGAAAGGATCCATCATCCCCATATTTAGGCCACCAACGGCCATACAAAGCTCGCATTCACAAATTGGTAGATCATTGCTTTTGCTGGAGGGGCGCTCACTAGTCAACAAGCAAATGCAAACTAGGTTTTTGAAAACTTTTTTTTTCTTTTTTTAGTTAGTGGGTTAGAGTTAGTAAGAGATATACCTGCACAACTCAAATTATACGAGGTGATCATGTAACAGGCATGGAGAAGACACAAATAGCTTGCAACTTTATATAAACATGTCAATGGAATGATGTGAGTGTGTGTTCAAAAGACATGTATCATGGTAGGATGATGAACAAGCAATTTAGTATGTGAGAGCATGTTGTATGAAAAATTAATTTAAGCATGAAAGACTTCTATTCTGGTATATTCACCCTAATCTGTTTGAAAATTTCAAGTCCACTTAGACAAGTGCAAGATTTCTGTCTATCGGATTAGGCGGCCTTTAAAATGACTCACGTGGTGTGTGATGGTGTCAGCTTAGGAGATTGTTCACCATAGGATGGATCAACCGCTTCGCCAAATTTCTAGTTTAATTGGCTCTTCCAAGGGAGAAGTAGAATGATTGGGGGTGAGAGTAATGTCTTCTGAGAACCATCAAAATTGACCCAGTCCTAGCACATATCTTAAGTCACTCGGTCCCTCTAGCTTTCTTCTTTACTGCTTCTTTTTTTTAATTCTTTTTTGGTGAAGGACGTAGACCCGCATTGGACATCTACTTTTCCTCTTTTTTTTTTTTTGAAATGGCAAACCTTGCCTTGTTTATTGGGGGGCATTTCTGTTTTTTACCCTCTCTTTTTCATTTTTTTCTTTTTATTTGAAGCATCAACAGTGCTAGAGCCAGCTTCTTTGGGATATGTACCAGGACTAAGGCATTTCAATGGGTCAAAGTCAACACGAATGAAAATTTTAAATAAAAGAAGGATGATACAATTGCCCCAGTCTAATGGTGTGGGCAGCATTTCTTTCCTGAGGTGGACTAAATCCTAAGCCAATCATGTGTGTGGATAGTGGAATGATAATGTGAGCCAAGAAAAAGAAAGCTAATCTTCTGGACATGGTCTATCAAAAGTCCAAGCAAATATACAGAAAATAATCAAACAAGTGGTGTAAATGTTCACAAGATATGGTATTCATGCTCAAATTAATCATTCATTGGGGATTTAAAAATTTCCCCAGTCCAGTGTTGGACTGGGGGTGCTCTCATGATGAAAGATAAGTGTCCCAACCCAAGTGTTGGGCTGGGTGTGTCTTTGAAAACTTTTTTTTTTCATATGTTTTTTTTTTTTTTTGAATTTTGATTTTTTTTTTTGGATTTTGACATATTTGATTTTTTTTTTAGATTTTTCATTTGAAGAAAGCAGTAAACAGACAACATGCTATATACAATAAACAGGGAAGATGGAAGATACTATACAGTGCTGGAGGGTGGCCTCCAAAAAATGATGGTGCAAGATGAGTCCTTCATGGAGGCTCAAATTGAAGTAGCTTCAAAGGAACAATGCTTGAAACGTCTGATATAAAATTGATGGTGCATCGATTCTTCTCCAATTTTAAACGCGTGTGGCGCCTTTTATACCATTGATCCTCGACATCTATCAAAAGACCTCGGAAACGCGAGTGGCGCCTGATCTGCCATAGATTCTCAGCAAAAAGAAAATATTCCCTCACAGAGGGGTCAGTCAATAAAGATGCAAATATGGAAAAGCAAGCCATAGGGGGAATTACTGACTGAATATGTGTAAGGGGAGATGGGTTAACATGATGCTGAGACCCTAATTGTGGTGGGAGTAATGACTCATCAATTAGTGCAATCAAGGGCTTATGGATCAGATCAGATTTGGTTGTCAAGGAAATGATTGATTCGGATGTGGCGAGGGATTCTGCTTTGGATATGGTGGGGAACTCTGATTTGGATGTGGTGGGGAACTCTGATTTGGATATGACGGGGAACTCTGATTTGGATATGACGGGGAAGTCAGGAGGAGACAGCTCCTCCGACAGATGGGACGACAAGTCGAGCATATTTGGCAATTGGGATGGCTCGACTGCTTCCTTGAATCGTGCATTCCTAAATATGAGAGGTTTTGATTCTAGGACATGCACAATTGGCTCAATCGGGTCCGGGTCAACCTCAGAATCTGATGAATCAAGATTTGAGTCATCTGAGATGACCGGAATAGGTTCAACAAGCTTTGATACGATTGTATCTTGAGCAGGTGGAGACAAAGGGCATTCAAACTCAGCAGGGTGGAAGGATTGAAAGGTGGGTTCATGTGGTGTTGGGGTAGGGTAAATGAGTTCTAATAGTTCTCCATCACAGAGCTCTTCATCATCATAGTAGTCCCATTTGGGACACTCATCAGATTCTGTGATTTCGACTACTGGAGACTCATAGGTTGGGCTTGGGTTTGGGTTTGAGTAGGTGAGCCCTAATAGTTCTCCATCGCAAAACCCTTCATCATCGTAATCCCATATGGGATACTCTGTAGATTCTGTGATTTCGACTATTGGAGGCTCATAGGCTGGGGTTGAGTCGAACGAAAGTTCTGGTTGGGGTTGTGGTTGATGGTAGGTAAAGATAGGTTCAGGTTCAGTGGTTGGGTATGCATAAGATTGATGGGGTGAATGATTTGGCTGATAATCCCTTAGTCTAATGTTGGGGTCCCTCTCACGTACACGCCCTTGAAGCCATCTTGGGAGAGGACTTCCATCGGGCGGCCTGATAATTGGAGAGGGCATCTTAATAACATCAACATGCTCATGGACCGGATATTGAAACTCGAGAGCCTCAAAACATGCTTCTTCATTCGGATGATAGGAGGGAGCCGGCGATGAATACCTTTGGATTGCAATAGCGCGATCAAATAATTGATCAAACGTGTTACAATCACAAAGACTCAAGGCCCTTTTGATGTCCCCACAGGAATTCATGATGACCATGTCAACCTGTTGGGACTCGGGCAAAGAGATTCCAGATCGGGCAGCCATATCCCTCCATCGATCAGCAAATTGAATGAAGTCCACCCCAGGTTGCATCTTTTCAGCAACAAGGTCTGCTGGGGAGGGAGAACGCCTAGCTTGGAAACTAAACCGATTGAGAAAATTTTGGACTATATTGGGGAAGATTTGGAGATCATTCCGGGTAAGGGAGGTAAACCATTGCACGGCAATCCCTTCCAATGACAATGGAAACAAATAGATGAGCATGGTTTCATCGTCAAGGAAGGGACGGGCATCCAGATAGAATGCATTGATATGATGACGCGGATCACCTTGACCACTATACTTCCTAAAATTGGGAGCTTGAAAATTCAGAGGAAGTTTGATGGCATCAAACTTGCAATGGTTTCTCCAATGGGAATCAGTATGGACAGGGAACATGATCTCAAAAACTTTTTGCCTTACGGTTTCCTCTAGAGTTTGATTAACCCTTGAGGAATGCACACTGACGAATGGGCATGGTGGGTGTGAACCCTGGGCTGATAAGAAGGTGATGGAACCGACTCATGTCTAGTGTTCTGGCTTCTGTGGTTCTGATCAAATCGGGATACATCACCATGAAAATAAGACATTTTTTTTTGTTTTAAATTTTTTTTAAATTTATAAACAAAAGTAAACAATATATACACAACAAAAGCTACCCAACATGAACTAAATATATACAATCAAATCAAACAAATGACATGCAAGGTTTAAAAGTATGCACGAAGGAAGAACAATCCTTGCACTTACTGTCAATAGTCACCCCCTTTTTTTTGTGTTTTCAATATATATATATATATATAAATATTTTTAACCAAAAGACTCAACCCCCTTTTTTTTTTAAAAGAAAAAGTCAACGATCTGTTTGATCTTTCAAAAGCAGTGAAGAACTAAAAAAGGGGAACAAAATACAAAAAAACCACAATCATGCTATATTAATTCAATGCCGAGGTGGTATATATAAAGCTTTTTTTATTCAATCCCTTTAATCATGTCATTCTAGTGTAAGCATGTTTACATGCCACTGTTCACGTACCAAAATATATCCCTTTTTTTTCTTGATTTTTTTTTGTTTTTTTTTGAACACTTTCAACCCAGAACATGCAAGATTAGAAGTGCTAATATTTCTTTTTTTTTAAATAAAAAAAACTTTTATATGTAATAAAAAAAAAGGTAACTACACCTTTTCTATCTGGATCTTAATCAAAATGTGTGAGGATACCTATACCGAGCTTCACAAAAGAGGTCCCACCGTGATCGCCAGATTGTCGATGTGGATTTTTGACGATCTAGAAAAATAAGGTTGTCGTTAATCCAGGTTCTTTCGATCTTGGATCCGGTCCGCACGCGACGTACCGAGTTTGCTCGACCGCTCCCAAGGACGCTGTTGTGATCGCCACTTGCTTTTCCTTAAAAGCAAGAAAAGAGAATTTCTTTTGTTACTCGCCTTTGCCGGGAAATAGTGGATTCTCTTCACGTTGACGCAGCCGGCCACGCAACGCGGTGAAACTCAGGCACCTCACACAAAATGATCAAGATCTAGTCAGAAAAGAGTGTAGTAAATTATTCTAAAATAAAATTAAAAAAAAACAAAAAAACCAGAAGTTAGACAAGTGGGGGTGGATTGTCGAGTTTGACGAGTGGGGGTGGATTGTCGAGTTAGACGAGTGGGGGTGGATTGTCGAGTTTGACGAGTGGGGGTGGATTGTCTGTAGATACCCCAATTTTGACCATCCAGAGAGACAGAAATACTTCAAATAACACACGAAAATATCCCACAATTGGACATCTAGTGGAGAACCAAAGTTCAGGAAACCGGAAACCCTAACCCTAGCCCCGGACCTAAACCAGAAACCCTAACCCTAGCCCCGGAACTAAACCGGAAACCCTAACCCTAGCCCCGGACCTAAACCGGAAACCCTAACCCTAGCCCCGGACCCAAACCAGAAACCCTAACCCTAGCCCCGGACCTAAACCTAAAACCGTAAACCTAGCCCCAGACCTAAACCTAAACCCTAACCTTGCCCCCGAACCTAAGCCTAAACCCTAAACCTAGCCCCGGACCTAAAAACCCAAAACCCTAGAACCCCAAGTCCCTGGCAAGGGGCGGCTAGCCCTAACTAGCCGCCCCACACCAGGCGGCTAGTTTACACTAGCCACCCCCTGGCCGACTTTGGACCAGTCCTCTGGATGGGACATAAAGCAGCATTAAATGCTGATCATTGCGGCGGGTCATGACCTTTAGCCGCCCTCTCTTGGCCGGATCAAACCAAGTAACCGACCCAAGCCACCACTTGTCAGAGATGGGACGTTTGGCAGGTCATGATAGGGGCGGCTACCAGGAAGTAGCCGCCACATCCTGGGCGGCTAGTTGGAACTAGCCGCCCTTCACCTGGTCTCTGACAGAAGAACCAGAGAATTAATGAGGGGTCTAATCAAAGCCAACCCACTCCATTACCCCCGGGATATTTCCCTGCCTCTCTTTTACTATAAATAGAGGGGTCCCAAGCCCAAATATAACATCACCAAAAAATCCACAACAATCTTCAATCACCAATCCACCACCCTCACTTGATCAAACCCTTCCACCACTAGAAATCCCATGAGAGAGAGAGAGAGAGAGCCCCTTTTGTGAGAGAAACACCCATTCCCTACATAAAATACCCTCTCATCCCACCCTCCAGAAACTCGGGCTAAACCTAGCTTAGCCTCTGTCCAAAACCAAACCCATTTCCTACTGAAGTTCTGCCCAAACCAACCCAGACCCTGGACGGCTAACCCTAGCTAGCCACCCCCTGGCCGACGGCTAAACACAACTAGCCGCCCCCTATTCACACCCCATATCCACACCCCTTTGTCCCAAGACTCCTTTAGTCAAGCCCCGAAAGCAGAATAGGATACCTGTTTTTTACCTCTGTGTACGGTATATCCGTGTCTCAGAGCGGAGACCTCACAAACTCCCCACGTAGGCGATCAAATCCGACCCAACCTTTTCCTGCTTTTAGAAAAAGCAGGTGGCGATCACACAAACCCCTGAATCCTCTTGAGACGCTATCGGGCGCCTCAACCAGGAACGACACCCCTCACCCTTCCGAGAAGACGATCCGACCGAGCCCGCCAGGGCACGCATCCGATCTGAATCCCTGAAGAACCCCCACACACGCACGCGCTCACCGCGCACCCCGCCGGGATCCACTACGACACACCGACATCGGAGGCCTTCCCGACGGTACCGACAAATCTGGCGATCACGGTGGGACCTCCCTCGTGAAAAACAATAAAAGGTAATCCTCTTCTGTCCCCTTTTACAAGCTTGACTAGAATGCTATCAACCCTCTAGGAAGGTTAGAATTTCCGACCCCTCGAATCAGTTCCTCCTCTAATTCACATCACAGCATCATTTACCGCTTTGTAAGCCGCACACAGCTGCGCAATCCTTTACTGCTTTGTAAGCCGCACACAGCTGCGCAATCCTTTACTGCTTTTTAAGCCGCACACAGCTGCATAATCCTTTACTGCTTTGTAAGCCGCACACCGCTGCGCAATCCTTTACCGCTTTCGTTCCCTTAAATCATTTCACACGCATCATGGAATCCCGCATAGAGGAGGAGATACTAGAGGAAAGAACCCACCAAGAGGGTCAGGCCACGCAATTCCTGACCCATTTAGAGGAAAGGATGGCCAGTCTAGGATACCAATCTGTAGAGGACATGTTTCATGACCTCGCCGACTACCGCCAGGTCAAAACCCTAAGACAGGAGTTCCCTGTCGAAACCCCTAAGGCCATTCCCAAGACCCCATTCACGCCCAGTCACTCGGTCAACCCGAGCGTCTTTTCATTCACCCCCCTTTCCCCCGCGAATCAAATATTCCCATCCGTTTCCACCCCAGGCCCCTACCAGGCCACCCCAAACCCGGGACTGCTAGGCAGCCCTCCCTGGGGAGAAACATTGGACGATACCATCCGGAGAATTCTCTCCGAGACTGGTCCCTCAGCCCCCAAACACATGTCTCTACATAACCTGAGACAAATCCCGTCAGTCCACCTACCGGAGGGTTTCAAAATCCCCAAATTTCACCGGTATAACGGTCGTGGAGACCCAGACATCCATTTAACTGCCTTTTATCTAAACGCACGCCCGTTTCTAGATAATCAACCTCTGCTAGTCTTCCTCCTCCAAAAATCATTGGAAGGAGAAGCACTACAATGGTTCTCCACCCTCCCTATAGATCACTTGTCAAACTTCTCGGCTGTAAGCGAGAAGTTCTTGGGCCGCTACGGTTACCAGAGGATTAGAACCCCCTCTATTTCGGATTTAACCGTAGAGAGAATGAGGCCTAGGGAGGAATTCAAACAATACGTGTCTCGGTGGCGCACACTTGTCCACTGGACCGGCCTGCAACTCACAGAATGTCAAGAAATTGACATGATGTTACAGAGCCTGAGTCCAGAACTTCGTACGAGCCTTTCGTACGGAGATTGTACTACGTATCAGTTTCTGATTGACCGGCACAACAGGATTTCCCATTGTGCAGCCCCATAGGGTTGGACAACCGCCTCGCAAGGCACAAACCCCCACGGTAGAGGGGATTACTACACAAGTATCGACACTCTACCCGAACGGAGCACGAGTTCCTGATCGAGGAACGGCTCCGAGACAGTACACGTCCGGTTCATCCGGGTATGTGCCGCCTCGGCCAATCAACCAAAACTTCACTACACGATCAGTGCCCGTCCCCGTGCCGACACAACAAAACCTGATAATCCAAAGTTCCCCGGTCCAAAACCCTGTAATCTCAAGACAAGGCCAGCCTAGGACCCCTTTCTATTCCAGCTTCTTAAGAAGTCAGAACTTAAATCCTAGGCAGCCCTCCCAAAATACTTATAATGAGGTCTCCCCTCCGACATCCTATGATCAAAGACGAATGGGAAAGAGAGACTCTTACCCTCCCCTCCCAGAAACACTATCTAGAATTTTTAGGGTACTGATAGACACAAATAATATCTCCCTCCCAGCTGCTAAACCTCCACTCCCCGGGGCCAGCAGACAGCGTTACTGTCAATACCACCAACAACATGGTCATACCGTAGAACAATGCATTGTTTTTCGTGATTTTATCTATGATTTAAATGATGACAGGCGCCTTGATTGGGCCATGATCAAAAGCCACTTAAGCCAGGGCAATTCTCGAGCCTCCAAGCCACTTGGCATTTTTACTGACCCATTGCCAGGTCACAACCAAGCATCCACATCTGGAGCCCACATAGTAAACATGGTCAGGAGAGGGAGACAACCGTCACCACAACCAAGCAGTTCAGAAGATGTCACTGACGACAGTCTGTCCGAAGAATCCGAGGAGGAAGAGCAAAACGAGCCCTTCCAGCTGAACCTCGACAATCATGACCTTGCCATACTCTATGGAGAAGAAGAAGATGCAGTTCTTGCCCTTCCCGCAGTCATCAACATCGAGTCCGACGAAAGCGGACTAGAAAACCCGGGAGGAGACGAAGAAGAAGAGCCATTTGAGGAGATCCCCGAAGGAGCTAGCGAAGGACCCGAAGGAGGGGAATGTACGTCGGATGATCTGCATCCGGACGACAATGGGTCCTCCAAGAGTACCGACACTGTCGACAGCCCCCGCAGCCCCGGAACATTCGAGCTGTCCATCGGCCCTGGAACATTCGAGCTGTCCATCAGCCCTCTTATTTGTGAAGTAGTCTGCTTTGTGGCCGACATCGACACAAGGTACCCATTGATGTTGGGGCGACCATGGTTAGACAGCATCCAAGCTATCTGTTCCCCCCGGCACCAATGCCTTCGACTGCCCTTCTTGAGTCATATTCTGACAATCTGGGGAGAGGCGCGCCTCCAGTATGAGAACGAGAACAATTGGGCGATACATAACATGTTCACCGGGGAACGAGGATGAAAGTGGCAGTCCACCGGGGTCCCCTTACGACAGCAACTATCCTTCAGAAGAAGCAACCAGGACCCTGCATCCACCAAGCGATCTTACGGAGCCCAACTCGATCACCTTCCTCCCCCATGAAATCGCCAAAGTCGGAGCACGCTCCGCACCCCTCGCAATCACTGCTATACTCGGAGGAAGGGAATTCCGGCACATTCTCATCGACACGGGAGCGGAAACTAACGTTCTTACATATTCCGCCTACCAGAAGCTAGAAGGCAGGGTCCCAAGATTGGAACCCTCGAACGAATACATCTACGCCTTCGACAGCACGCGCAAGAACGCTTGCGGACTGGTCACACTCCCGTTAAAGATCGGCCCGGTCTCCACCATCGTTAACTGCATGGTAATGAACATTCAATCACCCCACCCTCTGATTGTTGGAAGGACATGACTCAACAGCATCGAAGCTGTCTCATCCACCCGACACCAATGTCTTCGCTTTCCGTACCGCGGGAAAGTAGTATCCATATGGGGAGAAGCACGCTTTAACGAGACACGAGCCCGGAATTGGAACGTCTGTGCCATGCGCATCCGGCTAGAGGTGCTCGCATGTTGGCAACCAGGCTCCACCGACGAAGAACTGCTCCATCAAGGAAGGCCTTTAAAAAGGCTCAGGGAAGAAGAGTTCAGGAATAGGGGACCCCCACCGGACATCAGCCGGCCAACCAAACGAAGCTGACTCGAGGAAACAATGCGAATCCAAGAACCAGGAACTGATCCCCCCGAGTAAGCCTTCGTCACACCCTGTACATATTTGTTTACAGCTTTTTCTAAAAATCCAAAATAAAAAAATATTTGTTTACCAGCTTTCGCCTTCGTTACACCCTGTACATATTTGTTTACAGCTTTTTCTAAAAATCAAAGATCAAAATATTTGTTTACCAGCTTTCATCTTTCGTCACCCTATACGTATTTGTTTACCTGCTTTCCTAAAAGAAACCAAAATCCAAAAAAATACATGCCGATCAGCTTTCATTCCCCAACTCTGAACATACTTGTTTCCAGCTTTATTTCCACTCTTCTTTAAAAACAAAAAAAATGTTTTTACAAAAATGTTTTCCACGCTCCCCTTCAAAACAAAAGTTTCTTTTTACGAAACCATATTTCCATGCTTCCAAAGAAATTTTTCCAAACTTTCTTTACTTGTTTACCAAAACAACGAAAATATTTATAAGCCGCATTTCCAATGAAAACGTTTTCCGAATATGCACTTCCACACCTTTCTTCAAAGCAAAATATTTTACGAAGCCGTACTTCCATGATTTACCCCGAAAACATTTTTTAAACTACCTTTCCATACTCCCCTTCTAAAAACAAAACCGTTTCCCAAACTTTATCTCCATTCCTTTTTCCAAAAACATATCTATTCACCAACACATGCCCCTTTTCAAAACCATAAGTATGCATCTGTCTTCACACTTTCAAAAATATATATGATACTACTAGACGACCAAAGAAGGGTGGCAAGGGCATTTGAAAAGAAGGTAATAAAAAGAAAATTTGAAATCGGGGAATTAGTACTCAAGCAAATCATGCCATCAAGACAGCCTCACCCAAGAGGAAAGTTGCAACCCACATGGGAGGGACCCTATGTGATCACCCATGCCTATTCCGGGAATGCCTACCGCCTGGTAGATGCCGAAGGAGTCGAGGTTCCAGGTTCGTGGAACGCACTTTATCTAAAGAAATTCCATGCATGAATAGCTTTCAAAACTTAAGAACTATTATTCTTCCTTCCTGCGATTTCCAGCGTTTAGTACTTGATGATAGAATTATATGACTCTCAAAGATAAACTCGTATCTATTTGAACACATCTCCGCCAAATCATGTTGTTTCCTTCACACACGTATAACTGGACTAGATTCACCTAAAAGAAGAGAAATTGCCTACCCCGTAGACTGGGACAATTTAAAACCCCCAAAGCAAAAAAAACATCCCTTATTTCTGCCCTACTCGTATTAACCCTAGGTCAAAATGAGGAGTTACCTAGACCTGGCATATGTCCCAAAACTGGCTCTGGCACTATACAAACACTTCTAGAGGGGAAGCATGAAAAGAATCGGGGTGAAAAACAGAAGAGCCCCCCCCCCTCAAATCAAAAAAATCAGGCAATGAGAGGCCAACAAAAGAAAAATAACACCCAAGTGAACGGGAAACTCTCTATTTTAGCAGGCTTTCACGCCTTTACGCACGGTATACGCTAGACAACGGCTATACCAGTACACATCCAAACAACGGACTGTACTTTCCACCCAAAATAAAGAAGTAGTAAAAAGAAGAAAGCCAGAGGGACCTAGAAAGTAAGACATGTGCTAGACTGGGTCAATTCTAAATATTGCCCGAAAGGAAGATATTTCTCTTACCCCATTCCCCCTCCCCTTTTATTTTCGCAAAGGGATTCTAAATTGAACTACGTCTGCCGGGAAAGGCGAAATTTCGACCAAAGATAGATCATGTCCAGGTTTACAAACTACACACACTCACATGAGTTCACTTAGAAACTTGCTTATCCAAGGGAAGCTTATTTGACTCGACTCTTGGTACACTCATGGATTTTTCAGCATGTTTAGAATAATACGATTAAGCATTTGAAACCCATGAACCTAGAAAAATCGACACCTAAGGCTTATACCATTCAAATACAATCCTGGTTTGGACATGGGTGACCACAAGGGCTCCTCCACAGGGACTTGATGGCATCTTTTACTTTAGAAAATCGAGAACATTACCCTCTCACGTAAGAAACCATTGAGGAATTAAAATGCCCCCTTATGCCAACTATGCTTACGCATAAGCTTGCATTTTCCTTTTCCAAAACACCTTGGCATCCGATTTTCTTGGAATATTAAAGTTGACCCCCCGTGCCTAAATATTAAAATTGTCCCCACTCATTTCGTGCCCTTGCCGCACATGCCTGAGAAGAAATTGTCCCACCTTTACACACACTTGAGAGTTTTTCTCACGCACTTGGAATCCCTTCCTTGCATACTAAAGCATGGTCTCCCGCACTTTACTTTCTCGCATTATCTTTTTTCATTTCACCTTAAGATGGGTTGTAGCCCTTGACAATTCAAGCAAGAAAAGAGCTTGAAAGTCAGTGCAGGGGCACAATCTGGACAGATTTAACACTTGGTCCATGGAAAGAATGTTTTTATAGGCCCCGAAGGTTGAAACGGTCACAAAGACTTTCAGCGGCAGCAGCGGACAGGAGCAGCAGAACCAAATTGCCCCAGGCAGGGGGCGGCCAAACTCCACTAGCCGCCCCTCACTGGACGGCTAGTTTACACTAGCCTCCCCTGCCCTTTGTTTCAGGTAAGGATGCCCCAGGCAGGGGGCGGCTAAGCACAACTAGCCGCCCCTTGCCTGCACCTCTTTCAGTGCTGTCAGTACCATTGTAATCAAATCTTCGTGCCTCCAATACCTGTTAAAAATATTTCTTTCCAAAAATTGCATACACACATTTCATACGCATATACATTCATAAAACCAATATAAATACACTTCGAAAAACAACCATATCTCAAAATCATATGTCCATCCACGAATCAAACCTATAAAGCCAAGATTCATCTACACAAACATACATATCCATGAAACATCCATGCTAAACTACTCTAAACCATGCATATAAACTAGAAATTAAATTGTCCCGCCAAAACCACAAACATAAATTGTTTTTTTTTTCTAAACCTAAGAGAGTACATAAAAGAAAATCCTTATGAAAGAGTGAGGAAGAGATACGGTCCACCAAGAACTCCAAACTCCAAAGTCTTGAGCTATACTTTATCGAAATGATCACCTGAGTCAAAACAAAAGAAGAAAAGCATGAATTCATCGCTTATATACTATTCTTCTATTTTAAACCAAGACACAAAGAAGCTATACCTCGGCGTATCGTCATCCATTGGAGGCTGAGTAGGAGGAACGTCCTAACTTGGCTGAGAAGGGGGCGGCAGCTGATGAGAAGACTGAACCTCTGGAGAGTCAGGAGCGGCCGGAGTCTCTCGAACCGAAGACGCGGCCCTCGCATATACCCCGCGACTTCGAGACACCGAAGGACGAGAAGCACGGCTGAAGGTGGCCCCGGTAGCCAAGGAGGCCGAGAGAGAATGGTCAGGCTCAAGCGGAAGAAGGTCGAGGTCCGCCTCGGTCATAGAGCCCCCTCCAACCAATTTCCCCCTCATAGTGGCCTCCCAGAGACGGACCTGCTGCATATCTCAGCAGCCCTCAACCTCTCCTCCAACTCCCGCGCCCTCGCCTCTGACGCCTTGAGCGCCTCTCGGTCCCTATCCCCGGCCGCTTGCAGAGAACGGACTAAGTCTCCCATCAAACCTCCGAGAACACCCGCCGAAGCCTCCAACTCCGACACCCTCATCTGGAGGGAGTCCCTCTCGCGGCCTAGGGTGATGAACCCCTCCTCTCTCAAGGCCACCATGGACCTCAGCTGGTCCGCCTCCTCCTCAGCCCGAGAAGCCCTGCCCCTCGCCTAGCCCAACTCCATCCGTATGGCCGTCAACTCGCTTCAGGCCACATCCAATTCCCTCGTCAGTTCGAGCTCCTGCTTGGAAACCACAGAAGGAGGAGGGACGGAAGAAGAAGAAGCACCGTCGGCCCTCGCTATCGACAGAGCATCCACCTGAGCCTCGAGGACTCAGACCTGGTCCTACAAGCGTCCTCTCTGTGCCCGCAAGGCCTCTATCTGCCTGGCCCACGCTTGGAGATGCTCGTTGGTGGTTTTGAGCCTCTTCTCCATCTCGTTCAGCTCAACCTACAAAAAGCAACATCAGTCAGAAATTACTCCAGGAGAAGAAAAAAAAACAAAAGAAAAAAGACTTACATAGGCGTCCGGGATCTCCTCCTCCATAGTCCCAAGGATGCTGGCATATTCCTGGCGGTACCAAGCCATATACCCCTCACTGCTAGTCACCTCGGGACGACGCCCCACCAAGACGCCTCTGCCCATCCATCCCGCCACATACGTAGCGTAATTCCTCGGGAGATTCGTGTCCCGAGGAATCCCAGCCACCGGAATCAAGGGGCACCGCGGCAGAGGATCGGGCACCCACTGGTGGTACCTGAGCTGGCGGACAACCCGGCTGATCGCATGGAACACAACCTCATTAAAGTAGATCAGTCAGACATCCCGCGACAACTCCTCAGGGACCTCCTCCTCCGTATAGGGCCTCCACGTCATCTATGAAGCATCAAAAGATAGGAAGAGCGCTTAGTCAAAAGAAAACCCAAATACAAGCCACATAAAACTCGAAGAAAAAAAGAAAAAAAAATTTATACCTCTTCCTCCGTCAAGACACGGAAGGCCTCCCGGAACTGAGCGAGGCGATGCAAGCGCGAAGATCCCCGGGGTGCCCATCTCATGGCCCAAGGGAGAACACGATCAAAAGGCACCAGGGTCGGGCGGTCAATCGCGAAATGCTCATACCCAAAGACCTGCCCAAACAAAGATGGGAATTATCAAAATCAAACGAGTCGAACCGGTAAAGAAAACACCCTCTACTCACACATACCTGGAGAAAGGGAGCAAAACCGCCAAGGTTCTTTCCTCCGGCCCTCTTGACCTTCTTCGAGAGCTCCGCGAATAGATGGGCAAGCATCGCCGCTCCCCAGGCGTATCGCCCCATGCCCTCCAGGTCCCTCATGAGCAAGAGAGAGTGAGAGGAAACCTTGTTAGAGGCCGTCGAGAAGAGAACCCGGCCGAAGAAGTAGAGGAAGAACGCTCTCAACTCCCTCCGTGCCCTCTGTGGGCACGCGGCCGCCTCTCTCGCCTCGATCATCGCCCGCCGCCTCTCGAAGCTAGCTGCAGCTTCACCCTTCTGACGCTCTGTAAAGGAGCCAAGGCCGTATTGCCTCGACAACTGTCCAAGGGGAATCCGGTTCAGTGTCCTCACACGCTCCACATAGTCCCATTCCCCAATCAACTCCTGGAAAAGTGCCTTATAGTCAGCGAGGGTGGCCGCGATCACTGCCTCCCCTGACACCGGAAGGCCGGTGATCCGATAAACGTCCTCGAGGGTCGGCATGACAGCACCAGTGGGGAGAATGAAAGCACAACCCTCCGGATCCCACCTCTCCGCCAAAGCCTCCACGTAAGGACGGTGAACGTGGAATGGCTCGATCAGGAAGAAGGAACGGAAGCCCGCTCCATCCACCAAGCCCCTCTCCTCCTGCCCCAAGGCATCGTACCACCTCTTCGTCCCATGCCACAGAGCCCGAATACGGTTCGGTCTCTACAAAACAAACGAAGGGAACATGGGTTAGTTTAAAAGTAGTCGAGAGGTAAGAATCCAAGTCTACAAATTCATTTAGAAACCATGCTTAGCAAGATAAGCTTTCATATGCTAAAACAAAAGCATGAAAAATAGAAGACTTCACGCGTAGGCCCACCTTCAGTTATTCACAAAACACGTTTCATATGACTACCTGTTATACCTTCTTATGCCACCGTGGTCATTACTTGCATACCTTCTCTATTTTTACCGTCCAGCATGATTATACACCTCTCACAAACCCACCCCAAGCATATAAAGGAGCTTAGACCCGTAAATTGCATACTCATACTGTCTCTTACTCCACCATGATCGAATACATATGAAAATATATATTCTGAAAAATATATATGCATACAAAAGCCACCACATGCAAGCATGCTAAGACGTGTCATTTCCCTTCCCTTATACGACAAACATGGATGCACATATAAAAAATTGTCCCCTTCTTTTGTTCCAACACAGACCCATATTCGCAAACTGATTATCCCACCGTGATCTAACTATACATGCAAGCATGCATATTAGAAACATATATCACCCACTATTACCTATTCATGCTATTAGAAACACACATATGTAAATATCACACACACACATAAATAAAAGGCTAAGACTAAAAGGTTAGGCACATACCACGGCCCGTGTGGACCCAGGAGCGTCCACCTCAGCCTCGTTGGGATCATCCATCCGGTCATCATCCCCCTCCTCGTCCTCCTCAAACACGGCCTCCTCGGCCTCGGCCCCAACACCAACACCGGCCCCCGCGGCCCCCATGCCCACACCCTCGGCCTCCCCGGCCTCCTCCCCAACATCGGCCTCTCCAACCTCCGTGCCCACCGCACCGGAGGCTAATCCCTCGAAAACACCCATGGCCCTTCTCTCCTCCTCTGCTGCCCTGTCCTCTATGGCCTCCCTATCCAGCATCCCAATAATGGCGTCCAATGACGCCCTCTCACTCTCACTTACCCCCTCGGCCTCGGCCCCTCCCTCCATCACACCCTCAACCGATCCCCCGACCCCCGAAACCACCCCCTCGACCACTGCCGGTCGATCCCCACGCCTCCTCTTGCGTGTGTAGCCTATCATAGTACTCCCAACCTCCAGGACAGCCCCCGAAGGCATACCCATGCCTCTAACTGCACCGGTATCCACTAACGGCACCTCTGCCGCACCCACGGCCTCCCTCGCGACCTCCTCCTCCACCCGATCACTCCCCGATGAACTAGACACCGAGACTGCCCCTCTCTGCTCTCGGGAAGACCTGAGGCGCTTCATCATCGAAGCCGTCCTCTTCCCCTTCATCATCTCCTCCGATTTCGCACAAAAGAAAAACCCCAAAGAAAATCTAGGGCTCCGAAATCAATAAGAAAGGAATGATGGAAAGCAAAAACAAAGGATTCAAGGTGTTTTAGAATCAAGGTTTTCGGTTTAAAATGAAAAAGAAGAAGAGAGGAGGGAAGAGAAATCGTTTTAAACGTATGGGGAGAGAGAGGGTCTTTTCGGTTATAAGGGACCCAGTTGAGTAGCCGCCCCCTCTCGGGCGGCTAGTAACAACTAGCCGCCCCTCCCAGTTTTTTTTCTTCTATTTAAAAACCCCTTTTCAATCTTCTTAGCCCTAAACTTTGAAGCTATCCATAACCAAACAGCCATGTATTGGCTTATTTCCAGACATTACTTGATCAAACACGACTTTCCCGAAGTTTCACCGCACTTTCAGTACCACTCAAATTTGAATTTCTTCAGTTCTGGTTCTTGTCCGGGGTTCTTATCCATCGGATGATCCAATTCACCCAAACTCAACTTTTAATTGCTTTCTGTTGGCGATATCCCCTCCTTGTTGAGTTTTCCCAAACACGGGAACGGTAGGCACGAGGAAACTGACGCTGGGCTGCTCCGCGCACTGTCGGTATGTAAAATTAGGGGTTCTGCAAACTTGGTCCTGGTCCGTCTTGCGACTGATCAGGTCACCGCCCGGAGAGTCGTTCCTGAGCCGCCCGACTACTTCTCAGAAAAGACGGGGTTTGTATGATCGCCACCTGCTTTCTCAAAAAAGCAGGAAAAGTTGGTGTTGGATTTGATCGCCTACGTGGGGAGTTTGTGGGGTCTCCGCTCTGAGACACGGATATACCGTACACAGAGGTGAAAAACAGGTAATCCTATTCTGCTTCCGGGCTTGACTAAAGGAGTCTTGGGACAAAGGGGTATGGATTGGGGTGTGGATAGGGGCGGCTAGTTGTGTTTAGCCGTCGGCCAGGGGGCGGCTAGCTAGGGTTAGCCGTCCAGGGTCTGGGTTGGTTTGGGCAGAACTTCGGTAGGAAATGGGTTTGGTTTTGGACAGAGGCTAAACTAGGTTTAGTCCGGGTTTCTGGAGGGTGGGATGAGAGGGTATTTTATGTAGGGAATGGGTGTTTCTCTCACAAAAGGGGCTCTCTCTCTCTCTCTCTTGGGATTTCTAGTGGTGGAAGGGTTTGATCAAGTGAGGGTGGTGGATTGGTGATTGAAGATTGTTGTGGATTTTTTGGTGATGTTGTATTTGGGCTTGGGACCCCTCTATTTATAGTAAAAGAGAGGCAGGGAAATATCCCGGGGGTAATGGAGTGGGTTGGCTTCGATTAGACCACTCATTAATTCCCTGGTTCTTCTGTCAGGACCAGGTGATGGGCGGCTAGTTCTATCTAGCCGCCCAGGATGGGGCGGCTACTTCCTGGTAGCCGCCCCCATCATGACCTGCCAAACGTCCCATCTCTGACAAGTGGTGGCTTGGGTCGGTTACTTGGATTGATCCGGCCAAGAGAGGGCGGCTAAAGGTCATGACCCGCCGCAATGATCAGCATTTATTGCTGCTTTATGTCCCATCCAGGGGACTGGTCCAAAGTCGGCCAGGGGGCGGTTAGGGGGGTGGCTAGTTCAAACTAGCCGCCTGGTATGGGGCGGCTAGTTAGATCTAGCCGCCCCTTGCCAGGGACACAGGGTTTTTGGGTCTTAGGGATAGGGTTAGGGTTAGGGTTTCTGGTTTTAGGTCTAGGTCAATGCTAGGGTCAGGTTTAGGTTTAGTTTTAGGGTTTCCGGTTAGGGTTTCTGGCTAGGTTTAGTTTAGGGCTGGGGTTAGGGTTTCTGGCTAGGTTTAGTTTAGGGCTAGGGTTAGGGTTTCCGGTTTCCTGAATTTTGGTTCTCTACTGGATGTCCAAAAGTGGGATATTTTCGGGTGTTACTTGAAGTATTTCTGTCTTTCTGGACGGTCAAAATTGGGGTATCTACAATTGTCCCTCATCGGACGGAGTCTTTGTGCGATGCATGAAAGACTTCGACCGATGATAAGGAAAGAGACCCCTATTTTGGCCGGCCCGACCTTCAAGAAGTTATGCCAACACGAACAACATTATTCGGGGAGTCGATTTAGACCGTCAGAGGCTAGGTCTTGACTCAGAATTTTTAACCGAGGGGATGATCTAGGTGGAAGGCGGGGAAAAGTAAATGGTGAGTGATCCAACCCGCGGTCGGGGTTCTTAGCTATCGTGCACAGAGCAGCCCAGCGTCAGTTTCCTCATGCCTACCATTCCCGTGCTTGGGAAAACTCAGCAAGGAGGGGATATCACTGACAGAAAGCAGGTAAAAGTTGATTTGGTGAATTGGATCATCCGAAGGATAAGAACTCTGGAAAAGAACTAGAACCGAAGAAATTTGATTTTGAACGGTACTGAAAGTGTGGCAAAACTTCGAGCAAGTCGTGTTTGATCAAGTAATGTCTGGAAATAAGCCAATACATGGCTGTTTGGTTATGGAGAACTTTTGAATTTTAGGGCTGAAAGAAGATTGGAAAGGGGGTTTTTTAAATGAAAGAGAAAACTGGGAGCGGCGGCTAGTTGTAACTAGCCGCCCGAGAGGGGGCGGCTACTCGCGGGTAGCCGCCCCATGACTGGGTCCCTTATAACCGAAAAGACCCTCTCTCTCTCTCTCTCCATACGTTTTAAAACGGTTCCTCTTCCCTCCTTTCTTCTTCTTCTTCGTTCCAAACCGGAAAAACTTGCCTTGAATCCTTTGTTTTCGTCCTTCATCATCCCATTCTTCTTGATTTCGAAGCCCTAGGTTTTCTTTATGTTTTTCTTTGTGCGAAATCGGAGGAGATGACGAAGAAGAAGAAGACAACTTCGATGATGAAGCGCCTCAGGTCTTCCCAAGAGCAGAGAGGGGCTGTCTCGGGGTCTAGTTCGTTGGGGAGTGATCGGGTGGTGGAGAAGGTCGTGAGGGAGGTCGTGGGTGCGGCGGAGGTGCCGTCGGTGGATACCGGTGCGGCTAGGGGCACGGGTATGTCTTCGGGGGTTGTCCCGGAGGTTGGGGGTGCTATTATAGGTTATACACGCAAGAGGAGGCGTGGAGATCGACCGACAGTGGTCGAGGAGGTGGTTTCGGGGGTCGGGGGATTGGTTGGGGGTGCAACGGAGGGAGGGGCCGAGGCCGAGGGGGTGAGTGAGAGTGAGAGGGCGTCATTGGACGCTATTATTGGGATGTTAGATAGGGAGGCCATGGAGGCCAGGGCAGCAGAGGAGGAGAGAAGAGCTTTGGGTGTTTTTGAGGGCTTAGCCTCCGGTGCGGCGGGCACGGAGGAGGTAGGAGGGGCTGATGTTGGGGAGGAGGCCGGGGAGGCCGAGGGTGTGGACATGGGGGCCGCGGAGGCCGGTGTTGGTACTGGGGCTGAGGCCGAGGAGGCCGTGTTCGAGGAGGACGAGGAGGGGGATGATGATGGGATGGACGATCCCAACGAGGCCGAGGTGGACGCTCCTGGGTCCACGCGGGCCATGGTATGTTCCCAACCTTTGTCTTACCCTTTTATTTATATGTGTATATCTTTTGTGGTATAAATAGGTGATAGTGTGTGATATGTGTGTCTAATATGCATGAGTAGGTAATAGTGAGTGATATGTGTGTCTAAGATGCATGCTTGTATGTATAGTTTGATCACGGTGGGATATTCTAAGCATGCGAACGGGTTCGTGTTGAAAAAAGGGAAGGGGACAATTTTCATATGTACATCCATGCTTGTTGTATGCATATAAAAGAAAGAGGAGTGATACGGCTAGCATGCTTGCATTTGATACTTTTCTACCTGTATGTGACTTCGTACGTGTTTGATTGTGGTAGAGCATGCGGGAGTGTATGCATGCATTTCACGGGTCCCAGTTTTATATTGCTTAGGTGTGTTTAGGGAAGGTATAAGCATGATAAGCTGTGATGTAAGAAAGCGTGTGAGTGGTGACCACGGTGGGATATGTTGATGTTTGTCTAGTATGCGTGATCATATGGGGAGTATAGCTTCTTACTTTCATGCTTTTGTTTCTGTATTTAGCATATGGAAGTGTCATTTTGCTAAGCATGGTTTTAAAAATAATTTCGTAGAGTTGAACCCTTACCTCTCGATTGTTTTTTTAAACTAACCCATGTTCCCTTCGTTCGTCTTGTAGAGACAAAATCGTATTCGGGCCTTGTGGCATGGGACGAAGAGGTGGTACGATGCTTTGGGGCAGGAGGAGAGGGGCTTGGTGGATGGAGCGGGCTTCCGTTCCTTCTTCCTGATCGAGCCGTTCCACGTCCACCGTCCTTATGTGGAGGCTTTGGCGGAGAGGTGGGATCCAGAGAGCTGCGCTTTCATTCTCCCTACCGGTGCTGTCATGCCGACCCTCGAGGATGTTCATCGGATCACCGGCCTTCCGGTGTCAGGGGAGGCAGTGATCGCGGCCACCCTCGCCAACTATAAGGCGCTTTTCCAGGAGTTGATCGGGGAATGGGAGTTCGTGGAGAGGGAGCGGACGCTGAACCGGATCCCCTTGGGGAGGCTGTCGGGGCAGTACGGCCTTGGTTCTTTCACAGAGCGTCAGAAGGGCGAAGCTGCAGCTAGCTTCGAGAGGCGGCGGGCGATGATCGAGGTGAGAGAGGCGGCTGCGTGCCCACAGAGGGCACGGAGGGAGTGGAGGGCGTTCTTCCTCTACTTCTTTGGCCGGGTCCTCTTCTCGACGGCCTCCGACAAGGTTTCCTCTCATTCTCTTCTGCTGATGAGGACCTGGGGGGCATGGGGCGACACGCTTGGGGAGCGGCGATGCTTGCCCATTTGTTTGCGGAGCTCTCGAAGAAGGTCAAGAGGGCTGGGGAAAAGAACCTTGGTGGCTTCGCGCCATTCCTTCAGGTATGTGTAAGTGATGAGTGTCTTCTTCTTGGTTTAGCTTACTTTGGTCATGATAATTTCCCTCTTGCTTTGCTAGATCTTCGGGTACGAGCATTTCGCCATTGATCGCCCGACCTCTGCGCCGTTCAATCGTGCCCTCCCTTGGGCCATGAGATGGGCACCCCGGGGATCTTCGCGCTTGCATCGCCTCGCTCAGTTCTGGGAGGCCTTCCGTGTCTTGACGGAGGAAGAGGTATAAATTTTCCTTCGAGGTTTGTTTTGGCTTGTATTTGGTTTTCGTTTGACTAAGCGCTCTTCCTGTCTTTTGATGCTTTATAGATGACGTGGAGGCCCTACACGGAGGAGGAGGTCCCAGCGGAGTTGTCGCGGGATATCTGACTGATCTATTTTAATGAGGTCGTGTTTCATGCGATCAGCCGGGTCGTCCGCCAGCTTGGGTACCACCAGTGGGTGCCTGATCCTCAGCCGAAGCGCCCCTCGATCACGGTGGCTGGGATTCCTCGGGACACGAACCTCCCGAGGAACTACGCGACGTACGTGGCGGGATGGATGGGCCGAGGCGCCTTGGTGGAGCGTCGTCCCGAGGTGGCTAGCAGGGAGCAGTATATGGTTTGGTATAGCCAGGAATATGCCAGTATCCTTTGGACTATGGAGGAGGAGGTCCCGGACGCCTATGTAAGTCTTTCTCCCCTTCTTTTCTTTTCTTTTCTTTTCTTCTCCTAGGGTATATTCTGACCGATGTTGCTTTTGTAGGTTGAGCTGAATGAGATGGAGAAGAGGCTCAAGACCGCCAATGAGCACCTCCAAGCGCGGGCCAGACAGATAGAGGCCTTGCGGGTACAGAGGGGACACTTGCAGGACCAGGTCCGGATCCTTGAGGCTCAGGTGGATGCTCTGTCGAGAGCGAGGGCCGACGGCGCTTCTTCTTCCTCCGCCCCTCCTTCCATGGTGTCTGAGCGGGAGCTCGAACTGACGAGCGAGTTGATGGCCACAAGGATGGAGTTGGGCCAGGCGAGGGGCAGGGCTTCCCGGGCTGAGGAGGAGACGGACCGGCTGAGGTCCATGATAGCCTCGAGGGAGGAGGGGTTCATTACCCTAGGCCGTGAGAGGGACTCCCTCCAGATGAGGGTCTCGGAGTTGGAGGCTTCGGCGGGTGTCCCTGGGGGTTTGATGGGAGATTTGGTTCGCTCTCTCCAGGCGGCCGGGGACAGGGACCGAGAGGCGGTCAGGGCGTAAGAGGCGAGGGCGCGGGAGTTGGAGGAGAGGTTGAGGGCCGCCGAGGATCGGGCTAGAGGGATAGAGAGTCGCCTCCGACAGAGATTGGAGAGGAGAGACAGGGATATGCAGCAGGTCCGTCTCTGGGAGGCGACTATGAGGGGGAAATTGGTCGGAGGGGGCTCGATGACCGAGGCGGACCTCGACCTTCTTCCACTTGAGCCTGATCACTCCCTCTCAGCCTCCTTGGCTACCGGGGCTACCTTCAGCCGTGCTTCTCGCCCTTCGGCGTCGTGGGATATATGCGAGGGCTGCGTCTTCGGTTCGGGAGACTCCTGCCGCTCCTGATGCTCCAGAGGTTCAGTCCTCTCCTCAGCCGCCGCTCCCTTCTCAGCCAAGTCAGGATGTTTCTCCCACTCAGCCTCCAGTGGGTGACGATATTGTAGATACCCCAATTTTGACCGACCAGAAAGACAGAAATATTTCAAGTAACACACGGAAATATCCCACAAGTGGACACTGATAGAGAACCAAAGGTTCGGTAAACCAGAAACCCTAACCCTAGCCTTGACCTAACCCTAAACCGGAACCCCCAGAACCTTGACCTAACCAAACCCTAAACCTAAAACCTAATCCCAACCTTGACCTAACCCTAAACCGGAAACCCTAAACCTTGACCTAACCCTAAACTGGAAACCCCAAAACCTTGACCTAACCAAACCCTAAACCTAAAACCTAATCCCAGCCTTGACCTAACCCCAAACCCTAGCTCAAACCCTAAACCTAAGCCAAACCCTAACCCAGACCTGAACCAAAACCAAAACCCTAAAAAAAACCTAAAGTCCCTGGAAAGGGGCGGCTAGCCCTAACTAGCCGCCCCTCACTGGGCGGCTAGTTTACACTAGCCGCCCGCTAACCGCCCCCCGGCCGACTTTTGACCAGTTCCCTGGATGGGACATAAAGCAATATTAAATGCTGATCATTGCGGCGGGTCATGACCTTTAGCCGCCCTCTCTTGGCCGGATCAAACCAAGTAGCCGACCCAAGCCACCGCTTGTCAGAGATGGGACGTTTGGCAGGTCATGATAGGGGCGGCTACCAGGAAGTAGCCGCCCCATCCCGGGCGGCTAGTTAGCACTAGCCGCCCTTCACCTGTTCTCTGGCAGAAGAACCAGAGCATTAATGAGAGGTCCAATCGGAGCCAATCCACTCCATTACCCTCGGGATATTTCCCTGCCCCTCTTTTACTATAAATAGAGGGGTCCCAAGCCCAAACCAACATCAACAAATCCACAAACAACCATTCCACACCAACATCCCACAATTCACATTCCCTTCACACTAGAAATCCCAAGAGAGAGAGAGAGAGAGCCCTTTTGTGAGAGAAACCCCATTCCCTACACAAAAACACCTCTCATCCACCCTCCAAAACCCGGGCTAAACCTAGCTTAGCCTCTGCCCAAAACCAAACCCATTTCCTACCAAACCCTGCCCAAATCAAACCAGACCTGGACGGCTAAACCCTAGTAGCCGCCCCTGACCAGACGGCTAGATCCAACTAGCCGCCCCCCTATACACACCCCATACTCACACCCCTTTGTCCCATAACTCCTTTAGTCAAGCCCGGAAGCAGAATAGGATTACCTGTTTTTCACCTCTGTGTACGGTATATCCGTGTCTCAGAGCGGAGACCCCACAAACTCCCCACGTAGGCGATCAAATCCGACCCAAACCCTTTCCTGTTTTTAGAAAAAGCAGGTGGCGATCACAAACCCCCCTTGAATCCACTTGAGCCGCTGTCGGGCGCCTCGACCAGGAACCACACCCTCACCCCTTCCGAGAAGACGATCCGACCGAGCCCGCCAGGGCACGCATCCGATCCGAACCCTCCGAAGAACCCCCACACACGCGGATTTTTCGACACCGACAAATTCTGGCGATCACGGTGGGACCTCCCTCGTGAAAAACAACAAAAGGTAATCCTCTTCTGCCCCCTTTTACAAACTTGACTAAAATGCTATCAACCCTCTAGGAAGGTTAGAGTTTCTCACTCCTTGAATTAAATCCTCTTCTACTGTGCATTATAACATCCTTTATTGCTTTGTAAGCCGCACACAGCTGCGCAATCCTTTACTGCTTTCGTAAGTCGCACACGGCTGCGCAATCCTTTACTGCTTTCGTAAGTCGCACACAGCTGCGCAATCCTTTACTGCTTTATTTACTGCTTTCAATCTGCATTCATCCCCCCACTCTACGTCATGGAATCCCACATAGAAGAGGAGATATTAGAGGAAAGGAATCACCAAGAGGGTCAGGCCACACAGTTCCTGACCCATCTAGAGGAAAGGATGGCTAGTCTAGGGTATCAAACGGTAGAGGACATGTTTCATGACCTCGCTGACTACCGTCATGCCAAGACCTCGAGACAGGAAACCCCTGTCGAAACCCCTAAATCCATTCCCAAACCCCATCACACCCAGTCACTCGGTCAACCCGAGTGTCTTTTCGTTCACCCCCCTTTCCCCCGCGAATCCAAAATTCCCAGTTGTTTCCACCCCAGGCCCCTACCAGACCACCCCAAACCCGGGACCGCTAGGCAGCCCTCCCCGGGGAGAAACACTGGACGATACCATCCGGAGAATTCTCTCCGAGACTGGTCCCTCGGCCCCCAAACACATGTCTCTACATAACCTGAGACAAATCCCGTCAGTCCACCTACCGGAGGGATTCAAAGTCCCCAAATTCCGCCGGTACAACGGTCGTGGAGACCCAGACATTCATTTAACTGCCTTTTATCTAGACGCACGCCCGTTTCTAGATAATCAACCTCTACTAGTCTTCCTCTTCCAGAAATCATTGGAAGGAGAAGCACTACAATGGTTCTCCACCCTCCCTGTAGATCACTTGTCGAATTTCTCGGCTGTAAGCGAGAAATTCTTGGGCCGCTACGGTTACCAGAGGATTAGGACCCCCTCTATTTCAGATCTAACCGTAGAGAGAATGAGGCCTAGGGAGGAATTCGAACAATACGTGTCTCGGTGGCGCACCCTTGTCCACCGAACCGGTCTGCAACTCACAGAATGTCAAGAAATTGACATGATGTTACAGAGCCTGAGTCCAGAGCTCCGTACGAGCCTTTCGTACGGAGACTGCACTACGTATCAACTTCTGATTGACCGCCACAACAGGATTTCCCGTTGTGCAGCCCCAGCAGTACAAACCCAGTCCCCACCTATCAGCCATAGGGTTGGACAACCGCCTCGTAAGGCGCAAACCCCCACGGTAGAGGGGATCATTAACCAAGTATCGGCACTCTACCCGAACGGAGCACGAGTTCCTGACCGAGGAACAGCTCCGAGACAGTACACGCCCGGATCATCCGGATATGCACCGCCTCGGCAAGCAAATCAACATTTTACCCCTCGATCAGTACCCGTCCCCGTGCCAATACGACAAAACCTCACAACCCATGATTCCCCAATTCAGGCCCCCTCAATCCATAACCAGGACCAAAACAGGAGATCCTCTTATCCTATCCCCCCAAGAACGCAAGGTAAGCCCTCAGTGAACCCGCATACGGCCCCCATGGTAAGGCCACACCTTCCCCCTCCTACGGCCCAAGATGGCCAAACGGAAGAGATAGCTGTTCCCCCCTCCCGGAAACCCTAGGGAACATCCTCAGAGCCTTATTAAAGACCAATAGCATTTCCCTACCCACGGCTAGACCTTCGCCTATCGGTGCTGACCCAACCCGTTTTTGTCAGTATCATCGGCATCACGGCCACACCATCGAGCAATGCTCCTTGTTTAGAGACATTGTCTACACCCTTGACGAAGAGAGGCGCTTAGACTGGGCCACCATTAGGGGACTCAACAACCCATTTACAAGATCACTAGAAGTCAAGAAGGTCCCAGAAACCCATAACCCCGTAGAAACCACAATCCAAAACCCAAGGCCAGCTACGAAGGCTCCCTTGACAGAACCAGAAAACCTGAGCTATGAAAGCGTCTACACCATAGAAGTCGCTGACCATGAAGAGTCACCCAGAATCGTTCCAGGTGGCATAATCTTACCAGCCTCTTCCCCCATCCTACCAACCCCCTCACCTATTCTCCCCAAACCCACAAGACTCTTTTCCCCCAAAAAAGACCGACCAATATCCCCCTTACAAATCAACAAAGCCTGCGCCCAATAACACAAAACCCCCGAACCACCATTGACGCACTAAACCATCATACTACTAGAGCAGGCAGAATCTTCAACACTGTACCCTCTTATAGACACCCCCTGCCTGAAACCGAAACTGAGGAGCCCCGCGCCGGGGATAGGATCGACATCCTAGACCAACTCCGAAAAATCCCCGCGAAAATTTCCATTTTAGAGCTGATCGAAACCTCGGAACACCACCAGCAGGCTCTAAGAACGTTCCTAGAAAGAACTCAAGTCGACCCGCAAATCTCTACCCTAGGCATACCAATAGCTCTAGCCACCGCAGGACTGGGCCCGTCATCACCTTTAGACCTAAGGAAGAAGTTCATGATAAAGTCGTCAACACCTCAACCCTATGTATAACAATCAACCTCGAAGGACACCCGGTGGATAAAGTTCTAATTGACACCGGGGCAGGAGTAAACCTCATGTCATTACAAACCTTCGAGCACATCGATGGGTGCATAACCACACTCTTTGAAACGGACACCCGTATATTTGCCTATGACAAAACGGCTCGTCCAGTTCTAGGCTTCAAGGACTTCCGATTAAAAGTGGGGCCGCTGGAAACTAGCACTAAAGCTTATGTCCTAGAAATGGATTCAGATTATAATATGATCCTAGGACGTAAATGGCTAGCATCCATAAAGGGGGTCTCCTCTCCCCTGCACCAGTGCTTGAAATTTCCCTTGGGAGGTCGGATAATCAAAATACAAGGGGATGCGATCAGAGAACCTAAGCCAAGGTTCGCCGATAATGAAACCACCGCCATAAAAACCAGTAGCTCAAAACCCATGGAAACCACCATCCACATCTTAGATTTCCCGGCCAATTGGCTAAATCCCCGGAACACTCCCCCCGTTACCTCAAAGACAAGCCACCCTAGGTTTGAAAATCCTGGCTGGCGTATAATGGGGACCATGGGTTACCTTCCTGGGGAAACTCTGGGACACAAAAATGGGATCCTGGACCCCATCGACCTCCCGGCATGGCTAGACAAAGGGGGATCGGCTCACCCAAACACAAATCTAAATTAGAGGGAAAATATAATTGGAAGTTGTACGAACATTTCGTGAGGGAAATAATCGTAGAACCCTCCGAAGAAACCGTATGCCCCCGCCCCCTAGACCCTACCGGGAAAGCGAGCTAGACTACCTCTCTGGCTCCCTAGAATGGCTGTTCCCACTCCCTGATAAACACCTGAATCCACACTCGCCACCAGACGACAAAACTCCAGCTGACCCAGCCTCCTTTTCTCGCAGTGCTCAAGCATCGCAACAAAGGAGCGCCAGCTGCTGGAGGAAAGTCGGCTGAAGCACTTCCACCAATCCAGTAGGTTGTAAATAATAAGTGTCTTTTCTGTTCAAAAAAAAAAAAAAATGGAAACCAGAACCCTAGGATCCCTGTTCGACAAAGATGACTTCACTCCAGCATGGCACCCCTTCAGCGACGACTCTGATCTCCTGAACAAACTACAGCGTCTCGCCAGTCAAGCCAAAAACCCCAACCCTAGTGCCTCGTCCAAAACGGTAAAACCCACTAGGAGCCAAGTACCTGACCAGATCATTAGCAACTTGGAAGGATATAGCAGGGCCATACTAGGTTTAGAGAAATTTGAATCAATAGCGGTGGTAGAAGAACCAGACCTAGATACATAGAAAACCCAGATGACGGTCTAGGAGTCTTCGAAATCTGTGATGAGGACGATAAGGAAAGAGAAGACCTGTCTAAGGAGTTTAAGCAGAGCCTTCAAAGGTTCGATGAAAAGACAGAGGAAGCAGATGAGAAGATAGAAGAGCTGAACCTAGGGACAAATACTGACCCCAAAATCATTTCGATTAGCGCAGAACTAAATCACGATGAACGAGAGAGACTAATTAAAATATTACACGAGTACAAAGACGTCTTTGCATGGTCTTACAAAGACATGCCTGGGCTCGATACTTCGTTAGTCGAACATCAGTTAATCTTAGAGCCAAACGCAAAACCAGTCAAACAAAAGCTAAGGCGCCTCCATCCCGAAGTGGCTCTAAAAATCAAGGATGAGGTGGACAAACTCCACCAGGCTAAATTTATCCGGGTAGTCTTATACCCAAAGTGGATAGCAAATATCGTTCCAGTGTCAAAAAAAGATGGAAAGA
The DNA here is from genome assembly GCA_030737845.1 of Acorus calamus. Taxonomy (NCBI): domain Eukaryota; kingdom Viridiplantae; phylum Streptophyta; class Magnoliopsida; order Acorales; family Acoraceae; genus Acorus; species Acorus calamus. The sequence goes on from CM060860.1 coordinate 23,519,369, forward strand.
TCGAATATGCATCGACTTCAGGGACCTCAACCGAGCGTGCCCAAAAGATGACTTCCCACTCCCACACATCGACCTCCTTGTCGACAACACTGCAGGATATGAGATGCTCTCGTTCATGGATGGCTTTTCTGGATACAACCAGATCCGGCTGGCAGAAAAAGACCAAGAAAAGACCTCCTTTACCACACCCTGGGGAACCTACTGCTACATAGTGATGCCTTTCGGGCTCAAAAATGCAGGGGCAACCTATCAAAGGGCAATGACCTCAATATTCCATGATATGATGCACAAACTAGTAGAAGTATATGTGGATGACATCTTGGTTAAATCTAGAACTCGAATAGGACACGCAGAAATACTTAGGCAAGTACTGCAGAGATGCAGGGAATATTCACTTAAAATGAACCCAAAGAAATGTCGTTTCGGTGTCTCCTCGGGAAAACTTTTGGGATTCATGGTAAGTAAACGGGGGATAGAAATAGACCCGACCAAGGCAAAAGCCATTGCCCAAATGCCCCCACCCAAGAACCTAAAAGAACTAAGAGGGCTTATAGGAAGGTTGCAGTTTATTAGGAGATTTATTTCTCAACATGCTGAACGATGTCGCCCCTTTTACAAACTACTAAAAGGGGGAGTCCGGTTTAATTGGGATAGTGAATGCCAAAAGGCCTTTGATAATTTAAAAGAGTACCTTCTTAAACCCCAGTACTTTCGGCCCCAGTACCCGGGCGCCCCCTACTCCTCTATATAGCCGCAACTAAAGAAGCCATTGGTGCGTACTTGCACAACACGACGACATGGGAAGAAAGGAAAAGGCCATTTACTACTTGAGTAAAACCCTGATTGAATACGAAAAAGCCTACCCTCCTACAGAAAAAACTTGTCTAGCATTAGTATGGGCTTCCCAAAAATTACGACATTACTTTCTCGCCCACAAAGTCAAATACTTTGCCAAAATAGACCCAGTAAGGTTCTTATTCGAGAAAGCCATATTGACGGGACGCTTAGCCCGATGGCAAGTACAGTTAAACGAGTTTGACGTCACGTACGCCACTCAAAAATCCGTCAAAGGACAAGCCATCGCTGATCACCTCGCTCAACTACCTCTCCCCAATACGAACCAGTAAAAACGGACTTCCCGGACGAAGAAATATTTGCGCTTATTGAAGAGAAAAGTAGAGAGACCTGGACGCTATACTTCGACGGAGCAGTCAACCAAAAGGGAAAGGGAATAGGATAGCACTAATCTCTCCCGAAGGCGTCATTATCCCACAAGCGTTTCAGCTTACGTTCAAGCCACCAACAATATTGCTGAATACGAGGCCCTGATAGCAGGTTTGAAGGCAGCCCTAGCCTTAGGAGCTAAAAATTTAGACATCATTGGAGACTCCCTCTTAGTGATCCGCCAAACTCTTAAAAAATATCAGACTAGAGACCCAAAGCTGAAGCCATACAGAGAACTAGCCATAGTCCTGTTAAAACAATTCCGTGAGGTCACTCACATTTTCACACCCCGGACTGGCAATATTCTTGCCGATTCTCTAGCCTCCCTAGCCTCATCACTCGCCTTCCCTTTATCTAGGACATCTGAAACAGTCACTATTCAGAGACTGGAAACACCTGCCACCGAACTCAGTGACCCTAAAATTCAAAATCTCCTAAAAACGAACCAGGCCAACAAAAATACTGGTATCACGGAAATCCTAACTATTGAACCAGGAAATATGGACGACGGAAACCCATGGTACTTTGATATTAAAAACTACCTTAGAGACGCTTCATTCCCAAGCTATGCTACCAACGACGACCAGAAAATAGTTAAAAGGATAGCAATCAAATACTGCCTCCGAGGGGGTATACTCTTCCGAGCCTCTTTCAACGGAGAACTACTCAGATGCCTGGACGACGAAGAAGCATACACCATTGTAGAAGAAGCTCACTCTGGGTATGCGGAGGGCACGTCAACGCCCAGATGCTAGCAAAGAAGGTACTAAGAATGGGCTACTATTGGCCCACGCTCGAAGGAGACTGTAACAAATACGTTAAGCGTTGTATCCAATGTCAAACCCATGCCAACAAAATACACGCACCAGCATCTTCTTTACATCCCATGACATCACCATGGCCCTTCTCCATGTGGGCATTAGACATAATAGGACCATTCCGGGACACTATAGAAAACACCACCCAAAAAGCCTTCATCCTCACCGCCACAGAATATTTTACCAAATGGGCTGAGGCCGAGTCCTACGTAGTAATTAAAAGCTCTACCCTGTCTCGTTTTGTCCGCACTCACATCCTGGCACGGTTCGGCACCCCCAAAGTAATCATAACTGACAATGGCCCCCAGTTCATCTCCCAAGAGTTCCAAGACCTATGCGATAGACATCATATAGAACTCCATCATTCCACGCCATACTACCCACAGGGGAACGGACAAGCAGAGGCCACCAACAAAACCTTACTCAAAATTATAAAGAAAACAGTAGAAACCCACAAGGCTACCGATTGGCCTGATAAACTGGTAGATGCCCTCTGGGCATACCGAACCTCCATTAGAACGCCCACTGGTCAAACCCCCTATTCACTCACATTTGGGACCGAAGCAGTAGTACCTTACGAAATTCTCGTCCCATCCTTAAGAATAGTACTAGAAGAAGATCTCCAAATTGAGGAAAAGAGGGAGGCACTCCTACTACGCCTCGAACTACTGGACGAGAAGAGATTAAGAGCGGCAGACCATGCCCAGGCCTACCAAAGAAGGGTGGCAAGGGCATTTGAAAAGAAGGTGATAAAAAGAAAATTCGAAATCGGGGAATTAGTACTTAAGCAAATCATGCCATCAAGACAGCCTCACCCGAGAGGAAAGCTGCAACCCACATGGGAGGGACCCTATGTGATCACCCATGCCTATTCCGGGAATGCCTACCGCCTGGTAGATGCCGAAGGAGTCGAGGTTCCAGGTTCGTGGAATGCACTTTATCTAAAGAAATTCCATGCATGAAAAGCTTTCAATACTTAAGAACTATTATTCTTCCTTCCTGCGATTTCCAGCGTTTAGTACTTGATGATAGAATTATAAGACTCTCAAAGATAAACTCGTATCTATTTGAACACGTTTCCGCCAAATCATGTCATTCCCTTCACACACGTATAACTGGACTAGATTTGCCTGATGGAAGAAAAATTGCCTACCCCGTAGACTGGGACAATTTAAAACTCCCCAAAGCAAAATATCCCTTATTTCCGCCCCGCTCGTATTAACCCTAGGTCAAAATGAGGAGTTACCCGGACCTAGCATATGTCCCAAAAACTGGCTCTGGCACTATATAAACACTTCTAGAGGGGAAGCATGAAAAGAATCGGGGTGAAAAACAGAAGAGCCCCCCCCCTCAATCAATCAAAAACAAAAAAAAAAAAAAAGAGAAAGTCAGGCAAGGAGAGGCCAAACACCCAAGTGAACGGGTTAAACTCTCTATTTAGCAGGCTTTCACGCCTTTACGCACGGTATACGCTAAACAACGGCTATACCAGTACAGATCCAAACAACGGACTGTACCTTTCCACCCAAAAATAAAGAAGTGGTAAAAAGAAGAAAGCCAGAGGGACCTAGGAAGTAAGACATGTGCTAGACTGGGACAATTCTAAAATATTGCCCGAAAGGAAGATATTACTCTTACCTCATTCACCCTCTCCCCTTTTTATTTTTTTTTTTGCAATGGGGGTTCAAAATTGAGCTATGTCCACCGGGAAAAGCGAAATTTTGACCAAGGGTAGATCACGTCCAGGTTTACACCTACACACACACTCACGCGAGTTCATTTAGAAACTTGCCTATCCAAAGGAAGCTTATTTGACTTGACTCTTGGTACACTCATGGATTTTTCAGCATGTTTAGAATAATACGATTAAGCATTTGAAACCATGAACCTAGGAAAATCGACGCCTAAGGCTTATACCTCTCAAATACAATCCTGGTTTGGACATAGTGACCACAAGGGCTCCTCCACGGGGACTTGATGGCGTCTTTTACTTATGAAAATCAAGAACATTGCCCTCTCACCTAAAAAGTCATTGAAGAACTAAAATGCCCCCTTATGCCACTTATACTTACGCATAAGCTGCATTTTCCTTCTCAAAACACCTTGGCATCTGATTTTCTTGAAACATTAAAGTTAACCCCCCCCCCCCGAATTTAAAATTATCCCCACTCATATGAGAATTGTCCCCACAAATTCAAAATTATCCCCACTCATGTGAGAATTGTCCCCACTCACCTCATGCCCTTCCGCACATGCGTAGAAGAAATTGTCCCCAACTCCTACACATAAGTTCTTCTTCACTCACGCACTTGGAATCCCTTCCTTGCGCACTAAAGCCTGGTCTCCCGCACTTTACTTTCTCGCATTTATATTTCCATTCCGCCTTAAGATGGATTGTAGCCCTTGACAATTCAAGCAAGAAGGGCTCGAAAGTCAGTGCAGGGGCACAATCTGGACAGATTTAACACTTGGTCCATGGAAAGAATGTTTTTATAGGTATTGAAGATAGAACGGTCGCAAAAACTTTCAGCGGCAGCAGCAGACAGGAGCAGCAGGCCCAAACCCCCAGGCAGGGGCGGCTAAGCCTAACTAGCCGCCCCTCACTGGGCGGCTAGTTTGTACTAGCCGCCCCTCCCCTTGTCTCAGGTAAGTTTGCCCCAGGCAGGGGGCGGCTAAACCTAACTAGCCGCCCCTCACTGGGCGGCTAGTTTACACTAGCCGCCCCTTGCCTGCACCCCTTCAGTTATGTCAGCCCATATAATCAACTCTTCAACACTTCTTTACCTATTACAATCAAATTCTTTCCAAAACCTGCATGTACACATTTCATACACATATTCATACGCAAAACCTGTATAGATACCATGCTAAAACGAATTATATATCAAAACCTACACCCATCCATGAATCAAACCTATGAAACCAGATTCATCTACACAAACATACATATCCATGAACCATCCATGCTAAACTACTCTAAACACATGCATATAAAGGAGAATGATTAAATTGTCCCACCCAAAACCACAAGCATAGATGTTTTTCTAAAACCTAAAAGAGGGCATAAAAAGGGAATCTTCCTTCAAACGCTCCAAACTCGAAAGTCTTGAGCTATGCATCATCGAAATATCACCTAAAACAAAACAAAAGAAGAAAAGCATGAATTCATCGCATATATACTATTCTTCTACTTAAAACCAAGACACAAAAGCTATACCTCGGCGTATCGTCATCCGCTGGAGGCTGAGTAGGAGGAACGTCCTGACTTGGCTGAGAAGGGAGCGGCGGATGAGGAGAAGACTGAACCTCTGGAACATCGGAGCAGCAGGAGTCTCTCGAACCGAAGACGCGGCCCTCGCGTATATCCCACGACTCCGAGACGCCGAAGGACGAGAGGCACGGCTAAGGTGGCCCCGGTAGCCAAGGAAGCCGAGAGAGAATGGTCAGGCTCAAGTGGAAGAAGATCAAGGTCCGCCTCGGTCATAGAGCCCCCTCCACCAACTTCCCCCTCATAGTGGCCTCCCAGAGACGGACCTGCTGCATGTCTCTGTCTCTCCTCTCCAATCTCTGTCGGAGGCGACTCTCTGTCCCTCTGGCCCGATCCTCAGCAACCCTCAACCTCTCCTCCAACTCCCGCGCCCTCGCTTCCGACGCCCTGAGTGCCTCTCGTCCCTATCCCCGGCCGCCTGGAGAGAACGAACCAGGTCTCCCATCAAACCTCCGGGAACACCCGCCGAAGCCTCCAACTCCGACACCCTCATCTGGAGGGAGTCCCTCTCACGGCCTAGGGTAATGAACCCCTCCTCCCTCGAGGCTATCATGGACCTCAGCCGGTCCGCCTCCTCCTCAGCCCGAGAAGCCCTGCCCCTCGCCTGGCCCAACTCCATCCTTGTGGCCGCCAACTCACTTCGGGCCACATCCAATTCCCTCGTCAGTTCGAGCTCCTGCTCGGAAACCACGGAAGGAGGAGGGACGGAAGAAGAAGAAGCGCCATCGGCCCTCGCTCTCGACAGAGCATCCACCTGAGCCTCGAGGACCCGGACCTGGTCCTGCAAGCGTCCTCTCTGTGCCCGCAACGCCTCTATCTGCCTGGCCCGCGCTTGGAGTGCTCATTGGCGGTCTTGAGCCTCTCTCCATTCA